>JAZBNJ010000012.1:8750000-10000000 GCA_037349165.1 Choristoneura rosaceana | reverse complement strand
ATCATAGATTTCGTAAATAGATTAGATCTTGCTAGCGGTCATTATTTAAAGAAACTATTACATATAATAGAGGAAATAATGACAAAGAAAGTGAGTATTAATTAATGTTAACTCTTATACTCTATGACGTCGTTAAGAACAGGATTTAATTGCTTCCACATTAATAGATAACTCTGGGTTAGACGGTGGTGTAAGGTTCTAGACATTCTGCTGTTTAAGGGTTAGTTCAGGCCAAAAAGTTGATACTGTATCGAGCGAACGTAGCTTATAGGGTTTCACTGTTGCTAGAATGGCTACTAAAATTAGGTTTCTCAGATACAAAACAAGTCGTAAAATCGATAGGGTTGAAATTACTGTCATTCAGACTCCAATCCACTGCGGAGTAGTGTTATCGAAAACATTAAGTGTTTTAATATGATCAATTTTATGGTCTTTCTCATTGCACCTGAATTGGCATAATTTTGTTGAAGTTTGAAACATATTTGAAGTTCCAAAAATATTAATACTTTTTAAAACATTGCTTCAAACTAAGAGCCTCGAACTTAATGCGAATAAAATTGCAAAATTGTTTAGGATCGTGAAACTCCTTTGAAACTCACCGACAACGTTTGAGAGCACAGAGTGTACCGAAAGCCTTAATTATAGTCAGCTAGAGGTGTTCCAAATATATCGATACTTCGAAAACATCGATATGTACAGTTTTTTGCACATCGGTTATTTATTCATTATTTATTTATTTATCGTTGAGCTTTCATAATTAATGTTTATTTGGGCAAAAAACGGTACAATATAGAAAAAAACTTAAGAAAATAAGACTTAAACGAAACGAAACGTAAGTTAAGTTAATAAGCGATTTTATGTTCAAATTCCTTACTACCACCTTTTTAGGTACCTCAACAAAACGAGATAAGTCTGTGAAATCTCTAGCTTCTGTGGTTTGAGACTATCCCTTATTTATCATTCGTAATGTGAAAATCTAGCGATGAAATTGATGTGGCGATATTACGATTCATCATCATCATCCCAGCCTATATACGAGTACGTCCCACTGCTGGGCACAGGCCTCCTCTCAGAACGAGAGGGCTTGGGCCATAGTTCCCACGCGGGCCCAGTGCGGATTGGGAACTTCACACGCACCATTGAATTGCTTCGCAGGTTTGTGCAGGTTGCCTCACGATGTTTTCCTTCACCGCAAAGCTCGTGGTAAATTTCAAATGTAATCAGGGCTGCCAGATTGTATAATTGGATACAAAACCTGTATAATTAGGTGGCTGAACGTATCCTCTTTGTATCCTGCACTCTCATGTATAATTGGATGCAGAAAGCCTCAGTTATACTATAGCTCAATGGTTCTGAGACCCTACTCCGAATTTCGAAAATCGAAGTTCGTATCGTACCATCCTTCTCGCTCTCGTATTAAATAGCATAAGTAAGTGCCAGAGGGATCGAACGTGTTTGTATCCTGATAGTCTATTTTGTATAATTTTAGAAACTTGGCCGAATAATTGTAAAATATCTACTGGCAGCACTGAATGTAATTCCGCACATGAATTTCGAAAAACTCAGAGGTGCGAGCCGAGATTTGAACCCACGACCCTCTGCTTGAGAGGCGATAGGTCAAACCACTAGGCCACCACGGCTTCGGGATATTACGATTAGTCCGAATTTTCTTCAAATAAGAGTGTTTGTGTCAAGTAGCCGATAAATCTGTTTCCACTTTTTCTTACTGTCGGAATACAATACAGAAAAAAAAACTTTTCGATGTTTTTATACGCACATCACTAATTACCTGCGCGCACGCAACGTCAAGGTAAAAAATCAACGCATTGTGATCTTAACCCATTATTTGCGGTCATGAACGCTATGTGAAATCATTGTCTAAATGCAAAGAGCTAAATGGTTCATATGATTGATAACTTGAATGTTTCGAGTCAAGTTTTAATAAATATTTATTTAATTGGTACTATTCAAAGAGAACGTTCGCGAGTTAGTTAGTTTCATTGCAGATATTTCTAGAGTACTATTGAATGACATTGAAATGTAAATATATTCTTCTCTTTTCTTCTATTTGTGGTAAATTTGTTATTTTGGAGAAATTGCCAGTATTTACTATTTCAATCTTCGGACAACTTTTTAGCACATTTGGGCGACCAATTTGCTATTAGGTATTTCTGCCATAATACCGTAATTTCCATACGTGCCGTGTTTCCATAACTAAATGCTCTAAAACCGAAAAATATTTTAAATAAGCGGATAAGTTAATGCTCTGCGAAATATTACAGATTCAACTACTTTTGTTACTTAAATAAAATATCGTCAGTCGTCTCGTAATTTCCCAATAAGGTAACTTGAACGATCTACAACCAGGGCTATCGGATATCGTGTTGGCGCGAGAACAACCACATGGCTGGATGTTTGTGTACAGATAGTGATAAGGATGCGTGGCGGGTTGGCATTGTTGTTGGTGGATCCGAAAAAAATATGATCGATCATTTGATGGTAGAAGGGCACAAGTTACTATTGACATGATACAAAAAGTGAACTGATGATTTTTTTTTATTGCAGTACTTTCTCGTCAGTTTCAATTTTATGACTAGCTGTTACTGGGAATCAAATTGGTTGACTGTACTTAGGTACCTATTTATACAAAAAATCAAAATTGAATAAATTTTGCTATTTTTAGTACCTAACAGTAATGTCTGCCAAGAACTATTTTAACCTTGTAAGCCCCAATGTCCTTAATTTAGGACATGTAAAACCAAATGTCAACTTTTACTGGTCGATATAAAATTTCAAATCATAGCAATCGAAATTTGACGTGGGTCTAAAAAGCTAAGTCCATGTCATAATTATTTCGATGACATTTTTACATCTGCCATTGTGAATTTTAGAAAGACCCATAGACTTTTGATACTAGCACAAATAACTAAACAAACATCCACTTCTACTAGCTATGCAATAAAAACTTGATTGATAGTAAATACCATAAACAAAAATGAATAAAACATGAATAGTAAAGCTACATCGAATCAAGTTGTAGTATAAATTTCATTGTTAGCAAGCGTACCGCCCGTCAGGTCAGTGTCAACTTTCAAATCAACTTTCGATAATTGCCATAATTCGTAAAGCCCTGTACGGAATGCGAAATACGAGAACAAACGAATACCACACCTAACATTGTTGTTTAATTGAGTTACATGTAAAGAAACAAATTTTCTTTCTTTAATTAAAGTCGAATGATCCACACACTGAGAAGTTCTGCCAACTTACTGAAGTTGGCAGAACTTCTCAGTGTGTGGATAAGACTTTTGAAATAAATCAGACTTAGTTGTAGTCCAAGATCTAAGTGTTCAATAGGTATAAGTTTCGCAAGTTTAATACAGAAACACAAAGACTTGTTGACTTGTTGAGACATTCTTATAAGCCATAAAGGAAATAAGTGACTGTGCATCGTAAAATCATTCACAAAGGAGGTTCAAAGTGTGAGTTTAGATTGTTATTGCCAATGACTTAGTTAAACTAGAATGAAGAATGAGTACTAAGAGACACCCATAAAGAATTTGTATTAATTGACTTAAAAGATAGTGAATAGATACGACAAAGCAAGGCGACAGCAAATAACCCTAGAATCCTAGTGTTAGCAGTTTCAAAGAACAGTTCGTGATATTTTTTACAAACGAATTTGCCAACAGATTGTGTGGCGGGCACAAAAAGTGACCTGGCCCGAATGGCAACGGACTGCAACGAGTAACGGTGGTTAGATTATGCTGTTTTCGGCCATTGTTGTAGCGGCGGATGAACTGGTGATGTGCTAACCTAATAATATGATCGTGATCATAGTGTGAGTACCCTCAATTCAACCAATATTCGGCTGTGGTCGCGTTTTATCTCCTTTCGTACTATCTTTCACCATTGCACATGATGCCAAAATCGTGACTACTGTACTGACACCTAATTCGATGGCGTTATTCTGATTAACCACGTGCGTGGCCTAGAATCAATATAACAGCGAATATAGGAAGTCTCTCGAAGGATGACGATACGATAATATTCAAAAAACAGTCCTATAGTTAACAAACTTACCTACATAAAATAAAAAACTTAGATAAATAGAACCTAAAACTAAAACAATTTACATAAAAAGTACCCCTTAAGCAAGGTCCCAAAGATGCTAAGCGTTTCCTTTTTGAATAGCTAGGCTATGTCTTTGTCCGAGGAAGCTGCCTGATGATAAGTTGGAACCTCGTGTTACCAAAGTTCTGTTATTGGAAAGGTTCATTTTTTAATTAACGCACAGTAACTTCCAGCGGTATTAAAAATACCTAAGCCAATTTCATAAAGTAACCCGTTAAGTTGGTGTATAATTTGAATAAAAAAAATAACGATAAATAATTAACTGCTGAGTAATAGGCTTGTAACTTTAGATTGAAACGGCCAAGAAAGTGCTCCAGTAAAAGACAAGTTTATTAGTTCGGTCTTTTTATATCTCGATTCTCGTTACGGATCGGGTGCGCACCAATCGTACTGCTTGCGAAGAATTATTACTTGAAGCATCTACGCATGTTGAATTGAAAGGGTGGTTAGGCTAGATCCGTCTATTAAAAAAGCTCGCAAAAAACCAAACCGCGTAACACCGGATATGTTGGTACTGGTTTCCGGGTTATTTATAATTAAACTAAAGAATATAATGTTAAATTAATAGTCTAGTACTCTAGGCATTTAATGCACTATAAAGAATAAGCTTACTGATGTCGCAATGCAATCACTATGTCGACGTGCTTCCTATTTAAAACATAAGGTACGACAAGTTATATAGTCCAGCTATTACTTTTTAATTAAAATATAGAAGTGAGAGGAAAGATTTTAACTGGTACAAAAGTAATTAGCTAAGCTAATAATATTATGAGGAGCTAGCCATAATTTTAAACCGTAAAGAAAGCCATCCACTAAGCAATCACCTTTCATTTCCATATTTCCTACATTTCGCGTCAAACTAAATCAGTTCACAGCAAGCTATTACTTTCAATCGGAACTGGCCAGCTAACCAGAAATTAGTCAATTCTAGAAAAACAAAACAAAAGCGTAATGTCGTCGGAAAGCGGTGCGCACAACAAATCGCAATTAAACAGCGGAACTGGGGCGTGAAGAGAGCGTTGCGGCAACCGGACGCCGAAACCTGCGCCCGTGCTGGCACCCGTGAAAACACGGGTGAAGGACTAACTGGACTTGATGAAAAGATGGATGATGATTAATGATTTGAAGTCTCTAATCATTCACACACACGATACCATAAATAAAATTAAAAAACACGATAGTGAGACGAGAAAGGCATAAAGACTGAAAAAGTAGACGTTGCTAGAGTTATTTGGATCCTGATTTTGACAAGATTAGCGAACAAAGGTCTCGAGAAGCATCGTCCTTGTATGATTGAATTTTATCAATACTATAGATACTGTCCGACGTAGGTAAATAAAAGATAGCTAATATTGTTGCAACAACAAAGAATGTGATATTGAGGATATCTCTGATCAGACAGTTTTCATAACATATTTACGAAGTTTACTTGTTAAATTTCTAGTAATTGGAGTTCCAAAGTAATTGGCTTCTTGTATAACCAGACCGTCAATCTTTTTAAAACTAGCTCCTAAAACAGTTATTGCGATTGAAATGATTGCTGGCAACTCAATGTGGAGCTGTATCTTTTTTCTAAATCACAGTCGTAAAATGCATGAGGTCACTAGGTCAGTAAGGCAGCAATCGCAGTCTGTTCATAGTAAATTGAGTAGTAAACCGATCAATAGTCAATTTTATAACGAACAATATTCAGCATGTACAATTATTCAAGATCTTAAGGGGCATTCGGAAAGCTATAACCGTACAAGTCCACGATATTTCGGTGAGCGTAGAATCGAAAACGTTTAAAATGTATTTTTTAATTACGCTCTCCAAATTTTACTGTCTAAATACTTTGGTCTACTTAGCTTCTTTCTCCTCATTCGATACGATGGATGATTTCGTAAATTACTCTAACGATCCCCAATTGCTGACAGACGACAACGCGCAAAGCGGAACCAATTTTTGGGATGCAATTAACTTTGGAGCGTTCAATTACAATTCCTCTTGCATGTACGAGTCGACTTACGGATGCAATAATATTACGTACCTACAAGGTAAAATATTTGTTAGTCTGATTTTTCCGTCATATTGTTAGAACTTTATGTACTTACCTATTTGACTGTATCATCATGTGAAACGTTGAATGCTCAAGCCAGAACTGTGGTGCGCCAGCGTTCCTCGATGTTAGTGTGCTTTGTGGAAATCCAAAACTATTCTTGTATTGTATAACAATATTTTCATAAAGAATAATTGACGTTTCTTATTTTGTACTTCGTTTCATTTAAGAGCACTTTGATCACTGTTTAGGGTGTTCGTTTGTTCGGCTATAATTTATGGAATGTTACTTATGTGTCCTTTTGGTGTAGTTAAATCTACGAGACCTCATAAAGTGAATTATGGAAACCATGCAAGCATTACATTTGTGTAGCAGACAGTGCAACAATAGTATGAATGGTCCATAAATTGTTAGAAAGCTAATTCCTAGGTTTGTTGAGCTATAAATTTAAATATGAACTTTAATATGAAATAAATAAAACTATGATAATGATTCCAGTTTGTTTTGAGACAGTAATCGTGACATGTTATGAGGATGGTAGTAATTAAAAAGAAATAAAAGAAGGTGATTATGATTGTGGTAAAAATAAGGTTTTTATAAATGGTAAAGTACTTATCTAAAGTAATAATACCTAAATAACATGAAGTTTGCATAAAGTTACCTCAATCAACATAACCTTTAACATGAATCATTAAATTTAAACACTGCTGCATTAATATTCAAAGACACAATAATCTTGATGTTGTGGTCATGCAAATAATTACATAGTATTTAAAAGTACTATTATACATGTTTTGAAAGCATGCAGGTTGCCGATAGTTATATATGTAATGCCCTTGAAAGCTAACGAAAAAAAGACAGAAATTGAGCTGAAATCAACCAGCCACAGCATGATGTTAAGTGCATAAACTAATCCGCGGTTTTATACAGGTGACTCACAACTTGCGAATAATTCAGTTTCTCTAATACTCAGCGCCCACCCGACCGTTACTTCCAGTCCGTACATTATGAGTATCAAAGCTTACAGATAACTTAACGTCACTCACTTTACATAACAAATTATCGGTAGACGCTCCGTCTCCCGAGTTCACTCAACCTTCATTTCTGTTTTCTTTCATGGAAACTATAAATTTTAAGGCGACAAGTGTTGGAAGCCAGCCATTCTTCAGTTACGCAACTCATATGAGCCTGACACTAGTTAATACCCGCGCCATGTGAGTCAGAGGAAATGTCGGATTAGAAACAGAAACAGACCACTAAAAGAAAACGTACAAAAACTTTATTGCCAAAGTAAAATTGTGCAATTTAGATTGCGGATTTTAGTTAGACGCTTAAATAAAGGAACTCACGCCGGCCAGCAGTAAAAAACTGAATGGAATCACGTTTAAGTGGCGAGCGGAGCGGAGTCGGGCGGACTCGGGAGTCTGTTTAACGAGATCGTTACAGATAAAGTACGGATGACAGATGCACGGAGACCAGCGAGATTTACGGCGCACGCGCAGGCGTTGAAACAACGATACTGCCCTTAGAAGCAATTAAAGAAGCGGCTTCGTAAATTAGCGGCGCTAGACTTGCCACCGCGACGCTGTTTATACGTGCAGTTCACCACATTAATTACTTCTTCCTTAGACAGTAATATAGTGTTAACAGTTAGTTCTATTTGAACTATTGAATAATGTTTTTGCTTAGTGCTTGAACGTTGAGTCAAGATCTGCTTGATGATAATTGCTAAGTAATACTTTATAAGGATTCGATCGACCTCGAAACGGAAAGTCTGCCAGCGTCGGTGCAAACGGTCAAGGCGAATCGGTCAGATTAGCGCGAGATAAAAAAAGAAATATGGAAAGTGATACGAAAATACGACACATGGATAAAGTGTCAGCAACAATGACAGATAAGGAAGATTAATTCGATAGCATGTGTCACCTCAGTGATAAAAACAACCGACGGAATATATATCATTCTCAAGCAGTAATCTTACACGAAACAGAGCATTTCCTTACTCAAGGGTGCATTGGTGCATAAACCTACATCGCAACTTATAGACGCCTTGAATTTCGTTTACGAGAAAGGCACCCGCATATGTAAGTCAGGATAACCACAGGCGAAACACTCGCAAACAGGTTTGGTGCACTATTATTATTAAGGGCTCGCTCGTGCCAATATACGGGTCGAAACGTGCTCCAACCTTGCTACAGCGCAGTCAACAAAGCCTCCAACAAAAGACACAAACATTAACTCAATTGCAAAATTAAATTCTAACCAAAAGGACACAAACGCAAGATGCCACAAAAATCCAGTCGCCGTCAGTTTTGTTGTAGTTTTAGTTCTTCAGAGTTGTTAATCCATGCATACACTCGCACATCCATTAATGATAAGGCACTGTTTTATGATTAGTCTGTAAAGTTATATCAAAATTGGAAATAAATTCGCGATTTGAGCGCAACAGACGGTCTGCGTGAGTCGGCCGTGCGCGCGGCCGGCGTCTTGCAAACTGTTCCGATCCGTTTCAAACGCTACACCAACGGCCACGCGGCGGCGCCCTACTATTCCGTCTCCCTCACCACCCACAATAACACCGAGGCAGAGCGAGACGGTCACAATTCTTGCATCGCTCAAGTTTTATCGCAGGATAAACTTTTACAGCGACGTGAATAGTAACAGAACATTAGTCAGAAAGGAATGGAGCGACTGTGTTTTTTTGTGTATTTGGCAGGGCTTTTTCTCGAGTCGAATGATGGTTCGGTTTTGGACTTCTATTTTTGTTGTGAACCCAACACGCGTCCAGGCGGAACAGGGACGCGGGACAAGTTCGTTAGAGGAAGTGCTGTGTGATCACGCAGCATTCTTCGAATCAGCTATAATTAGCAAGGGCTAGGGAGAAGGGAGACAGCAACAATAATAGTATTCTGTCTTGTTCAAGGTCATTATATTAACAATTAATTTATGAACAATATAAATAGGCAGCCACAAGTGAAAGACGACTACAATGGTTTTGCATGAAAACATGTTATTGTTGCTCAGACAATTATATCTATGTTTTCATGCAAAACTTACTTAGGTAACAACAGGGAAAAACATGTACCTACCAACCAAAATAAAAATCAACCGTCGTTTATTTTATACGATTGTGGATTAAATTTAATGATCAAACCAGGACATCACAACGATGTTGCTATTATTGCAATAAATGACTGCACTCTGAAAGCTAGCCAGGCTGGTCTCATTGCATGACAGCATCTATTGAAAATAAGTTCTTATCTACCATGCATTATGCCTTACTTAAGTACCTAGGTAACGAAATTTCGAAATATATAAGAAGAAGCATGATTTTAAAAAAAACAGTAATAATTGACACTTGAGATGATCCATAACCACTTTTTTCACCTAGAAATACCGGCAGTTTAAAGACTTCAAAATAATTTGCATAAGAAAAAAACTGTGCCGCATTGCAGAATATAATTTCGAGTGCTTATAGGCACTTACATCACACTCGTGGCTAAATGACATGAAAACATTTCACTCGCTACCATTTTGTCAGTAGCTGTCGTCGGTGAACAAATTACATCTGTTACCAAAAAGTTTGACAGAAGCATTTACAACCTAACAGGAGTTATATTAGAATACACAGCCGGTTCAATACGTGCAACAATACCAGCAAAAGAAATAAGAATAGCTTCTAAGGAAGTGCTGCAATCGAACATTCGAAGCGGTTCCGAAACAAAGCAAAAAGACACGAGGCAAATCAAAAAAACGGAAAAAGGTCATTTGAATTCATGTAGCATTGCGCAAGCGCCACCGAATCGCGAGTGAACACTTAACAAACAATGAAAGCGTCAAATCATTTGTACGGAATAAAATATTATGTAAGAAAAGTCTTATTTTCTCCGGCATCAAACGGTGAAGAAATGTTGCGTGGAGTACGACCAGAGAAAGAACAGCGACAGTCTAAGAAATGTGTAATTGGTCATCGGATGTTCACTTTCTCCGCTCTATTCTGAATGAATATGGGAAGTCAACTCCGCGACAAATGTGACGTCTATTGTAATAGCATTATGTATTACGCGCATTATTACTTACGTAATCTCGAAACTGTTTACTTAGTCTAGACTAACAGCGTTTCAGTAATGCCACAAAGGAATAAATTAAGTTTCTTCAAAGTACTTTTAAACAGGAAACAAGAGAAAAAGATTATTCTCGTTAAACTTGTTCATCATCTAGGCGAGTATAACGAGTTCCGAAACTAGATTAAGGCTAGATTAAGGTTACAAGTAAGGATAGTAATCTTAAAAGTAATAAACTAAGTTAATTAAGTTAGTAGCTAAGTGAATTTAATAGCCGAAGTGTAAAAACGGGTGTGTGCTTTCTATGAGAGGAAAGTAAAATAAATACGTTCGTCTCAATAGAAAAGATTGATGTTCAAGACGAATCTGGATCGACACTAACAATGGACGTACTGATTTACGAAATACTGACTTTCACTTGGCCCTTCTCATAAGCATCGCCATTAGGGACTTTTCTATTTTCGATGTAGATACAGTGGGATTACATTAAGAGGCACTGATTGCAATGCGAGATCCAAATCAAAGTAATAGGCTTAAAGATACACATGACAAGATAATGTTTAGATATTTGTCAATGGTTAGAAATGCGTATTCAGTACAATGGAAGAAAGGTTGCATTCCTAACGGATTATGCAAGGTTACAAAATTATGTTAACAAGTAGATATCGAGCTGTCTATTCTGGTTCAATTATATGCTATACAAGGTGTGGCCTGTGATACGAGCAAATAATTAAAACATAGATCGTACTCGTCAAACTGAATAACATTAGTTTAACTTATTTTAAAAATAACGGAGTCTTTAGATTTTCCTTTTCAATACAAATTAATACTGTTATCATCAATGCACATATGCCATCCTAGAACCCAACTGACGGCTCCTGTCACGCTACAAACATCAAACATTTTGCTTTAGATTGCTGCTTCGAATAAACTTTGAAGTGTAATAAAAATAAAAATAAAACTAATTATTATTAAATGTCGCTGACCTGTCGCTGATCAGTTTGACGAGTACGATCTATGTTTTGATTATTTGCTCGTGTTCATGCCACACCCGGTATGTTCACACAATAGATATGACAATAACAAATCTTTCTAACTCTTCTTCAAATACTGTCTGTGTCAATTGTAGAGTACAAATATGTATTCCAAGTTTGAGTATCACGTTTCGATCAACTTCTTGGTGACGTGTTATTTTTAGTCACGTTCCTCTTTACCAAATAATGGGTCCAGTAAAAACTCAACAATGAATCTATACAAGCCAAGATAAACGCTTTTTGTGAGAGCTACTGCGCTTGCGCCACTGCCAAAGGAAAGGGTATAATTGTTTTTTAATGGAAAAACGGTTGGTCCCTCGCGTTGAGTAACACTAGTTCCGTCTTGAGCCGAAAGTGATAGGATTATTTTATATAACCCACGTGTGGAAGAACGTGCTTTGATTTAATAAAAAGGGCCTAATCATCAATAAAAAAACTATTTAATAGCGGGGAACGACATCAAAATACAACGGAAAACAGGTGTGTAACGTGTAACCCAACAAAGAATACAAATTGCTGCAAGAAAAGTTAACGGGAAAAAGCACTAAGAAAAGCCATCCCAAATACTGCTTCAGAATGATGTACTGAACTAGCGACAAATGAAGCATGTAACAAAGGGGATAGTTATTCAGTCCTCACAAGGGCAACGCTTGCTCACAGGCTACCATATACGAGCAACACTAAGCGTCCACAGCCACGCTCCGGATTACTATAAGATGCCGAGGAAAACTAACCTACATGTGATATAGCCAGGTAGTGTGGGAAGTAGGAGTACCGGAACAAACAACCCTCACCCTAAAAGGAAGTACTTAACGATGGGTTCAGATTTCTGTACCGTCATTCAAATAGATTTAAAAGATAATGGCAAGTTTTGGGGAAAGATACTGATCTTTTTAACATTAGGCAAGTTTGAAGAATTTATCACCTGTTGAAAAGAATAGACATTTCATATTTCTAAGACTATAATTTGATCATCGAAATAGTAAGTACTCTGGAATGAACACTCCAAAAACAGACGAGCAAAAACCGACCTAAAGGACATTGACATAAGAACTAATGGGCTCCGGTCCGGGTGAAATAGCAAGCACGGAGTCAGTGTGTCCCTCTCTAAGTATTGCCAGAAAATAAATAATAAATAGTTAGTAAATTTTAGTTTCGTGAGCGTTGTCTTTTAAAAATATTGAATAAAATGTATACATTTATAATAAGCAATAATTACACGATTTAATATTTTTTTAATGATATAAGCTTTAGATCTTTTTTCACGAGCTAATTTTAACTTGATGGTAGGTTTTATTAATTTCTCAATGGCCACACCAAACAGTAAGATGGTAGTTTCGTTATTGAGACTAGGGTGACAATCTTTTCACGATGTATCCAAATGGCTAATATGTAATATTTATTATAATATAATATTTTATACCCATCATACGTATTGTCTAATACGAATGATACATTACATGCATAAATTAATAATTCTACTACATTATATTATATTATATTATTGTTATAAACTTTGAAAATTTCCAGGGGAATTTGAAAAAATCCCGAAAATTTCAATTATAACTACCAGATCGATTCAGTTTACGCATGCGAAGACGCTGGTAAAAGTTAATAAATAATGAATAAGTAAATAATAGTGTAATATATACGTATTGTCACTTAGTCTTCATTCATTTATTAACCTAAATGATAGAGCATCTAATATCGGACGTTTTTTGCAATATCGGTATTTTTTCAATACCGAAAATTCAAATACCGATATTCCGGTATTTTGGTATTTTTTCGATATTCGTATTACTAAAGTAAAATGAATGAGTTTCGCACTACCAAAACCTTTCCGGTTCCGACAATCTTAAGTACGAGTAGGTAGCTAAGATTATTTCAAAAATGTCGAAGATTATATTAATGAAATAAGTATTAATGCATTTGTGACTTGCAACGTTTGAGTGTTGCGACTCTATTTAATAACAATATAATTGGTATTTAGAGATCAATATCGAAATACCGGTATTATACAATGTCAATACCGGTTTTGCCAATATCATAAGTTTTGCCTATAGAAAAGTGAATACTTATGTTACTAGCACCGACGTACAAACTTAAAATTTATTTGCTCTTGTCTCTACCAGCCGTATCATAAGGACTTGGTATACAAGTAATAAAAATTCTGGTTATTGCTACTTAGTATATTTTTCTGACAATGAACGGACGGTACTAGGAGGACGGAATGTCTCATTAATTGCATAAAATTATGGTCATACTAATAGAGTGAGATAAAATAACCCTGTGGTAGCTATCTCTATCGGCAAAAAGTCGGACCGTGATTCCTGCACAGTGCACATTCCAGGTACTTACTATTTCGATGAATTTGATTCGTTCTCTGTAGGTATTCTGTTTGGAAAGAGAAA
Organism: Choristoneura rosaceana; assembly: GCA_037349165.1. Taxonomy (NCBI): domain Eukaryota; kingdom Metazoa; phylum Arthropoda; class Insecta; order Lepidoptera; family Tortricidae; genus Choristoneura; species Choristoneura rosaceana. Next base: position 9,986,319 of record JAZBNJ010000012.1, on the reverse strand, counting down.
GACGGTGATAGTTTAAAATTTTTACTAAACACATATTATTCTATTTGCATAATCTAAAACGGAATAACTCGAAAACTACCACGCAATAGATCAATCACTTTAGTCTAGTCTCTATTAAAAAAAAAGTGATGACGTAAATCTGACGTTGACGTCAAAATTTTATTGTTCGTGGCGTGTGGTTTGCAAAAATTAAGCGGCTTGGTTCTTTCTTGCTCTGAAACTTACAACATGAGACTTCCACGACGATCTTCGCAAATCTTGCGAATTGGTTATACTGATAAATTGATAATTTGCCAGTAGGTACAAGCTGGACTGAAAAGTGATAAGCGTCCATAATTTCAAGTACAGATAAAATCTGATTCTGCAAGACTTATGCTTTTTGCATCATTTGTAAGCCCCAAGCGCTCTTTAGAAATCCATTAATAGCTCATTACGAAGGGCTTTGAAGGGTTCGTAAATCTACATTAACCCTTAAACAACGGGGCGATATATCAAACAGTCACTATCCTTCCTTAAGCAGCGAAATGGACGTTATCTCTTCATTTATATCGAGTTACAATTACTCGCCGCTTCCCGGTCCGAACGCGTTGCGTAGGCACGTTTCCGTATTATGGCAGATAGATATTGGAAGTGCCAAACGAATAATAGATTGGATGTGGGAAATTTCAAATTTCTACGTGAAGATCTTCGGTAAGGATCGCAACTTCGCAAGCAACTATACAAAAAATCGAAACAAAATTATTTCAGTAAATACTAAAATCATCAAATCTTCAATATAGAATGTAAAATCTTCCAAACAGATTTACTACTTTGATGTCCCGATAAGTCCGTATGTCATCATCATCAGGCCTACGCGTCTGTTCCAGACGAATTTTGGCATATGCACGACGTCTCTGGTAACTGACTAGACCGATGTTTGTCTGAGAGCGACATGTTCGCCCACAGGCCAGACAAGAAAAGTCTGCGGATGTTGGTGCAGAACCGCCTTAGTGTCGTTTCTGTCTTTTGTCAGCAAGTGCCCTGAGCCAGGCCTCATATCGCAATGCTTGCAATCCTCCAATACAATCCAATTCGCCAATCTAAACGTCCGCGCCAATCTGTGCGTTTCTCCGCCAACCTTTCCCAGTCAAGTCAAGTGAAGTCCGTATGTAGTTAGTGTGTTATCCAGGTTTATTTCATTAACAATCATCAAGTGTGTATTATTGTTAGTCTAGATTCTACATAAAATTATTTGTGAAAGTAGGTACGTATCTACAAAAATAGAAAATGTTTTAATAATTGATAATTCATAGCTTATTTAATAAGCTATGAATTATCAATTTTCTTTATTGATACCAACACTTCATACCTCCACTAGATGACGTCAATCAAAGCCATAAAATCAGGAGATCATTTGCTAATGCTCAAATGAAAAAATTAAACGAGTATTCGGTTCATCAAAGTAAGTCGAGAACGATATTTTATTTTTATGGTTACTCAATGTGAAAGACATGTGCCAAAATCACAGAAATTTTCTTCGAATCCAGTTTCTCATTGGACGAGTTCTAGTTTGTCCTGGCTGAATTATGTTGACTTTGGGCACACGCCAATAATTATAGACAGTTGCGTAAAGGAAATTGGTCATCACTCGTACGACCGACATTTTCGAAAGTACCGTTACGAAATATTTGACTTCATTTGAAACATTTTTTATGTTTACATCTTTACAACCTTTAATTCAAATATCGCATAATGAATTGCGGATATAAATCAGATGTTCAAATCCCGATAAAATCTTTCGTTTGAGCTCTAAAGCACCAAAAGTAGTCTTTGGTTGTAAACGTGAGGTAACTAAATAGTTAAAGTGAAACTTTATCGAGCTAAGTATTGCTTGAGTTAAGGGACTCGGAAGATGCATCTCTGTTGCAACGCACCCACGCTCTCCCACGTACAAAGTTGCCTAATTATTGACGATATATAAGTGCTATTACTTGCATTAACTCTTGGAATAATATTAGATCCGCTTGCTTCATCATTGTTATTAGGTGTATATTTGTACGCTGCGATAGGTTCACGATCTCTCGATTCCAAGTGCCTTCGGGTTTATCGGTGGGTTAAATCTAAATCACAGCTGAAAATATTTCGAAATCAAAAGGGCAAAATAGAACAAACAACTAGAATTTACATGCTCAAAGTAAGTAACAAAGCGCTTTTGATACGCAGACTAAAACAACAAAATAGTGCGAGGAGTAGGACTCGCGCATAGAAGTTTACGTACTAAAAGCAATTTAGGGTCTGAAACTAAAGTTTATAATTATAATAATAATCTTTATTTCTTTTACAAAATTAACAAATATAACAAACTTATAGGCTAGATGTAAATAGATGTACTATGAGAAACTAATTCTTATACCTGAACTAGGAAATTCCTGTGTTTCAGGTGTAAAACAGGTATTACATAACAAAGAAATTAAATATTTAATCACATGCATAATATAATGAAGAGTCTAAGGGGCTCCTAGACGGGCCATATTTTCACGAAAATGTATAGCTGCAATAGTGTGGCTGGCAGCATCAGCCAGCATTTACGGCCAGACTATGCAACACTCGGCAATATTTTTAGTATGGCCGGGATATATTGTCACATATTTTTAGTGTGGCCGATGAATGTTTAGGGTTTCAGACATATTTCCGGAATAATCGCTTTGCAATCGAAAATACTGCAATATTTCTCAGCCACTTTTATTGTTGTCTCGCTATACGGCAAAAGTGCGTCCCTTTCTTATGCTACGTGAAGTATGCCGCGATTCATTCAAGTAGCATAGCTATGTTCGTGTTTGTTTCTGTTTAGTTTCGATGGCAGCAAAGTAAATACGGACATCAAAATTTTTACAAAAATGCTTTTTATTACAAAAAAAAACTTATTTCCAGACTTAAAATATCTAACGTATCACGCTTATTGAAATAAGGTCGAATCCACATTTTTCTTGTTTTTTTTGGTTCTGATTTTGCTTTTAAAACAATGTAAGCTGCTGCAACGCGTATGAGTTCGTCAGCCATACTAGCCATGTATGTAGCCCATGTAAAGCCAAAATAATGAGCCTTATACTGTTGCAGAAATATTGCCGAGATATAAATTTTCCAGCCATATGCTGCATTAAAATGTTTTTTGTATTGCCGGGATATAATCTGCAATGTTGTAGCCACATAATTCATCAAAAGTATAGCCCGTCTAGGAGCCCCTCTAGCATAATGAGATTATAAATTAACTAACTATTATCATGAACTAGGACATTTGTTGAAGTGCAGTTTGGAGAATTATCTTAACTTTACTATAATCAAGGGAGTAAATGTCTAATTGGGCGTTTAATCTATTGTAAAGAAGTGGTGCCATAAATACGTAATATCTGAATGAGAAAGGATGTATCTATATTTGGAGGGCAAGCAGTATTCGTTTTTTCGTCTTATCAATGTTAAAGCACCACAGAAACCACGGAAACACCGAACTTTGTAATGAAAAGGCAGAACATAACCAATCCAATCCTCCATTTATTCCGTTGCGATATAACAAACAGCACTTAAGACTTCATCATTTGCTTGTTTGTACGTGAGATATTATTTCTTAATTTTGGCGTTACTTTGAGGAGATCCATATCAAAACTTAATTGCATTGTTTATTATCTTACATGACAAACAGACAGGTGGAAAACGAACAGACTCTATAAGAGTTTTCTTTCATGCCATACAGGATAACGTTGCGTTTGACCAAAAACTAGTATAATGGCAAACGAAAACGAAGCAGTTAAAAACAAGCTTGCTAAGTAGAAATCTTGTCATCGAAGATTTAAAGACGGTCACATTGTAACGTTCAGGAACACCAATGCAAGCAGGAAATTTGAAATTTATATAGAATACAATATGAAATAGCTGTCCCGATTACAACCTTTGGGAAACCGTTTTGTGAGAACTTAAAGAAATGAAAAAAAGGATGTTGACATGTTGATGTTGAAAACATAAATAAATAAAAAGGTACCTACTAACAAGAATTTAAATAATTCTGATCTGACCTAATAAAATGGAAATGCTGTCAAGATTTTCTCAACCACTGCATCAAATCATGTTCATTTAGTTTGACGCAACAATTCCACAGTTTCCATAGATCACAAATGATCGTTGCAAGCGCCCTGGGGCTTCGCTGTAACTCGTGTGAAGCCACCCGTGCCGGCTCCAATAGTGGGTGTGCTGATGTAACACTTGCGACAGGTGCACTTACTAAACCATATAATTGTGCCATAAAATTTGGAAAAAAGGTTGTGCACGAATTCGTGGCACGGGTGATGCGTCGTCATTTTGTCGATACAATTTTCATTTTTATTGCCTTGTGCACGCACGTTATATTTTATCATTTCTAACGCAACTACAACGTTTTTTTTAACATAATGGACATTTAAAGTATAAATAATGTGGCACTTTAAAATAGTTCTGCTATTCAGAAAATTGTGGAAAACACGAGCTACGAAGCGGGACAAGACAGTTTTGCACGATCATTTTTTAGTCACGATTGCCAAGATGCTAACAAATATCAGAATATTAAGGATTATATTCGTATTATGTAGTATTAGATAAAATTGATTCATAGAATTACGATGTCTCGAAAAGAAGAATGTCTGCTGAGTGCTCGTATAAATCCGTAAATAAAAATAACAGTAACTACGTTCTATAGCTTCGTATTCTTTGCTAATACGTTTAAGTCACTTAATATTATTATGGTACAAATGAATCCTTTGCCTCAGACGAAAAGTAGTGGAATTCCAGAGAAGATATATTACATAAGATATATTATTCCGACTGACAGACTGACTTGACAATTTTTTTTTTTCATAGTTAATCAATTTATTTGTCTTCAATTTTTATTTGTTATTTATTACTATGTATAGTTTATAGAATATGTGTAAATAAAGATATTTCATTCTCCTCTTTGAAGATATATTAAATTAACCATGTGGCGAACCATAAGGCCGCACCGTCGTTTCTAGAACCATTTCAGCGTATTTTCACGCCTGTCTTTCAGAACCGGTATATAATGGAAGGTTAAAATTCTGCTCATTTGATAAGCTAAGTTTAAAGGAATCCTCAATTTCATATGACTTGGCCGTTGTTGGTATAAACTCAAACTAAAAAAAAAAATGGCTGTGTTAGTAACAACTAGACGCGATCACGAATGAACTAGATCGAGTGGACTTCAAAACAATTAAACAATGCTCTTCGTCATAATGATGCCCAATCATATGAGAAAGCGTCAACTTCCGCCGAACATTTCCCCGATTTAACGGTTTCCAGTGGATTTGTCGAAAACAATGCGGACCGCGATCGATTGCAGTGTCGCCTGCGCCTGCGCCGCGACACGGACGGACGCGCTAGCGATCACTCGTGACGGTACGACGGCTGGCGTAAGTAATAAGAATAAGAGAATAAACTGGGGATTAAGCAACTAAATTAATTAAGACATTTGGCCAATGAGACAAGAAGGTAATTGAAGCACGAAGAGAGGCGATATAAAAACCGAAAGACGTTCTTGTAGTGCTCAAGATACAAACACTGAGAAGATGGAAATTTATGCGAAAACTTTTAAAACTGTTTACTTTGCTTCATCTTACTGTTAAGATGAAGCAAAAATAAACAGTTTTTATATAGCAGAAAATATGGCAGGTATTGTAGGATAAAAAATGAGTAATTTCGTAAATAAATCAACCAAATATTTAACTTCATTGCGTCTAAATACGTCTCATCACACTGGCTCTCCGTTACTCTCCCCTTTAGAAGATGGCACTGAACTGGTAAGCCGCTCGACTCCGAAATAGTTGGCCTGGAGGAGCTTTAATTTGAATCCTTTCGCTCCTCGATGAGGACAATGTTAAAATACGAGTACTGCCTTTTTGCAACGTAACATTTAGCAACCTGTTTCATTTCGCAACTTTTCTTTTCGCAAACTCAAAAACTGTAAATTTTTCAGGATTTATTTCAGGGCCATCGTGTAGAGCCCATTAGGTTAAGTTAGGTTAGTTTTTTACAGTTTCAGAAATATTAAACAGTTGGGAAATGAAAATTTGTGAAATGAAACAGGTTGCCAAACGTTATTTGCCGAAACAATAGTAAACCGTTAAAATATCCTAGAGAAATGTATCCTAGATGAAACAATGAATTCAGCCGGATGTTTGCGCAATTAAGCAAATTACTTCCTTACTTGTCCACAGTTTGCGCCACGCGTAATAGCTAGCATTAAGGATTATGTATCCCGTGATAAAAGCTAGCGGGTAAACACAGGTTTAACGGTTGATCCAGGATTACGTACTCAGCGTTATTGATATGATGAACGTCAACCGATCGATTCCGCATGTAAATTATTTATGCGAAGTTTTATGAGACTAGCTTCAGTGCTGTGGAGCCTTATGAAAAATAAACTAGTTTCTTATCTCGAGTCTCTTCTTAGTGCTCTTATATTGCTCAAAGTTTATGTCGGCTTTGCCGATATCTAAGCTCTAATAGTTCAGTGCGTTGTCTGTCAGTCAGTCATATTACCCTTTTGTACGCATATGTAGATGTGGCTGTTTCGTGGTTTTGCTTCATTCCTTATGTTTTCAAATCGTTCGTATTAATTTAGTATCAATTCAATATTTAAAAATCGCTACAGCTTTATTTGCATTGGGTTTAAAAAAAATATTCAATTAAGACTATAACAAGCACCTATGAATGTCAAAAAATCTGCCACAGGTTCGCATAAAACTCTTCTGAGAAACCGGCAAGAAACTCAACGAGGTTTTACACAGATTCACAATGTTGTTCACTATCTGTCATCGTGTAATAATTAGCTTTATCCTAGTTTATTTATTCGTTTATTTATATGTGACTGTTTATCCCGTTTCCTATTTTTATTTTAGACGTGTAGTATATGTGCAATAATGTGTATGTGTAGATGTGTTTTTGTTGCTTTTTCATTTTCTGATCTACTGTTAATGCACCACCTAGTTTACAAACTAGTCCTTCCTTCTTTCTGCAAAAAGGTTGTCAGGAAGAGATCGCTCTTAAGCGATAAGGCCGCCTATTGCTTACTTTGTATTTTTCTCTGTGTACCTGTTTTCTGTATCGCTTATTATTTCTGGTGTACAATAAAGAGTATTTGTATTGTATTGTATTGTTGTTGTTTAATAATTTACATCACAAGTATTTACCACAACCCCGTTTTTAAAGTACGAGGAGGTAACAAACGCACAGAGTTACTTATTAGTATTTATAATGTTAGATAGATAATTACTTTTATATTCTGTCAACAACACAAACAGGTTGCGGATAAAGCTTAAAGGGTTGAGCATTCGACAAGTGGGTTGATTCCGTTATCGTGAAAGGCAACTCGTTGACGTCTTAGGTCATGACGATTTATCATTGATGCGACTGATTGTTGTCAAGTTGTTAAGATAAATGGGAATAAATGAGCCCGTTACTGCATGCCTAATCACTAGGTTAAAAGATCGATCTAGGATAGGGTTGCCATAAGTGTGGGGACGCATTTAAAGAAAAAGCAGTAAAGGTAGAAAAAAAGGAACTCACAATAGGTGACTTTGAAGGTTTAGTCCTTGCCTAAACCCAATACAACTTTTGCCACAGTCATTTATGCCAGCAAACCGCCAGTCGGGTTCTCTGTTCGTAGACCCTTTTCGCTATAGAAAGCGGAAAATACATGTTATCGGCTACGTTAGGTAGGTATGTTATTATTTACCTAGTCTGGGGGCTGCCTACCAAATAACTATGATGTTAAAACCGGGACGCCGGGACACCATGCTTCAAATCGGGACATGTCCCGGCGTACCGGGACGTATGGCTAACCTAATCTAGGATGAGAGACAAAAGAGAGATAGTTATAAGGCCATCGACATGTGTCATTTAATTTATTCAGACAATGGCCTATAGTGATGGTTCGAAATTATCTTCTTTTTTTCTAAATTAATTGGGTGGCACAGATAGCTTAACAAAATAGAAAAGTAGTGTTAATTAAGGATAGTATTAAGGATCAAAATTATTCACACGATGTTTTTCCAAAGAATTAACTAATCCAGAACTTTACTGTTTCTTTCTTATTGACATCGTCTTATATTAATTAGCAAATATGTTGTTTAAGAGACCGAGATAAGAGTACCTGTACCTAAGCAGAATGATTCATTGAAATGTTGTGGTTGCTCACATGTTGTATAATGATAATGAGTAACAGCAGTTTCAAAATAGACAACATTTTGTACGTAGGCCCTTCAATTACATGTAAATCATACGCGCTGTGTAACTACGATTCATTCATTATTCTTTGTCTATATACACAGTAATTAGAATTCATTTGCATGTAATTTGGACAAGTGAATTATTTATTGTATAACAATACGGTGAGCCAATTGAACTCAAATGAGATTTTAATTTGCTAGATAAAGTCATTTGCATTAATCATGCTTTTATCGGAACTGTTGATCTTTTGAACGTCCATTCAATAAATATTTTTATTTTCAATCTCAGTCATTGACATCATGTTATTATTGACAGAATGAATGTACTCATAGTTAGTAATGTTGAAGATGCAAAATTCATTTGTTTCAGTTTTGATGCAATGTAAAACTATCTGCAAAAAGCATCTGCTACTAAAATTAAGTAGCCAAACTCTACTAGTGAGTTTTTCCGACTGTATAAAATAGTTTGTTTCCGAAACTAGATGATTTTTAGCAGAATCGGTTACATGCAGATGTTTACGCAATTCACTTATGTAACGTTGTGTTTTCTTCCATGACTCGAACTGCCCGAGATTCGATTAATCTGGCAATTATTCAAATATATTTTTTCCAGCTGGTAACTGGAGGAAGGAGTGTGTTGACGGGGTCATCTCTGATTGGAGCATTTAAGTAAACAATTTTGTAGGGATGTCAGTTCGGGGATTTTTATCATATTTCAGGGGAAATATAATTGTTTTGAGAGTTTGTACAATAACATTTATTTAATTTACAATCAGCAGGATTTGATACAGAATCGAAGGCTAATAACATCTAGACATAATTTGGCGTAGTAAATGTTTTTCCCACAATTGGTGGGATTCGGGGGAATTTCTTAGGGGTTTTTCATAGTCCAAGCGATGTTCATACAGGCTTTGAGTAGGGCTGTACTGGAGCCTCCATTCCTCTTGACTTAGGCCTCCATCATGCGTGAGAGCTAGATCATTTTCCATCGAAGAAGAGACGAGGGTGACAGCCCCCATTCTGAATTTTAGTGGCCTCTGTGGCACAAACGCAGTCCATTTAAATTTTATTTTTGTGCAGCAAGTGAACTGTAAGTAAATTTGGTTAATGAAATATTGGTTAGATTCAGTGTAGTTCATGCGGCATTATTCTCATCCATGTGGTTAATTTCAGCACATGATTCCTTGCATGCGGCTGAGGGTGGGAAGACCAGCGTCGAGTTAATCCTGGGCTACAGTTGATTTACTCCGGTAAGAATCATTCAGATCACTTAACCTCCTTGCCACATGCTTTTGCCTTTTGCAAGTATCTAATCGAAGCAATTTCTTCTTCCTTCCAGCCGGTTAGGGTTTTTGTCTAATATCTTCATTTCGTTTTTAGTATCCTTCAATTTAGTTTATTATTATGATTTAAACTTTTGAGGTTCATTAAAATTCCATTTAGAATTTTCTAAATTAATTTTGTGGCTTGATGATGCACATCATTTGGGTTTAGACCTTATATTTTGCACCTCCAGTTGAGAGCTTAAGGTTTAGATAAACTCTAATTTCCGGGCTAGTTATTCATTTCTGTGTTCTGAGAACTAGCCATTTTTCGGTTGCATCATTGCCTTGGCTGTGCCTTCTGCACCCAGCTTTTGCCACGTCTTATCTTCCGTTGCTGAGACCAGAAGACTGTTCTGCATCCTGTGGGACCCGTGCGGCCAGCACCAGGGTCAGCGCATAGAGACGACACCCCAGAGCATCGCGCTTGTCTCACACTGTGGTCATCCTTCGGCTGCCGAACTGGTGTCATAGAGAGGTAGCTTCTGGCCAGGTCTGTAAAACATTTATGTATATTAATTAGGAAAGTTATCATTTAAATTCAGTAGTTGAAAATTGAAATTGATGGCAAATTTTTGATTTCCTTAGGGACTAACACCATTAGGCTTAAATAAATTGTGAAACTAGAATATAAGAACCGCCTTCTGCATCACACCCGCTTGCGGCTGAGCTAAAACTATTTTTGTAAATTGTCTGGTAATCTACTACAAGTGGTTTCACATATTTATATAACTTTACACTGTATAGAGTCGAAAGAGCAATAAAGATTGTGTTTACATACTAACATTTTTAATTTATATCCTTTAGATAAAGCCCTAATTATTCAGAGCACGCCTCCAGACAATATTTATGTATTTTCAGTGTAGCAACAGCTACTTTCAGTTTTATTCAGACATTCCGCATTGCCCCTTGGCTGTAACCCTGTCCGGGCTTATTTTCCGTACGGCACAAGGTGGCACTTACGTCCCCTGATTTACACGACTGACTCATGTAATACTGATATTTCGCGTGTTTCTCTACTTACAAATATATTACACACAGATATGGTAACAAAAGATTTTAAATGACTTTTTCAAAATATTGTATTCCGTTTTCCCCCGTAGATACTTCGTCAAATGTGTTATGTATTTGTATTGTACAAGTAAACAAACATTCGAAATGTAAATTTTCTCATTTCTTAAGTAAATCTAATTATCTTACGGCGGCACTAGAATTTTGCTACCAGAGGTATTCATGAACTTTCCTAGCTATTCCATTTTATCCCTGCCATTAGACAGATGCACGACGAATGATAACACATTATGATAGTTTGTTGAAGTGGTGAATTAAGATCCCCTTATCTATCTGGGGCGATCACAATAGTACGTGCTAAAACAATAATGGCCGCCACAATACCTTCATTGTTCTTCTCAAACTGTTGCTGGTCGGTGACGGCGCCATTATAATTTCGCCATAATGTTATTTAATTGGTTACGAGTGATGTGGTTAATAGGTTAGAAGGGCAAGAACTCACTTTAAGACTTCAATGAAAACTTTGATTTCACAATTAATAGGGACGATGACACCAATCAACTGACGTAGTTTTTATTGGCTGTCTAAACACGGCTTAATAAAATCATAGATTTAGTAAGGCAATAGTTTTGTGTCCTTACTTGTTTGTGACTCCAATCTATTAACTGTTTATTTGTTTTAAAGCAACTAAAATAGAATTTTGGCAGGAGAACCACTTGCTCGTTTGCCTTCCAGTCGAATAATAAAAAAAAAAGTGAATACAAAATTAATCTGATCTAGTTATGACGGTGCGCCAAGCACTGGGATGACTCGATTAAAGTAGGGATGGCAAAATGTCGATGGAAAAAGATTATGGGGGTGATGAATCTCGCGCGTTCTAGCCAGTTGTGGCATAGCACGCGACAGCATAATTTAGGCACGTCCCTCCCTACTTAATCATCGAATGTATATATGTTCTTTATCGATAGTTTTATTTCGTCTTTGCAATCACTAAATCAAGAATTTTTGATAGCACATCATAACCGATGATTAAAGCATGTTAACTGATATACTCCCACTTCGATAGCTCATGTCAATAATAACAGAGAAGACAGCCTTAGGTACTGTGAAGTACAAGCATGTCGGACCACGGCAAGCGACAATATAAACAATTGTTTTCGTAGATTATTATTGTTTTCATAAAAAATCTCATTGCAGGTGGTAGGACCTTGTGCAAGGTCCGCCCGAATTGCTGGTGTTGCAGATGTTTATGGGCGGTTGTGATCTCTTACCACCAGGAGACCCACTTACTCGTTTGCCTTCCAGCCGAATAAAAAAAAATCACCAATAAAGTTCGAACAAACATACTAGCTCAGTAGTTTCGCAGCGATACATCGCACATTGCCTGCTGCATCGATGACGGAATCAAAAGTAAGAGAGCAACAGTTGTTGCTTCCACTGCTTTGCTTACCAATAAGTTTTCAAAATCGGGTGCGCTTACGATCGCAGTCACCTTTTCTTTCTGCCTTCAATCTATACCGTGTGACAGAAAGAAATGGCGAAAATAATTGTTGACGAACTCTGGACAAGTAGTACCGAACCTAAAGTACGTGCACTTACAACATCCGCAACAGAATTAAGTAACGTACCTGCAACAAAAGAAGTAATTATCAAACAATTATCAGATAACGTCTACACCCATGCTCGCTCGCAGATAAGAGACACAAAGAATTCCATTAAACAAGCCCTTCGATAGATCTCGATCAAAATCAGTTATGACCTTATTGGACCTCGGGATTATGATCTCGATTGCGAAACAGTGCTTCTTAGATTGCAGTGTTAAGTTGAAATGACAATACAGTATTTTGCAATGTTTATGCGTTACTTCAGCATTGTAGGGTTATACAACAGTGCCAATATTTACTTTGCACTGACACGCAACGCAACAACAATAAGGAATTGGTAACAGTCGGTTAAATCGTTAAAAAGCTATTAATTTCAGAATGGAACAATCAAGTCATTTATTTAAATTTCATACAAAGAGTGCTATCAAGTCGTTCTGTTATTCCATTTATTTGAGCATAGCGCAAAAAAATATTTTACAATCAGCGAAATTTTAAATTAATTCGAAACTCCCACTCAAAACAATAAATTATTCGATAACTGACACAATAATTATGACATAAATCACCGTTTTGCCGTTGACTATTAAACTATTGGTTGCATTGCGAGATAGAAACATTTAGTTTGAAAGTTCTCTAATTAAGTTATTATTTTGTCCAGCCCAGTATCTTTAAATATTCGTATCTACAGAGCAGATTTTTTTTAAGGAAATAGACATGGGGGTTAAATAACGTCGCGGTGACAAAGTCACAGTGACTCGACGCCAAAAGGTGCCACTGTGACCTCACAAAAGAACAACGTTACAAAATCACATACGTTCCTAGTTAGGATCTTCCTACTGTTCCTACCGCCTAGCACAGTCTCTGTTACTTAAATCACGACGCCGTGGACTGCTGTGACTGTGACTCGGCTCCAATCGGGAGTGTTTGGAATTGGCGAAATAGCACCGCGACAATATCATATGATGATACTAGTTTTTGCCCGTGGCTCCGCCCGCGTGGAATTCGGTTATTGCGCGCTGTTCCCTCGAGAAGTATGCATTTTTTTCGGGATGAAAAGTAGCTATGTCATTCTCTGGCTCATAAACTATATGCCAAAAAACACGTTCATCCGTCGCTCAGTTTCGGCGTGAAAGACGGACAAACATACAAACACACACATTTTCGCATTTCTAATATTAGCATGAATGAGTAACATGAATAATAAAAAAAAAACGTTCATTACAGGACTGTGACGTGTCACAAATATCATGCAGTAACAGGCGTGACAAAGTCACGATGACTTTACACTGTGCTTTTTTTGGGACGGGATCGTCGGTCACTGATATCAAAATGTAAAGCTTTTTCCCATGTCTAGGAAATACTCTCATCTGAGAGCTACTTAAAGAAAAGGCGAGCCAACCGTCAAATAAATTTCCAAACCGCAGGACCACACATCTCGATCCCATAATCTCGGTGTCGCAACTCGAACAATACAGTACAACGGGCGTGGCGTCGAATCGAGATGAATTATCGGCGTACGCGTTATTTATCGACTGCTCGATTCCGCGTCAGTTTCACTCTGGGAATCGAGTCCTGTCTGGTACCAGTACCAACTACTAGTCAGCTAGTAGAAATAGGTACGTTGTAATCCTACTAATATTATAAATGTGAAAGTTTATGAGTGAGTGAGTGAGTATGTTTGTTACTTCTTCACGCTGAAACGGCTAGACGGATTTGGATAAAGTTTGATAAAAAGTTAGTATATGTATAACCTGGATTAAAACATGGGATACTTTTTATTCCGATATTCCCACGGGATAGGGATAAAATCTTGAAATAACAACCGCTGGGCTTAGAGTCATTAAATTTGGTATGTAGGTAGTTGGACGTCTGGGATAACACATAGGCTACTTTTTATCCCGATGTTCCCACGGGATAGGGATAAAATTTCGAAATAATAACCGTTGGGCTTAGAGTAATGAAATTTGGTATGTAGGTAGCTGGACGTCTGGAATAACACAGGTTACTTTTTATCCCGATGTTCCCATAGGTTAGGAATCAAATCTTGGACTAATAACGCGTGCGAAGCCGCGGGTAAACACTAGTATGTAAATAAAGGTGTAGTGTAGGATTATGCCGACGTGGTTGCTTCGTTTTGCAATTTAGAACTAAGTAAAAGCTACTCGTAACGATAGTGTCTCAAACACTTTACCTTTTTTGCATTTTTGTTGCCAATTGCTGTCCACACAAAGGCAGAGATACAATCTAAGAACATGGAAAACTTGTAACAAAGAAGACAAGAATAACAAACAAGGAGAGAACGCAAATAAAAACTTCCAAGCAATTTAATAACTTGTCAAGTCTTTAACCATCCTAAACAGTCGTAAACAGCCAAGACATGATCGCTTGCGATGTCAAGTTGAGCTCATAGTCGTTTTGCATGATGACATGCGGCAGTAAATGTACTTCGCGTGAGTACTAAATAACATAACAAACAGTTGGTTTTTGTACGTATACATACTTCAAAATAATCGGTCAAAAGAAAAGGTTCAACCTCCAGCAACCCACCTGATTATAGTCTAAAAGACTGATTGCAGGTTTAAACAAGTGGAAAAAAAAAGTTTAACACAAAAACATTAAACACTTCTTCGACTATTCTGACAGTATTAAATGAACTACAGGTGTTAAACATATACCTAAGTTTATTAAACAGCTTAATTAAAGTTGCAAATATGATTACCTACATTAACTTGGAAAAGTTGAAAAAAGTCCAGACATTGTCATTTCAAAGCTTAATATTCTCAAAAACAAAAGAAAAGGGTTTTAATAAAACATGCCAAAGACAGACATACAGAGAGATAGACAGATATTAGCGTGAAACATATAACACCCATCTTTTTGCTTCGCGGTTAAAAAGAGAGATTGAGCCCAACACCGGGCCACTTACTTTTTATAAACATCATATGGATTTAATGGTCAGAGAACCATTAAATTTGCCATTTACATTTGCCAAACTGATTCATTTCCCAACTCACGAATTTCTGTGAAACCATGTTTTTTTCGAAACTTTCATAAAATAAACCGAACCTAACCTACTGTGTTATATAAAACCATAAGAAAATACACTGAGATTTTTTTGTTTTGGAGAAAATCGTGAGTTAGGAAATGAATCAGTTGGCAAATGAAATATTTGGGAATCGTGTGTTGGGAAAAGGCAGGATACCGGATCGAATTCGTGATAATTATATTTCGACGCTTGAACAGACAAACTGACTGACTAAGCGACATTTTTCTAAGATAGTGAGTTATATATCCTTACTGATATTATAAATGCGAAAGTGTGTTTGTGTGTTTGTATCTTTGTGTGTTTGTATGTTTGTCCCCCTTTCACGCCGTAACGAACCGACGGATCGACGTGATTTTTGGCATAGAGATAGTTTATGGGCCCGAGAGTGACATAGGCTACTTTTTATCCCGGAAAAATGCACAGTTCCCGAGGGAACAGCGCGCGATAACCGAATACCGCGCGGGCGGAGCCGCGGGCAAAAGCTAGTACTTACATATTTTGAATCAGCAAAATTTACTGATTCCAAACACTACCTTAAAAAAATGCTTAGTCAATATTTCTCCTTTCAAATGTCGATTTGCTATTTTGCAATGTCGTATACCTACATGAAAGGGATTCTCATTACCAAAACAAACATTCACAAACACCTACAAGGAAGTTTCGAGCTCGAGCAACTGACGTCCAATTTACATGTCTATCGTATTAAGCAGAAAAGGCAACACGACTCCAAACTACGGGAGTAGGGTTTGCATACGTCAGGAATTGAACTGACATATCAGGACTTTTAAAGCACGCGTCAGAATTTATATCTGATATTGAAACTGACACGATGTTTATATGACGATGACGAGCGGATCTTGGCGCCGTGCCCGGATTAGAAAATCTGCGGTGAACTCGCCACCTAATACATCTATCTCGAATTCTATACTCTGTCTGTTTGTATGTATAGGGAATCTCTGTAGGTACTGGGCCGATTCTAAAATTTATTTCGCTAATAGTTCGCTACACTATCACTCTAGATATATTTTTCTATTAACTGCATTATCTGAAATTACCTAAAATATTAAAATATTATGTTTGTAGCTTTGCGAGCTGCATATCTCGATAGGCTTTTCTACAGCCATTATTAGGTACGCCATTTTGAATATTTTACTAAAAAAATAACCCATGAAAACTTAAATACGACGACCGGATGGCTAAGTGGTTAGAGAACCTGACTACGAAGCTTGAGGTCCCGGGTTCGAATCCCGGCCGGGGCAGATATTTGTATGAGTAATACGAATGTTTGTTCTCGGGTCTTGGATGTTTAATATGTATTTAAGTATTTATTTATCTATATAAGTATGTTTATCCGTTGCCTATTACCCATAGTACAAGCTTTGCTTAGTTTGGGACTAGGTCAATTGGTGTCAAGTGTCCCATGATATTTATTTATTTTTTTGATATTTTTTATAGTTGTAAGTATCGAACTTGTTGACAAAAAACCACTAGAATCTGTTCAGAATTCCGATCTGCAGAAGAGAACAGTTGGGCGTCAGACGGACATCGCTGGTATGAGTGAAGGCATTTTTGCCTAAGCGAGGGAGACGATTCGCCCAGTCAATCAAAAATTAACTACAAGTATACAAAAACAGGAGTTTAATTTTTTAACCTGGTAACCCTACTGGCAAAAGCCTAGAACACTTCCTTAGACAGCAAACCAATCATGATCTAAAGAAACCGAGCGAGTAATTAAGTTATACAGACTACGGACTTGATGTAGTGAGTGTATGAAGTAGGACGAGATCGTGATAAAAATGGTCCCGTTTAAATGTGCTGATAAATTCACTTGTAAGAGAACATAAACATTCGCCGTTTTAAAAATTGTCGAACTAAATAACGAACAGAGCCAAGCATAGGGTCCATTGCTACGAATATTTACCCGACCATGCTCGTCTAAAATTTTCTCATTCGCGTTGATGTCGGATGCACGGTCGGATCGATGCACGGGAAAAAGCTCGAGCAAATTTACCGTTTTCGCGTGAACGCGCGCTAAAACGCTGTTTATTTCGCGAGCTTTTACTTGTAATGTAACATTCGCTAGAATGCTAATTAAGTACAAGTGAATGTTTAAGTTTATGAGCATTTTTACAGTAGGAAAGGAAACATATTGACAGTAGTCCTGCAAACGGAGTGAAACAGAGTAACAGCTGTTGCAAATGAAACACATTAAGAAATATTGCAAAACTTTCCTTTAAATGTCAATTGTATGCATCAATAAATCTTTGGAGATCAATAAACGCGTGACAAATCACACCCCGATAATTTCTAAGCGATAACAAAAGCGAGTTACCTAATAAAAGTAATAATATGTCGCGGCTATTCATCAGTACAGAAACAATTGAATGTCAAACAGCACAACCTGCTACTGCGATACGTTTAGGTCCCACAAATTACAGAAAACTAGAGATGAGGCGTACCAAGTCTTAAAAGTATTTTATTATAGGTACCACATGCGTACCAAGTCTTACAAGTATTTTATTACGTATAGGGCTTCGCCCGCGTGGAATTCGGTTATCGCGCGCTGTTCCCTCTGAAACTGTGCAGCTTTCAGGGATAAAAAGTAGCATATGTCACTCTCTGGCCCGTAAACTATCTCTATGCCAAAAATTACGTCGATCCGTCTCTCCGTTTCGACGTGAAAGACTGACAAACATACAAACACACACACTTTCGCATTTATAATATTAGTATGGAAGTATGGATTTTAAGTAGGCGTCATTAAAAACTTCCCTCCATACTTTATAAAGGCTAAGGACTGTCGGTTGTTCGTTTCAAGATTAAAAAAAAATAGAGATTACGACTTACGACCGTTATCAGTTGTGAGACTTGAGTCGATGTATTTCTAAATACTCATACGCAAAAAGACGCTGGGGCGGGAAAGCGTCCTTTGGCGACTAGGTACGAGTACGATAAACCTATTCCAGTAAATACGTCTCATCTCTATAGAAAACCTGTCATGACTCCAGTCGTGTTTCTACAAGATTGGCAAGACAAAATCAACTGCACGATTGTTCGAGTCGCAACTTTGTTAGCCCCTTTATTGCAGTTGTGCAGTGTTTACGTTCCCAATGGCCTAGGTGCAGAGGTTTATGACGATAACTATGCAATAACTAGTGACAAAGCGACGATGGCGCGAAAGATAAACCAACCGGGTAGACATTGCGACTCTCACGATCAGCCAAAGGTAAGGACATTTTCACTTAATAGAAAGACATCTTTTAACTTCAAAATACCAGAAACTCGGGAAGACGTTGCATGCAAATGGCAAAAGGGCAAAAAGACGTGACGTGACCAAAGTTATTCATGTGAGATTTATCTGCTACGTTCTGTCTTAAGTAGTTAGTTTTACAATGCTTTCATGTTACATACGTGTATTCTAAGAGTTGTTTGCAACTTCGAAATCGTGTCTCGAAACTCGGCAATTCAACCGTATAAGTACCTAGTTTGATCTAAGCCTTTAGAGCAAAGGAGTTCAAATGAATTTCAAACAAAGGAGGATTCAAATCCGGGGATTCAAAATCTAAGTTTTTCGAAATCCATGTGAGAATTTACATTTGACATTACCACGAGCTCATTACATTAAGTACAGCAGGGCTACTACGAAACCCGAAACTCGAAGTTTGTCGTCGTCGACCGCACGACGCGAACTTCGAGTTTCGTAGTAGCCCTGCATATTTGTTGTTAGTACGTGGTTAGTACTGTCACATTGCGAGTTGCTCAGTTCCCTGAGCTGCAAGCAAAAAAATAGAGTGAAAAAGCGATTTTCCTCCCAAGTTTTTTGCACTGTTTTTTTGCAGTGACAAACCAAACCAGTACAATCCTGACTCATTTTCAGCTCACAATTTTATCAAAGAATAATTACGATCGTGCAAACCTTTAAAGGACTCGAGTTAGACAAGTTGTTCTTTAGAAGAAGTATACTTTGCCATGATTGTTCCTATTACGGAACAGTGACCGGTTTGGTGTTCGGCAAAAACTAGAATCCTGGGCAATCAGGATCCCATTCTTCCAGTATAATTATACTTAGTACGATGACGTAAGTGCTCTGAAGTCATTGGCATCAAAGTCTTGGCCGTTACAATTATATGACTACGCGTACGCGTTACTAGAATATTTGATCGCTCAAGTTAACCATTAGATCCGACAGTTGAATTAGAACTCCAGGATTTACAAAATCCCATAGGAATTGGCATAAATAGCATCATGGTCTTCATTATCATAATTTTACTCATCATGACTAAACAGACAGCGGAGGCATTTAAATAGAACCTCGTTGGGCATGTTTGGGTAAAAAAACATTTAAAAATTCCGAGATAAATCAGTAGCAACGTCATCAACATAAACGTCGCCCACAAAAATAAAGGTCGAAGCAAGTATTTCGAACAAAACTATAAAAATTCTAACTGTAACGAAACAAACCAGCAGCACTCTCATCAAAATAAACGTCACACACAAAAATAAAGCTCATAGCAAAGATATTTAAAACAATTCTATCAAAATTCTAACTGTAACAAGCATCAGCAATTAAGATAACCCTAAGCTTGCGAGGATAAAATTAAAAATAACGATCCAGTAGTCACGACAGGTGGAAAGGTTAAGCATTAACATAAACAGTTGCTGCATAATGAAGCCTTTAGTGTCGCTTATGACAATGCATCTGATAAGGAGAAAGTACTGAGTTAGATGGGAGACGTTCCACCGCAGAGACTAGAGACTGAGTCCACCTTGTTTAAGAGATTAGACAAAAAATGTTCACTATATTAATAATTTGATCATGTATTATTTTGCGGAGGCTATCAAATAGACATGTCACGCGAGCTACACACGCAAGGCACCTATATGGCCAATAACAATGATATTATATATTAAAAGACGTAATTATATGTTACGCGTGTGACTGTGAACTACGGCCTAGCCCTATTATTCTGAAAAAAGGCCTATGGCTTGTAGTGGCACGTATAGGTATAGGACAAAATGGTTTTAGAATTATAGGACTGGCAGGAATATTCAGCGTAAATCAAGCGTTATAAGGTGATAATATTGTAGTCTCTGGCATCACGTAACGCCGAAAAAGTGCTATGCTTCGCCCCATCATCATCAAATTAGCTCTGTGGTATTGTAATCACTCATCAGAACTATGCAGACTTGTCAAGTTTCGTGTCAATAGCACAATAAGAATTTCAGAATTTTTTAAACTCAGTTTCAGTTTTTTCGTTTGGGTCTGTCATGCGGGATCCCTTTGTTTTCCATACATTTTTTGTTCCGAATTTCGATGGTCAGAAATTTATATCCATATCATTTATAAACATAAACATCACTAGTCATAATTTTTGTTCAGTATAATGCTTATTAGCTCTAATATTAATGGCATATAATATTAAATTCTATAATCACAAAAGTCATACATTTTTATCCATAACGTTCAAAGAAATAACAATAATTATTCAGAAATAGTTTAAGCCATACATTTCACCGTACTAACGGTTATTACTCATATCGTTTTAATCCCTAAAGTGCCTAGGTCTAAAAAACCAAATCCATAACATTGATAGGCATAAAGATAAATACTCAGAAACATTTCCAGGCATACATTCCCAGCGCTGGTCTTATTTTTGCAGGCGGTAGGACCTAGTGTAAGGTTCGCCCGGATTGCTGGCTTGATAGCTCAGAACTACGACTTTTACACAAGAAACTTGTATAATTTGTGCGAGCGAGCGAAGCGAGCGAGCAAGACGGTTCGGAGCAGAAGCGACTCGGATAGGTTAGGTTTAGAAGGCTAAGGCGGGAGCGAAGCGGAGCGTAGCTCCCGCCTTAGCCTTCGATGTTAGGTATTTTTTTATAGCAGCCCGGAAACGCTATGGATTAAGAAACTCAAAATACTCGTAGGTTTAGTTAGCTTAGAACTACGACTCTTACACAAGAAAATTGCTACGAGAGAGATAGATTAGACTAGGTTAGAACTACGACCCGTCCAGAAGGGTACCGCTTTCAGAAGAGTAGGTTAAATTAGAATTGCTACCTCTACAGAAGCGAAAGGAAACAATAATAGATAATTGAATACCAACCTTCTTATAATTATTATAAGTGTTATTATTGAATTTAGCATTATGACGTTAAATGTTATGACTACACTTATCAGGTGGCTATCAATCATTATGACCTGTGAAAATAGACCTTATAACAATTATACTAAAATAGTTTATTGCCTTTAAAATTATGGAATGGCATACGATATGGACATCGAAAGTTTTGACTAACCAATTTTATGACTAAGAATAATTATGACCTGCGAAAATCGAAACTCCAGTTTATGCTGTTTAAAATTATGACTTAAGATAATATGACTTGCAAAAATTATGATGAATAACGTTATGGATTGTTAAAATCGGAGTTCAAATTTTATGGGATACAATAGAGACCCCTGTCATGCAAGCTTAAATGGCCATTGGTATGGAACGAGCGAAACTCACAGATGTCGTTATCTGATTACCGGGTTAATTCTAACTTCGTATGAATCTTTTGTTTCCCGTTACTTAACATTATTGTACACGTAAAAGACACGATACGAATTTTTAGTAACTACAACCTTTTACCTTGCTATTCCATGACTAAACGAGCAAGTTACGTCTATGAGGTATGTATTTGTATGCAGATCCGCCGCTTATTCTCATATGAGTTTATTCTCTGCCGAGTATGTAGATGTGGAGGAGGGCGAGCCTGCATGAAAACTTATGTGTCGCACAGACCTAAACTGACTAACACGTGTGGTCGCGGTTAGTGAGTAAAATAAATGGTACTTCATTAGGCCTCCGTAAAATGAAGGCTGAATCTCAATACTCACTCACGATTTTTGTGTGTATGACGATTGTTTTGTGACATCACATGCCGCCATGGGCGTTCTTTCACGGGACATGGACGTGGCCACATGCGTTGTATATTGTCAATTACGCGTAGCGGTGTTCAGCTAATTATTTGATTAAAACGGGGCTGCGCAAGCGCCGGCGCGGAACTATAAGCGCAGGGTTGCCAACATGCGTAAATTAAAAACAATAATAATTTATGTTTATATGAATCCAGTCAGCGCTTTACCTATCGATGTTTTTATTTAATAATTCAGTTAACTACAAAACTAAAAACAAGCAAAACCTTGTTTTCTGACTGCAAATGGCATCTGCGACTCCATAATTCTATGTAAAATGCCAATTATAATTTCTTCGGAAAACCATACAAAGTTAGTGAGCTCTTTCACTTTATCATTTCAAATAAAACAAACGAATAATGGAAACAGACGACGATTGTTTAATTGTATTCTTTACAACAGACCGTGCGTTATACTTTCTACGGAAAGTCCTCACCAAAAAACTTGTCTTGTTCGTTTATTAGACACTGTACTGTTTTACTATAGGTACTAATAGTGTTTTACTAAACAAACGAGGTGTTTTAAAATGAAATCGAAATATATCAACAGATGGTGAGTTTAGCAGGACAGCAGGACTGAACGTTTTTTGTTGGAATGTTTGTTAAATAACCCTCCTTTGGGCAGTCGGGTGAAAATGTAGTCACGCCTTTGACGCGATACAATACACTGCACTTTGAACAACGATCAATGCACGGGAACAGTTTTCACTGTAAACAGATCCTGAAAAACATGTGAAGACATCAGGTCTACCCAGATTGACCCAATCGGCAACTGAAATAGTTTAGATAATTTTTAACACATCTTTAACATGTTTTAAAAAGTAGCCTGTGGGTAGGTACAACGAACAATTATTATTTATTGTCCTATCAAATTAAATGGTACACTTTCGCAAGATAGCGTTTGTATTCAACCAATTGTACGATGACACATCAATGACGAAACGACTCATGAATCGAGAAGTGACAACGAATGGGCTTCTGATGGCTATCAGTTAAGACCAGCAGCTTTTACTTGTCAAGAATAGATGCTATCAGCAAACGTATGTTTACATCTATTGGTGTCAGGGTATCGATGGATCGATAAGCCATAAATCGTAAAAGTAAATTAGTTAAGGCACGACAGGAAACGCACACAATGTAGCGGAAATAGAAACGGTAGGGTCCGACCTTGCGACGTCAACATATGTAATGTTATCATTGAAAAATCCAAGGGACACATTTAGGATGGACCAAGGACTGAAATAAACTGAAATAATAAAAAAGGAAAATCGAGGAAATACAGCGAGGTAATTGTTCCTACTACTAAGGTAAAATGCGAAAGATTTTCCTGGAAGTTGGTTCAGCGGTAGATTCAGGATTGTTTATTCACCGGGCTTCACGGCACTGAGAGTAGGTATTAACAAAGTTAATAGGTAAGTACTAGAAAAGTACAACATCACAGAAGAACTCAGATGCTATTTTAGGGCAGAGAAGCTTGAGTAAAATCTTAAAATATCAACCACTATAGATAGATACATAAAATTTACCTTAGTTATTATTCTTCATACGATTTGAATGACGACTGTGATATAATTTTTCAGAAAAAAAAAGTATTGGTATCTCTGCACTGTAAATGTCGTCGCCCTATAAATTGCACGTTTTCCCAAGGACAATCTAAATAAACATGCTCTTATTACCAAAAGAGATCTTCGAAGAAATTAGTAACTGAATCAACATAGAACTTGTCGGTACACAAATTGCAGCAATTCAAAACAATCATTATCCAGTGCTAAAACTAGAATAAAGCAAGATTTACTGGCCTAGGCTAGGAACGGCGCGTAATAGTGAGGTGTCGTAATGAACGGTTTTCGCCTGAAGATTATTAATAAGTATAGTATAAGCTCTCATTCAATATCTGTATTCACGATACAAAATGCAGACTAGCGCTTGCTCTGAATACTGGCATTTCTACAAAGTTTTGCGGATAAATCCTCATAATTATTAATTTTAGATTAAGTATTTTAATAGCACCTCACTGTGTTATGTATTGCATATATAGCAGTGTTGTTAGTATACTTGTTTATATAGTTTCGTCTGTTTGTCCGTGTCTTAGCTTAGATAATCTTATCTAGTTATCACTGTGAATTAGGATGAGTATAAGATAAATACGATATTAAGCTCGTTGCCATAATAATATCCACGTGAAATGTTGAAATATTTATCTTAAGATATTTTCGTTAAATATATTGCCAAATGGGGAAGGCAGAGCACACAAAAAGTTACCGCTAACATGTTACATAAAATGACGATTACTTTCATTGAATTTACTTTTTATCCTTTAAAAGAACAATCAAGGTTTTTGATAGCTTCTTCCTCGTGCTTCAATTTATTGACTGCATAGAATATTTCTCGGATGATCGTTAATGTTTAACTGAAGGCGTTTCGAACCGATCTACGAACTGAAACCATAAATAATGATTAAAAAGAGCACGTTAGATTTATCCGCAACACGATTACAGGAGCAGGCAAGGCGTCGGACTGTCCGCAGTAAACACAGGTTGGCACTAAACGTTGTTATCATTTTCAATCTGTGCCCAGACGGTAATTTTACAGGGATCTCGAACCTTCCTGATACTTTCTCTCGTGTATTTAATAAATAGTTTTTACTTTATAGGGAGTGAAGGGGTGTGTTCTTTAGTGGAGAGAAAGTATAAATTTTCCATATTGCGCCGGTAATGTTTTAGGGTTGGTTAGTGATCGTCTCGAAGGATGTTAGTTTTCTTGGTTTTATATAATGTTAGGTATTGCTCACAAATATGTTCCTTATTAGAGAGATATTTTTTTTTTTTTATACGACTGGAAGGCAAACGAGCATTTTAGTCATTGGTTAGATGACTTCGACTGAATATCATTGTAAATGTTTTTCAAGAGTTTTAAACGATTGACAAATGTTTTCTGTAGGTAAATAATAATTATATGTTTTCTGTAGCCGATGTTCAAAGATTAACGCGTCAAAGACAAGACGTCATTTTGAATGAAAATTTCCAATGAAAAATCTTTTAAATGCAATCACTACTTAAATACTGGAAAAAATATATTGGATTCACCTTGTGAAGTTGTAAAAAAATACCAAACACTTGTAACATGTTCTACTCTTCTTTATCTCTAACTAAATCCTTTTCCTGTAAATACATTCTCATAACTCATAACCAGGTATGGTAACCGTTAAATGCGTAATGCATATCTCTTAATAACGTACTGTCTCTACTGATACTCTTCGCTTCGCTTACTCTCGGGCTAGCTACGACAACGCGCTATCGACTTAGCGAGCGTTTTCTCTGTTCTTTGCGTGTGCTACCAGTCAATCACTGTTGTCTACTTACCTCAAGCTAAATCTAGTTAGTCAGTGATTTTTGCGACTGCATCATCGATTTTTTGCAAGCGCTTCATACACTTTGTCAACTTGTTTGGACCATTATTCATAAAGTTATCTACATTTGGAGGCAATATTACAGAAACTGTTGAGTTTTTGAACATTTCTACTATCAATATTATTTATGCTCTCGTGAGGCATGATGACTCACGATTAACATGTCAGGAACGGTTCAATAAGTTTAGATTTTTGCGGTAGCTCTTTTTCAAGTGCGAGTGTGTGAAAAACAGGTTTTTATTTTTATATTTCAAAAATTTTCTAAAAAAATGTTGGCAACACGAAGAGCGCATCTTGGCCGCACAATTAATTACAGAAAACGCTCGCTGCGCCTGCTCGCGCGTGGTCGTGCCAGTCTGTAAGCCTCACCACAAACATTATTCAATTAAAGGCGCACCCTAAGCTGTTAGTTCACCAGCTTCCTAAACACGTGGCACAATTACATAAGTCCTAAGTTATGGCCCGACTAATGCCGATCTAGATAACGCACGCGAGTGCAAGCGCAAGGATTTATATTGTCGGTGATAAACTGATAATAAATAATAATAATAGTCCTAATAATGGTGAATTATGTGCACGATTAATGTCAGTTAAAGGACCTAATGATTTCTATTTGTGGGTTATCGAGTAGTACTAACTAGTTAACGTAGAGTTGTTACGGTGAAATTCTCGACATTTTTGAACTTTGTCATGGGCGGGCATATGAAACCTTTAGTTAGCATCAAATAGTAAGGCATAGAAACTTCTCATAAGAGGGTTGGATCTTGCAGCCTTTCCAACATATTAGGTATTTGAGAGGACTGAGACCTATTTATAGTTCTTAGTTAATATGCACGATATCCAGCAATTTTTTTAGTCTATCCGTTATTATGAAGATGGTAGATCCGTCAAAACACTGGTAGCTCATTTAAGGTAATTGCGATCTCGTGCAAAATACGATGGGACCAATACCATCGGACATTGTGGGTGATAAACAGGAGGGAGGAAAATATTTTTCTACCAGTTTAAAGTCGGTACCTCAGCAGGAGCCAGCAGGAGTGAAGCTCAATAGATTAGGTTGTGTTGTGTAGGCTGGATTCTAAGGCACCGATTTCAAACTGGTAGAAATAATTTTTCATGGTTTTTGGAGTCGGTTATTTCTCGTTTTATATTTTTTCAGCCAGCATGCTCACCTCTAACAAAGCTTTCCCCTAGCTTTCCCCCTTTTGATGAAAGGAGGTGAAATCGTTAAAATACTTTTTAACTACATCAGTATTTAGTTATTAGTGGCCAGGTTGGAATTCACGATATCACTTTCAAACGGCCTCATATAATTTTAGTATCTACTTTATGAGACTGCGCTGCGTTCGCTGACATAGTCATTTTACTATCTTTGCTGTAAATGCATAGTAAATCATGATGAGAAGAGAGTAAGTGTAGTGAAATTGGAATCCATTATAATTATTAGTACCAGGGAAATCAATCAAGCTTCGCTCTAGCTAAAACTCTAAAATACTCGAAGAATAAGACCAAGCTACCTACATCGACTATGTTGTTCCCCGAAAACCCCTCACAGCGAATTTCAATGAAATTATTAGAGCTGTTTTCGAAAAGCCGGAAGTAAAAAAATATATAATAGTTCGTTCGTTAAAGTGTTAGATGGATATTTATTTACTGATCATATTACATAGCCTGAACCACAGGATTACCTTATTAGTTTATGCTCACGTGTTCTAGATAAAGCCAAAATGGTAGGGAAAACAAAAGAGAATCAATTATTTCAAATTTAGAATTTGGCCTTTCCTTTTTTTATGTTACAAACTTATCCTGTGAAAATTAACTTATTATTCGTCATGTATTTCGTTCAAATTATAACCAATTTTTTTAAGCAGTCTTTTCGCGCGATTGTGGTAGCATCTTACAATAAAATTGTCTTTCCTAATTCTTTTTCAAAATTGCTTGCATAGTTTTCGTTTTAAGCCAATTTTACGAAAGTGGAATGTCGCCAATGGACTTTCCCTTACGATTAAGTTGTTAAGCGCACCTTTTAAGGACAAAACGGTCTTGGACTGTCCAAGTTGGACAAGGAGCGTGAAATCAAATCGCTCGATATCATAAGAAAGTCAATTAATTATTACAATCATCAACTTAAAACGACACCAACTATGTTATTCTGATTGGCTATTGGACATACGTCGTTAGATCTGACAAATGTTATGTTAAGACCCATCATTAATGAATTTCAAATTCATGCGGCTTTGGACCCAAAAATGTTAACTAAATGTAAGCTACTAAATCGATTTCCCTCAGTTTTCCAGATAAATATTTAGTATTCGTAAAAAAATTTGCAGTATGAATTTAATATTCCAGAATAATTAGCAAAGTAAAATGTGTATATCACTAGTAATCATGATGAAATTCAGCATAACACATCACAGATTCATCCTCATACCTCCTCTGCTTACAATTTCTTAAAGAAAATTGGCAAAACATCTAATGCCTCGACTTAGTAAGATGGAGGCTTGTTGAAAGGGGCGAGGACTGAAATTAGTTAAGTCGCTCAACGCTGTTGAAACAAGGCGCGTGGAAAGGTGTTACGCCGAGTACCATTACTTTCTCGGATTGGAGATAACGCTGTTAATTAAGTTACAGACGGAATGACCAATAAAGAGACATCTGAGTAAGCCATAGACAAAAGCGTTTTAATCTCGATCGAAAAGTAAAATAAACAAGGTTTATTAAGCTGCTCTAATGATATAATAACATAATAATGAGAGAAATAGAAGTGTTAGTATCATCATTGTTGCAACCATAATGTCACTAACGGTGCGAAGATTCAAACTTCTGCGGCCGTTAGAACTGACAGGCGATTTGATTGGCGCGGATCGAACGCATCTCGAACCATTTTCTCACATATCACTATAGTATTTTTACCTCAAGGATTAAACGCCTAAATTTACTACATCTTTTATTAAAGAAGAACCCTAGATCAAGTTCAAGCTACAATAAACTAGGGCGCAAACATTGGTCCTTCGAACCGGATTATCCGGACCGCATCATTCCACACTCAGTACGCTAGAAATAACGACAACTGCTTGCCACCTGCAACTTTATTGATGTCATCAGTCTTCCTGTCATAGAAAACCGAGCCCGTTGGTCCGGGATAGAAATATCACATGAGCTTAAACGTGAAGCGCCTACATAGCTAAAAAGCCAGTATGTTTGTTTCCTCAGCTTAGTATAGACTAAGCTGAGGAATCTCTGCAATAACCTTTTTTATACAATAAAATTAGATACAGATCTAATAAAAGAAGAGGAGGAAAAGTGGCGATGAAGATTCTGAAAGGAAATACATACAAGACTATTTCAAATGTTACATTATTTTTTACTATGTCTATCGAGTATGACAGTCTTAAAGCAAGAGGTAAACATGTTGCGCACGACAAGACTTAATTTAAAGTTGAACATAATAATATTTCATTATGTTCATTGTAAGACATGATAGAAATATGAGCGTTTTCTTGAAAGGCGTTCAAGTTACATTCTAAATAGCAAATGTCGTAAAACTAGCCGTTAAAATGAAAAGCTGAATAACAAAATGGACAGGTCAAATTTAAACACGAGTTAAAGTCAAACTGGAATTTATGAACTTGTGCGTGTTTTTGAAGCTCGTGTTTAGTTATTTTGCAGTCGGTTAAACTAAGCGACGTGTATTCTACATTAAACACTTCGTACAAAACTATTCCATCAAAAAATCGTTAATGGCAGCCAAATTCAATTAAGAATACTTGTCGTTGTTGACTTCGCCGACAAAAGTATTGAGATCAATAAAGGCAAGTTCAAGACTTGACTTGGCCAGTTTTTATCAACAAACCAAACTTTAAAAATGTTTGACTAATATACCCGCAAAGTCCGTTCGTAAAATCTAGCCAAGTCAAATCTTGAAATTGCATTAAAACCCAAGTGAAGGGTCGCCAGCTCTTCGAACTTGGTTGGACACGCTGCCGCTTGTCTATATAGATTACGCGTGCATATATCTAGATGATTTTGCTGCTGCATATAGTATTTTGCGTGCTGTAAACTATCAGCCGGTACCTCTTTATATAACGTAGCTTCATATTCAAATGCTTCTAAGTGGTTCCAAGTAAACTCCTATCCTTTCCGCATCGTTTAAACTGTCAGCCATCTTCATCGTATGACAAGCATGGCTACGAAAGTTGAAATATGCTCGATCCTGTTTACTACCTTAGCTCCAATGTCGGGTAGCGTACCTGACCTATCACCTACGAAGATGAGACCACACGCGCGATAATTGAAGGAAACCCAGCAGAAATAATTATGAAGATAAGCAAAGGGCAAGTTAAGACGCGTTTCTACCAGAGATGTGTGAGGTAGTTAAGCGAAGCAAGGATCTGTAGCGAGAATGTGGAACGTTGTGTGTGACTGTTTGCACAGATATGTACGAGGTAGCTGATCGGTGTGAAGATTCGTAGCCAGGATGTGGGGTCTTTTTACAAGCTTTTATTTAGTTTCACCTGTCCCGTTGTCTGTCTGTCTGTAGTCAAATCTTGCAAGTTAAATTCGACCAACATCCAGTGGTTGGATTGACTTGAAATTTGGTATGTTTATGTAAATTGTATGACAGTATAATAATCTGGTAGTGACATCCTAGTTATCCAGCCAGGAACGTCTCACCAGGACGGTACTCTTTTAACGGTTAATGGCATCGACTTGAAATTTGGTATTCAAATGTAGTTTGGGTGACAATACAACTGCAGTCAACAAAAAGTACAGTCAGCAAAAAAATTTTGTATTAAAAATGAAATTTTTACCAAAAACTTATTAAGAAGGCAAGCGGGGTGCGGTGAGGCGAGAGCGGACCTCGCGCTCCTGGCCACTACTACTAATCACAAAATCCTCGCACATCTCCGGTGGAAACGCAGTCTTAGGGACGGTCGGTAAAGGTCTTAGGTTTAGAAATTGGTGAAGCAGGGAAATGTCAAACGGGGAAATCCGCATTAAAAATGTTATTGTAATGGGAAGCAGAAGCAATGATAAATGCAAAGGTACATTAACGAAATGTGTGAATGTGTGATGAAAGTAGTCTGTTTTCTACCGATATTGTCTTTTATATGGCAACTTTAATTGAACCTTTTTTCATAAATGTCAAATTACGATGAGTTATTATGATTGTTGTATTCTGCTTAATATTATAAATGTGAAAGTTACTCTGTCTGTCACCTCTTCACGCTTCACCCGCTGAACCGATTTATTTAGATTTATATTTATTTATTTTATTTATATCATATTTATATCTTGGAAAATAGCGTAGTTCCCGCGGGATAGCTAATAGTGTTTAATAAATAACGGTTCAGCCGTTTTTGAGATATTGACAATCACAATGCCGGGCGTTTCCCAACTTTTCCCATGTAAGTTGGTTAGGTTTTTTTTTTTCCAGGAGAATGCTCATAGAGTACCTACTCACTTAGAGTATCCACTTTTCCTCAAGATGAATCTACCAAATGGCCAGTGGCGAGCATTGTCGGGGATTGCTGCGTTATCGACGGCTGCCGCTGCGTGGAGCCACTTTCGCGGCTTTCTAAATTCGAAGATTAGCACGCAGCGATCTTAATGCGCGCGCGCAATAATCCTATTTAATAGGGGTTTCAATGGAAGGGGGTGGGGTGCTGATGTAGGCTAGAAGATTGAAAGAAGGCTAATACATTGATTTCCATCATTCCATCTGGTCCATGAGTAGTCGAGGAAACTAAATCACGAACCAGGGTGAAACCTTTTCATATTGAATTTCGCTATGATTTTGGACATAAAACTACCGTGAGACTCACTCATATTAAATAAATGTTCCGGATAACTCACTTCTTAAATCGAGTTTAGCTCGACATGTTTCGGGCTAATCCGTAGTCCTTCTTCTTCGGAGCCATGATTTCTTTGGCAAATGTATGGCATGTCAACATGAGATTAGTAGCGCAAAGGTTTCGCCCTGCTACGTGATCAGTTTGGGCTGAGAAAACCAGCGTTGCTGTACATAACGTGTGGCGACACTTGCTGATTGGAGGGCCTTTTTAGGGTAAAGACAGATGAGCTACACGGCGACCGAAAATGAGTTGACTCATTTTGT
The DNA here is from genome assembly GCA_037349165.1 of Choristoneura rosaceana. Lineage (NCBI taxonomy): Eukaryota > Metazoa > Arthropoda > Insecta > Lepidoptera > Tortricidae > Choristoneura > Choristoneura rosaceana. Next base: position 9,954,603 of record JAZBNJ010000012.1, on the reverse strand, counting down.
GTGGCCGTATGGCACGAACTGGACCTTTGTATAAAACCGAATACAGCAGAATTTACGCGACCGAAAATAGCTCACGACTCAAAATATTACGCTCGTCTGGCTTCACCCTTACAATACAATACAAATACTCTTTATTGTACACCAGAAATAGTAAGCGATACAGAAAACAGGTACACAGAGAAGATTACAAGGTAAGCAATAGGCGGCCTTATCGCTTAAGAGCAATTTCTTCCAGGCAATCTTTTTACAGAAAGAAGGAAGGACTAGGTCCTTAGTGTTATTGTTAGTTTTAATAATACTATTACTGTAAGTTGGTGGTACTGTTGGAACCAAAATAAATCGCTCTTTCTTCAATCTTTCTGTGTGCTGGCCCAGTGGTTCGACCTATGACCTCTCAACAGAGGATCATGATTTTATACCCGGACTTGCATGTCTAATTTATCGAAATTCATGTGCAAAATTTTTCATTTTGAGTTAGTGTGAGTGAGTCAATCATTTTACAATAATAATTGATGGACACGGTTGCCTTCGTCTTCGTACTGAAATTGACTTTTCCTGGTGGTAAATAGTGGTGCACTATATCTGTGTTACTTCTGTCGTTCTATATCAACAAAACATGCGGTAAGTCGATTTCAACACACCACAGCAACAAAAGCGTCAACGTATGTACATAACAGTACGTATAGCGTTCTCGGCACGCTCCGGCCAGGTGTGGTCAACCCGCGGTCAATAATTCTCGCCGCGGCCGATAGCATCGCGCCCCCTGGTGGCCGCGGAATGCAACGTGTTAGCTACCGCATTAGTTTGTTACCGCTGGCAGGGCTGCCACGCTGCCACAGACAAGATAATTGATACAACACAATGACTCTTTATTGAACACAATAACAAAGTAAGCAGTACAGAAACAGAAAACACAGGTCGTAGGTAGTAGATTTTCCAAGGTAAGGCTTTATAGCTTCAGAGCGATATCTTCTAGACAACCTTTACAATAATAAGAACTAAGGAGTAGATTTTAGCAGGCGATATAATTTACAATAGATTAGGTAATCTTACTGCACATAATTAGAATAAGTTTATGTAAACATTGCTTGTTGTAAAAGCTTTTTGTTGAAACGGACCTTGAAACCGGCCCTGCTGACCGAACTTGCAAGATTAGAAAAAAAACACGCAGTGAAGTTAATAAAACAAACTACGCCTTTCTTATTCGAATAATGACACATTCGCTGTCTCATAAGGTCGGTAGCTCCCATGTGAAGTATCGATGAAGGTTTTATCTTCGCCTGCCCAGATTTTGCATTTTATGAGCGAGATTCGAACCCGTAACCTCTTGCTTCAAAAGACATGTGTGACAAATGTTGATTGGTTGTCAGTTTTATTGCTAATATGAATCGATGACCCTATTCAAGCTTTCGTAATAGAGTTTCCAGCTGAGACGTCAAATTGCCTGCGACATTTCGAACACTCAATACCTACGATTGCTAGGGTTGGCACGCTGTCGAATGATTTATAGGTGAATAGAATAGGTACGCTATAACTTATCTGAATAATTAATAGCAAAAGCGAATGTGTGGAAGGGCATGGGCACGCCGTAATGATGTATGCTTTCTGATTCTCTTAATGCGGCCGTAAGTTCTGCGTTTAGTCTTGCATTTCTACTTGTTTTAAGTATTCTTAAACACAAGACGGCGAAAGAACTTAAGATTTTCTAACGTAAAAATTCACAAAAAAATAAATGACGTGTACCGTCCTTGAATTATTTCGTCGTCATCATCCCAGCCTATTATTGAATTATTTATGATATAGGGCCTAATACCTATTGTATTGTACCTACCTAGTATATACTTGCCAGGTGCCAAGTTGCTAGCTTCAATGGCTTCAGCTGTACAGTCACCAAGACTAATATCTGACACAATAATGCATAAATTATATCCGACTCTATTTCTAGGGCCGGTAGATATTTTTACAAAATCCGCTGTGACAGCTATTATAATGCAGGTGACTTTACTGTACGTTGTTACTCATGGTACTGTTTTCTTGACAAGAATATTCAAATTACACTCAATATTTCTTAGTCGTCCAATAGATGGTGTGGTATCCAACTAACCATCAAAACAAATTAAAGCAATTAAAAAGCATGCTTGATTACATATGAACCTTTTTGCACCTTTCTCTGTAGATTGCCAAATTATTAACCACTACATGTCCTCAATATTTTCCTGTTATAAAATGGCTTTCACTGGCAAGTCGTGATAAACGTAAACATACAAAGTGCAAGGCGTTGACCGCATACGACCTTGTGCGTGTGTTCCAACCTTAGAAAGGTAACAATAATGCACGAAGTTTGTACGTGTTGTAATACCTGATCTGACTAAAGTAAGTAGAATAGAATGTTAACTGTCTAATTATTTACGGTGATGTCATAGCGGTCACTTGTTACAACAAGTGTACATGTAATCAGTATGTATTCCAAGTTTTGAGACCAGAACTTACTACCGTACTTGTACTATTACTCGTTCTGTGCTATATTGAGCAATATTTTACTATTCAAAGATTAGATGCCTATAATGTGGGATGGCGGGAGCTCGCTTTTGATAGGCAGGAGTGGAGCAAGAGAGGAGAGGTCTTTGCCCAGCAGTGGGACACAAAAAGAGGCTAATAAAATAAACTATTAGGATATTCCGTCCCACTGCTGAGCAACTCCCCCTAATACTTCCACTGCTCTATGCATATGCAGCGGACAGAGAGCAGTGGAAATATCGGGGAAGCATCGAGAAACAAACGGCCAAAAAAATCACGTTTGGTTTAAATATTTATTTTATTCTGTTTTTAGTATTTATTATTATAGCGGCAACAGAAATACATAATCTGTGAAAATTTCATCTGTCTGTCTAGCTATCACGGTTCATGAGACACAGCCTGGTGATAGACGGACAGACGGACGGACAGTGGATTTTCAGTGTTTACTATTTGGGTATGGAACCCTAAAAAACATGGAGAAGCATAGCGCAACGAGTCGTTATCACTTCAGACTAGACACGACATTTACCGATGAAGATGCCGACAAAGAAGAGATTTCTACGATTACCTAGTAGATACACCTCAATATGGCCAGAAACTTTTCACCGACCGTTAAAAATGCAGATAACTGCACACACGCGCCAGTCGGCACTTCAGACACTCTTGATTCAAATCAGCAATGTTCAGATGTTTGTGACGTCACGCGTGACAGATGATAATGACAGGTGAAAGTGTGGAAAGTGTGGCAAAGGCAAAGGGAAATTTGCGGAAGAGGTAAATGCGTATTTTTGTAAATTGCCTTCGTGTCCCCGGATTTGATGTTTGTTTGCCAGTGCGTTGATTGCTTCACTGATGATCTACCGTGGTGTTGTAGGTACTATATCTGAATGATATTATCGTGTTACGATCATTAAAGGTACTTATAAAACGTAGTTATGCATAACATTAAAACAGTTCGTAATAATGGTGATTACCCTAGACTAAGTTAAACCACAACATCCGCTAAAAGGGCATCAATGTTTTAAGTAGGAAGAATCTACGCAATCATAAGTTGGCATGGAAAAAGCGGCAAATTGAAAAAAAATTGATTGGCAACAAACTTTTAGCAAAACAGGAAACTGACACCACTGTTAGCACTGATGACCCTTGTTGATGAATGGAATAAATAAACGTGATGCTTGTCATATAGGAAGAATGAACATTTATTTTTTTATTTTGAAAATTGTGAAAATTGGGCATGATTATCATCATCCACTGTTTAACAAACCTACGCCGAAGATGCCCACGGCGATCGACATTGTTCCAACCGAAGTATTTTAGGGAGCTCAAAAGATTTTCAGACATGATTTGCACCACGATTTTCAACTTAAACCTGGGGTTTCGATAGCTTAAAATTGCTTTAAAACTAATGTTGTCCACGTGAAGTGAACCTTTGATACGAAGATGAAAAGAATATCAATGAAGGCATCGACAGAGAGCAGATGTTACTAAAATCCGCGAGTTCTTCGTCCAACTGCTATTTAAAGTCCCCGCTGTTCAAAGTTACGCTCAAACTGGTTGGCTAATGTTGTTCGGAACTTGGAACAAAAGATAGCTTTTCTTTTTCTTTCTCATTTAAACCTCAAACGAAAACGAGAAAAACCAACGAGGTCGATCGCATTTACCATCTCTTTTACCCTTGCTTGTTTTATATACGTGTGACAGAAAAATTGGTGAAAATGATTGTGATTCCAAGTAGTTTTAACCGGACAATCGACCATTTTTTGCCGGACTTGCGGTGATGTATGGCTTACAATGAATGTATGTACATGCACCGGACACTAAGTCACCAAGTCTTGTCCGGCGACTTAATTTCGCCGGATGTATCGCCGCCTCCCCGGCACGACGGACACCAGTCCGGCGTAAGAAAGCGGTCACCCATGCCAGTGTATTAGTGTATGTAGACGCTATCGAGCATATCGCCCGTTTTCTGTTAATTAGCCACCGTCTACTGGCTGACCTCCATCCGGTAAAAATATTACATGTATACCTACAAGGATATCCGTTTATAGACGGTCCATTGTCCTGTGAAAACAACGGACACAAGCGGCCTAAGTGTGGTTGTACTCCGGTTTCATCATCATCAGCCGGAAGACGTCCACTGCTGGACAAAGGCCTCCCCCTTTGAACGCCAAAATGAACGACAACTCGCCATTTGCATCCACCGGTTTCCCGCAACTCTCACGATGTCGTCAGTCCACCTGGTGGGAGGCCTGACAACGCTTCGACTTCCGGTTCGTGGTCGCCACTCGAGGACTTTTCGGCCAACGGTTATCTGTTTTTCGAGCGATGTACTCCGGTTTACAGCGCCGTAATTTGTAGATGACAGCAAATTACTTCTCTGTCACGCTAACTGGCTACTAAACAAATTAATCCTATCATTCGCGAACGAAAGTCTCATTGTGTCATGTGTAGTAGGACACGAGCTCATTTCTTTATCTAACACATCGCCCGCCCTCCGGGTCGAAAGTTGTCATATCGACACCCGATCTTAACTCTCTTGTGCAAAACTGTCGCGACCACCTCGCGACCTGTCTGTCTACGTGACGCAGATTATCTGAGAAACAAATGAACCGATTACGAGATAGTACATTGAGATTGTTTTGTTAATTAATTCTAACATTGAGGTTTTTATGTAACACGTTTACATCTTACCGTTGGTTTGGTATGCCGTCTGGTTCAGTGTAACAAGAAACATAGACGATCTGAGATTTCTCATTTATTGTTGTGTATCAGTCTTCTGTTTTTTTAGTTATACCGTCCTTGGTTATACCTAAATAAACTCACATTGGATTAGAACTGAAGTATATTACGGTTTCAGCAATGATGGGATTACGGTTTCAGCAACAGGGTGGGGCTAATTCTAAGGCTGAAAGAAAGAAATAAAGAAAAAACATTTTTCGTCACAGTTTGAAAAAACAACAGAAAAGACTAAAAAATAAACATAGAACCTCCTCCTTTTTTGAAGTCGTTTAAAAATAGAAAAAAGAAAGAAAGAAAGAAAAAAATATTTTGCTAAATAAATAGTTAAATCTATAAATTTTTGCAGTAAGTAATTTAATTACCAATTAGTGTTCTCCGTGCTTGCCAGGTAACGAGTTAACATAAAGTCGATTACGTTTTTTAACCCGTCGCAACGTCGGAACAGACTAACAGCGGTCGGGGCAAAAACTAGTCGTTCGAGTGCAATGTTGTAAACTGGATCAAATCATGAAGTCACCTTGTAAACTTGGGTTACTTAGTAGTCATAGACTAGGTAGGTATTTAGTACAATATCTGGAATATTCCAGCCAGTGCAGTGGTAGGGTTAGTTCAACAGAAAACCCTCGTCATAAATATCAAGAAATTTAACTGAGAATGATAAATGTTTCAGTATAATCAACTGGTTTTTCAATTTTTAAACCGCCGTGGTGGGCTAGTCGATTGACCTATGACCTCTCTGGGTTTAAATTCGGACTTTCATCTGACTTTTTTAAAATCATGAGTGAAATTACATTTTTGAATTTACCAGCTTTACGGTGATGGAAAATATCCTGAGAGTTTGCTCATAGGACGTAGTACTATTATTTATTTGGTTCTCTATCGTTTGCCCGAATTTCATATGCCCGAATGTATCGTTTTCTATAATTTTCATTTGCCGTAAAATAATTTATTTCTGAAATAATAATTTCTTCAGAGTTGATATTGATCTAACCTAACCTACTACATTCTATATGATGACATTAAAAAAAAACCTGAAAACATCACGATTCCATATATTTTATGGAAAACGTTGGTATGGGTATATACCTTTACTTTTACTTGCCCGAATTTTCGCTAGAATGCAGTGGGTTAGCTTAGGTCAGTTTAATATCAACTCTGAAGAAAGGACTAATTCAGACATAAATTACTTTATGACAAATGGAAATTCTAGAAAACGATACATTCGAGGATATGAAATTCGGGCAAAGGATAGAGAACCATATCAATTATTGATGGACTGCGAGTGTACATTTGATATTACAGTACATACTGTACAAATTCGTCGTCACTGTCTATGATTAAAGCAAGAACGCGTTTGACCCACAGCGCGCTTACGGTTCTATTCATAGATAACCAAATGCCGCGCGATGATCTTTCGCGCAAAAATAAACGTGTCTCATTGGACACTAGACGGAAGGAAAAACGAACTAATTGCCCCTACATTGTACATAATTCCTACTGCTAATACTACTCGTAACATGCACAATAATTAATTAATTAATTTGAATAAATAGTTCTGTGTTCATCTCTTCTCCTCTTTCGTTTTTAGGGTTCCGGAGCCAAAATGGCAAAAACGGAACCCTCGTTCGTTTCGCCATGTCTGTCTGTCTGTCTGTCTGTCCGTCCGCGGCTTTGCTCAGAGACTATCAACGCTAAAAAGCTGTAATTTTGCAAAATTATATAGGTAAACTATGCCAACAAAATAGTACAATTAAAAATTCAAAAACGATTTTTTAGGGTACCTCCCATAGACGTAAAGTGTAGTACGATCGGCATCTCGAGGCAGTATTCAAAGTGTCAATTCTTCTAAACAATGTAAAATTTCTGCAATATTATGATTTCGTGCATTACCAACCTAATTAAGAATCTTTTTCTTTAAATTTAAAAATGATTAGAAATTCTTCCTATAAAAAAAAATCACAATTTTTACAACCAGTAGTAGTTGGCGTAGCAAGATAATTGGATATAAAAAGGGCCGGATTTAGAAAGAGAATTGGGGCTAAAAGCTCCGGGGCCTTCACAAGGGAGGCCCCCACAATAAAGATTAAAAAAAATCTAGGGGTTCTTTTTTTTCATGCAGTTTTGTTTTTCGCCTTAGGGGCCTTCTTTCTAGAACTCTAAATTCGGCTTTAGATGGGTGATGTACCCGAAGAAATTTTTCGTTTACATAATAAGTTCGCAACACATCATACAAGCGATGGTGTTTCAACATAGTACAACACTATATCAAACATGTCAAAGTACATTTTTCAGTGCAAAGGGCATGCCTGGCCCACCGGAACCATAAACCAAATTACCAATAATTAAACACGCCAATTTTATAAACAATAATTAAAACGCCATTACAAGTATTTTAGTACGCGCTTATATAATAAAGTTATTAAAAGTTTCATTGCACATTATGAAATTAAAATAAATCATAAAAGCAGTTCTACGAGCGAATATGGGCGTTCGGTCGTTAAACTATAGCGCGTAATTAATAAATATAAAACAGTTTAAAAGTTTTCCACATAAGGAAGTCGTGGAACGGAAACGGGGTAAAATATTTCGTTTCTTTGATGTTACGTCAGTTATGATTTATTTTTGGTGTTGGTAGAAATGTCGTTGCACCTAGAGTTTTATAATCGCATAGCGAGCTCGTCCTCAAAGAAATTTCCTTTTACTTTTTCAGGCATAAGAGGATAATATCAAAACAATCGTTATATAAAACTGGATAAACAGAATGAAGAACACGGGCGTTTTCAAAAAAAGTGTACCCTTTTCTTTTTTTTTAAATTTTGGAAAAAAATATGGTCTTTCCTACTCAGAATCAAGAGCACAATCTATTCCGATCGTTTAAAAAAATGTCCCCATTTTTCCATATAAAATTTTATGTGTCAGTTTTGTTACGCCCATACTAAGTGCATGAAAAAAACGTCTAAACTGACATTTTTTGGGGACATTTTTGAAAACTATCGGAATCAATTGTGCTCTTGATTCTGAGTAGAAAAAACCATATTTTTTCCAAAATTTCAAAAATAATGAAAGGGTACACTTTTTTTTTTTTAAAACGCCCACACAACAGAACACAATAACAACCAAATGAGGAACTGGATTAAACACGCATATCTCGCATAAACTTAGCTATCAATATCATAAGGTCGCAGGTGAGCAAAGAAATTATTTTAGTTTATTTATAATGAAGAGGACATGGACTAGTTAAAACAAAGGTTATTATTATGGCTACACGCTCTAACTTACGTGCACATGTGGATTATTGTGGATGCGCCAAGTTTTGCACAAATTGTTTACGCATTCAAGCCGCTGTTGTTTAGTGCGCTCACTAACATACCATGTGATATATCTTGAAAACGGATTCATATCGCCTCGCATAGGTAATTGGTGAAAGTCAGACAGAATTTATTGTTTGTTATAACTCTTTTTTTCTCTAAATCCAATGATTGTTCTAAATTTTTACAAAACAAACCTAACCTGACCTACAGTTTTCTTAGGGTGACCATTTAAAAATTTCAGAATAATTTACGGTTTCAGTGTGGAAAAATTATGGTGAACAATAATTCTGACAAACATTACTTATATTATGACTTGCGAAAATTATGCGAATTTTGGCGCGCTTCTTAAAAACATTAGTAGCTAGCTTCTTAAAATAAACAAGTGACCAAATCATGAAGTATAAAATTGATGTCAATGAACATTTCCTCATAAAATATTTGACGTAGCTAAGTCGACAAAAGAGGCATTTGTTTAAAACTTATTTAGAACAAGTACTTTTTTAAGAAATGGAGAAAAAACGTAGACCATTGAAAAGGGCAAACATTTATCCGAATCCTTTTTGGAAGGGAACATTACATCGTTTATTACAAATTAAACGGAAACATTATATAAATATCGAAAGCCATGAAATAACTACTAACATCGGCCGAATCTGAAGAGGTTAATTCCGACATCGTGCGACCATGTCGGAAAACTGCGCAAAATAGATGTCTCCCATTAGTCAATCAGCTGCAACTAAAAGTAGGAATGGGCAAGTTCGCATTAGCTATCGATGGGATACTAATGACTTTTAGACTAACCCCCTTATTCATAAACGACAATCAAACCTATTTTAGTTAAAATGCCGCTAAAATTCGTTTGTCCTTATCTGTCACTTCGACATTTGTATTTGTTAGAAAGGGACAAAGCATTTGTTACGTTACAGAGGCTTGTTAAGTTTTATGAATAAGGGGGTAAGTATCGATACTTACCTATTAGCGAGACAGGAATATGGATGGTAAGATTCAGATTTATTTATACCTAGTATCTACTCTAAGCGATATTAGATGACATGACAAGAAATATGGCAATATTTAATACATCTCGCAGCTTCGATTTTCATGACACTGATAAATTTGTAATTTTTTTTTTTTAAACATGACTCTTATTCTTATCTACTATTTCGCTTCCAATTTTGACATGACTGCTTGGTGAAAAAAAGAGTGCACTCTCAAAGAATGACCAGCGCGGTTCGCAAGGGCTTTCCGCATTATGCTGATTTGGAATCATTTCGTGACTGTGATACGTAACTTCATTTCTTTTTTTTTTCCTTCGTTTGTACAGCAATGACTGCCATTCATAGAGGAGCGGGACTTCCTGACACAAGTATAGGGATACTAGGCTTACTAGGAAGTACTGTAATTGTAAACATAAAAAAGAAATAAAATATTTTTTATTTCCATTTTAGATAATTCCATGCATTTTTAACTTTTTCCTACCCTTTTATTTTTTCACCCCTGACGCAAAAAGAGGGATGTTATAAGTTTGACCGCTATGTGTGTCTGTCTGTGGCACCGTAGCTCTTAAACTGGTGGACCGATTTCAATTGAACGCGGTTTTTTATTTAAAGCAGGTTATCTACCTATGGTTCTTACATAGGTTTTATCAAAATCAGTTCAGCCGTTTTTGAGATATTGAACTTTGAAGTGACAAAGCAGGGCGTTTTCCAACTTTTTGTAGGTTAGGTTAGGATATGTTGGAAGATTATAAACATAATTTCTAAACAGATCTCTAATGTCAAAATAGTTCGAATTTTACTCGTTAGTGGCGCCACCGTCTTTGCTTGGTATAAGTTCTTTTTCCTGTAAGGTCATGATGATCTTTTTCTCTTTGCATTAAACCGTTAACAATTTATTTTATTCCGGAGTATTATTTCCTCAAGATCTATCGATATTAGATGCATCGATATTTTACCCGCACAAAGCGGCAAGTCCACTTCGAACAGTCATATCTTGAACTTTGCAGAGTAAGAACACAGTTCAACAAAGCTTGCTAAACTAAGTACTAGTTGGGGGGGGGGGGGGCAATTTGTGCAACACTATCGATCAAGCGATAGGCGATATTTACGAAAGTGTCCTATGGGCTTATAGTAATTTATGGCTTTATAATACGGACCCTATAAACTTAGAGATCATGGATCGTAAAGTGTGATGGGACGCCGGGATAGCCGTTGTATTGTTGATTATGCTTGTTTACGAGTACTTAAGCTGTCAAATAATACTTTGATGGGTCTCGGAAGTTTAGTCACAATGGCTGGTACGACTGCACAAAGATAATAGTACTGTTTTTTATTTGTCTTTTTATTTTATACAGGCAAGATGTTTATTATCGATTATGAGGTAGGGGAGACCGGGGTGCGACTTAACAAAATTTATGTTTTCAGTTGTAGCTTCAAAACGCCTAAACATTTTGAAATGATTTTAGTGTCAAATCATGTCCAAACTATTCAATAACTATATCGTTGGTTTTAATTTGACATGAAATTGATACCTTTTTAAAAAAATCGATTTTACTTAGGAAAGTCAGAAATTAATACTTACCCCGAGATCGGGGCTACAATTAACAGTTCCGAGGTAAAAATTAACAAAAGGGGCAACAATTAACATTGTAAGTATTTTCCTCTATAAATAAAGAAAACGCAAAATTACAATGACATTTTTTTATTAAGGAATACAATTAACATTAGACTTAAACAATCTAGCACTTTATCCCTGCAACAGCGATATAAGAAACAGAAACACAGAAAGCGATAGGTACAGAAAGAATTTTTTTTTTTTTTTTTTTTTTTTTCTATATAATAACAAAATTCAATAAATAACTATCTGAATTATTTCCTATTAACAGTTACTTTTACTGTTATATTATTGAAAGAAATGTAAGTTTTCAATAATTACAATGTTCACTTAGTGGAAAAATAATTAACATTATGCTTGAAAGTTGTAACACTCCGTTAAACAACAATATTTCAGTTATATCAATGAATAGAAACAAAAATAAATGTATGAAACAGTGTTGCCTTTGATACACCCGAACTGAGCCCACTGCTTGCACAAGATGCACTGCACCCAGTCTGCACCAGATGTGTCACCACATGTATGAGACACCACAAATTATACAGAAATATTCATCTTCTGCACTGTTGCTGCTTTCTTCCAATTTCTTTTTCTTTGCCTTTTCCACTTGTGATGTTTCCTTTTGTTTCCCGTTTTGAGCTGTTTTTCATTTACCTTTTCCTTTGCCCTTACCTTTATCCTTTATTTTCTTTACCTTGCCTTTTTTTCTTTCCATCGTCTTGATTCTGCGGTTCTTTTCTTTTTAAATTTCTGTTATTTTCTATCTCTTCTAGTGCTTGTTTTTCTGGTGTGTCGGTGAGTATGACAGATTTTCTGGTGCGACTACGATTCAATTGAACCCGTGGCTGAGCTTTTGGGAGAGGTCGTACGGATTTGATTATAAAACAGTTCTGTTATCTGTTTGAGCACGTGAAGGATCAGCAACCGCTTCCATAGGTATCATAGCTGTTGGCGATTATACTTCAGACAAATTTAAATTTGTATTGGATCAATTTAAACCATTTTCTTTTTGCATGCCTGAGGGTCTAGCCACCAGTACAACCAAAAATTGAATCCAAAGGTATATAATGTTAATACTAACCCCACATACGGGGTAAGAATTAACATGTTAATACTAGCCCCGTATGTTTTGTTAATTTTAGCCTCATGGATACCTTTTCAATAAAAAAAAAATGTAATTACGAAATAGTGTACATTAGCGTTAGTAAAGTTATGTAACATGATTAAGAATAAACCAAGCTACTGCGAAAAAAAAAATATTACGGCTAAATCAAATATTCAACACGTAAATCAAAAAATCGTTAAGTGAAAAAAGTTCGTTACCTGGCCGAAATAGACGCACATCATACAACTCACTCCCACGGCGTACTGAGCTGGACTGACAAGTCTCAACCTGTAGACCGCTGTCACAGGGACGAATTTTAGGAATCACTAGTGACGTGCTGTTTATAGTTTATTAGAAATTTGCTTGTTAATACTTACCTCTGTTAATTGAAGCCCCGGCCTCCCCTACGAGGTTTTTTAGAAGTAGTGTACTTATGTATGATTTTTTACTTACTAGCCATACAAAACTAAGTTACAGTACCAACCAGATAACGCGTTTGACAAGAACTAAATATGCCGTACCATGAAACTCAGTGCGTGCGGTGACACGCGTCACACGGTTTGCGATAATTTAGCGACATTCGCTATTCCCAGACGTATCGTAGTACTTAGTAGCCTACAACAAACATCTGCATCTTACTTTACACATCTTAAGGCTTTAGCAGGCTAGGAAGGACATGTGGCCCCTTTCGTTACTTTTTTTTTCCAGTACATGTTGCACCAATTATAATCAATTGATGTTTCGTATGGTAGTAGCTAATACTATTTGCAATTCATAGGTGTACCTACCTTCAAAAAAACTTGTCAAAAAGATGTCAAAAAATAAATTGTAATTTTAATATTAATTTTTCACGTATGAAATACTAATAAAATTATAAGGTATACTCCCACTCAAACTACGCAGCTGTGACTTTGTTTCAATTAGCTGTTATGGATTAGGAGAAAAACGAGTTTGAAAAGAAATATTTTAAAAAATACATTTTTGACATTATATCTGTGATAGTTCAAGAGAAATTTGGCGTGATTACTAGTTATGAGGCGACATGCAATTGACATTTACAAATTATTCCTCACAGGGGCCAAATATCCTTACTTAGCCTGCTGCTTTTTCTTGTTATATCTGTTGATATCATGTGTTATGTACACCTACAACGAAGAGTTGTACAATACAATATCAACTCACGGCGAATTAACTCTACAGTGTACTCACACTCAGGTCACTGCCCTATAGAAATAACATTAGCAATACCGCTAAAACGTGTCATTGTCGTTTGTCGTACTAACAACACGACTTAAACGCATAAGCCTTTGAAACTCGCAACGCAGCATCTCTGTATATTCCAAGAGCTGATAAACATTTTAGAGTGTGTATTTAAGAAAGGGTAAAATCTTGTAAATGCCTTTTCTATGATGTATACTTAATCCTTACAAAAACACAGGCCTGGTTGAAAGCTAGTGGGAATAATTTCAATTCTCATGTCTTAGAAACGAAAAACCATTCAATTCATTGTTATAACTGCCTCAGTGCCTATTCAATTTAGATCATGTAATTTAAACCCCTCCGCCAGATCTGTGTCTGTATTTAGATATAATTAAAACAAATATTGTAAAAAAATTTACGCTACCTTAATTACCTATACAAAAATATCCACCAGCTCTAGGACTACACTGTCACAGAGAGAGCGCGACATCTACGTACCAAAACGACGTAAGTACTCTTAAAAAGACTGCAAATAAGCCCTTTTGAAAAAGGGTTACGCTATTGTGCCCGCGTAAAACACAATGCGCTCTCACTCACGAGCTGTCAAACCTAATTAAGGGCATCAGCTCCATCGCCCGTGATTTAGAGAGATCATTAGACCGAGCGCCGAGCGTCACGATCTAACTCCGCAATGGATAACGTACAGCGGATCGAATCACTGATTTATTCGATATCGTAATTTATTGGTGCATAAGTTGAGTTTTGCTCGTTTGTCGCTCGAGCTCGTATCTCACTTTTACTCGCGGAAATTTGAACTTTTCTATGCATTTGGTAAAGTTGTTTTTTCCATTACCGAACAGGTGGTTTGAAAAATAAGCAGTTTGTTTTCTTGATTGGGATCAAAAGGGTCTAAGCAATATGTTTGATGGATTGGTTATTTTAAAGATCATGCCTCATTAAAGGCGAAAGGCTAAGCGTTTTCTTTGCATAATAAATGCGGTTGGTTGATTAAATATTCATGATCATGCTAAAGGTTATGTTATAGTATGGTTATAATTGACATAATTAGGCATGGTAAAAATAATCATGAGCATAACTCTTTCCGTTATAACGAGCTTTGAGATTTCATCGAAGAAGACATGCATGTTTTGAGTAGGTACAACATTATTTAATCTTATTATCCTGTGTTCTGTTATTTTCATGTGTTTTTGTGTACAATAGAGTTTTACAATACAATACAATTTAAATAACGCGGTTCAACGCGGAGAGTGTATTGGGCACCTTTGCACCAGGTATGACGCGGGGCGGTTTATTTGACTGATTGTATTTTTGTCTGACCTTTGTCTATTTGTCTTAATTTAAATATATAATTAGGTACTTATAAGTATTACTTTAGATAAAATAAAGCTGAAAAATATCCTTTACTACAGATAAGTTCGATATGGCACCAGTGGCGTAGCTGGGTGGACAAGAACCCCGGTGCATAGAGGAAGAATTGAGCCCTCACCCCCTCTTTCCACGTACATAGCTCATACTTATATAGGAATAGGAATAGGATACAGACAGTGAGTTGAACTTATCCCTAGTAGGCTCGAGGTTCCAGCCTGCTCCTCTTTTTCTTTTATGCTGCTCTCTTTTCAAAGCTTAGGTTAGAGGGCACTGCACCACCTGGCCCTGATAGATCGCCACTGTATGGCACTACGTAAGTACCTGCTTTCTGTTAACAACACACCCGTTTCTGTTTCTGTGTTTGTGCATGTTGTTGTTAGGTTAAGAGACTAATGACGAAGCATGTTGCGGATCTACAATTTGTTTTGTTGACGAAGCTTGTTTCGGATATTACGTTTTTAAGTAAGTTTATGGTGGAATTTAAAATAAATACTGTCTTTCTGTTTACAATTGTATTTTGAAATTCTTGTGAGCAATTAAGTATTATTATTTATTTATTTGTTTGCCAATAAAAACACAGCAATACAGTAATACCAATGCGCTAAAATAAAGCAATAAAGAGTTTACATACATACAAATTCCCCTGACGATTTTTAGGCAACAGCTATAAAAACTATGCAAGAAGCAATAAATGCATGGAACAACAAATAAGATCAGATACGACGATATTAACGTTCTTGTAACAAAGGTCTTGCTTACCGCAAAAAAAATAATTATAACGGCTGACATTAGGTGTTGTCTTTGCGGTAGTAACTACCATGATTCAACCGAAAACTATCCGTAAACTACCAGGTAGTTCCGCATTCGCATTCGTGTTAGTAAAATTGTGTGATCACATTTCTAGTTCTTTTAAATGTAAGTAGATGGCGCTAATAGGTGCTAAAAGCGGTCGTAAAAAGATTATGTTCGTACCATAAAATGCTTCATAGACATCCTTATAAGTCTTCCGTGAACTGCCATAAGTTAAACACATTTTCACTGGTTATTTAATATTGACACAATCTTGTCTTAGCATGTGAGCTTACCTGATGCTCCCTCAGCTTTCTCAGCAGCTCGTGGTAGGACGACGCTCGAGCCTGTGCCAGCGAAGGTGGGGGCAGGCGACCTTCCATACCATGCAACCAGCGGCGCAGACAACGCAGCTCATGCGAAGTGTCTGCCAAAATTAACCTTGACTTGATGAGAATACCCACACATAAGAAAACAAAAAAGATAAATAAAAAAAGAGCACAAAATTGTTTTGTTCAGTACTTTAACGCCATCTATTGTAGTAAAGTAAAACTATCAATTCGGGTGTACTAATGCTGACACCTAGCGGGGAATAGTGAAACTATCTAGTGCGACTAGACAGTCATCTTCTTCACATGTCAAGAACTTCCTTTACTCGTCGTTAGATGGCGCTTACAGCAATGTAAAATTAGCTTTCTAAACGATTTAATAGATGGCGCTGTAGTTCAATTGCAAAGAAAATGTAGCTTTCATAAGCTTTCTATCGCATTCTCCAAATTGTATTTTAAAAGTATGGAAATTCTTATCTTTGCTTACTGACCGACAGTGTCAACTCCGTCGCCGTCCCGATGCCTCTGCTCTGGACTCAGCAGCAAACGCAGACCTTCCCATTTGGCATTTAAATGATCGACACGCCATGTCACCTGGAAGATAAAAACGCACACAAAATTAATTAGGGGTCAGTACACGTATGTACAGTGGAAATACATAGTAAGGGTGATAAATAAAAACTGTTTCTAAAAATATAAATTGATAAAACACGTTTAATTAGAAATCTGCATGACTATTGCGTTATCAGAGCTAGACTATGATACCATTCTTGGTCAAAGTGCACCCACCAAGGCACAACTAAGCAAAAATGCCAAGTTTCAAGTCAATACCACTGGAAAGCTTCCGCAAAGTAATGCCCGAGTCAATAAATGACTGAATCTTACTTAAGCGATCTGATCTGAGTTATCTACTTACAAGATATAGGCCTTGGCCTTGCCTAGTTTGTGAGTCAGGACTCAACTTATTTAATTGTGCTATGTTTTACCTATGCTTCCTTGTTAATTCTTTATTCCTCCCTTGTGCAATTTTTGTCTTATTGAATAAAGATTTTATTATTATTATTATTATCTTTATTTATTTTTATTCTTAGGATTAGGTTTTTATAATAGTTATAAAAAGTAAAATACAGAAAAGTACATACAAAATAAAAAAATTATAAAAACCTAACCTATTATTATTATTATCTTATCTTACCTCTGCGTTGGCCTCGGGAATACGTTCGAGGATGGCAGAGGCCTGCTCAATGAACTTGGCGCGTCGCGGCTCTACCGACGCCAGCTCGGCCATGCGGCTCTGGAAAGAAACAAACGTAAATTAAACAAGTATTTAATGGTGAATACACGATTTTGGAATATCACCACCACTAGACTACTCTGACACATTTCGTAGAGTGGTGGTGATAAAGTAAAAGTAAGTAAGTAAAAATCTTATTTGTAAACACAAGAATGCTACACATTCAGTACAGTACATACAAACTAATACAAGTTTTAACTTGTATTGCGACTCTATAATTTTACAAAACAACGATAGAAAAAAAAAACATCTCAAATCTAAACAAATACTTAGTTAAGTTTTTGTGATTTGTTTATTTATTAACTTTGGCACACGGAACAAACTGTAGGAAATCATACGGTGCAGTAATGAATGAGAATAATAATTATTGCCTCAAAGGCGAGAGATCATTTAGGTACAATTTAATACAGGTAAAACTAATCCAACTCAGGGGGACCCTGGGTCGGGATGGGGGCCGATATTGAACTTTTTTTCCAATCTATTGCGACACAAAGTTACAGTAATATTGTAATCGTTCGTGTAATCATATTATGATTTATAATAGAAGATATTGCTCTGAAGAAATCCCTTAAACCAGTATCATACATATTCATAAGCGCTTGGCCTAAGAAAGACAGCCCTGATTGTTTAAGCTTGTGATTATAACAATATGTTTACGAATGCCCCTTACCGTCCGAAGCTTCCTGCTGCTAAGGTTCTCGGGACTAGAGTAGATCTCCTCCTGAACCTGGGAGAGCCACTGGCACAGCTCACTGAACTCTGACACGAGCTGGTTGAGCGACCACTGCCGATTGAAGCCTGCCGTCGGGTTCAGTGGACGCGGTGACGCTATCGCTGCGTTGGATAGCAGCTCGCCGTTCGCCTCCTGGAAGAAGGATTATTTATTGATAATAATGAAGAAAAAGTCTTGGTTGAGAAACATTCGGGAGTGGACCGAAGTCACGAGTGCTGAGCTGTTCCACCTCGCGACTTGTTGATGGTTGAAGGCCAACCTTCAGTAATTATTACTAACCAGCTTTTACCCGCGGCTCCGCCCGCGTGGAATTCAAATTCAAATTCAAAATATTTATTGCGCTAAATGTTGTGATAAGATCTTAGAATGTATAAAACGTTCAACATTTACCCGTTACACCGTACCGTTTACCACCGTACCGTTTTACATTTATTCGGTTATCGCGCGCTGTTCCCTTGGGAACTGTGCATTTTTCCGGGATAAAAAGTAGCCTGTGTCACTTTCGGGCCCATAAACTATCTCCATGCCAAAAATCACGTCGATCCGTCGCTCCGTTACGGTGTGAAAGACGGCCAAACTTACAAACAACTTTCGCATTTAAAATATTAGTATGGATATAAGTAGAGACCGGATAATATGCATTTGCATATTTGCATATGCATTTGCATATTTAAGCCATTTTCAGCGCTAATAGCATATTTTTCCTAAGAGCTAGTGATGATGCATATTATCGCTATAATTTCTAATATTTTTCGAGCGCAGCGCACTCAGTAGCCGCGCGTCTTTTGTTTTGGTACGATAATAAAATGAAATCTAAAGGAATAATATGTATAAAACAAAAAAAAATAGTCATTTTATGTTGCATATTCTGTCAGTTTTCGTGCATATTTCAAGCATTTTTCATGCATATTTCAAGCTTTTTATGTTTCATATAATCCGGTCTCTAGATATAAGTATAAGTATGTATTTGTACCTTGCAGGTATCAATGAGGTGATTGTCCATGATGTAGTCATAATGATGCTGTAACAGCGGCCACAGGTCGTCGCCGGCGCTGCCGCCGCTCGCCGCCGAGCCCCAGCTGCGCCGCCACGCCTCGCGGCAGGGCTCCTTTCTGGAAAAATCACATCACATCTTGGGACAAATGCAGTGGCGTAGCTACCCAAGGCAGTGGCGGATTAGGCATATAGCAAGAGTAGCAAATGCTACGGGCCCCGCGCATCTAGGGGCCCCGCTGACCAATGCTTTCTGATCGTAAAAAACGTCAATTCAGATAGAAGCATGTTTTTTTTCTAAATTAATGTAAACAGAACAAAACCAACACAAAACACCGCCAAAGAAAGAGATGGTATCAATATGATCGACTTAAATATAATATTTTACTTATTATAAACTTGAAGCAAATCAAGGGCCCCATGATAAAATTTGCTACAGGCCCCGCGCTGACTTAATCCGGCTCTGACCCAAGGGCTAGACGGGGCAGTGCCCCGGGGCCCGAGGCTAGGGGGCACCTCGGACTCTGACTTACACACTATAACAAATCTAGAGTGCGTCGAATTCGAAACACGACGCATACGGAACAAATGATTTTAAATAGTTTAGTTGGGGCCCTATATAGTTTATTTTTTGCCCCAGGGCCTTTGGTTACCTAGCTACGCCACTGGACAAATGACACCAATGACCTAACCTCAAAACTAAACAAAGCTTGTAGGGTGCCCTCAATGAATAATGCCCTCCCCAATGCGGCCTAAGTCAAATTTTTGTTCTATGAACATGAAACTATCACTTGTGAGAGAGTTCGATGTAAAATTACTATAAGTCCTGTATACAGACAGTGGGCGGTAGGATAGAAAAAAGACGGATTTAAATGTTTCAAAGAAGGGAACCATCTAGAGATGGGTAAAGCTGGATCTGAATATTCAAAAGAGTCAAAAAAGCGGATCCGAATCCCTTACTGACTCCTTTCAAATCTTATCGACTCCGAGGAGTTACTAACTCCGACCAACCTAATCACTCCCTTTACTAGTACGACTACTATTAATACGCTCACGCTAATAGCGCTTATTACGAGAGGAAGAGGGATAGCATGTCACCAATGCCGGTTCGCCAGTAGGTACCTGAAGTATATCCGAAGTGACTCACAGATTCAAGAGTCACTAAGACGAATCGGTACTTCAGTACCTCGGTACCAATAGTACCGAACCACCACCATAGACAAAGTAATAATCGCGAAAGAACCGGAGCCAATAAAGGAGTCGGAGTCGATAATCGGATTCAATATCGATACCGGAGCTGGATTTTGTGAATCAGATCCCTTGTCGGAGTCGAAATTACCCATGTCTAGACTAGAACAATCTACACTTATACCTACTATTATCTAAGTATTTCACACGAAAACACAAGCCGAAACATGGATGCACAGAAAAACCAGAAAAATAGACCAGCGCTGGGAATCGAACCCAGGTCCTCAGCATTCCGTGATGCGTGCTATTCCCCTGCACCACCGCTGGACCAGCGGTGGAATGCTGAGGACCTGGGTTCGATTCCCATCGGTGGTCTATTTTTCTGGTTTTTCTGTGCATCCATGTTTCGGCTTGTGTTTTCGTGTGAAATATATAGACTTTCACGAGATGACCGTAAAAGAATCAAAAATTTGGGTTGAAATAAAAAATGCAAAAAGACACCAAATAGTAATCTGAACTATTATCTCAGTATTATGTGATGTTTGACGCGTGTATGAGCTTACCTCTTTTTGGTGAGGCTGTGGTAGGGTCGCTCGAGGTGATCGAGGCGCGCCGGCGGCGCGGGCGCACTGCGCAGGGACGATAGAGAGAAACTGCTCTTCATCGCGGAGTGCTCGAAACCTGTACAATGCAATTATTAAAGTAAAATACAAACTCAAACTCACAACATTTATTGACAACAAAAACACACTAAATCACAACAAAAACACAGTATAAACATAAATAGGAGAAGAGAGAATAATTAGAGACGTTGTGCTGTAGTGCGATGCCAAAAGGACTCAGCTCAGCATGTGCCGTAGCCCTTTAATCAGAGCTGCAGCGCTGGTTTTCAGCTGAACCCCGATACAAGGGTTACTCACGTATTAAAACGTGAACGGTGGTTTTAGATCGTCCTCCAAGAAGTTAAGCCAAAAAATGCGAGTTTAAATTGAGATAGCGCAGACGAAATTTTTCAGTTTTAAAATATTTATTTTCCTTTGTACCTTAATTAATCTCAATTTATACTTGTAAACTTAAGAGATCTCCTAGATCCTAGATCTCACGATACTAACGCCATCTACGGATATTTCGCCTTTGTAAATTACCATACAAAAGGTACTACGACTACAACATTCCATATTTTCACGGATTCGAATTGGTCGTTACATAGTTCAAAACCGCTTAGATGATTTTTCATAACTAGCCGAAACGGAAACTAGATCTACATACTCGCATGGCGTCCGATTTTCGTGCTTTATACTTCATATTGATATCATTGCACTACTCGTAGCACAGCATAATAAGAGCAGTAGGTTACCGCAGCATATAAGAAAGCACGGCTGCCGGCAAGAGTGTAAACGCAGTCATTACACCGCCACAAATGTCCAGGCAGTTTAGTTCAGTAGTGCCATTAAGAGTAGATACATTCTTAGAACAGTGGCACACGGTGTGGTGATCAACTGTGTCCCAATAATCCATCTGTCTACCTTTAAACGAACAATTCTCGTACCTACAACTATATTTATTTCGGGGAACTCAGAAGTTCTCGTTGAATGATGATTTCTAATGATGAGGATTTCTAACTTAGTTTTATCCTAGGAAAAACGGTAGCGGTATCAGGTGAACAGAATGACCGATTGTTGGCTTTATATTTAAAAAAAAAAGTAGATTGTGAGAACCATTTTCAACTCGTGATAAATTGATACTAAAAACTATTACAAGTGAAATTATTGTGAAGTCATTGGTTTATCTCTTTCATTATACCTACTTAACACGACATTTAATATTATTGTATAACTACTTAAATTTTATGAATGTAGATAAACTCTATACTCACTTGCAGACATCTTGACTGGTCTCCAGGGAACTTCTAATTGAATCAATTTATCTTTAAATCAACATTAGCGTCCCCCTTTTGTACTGTCTCATCAATTCCTCAATCTTTGTACTAGTATAAAAATTGATATCATTTACTCTAAATTGCTTCGTTAAAAGTGTTATGGCGACTAGATTCGTTATATTAAATTAAGTACAATAAATAGGTGCGTTGAATCATGTAGTCGGGGACTCATGAATATGCGCGGGCGTTTTGGTCGGGCGGTCGGTGGTCACATGGTGCGTGCTCGCGGCTCGGGCGCTGCTGCTCGCTGCGCGTGCGCCGGGTTGGTCCTGGAACGAGGAGGATGAACATTCAACAACAGGGTATTGTTATGTTTAAAAAAGTATGGATCTATTTTAAATCACTATATATGTGTGCTTAGTTTAACCAAGGGACCCCAGCCCATACAACTCTGTTATATATTTTTTTTGTAATTTTTTGTATACTGTTGTTTTTAAGTATTTCATTTGTAATTATTTAATTTTTCTTGCGGCGCATTCTTCTTGGCAATGATGGTATTTCCGAAAGCGCTGGTAGTTTATAAAATGACGTGTTAAAGTGACCATTGCGGCCTATTTACTGAATAAATGATCTTGATTTTTTTAATTTTGACTATGTATTATACCTGTGTTTTCCGTACTGCTTATTGTGTTGGTGTGCAATAAAGAGTTATTATATTGTAAAAAGCCACAAAAAATATTTAGGCTTCTAAATAGACTTTTATCTGAACTAAGTGACTGTTAAACTAATAATCGTAACCGTAAGATTTGCTGCCTAACTATAACTAAGCATAATAAACTGATTTAGTTGAGTGAGGGACGCGTCATTTTAACTCCGACAAGCTCTACCAAAAGTCACCTTGAGGTTTTTTAAATATCCATAATCATATCCAGAATACCTAAATGTCAGAATGACAGTTTGATTTAAAAGTAAAATAAAGCTTGCGGTCCCTGGTCTAATGTTTGTTCTCGGTTTGTTCCGTTGCCTAGTATCCATAGTACAAGCTTTGCTTAGTTTGGGACTAGGTCAATTGGTGTCAAGTGTCCCATGATATTTATTTTATTTTACTAGCTTTTGCCCCAGACTTCGCCCGCATGGAGTTCGAGTATCGCGCGCTGTTGCCTCGGGAACTGTGCATTATCCGGGACAAAAAGTAGCCTATGTTACTCTCTGGCCTACAAACCATCCTATGCGCTCCGTTTTGACATGAAAGACGGAAAAACATACAAACACACACACTTTCGCATTTATAATATTAGTATAAATTTTAAGAAGAAACTTATTAAATGTTTACCTCGATTCGTCGTCAAGGTAATTAACCATCCAAACTCCTATTCAAGAAAACACGTATTTCTTCGGGTAAAAAGTATGTCAAAACGTTCATTGTATTTAAATAAACTCCCAAATACATATTCTTTTCATAGAACATCAAAAACATCGACCCTACACTTTCACTAGTACTGAAATCGATTGTTTCCACTGTCACCTCCGCGGATTACCACGGTTGTTTTCACAAGGGACTACGGTGATAGAATAGTGATGGAATGGAAAGTAACACGCGCAGTTTACATGTTTCCCTTCAGTTTCACGCTTGCGATTAACTAACACAAATATGGTTTGCAGATAAGATAAAAAGAATATTATCCGAATACAAGTATGCATCCACGAAGCTTACGCCCGCAGTTTCGCTTACGGATTTCGCAAAAGCTGTCTTTTTTTGTCTAGGTGATAAAAGGAACCCTCAAGCAAAGTTTAGCTTTCTAGGTTCTATGGTTTGAACTAATCGTTTAATGTTTGAATCTATCCGTCAGAATATTTTTCAAGAACACGTACAACAACAACAAAAAAATATGTACCTAATGAAATTAATCGTGTAGACTGTTACTTTTTAATATATTTTACTTTTCGATACATGCATAGCTATATTTTGTTTTTTATTTAGGTATTTTATTTTTTTGTCACGAATAAATGTTTTCTTTCTTTCTTTCTTTTCTTTTCTTTTATTACTTTTCATTGATTGAAACTGACGAGCGATCGTCCTCTTACTGATACTAAGACTGCTAAAGATCCCCAAGTATAAAAAAATTTGAATTTTATCATTATTAGCATTATAAACATTCTACATATCAATAATTCTCTTTTAACGAGTCGTAAGTTAGAATTCGAACATTACGTCACCAAACCAGAGATCCGATCGAACCAATTTCTCGCCCGATCTACCGAGAGCCTCCGTGACGATTGAATACAGTGCCTATAAATAACCAACATCTAATAAATCTAGTAAGGAATAAAGCGATAACAGAAACTTCTATGCTTAGCTTGTGAGAACACAGTCTTTATGTATTTTTTTATTTCAACTCGATATTTTGTTACTTTTACGGCCATTCCGTAAAATCCGCATCGAAAATACAAACTGAAACACAGATGCACAGAAAAATCAGAAAACGAGACCAGAGCTGGGAATCGAACCCAGGTCCTCAGCATCCGTGCTGCGTGTTATGACCGAATGCGTGCTATGTCCGATGTAACTAAATAAGAAACAAACAAGCCGAGATACGTGGTACATAAATAGGAGAAATTTGTGTCTGTACTCCTGTCTAGTGGTGATACGAGTATAGAGGTATAGCACGTAGCACGGAATGCTGAGAACCTGGGTTCGATTCCCAGCGCTGGTCTTTTTTTCTGGTTTTTCTGTGCCTCTATGTTTCAGTTTGTATTTTCTATGTACATTAATAATGCCCTTTTAACGAGTCGTAAGTTATTGTTCATTACGTCACCACCAGAGATCCGATCGAACCAATTTCTCACCCGATCTACCGAGAGCCCCCGTGACGATCGAATCCAGCGCCTATTACCAACACCGGTGATGGATCGCCATTGACTTTCTCTGTCGGAATTGGTGGACTGTCACTTAGCAGCACTTTGTGCCTCTTTAATCATAGTTCTGTGGTGACAGTGATGATATCTATTGTCGATGAATGATTAAGACCTAGTTTATTAAGGCCGTGTCATACTAGAAGCCACGTCCCGCGATTCGATCCGCTCATGAAAATATAATGAAAATTTACTCGTATGAGCTGACTCAACCGCTGGACGCAGCGTTTCCAGTGTGACCGGTCCCTTTATGAGGTATTCTTTATTTTAAAAGCCTTGTTGTGTTGAACCACTGTAAAACGTAAACTAATGATAAATGAACGATTAAGATGAGGCAGCAGCGAGCAATAAAAAACTTTGGTAACAAAAAAACAAACATTTAAATTGATTAAAGTGTAACAAATTGCCACAACTGTTCGGTGTGGCCATTTTTTTGGCCTACATTACGAGGTCTGACACGAAATAAAATAGGATAAAAGCCAGAACAAGAAAAAACATACTGAAAAAGCAACATATAGAGTATATCCAGCAACATATATCCAGTGGATAACACACCTAGGACCGATTCTGCTGACCATGTTTCTATTGTCGAGCTGGCAAGTTACGACACGATGGATGGTGGTGACAAATTATGAGCGATCGTAAATGAACATTAAATCGCATAACAACTATACGAGTGCCTGTAATGATCAATTATGAATGCGTAATGTTTGCTAGCAGAATTAAAGGGTGAGCCAGTTGATTGATCAAACAACACAACATAAGACAGTAACACAATATCATACAATAAAAAACCCCCGACAAAAAAACGCCCGCAAAAATAAAAAGAAAAAAGAAAAAAAAGGCGCCAAAAAAGAACAACTAAAAAGTAAAAAATAATTATGCACTACCTAGCTGTTGCCCGCGACTTCATCTGCGAAGAATTCGTTTATCCCTATCCCGCGGGGACTATGGTGATTTCCCGCAAAGTTAGCCCAAGTTAATTTAGTATAAGTACCTAGTAATTTTTTTTTTATCTAAGCGTCGTCGGTGTCGGGGGACCGCTAAGGTTAACAGGAAACTAAAGTGCATATGTTGTATTTTTAAAGTAGGTATTAACCTTAGCGGTCCCCCGACACCGACGACGCTTAGATAAAAAAAATATTACTAGGTACTTATACTAAATTAACTTGGGCTAACTTTGCGGGAAATCACCATAGTCCCCGCGGGATAGGGATAAACGAATTCTTCGCAGATGAAGTCGCGGGCAACAGCTAGGTAGTGCATAATTATTTTTTACTTTTTAGTTGTTCTTTTTTGGCGCCTTTTTTTTCTTTTTTCTTTTTATTTTTGCGGGCGTTTTTTTGTCGGGGGTTTTTAAAATTTTTAATTTTAGTTTTTTTATTTCATGCTTTTTAAACTTTGTTATATATATTTTTTTAAAGTGTACTAGTGTATTGAATATCCTGGCTGCAGCTCAGCTCATGTTGCCATCATTGCATTGTAATGTAGAATCAAATACTGATCAAAAGGAATCAAACACGACATGTCTGCTATTTTTTTTTGAAGAGTAGGTATACTGGTGTGCTGGATATATCCTGGCTGCAGCATCAGCTCGCCGTGTTGCCACCACTGCATTGTATGTAGAATCAATTACTGATCAAAACGAATCCAAACACGACATATGTGCTATAATTTTTTATAATGTTCAAGTGTGCTGGATATCTTGGCTGCAGCATCAGCTCATCTTGTTGCCACCATTGCATTGTATGTAGAATCAAAAACCGATCGAAACGAATCCAAACACGATATATCTGCTATGGTTTTATCAAGAGTGTACCTACTGGTGTTCTGGATATCCTGGCTGCAGCATCAGGTCGAGAATTGCATAATCTTGCATAGTTATATAGCATACATGGGTGTTTCAAATTTTACGTCCCAAATATGCTTGAAAGTAAAGTAAATACCCATTATGCATATAAAATTCCTACCGCAGCGAACAAAAGAGCTGATGATCTTGAAACGGCTGAACCGATTTTGATAAAACATGTCTAAGAACCATCGCCAAGAAACCAGCTTTCAAATAAAAAAAACCGCATTCAAATCGGTCCACCC
The DNA here is from genome assembly GCA_037349165.1 of Choristoneura rosaceana. Classification (NCBI taxonomy): domain Eukaryota; kingdom Metazoa; phylum Arthropoda; class Insecta; order Lepidoptera; family Tortricidae; genus Choristoneura; species Choristoneura rosaceana. The sequence continues at coordinate 9,927,514 of JAZBNJ010000012.1, read as the reverse complement.
GCTTAAGCGCTACGGTGCCACAGACAGACACACAGACACACAGACAGACACACATAGCGGTCAAACTTATAACACCCCTTTTTTTGCGTCGGGGGTTAACAAAACGAAAAGAAGGAGTACAACATTTTCAAGGAACAATAAATCGTTTTAAAACAGCGCGACAGGTGCATCTTTAAGCTAAACCAGTTTCTTTTATTGCGTCTACCGGACTAGCTACTGGGTAGCGTCCCGACGAGTCTTCCGGCACTCAACGGTTCTTTTTTTTTGTAAATCGATCTCTTTCCTGGAATACTTAGGGAACTCGAAATAGAAACGAACTGTTTACGATATACCGCTTGCCTCTTTGACATCGGATAGATGAGGAACTAATCTATTAATGGCTAACTCGTTTAATTAAAAATAGATGTTACTGGTTTCGGTAACGATAGTACGCAATGAGTGATTAATCTCTAAACTTATAATATCACCACACGCATAGAAAAACGTAAGCTTAGTCGTATACGGGGCATGCACCCAGTTTCACACATACATAAGAAAACCTCAAAGGAACCAGGTATTACCCGGTTCCTTGAGGCACTCGCAGAACCAGGTGCATGCCCTAGTCCTATAAGACAAGTAGGTGTATGGTGTATATAGAATTATTCGTAAGTACCTACTTTGAAATGTATATGTCGGCGGCAGATCGTAAAATCAGCCAAATCACGAAATTCCTAGGCACATCATGAAATGGCGCCATTTCATGATATTCCTAAAAGTTATCCAGGCATATCACGATGTGCCTGAGAAACAATACGGCAGATCGATTAGAGCAACGCATTCGACGATATTCCTAGCTTTATACCGGGCATATCGTGATATGCTGAAAAAAAGAAAAAAATAGGTACGACGAGCGAAGCGAGGAGTGGTTAGTATGAATTGTGACCACTACGCACGAGCCGAGCGAGCGAAGCGAGCGTGCCGCGGCAGCGGCCGGCGAAGTGCCAGAAACGATTTGCCGGCATTTCATGATATGCCTAGGAATTTCATTATCTGCCTAAACTAGCCAAATCATGAAATGGCGGCGTTTCATGATATGCCTAGGAATTTCATGATCTGCCTAAACGTCACCAGGCAAATCGTCAAACGGTGAGTTTTAAGCGATATGGCGGATGTCCCTTAGCCAATTCATGAAATGGCGCCATTTCACGATATGCCTAGGAATTTCGTGATCTGGCGGATTTTACGATCGGCCGCCGACATATACTTCACAAAGTGAAACAACTGAAGCTATGTACATAAAACAAGACACTTTTTTTTATCACATATTTGCTGTCAAAAGCTTGATGAACTTAATCGTCATTCCCTTAATGTTACGTTACGTTAGGTATAGCTATATGGCCAAATAGCCAAAGCAAAGCTAGTAAGATGAGCTAAAACGTAAATACCATACGTAGTAATATATAAACGAAGCACGAGCTAAACCTTTCTTGTAAGTCATTAAAACTGAAGCTTCGTCATATAACATTGTTCCGGAGATAAATTTCGCATAAACGCCGTAACGACAGATTGTGGGAGAAACACTATTAGCGTCGTAAATTTTACAGCTTCCGTTGCACACGCAGGTCCGGAGCTGAGTGAAGTCAAAGATGAAAGATCTATCTAGAATTTCGATTCTATTATTAATCCCCTGTATATATTGTCTTGACTTGTATAAATGCTAAATAACAATGTTACAGATCTATTGAATAATGTTTTTACATGGTGTCGAATAAGTTCGTATCTTTATTTCTCGCTAAACGCGTAAACTATTCGATCTGGTAGTTACAATTGAAATTCCGGGATTTTACGAAATTTCCCTGGGAAATCCCAAAATTTGTATCGTGATCTTAATTGAGGTTGTATTGGGTTTAGTTCCCGTGGGAATATCGGGATAAAAAGTAGCTTATATGTTAATCCTATATAATATATATTACCCGCATGCCAAATTTCATGGGAATCCGTTCAGTAGTTTTTGTGTGAAAGAGTAACGAACATACATCCAAACAAACATCCATCCATGCTAACTTTCGAGTTTATAATAATATTAGTAAGTAGGAATTAATAATGAGCGATTTTACTGTCTTCTAATTGAACTTTTTTTTGATGTAAAAAAAATTAACCAAAGATACAACCTTACAAAACGTTTTCATATCCTACACGTAATTAATAAACGCGTGAAATTTCACACAGTCTTGCCATAATCATTACCCTGCAGTTATGAATGTTCGAAAGCTATTAAAAGCTTGCAATGCGATAATGGTAACAGTGAATCGGATCTTGCAACTTTTCCAAACTTGGTACAACTTTTTATGAATCGAAAGCTCTTTACATCCGCCCGCCTGGATAATAATTGTGGTGACAATTACTTTCACAGAAGCTTAAAGCCTTTTTCGTTTATATTAATAGTTATCGAGTGCGATTTAATTACAATAAATCTATAATATACTTAATATAGCATAGTGTACATAAGGAAACGCATTGAAAAGGAAATAGCCATTCCATTAACACAAGTGGTACTTCCAAACATTTCGACTTTCTAGCTGTTAACGCAGGTAACCCATAAAACGGGGTGGGTCGGACCCTTGGTCCACGCCTAACAGCAGAATCCACAGTATAAGCCAGTAAATAATCTACCACAAAGTCTATTAACAGGAGTATGGGAGTAGGCAACGCAGCTTTGCGATTGCTCACAGATTATGAACAAGTACCTTACGGAAGTGTTGTATGCTTCTTGTATATTTCCAAAGGCGTAATTTCAAAAAGAGCCACCTTAGCGAGAATTTACTCTTGGCTGTACACGAACAGACAGCGCTTGCATATGTATGACTGCGAATTCGGCACGTCGTTTGTAGATGGCTTACTGAATTTACACTGTGCCTAAAGTCTAGGTACAACAATTCAATCTGTAGGCTAACGGTAAACGTATTGGAGTTTGAATTTATGGCCCTTTGATAATGACTTTGCCGGCCAGAGTGTCGTGCAACTGCATTAGTATTATAGCCATCATGTTGCTAGCAAGTATGTCCTTCCTTGATTGTCGCGCCGCGCCCCTTACTTAGGGGGTATGTTAGAGACGGATACACGAAGCAACTAAGGGACTATGTTTGGTGTGAGTGGTTACATAATGGCCAACACTAGGGGCTGAAAGTCATTTTATCAATGAGAAATCAAGGCGAAAGGAAGCACTGAGCAATGAACGATGCCTACTCTTTGAGAATGGCTAACACAGTTCACAATTTGGTTTGTAATGTACGAATGAGTTGCATTATAATTTCTAAGTCGCTTTCCATAAGCACATGCTGAAGATTAAGTACGTTATATACATTATAATATGATCTCGAATGAAATCTGTAAGAAGATAAAGATAAAGATAAAGATAAAAATATTTATTTGTTAAAACATGAGTTACATTAAATACAGCTGTTCGGTTTCTTCTCCTGTTCTTGCATGTTTTGCCTTGCGGCGTACAAATATTTAAGTCAGTCAGTATAATAATATCATGTCTATATAATTTAAGGATAATCAATTCAATTCATTTTCATTTTTATTAACATTAAAATTAAATAAAACAATGTCAAACTAAATAAAATAAAATTACAATAAAAACTCAAAATTAATAAAATAAAATAAACAATAAAAAAAATATATTGTTTTTTTTGGGATTCAAACGGAGTGGAGTGACGGATTCTAAACAGCATTTTTTAGTTCAACGCCACCGCACTCAAAGTTATAGCTATCGCAAATTGAGTTGAATACCTCTAACACATTAATAAAATGATTAAAGTCAGACTAACAATGAATAAACCACAAGAGCAATAAACCACGTATATCAACTGCTGAAATTGCCTACTAAGTTAATGACTTTATTTCGTTTCAAGGTCGAAGAAAGTATTAAGCCCTATCACTCTTCACCGTGCGAAATTCGTAACACAATGCGAAAAAACAACTTTCCATCGAGAAGAGCCCAATGATTGCTTACTAAATTAAATTTTAATTTGAAAATAATGAAGCTTTAGCTTAAAACAAAGATCAAGTGCGGATGTTTCGCGAATTACAAAACAAATGAGAGTTGATAGATGATAGCGGAACATGCGAATCATTGTTTGCGAAAGGTAACGGCGGACATCAATCATAAGAATATTCACCTACTAATGGTACACACGGCTGTTGAGGCTAGACAGTCTTCAACGTTCCGTAGACAAAAAACACTACCAAATAATGTAATGATGGGCAAATTTTAACTGATATGCTAGTTTCATGTTTAAGAGTAAGCTTAGGTTCGTCGTTGAAATCCAAGAATGTATTGGTGTATTATTTAATGATTTTGGAGCAATGGTAATGCTGCTTGTTTACCGATTATTTTATAGTCCTGTACTACTATCATCATGCCAGTTTGAATAATATTTCCACAAAGAAGTGTAAAAACGTTTTAAAGTCTGAAACAAAAATTATAGAGCTGCTGGTGTGAAACATCACGTAGTCGTAGACGATGGCAATCAAATACACCAAATACATGATTATTACACTGTTACAAAGTGAGGAGAGAAATAAATTACTTGTAGTCTAACAGCGATAAGCTAGGTACGTACCATGTAGGAATACATTTTGACGTTTAATAATGAAAGAGCGAAGCGAGATGCAAAAATTACTTCATGCAAACAATTTTGGTAGAATGGTAAATTGAAAATTAGTACCCATTTGTCTGACGTGCCGTGACGTGATGCGTCAGATGGTATCTGTTTCTTACACTTATTCTTATTATGGGATGGAGAGAGACACAGCAAGCCATCACAACACCTGCATCGAAGAAATATGAACTCCACCATATTCAATTCAAAACCGATACTGATATCAGTTGCTGTTGACGGTTGATGCAGGTGTTGTGATGGCTTGCTGTGTCTCTCTCCATCCCATAAAACATCACAACATGTTGTGATGTGTCGCGACACAAGTACACAACACGTCAGATAAATGTGAATGCGGCTTTATTAATTTTTAGCAACGATTGTCATAGTATCAGACCATAGATCAGCCGCTTTCTGTTGGGCCACCGCGCAGCCCGTGAGTGTATTCCATAACAATACGCGCACCTTTCTCGATGCGCGGACAATGGGAGGCGATTTTATAAAAAATTTTTTACACTGTCAAGTGTCAGGGCTGGTGAGACGTGCAAGTCAGAAGCTGAGGCGATAAAATATAAGCGAGCTTCTCTGTTAGTTTAGATTGGCTTTTAGGCTAACAAATCAAGCTATCCCATTGGGTTAGTACCTAATAGGGATTATCGATCTCGACATATGAAAAGCTGCAATCGTTAAATCGTATTCTTTAACAGAGTTTGTCCCATTATTTATTTAGGTACATTTTTTAACGTTTGTGAATGATAAATACCTAATAATACTTTACAGGCATTTCACGATAAACGAGAACTTTTGACCCGGCACTTTATCAGACTGAGTTCTTGTCAAGAATTCTAGAAGGCGTATCACAATCCTTTTTAACGCGTCTGAAACCTGCGGGCACGCCTTGGCGTCCAATCCCGCTCCCGCTGTCGCCTGTCCGTTACGACGTATACAGAAGCGGTGTTATCAGATCTGATAGCATTAATAGTGTTACTTTCATCGGCCACCAGCTGATCGCTGTTAATGAGCTATTTGAGGCTTAGGAAACTTTTGGCAACGTGGGAACAACGCGGAGAAAGGTTTTAAAGGTTGCGCGGTGTGAAATGAAAATTGATTAGTGCGAGTAGTAAATTATGGCGCTAAGACAGGCTGCATTCCAACTGGAACCACCAAGTGCTCTAGGTTGCAGTTCATCATCGTCATCATCACCATCATCCCAGCCTATATACGTTTCCCTGCTGGACACAAGCCTCAACAATATTGGACAAACCCTGCTACCAAATAAACATACTAGTGGTGTGATTTCGTAGAACTCGATTCACACCGCGTTATCTCCATTTTTTACATGACTTGAATGACAACAAGTGTGGCAAAACTTGTGCAGGTGCTCTGACTATGAGGAGTTATATCTGAAAATATACTTAACTAGCGCTATCTCACTCTCCGGGTTGCCTAACAAAAACGTTTACTCTATGCCACTGAACAAACACGATTTATCTCACAATTATCTATAATTAATGAAAGTAAAATAATTAAATCGGGCACGTGTAATACGAGAACATATAATTAATACCGCTATCGTTGTTAAAATCACGTGTTAACTACAATCTAATTTGTTCATTTAACTGGTTCGCTAACGTGATGTAACGTTAAACTAATTTGGTTAATTTGCTTTCATATACAAACAAAAGGTGAATTACTGATGATGAACAAACAAAAATGTCTTGAGAGAAAAAAGTTAAATGAAAGTTCAGATTCAGACTTGTATTATGAAAGAAAGGCAGAGAAAATTAGGCATCGTGCCCTAGACGATCACGTCAAGTCACCGCAATGACCAGATTTAAAAATATTAGTAAGTATATTATAATGTTGAAGTCCCATGTCCCGAAATTTTAGCACTTAATCACACCTAGACACGCGGCAGCATGTCAAGCCAAGTTCCAAAGACGAGAACTGGCAACTGGCGATGCAGTGGCCGTATGTTATTACATATTAACCGTACCATTAGGTGCTACTTTGACCACTACGTCCCCCTCCACCCACGTGACCCAGGCACCGCTGGGAGGACAGTGTCCAGGCGGATCTGCGACGTCTTCAAGTCGACGACTGGCAAGAGGCTGCGCACGATCAGGACAGATGGCATGCTGTCGTTTCGGAGGACAAGCAAGACCCTCTTTGGGTCGCTGAGCCAAATTAGTTAGTTGACCACTACGTAATTCAACATCTATTAGAGTTAAGCCTTGAACTTGCATTACATCCCAAAATAATTTGGCGCCTACATAGGTAACTATCAATTCTTTTATTTCTGTAAAAACGGTTGCCTGAAAGAGATCGCTCTTTAGCGATTAGGCCACCTATTGCTTACCTTGTAATTTTGTATTTGTGTATGTGTTTTCTGTATCGCTTGCTTTTTCTGGTGTACAATAAAGAGTCATTGTATTCTATTGTAGAGGGACAAACTTGCTGGTCTTTTGAGATATCCAGGTTTCACTGTATAAACAGAACGTAGGCTACTAGTCAACCACCATTCATTTCAACGTTGACTAAAAAAAAAGAGTTTTTCAACAAACCTTCACCTGCGCAAACGTAATTTAATTGAGTCAACAGCCATTCAAAAGGTTTAGGGCTTTGTTAAGAGTAGTACAAACATGCGCAGTCCACTAACACACTGACATAATACCACCACCTGTTCTAACGTGACCTGTATCTTCTAGTACAGGCTTAGTTTTACTAATGTCAATTTTTGGCAAAAGGTAGAAAGCGCTTGAAGCTCATATCACTTGACATTGTTTTTATCAAGCAGTATAGACAGAGGGTGGTTAAAGAAACAAAAGAGTATTGCCAGATTTTTTTTTTTTTGTAATGTACCATACCAATGTGTTAGAAGTGAGGAGGTGAAATGAGTGAGTGTAAGGAAGAATCGATTAATTAGGTCGATTTTTCATCACTTAGTACAACAACCCTCTTTTTGCAACGGGGGACAAAAATAGGACAGTAGGGCAATGTTCACAACCTATTCGTCAGCATACCTTTCTGTGAGCCCTTGAAGTTGATTAAAGTACTTACAAGAGCTTCAAAACGAAAAAAAGGAACAGAATGCTACGATCTATCATTTCGAAGAAACAATTTCCCCATCTCGACACGATTCCTCAGGATATGATAGCGTAGCGCCACAAATAAAGCAAGAAACACGAGCACGCGCACCTATTTCATCGTTTTTCGATGAACGCATCTCTTTCATTTCAGTTTAGTGTGAAAGGGAAGACAAATCGAAATCGACGATCTCTCAGTTGTATTGCACGCGATCCCGGCAGCCGACAATGGTGTAATTATGGCATATCATAGGCGTGTACGATGCGCCTTGGACTACCTTTATACTTTCTATACAGGACGATGAAAATTTACAGTAAGGTTTCTTAGCAGTCATTCAATTATATATTTCTCAAAAAATTCCAGTCCTAACTCTTTTAGCTTTCACGACGGCTCTTTTTCCTGTCTATTCTGCACCATAAGACAGACTAACGACAGCAAATACTATGTTATAAAGAGAAAATTTCATAAAGATATTAAAAACAATTACATAGCAGTAATCAATTTGTTCACTTTCGTTAGCCAGCCTATGTGGGAAATCAATTAAGATGCGCATCTAGATAAAGTGAGAGAAGTCACAGGTACCTTTCATTTACTATTTATGTAACAAGATAAACATAGTTAGGAGGCGTTATTTTCATAGTACTATGATTACGATCCATAATACACCGAGAATGCTGGGCGTAGATGTGTTAAAGTATCGAGTCGCGAAAGTATGTTATGTTACAAGTATACCTACCTATATACCTTGTATTTATACTGCCAAAACATCTTGATTCAATAGAATATCGATGTCTCTTGTGATCTTATAAAAAATTACAAAAAATGAGCGCGCGTTATTACTCGTATCTCTCAAAATCAGTAGAATCTTTGTAAAACCTCAGTTCGATTGTCTTTTACTTAATCAAATATACAAGGCAACAAATTCATGCAGTTCAATAAATATCTAAGACAAAATTGAACGAAATTGAATTTTTGAACAAAAAATATTAATTTGAAAATTCAGAACACGCTCTATCAGCAATCAACTAGGTAAAACAGAATAACACTTGTAAAGCAAGACGAATCCTGGCCGAAGGACGGTTCGACAAAAAAACAAACTTTTTACTTTTTATACGAAGGAATGCCGGCCGATACGATACGCCCTGGTTATAGTTGGAATCAGGTCGTTTCAAACGGCATTTTCGATTAAACGTAGATGAGAATAATTGTTTCATCCCTTTCTTCCTTTGCCCGAATCGTGAATCAAACTATATTTAAAGACGCTTCAATTGTAAGCATCTGGTCTATGTTAGTTTCGGCCATGTACAGTCAAGGGAAAAAATATGTATTTATACACTTTAGTATATTGTCTATTGTCGTCATATTTGAACATTTGACATATAGGTACTAAAGTGTATACATATTTTTGGCCTTGACTGTACGTTTCGCTGCTGGACTCAGGTCTCCTCTCATAATGATAGGACTTGGGCCGTAGTTACCACGCGAGCCCAGTGCGGAATGGGAACTTATGTCCTGTGTATGTAACAGAATCTCTGAACTTGATTTTCACAAAAATTTTGTGGTATTGACTCGAAACTTGGCAATTGTGTGTAATTTTTATGACAGTAATAATATAATATGATACCATCGAGCTGATCTGATGATAGAGCCAGAAACTAGGTATGCACTGGAACTCCAAAACAGCACGAAGTAACCTAACCGTGTTTGTGCTTGTTAGAATCGTCTTTTGGTGTAGGTACTTTGACCAAGAATGGTATCCAGGGTTAGATACAGGGATGGAGCAGTAGGGCAGGACTTTAGTTTTTAAATTATTACTTTATTGATAAAAGAAACTAAATAATATAAATATTAAACATAACATTCTAACAATAACTTAAAATAAAATAAAAATTTAACCTAAAACTAAAACAAAGTGTCCAAAGAGTACCCCTTAGGCAAGGTCCCGAAGATGCTGGCAGCGTTTCCTCTTTGAATAGCTAGGCTAATTCTTTGTCCGAGGAAGCTGCCAGCTCTTCGGTCACCTGTGACGTCTACTAACCTTTTAGAAATTTCCTTAAAAAGTTTTAAGGCACTAGGACCCCACGGACCAAGGGTCTCGACACCGAATGGGACAAAGTCATATTCGGTGCCTAGACCCCTGTATTTGGATACTTTTGCCTTTTCAGCCGCTTCGGATGCTGCACCGGCTCTGTTGCAGGTTCCATGGAGATGGGAAGGAGCCAGCGTGTCAGAACAAGTGGCGTCCCACACAAGCACACGACCCATCTTCCATGGAATCAGGCTCATACCATCCGGTCTCTTACCATCGTCTCTTGCAATACCTGCGGGCTCAAGCAACGAAGGCACGTTGGCGGTGGCAAGGGACCGGCGTATTATGTCATTAAGTGCAGCATGTCTGGAGAAGCGGCCTGCACTCTTTTGGCAAGAGAGTCCGTGATGTCCTAGCTGGTCGACGTCATTGCCACAGGGGCACTTATGGGGAACGCAGACCGAAACCCCGAGCCGTAGACAGGTTACAATTCGAAGCGTGTCAGGCTCAAGAAATGTTCCCGTATTTGACGATGGGAAAGCGTGAAGCCAGTAGCCGGCCTCGTGCGTTCCCACAGCCAGAAGCCTGGCACGTTCCGAACCTGTACTGCAACTCAAGAGATTGTCATATGTAATTTTGCAAAAAATGTCATCCCAGCTCCTCTGGGAATTTAAAGAAACCGGAAAATTTTGACCTGGGCAAGCAATTAAGAAAGCATTTCTAGCTTCTGCCAAGCCAGCAATCTCAAAGTTTGAAGGGAATGCCCTTAAAATTTTACTTATGAGATTTGCTGAACTATGCACAGAAGATAGAAAAGCTGGTAAAGCGACGCCAGAAATTTTGCGAATCCCTAAACCACCGTAACGGATGGGCAGGGATGCTTGAGTCCAAGATTGCTCCTTCAGCTGTATATTAAGGATTGCATCTAAACTTGTTTTAATTAAGTCGTCCACTGGTGCTAAAACGTTTTGGTGATTCCAAAAGGGACAGCAACGGAGCACATACATAAATTTTGGGACGAAAAGACAGAATTTTAAAATGCAAAGTGCATAATGTGGACTAATTTCAAGGAGACGGTCAGTATAATTTTGAAATTTAGTAATAGAATTATCAATGTATTCCGGAATAGATTCTTCAAAAATTGGGGAACCTAAGAGGCAAAGGGAATTACTGTTAACTAGTTTTATGTTTGGAGCCAGAATATTGAATTTATTTTTTATATCATTTATATTTAGATTACAATTATTTACAAAGAGTTCGCATTTGGTAAAATTAAGCTCCAAGCCGATTTTTTCAAATTTATTTTTGATTGTGAAAAGGTCTGAAAGCACAGTATCCACATCACCTCCTAGAGTTCCGTCGTCCAAATACCATACGTTAAATTTTGAATTTAAATTTTGGATTATTGGATTAATCGCTAAACTAAAAATTGCAGGCCCAAGGGGATCACCTTGTTGACAACCTACTTCTGAGGATAGTTCATTAGAACGATACAATAATTTTGTTGGGTCAGCGTAGCTGAGGAGCAGATAATTGTATATTTCCGGGACGTGGTGTTTAATTTCCGTTAACAAGGTATCCCTATTCACCGAATTAAATGCGTTTTTGACGTCAATTTTGATCAACACATCAGGCTGGCCATAAGTCAAAAAAGAGCGCAGAGCATGGACGGCTGCCTCACACCCTCCTTTTACACCGAAGCCTAATTGTACGGGTTCAAATTTTTAAATTATTATAACTGTTAGGATCAAAATATCATAGACCCATATACCTTGCTAATTTCATGATATCCGAAGCTCAATTTAGTGGGTTTTGCTATTGTACGGTAAAAAAAATTAAAACAAGCGTATGAGAAGTAATGGTGGGTGAACGATGACCGTTAAATGATTGCATTATCTTACTGCCCAAATTGTCATTGACACATGACAGAAAGCTCGAGGTTGGACATGTGTTTTCTCTTTCACAAGTAAAAGCAAAGACTCATTACGATTATTAGTGAAGATTACACTGTAAGCACAGGCAAATGAGAACGTATAGTGTCTATTTGTTTTCATAGAATAAGCTAGAAAGTGCGATGTGTAGGTGGTGATGAAAAGGAGACGTCATAAAAGGGATTATCAGATACGATACTTACCATTTTGACTACTGAATATCTTTTGTAAATACATAGATATTGTGCGTGCAGTAATTAATCTAGACACACACAACTACACACTAGCAAAGAAAAGCACGTATTACGTGGGACCAGACACAGACACTATATTAAACATTCGTATCTTGGTATAATACTTATAAGTTATAAGTATTTCATTGAATATGTATAATCTAATGGTCTAATCAATAATGTCTATAATCATCATCATCATGTCAGCCGAAAGACGTCCACTGCTGGACATAGGCCTCCCCAAAAAAACGTCTATAATGTTGCCTAGTAATCATAACCCAAGCTATTAAATAAAATTAAACTTAAGCACTTTGGGGTTAGGTCAATTGGTGTCAATTGTCTATTGATATTTATTTATTAAATCTTAACACAACTTAAAACTATCTGTCTTTGGATCTGTTCCATTTATTGGCTTAGTCACGCAAAATACCAAACAAGTCGGTGCATATCTCAATTTGTCAAAGTCGGTTTCGTTTAGATACAATCTTATTTTTACTTTCGTTACACATGTCTATTCCAAAGTGACTTTATGCATTACAAATGCCTGCAAATGTCTAGACATAAATTATTAAAATGGTGGTTAGATAACATCGGACGCCATTGGTTTAATTAAAGCTTTAAATGATTTAGTGACGTTGACAGCGGTTTAGCGATAACTGAATCTAAGCTTATGAATTAAGATACAGTTGAAACTTATAATTTTATCACGGCGGAAGCAATTTGTGATGCAACTTGATAATTGTCTTATCGCATGTGAAAAAAGACAGATGCCTATTTTTAACCGCGCTAAGATTAGGAATGGAACTAAGATTAATTCTACACAGCGTGTTATTTTTAATATCGCCTATCTAATTAACCTATCTATATATAGCCCGCACATTTTATCCATCTAAATTACTACTGTATTGGTATACAGTGCAATTTAGTTGGCCAACTTGAAATCGTAAGTCTACGGCAACTGCGGCAGCACTAACAGTGTGAAGTTTCTTTAATTTGGCTCTCAAACTCAAACTCAAATAATTTATTGTTAATTACAAAAAAAAATCTCTCTTAAATGTATAAATTAATCAATATTATATTGTTTTGTATAACGTTCGGAACTGTTGCATGTTAGTTTTTAAGTCATTTTAATAATTTTTGTGTCACTTCACAATTATTTCTTATTTACTAAGCCGTGTATGTGTTGTGGAAATAAAGTTTTTTATCTATCTATCTAATTTCTAGGAATTTTTAACTCAAAATGTAGTCATACGTTTAAAGCCGTACGTAGCTGAATTTATGTAAACATTTGTCAATCGATCACATTAAAAAAAACCTAGAAGTTATTTGCAGGGGTGTTCTGCTGAAATGTCCCGAGTTGACTTTAAGAAAGTGTGTAAACCTATTCTCAATCTCAACGCGGTTAATTAATAAATACCTGCTCGGGCTAAAACTCGATAATAAGCGTTTTTCCAGAGATAAAACCAAGTTAGATCGACTTGTCATCCCCGAATACCACCACATACTAAATTTCATCGAAATCGTTGGAGCCGTTTACGAGATTCTTGCGAAGAAACGAAACGAGCAATTCTTGTATAGATACACATGAGTCAGTGAGTCAGAATAAAGTTAAAAGCATTCAGGCATCAAATAAACATTTTTTAAATAAAACCGACGCGACGTTGATTGTTTTGCTTTTCATCAAAATACAAAATTGATATTCACATATTCTCTTACCATAACCTGTTTTAATAGTAACCTGTACCTACGAATAAGCCTGTACTTAATAATGGGGGAGGCGGGAGTGAAAAAGTTCGCATACTCTTCGCTAGTTATACCGTAATTTTAGTCCAAATCATCGTTTGTCATATTTTTTTCCCACTGAAACCTTACATTTTTCTGAAATTTTTGAATAGTCATCCTATAGAAAACTATAGGTTAGGTTAAGTTTGTTTTATAATAATTGTGAACAATTATTGGATTCAGAGAAAAAAAAGAGTTCTGACAAACGATCATTCTGACAAACATTACATTCGGACTTTCAATAAGTATGCGAGCCGATATGGACCCGGGGGAGGCCTATGTCCGACAGTGGAAGTCCTATAATTGATATGATGGTGGTGAAGAATGTGAACCTGCAATTGACGGCACGTTACGGACTGGTGTAGTAAGTCACAATACTCGTAATACTTTGAGATAATATCCGTCGAAACGACAAAACAATAACGAGATCGCTTATGAAAAGGTGTAATGGTTATTCTAATCGAAATATCACAAACCCGTCGGGCTAAAAGTAAAATCAATCTCGTTTGACGCACGACTCAAACTCTTACTTTCGTTGACCAAATGATTGAGACAATAAATGAATAATGAAAGAAAATAACTTGGGCACAATGCTGAATAATTGCTTGCGATTAGTTAGGAATAGATGATGACCTGCATTCGATTATTTATAGATTGAAATAGACTATCATAAAGTAATATTTTTGCGGACGAGTGATGTCTGATGTAGTCTATCACGCAAATGCATAATCTGGTTTTATTACGATTTCCTGTCATTAAATTTTCACTAAGGTGGACTGGCTGGTACGAGAAAATATACATTGCCAGCTTTTCTGAAAATAAAAACCACGACGAAATATAATAACGTACAGTCGAGTTCGTAAACTTCTGAGCAAAAATTTGTTCAAAAATATCTGCAACACGCTTCTACACCGTTAACAGTAGTCGTGTTCACATAATTTTTAACCGACTTCAAAAACGGACGAGGTTCTATGTTCCAATGGTGTATTTTTTTATGTATGTTCACCGATCACTCAGTCGATTGTGGACGGATTTTCAAAATTCTTTTTTTAATCGAAAGGATATTCTTCTCGAGGCGGTCCCATTGTCACCAAGTCAAGATCTGACGATGGGATCCTAGGGAAATCGAGGGCAAACATCAAATTATATAGGCACACCTATGACGATTTTAAAAATATTTTCAAGGGTTTTGTAGTCGGTTCCATTTTTTGTTATTTTTAGGAGTCGGTTTTACTTTTTTGTTAAAAAAATTCTTTTTCATAAAATGTTTGCTCAGAAGTTTATGAACTGGACTGTACCGATATTAATTATTAGGGTTCCGGAGCCAAAATGGCAAAAACGGAACCCTTATAGTTTCGCCATGTCTGTCTGTCTGTCTGTCCGTCTGTCTGTCTGTCCGTCCGCGGCTTTGCTCAGAGACTATCAATGCTAGAAAGCTGTAATTTTGCACGGATATATAAGTAAACTATGCCGACATAATAGTACAATTAAAAATTCAAAAACAATTTTTTTTAGGGTACCTCCCATAGACGGAAAGTGGGGATTTTTTTTTTCTCATCCAACCCTATAGTGTGGGGTATCGTTGGATAGGTATTTTAAAACCATTAGGGGTTTGCTAAAACGATTTTTCGATTCAGTCATCTGTTTGCGAAATATTCAACTTTAAAGTGCAAATTTTCATTAAAATCGAGCGTCCCCCCCCCCTCTAAAATCTAACCCGGTGGGTGGAAAAATTTGAAAAAATTCGGGATGGTAGTCATTATATCAAACTTCCAAGGAAAACTATAACGGCTAAGTTTGCTTGAGAACTATAGTGGTTTATGAGTAAATAGCAGCGTAAGATATAAAATATACCTAAACTTGGAAGATTCCGTATAAAATACGAAATCCTTAGAAAAATATTACTTAACTTTTTCGTAATGGCTACGGAACCCTATTTTGGGCGTGTCCGACACGCTCTTGGCCGGTTTTTAATTTAAATTTATTATAACCAATTTAGAGAAATTGAAAAATAAAAAACATTTAGCCCATAAGGTTATCGGAACACGATTCCTGTTGTTCCAAGATATGGCCACATTTTCATAGATACTAATTAATATGTACTCGTACATCGTCCAAATCACTTCCCATATCGTTGCAATATTCTACAACCATTGTCAAATTACGGCGATCTTTCTACCATCGCTTCTGTTAAGTAGAAAGTCCACATTTACTTTTATCACCTACGATATTCAATTGCCTTAATAACGCCACTAGTCTCCCTCCGCATAATTACGGTTCGGAGAAATAATTAATACTCACGCAAGCAATTACTTGTAATGGCCATTTACGATGACGGATTAGTTGAAGGGACTCACAAGCTGTCGAGTAACCTTTGAAGTTAATCTCATAAAAGTTGTCTACTTCAATTTGCGACCTTAACGCGTTCTGTGACGAATGAATAAGATACGGATTTGTCTTTAAGGTTAGGGATGCCACGATCAATAGTGATATATCGACGTACAAAAATATCGATAATTGTTAATGTCGAAGATCCGTTAATCATATTGACATGGGAAAAAATTATATCGAAATGAAATATCGGAAGGGCGCGCCCAAAATCGAAGGGTTAAATTTTAATGCTGTTACTAGTAAATGCTGAGCTTCGTTGATTTGGATAAATCCGTGGTTATGTGAATATGTCGTTAACGCTAAATGTTTTCACAGTTAAGAAATTACTTACAAAATCGATAAATGTAGGTATCATACAACTAAAAGGAGCTTTTAAAAGGTTTTATTTAAACTTTACGAACACTAATAAACATCGGTAAAATATCAAGATATGTTGGTATAGACTCAATTGCTATACGTATATCGATATCGATATTTATGTACACCTGGCATCCCTACTTGAGATAGCAAAGAGTATTGCTTACGGAGGTGTGGTTGCCTCATCCATCGTGTTCCGATCCATGTTTAACTCTGATATGACACCTGAATGCGTTTATAATGTGAATGTGACACATTCATTTGTTTGGTAATCATAGAATATTGTCTTACAGTTAAATATGACAGCTAAAACGTGTAATCGTGAATCAATATACCCATATCTACAAAAGAGTACTTAAGATGACTGACGAGAGACAAAGCCCAGCTTAAAGCAGCTTTTCCACCAATAATGTGCGAGGAAGTGTTGCGAGGGACGTGTTTTTCATTAACCAATAGAAACCCTTCATTTACACATCTCTGGTGGAAATAGCTGAGCGAAACGAGGCGAGGAAAATGAAGCGTTTCTATTGGTTAGTGAAAAACATATTCCTGGCACATCTCTGTTGGAAACGCTGCAGGGCTACTACGAAACTGGAAACTCGAAGTTTGAGTTCCGCGCACACCGGTTGAAAACGTCTGGTCCGTCTGGATGACGTCTGATGGAAATCAATATATTCTTCAATCCGATGTGAATGATAGAAAATTAGAATGATGAACTGAACTGACGCCAAACTGAGCGTGTAACCAAAGTGTTAGGGTGTAGGTACTTTGGCTAAAAATGGTATTAAGGATCTAATATGAGAGCAGAAAGGCAGACAGTGAAACTCCGAGACAGAACAACTTGACCTAGCCGTGTTTGCGCTTGTTAAAATATTCTTACGGTTTACTTTGACCAAGAATGGTGTCCTGATGATGCAGCGTTTTATCAATTGAAGGAACCAAATACAAATAGTTCAACGACTACCTCCGGACCGTATTGTCACGGATTCGGACTGGATTCACATAGTCTTAGTGCGAAACCGCTCTTACTTGTAACAAAAACATCAAGGCGACTTATTTTACCAAACGACATTGTTACGGTTATTGTTATTGTTAAAGTAGCCACATACTTTTATACTTTGTCCTTTCACAGCAACGTACTTAACACCATACAAATTTGACAAATGTGTTAAAACGATAGTCTCTGTGGACAGCGTAAAAAAAGTGATCCGCTACTGTCGATCTGGTTGTACGTTTCGGCACGCATAATAAAACTGATACTAAATCAATATTTATAGATAAAATTACTAAAAATACTGACAGGAAGTCGTATAAATTATGAACCGCTTAAAGCGATAACACGCCCTATCTGCGCAAGCGCATATCGGCTAATAAAACTTTCTCAGTTCATTCATACCATGGCAATCACACGTGTATTAAAATAACATAACGGCAAGGTCACATTGCTAACGGGGAGTTGTAAAGAAATTATTGGAAATTACGAGTAGTATGGTGTTTTTGATCATTTTTCGATTAGGGCCATGCGATATACGCAATACTAATAGGGAACGATGACGATGGTTTACCTTTAGCTTAGAAGTTCTATGTGATGTGTTGAAGTTCTGAACAAAGCTTTTGCTGAGTCAACTCCATTTAGATTAAAAAACTTTTCAATTATAACTCTAGCTTTTGCCCGCGACTCCGCCCGCGTGGTATTCGGTTGTCGCGCGCTGTTCCCTCGGGAATTGTACATTTTTCCGGGATAAAAATAGCCTATGTCACTCTCGGACCCATAAACCAACTCTATGCCAAAAATCACTTCGATCCGTCGCTCCGTTACGGCGTGAAAGACGGACAAACATACAAACACACTTTCGCATTTATAATATTAGTATAATGATCCACTTGCTATAAATTTCAATGGTGCATGTGAAGTTCCCAATATGCACTGGGCCTACGTGGGAACTACAGCCCAAGCCCTCTCAAAATGAAAGAAGGGCACCTTGTGAGATGATAATGATTGTGTATATGAACTAGAATGTCAATTGTATGAACTAGAATCTAGATCTAGATTTTTTTTACATCAATTTCTCCGTCATAGCAAGCAGCGCGCGCGCACCCAAAGCTTCCTCCCACGCCTATCTGCCGCCCGCTAATGTTCACAAACGACCCCGAGGTGAAAACACAAATAACTGTCACAGCTAATACACGGACAGAAACTCGGCACGACTTAGCCTAGGGAAAAAAGCATTTAGATGGCGATCTCCAAATGGATTGAGTATGTAGATACGACATTGTACTAAGACATTTATCAGAAATATCATAAGTAAATAGTAACGGAAATTACATAAGCAATCGGCATGATAATTTTGGCTAAGAAAACGATTGAATGAAGTGTGTGGGTGAGTTAATACATTTTCAAAAATCACAGTACATGAAAAGTTGAAAAATATTTATGAAGAAAAATGCTGAAAACTACGTATTTATCGAGAGATTTCATGTTTGTAAATTATTACAGCGTTTTTGCTAGAGTCTCGAATGTCTTACATTTCATCAGTGTTGCTGTGTCTTAAATTTAATCATTTAAATGAAAAACATTCATATAAATAATTTTTAAGAACATCTACTATACTATACATACATATACTGATTTAACATCTATGTAATAACTCATGACCTTGCAATAAACATTTTGAATTGAATTGAATTGAATTATACCTAATGATGTGATAGCGATAGGTGCTGTTTATGGAAGTTTGCAGAAAAGCAATGCGAAGTAGGTAACATTTGGTAATATTCAACAGGATAGCAAGTCTCTGGCTTTTTAGCAGTTTCTGACAGCTCTAATTAATTAACTTTCATTCCTTTCTCTCGCACAGGATACAGGTAAAGGCGTCACAATAACATATCAAGAATTTCGAATCAACCGGAAGTGAGTAAACTTCACATTTCACAAACCAAACGAACGGCAACCGGAAAACAGTCCAGACGTATTGACATTGACATGACACAAACTTTTGTCGTGAATGACTTTAGGACTTAAGTGTACAGAACGAAAGTGAAAAGAAAGATAGAAAATATTTATTCTTCAATATTGAAGGGCTCTATGGACTCTATAGGCAAATGAACGGTCGTAAAATATGCATGTATACATTTTGAATTGATTAGGTCTGGTATTGACTGGTACACGATATGAGTATGTATGCTTAATATTTAAGAAAAATATGTAAAAGTTGCTCGTCTATGATAAAAGCAAGCCAATAACAGTCCCTCAGTTTTATACCTATTTCACCTTTGGACCCTAACCTAAGAGACAGGTTACGCGTTTCCATCTGTCAGGAATCATCAGTCGGAATAGACAGCATTTTTTTTATAAAATGTTTATTTATTTTGCAGCTAATAATAAAAACAATAAAATTAAAAATTAGGCATCCAACCATTATAGAATGATCCCACATTATAGATACCTTTCATTTAGAAATCGGGCTCATTTTATTTTATTTTGATATAATCTACTAATTTTTACGCAACTCTGGTGCGCAAGTCCGACTCGCACTTAGCCGGTTATTTTTATATTATTATGTCTATTATGAGAAATACCTCTCTATTTCTTTCCACCCGTCTCTATCCTTCCTTCATAAAACTGTGCAAATTAGGGTTTAAACTGGCAAAACTGCTGGCGACACGAAAGTGCAAGGCTGACCCTCAAATTTTGCACATGTTACTGTCACGCACACCAATCCGCCATGTTACCTTATTTTGTACTTTTACGCAATAACAGCCCCCACTTCCGTGCCACTGGTTTACAAAAAGTTTTAAGCCCTTTCCTGGTTCCGTAGTAATCTTGCCACATTATGCATATTTTTTTCGTTCTTTGATTCGTAATAAAACCATGCCACACAACTTATCCAATCAAACTTTTCTTCTGCAACTCATAAAGAAAGAAACCCTATAACTTACTAACGAGACGTTCGGCGACTGCTTTAACATGTTACATAAGGTTATAACCCGATGCCACGGCTTGTTGTTATTGTGTGCAAGACTTCCTGGCGATTCGAGGCGGTTGTAAACATAAATGTCTTTATAACTGACGTTTGCATGTATGTACTTTTTAGACTTAATCGCTGAGAATTTTATTGATAATTGCGTAAGTGGTAACTAATTGGCTAGTTTTTGGTTAGTTGTATAAGCGCGTAAGTGTTTGGTGGTGTTGTGTGCAACACCGTGGGTGTCAAAAACAGTAGTTAAAGACTCGAAAGCACGAAAACACTACTTCGGGAAAATACTTTTTTGTAAGAACGCAAAAGACAGATGGATAAAACGGTCGACGGAACACTTATTTGTGCAGTAGAAAACATATACAACCATGAATATACTAACTAATTCAATCCATCAAGCCAAAACTCTTTGAAAATAAAGATTTTTTTTATTGTGTGTGTACGCTACTGTCGTACTTAACCATCAGTTAACACTAATCAATGAATAGCGAAACAACCCCTAAATGTTAAAATACCTATATTTAGTGATTGATATTTACGGGCTGTTTCACCATCCATTGATTAGTGTTAACTGACGGTTAAATGTGATGCCGTCTCTATTTGTTTTGTTCGAATAGATGGAGACGGCATCACATTTAACCGTCAGTTAATAATAATCAATAGATGGTGAAACAGCCCCATAGAGACAAACATAATAGTGTCCTTTCATGCATCTTCCCAGAATAAATCCCAGTTGAAAACTCCAAGAAAAATCGTACAAGTTGTATTATTTTTATTGACCACTACAAACACTAAACCAGACTAGCTTTCAACGTTAAAATTATTCCGTATCTTTTTTTTTTCACAAAAACATAAAATTATCTGTTAACAGCATTTGGCCAATACCCCCATTAGCATGTGAAATCAATTTGTACGTTGCCTTGATCCTCGGACGAAGTCATTTGCAATTCGACAGGTGTAGCGTGACAGCTGCTAACACGCTAGTGTAGCGATTTGTGGCCTGTCGGAAGCGTCTGGTTGCTGATATAACTTACAATCCTTGATTTTACGTATTCGGTTAATATTAAAATCATAAAAACATCATGCATCATCACATTTCAAACTTATCGTAGTGGTTCTATGAGCTTGAAGACAGCATTATAGCAGTCTTTATAGTCCGCCCCCAATGAGTGCCATTGCGCCCTGTCCTCGGTTCGACGCATCCAGCATCGACCAGCAGCCTTTCGCTGAGTCAATAAAAACTAATTGCTTAAGACTTCAAGCTTAAAAAAGCCTGGCATGGTGCCCAAATAGCAGACAAGCTATCAGCATTCCCCCAATGAAGGGCGATACCAATTCGTTAAGAAAGACAGTTCCTAGCTTTTTGGTTCCCAGTTGCGTCGACCAAGCGTTCTAAATAATTCTTTACTCTGTCTCTAATTAATAAATTTAAGGTACCATCATGAATCGTAACATAAGGCCTAAACGAATGTACTATGGACATATCGAGGTTCACTAGGTCATAGTTCATGTAACTATTACATTCTAAAATAACCTACAACATGTGACACGAAAATACCCATTCAATCGATGAATCACTGACCACACACACCTTACTTTCTCAAACTCGTATCTAACTCAAATTCAAAGTTCCAAAAGCAACCGTGCTCTCAACACAACAAGCTTCACATTTCTAGTAAAAGCAAAAGCGACATCCGAGCTTAGGATAGTAAACCAAGATGTAGTAATGCTTCGGGTCACAGTGTCGACAACATAATAGAGGAAAGATTAATTCTGCCTGATGCACGTTGACAATTGATAAATGCTAAACGGGATAGAATTTATGAGCCATCGTTTAAGATAACCTTTGTAGTCAGTGCCGCCATGACAAGGTTATGGGAAGTTATTTTTTGGTTGTTTAACAGTATTTTTAAGTGTTGAGCTTTTACAACGGTACGGCGAGTGTATCGACACAATTTTTACAAGTAATGACAAATGAAGGTTTCTATTATAAAGATACAATTAGAAATTTCACGATAACTCAAATCTAGCAAACTAATTATTCATTTCCAATTTTTTTATGTCAATATTTCATTATACAAATGTAGTATTTAAGATTTTTTGAAGAATTAGCTTTTGCAGATCCTTATTTATCACAGAGAAAAACGTAAATAATATGTAAATATGTAATCAGTGGTGGTGTGTAAAAAGGTTCTCGAGTGGCGGTCCGCGGACCGGGAGATGATCTGTCGGTAGGCCTCCAACCTGGTTAAGACGACGACCTGGTTAAGATCGCGGGATCACGGTGGATACGTAAAGCACAAGACCGGTCTGAGTGGAGAGCCTTGGGGGAGGCCTATGTCCAGCAGTGGACGTCTTTCGGCTGACATGATGATGTAATCAGTGGTTAACGTTTAAGGTTAAAATATAACGCGAATCGAATAATGAAACCAGAAACGAACAGGATCAAATTAAAGAGATTATGTTATTAAAGAGGTAATGTAAACAATGAGCATTGCCAATTACAAAGCCAGCCGCTCCACATTCTCGTATCCATCGCAGCATAACAACTATCAGTTACGCCCTCGAAATGCAGTTGCAGCGAAAACAAAACACTGCACCTAGAGTAGACAAACATGCCTAGAACAACACGCTTAGAACAACAAACGTAGAACAACACAGGTATCAAGTTCTCAACGTCATACCATACAAAGGACACCGGACACTGATGACACAGTCAGCAAATAGAAAGGAACATCTTCAGAATTTTTGGAGCATGAATGATTTAACGTTGATGCTCATTGTTAAACGTAATTTATAGTCGCGTTAAATTGAATTACATTATTTATGTGTGTATTTGGAGCTCGTTGCTGTTGAACAGTGTATCGAGTGGGCCGATTTAGATGAGGAAAAGTAAACATGCACATTTTTAGGAACCTAACCTTCAAGAATTCGGAGAAAATAATCTGGATAGCATAATCTTGCTAATTCTACTGTATTAATACAAGATAATTTATCTTGCCTTCCGTGGTGGTCTAGTAGTTTTACATATCGCCTCTTAAGCAGAGAGTCGTAAATTCAAACCCTGGGTCGCACCTCTGAGTTTTTCGAAATTCATGTGCGGCATTATATTTGAAATTTACCACGAGCTTTGCGGTGAAGAAAAACATCGTATCAACAGCTTAAAATAAAATCTGCATAAATGGCAACACTGGGCCTATGCCCAACAGTGGACGCCCTACAGCTGATTTGATGATGATGATGGTGATCTTACTGATATTATGAATGAGAAAGTTTGGATGTTTGATACTCTATCAAGCAAATACGACTCCATGGATTTGAATAAAATTTGGCACACAGATAATTTTTAACCTAGATTAGCACATACGATAGTTTATATCCCGGATGAATTATAAAGTTCCCGCTGGATAGCGACAAATGACTTAGACATAAAACTACCGTGAGACTCACTCATCCATACTAATATTATAAATGCGAAAGTGTGTTTGTGTGTTTGTATGTTTGTGTGTTTGTGTGTTTGTATGTTTGTCCCTCTTTCACGCCGTAACGGAGCGACGGATCGACGTGATTTTTGGCACAAAGATAGTTTATGGGCCCGAGAGTGACATAGGCTACTTTTTATCCAGGAAAAATGCACAGTTCCCGAGGGAACAGCGCGCGATAACCGAATACCGCGCGGGCGGAGCCGCGGGCAAAAGCTAGTATTAAATAAATGTTCCGGATAACTCACGTCTTAAATCGAGTTTAGCTCGACATGTTTCGGGCTAATCCGTAGCCCTTCTTCTTCGGAGCAACGCGACTCGGCGGCTGCTACAACACTTGCACTACGCCAGCGCGCGCTCAGTGCGCGTGTTGTAGTAGCCGCCGAGTCGCGTTGCTCCGAAGAAGAAGGGCTACGGATTAGCCCGGAACATGTCGAGCTAAACTCGATTTAAGACGTGAGTTATCCGGAACATTTATTTAATATGACAAATGACTTAGTCTCAGGCGAAGTCGCCAGCAACAGCCGGTTGAATATAAAAATGGAATCGTTATCATGTGACTTGAATCTACTTGGATACTGAGTGACAATTTAACTTCACAATTTTTCAACGTTATCTACACTACACTAAATAGTAATGCTGTCCTTTGGGCAAGGAACTGTTTTTAACCAAATAATAATTTAAAATGAAACCAAATGATAAATAATAATTCTACCGTTCGGCAACGGTGACCAGCGACAGCACGCACTGCCTACTGCTCAGTCCGTTATAGGCGGAACGCAGAATACAAATGAAGCTATTTTACAATCAATGCCTTTTGAAGACTTAACTTTAATGAAGTAGATTGCTTCTCACGGACGAATAAAGCTGGAACGAGATTGTTTCTATGCGGTAAGGGACTTGAGGTAATTAAGTTGATTAAGTTTGATTGCAATTCAAGTAGGTATCTACTTCAATATAAACCGATCAGGTTTTAGGATTCACAACATTTAAAACCACGACCAAGTATTCGATTAATTAGTGCAGATGTTAAAATTTTCCTCAAAAAAATAGAGCGCCTATATTTATGCTTAAATCTAACGTCTTCCACTGATTTTGTGCATGACTCTGCAATAAGATTTCTGATGAATTAAAGTCCCTCTACAAAACATAATTCAAAAAAGCATGACATAAAATGATCCCGCTTTGGTAATAAGTGATCTGCGTTTTGGCTAATCTGGAGATATTCGGTCTTCATTCAAAGTAGTCGCATATTCAGCTTACATTAAGTTGAATGAGTACATGCATTTCAATCCCACCCAGTAGCCAAATGACTAACGTGAGATAAAAACCAGCCCACAATCAAATTAAGCGCTGATTTGACACATCCATACACAATAAAGAAACTGCAATTAATTTTAAGCGCAACGCCTGAATGTGATCACAGTATGTCACCGCCATTTTAAAGGTACTTACTCGTACTTACTTATACATATTAGACCTTCAGAAGTGTTGTCTTATTCTTATTAGTATCGCTTGGTAGTGTAGGAGTTCACACGCCCTATTTCTTTTGTGACAGTGGCCTTGAGAAGAAAATGAAAAATCGTATGGTAAATAAGATCATGCCCTAAATACATAATACATATTAACGTGAGAACTGTGATACTCATTTCGGAATAAGTTATTGACACTAAGAAGCTTTAAAACAATAGGGGAAAATAATGCATCACTGGTGTAAGTTAAGATCGTAATCACAATGATTAAAACGGACAGAATGCATTAGCAAGGTACATCTTATTATACTTTTCGAGTAAAAATTCAATCAAAAATATCTGAAAACGTTTCTATACCATTAACAAAAGAGTCTTGTTCACATATTTTTGATAAAATGTCCGCTCAAAAGTATATGAACGCGACTGCATATTACTGTACATGACATGACAGATTTTAACATAATGTGCAAATAATAGGAGAGGATTTATAAATGGCTATCTTTTATTTACCAGCTTGAGACAACAAGTAGTGATGTCCATTATAATACCAAATGAATCTGCACAATTACGTGTACTGCAAAATGTAGTGTAAAATCGCAAACAGCAAAAATACCAGTCATATTAATTATACTGTTTAAAAGGAAACAAAAAGTACTTAATCATCATTGTATTATATTGAGTACCAAGAGGAAATAAATACAGATACAAGATGGTCCCAATTTCTTGTAGAGTTCACGCAGTTCCGTGTGTAGAGAAATCTGGATCACTGCGATCATCAGCCATTGTCGGCGGGAGAATATTCAGTGCGAAATTTCACACCTCATTTATTGTTTATAGATCGATAAATCAAATGGTGTGAACTTGATGTTTAATGAAACTGCGAAGGATCGATAACGACATTAGGGATTCATTCGAATGAACAATAGGATGCATATTGACGATTAACTACTGATTTATTGGCATTAATTGTTTGTTCGCTCCCGAAATCCGTCGCTGCACCTATACTTGAAACGTTTAGGTAATTTATAAATGTAAACAAACTTCAACTGCCAAATTTGGTACATTCAAGGATTTTAAACATTTTACTTATATATTAGTATAAATACCAACTAGACTAGTGTATTTCTATACAAAATGTAAATATTTAGATAGTTTAATGGGGGAATTTCACTATTTAAGACACCAATTGACGTTGTTTTGTTTACATTTTTTTAAATACCTATCCAAACCAAGTATAGTAAATTGCCACAGCAGCTAGTTCTAGAATCTAACCGATACATCTCTTGGTTACCTAATCTGAGTTACCTCAGTGCGCGCCGCGATTGAAGGTCGCATTATTGTGTCACCGCATGCCAGCCAGCGTTTTATTTTACTGATTTGTCGTTTAAACTTTCCAAGTTTTTTGATTCAACTTTTGAACTTCACATTTACGCGTTTGTGACGGAAACAAAGGTTTAAGTAGATGTAGATATAATTATTATTATTTCCATGTGCTGCATTAGACATATCTTACATTTCTGTTCATTTTAAACTGAATGTAATATCCTATGTAACTCCGACAGTCACAACGAATCTAATGATACCTCATTGTTAAGATCCGTCCCGACGTTTAGGCTACAGCGAGGACCAAAGAAATGGACATACTTACATACGTACACTCGAAAGACGTAACCCTCCTTGTTGGGGCAGTCGGGTAAAAAAGTATAGGCTTGTGTCTACGATTGGCTTTCTGAGGCATTGGAATGTATTAGATGAACATCCCGTTATCATGCAGTTTAATAAAAAAAAACTACATTAAAGGGGTGAGGTAAGTCTGGACAATGTCTTGTCAAACTTAACCTGCCTTTATTATTAGAAGGGTACGAAAACACAGGCTTACGCTAGTTTTGTAATAAAACTATTGTCACCTTACAACCATAATATACCTACATTTCAGGGATCAAATAACAAAAAATACAAAGTAATATGCAATGTAGCAATTTTGTCGAAATCCGCGTATCATATTCGGTGCGACCTTGCGCCTACTTGCATGAGTTGACCAAGTTGTATTGCCATTTAAATGCAGCCCGTTATACTTACTGATGTATAAGTATATAGATGTGTTGTCATTACCTGTAACGAGAAAACATTCTTTAGTTATATAAAACATATTTAAACAATATTTAAAAAAGAAACAAATAAAACATTCGTAACAAGACAGAAGAAAAAAAAAGGAATGAATTAAAAATTTACGCATTTTACGAAATGGAGCCAAATTAGCAAACTACCTACCGGTCTTGCAAACGGCACGGCTATAAAGCTAGACATTAAGGCTCAGACAGAAAAAAATCTGCGATGTTTGTAGATTTTGAATAATAATGAGATAGATATTCCTATGACTAGGTGTCGTACACAAACCAGTTTGACCAGAATCACACCTAATGGCACGTGACGATGCAGCTTTGACTGAATCACGTTCTCCTGACAATAGCAACTCATCCTTGGTTTGAAGATCGCCAGACTTAAGATAGCCATCAGGATATCTCTCATTCCACGAATTTCGCAAACCTAACTTGTACTTTCATTTCATTATTTTTACAAGCTTTTAATTTACTTGCTCTGTTCGTTTATTTATTTATTTGAGTCAAATCTTGCAATTTAAATGTGACCCACTTCCAGTATTCCAATCGGCTTGAAATTTGGTAAACTTATGTAAATTTATTTATTGAGAAGAGAAACAAATAGTCGTTTACAAGAATGTGTACAGAAATAGTTATACGAATAACAAAAGACCTACAGTTTCCTTAAATTGTAAATGTGCTAAATACAATCTAAAAAGGATACAATCTAAATCTAGTGACAATACAATAATCTGATATTGATATCCTTGTGATCTGGCCAGGACCGTTCCCGCTGGATGGAACTGCTAAACGGTTAATAATAATGTTACACTATTACTTTCAAGATGTGGAAACCAAAATCAAAATCTTCATACTCGCAGTATACCCATTAATCCGCATAACCAGTTTAATAAAGCGCTTTGCAGAATTCCAGCATAATGTTATGCTAAGCACGAGCTAACGTACGTTCCCGGAATCTTACTGTTGCGAATTCCACAAAACATTATTCCAAATCCACAGAGCACGCCAATCTACACGTGGAACACGTTACGACTGCATTCGTTTTGGTCAAGACCATGTAATTCAGCAAAATTGGAGAAAACCAAGGTCGCTTCGAATGTGTTAAAGAATTGGCAAGAGCAGCATTTGAAAATCGCGACAGCCATGCAGATACAAATTAAAGAACCACTTACATTACATATCAGTATTGTGAACTTCCAATCAGATTATCATCTCTATGGATAGAAAACAAAAAGAAGAACTCCCAAAACCAAAAAAAAAAAAACAAAAAGCGGAGGAAGGTTAAGCCGTAATGATGATTGACGGTCTTAATTAATATCATAAGCACCAACATCTCTCAGAAGCATCTTAAAATCTAAAATGTTTAATACCTACAATCTTGTAGATTTTGATGTGTATGTTCAATGATTCATTCAAACAGATGACAATGAAGACATTCTTCAAATATTTATTCACTTTGCAGTCATGCCGATGAGTGAATCAAGTGTAAGCGCAATCGGAATACACATGTGCAAATTATTGACATTTTACCGTCATACTTATTTTAGGTATCTAATTTAAAAGCGCAAAGCGAATGTAAAAATGGCAATCCCTAAGGCTTAGGACACAAATAGAGAATCCAATCCCGGGATCGTTAGTATGACGAATCCCGGGATTCCGGGATTCAACCATACTATAAATCCCTGGATCAAATTCACTAGACACAAATTTAATGGCAACGAAGATCTAACTGCTTTAAGCTGCTCTAGCTAACTGCTTTTCGTATGGAGAAACTTTCGCTAAAATATATGGGCGTCTAACGGTTTTAGGGAGACGCCGGGTTATGCAGGATTTGTATCTTCTAAAATCCCATCAGTGACCTATCCTAGGCCGTGAAGAGGACGCCAGTGGGCGGCGGTGGGGCAAACATGTATAGTTCATTGCGCGTGTTGCCGGTAACCAACGTGCTGCGAGTATTTCAGTCACGCTATAAAATGAACAGAGAATGGTCCGCTGCTCGCCCCGCTATCCGCTGGCGTCCGGTCCGTAGCCTTATTAGAAGCTTCGGGACATCAGCACAGTATGTACTGTGACATCAGCGTTAGCTAACCCTAACACTGATAGACATACCTTATAAAATTACGGATCAGACGCTTTTATAATACACTGGGATCTTTGAGGTGGCAGTAGAAAGAGAACTGGAAGTAGATAATTGCGAGCGCATTCTCTCTACATGTGATGACGAGGGAGCGGGAAGGGAGACAAGGGTTTTTTTTTAATTTAACAAACATAGGGAACTTTTCTTTTTGAATTTTCGAGCGTCTTCGTTTTATCTGCGATGGACACTCCAAGCGTGGTAATAAAAATCTCAGTTACAATAAAATTTCTAGCAACATTTTCAATTTCTTGTTTCATGATTGTACCGGGCATTCGAAGCTTGTTTTAAATAGGTTAATTAAATATATAGTCAATGTGAAGGTCGCATAACCAAGTGCAGTTTTATTCACTCGGTCACATGTGCGCAGTGACGCATACGCCATATGGCTGGAGAGAAACAACTAGTACATCTGTTGGAATCGAAGCCTTAGGTTAACTTGTGCATTCTAAGACATATGTTTTTGGGCAAATCTCCCAAACCCGATTCGAGCTCAAATTCGTGTTCGGGACACAGCCTAGCTAGGTTCTAAATTATTTTAAAGAATAAATTACATACTTAAATAATGATTATTAATGATTAAAACCACTCGTTTTAAGTGTAAACCGTATTTCTTTTTTTTTCTATTTCCACTAAAATATGTACACTTTTTGGGTTTAATTGATTTGGTGCTAATATATTTAAAAAAAAATTGTAAACCAGAAGTAAATGGAATATTTGTGCAAGATTGCTGAAAGTTTAGCGCACCAGCAATGTTTTTTTATGTTTTGTTTTTATCTTAATTGTAACTTCTCTGTACTCGTAAAGTAGTTAATTATTGGAATAAACACTTTTCTTTGAAAAATGAACATCGTCTTCTGAATGACGACTTTTACGAACATTTTTGAGGACCATTTAAGAAAAAACTCATGTTTGTGTCGTAATGTGCAATATCCTTAGTATAACTACATTAATCATCATTAGTAGTCATGGTAATGAATGAGTAAGAAGTATTGAAAGTTATTATCGTAGTCGATGGAAGCACCTGCGTGTTATCATAGCTAACGTGATTTAAACCAACAAATGGGTCAAACGTATGCAGCGTGGTTACGGGCCGAGCGCAAATGACAAGCTGAAGCGGTTCCCAAAACCTAACGCACGTTGAAATTTTTTAGAACACTAGTGATGTACATGTCCTCGTACTTGCTCTTTTTTTTATATTATGACCACCTGTAGTCACATTTCACAACTTCACAAGTCAAATCACTCAGGTCAAATCTGTCAAATCGAGTCCGATTAGACAGATTTCTTAAACACAGCAGTGAATTGTGGAGTGGGCATAATTGAAATAATTATAATTAAACGTACAAAGAAGGATAGAGAAACATACAAAGTATCCAATTTATGTATTTTTTATATACTGATCTGACTCAGTTATAACTAATACGTTTAATATAAAATTTCTTGCAAATGTTCATTCTTCCTCATCAAGAGTTCCCTCTTGCCATTGCTTATAAAATAGTCTGCAATAAACTATCTATAATATCCATGAGGGAACCATCCACACCGTAGACCATTCAGAGCATGGGAAAATAAATTAAGATTGGTTTTTGGATTCTTTTTGTATTTTTTTTATTTCAGCTCCAAATTTGTTACTTTTACGGTCATAGACCCCCATTAGACCCCGTAGAAGAGTGGGGACCTGGGTTCGATTCCCAGCGCTGGTCTCTTTTTCTGGCTTCAGTTTGTATTTTCGCCTTGGCTAATAGTTGTTTTAGTTTTCTGGACATAATGCATCAGGTTGCCTATGTCCAACAGTGGACATCCTATAGTTGATATGATGGTGATGATAATGAGTGTCCACACCATGTCCACTTAAACAAAGTCGCTAACTTTCTTCGTTTGCCCCATCATAACTGGAAGCCTTACATTACGTGCCTAACTTTACTCTATAACAGTGGCTTTGCATTTACCTTATAATTTACGGCGCGTTCCAATCCATGTCGGAATTATAAGGAGGCGTACTAAATACGAGTAGAGTTCCTTGTTGCTAAATGTAATCATATTTCATAAATTAATCGACCAAGTACACAGTAAAACAAGGCTACGAGCCTCGTCTATTGCTTGATCCATAATGGAATTGATATGAAATCGCGACGATATTTCGATGCAACTTATCAAAAATGAACTTAGCTGCTTCTATGAGTTGCCCATATTTAAAGCTATAGGCATCTAAGTTTATCGCGAGTACTCTTTTGTACTACTAGGCATATTTACGATCTATTTTAACCATTTAATGGATACAAATAAACATGTTTAATAGGTAGGTACTCAGGATACGTTCTACATTACCTCAGGCGCTATTTCGTCATTATTTGCGGTCCCGTCAGGTTGAAATTAATTCTGCCAGCAACTTGTTGCAGCAGGGCTACTACGAAACGTGAAACTCGAAGTTCGTATCGTACCGTCCCTCTCGCTCTCGTATTAAATAGTACAAGTGTCGGAGGGATTGCACGACACGAACTTCGAGTTTCGGGTTTCGTAGTAGCCCGGCAGTAATCGTTTCATATTTGCCCAATAGGCCGTAAGGTAGAATGGAGGAAATTATGAAAATGTCACATGTCATGAGAAAACTATAGGCCATGTTTCCTGATCAATGAAATTTTAATTTAATAATGTTAGCGGAAGAATTCATGAGATAGAAACTCTTAGTACTGACAGTTAGCTTCGGGGTGAGTGACATAATGTAAGTTTGGGCATGTTATGTACTTTACTATCAAAGAAATTCTGCGCTTCCGAGGTTTACTAACTCATTAGTCGCGAAGTTTGCTAGCATCTGTAAAGTATAAATGATTTATTCATGAAGTGGTTGCCACCAATGAGGTACAGGATAACTGTTTATTTTATTATTCTTATGTGGTGCCGTATGGTTACCACGTTCACGATTTTAATAATAAATAATGTTTTATATGAGTATACGAACATTGTAAATATTTGTGTACATTCAGATTTATAAATTATTTTTCGATCATCTCAGGCTAAATCTCTGAACCAAATTTACTTTTGATAACTTTTGATTATAATTCTGTTTCTTTGCTTTATGAGATTAAAAAGAAGCGGATATAACTCTATTTTCCAAAACATCAGTAGTAGTTTCTGGATTTTTTTTTCGATCGATCTCTTGATCGACTTTCTATGATATCTTGTATTATAATGTTTATAAATATCCTTCACCCCTAATTCCTAAACAGTTCTACTCTACCAAAGCATACCCAGCTTAGTACGATCACGATTAAGTGTCCAACGCTTGCGCATAATCTAGGCCACTTTACAAATGTTTGCGTTGATTTATTCTATCCCTCCCTGACCCTCTGGCAAGTTCGCCACGCAAGTCAAGTTACCACAATTTATCTCTACTTAGAAATTTTAATACATGCTACGCTATACACTACTCATGTTCCTGTATTTAACTTCCTGTACTTAGTTATTTTCAGTCAATTTGATAAATTACCACTTGCTGGAAATAACAAAACTTGATTTTGTTTCAAGCGCAGTTTATTATTAAAATTAAACTATTGAGCCTAAGTCAGATTTAACGACTAAATCAAAATTTGTTCTGCAACAAATTTCCATAAGAGAAACTTATCTTTTTACAATTTGTCACTGAAATGCACAAGAAAAGAAGAAATAAATAGAGTTCAAAACCCACAAAAGCGTTGAATAGGAAAGCTCTGTAGAATTATCTTCCGTAAAGATACATGTCTATGTCACTTATGAAATTAATTTATTTGACAGATCTTCAATATTCGTCATCATCATCATTTTCACACCAGCACTCGATCACCAGTTTCACGCAACTCTCAGTCGACTTTAGGCAAACCGCGTAACTGAGTCCTCGCCTGCGCGGTACAGGGGCGCGGGGGTAGGACGACAAAGGGGACTGAAGGAGGTGCGGGCGGCAGGCGCTTCTTAGCACAGCTCATTCCGGTCGCCGCCCGCACCTCCTTCAGTCGCCTTTGTCGTCCTACCCCCGCGTCCCTGTACCGCGCAGGCGAGGACTCAGTTACGTGGTTTGCCTAAGAAGGTTCTTGAACTACTGTCGTCTACGTATTTAGTTTCACTTTCATTTAGGTTTACTAAAGGTTCCCCCACACCAAAGCTAGACATCCTGACACCGGAAGTTGACAGGTGATATGCTTGTATTTGTATATTTATATTCAACAACATTGATAGATAGGTAGGTACAGCTTATATTTCACTAATATTAAGATTTATTTATTACTGATCCAGATAAGCTTCTAGATTAGAGACTAGTGTGCAGTAACAGCCCAAAAAGACCCAAAGCCTTGCTAGAACAGTTACATAAAAGCGTCTGTAACGTGCATCTGTCACCCTTTCAACGCTACCTGTGCAATTACACGTATTTTTAAATTTAGGGTGAGAATCTTCTATTTCTAATACAATATTATTTTGAAATACAACTGCATAAATCACAGGAATGCAAATTCATGGCAACACTGGCGCCTGCGCCGATCTGGCCGACCCCGTCAGCTGAGATAGCTAAAGTTCACGCTGTTCCCTTAATAACGATGCAAGCGGGCCAGTTGGCTTTCGAAATTGTGTGATAAATAGCTCCAGGAGTCAGAAAACGGTGATATATCAGATGTACTTATTGGCTTAAGGTCAGTACTTAAAATACACGTTTTGGGCACAGAATCAGTAATAGTTCAGGTTTTGGATTTACTAGAGGATTCAAATGTTAATAATACGAAGCAAAGCGCTGCCTACCCTTACTTTTCGTGCAAATATTTGGTGGTGGAGAAAATTAATAAACTTCTTATCTTATAACACGTCACAGATTGAACATCCTTGTATGTTTTTAGGATTTTTTAATCGTGGTTATAAAATACTTCCAGGATGTGTATATTGAACAATGATTGATCATCTATATTGATGTATGTATGTACCACGTCAGTTAGGTTATCTTAGTTAGGTAGGTAGCTCAGTAGGGCTAGCGAAACAACATAGAGAGGTGCAATTCAGAGCAACTATTTTTGCAGTTCAAAACTTTCTTTCTCTATAAGCCGAGTCTTAACAGCCATTAACGTCAATTTCGTATCATATCGTGATGCACAACTAACGCGGAATCGTATACGATATCGTAAAACATCGTAAAATCCTACGCGATGTAATAAACCGATACCCACAGTCGTAAACAAAATCGTTTTCGAAAATTGTGAATGGACGCAATCGGATCCAATACGAGTAGTGAAAACGATATTAATTGTGATGCGTGGAAAATACCGGTTTTCGGAACATGCTGTATAAGACAGCAATTAATTTTATTATCATTGAACTTTTATTTCTTGTCAATTATCGTGAGACATGACATGTCTTGGCCCTATACAATAAAACATTCGTAATATTTTGGTGGCTGCAGTCCGCAGGGTCAAATTTTTTGGTTCAAAATATCTAGAGTTAATCCTTTGACGCCGTACCTACATTTTGAACACGATCAGCAAGGGCATCGCCAGCTGATGGAGGGTGGGGGTGGGTTGGCTAAGTTTATATGAATTGTAGGTATTTATTGGAATTGGTGAATTCATTTGAGTTTCGGTTTCGACGTACGATTCAGTATCGATCAAGAGAGTCAAGTCAAAGACTTAGGACTTTGGTTTGGTTGCTTTACATTTGGCAACTTTTTTCAGAAATTCTACGGGGGGGGGGCAGCTGCCCTTCCCTGCTCCCCCTGACGACGCCCTTGACAATTAATGTATGGTAACAACTGTCAACTATAATTAATAAACTCCTGAAAAATACCCACTTACAGGGGGTATTAAGTCAAACTAACCAACTATCTGCTGAAAATTTAGGACTAATTAAATAAAGCAGTATAAGAAGTGGGTCCATCCTTGCTATTGCGTTACTGTACGAGAACTCAATCCGAATTCACTTTTCTTACTAAGGAATTACTTCCTTCGAAACGCTTACAAATAATCAATTGGTCTTTATCAATTACCATTTCTCTGTATCACCTATTACCGGAAAGGCAGGACTCCTGCTATCAGCCCTGTCTATTTTCCGCTTAGAATACATTCAAGGAAATACGATAGTGGAATAGCCGAGCCTTGTATGATACTAAGATTAGACATGACCACTGTTCTGTGGGGAAATTGTATTGTACCTAAGTTCTTATTCGAAAGAAAGTAATGTAAATACCATTACTACCAATGAAGTTGGTTTTTAGCCCCCGACGCAAAAAGAGGAGTGTTTGACCGCTATGTGTGTCTGTATGTCCGTGTGTGTGTGTCTGTACCGTAGCTTTTAAACGGGTGGGCCAATTTGAATAACTTTTTTTAAAATTGAAAACAGGTTTTCCAGCGATGGTTTCTAGGCATGTTTCACCAAATTCGGTTCAACCGTTTTTGAGATATTGAATTTTGCAGTGGTGAAGTCGCGGGTTTCCCAACTTTTTTTTGCTCAGGTCGTTATAATGTACTTCATTGTAATCGTTCATCAGAATGTACTGCAAGCAGACGATTCAAAATTGCAGGCTCTCAACATCTAATTAAGTTAGCATAACACGAAACAACTATTTCCAGACCTGCTCTCTTTTGTTTACGACCAGCAATATACCCTCATAATGATCCTTGCTATTAATAACACCCAGACCATTGTCATAAAGGAAAACGGATTTCTCAATCCGCTTGACATAGTTAAAGTTAAATGTAAACACTAATTTGATGCACTCGACGACTCGCGAAGTGAAAACGGAATGCACCACGTCAACCGCTAACGAGACGGCTAAAAGAAAACTTAGATTTTAAAATTAGAATTCTGAGTGGCGTGAAACGTCTAGTGGAGAGCGTTGATGTTAAAGATCTTATACTTTTCAAATGAAGTTCAAAGAATGTCAGCATGCTAAAAAGGGTGCGCTATAATATTGAATCAGAATAGAACGGATCCATGCAGAATCTATTATTATTGGATCCTCGAATAACTTTTGGTCGAAACACTTCCCGCATATTGAATCCGCTGCATTGGAGGATGCTTTTGAGGTTTTGGACTCGAAAGGACGAGGCATCAACCCCTTGGGAGAGCCTTGGGGGAGGCCTATGTCCAGCGGTGGACGTCTTTCGACAATCGGCAGACATGATGATGATGATGATATTGAATCAGAATAGAACGGATTCATGCAGATTCTACAATTGTTGGATCCTCGAATAACTTTTGATCAACACGATAGAATACACTACCACATATTAACACGAACCCTACCTACACTGTGCACCCACCGACACGATCTTGACCGGTTTTTGTGC
The DNA here is from genome assembly GCA_037349165.1 of Choristoneura rosaceana. Lineage (NCBI taxonomy): Eukaryota > Metazoa > Arthropoda > Insecta > Lepidoptera > Tortricidae > Choristoneura > Choristoneura rosaceana. The sequence goes on along the minus strand of JAZBNJ010000012.1, from coordinate 9,890,575 downwards.
ATCAATTGCCTTCACCTCATTTGCATTATAAACGATTGCAAGAGACGAGGAAGAGGTCGTAGATAAGTTATTTATTACCGCTATAAATTATCAGATATTATCAACTGATTTAGGATCTGTACTGTACATCACAATATTTATATCATAATAAAGTTTCCCTTGTGCTGCGAAACGTGATGCAACGTAATGGGATAATTAACACAGCAATTATGATTAAGCATAGCTTTGTGTTTATGCTGTTATATAATAGAGCTTTAGGTGTATTTAACACGTATTAAACCCTGCAAATCTTAAGAATATTTTGCGAACGCTTTGACAACTCGACAACTAGGAAAAGGATGGTACAGTGACGTATCAAAATAGATGTTTTTTGAAGAAACAATGGTCTGGTTTGGACTGTATAGTTTCAACTCAAAATAAGTAACGAAACTTAAAAAAATCTGGAGATTTATTTGTAATATATGAAATTACGAAGTTTCTCCAACAAGGCTTCTCCAGGACAGGATCGATGGTTTGAACACGGGCCAGTGCATACTCGTACGTAATTTGTGAATTTCTTTTCGGCATTTATGCACGAAATTACATTTGAAATTTGTTGTAAGCGGTGTAAGCTTCTGGGTGAAGAAAAGTATCGGGATGACACATCTTCGAAGCAAACTGGTATGTATGTGCAGAAAAGATGCGTAATAAGAGCACATCACTCGCAATATCCGATGATTCAAATGTGGGTAGTTCGAAGAACTTGCGCGGATAAGCGAATGACACCCTACACTTCAGTCATCATGAATTCGGCCGCTGCAATACGAGTATGAAGGAAAAGTCGAAGTAATTTTAGCAATATTAAAGTCATGAATAATTTCCTGGTTTGCAATTAAAGAAAGGCATTAACTGTAATAGTCAACAGAGAAATAACTCATTTATCAAGCTCATTAACAACCTGTTAGCAGTTAAGTTATCTGCTAGCGTTAAAGCTTATGTGATGTAACAGGGTCTTAAAAGATGTAAAAGGCTAGCAGAAGTTAACATCGAGCACTTAACTACTGTACTAAAAGTTCTTTGATCTTTTTTCAATGCTATTGCTTTAACTGCCACTCCGTTACTGTTACAGAAATAACTAAGAACCAAAGAAGCTTTGTTCGTGTGCTTCGTTAGTTCTCCTAATTTGGAATGCTTTTCAAGATGGCAACTATTACACCCAGTCAGGAGCAATTTGTTAATCTAGACGGAGACATTGCCGAAGCTTTCATATGAAACGCACACTAAATGTTATATCTTATAATTATATCAATCGTAAACAATAGAAGCTTAGTAATTTTCTAGTTAATGGTAGAAATAAATAGATTATTACAAACAATGACAAAATTATTGTACAATTCACTATTGCCCAGTTTCAGAAACACTAAATTACTTTATTTACTACTAAAACAACTCGGCATCATTACAAATCGAAACTTGCATCCTTTAGTATTAGCAATTCCTTCAAAAAGGTGCCCAACAAATCTCATCCTATCACACGGACCTTCTAACGGTACAAAACCATAAAACTTATCTTCAAATCTCGTCTCTGCTATAAAATAAAACGTGTCAAACCATTAAACCCACCTATGTATAGACATACAAACGACCACTTCACTCTTTACCATTAGACTTGGGACATAAAAGAACTAATAAGTTAACGGTATGGCAGGATATTTTGTGCTACATTAATAAGGGGCTAAAATTATTCTGTGTAGTTAGAGATCCTACCCGACAGACCGACCGACATCTCCAAACTCTATACTTTCCACATGCTGTGCAAAGAACTTCTCTCAACATGAGCGGGCTTGAGCTGTAGTTCCCACCTGGGCCCAGTGCAGATTAGGTATCCCACGGTGTTTTCCTTTGCCGAAAAGCCCATTGTAAATTTCCAAATGCACAATTTAGAACATTTTTTTTTAAACTCGATATCCAATCCAAGGCATTGCCGGAAACAAAAGAAACAAGAAACAATTTAACAACATTTTGTCGAAAGAAACTAAATCGTGCAATCATCATAAACGTCTCAATCACCATACAACGCCGTATAAAAAGCACAACGAATTCAATAGAATCGATTACACGGTGTCGTGAGAGTATTCGACTATTCGACTCAACAAACATTGCCACACAGTAGCTGATAACCGATGTAGGGCAGCCCACATAAACCATAATCACTTTTTATGGAATAGTTTACTCAGCGGTAGGTTATAAAGACAGATTGGGTAAAGTTAATCTGTAATCTAAAACTTATCTTATCCATTACTGAGACTGGAAGTACTCTCGCCACATCAGACACACGGAGACAAATCTAATATAATCTGTAAATGAAGAAAATGGCAACGCTGAAAAAACATATAGAGTTGGTAGGGATAAAAATTAAACTGTTGTGTGTTATCACAAAGTCAGATGATTATAAAGACTGTGGTACAACATTTTAAAGAACATTATTGTACCACAAATAAAAATTACCTTCGTCTAATTTAGTCTTCTCTAAAATCATCACTATTATAATCATTTCATACGCATCGTTGCCGTCGTTATAATCTTATCCAGAATCGTAACCATAATCATAGACACCTGTGTACCTGACAAGTTCCGCCAAAATTTGCTAGCGCTTCTTTAAAATACTTGAAGGTCATCATCATCATCATCATCATCATCATCTCAGCCGTAGGACGTCCACTGTTGAACATAGGCCTCCCCCATATACTTGAAGGTGTATCTGACTAATTTCGTCTCAGTTTAGGCCGAGCGTCGGTCTTTCGGTCTGCACGGTACTTTTACGTACTGTACAAAACGTAGTTTTAAGCACCAGAGTACAAAAGTGAGTATTTACTTTTGGCCTCTGCCACAGTATTTACAGTCGGTGCCCTAATATCCAGCATCCTATGTAACTAGTATGAAAAATTTGAAACATAAGTTAGGGAACCGACCATAATACAATACAATGGATCTTCTAGCGTCAGTCAAAAACACAGGCTGCGGCCGATCCAATAGGCAATTGTAATCCGAAGATGTCCGCCCCACTTACGCCAATCTTCATAATTCTAGGTAATTGCGCCCAATCCGTGTTTGAATTGCCTTAATTCTTATCTATACTGTAGAAAGTAGCGGTAACTGGGTCAGGGGTACATCTTAGGAGACTAATAGCGTTAATGAACTGGTATTAGGAGGTTAAGTAACTTTATGTTAAAGCACTTTGGCAGTATGGCAAAAAAAGTTAAGAAAGGGAAAGATTCATTGTAGTTATGTCCATTTTTGCGGTAGTGATTGTCAGATTTGTCAATAATTCACCATCGACTACTGTTAGATTTATTAACGGCAAAGAACTCATTATATTATTTATGATTTAATATTTTAGATCTGGTTAAAGCCGCGTGTTCACGGTGGACACAAGCTGCTGCCAACCGAAGCAACTGGAGGTCTATGGGGGAGGCCTATGTCCAACAGTGGACGTCCTACGGCTGAGGTGATGATGATAATGGTGACGAGGTCAAACCATGAAGTCATATTTACATCATCAGTTTTATTAATAAAGCAATCAATTTATCATTAATCTTCAACTTTGTTCATTTGAAAACCTTTGGTCACAACGTCTAGAGCTGCAATCAAAGGTGCAGATAAGCCTATCAGTAGTTAGTCAGTTCATTAATCATTATAAAGAATCACTTTTAGAATCATTTGTCGTTCAGTATGGTACTTTTTAGTCTACCGGGTTACCTGTTAGTTTTGATATACTTGGTAACTATTCGGCAAAAGTCAAATGTCATACCATTAGACAAATATGTCCACAATCCTAAAGTTGATTATCGTTGCATGCCATTAAACAATAATATCGATAATAGGTAATCTTTCAACTTGAAAGTTCGACTTTATTTTGATGAAGTTATTCATTTGATAGGATTTTTAGCACTTATTTGACGAACTGTACATGTACATTAATAGCGAGGTGTTGCATCCCAACTTCCCAAGACTTCAAGGTAGATGGGTGTATTTTGTGTAGATTTATCTAATGAAAAAGGTCTATGCTACAGCACTGTTATGCACAGCTTGGCTGGTTTGAAATGTATCTGTCCACAAGCGTGCTAAGGCCCCAGATGCCAATAATTAGGCCTCCAATTGAACAAAAAAACAATTCCAAGTAACAAATGGCTTTTCAGTGTTCAACTGTCGACCGCCTTGATTGAATAACAGTAGCCATCTAACTCAACTGGTTAATTACTTACATCGTTCCATTGACCCCAAAATTCGAGGTTCGGCAATTTTACTTTCTTACAGAACCTGTTAATAACGTACGGCCGTGTCGTTCGCGAATCTCAAGTTAATGTTGTATTAAAGTCATACTTTTTGTTCTACAAGACTCACGATTTTATCATTAACTTTTTACTATAAACATAATTGATTTATCGAATTTTTTACTTTAAATCGTTTTATTGAAACAATTCTCATCTATACTTTGCTTTTATTTTTCAACTCTTACTATACAGCTAAAAATTTCGAATAAAGATTAAGCCGCTAGTACTTACTGCCGCTGATTGAAAATGGGAAAGCATTTAAGTTGTTACTACATCAACCGCTTAATTATTAAATCGACTTAAGTAACGTAACGTAAGTCAGACATGAAATCATATAGAACGTAAACAATAACGCACTTCGAATACTTTTCACACTTTTGACGGCAGAGAAAAGAAGACAGTAGTATTGATGATACCAGAATGACACGCCAAAAAAATATCGTCACGCAATTTAATTTATATTGATCCAACAGATCAAATAATTCTAATACAGAACCTTTAAGCGTGACCTCTCATTATAAAATCCACCTTCGTAACATTAGATGCACAGCACAACATGGTACTGAAGATGATGATGGTGGTGCAGTTGAAAGTGAAATGGAAAGTTCAAGTGTTGACCGATAGAAGCTACAGTGGGTTCATCAACGCCCCTTCAATGTTGAATGGGTGGCTAAAGAAATAGAAAAAGGTAGCGATAACATCGAGCATGACTATAAAGTTTAGGGTACAGTATAAAATGAAATACATATACGGTTTGTTTTGCTATTCAATTCAAAAGGAATGGTTTTTCTAATTAAAGTCGTCTATGAGGTTTGTATAATTGAAGAGATAATATGTTTTTTTTGCAAATAATTTGTAGGTAGTGGTTATGAGGAGATAAAGTTTTTAAGTTAGGTTTTAAAAATTGTTAAGTTAGGTTGGAACAAAACGTAATGTAAACTAAAAAAAAAAACATTTCTTTAATTTCCAGTGACTGAAGTAATTGGAAGAATGTCCATCTTGAGCTTGGCCAATTCGTGCGCGCACTCGCAACGAGTCCATTATGTCATGCGTATTAAAGCCCAAAATGGCATGCAAATCGCTTTTGAAAGTGCAAAATAAATAGTTCTGGTTGCGAACAATGTATTACGCGAACAATATGGCGGAGTATCGTGCTGTGAACAATATCCTCGCGAAAATTATTTATTATTTAAAGCCGGATCCACTTTCGCCGTCGCACGCGCAGCGATGGCCGCGACAGATTAGTCGGATGCAATAAGAATTGAGTGATGGTGCGAGTAACGCTAGTTAGCTAACAATGCTGTTGCTAAATATTTGTTCAGCTTCAACCGCAATGGATGACAGGCCTTACTGTAATCGGATCTCTACTAATAGGTACTTATGTCCGCTCTAGATATTTGGCCAACGTCGGGGAACCTTAGGGATGCGGTTATATGATAGGAGTTGCATCAGATAGAAATACAATAACATGCTTGTGCGTTTTAACGACAACTTGACAAAGACTTATCGCTGATTATTGGCTGACTATTTTTACATAACATTCTATTTACTTGAGCCGTACTTTCAGACAGATATTTATAGGGTCATCATAAAACGCATTGTACATATAACGTACAAGAGATATGCTGCTGTCAGTAGAAGACTTTTTAATCTCATGGGATGCATTAAAAATAAATTATATTTATACTCCTACTTAGTATAAGGACCAGTCATTACAGAAAACCATGTCTGTATCTAAGTCATTAGGTTTTGATAATTCACTCACACACCAATCTTGCTGCATCAGAAACTGTTATTAAGTTACCAAACTCTTGACTTAACTGAACTTGTCTCTTCTACGCTACCTATTATGTCGACTCTTGCACCTTGGTTGATGATTGAGTAAATTAATTACGCACGATCGCTGAGACATTATTACGTTGAGCAAATTTCCATCTAGTGAAAGTAATAATTCACTTTCTCGGCCTTTCGGACTATCTTCAGGAGGTAAACTGGTATCGCTTTAATTGCTCTGATGATGTCCGATGGATTGATTTATTACATATGTAAATGAAACACTTCACTATTACTATTAGCTTGTAACGTGTTTCCGACTAAATATTTGCGCGGTTGATTAACACTCCTTGGAGTTGTGGGCAAATAAACACATTATCAGATGTCAATAAACGGTGTACGTGCATGGGGGAAGGCAAATGAAATAATGAAAATTCTGAAGTTGGCATTACTGATGCACATCCTATAGATAGGGAGTGAACCAGTATAATATGCAGTCGACTAAAGCACTTAAACAATATAGGTATACTGAATACAATTTAAGATCAAACATACACGGCAGCGTGGGTGGTCCTCCAAATGGTGCTTCCACAAAAAGGGGTTAATATGGATAAACAGATGAAAAGATCGCTAAGCATAGCTATCACTAACTGAAGCGCTTCTTGGCTACATTTGGCAAAAATAAAATTTCATAAATTGCAGTTTAAGACTCAAACTTCACCACTACCGCCTCCCGATCAATCACAATTACCAACGAAAGTGTTCTCTTCTCATCGGTTTTTTAATCTAAAGTCGAATCTCATCTCATAGTTATAAAATATAAAACAGCATGTAAGACGTCACGTAAGCTGTGTAATCTAGAAATCCATCTCCTGAAAGGTCAAAGACCAAATTGCCGTAGGCACAAAAGAAGCAAAATGGACAGTCAACAAAACATATACATATAAACACTTGAATCAAGTGTCAAGTAATTAAATTATGTACATGCGTCTGAAACGGTTCCGGGTAATCTGAATATGTATATTCATGATTATTCTGGTGGAACAGATAAAAAATTAAACGAGAGCGTGTGAAGATATACTGCTAATTCAGCGAAGTGGAAAGCAACAATAATCATTAAGGATTATTATTATACTTCAAGTCGTGTTAATTATTTGTTCTTATACGAGTACCCAGTGTATATAAATTTTACACGAAAACACAAGCCGAAACATGAATGCACAGAAAAACCAGAAAAAATAGACCAGCGCTGGGAATCGAACCCAGGTCCTCAGCATTCCGTGCTGCGTGCTATTCCCCTACACCACCACTGGACAGGAGACTAGACACGAATTTTTCCTATGCACCCATATTTCAACTTTGGATTCTTATTAGTCACTTTTGCAGCAACACTAACGCCATCTATGATCTACGTTCTCAACGAGAAACATTTTTCACTCCCATCGAAACTATCCGTTCACCAGGGACAAGAGATGTCGCTATTAAGCAATCAAATCAAGATTACGATTTGGAGTCTTTTTGTATTTTTTATTTCAACTCCAAATTTTTGTTTCTTTTACGGTCATCCCGTGAAAGTTTATATAAATTTTACACGAAAGCACAAGCCGAAACATGAATGCACAGAAAAACCAGAAAAAATAGACCAGCGCTGGGAATCGAACCCAGGTCCTCAGCATTCCGTGCTGCGTGCTATTCCCCTACACCACCACTGGACAGGAGACTAGACACGAATTTTTCCTATGCACCCATATTTCAACTTTGGATTCTTATTAGTCACTTTTGCAGCGACACTAACGCCATCTATGATCTACGTTCTCAACGAGAAACATTTTTCACTCCCATCGAAACTATCCATACTGCTATATATATATATGCTGGTCTATTTTTTCTGGTTTTTCTGTGCATTCATGTTTCGGCTTGTGTTTTCGTGTAAAATTTATATAAACTTTCACGGGATGACCGTAAAAGAAACAAAAATTTGGAGTTGAAATAAAAAATACAAAAAGACTCCAAATCGTAATCTTGATTTGATTGCTTAATAGCGACATCTCTTGTCCCTGGTGAACGGATAGTTTCGATGGGAGTGAAAAATGTTTCTCGTTGAGAACGTAGATCATAGATGGCGTTAGTGTCGCTGCAAAAGTGACTAATAAGAATCCAAAGTTGAAATATGGGTGCATAGGAAAAATTCGTGTCTAGTCTCCTGTCCAGTGGTGGTGTAGGGGAATAGCACGCAGCACGGAATGCTGAGGACCTGGGTTCGATTCTCAGCGCTGGTCTATTTTTTCTGGTTTTTCTGTGCATTCATGTTTCGGCTTGTGTTTTCGTGTAAAATTTATATAAACTTTCACGGGATGACCGTAAAAGAAACAAAAATTTGGAGTTGAAATAAAAAATACAAAAAGACTCCAAATCGTAATCTTGATTTGATTGCTTAATAGCGACATCTCTTGTCCCTGGTGAACGGATAGTTTCGATGGGAGTGAAAAATGTTTCTCGTTGAGAACGTAGATCATAGATGGCGTTAGTGTCGCTGCAAAAGTGACTAATAAGAATCCAAAGTTGAAATATGGGTGCATAGGAAAAATTCGTGTCTAGTCTCCTGTCCAGTGGTGGTGTAGGGGAATAGCACGCAGCACGGAATGCTGAGGACCTGGGTTCGATTCCCAGCGCTGGTCTATTTTTTCTGGTTTTTCTGTGCATTCATGTTTCGGCTTGTGTTTTCGTGTAAAATTTATATAAACTTTCACGGGATGACCGTAAAAGAAACAAAAATTTGGAGTTGAAATAAAAAATACAAAAAGACTCCAAATCGTAATCTTGATTTGAGTACCCAGTGGCAGAATCAGCTATTTGAACCTTAATTTTTCAAGAACAAGATAGCCACTTGGAGTTTTTTTATTGTTGTGGTGGTCACTATTTTATGCCGTGGAGCTTTGCCATTCTTTTTTCCTTCTATATTTCGTTTCACTTCAGTTTCCGACTTTCTGCCATTATTTTGGTTTTGAGAAGGCTATTCTCCGCCGTTATTAGCAGCATTATTTCAAAATTAATTTCACTAGCATTTATTTCTGTATGCCATTCATTGTGTGCCAAGGTTCTACATACTCGTATCACTGCGACGTAAGTCAAAATAGATTAGCTATCGAGTGAAAAAGGGCTTTCAAATAAAAGGACTGAATGCGGTAGAATCTTTTCGTCTAAAAACATTTTGCAGTCTATTACCCTGATCGGTTGACTGAGTCGACTCGTAGTACTACGCAAGATTGATGCGCTCTAATGAACACATCCCGCGGATGCGCCTACTAGCGGACTTTGATCTGTTCGCACGTTTATTGCACTTACATTAGTAGTTTGAAAAATGTCAGCAGTTTCTAATCAAATTAACTGGGTGGGACAGACGGACAAACAAACAGACACTAAGAGTGATCCTGAACGATTTCAATGAACTTTGGTAACTATGTAATGTAGGGATTTTTTGGGATGAGAAATCGATCTAGCTATGCTTTATCTCCGGGGAAACGTTTGTTACCGAGTTTAACCTGAACGGAGCTCGGTCGCCCAGGTACTTACTTAAACACGTATACTTAAACACGCACAAAATATGGATAAAAAGAAACTAAAGTACCTACACAAAAATCATCATCATCAACAGTCGAGAAACGTCCACTCACTGTTGCACAAAGTTCTCCTGCTTAGAACACCTCAAATAATAACAACTCTTCACTTGCATCCACAACGATTATCTGTTCTTCGAGCGTGGCGTATAAGTACAGTAAGTATTATTTAGTTGAAGTAGTTAACTATAAGATATCCTATGTTGAATCATCATCATCATCATGTCAGCCGAAAGACGTCCACTGCTGGACACAGGCCTTCCCCAACCCCAAAGCTCTCCAATCAGACCGGTCTTGTAAAAAAACTTGTGTTTGTTAGAAAGAATATTCTAGCATATTACCACAGTATAAGCTAAAGCAGTATGGAAGCTACGATCGAAACGAACACACTCACACAGACGCGCGCTCTACACGGCCTCTGAGGGGACTCTCGATACTGCAGTATTTGTTCGTAGCTTCCATACTGCTTTAGCTTATATATGTATATACTGTGATATTACTTTGACCTACTTGCCCACCCATAATCACACAGCGACATGACACGAGCAAAAAGAAAACTTATAATTTATTATTCTATAACAATAGTCTTTTGTTTAACAACGATGTGCAAACAGAGCCTTATTAATTGATTTACCTACTTACCATCTGCGCTTGCGTCACATTTTAATCAAAATGCCTGCTATTAATCACATTTGAGTAACGAGCTTACCTGAAAACAAGAAAACGAATGATCAATCATCTTATGATACATACAGCGTTAATAATTTATGCAATGATTATGACCTACTTAATATTCAATGTGCGCAGACCAAAGTATTGCTAAAACGTCAATGTTCGTAGGAGTAGATACCAGTGGCGTGGCGTGAACATTTTCGTTAAGCCACCTAGTGAGTGAGGGAAGCGAAATACAATGAAATGAAATGAAATGAAATATTTATTCACATGGTTAGAAAAGGATAGGACATAAGGATAAAATGATATTATACGTAGTATGTAAATTGGTTCCCATGACATGTTGAGCCAAGTTAGGCATGTGAAAATCTGAGGTCAGTGATTTAGTCACCCAGTCGATAACAATAGATGTTTATTTTTTCGGATGCAATTCCTTATTAGAGGTACTGCAGGTAGGTACATCAAACAAACATTTGAACAGTCCGGTGCGAATCGAGTTGTTACAACGCTACGCTATTGATAGGTATATAAAATTTTGCCACAAAATATTTTCTAAGTATTTCATACACGCTTTTTGGGGCATTATTTGCTGTGACGGAGCTCCTTTAAAGTGATAAAACCTACTATTGGAAGTGAATTAGAATTTGAAGCATGATTTGGTAAACAAATTAATGAATCAAAGAAGTTAATCGGCAGTGAAGTTAATAAATGTATAGAAATTAGAAAAGGAAACGCGTATGTAACAAACTTAAAGGTAAAATACATATACATTGAATGAGTAGTTATTTTGCGGAGACGACAGACGGACGGACGGCGAATAGACGTAGCTATCTATCGTAAGGTCGCGGATGAGCATAGTAATTGTTTATAATATTATATAGTGCATAAAGATATATAACAAAAGCAGATATTTTATTTCCTAAAACTCAATATCCTAGGTCTAAATCATTTATCTACAAACGTAAGCCTTTAGATTTTAACACACGATATGGTACTCCCAATGACAGTCGTTGAAAAGCTTGAATGAAGCGCGAGTAGGCCATGATTTCCACGACCCCGAAAAAAAGTGATGCCCATTCATGCGCGAGCGCCGGTAGTCTCAAATTATACCGAGATAAGTGCACGGACTTTTAAGGCGCTGACAATTGTGAAATTGTTTTTAGGGATCTGTTGAACCAATAGTTTCACTATGTTAGATTATTCGTCTGTCAATCTATTTCGTCTGCTCATCCATGGGCTGCTTAGCTTAGAGGATATTAGTACTAACTAGAAAGCTGTAACTTGGCATGGGTTTTGCATGTTTTGTATGTATTAATCACGCGAACTAAGTGGTTAAATTCAATCCTAAAACGAGTTTATTTTCAAGAAGTTAGTGAATAAAATTTGACGATCCTATTCTTTATTTGATTTGTGTTTGTTTTCAAAACGCGATGCAAAGTCAGTTGACGTCCATATGACCTCTTTACTTTTTAACAGAAACAAACTTTATTACCTATTTATTTTAAACGCACTATAGTAAAAATGTTAAGTATCGAGGATTAGGTCTTTAGAGCAATTAATATAAATTAATTTAAATCGTTGTTTAAAGATATGAAGATCATCATCAATAGGTATCTTCATGACGTAAACAAGAAAATAAGGAATAAGGACGAGACGGAGACGGGGACGATGAGTTGGATGAAGTCGCGGGCGTAAACTAGTTTCAACTATCAAACGAGTATACTACCATGCACAGGCCATTTTCTCGCACCACCTAAGGCTCTCTGTAAAGATATCAACAGCACATAATAATATAGAACAGATAACTTAAGAGCTATAATAAATTTATAATACGAAGGCCGCTCTGAGATTATAAAAGCCTGTACAAATTTGGTAGAGGTAAAAATGAAAGTCATCGTAGCCAACGTTTTTTTACGCGTAAAGTCTAGGCCAGTATAGATTGAATTATGTGGGACCAATATGCTCGTGCACTTAGAATTTATAATAAGCGAAACGGGGAAGTGGGTCACGAGTTGTAAGGAGAAAATAAAAGAAGACACGTGCGTGGACTTGTTAGACTGCACTTTGAGGATCTTAACACTTAGAAAAATCTTTAATTCACGTCGAACTAGATGTTTGACAAATTTTCTCGAGGCATCGAAATGAGCTCCGAACAATGGTATTTCACTTAACTTTTCAAGAGTTATAATCAAGGGTAGAAAATTTAGATAACTCGAAAAACGACGACACAATCTATGCAGAAATTATTCATTAAAAGTGTAAATACTTGCACGGCATTCATTATTCAACTAGGTATCTACATCAAATTAATTAAATACGCCGATAAATACTCTTGACACTCCCGTTTATCATAACTATTACACAGCGAGTCTAGTTTTCCAGCATTTCCTTCAGATTTTCCCATGCTTTCCAAACCAGTTTGCTTTAATTGATTGATGGTTTGTAGAGATATCTTGGCGATAAGTTGCTGGTCTAAACAGACTTTAGAGATTGCCTTAATGTCATTACATCACGAAACATTTATGTCGGAAATATTAGGATAGATACTAATGATAACTATGTTATCAGTAGAATCGTCACAACACGTTTTCCTATTTCCGAAACCAACAGAACTAGCCTTTAAATGTCAATTTAAATTGGAGTACTTTCTTAAAGGCACATCCTTAACTCAATAGTCTTCATTCGTACCAAATTTAACAAAATATAACATACCAATTAGACAAAAATTTAACAAAAGAGTATCGCATCTCGCATTCATTCACTCTCTCTTTCGTAATCCTCGTAACATTATTCGACTCACTGGAGCAGCTACTTCTCAGTAACTAATCACTGCTATCTCAGTTACTCGTCCCAATTGTACTGAATCAATTACATGAACAGAGCGCACCAATTATCTAAGAGACGTTAGCGGTTTTCAATCCAAAAAAGCTGACTCTTACCATGAGGACGTTTCCATAAAAGGTGGCAACACACGATAATGAGAGCTAATTGGAAATTTCACACGGTCCGCAGATTAACCGGTACAGATACTGTGTTACCCAGTGACTAGTTTCAAACGGGTTGCAGTGACATCACAGTGACACATATACTTGGGCAAATAGCGTGCAGAAAACTTACTTTACCGTTTTTCTCAAGGATTATAATGATAACATAGCCGGAGAAAATATGAATTAAGTATGTCGTTAAGTGTTCACACGTCTTATTATTTTTAATTGATTCATTAAAGCGTGAGAGGGTCATAGAAAGTGTCTAAGTGAAAGAAAGAAAAGAATTACCATATTTCGAATAACTCAATACCGAACTAAATAACAGTTGAGTTGGTTGAGTGCACGTCACAGAACGAAAACAGGTATAAATATTATAATTTACTTTGACGAAAAGAGTTTTAAAGAATTGGATTTAAACTAACAACTATAAACAAAATCAGCTCATATGATACATCAAATACAAGCAAAGAAAGCTACTTACGATGCGTTAACCTAGCAGTAATAACCAACAGAATAGAATGTCAGACCAACAATAGTTAATCCTTTAGCACAAATCAAGAGTAGATCGCACTCTAAATATGCGTGGGAAAAATCGTTCGTGTTGATAAACTAAAACAATAGTAAGCGTGCATATGTCATAAATATTAAGTATTTTGTTTCGCAGTCAAAGACAAAATCTAGCAAGAAACACTATTTAAAAAAATGTAAAAATAATGTAAATGTAATGTGTAATGTGTATGTGTATGTTTAAGTAAGTTGTGTGGGATTATTGACAAATGCATTACCGTCAACGGGGTGGACGAGTGGTGCTCTCTCCTGACTTTCTCTTACAGGGCCTTAAGAACACCTGAAATGTCCGGCTCGGGATCTCTTACATCGAAGGTTAAGGCAAACATTGATGCTTTTTCGCACTTATCATGTGATGATTGTACAGCTACCTCTCGGTCGCTGTCTCTTACTAAAACTATTGAGGCCAAAGTTCATGAGGGTGATTTGAGGGGAGCGGTTCGATTGCTTATGAGCGAGGACACAATCGCTCCATCGGGGCCGGACACCTTAGCGGCATTGCAATCGAAGCATCCGAGTCCGTCCCGTCCTCTGTGTATCCCGCCGGAGCCGGATAAAGACGTCCCGGCCTTGGTGGTTAAGGCAGAGGATGTGGCTCTGGCAGTCGGATCTTTCCATAGTGGCTCGGCTGCGGGGTTGGATGGCATTCGCCCGATCCTTTTGAAGGAGTTGACTTCTAGCGCTGCGGGGGACGGTGGGGTGCGTTTGTTGGAGGCCTTGGCAAGACTATGTAATTTCTTACTTAGTGGGATGCTAAACCCGCAGGTATGTCCCTACTTGTATGGGGCTACTTTGTGCGCCTTGAAGAAGAAGGAAGGGGGGCTGAGGCCGATAGCTGTGGGTAGCACTTTTCGTCGTCTCGTCGCTAAGCTTGGGTGCCGTGCCGTGAGGGGAGATATGGCTTCCTATCTACAGCCACATCAGGTGGGGTTTGGGACGCGGTTAGGGTGTGAAGGGGCTATTCACGCCGTCCGCACTTTTGCGGCGGATCCAGAGAATGCGGGTAGCGTCATTGTGAAACTGGATCTGAAGAATGCTTTCAACACACTGGAGAGGGACATCCTATTGAGCGAAGTATTGGAGAATATTCCGGCGCTCTATCCTTTCCTTCGCCAGGTTTATCACATGCCAACCAATCTCTTCCATGGATCAGACCTTATTCTTTCGCAGGTTGGTGCTCAGCAGGGAGACCCTCTTGGTCCTCTCACTTTCAGCCTCGCTATCCATAAGGTCATCGCCGAGCTCCGGTCCCCCCTCAATGTATGGTACCTCGATGATGGTACCATCGGGGGTAAGCCAGAGGAGGTGGAGCAAGACTTGCTCGTTTTGTTGCCTCGCCTGAGGGATTTGGGTCTGGAGGCGAATACGACCAAGTGTGAGTTTTTCCCTTGTGGTCAGGAGTCGTGTCCTCTCTTCTCTCATTTACTTGGTGCACCCATATTTCCTTCTGCAGTTCCTGAGGCGCTTGGAATTCGCAGGAATCTCCTTTTGTTGGCTAGTGAACGTCTCAAGGTTATTAATCCACATGTAGCTCTGGCGCTGCTGCAGAAGTGTTTTGCTGTCCCAAAGGTAACCTACCTCCTGCGTACGGCCCCAGCTTGGTTGTTCCCCGACGACATCGGTTCATTTGACGCAGCCATTAAGTCAGCGGTCGAGTCGATAACCAACGTCTCCCTGAGCGATGACCAATGGGCGCAGGCTGCTCTGTCGATTCGGCATGGTGGCATTGGGGTGCGGCGTTTGCGGGATGTGAGCTTGCCGGCCTTCTTGGCGTCGGCACATGGGGTGGCAGGCTTGGTCGCTAATATTCTATCTTTGAATGGCGACAGAGCAAGCATACCGTATGTGGCCGACGCCGTGGTGGCGTGGTCGGCTCTCAATCCGGGGGCGACCGTGCCTGAGAACCCTGCAGTCCAGCGTGGGTGGGATGATGTGGGGTGTAGAGCGACTCTCGATCGTCTCATTGGGGGCACCATGGGTGCGGATCTCGCGAGACTCTTGGCGGTATCGCGGTCAGAATCAGGGGCATGGCTGCACGCGCTACCTTCGCCTCAATTAGGCACTTTGCTGGATAGTGACTCGTTGCGTGTGTCAGTGGCTCTCCGCCTGGGTTGCGATGTATGTCAACCTCATGTATGCATCTGCGGTACCATGGTGGGGGCTAACGGTCATCACGCGTTGAGTTGCCGTCGATGTGCTGGCAGGCACCCGCGTCACCATGCTCTCAACGATATTGTCCAAAGAGCCCTCAGGTCGGCTGGCGTTCCATCCGTGCTTGAGCCACCGGGCCTTAGCCGTACGGACGGCAAGCGGCCCGATGGCCTGACGTTGGTGCCGTGGGAGAGGGGGCGGTGTTTGGTGTGGGACGCTACGTGTGTCAGCACCTTCGCCGCCTCCCATCTCGGTCGCACTACACGCGCGGCGGGAGCGGCGGCCGAATCTCAGGCGGCAGTGAAGCGGGAGAAGTATGCCCCGTTGGGTTCGGGGTATATATTCATTCCCTTGGCGGTGGAAACGACGGGATGCTGGGGAGCGGATGCAAAGCGTTTTGTGTGTGATTTGGGCCGTCGACTCAGGCAAAAAGGGGAGGACCCTCGCTCCGAGTCATTTCTGATGCAAAGGCTGTCCATAGCTATCCAACGTGGTAATGACGCGAGCGTTATGGGCACCTTTGCGCCGGGAATGGCAAGGGGCGAATTATTTGACTAGGTTAGTGTTTATTGTGTTAGGTTAGTATTTAATATTGTATTGTGTTTTTTCCATAGTTAAATGTTGTGATATTGTTGTTATTGTAAATATTGTTGTGTACCTGTTTTTTTATTTTGTAAATAAATTTTTATTATTTAAAAAATGAAGTATTCGTTAAACTTTAAAAGATAGTTTAAGTTTATACATTATACGCACAATCAATAAAAAATTATCGATGTTTTTGAACTTGAAACATGTAAAACCTATAGATATCTTATCGTGTGTTCTGAAATCATTTGAATCATCATGTTCGTCCTTATAAATTGATGTCAAGTTCGCATTTGATATCTAATCGACAACCGGAATCATCTCAGTTAAATAACAATGGCCTTATAACCTTAGGCTAAGGTATTTCAACTGCAACTGTTTTAAGTAAGTACCTATAAAATTTTATAAGATGAAATAAAAATCAATAAATCTGTTAAACACGATGGAGTAAGAAGATTAAAGAAGATTAAATGTCCAATGAAACAGTATTACATAATCTTACTACTGCAACCGACGCTTGCCCTAAGGGAATCTTCAACGATCTATTACAAAAGCATGGTAATTACGAAGAATATAAATTTATTTCACTAGCACTTTCAGTTGGGAGCATAAATCTAAAAGAACAATTACAGTACGTAATAAAATAAAGGCATAAAACATAGGAGTTACGAAATGCAAGGGCCCATTTGACATGGTAACTACAACTGTTGTAATCAGAATAAAATAAATGTGTTGCGTATCCCACAGGTGATTCACATGATGTACACCGATGCATGAAATTCTGCCATCAGATTACAGACAACTCATATTATAGTCACAGACACCTGCGTCAGCGGTTGTACACTAATTACTGGGAAGCCAGCGGCAATTACGACAAAGGAAATTGCCTCGCACAATACTCAGTGCCTACATAAATCATCAAAGAAAGTGAAGTGAACCTGTAGCTTAAAATTGACCTATGTCA
Organism: Choristoneura rosaceana; assembly: GCA_037349165.1. NCBI lineage: Eukaryota > Metazoa > Arthropoda > Insecta > Lepidoptera > Tortricidae > Choristoneura > Choristoneura rosaceana. Next base: position 9,872,946 of record JAZBNJ010000012.1, on the reverse strand, counting down.
TTAGAATAATCAAAGCCTAACATCTATAAATAAAACAACACGGTTATTAAAGAAAGAAAGCTTATAGATAACAACATAACAATTCGATTTTAATTTAAATGTCAATGAAGTCAAAGGCGCAAGCTTCAAGTAATCGAAATGAGAATAAAATTACAATTTAATTATAGCTGAAGTGGGCGTCTCAAAAGCAAACTAGTTTAGACATTTAAACGGTATGCATTCTATTACAGCTGATTAACTGCTGCTTGGGCTAATTCCAGTGATTACTTGCAATTCTAAATGAGAAAGACTTGCCGTGCAACAGGAAATGGTCTGAGATTCAAGGTTCAACTTCCTTTTAATTTCTATCTTTCGGTTTTTAGACTTCTAAAATGCACACACACACACTCAAACATCACGCCTGTATTCCCAAATAGGGTAGGCAGAGCACACGAAACGTTACCGCTTCGGAGCCACTTTTAACAATTTTAGGTTTTAAGTTTGGCAGAAATGGTACTATAGTGACAAGGTTGCTACTGTTGCTAGCCTGTCGCCTACGGTATACATTAACCTATATCATCAGTCGCCTCTTACGACATCCACGGAAGAAATGGAGCGGTGTAATTCTAACCCGACACCACACGGGGTTCTAAAATGCTACTCACAATATAGGTTTTGCAAATCTTTATATTGGATTTGCTAGCGACATTCGAAATAAAATATACGTAACTCCTACGCCGTTACTCTTTTCCGCATCCTCATCCAATTTCCATTCCATTATGTGATCAAGAGCAATTAAAAGCCAGTTACCTGACTACGTTTAAAATTCTTCTTCATCTTCAACATATAATTCTTGTATTTACCTCGAGCCAATCAATATTCAGCATTTTGCAAACACTGGCATCAACAAATGCGTGTGCGCGCCGGAAGAAGGGCGCGTCGGTTGAGCACGAGTATTAGGGTTTACGTGCACTTTCGGCTGTTTTGAATACATCCACTTGAATTTTGGCAAATGTGATACACACTTAAATATCTGAGGACACACTCAAATACTTACCCTCAACAGTTAGTTTATGTTAATCAGCGGGTCAAGTTTAGTAACTACGTCCTTGTCTAACTGCACCAGTAGAAAGGAGACACACAAATTGCAATATGTAGTTGTTGCGACTAAAAACAGCACAGGAATTTAAGAACAACTCTGATTACTGATTAGTGGTATTTGGCAGGAACCTGCGTGACATATTTGACACGGAAATTAAGAACAAACCCCAAACCAGCTTCAAGTCTATACAAACGCTGGTATGCCATTTACACGCTTGCCAGTGCGTGCAAGGCAACTATGGCAGACGTGTATCTCAAAGTTGCTTTGACTTTTGTGTTTAGCTTGCCATATTTTTATTCCCAACGTGTCTTTGCTGCGAGCTTCCTTTGATCTGTGTTCAAAAACAGACGCTAGCCCGGAACGGCGACAACAAGCTCACAAGACAAGCTCTTGATCCTAGATCACACGCTTGTGCATGAGAAAAGTTGTCGAAGATCGGTATGGTATATAAGCGTGTAAATGTATTAACCTCTCATGACATTGGACAACGTCTGAGACTGAGCGATTAGTGTGAACCCTGCGAATGGCGACAGTATTGCGTGTCGCGCGGCGCATCCGCATCACTGATTAAACCCGACAGACGCGTGGCGAGGGATGCCAGTACTATAGAAAATACCAAGGAAAACTGGTCGAATTGGTCTAAATGTTACTTAAAAATACTTCAATAAAGAAGAAGAAGTTGAAGGCACTGATGATTTGTCAGAAATAATGTTAAGCAGTTTAGTGACAGAAACCGAACATATTTTGGCAAAGATCCTTTGCATCCTTCCTAAACTAGAACTACGTAGAACGTAGCAGTAGCAGAGTACGAGGCAAAAGATTGTAATTTGTAACACAAATCTTTCAATTCTAAATTGTAACTGGCAACCCTAGAGCTGACTCACAGGATGTCCAGTGTTGGGACTCTAATGGCCATAATTCATGACGTTTGTATGATGCACGCGCTAATATGAGCATGGACATTGAATGCAAATCACAATGAAAATTCAGAGAAATGAAACATGATAACCTTCACACATATGTAGTACATTAGGCTCGTAATAAAATTATGCAGTCAACCCTAAAGCTGTGGAAAATGAGATAAGCAGAAATGAAGTTACTATACTGGATCAAGTTTAAGGCATCTCACGACAAGCTTTAAGAAGTCCAGTACCAGAAGCGTAGAAAATTGTTTGTGGTACGGTACGGATGTATAATGTGAGATACTAATACCATCTCTAGAAACCCTGCTTTCAAATAAAAACAAATCGCATTCAAATCGGTCCACCCGTTTAATAGCTACGGTGCCACAGACAGACACATAGCGGTCAAACTTATAAATAACACCCCTCTTTTTGCGTCGGGGGTTAAAAACCAAAAGAAGAAGAGTAAAATTACAATATAAATACCCAATACACGACGAATGTGACCAGACTCTAGCTGACAGAAAAGGGGATCTACATATAAACTACAACTATCTCTTAAATTCATCATCCAATCAGCTCTATATACGTCCGACTGCTGGGCCATAGGCCTCCTTTCACGACAGGTAAAGCATTAATTAAATAAACAATCAAACAATTAAATTTAATGTGTATCAAAGTTGGGGGAAACGCGGCGGCATCCTGCATTGCGCAAAGCAGACTTAATAAAGTAATTAGTATGATCTTCCGTCTTGCTCTGCCAGCTATTACGCCTCTGTTAAGTAATTGGAAACCGTTCTCTGATAATTTTTCGAGGCGACCGCTGACCGCAAACGCTTATTGAAGTTTATTTCACAAAAAATGTCGTTAGATTAGATACGACTACTATTTACTATTAAGATTGTAATTTTTCTATAGCCACAGAATCGTTATTTTTTTTAAAGAAACTGCTATGAGTTAAAAATTCTTCAACTGTCATACAGAACTGCATCTGCGTGCATGCAGAGAGCAAAAATAACTATTTTCCGTTTGCTAAAAAAAAATGTCTCAGCTACATTACTATTTTTTACAAACAGCCTTATGGTATTGTATAATTCTTTTATTATACATGTAATCAACAATAACAAAAAAATGAGAAGTACAAAGGCGAACTTATTTCTTCTACGTGTAGGTTACTTATCTAAACAAGTAGCGACTATATTCCGTGCCGAAAAACGAGAGAAATTTCGTACTTTAAAGCAAAGTAGTTGCAATATCTAATCATATAAATTACTTTGTAATAATCTAAACTTACACGTAGCTTAAATCCTTAAACTGAATCAGTGACTGACGGAAATTAAAAAATTGAAGCAACTAACGCAACTATACAAATAAATAGCAGACATTAGGGCAAGGCTGTTTAATCAAAATAGATCGCTATAAACCAAAATCGATATTAAAGATACCAGCACGAAAGCATCGAGTAATCGACGAGTCATCAAGCGGGTCTATAATTACGGCTAAGGCGCGGGAGGGCGTACCAGGATATAAGGAGTACCCTGGGAACACATTCCAGAATGTTATTACAAAAGGACTATAATAGAATATTACTAGGGTATTATGTGCACAAACGATCTGACACGTATTAATTTAATAGCAACGCAGTGTAATGGAAGTTAGAATGATGGATAGTAGGGGTGCTTCCCACAAATTGAAGATCAACCGTTACGTTGAAATCAATAGAATATGTAAGCTGAGGTTCGAGGGTGTACTAAGTGAAAAGGAAAGTCAGTATAAGCGGGGAAATACTAGTATTATGAACGCTGATGGGAAGAGAAATGTGAGAAGAAGTTATCAAAGTGAAACTAAAGGAAACCCTGGTAATGAGAAAAGCGTAGTAAGCTGCGAGTGAACTATTAAACGATTTTTTATTAATACACACCCTTCTGCTGAAGGAATGGAAGAGGCCTGGATATGATTATGAACAGAAATAGAACAAAATAGAATTAAACAAGAAAATATTTGCAGCCGAGAATATAATTAATCTGACTTTATATTTCTCATTCATTTTTAATAAGAACTGTTCTAAAGCGGCCTCGGCGCCATGAAATGCGCAGTTTTTGTGTCCAATGGCGTTATTGTCTAGCCGAGTATCTAATTACGAAAAACTTGCCTTTAATGTGGTTTTTGTTTAGATTTACGATTTCCGGAGCGACTAGTTTAGTAGTTTTATAAAACGTTTCACCAAGTTACTTGATTCCATATTTATACAAAAACATTGCAAGTTTATTCATAATGGTCGTGATATTATCAAATGGAGTGAATTTTAATTTTAAAGTTATGCTTATCTCAGTTGTTACAGCACAAGTAGAACTAGGTGACCATTACAATGTTGCAAGCATGGCCAAGGGTAGTGTACAATGAGGTGCTTAGTGGTAATTAAGCAACGGGGTAATAAAAACTTATTGTTTATTATTTCGTGCGATAAAATCAGAAGTTAATGCAATTCGGATGTGGTAAAGGGGATATTTAAAATAAATAAAACCAAAAACTTACAAAAATACTTAGACTACTAACAATATGTAAAAGTTAAAACATTCCACAATCGAACTGCCAAAACAAAACCCACTCTGAAACTCAATTGAGTTGCTTCTAAATTAAGCATCAAGGAAACAGCTGAGGAAGTGCAGACATCCCCTATTATAACAGACTTGTTCTCGCATCTTAATAAATCGTCCAGCAGTCCGAACAATAGCTCATTTTATCTGCAGTCCCACAACTCGCACGTAAAACAATTGAAATCACAAACGTCGGACGTAAAGTAAATAACTTGAACAGCAAAGTTAAAGATAACTTTGATTTACCGGCTACGAGTCATACGCGGCTTTCCACGGTAAACCGGTAATTGTTTACGGTTCAGTTGTTTTATAAATCGTCTTAAGTGTAAATGAGAACATGATTATTCGCGTCAGCGTGTAGAATACTATTCCGGCGCAAGAACCAGAACGGTTTGAAATTTCATTTTATGATGTTGCTAAGCTTCCTTTTAATTATTACATTACCATTGCTTAACTATACGGTCAATATTGTGTTTCTTTATCTTTAAACATCGCTATAGTTAAAATCAAGTGTTTAGGGGGTTATTAAAATTAATAAGGATAACAAAGTCATATATAAAAGCCCAAAGTCAAACAATCACGGATTTTTCGAATGAATTTCGTAAACGTAATTTTCACGTTTATTAGACACTGGACCCGGTAAAGAACGTCGCTGATACCGCGATAGCAATATCAAGGGCAGCCGATAATTTAGTTCGATGAGTTGGAGCCGAAGCAAAGTCAATCGTGACCGAGGCTCTAACCGAGGAAATAACGTAATAAACGGCGGCGCCGGCGCAGATCCACGCGATCTAAGTTCCTAGCATGCTAGCGTTTATCAGATATCAGCTACACTACAGTTTGCATCTAACCACAGCTGGGAAAGGACGTATATGCTCAGGCGGAGGGATAAAGAAATCATGCTTACCGCATCGGCATCGCCGAAGAACTAAGGATAATTGCGGCGGCGATAGGATCAATGCAACCGAATTATAATAATGAAATAGCTTGCTTAAAGAGAAGATTAGATACTTAGTAGTAATACAAAACAAAAGCGTTTTTAAAAGAAAAGGTCCAGTAACATTAATCTAAGAAGTATTCTGAAAACAAAAGAAAAGTCGAACGTACTCGTAAACATTCGATGAAAATATTAATAGAAAGTTCAAATATGTATATCAATGAATCTACAAGTAAAGTGCACGATTCTCAATATTTTGCGGTGGTCGTGATACAAGGGTCATGGGGCGAGCTGGAGTGGCTGCCGATGTGACTATTTAAGCCTAGAAATTCAATCTGTGCCTAGGTCAAACTCTCTAGGGCACTGTTTTAAAAACAAGACCCACCGTTAACAGTCTGATTATTCCGAACAAAAGACGGTTCTGCCCTTTCTGAACTGGAAAGTGGAATTGTCTTAGGAGTATGTTTTTTCCATAAACGTGCAGTGACGGTGGGTGGCATTATGCTAATGCACCAAAACATGGATGGTCTTGAAGACGCACAATATGAAATTAATTTATTGTAAGACATTCGTCAAGATTGTAAAGTGAACGGAAACCATCGAGTTCCAGTTTGTTTCGCATACAATGGCGGTCCCACTTGTTCGGAATAATTCGCAATTAATAAACGGTTTGACCTACTGTGGCTAGAATCTGTCGAATCATTCTTACATTCGTGTTAATTAATCTCAAATCTGGTGTGTTTTTACGATCTCCGGTTTCTCGTGATGGATGTCACTTTCTTCTCGGCTCAATTCAATGTCACTGTCAAAACACCGAGTATATCGTTTTTTACCTCCAGCGGAGTTCTCCGAGTGTTTTATGTCTGTTACAAACAAACCGGTGTAAATGTTTCATTGATAGCTATCGATCTAAGACGAGTCCCGTCTTGTCGCTCGAAACGAGTTCTGTTGATGAAGGTCTCTAGTGCTCGTCTCTGAATTATTTATTGACTTCACTTACAAAATGTTGATGAACAAATGACCTTAGCTATTCCGTCAACCACTTCCTCATTCTACATCCTTATAGATTTAATTATAGCCAGTACAGACAAAAACTTTTTACATTACTACATTTATAGGCAGTGCGGTGCATCGAATGACTTACCATAAATCAATCCGTTCGAAGGGGGAAAGCACGGTGTACCTATATTCCAGCATTCACGTGAATTCGATCACAAAACAGCTTTTTGTCTCGCGTTCAGTGAAACGTATCCTAAGTCTCGAACACACAATTAGCACTTTCCACAAAACACATGCTCCAATTCCACCACACTGAACTGATTCAACACAAATGCTGACTCCACAACACTTAAGGCTTGCGAGGTAAGACACTGCAAGGGTTCAAGTATTCGCACGTCCGAATTCGCGGCGCGAATTCACGTGGAGTCGCTTGGTTATTCAAAACTGTTAGTCAAACCGACTTTACCGGTTGGAAACGTTCAAAATTCATATCGCAAAGTCGGTTCACATAGTGACGAGCGCGGGTTCGATACGATACGAGTGCGCGGCGCGAGGAGCGCGAGCAAACTGAAGGCCTTCGCGGACACCACGCGGCGCTACGCGACTTTTACCCAGCCATATTAAACCGCTATCGGTAACGCACTATCATTGTGGTACTCTGTTACTTTTGAATCAGAAGCCTTGCTTGCAAACAAACCTGCGCGACATGGCCAAGTGTAGTAAGGCTCTGAAATGGCATTCATACGAGTTTAACTCGATTACGTAGTAGGGGTTTTAATCGTGTACGGTGCGGTGAATGAGGAATTACTATTAAGGTCATTTGCAAGAAATATGCACCTAAGTTTTTTTAAATGTTTTTTAGGATCGTTTCTAACGTCCTCATACAAGCGAACTTCATATAGGAAAAAATATATCCCAAATATCCATCTCAGTTTCGTTACAGTTTAGTATGTTTTTTATTTTTATTTCTATGAACGCACCTGAGAAACATTTTTCCATAATACTTATAAAATTTTGGGACAGTTGAAGGGTGCATATTTTCTGCAAAGGGCCCATTGCCGCCTAATGAACTACGCGAGATAACAACAATCTTACTTCCCATTCATAATTACAGCTTTATAGCACAAACAGTCTCTTAACTAAGCTGTGGACAGACGAACGGACATGGCGAAACTACAAGAAACTAAAAACAGTAAAACAGTAATAAACCCAAAATAAAAACAAAACAATGTTTCAAGAACAGGATTATGTTGTGTAGGCTCCTACAGAAAACAAGTATTCCAAAGAGATAAAATACAGTGCACAAATTATAATACTTCTCGTTTTCTGAGTTCCAAACAAATATATAGCGAATTTAACGACTGTGACAAGATAACCTAAAATTAAAAGGAATGCACCATCGTAAATATTGCACAAAAGTGCAAAACCAAAATAGAGCTGCAATTTTTTACTTCTATATTCTCTCATTTTGATCAATCCAAAACCTATTTTCCACAATTATGAAGTTCCTCTTAATCTATACGACCATAATCCTTGCCAATATTAAATATTAAATGTCAAAAATGTGAAATGTGTTTTGTTTTACGTTCAGCTTATGTCAGTCGAGCCCTAGGTCATTTATAAAATTGTTACTGGGCGTGGAACTAACTATTTAGTTGGAAAGCAATTTACCATAAAACGATGTTATGGTTTTAAATTAGACTAAATCTAAATATTCCTTACGGCCCACCATAATAGCCTACCAAGGGCTGGAGTAGAAGAATACTTGTTTATAAATTGCAAGGCTGGTAAGACCAGTTCAGTTACTTTTGCTGACAAGACAACATAGCTTACTTTCAGTTTCCATCTTTCTTTTTTTCAGTTTGATTTTTTCGGGTAGTCTGTTTTTGTACTAAATAAATTGGGCGTACCGCTTTTTTTCAAAGTTTGCATTACTTTGCGTATCGAATTGTGTAAGTATGTACAAATAGGTTGAACCAGTATCAGTTACTTACTTTTTTTGCTTAAAAGACAAAGCTCTTACTTTATCACCGAAAGTGGATCAAAATTCACTAGCAAGATTATTTAGGAGAAAACAAATTTGAAAATGTAGCGTCTCCAGTTCAATGTTCCTGTATACTCGTATGTAGCCTGATGTGAGAGTAGGCAGCACTCTTTTATTGCCAACTACGAGCGACCATAAACAATTATTTTCTCAAGAAAGTATTCACGAATGTTCGCTACAAATTTTATTTTCCACCGACGACGACCACGACCGCTTTCTGAATAACGACTTAGAAATTATTGTATAGAGAAGTTAAAATAACCAGCATATTCGATAGTCTCTCACATATTTGTGAAACGATGTAAACATCTCTATGAATAGCGTTCTATAGAGAACCTCTAATTAAATTAAAACAGTATTGTAGATTGTAGCGCGGCAACACTTGGCATAACTTGTAATTAAGCACAAAAAACAGTCATTACAGAAAGCACTCAAGTCTACAATAGCAGTGCACTCGGAACTGAAGAAACCAATGCTATCTAACGGAAACTTGAAGGATGTATTCGCACGTTATCAACGTGTAACAGTAACAGTAACACATTACGTCAAACAATAGGTGGAACTAATGAATAGATTGAACGTGATCCGTGGTGCTACTTCACGCCAAACACTTCCTGAACCGAGGGTGATAAGTTTTTACTGACAGTGATTGTGTTTGGATTTAGTTGCACCTTGTGTGGTCGCTATGCCGAGGTCTGAGATTAGTCGGCCAAACAACCTGAATACAGCAAAACTACAGTCCTTGATAGAAAGATTGAATGAGTCTGTGGTTTTATTTACAGTACATAGAGAGCAGTACAAAATTTGGGCAGAAATAGGAGCTATAATGTTGTTGGAAGTTGATAAAACACATATAGAAGCGGTGATGTAAATAAGAACATTAGGACTATCAGGCCTAATAAAGAAAAAAAAAGCGTTTAAATTATGAGCCGTAATTGAATATAGGAAAATTGTGGTTTATGCGTCGTAATATAGAAAAATATTTATCCTAAGAGCTGCTCTAAAAGACACGTCATCAGCAAATGAATAAACAGATATAAAGAACGTCGTTTCACTTCTGAGGGTGCAAGCTAAATCACAGCACTTAATCAAGTAGTTTAACGCGAGTTTTAAAGCTAATTCATTGTTATCACCGACAACGTGGCTGGATCGTAACAACACACATTAGCGCTTCGCGTTTACGTAAACTAAACATTGCCTTCCTTGGTCCTACAAGGAACTTGCGAAACCATTCCTTACAAGATCGCTCGAGATGCGGTTTGCGCTCTTCCTGACCACAATCAACTAAAGTCGAATCGTTTTGAGAATTAGATACCTCTATGTATCTTCACTTCGTTTTTATTATTATTTTGTGAAATAAGTTTATGTATAATAACATTTAACAATTGATTAGTGAGTTTCTATTACGTTTCGTTCGTTACATATATTGGTTAAGTCTCTTTAACAGGACATCTAGGGGCTTTCGAAAGCTGTTCTCGATCAAATTATATATTTTAAACCCAAACAAACAACTGTTAGTGAATAACGGCATTAGGTACTATTTATTCCAAGTCATCCAGAATAAGTAACTTCTAATGTGTGTCGCACATTGAGGTCGATTTCATTTCACATTGCAAATCCCTTAATGACCGCGCACGGAGAATTTCACCAAAAATGGTAACATCTTGATTCGATTCCGATGGAAACGATAATTTTTTCACGGTCAACTTGTGTGGATTTGTAGTTACGGTTCGTTTAAGTGTGATCTTTATCCGGTACATTTATCTTACTTTCACAAGATAGTAAAGTAAGCCTTATGTCATGCAGATTCTTGCTTCCGGCGACGATGAAGTCCTCGGTCGTGAGAAAGTGTTTGTTACTTGACTCAGTATTTGCATTATCCTCTAACAATAAAATTATATCTCGTGGAAATACACCCTGGCCACCACTTTATATGTAAGTGTCTTTAACTGCGACAAAAACATGAATTGGTTTTATCTCACTTTCGCCTTTAAATAAAACAACAATTTGTTTATACTATTTTCACAATTTATTTCATGCATAATTGTGAAGTTCGATAATTTCAATTATTGTAACGTTAACGTTAGATATTTCTTGAAGTACCAATATTAACCTCATTACCTTATTATTATTTTATATGCGCAAGTAGGTAACTGTCCATCTGTCTGTTTGCGTTTTCATACTCACGTCTTCAGGCTTATATCTTCACGCTTAATCTGCTGAACCGATTTAGATGAAATTCGGTATGGAGATAATTTGAGAGTCTCAAGTTGAGTCCATTGAAGGAATATAGGACAGTTTTTATCTTGGACAATCACATAGTTTGAATTTTTATATATATTTATTTGTCCGTTGCAGAAATAATAGGTGCTTATATGCCCGTACGGCTGGTACATACACAGCTGCCTGAATTTAATTTTAGAACACCAACTCTAGCTGATAAATGTGCGTTTACCATAAAAGGAGCTATCTCTGTTACTTGTTCGCATTTGCAATGTCATTGTTCAAAAACAACAAGCCGCACTTGCAGCTTTAAGCAGAATAACTGTTCTATCACATTTTGTTTTTAAATCATAAATTATACCACCAAGTTTGGTATCCAGACGTCTACAACATTTAAAAATAATGAACCATAATATAGCAACAGTTTTTTTCAGTCAATTAGATGCTCACTTTTAATCCTTTGTCGACGATAAGTTAATTCGCAGTTTATATTCCATTAACCAACGACAATATTACGCGAACAGAAAAAGATGGCAATGTGAAAAGAAACTAACAAAAGTACTAGGATGGTAGACCGCAAAAAGCGGCTAATGTTTCTGATAAAACAGGTCCTATGAGCGCGGGAATATGGTTAAGATAAAAGCTATAGACATAATATAGTAGGTATATTTCATACCTGATGATGATTTACAAAGATTAGAGTATGCTACGGGTAGATGGAGATTTATACTTCATCGTAGAAATAAGTGTACGACCAAAATTATATGAAAATAAGCTTTTAGGGAAGTCCTTTGCTCATAATTTGGACAAAAATGATCATGATAATAATACGGATAAGCGGCAAGAGCAAAACTTTTAAATAAAATACTTATAAGACCAGTGTCAAGTGTCTGTGTCTCTATCGTCACCATCATAAAATATATGGAATGAAATGCATGATGGTTGCGAGATAGTTAGGAAGATCGCGAAGCAAGGTTATCCATTTGTCTACGTTCTACCTTTTTTTATGCGCTAGCGCACACAACCGCTTGAATCTATTATTAAAGAAACATATAAGATCCATAAAAAAATAAATAGTGTCTTAGTCTTTTAATCAAGAAAGAGCTTGCGTTAAAATATTATGGTGGAAGAGCACATAAATATGCAGAAAATTATAAGAACTACCTACACGAAATAGATTGATTTTTTTTTAATAATAAATTAAACAACTCGCGTTTGCAATTTTACCATTGATGTAAAAAAATAGACCGCTTAGATAAGTTTATATATTTACACTAAGTGATCATCAAATATACAAATTAAAAATATAAAATTAAATTATTACATTATTATAATTATCCAAAATTGATATACCTACCTACAAATAATTTAATCCAACTTTCAATATCAGTCAAATTAAATGTCAGATTACCCACACATAATACAGATTTTTTTGGAGTTCAAGGCCAGTCTAACAGGAGACTTGTACAATTTCTGTTTATACTGGCTTCGCACAACACCAGTGCTCATGTCTTGCATTTGAATAAAAAGATTTTTGAATAAAAACATGCAAAAGTAAGAATTTTATTTAAAGTCTATGTGTTGTGTACCAAATATCAAGTCAACTAAAATTAATATCAGAAGTGGGTGAAATTAGACTTAAAAGAAAACTTATGGACAGATATTTAAAGAACGAATGAATGAGAAAAGTTTATTCCACACAAAATGTTATAAATATAAAGTAAAATATAAAACAACAAAAAAATATTAAATGTTAATAATATGTGCAAGAAAAGGTCCCGCCCCAGCCACATGGTATGAATAAACAAAACATTTTAAGCAGCTACTTAACTTTGTACGACTAGATAGGTACTTTACAAGAGACAATTTCGTTAAGCAGGAAAAAATTTCATAACACTAGATGACCCAGTAGGTACATCGCACGATAACATTACACTGTAAAGTAGCTGCAGTTGACACAAAACCTTATCACACTAAACGCAACTATCGCAGATTGTTGCAACGTCGTGTCGCAAACCGTAACGAATCTGCCTCATTGTTTGTCATAATGTCAAAACTATGAAGACTCTTATATCCCATTCACCTTTTGCAATAGGTAAGGGACAAAACAATTGACAGCTAATTTTATATTTGTAATAACCGGTCATGTTTTGCATGAGTGGTTACATAGGTTTAGAATAACCACCACACGACCGCGTAGAGCTAATAAAACCGGCCAAGAGCGTGTCGGACACGCCCAAAATAGGGTTCCGGAGCCATTACGAAAAAATTAAGTAATATTTTTCTAAGGATTTCGTACTTTATACGGAATCTTCGAAGTATAGGTATATTTTATACCTTACGCTGCTATTTACTCATAAACTACTAATAATTCTCAAGTAAACTTAGCCGCTATAGTTTTCCTTGGAAGTTTAATATACTGACTACCATCTTGAATTTTTTCAAATTTTTCCACCCACCGGTTTAGATTTTAGAGGGGGGGGGGGACGCTCGATTTTAATGAAAATTTGCACTTTAAAGTTGAATATTTCGCAAACAAATGACTGAATCGAAAAATCGTTTTAGCAAACCCCTAATGGTTTTAAAATACCTATCCAACGATACCCCACACTATATGGTTGGATGAGAAAAAAAAAATCACCGCCACTTTACGTCTATGGGAGGTACGCTAAAAAAAATTGTTTTTGAATTTTTAATTGTACTGTTTTGTCGGCATAGTTTACTTACATATTCGTGCAAAATTACAGCTTTCTAACATTGATAGTCTCTGAGCAAAGCCGCGGACGGACAGACAGACAGACAGACAGACAGACAGACAGACAGACAGACAGACAGACAGACAGACAGACGGACAGACAGACAGACAGACAGACATGGCGAAACTATAAGGGTTCCGTTTTTGCCATTTTGGCTCCGGAACCCTAAAAATAAGCTGTTTTTTTACTATCCCGGATTATTGCAAAGATGGTGGTTCAAAGAGGGGTAATTTCATTACCGTATTATGATTTTATATTTTATTTTTATAGTATTATTAATCTTATTTTTATACCTTTGACCATTTCAATATAATTCTTATAACTGACATTTATGTAAATTAGTAAGTATTGTTTACTAGATGATATTTAGAGTCGATAGATAAATTGCTTCTATATCCTAACTTTTAAAGTTACCTTACTCAAATAATGTTTATACAGTAAAATGATTTTGAAGGGTGAAGGTAAATTTCAAGTTAACAAGGAAAGACGTTGTACGATATGCTAGAAGCTTTTAGTAACTAAAAATCCTTGGTAAACTAATTCGAAGCTACCTCGCTAAGATTATGAGACTTACTTTTAATACAATCTTCACGTGCTATAAAATTACAGACCATATTTTATACATTACTCGTCAAAGGGATGAACTTAGCCAAAACATTTTCGAATTTAGACTCTAACAACGAGATCGCTGAGTTTACAATGGAAGAGCCACGGAAGTGAAGATAGGACCTTTTACCGGATCCTTCGTTATTTTTAAAGGTAAACAAACGAAAACTTCAAGAGATAGCGGTTGCATTATCACGGGTGTCGCAATGTCTGTAAACAAGACTTGTTTAAATAAAATTACGAAAGATTCGTTCGCTTTACCTCTCTTTTGCTCTACCTACTTATAACTTCAAGTCTAGGCCAAGGTTCAATGAATAGACCCAAATCGCAAGTATGGGAGGTGATTAAAATAGTAAGAAATCGAAAACCCACGCGAATCTCTAACAATAATGGCAAGTATGATTGATTACTACGATTATTCTTTAGATGCAAAACATGCGTAAAATTTGGCCCAATTGTCTTAAGTTTCTCATAATCATGACAAAACACCGAACACAAAAATTTAAGACCTAAAATAGAGATTTCCTTAGGATCGGTGGTACCTTCGAGATACAGTACCTACTTACTTTTTATAACTAATGTTAATGTTTGTTACTTTTCAAGGTACAAATACAGAAAAAATTTGACAAAGCTTGTTGCGGATTATTATTTTTATTATTGATGTTTGTATAATAAAGTACTTTGATAATAAATTATAGAATAAAAGAAAATTACATTTACCGTACTAAAAGAACTTATTCTTATTTACTTTACTTACTTATGAATTATTACCGTTATTATTTAAACTGAGGAAAAGTGTACTAATTTTTATCAAGTAATTTCTGTGTCTATGTAATTTTATTGGTTCTTGAAAGTTTTCATTTTATAATGTTTGTAAACTGACATCCTTTACAAAACCGCTGTCATGAAATTAACAACTCCAGTAAGTAGTTAAATATACGACAAAAATAGTGAAGATAAATACAGCAGAATTTTATTTAACTTAATGAAGTAAACAAAAAGTTGGTGTTGCCATATTTATAATTAAGGAAATCATCAGTACCATGCACGTTTAGATTAGAATGCGTGCTAAACAGATTATGCTTCTAGTTATGTTAATTTGTATGACACAATCCCGCTTATTCGTCATGCCACTGATTGGTAGAACTAGAAGTGTTGACATCAAGGATAGAGCTACGGTGGTGATGTGACAAAAATGTGACATGTTACATTAGCTGCTACTTACAGAAGGTCAAGCGCATTACATGAGAACTACAACTGACAGAATTCTTATTACATTACGAGGTTGTAAATTGAAGTTTGGTATGGTCAATCCTGTGCAGCAATGTAATGCTACATGAACAATTTTTGTTCAGAAATCAGAAATGTTTATTACCTAGAACACAGTTACAAAGATGTTATGTTATAGTTTCTTATCCAATGTATTCAGCCTGCATGCAGGCGTGCAAATTATTGAGAGTAGCTATAGTTACAATTTTTTTATTATTAAGAATGCCATATAGCAAATGCAAAAAAAAAAAGAAAATAAAATAAATGTCAATGGAAATATTCATAATTTTCAATAATAATAATAATAATATAATGACAATACAGTAAGAAATAGAGTGGGTCCTCAGAATAAATAACAAAAATTATATAAATTATGTCAACTGTCAAGATCTTTGATGAATTATACCTGGTCAAGATACATTTTAACGCTATAAAAACACTTATCTAAGAGCCAGGTTGTGAGGCATCGTCTAAAAGAATTGCCATTTAGCATCCTCAAATTATCTGGAAGACGATTGTAAATGGCAATGCACATATTATAAACAATATGTTGCAGGTTAAACCGGGCTTTATGCAAGTTATTTTCTACATTCGGTTATTTATTGTTAAACAAGTTAGGTGAAACCATTCTAAAATACCTTTAATTCGTAACAACCAATAAATTACAATTGTAATGTAAATAACGTTAAGAAACTTCCTGAAAGCAACGAAATATGTCCAATTGCGCAACATGCATTTTCTAACGACATTGTTGTATTATCTAACACAGACGTCTCCGCTCAATGGGCCCGTCTTGTCGGATTCGTCACACTTTTTAGGGCATAAGTTTCTTTTGCTTGTAGTATTATGTCTCAAGTCGTGCGAGTCGCCAAAATCATTGAGCAGTCATCTCAATACACCGTAATAAACACGATAGCCGAGATACCAAACTATTTTGAATCTTAAAGCAACATACCGATGATACCTTTCGATTCGACAAGTTGTGGGAATAACTTCCATTCATTCATAGGTACTAGTAGGACTATGGTTACACCTGCTTATACTCATCTTTAAGGATATAACAACAAAGGTTATAATACTTGTGGATTTTCGGCATTCACACTAACAAGTAATGCTTACGCTCGGACCTTATTTGGATGATCGAATAATTAATCAAGTTCAGAGAAAACGAAAGTTTTAAATGAACACGAGTGCTGGTCAGGATTGACGATTTGTCCTTCAACGCGTAGATTAACGACTTAGCCGGTGCTCATGAAGACCTAGACATATTTGTTTCAAGACCTAATGTTTTTGTCAGCAAATTAAGGATTGTCCTCAGTTCAGTTGTGTGAGGATAGTATAGTATAATATAATAAGCTTTGTTTGTGTTTAATTAAATGCATGTATATCGATACTTTTCTTTTCTTTAAGTTTTAATTGTATCAATCTTTTCATGATGTGTAGGTACATATATGGTTTGAACATAATATGTAGTTTGAATTGTAAATTATGTCTTTTCTTAATTATTATCATTACCTACTGTACCGCATGTTTACAATTTGTTTTGTACATCAAAGTTAATAAGTAAAATAAATAAATTAAAACGATAAGATTTATTAAATATTTTGTTATTTAAAACCGTAATGGCTGGAGTGCACGAGTGATTTCAATTCAAAGTTTTAACCTTATCCCTTTTCCTTTCAACATAATTTAATTCATTTGGCTCTCCTTTTTCGCAACTAAATAAACTAAATCAAGACATTTATACGTCACTTTTTAATCTTTACTTCACCAATGCAACGGTATGTTTTCCAAATTTGTAATGCAGATCAAATTTTCCGCAATTTTGAAGGAAAACAGATTAAGTGTGCACCAATACAGCTTATCGATAGCTATTGAGGCCCGAGGATAGCTAACATGCCAGTTAGTCCGCTTTCCACTGCCGCTGCAAAATTATCTAAAATCGAAGAAGATTAATGGATAACGTGCACTCAACCACACAATGTGGTGTGATTAAGGTTGCGAAAAAACAGTTTGAAACACTTTTGTTTCTAACATGATATTATAGGACACCCAAATTGTAATGATAACATCGTATTCCCTAACAAGGATCTAAGAGTTACACGATTTCTGGAACATTTTGACTTTTGCGTAAATCTCTAAATTCTCTCTTTTAATTTAATTAGCCCATCAGATGAATTAGTGGTTTACAAATTGATGTTTTTACTTTTAACATGACGCAGTCGAAGAACGGTAAATTATCTAAAGCCATCCCGAACATACCTATGTACTTATAGTATGTATCTCACAAATGACTTCTAAATTGCAAATGCTGACAAAGCCATGTGGCAGAAAGCTGTTAGCCCATAAAACGATCTTGTCGGCTCCTTGACGGGATATATCGGCTAAGTACAACTACTTGTCCGATCAGTCGGCCGATAATGCCTCGAAAGTTGTGCTTGTGCTATAAATTATCTCAAAGTACACAGGGATAGTTAGTTGGACAATTGACCGTTTTATAGAAAAGATATTAAGTATATCCACGGAACGGACCATTAAGATATTAGTGCGGATAATTTAACGCCACAGAATCTTATATCAGAAGTATATGTATAGTCAGAAAAACGCATGTAGTACTAACGCACTTGTGAAAACTTAAACTTCCTATTCTGGTATTTTTATGAATGGCGACCACACACACGTACCTACGTTATGTGGTAACTTGCAGACAATACCTACAATAATCTGGTAGTGACAACCTGGTAGTCCGGCCGGGATCATCTCCACAGAACGGAACTCTTCAACGGTTAATGACATCGACTTGAAATTTGGTAAGTATGCAAATGTAGTTTGGGCGACAATACAAGTACAGCTAACAAAAAGTACAGTCAGCAAAAAAATATTGTATTAAACATGAAATTTTTACCAACAACTTATAATTCTACATAGTTTAATTTACTTGTCGAAAAGATAGAGGTCTAATCAGATGAGCTCACTTATGGTCAGTCGACATGGCATAGTGGTTCGACCTATTGCGTCTCAAGCAGAGACTCGTGGGTTTGAAACCTAGCTCGCATTTCTAAGTTTTTTAGACACGCGTGGTAACTACAGCCCAAGCCCTATAATTCTGAGAGGAGGCCTGTGCCCTGCAGTGGGAGGTTTATAGGCCGAGATGCTGATGATTGACTATATTGATTATATTTGGACTGCACGAGATAAAATTTAGACTACTTAAGTAGCTATGTTATGTACATACTTTTTACGACACCAAATGAATAAAACAATATAAGAATGAGTTGTCACAATTTTTTTCATATTCAGATACACATGATTGAACACACAAAAGTATCATAGCGTTAATGTGTTAAACCTTCAAGATGGTGCAAAGAATGCTGTGAAAATATTAGAAACTGGCACAGAAGGCAGCTATGACCAACCATCAAACCGTACAATCTGCCGCGATTAGTGTAACCGTACCCTCCTCGGTTAATAGACAAGTGTTACTGTACTCGATACGATCACTCTCCATTTATAGACCCGTGATTCTAAAGGTAAATATTCAGGCCACGGTTACAAAGAAATTCTCCAGATTTTTCTAACATTACGACAGAATGAAAAGAATGTTGATGAATTTCACATATGGTGTTAAATTTTTTTAATAAACCAACAGATACGAGGTAAAATAAAATGCGGATGTGATTATAACTAAAAGCTATAAGCCCTTTACTATTTCACTTCACTCTTCGATGTTGTTTTAAGAGTCTGGATAAACGGAATGCAATTTACGTGATGCTGCTTAGAAGAGAGCTTTCGTAATCTTTGGGAAAATATAATTCTTGTAGATAAAAAAGAAATCTATAAAATCTTCTGTTCTCGTATTAAAATAGTCGGTGCATGCGTTGAAGAAATTATTTTAAATGTATGTTAAATGTTTCAAAGTATGAAAGCTTTCATTTTCAGGAAGCAATCAAAGTCATGATATGAAAGATGGCCGATCAGAACGATCCATAAAAGATATAAAAACAGAAATAGAATCAATTAAAGAATGCGGAAGACATAAAACAGTTGCAGCGTGGTTTGGCATATCCAAGCCCAACACATCAGAGTCTATGGCTGTGGCGGCGCCGCGATAAATTTCAAAATCGTGACTTAGACGGTTTTGGCCATAAGTCTCTGGTGACGAGGGCATATAAATCTTAGGGTTCTTTGATGGGCCTGCGTCAAAAGTTGGGCTCCGTAATTGATACCATGCTTCTGTTGTGCTACGTGTTATGTTTATCAAAGAGGTTATAAATATCACTACGCAGCCTGCCTAGTTAGCACAGCTTTATATGGGAAAGTTCTATCATGTTGTTTTTACCTGTTTCACGTATTTTGTTAATGAGCTGCATACGGCTGTAGTAAATTATGTCCATAAAAATGAGGAAATTTAGGTCAATTATATAGTACGAAATGAAAGTACACTGAACTAAGATATTATAATTTTTGGAAAAAAAATCTAGCTTAGGTTTCATAAAAAATTTAATCGCTATATCAAATATCAACATAATAAACATAGCAACTATATATACAACAACCTTTCCTGCTTATCTCCCAAGTCTCATCCTAGTCTCCCGTCTGAAAAAGTCTCAAAGTTTCAAAGAAATAAATAAATAATTGGAACCAACGACTCCAATGAACGTCTAATTAACCCATTTCGTAATAACCCCAGAAAGAAGTTCCAAGCTTTCCTGTAACTTAATCCAGTCAAGACCGACCAATCCTCAACTCTTGATTGACGTCTGTTCAGTGAAATAAATTATCTATCATACTGAGGTCAAACTGTGAAATACGATTAACCTATTACATGTATGAAATAACATTCCTTTACACGATTGAATAATTTATAGATCCAAAGCTGCTTTGTTTAATGACAAGATTATGAAAGTAAGTGAAATTGCAAACGCACGTTTGAAAAACTATTAATCATTGGATGGTGTTGCTTGTGTAACATTTAATGAGACCGTTTTGAAAAATGATACGATTACGTGATCGATATAAGTAAACATTTATAATGTATCGAAAGAAAGTAATGAAAGAATCAAAAGCTTTTATTGAATCTTCAGTCTTTTTGAATTAGTCAAGATTAAAAAGCATGAAATGAAAGATGACACTTCCATTCATATTTAGATAAATGGAATTACTTTTCAAAGGGATTGTATTATTAGGTAACATGGCACTGTCGAAACTTCCTTAGAATTTATCATCACCAATTAACTGTTGAGTTCATCTGGGTCAGCAGACGAACGGACAGGGAGACGCAGGCGCAGAATTTCCGCTTCCTGGTGTTCTTTTTTATAAAAGAAAAACATGTAGGTAGAGTTTCCTGTTAACGAAATGCTTGCTTAATTAGTTACGTGATACTGGTTTCCTTTGTAAATTTATTTCTGATATCAACTTTTTTCCCTTCTAATTTAGATAAGAAAATTGACACTTAATTTTAGTGCGATATAAAAATAAGTTTTTTTTTTGCGTTTAATGATTCAAATAATTGAAACATATCTCATAATGCTGATTAATAACATCATCCACACCAATATAAAGCCTCGAAAAACCTCACCTTATATTTAGATCCACAATCCAATCTCAAGTGTCAACTGTTTTGTTACTCGTATGTCCAGTGGCGGATTTACCATAGAGGCTAAGTAGGCTGGAGCCTAGGGCGGCAGATTTCAGGGGGCGGCAAATTTGGCCTAGATAAAAAAATTTTTTTCGGACGAAAATAAAAAATAAAATTTACATAAATTGAGAAAACTAGTTTCAAAGAAGTGAGAAGAATAAGAAGAAAGTGTTTTCTCAAAAAATTAATAAATTGAAACGCTTTATTAACCTGTCCTCGCTCCGCTCAATTATTACTACTAGAACTGTGTTGTGCGAAAATGGGATGGGAAAAGAAGCTATTGTATTGGTTCATGACATGACAAACACATTCCATGATTTATATCCTAGAATCATCCTAGAATAGATCCAATAGAGGGCTTTAAGAAGCACGAGGGCATATAAATTACTTAATGCGAGGTGCTAATCTGCTTTTCTTTCCAACTATGCTTTAATTTCATCATAACCGCACTAAATACCCAGAAAAAAGGAGGACTTTTCTGCTCTAGAGCAGAAAAAATGTATGAAAATCTTTTATTGGATTGTTTTAGATTTTTAGGGTTCCGTAGCCAAAATGGCAAAAACGGAACCCTTATAGTTTCGCGATGTCTGTCTGTCTGTCTGTCTGTCTGTCCGTCTGTCCGTCCGTCCGTCCGTCCGCGGCTTTGCTCAGGGGCTATCAAAGCTAGAAAGCTGTAATTTAGCAGGAATATATATGCCGACAAAATGGTACAATAAAAAAATAAAAATAAAATTTTTTTTGGATACCTCCCATAGACGTAGAGTGGGGGTGAGTTTTTTTTCTCATCCAATCTTATAGTGTGGGGTATCGTTGGATAGGTCTTTTAAAATCATAAGGGGGTTGCTAAATAAATTTTTACAGGGAAAACTGTAGCGGTTAAGTTTTTTTGAGAATTATTAGTAGTTTAAGAGTAAATTGCAGCCTAAGGTATAAAATAAACACCTAAATTTGGAATATTCCGTACAAAATACGAAATCCTTAAAAATATATTACTTTTTTTTTCGTAATGGTTACGGAATTCTATTTCGGGCGTGTCCGACACGCTCTTGGTCGGTTTTTTTTAATTGCACCACCAAAGAGGTAACAAGTATTTTTGCTGTAAAATTCCCTTTTTCCCCGTACATAACCAACTTACATTACCAGCACTGGGAGAGGACAAATAATTAATTTTTTTTTCCTTGTACAAAACCAACGTCATGGCCGGTAATGTACGAGGAAAAGTAATTCATAGCACAATACCCGGTTTTGGAGTAGGTTTCATTAATCCTACTCCAAAACCGGGTTTTGGAGTAGGATTTTTTTTCCTGGTACAAAAATTATTTGTCCTCTCCCAGTGCTGGTAATGTAAGTTGGTTATGTACGGGAACAAGGGATAAAATTAGCCTGCATAGTGTAAAAAATCTAGTGTTAAGTTTGTCAACCTGACGGTCTTATGAAATTTGACAGATTGCGTACATAGTTTGAATTGTAAATGATCTCTTACCTTAATTATTCTTACTACTGTACCGCATGTTTACAATTTGTTTTGTGTGCCAAAGTTAATAAATAAATAAAATGTACCAATCCTATCAAAAATAGTAAGTAGCTGTATAAAAAAAAACTTTTCATCTCTCCTGTTCGGAAAGTTTAATTTTCATGGGTAGATAGCCGGGTGGAAAATTGCTTTTCCTCCTCTAGGGTGAAAAGTATTTCTTTTTTAATTTTTCGGCTAGCCATGACATCGAAGATAATTGAGTTACGTCAACGACATTTTTTTTTTCACGTTTCGGCATGGCAAGTGGCCAGTCGAAAAGGTACCGATGGAGGTTGGATAGGTACAAGTAAATTCAATTTATTATGAATATTATTATTCTCGTTTTTTTGGAGTTTTTCAGTTTCCTCACAGTCGAAATGAAAAGTAGAGTGTCTAACTCGGGTGAAATAACCCATTTCCCCTCGAACTATTGGCGCTCTCACTTCGTTCGAGCGCCAGAAATATCTCGGGTGAAATGGGTCACTTTCCACCCTTGGTTATCAATCTACTATTGTGTGTTTGGTTGGCCAACCTGGTGCCCATCTGAAATTTGACAGATCGCGGGTAATTTTTTTTAAATACGGCTGCTTACTATTTCTGATAGCATTGGTAGCAACGATTTTTTGTATGAAATCTGTCAAATCTCATAAGACCGTCAGGATGACCAACCTAACACTAGCTTTTTTTTACACTATGCAGGCTAATTTTATACCAAAAATACTTGCGTTATCTCTTTGGTGGGGCAGTAAAAAAAATATAAAATAATGCAATAATAGCTATTTATGCAACTGTAACGTAATAGGGGTCCTTGTAACACGAGTGTGGTTTCATGAAACGAGGCGTAGCCGAGTTTCATAAAAGGGTCACACGAGTGTTTTAAGGCCTAATTACGTACAGTTGCATACAATATTTTATCTACGTTCATATATTAAATCCTCTATCATGTGTTCAAGAACCATTGAGTGTTACCTGCATTGCAACCAGAACTTTTTTTTTTTTTTTTTATACGACTGGATGGCAAACGAGCAAGTGGGTCTCCTGGTGGTAAGAGATCACCACCGCCCATAAACATCTCCAACACCAAGGGTATTGCAGATGGGTTGAACTTATACTAGGACCTTTACTTTGCTGGTAAATTATGAGTCATTTCCTTCCCCGCATCTAAAATATCGGACAGAGTCAAATTTTCTTCGCATTCACTGATATCAGACATCTTTAAGCAAAAACTATTTTTTCCCACGAACGAAAATTTGTAAAACAAAACGAAACTAATGAATCGAAAATGGCGCTAAAGCCGCTAAAACCCAGTACGTCACTGCGCATGTGCGGCATGTGCACGCATGCGCTAAAGCCGGTACTGCCACAGACAAGTGAAAATTAGAATCAAAACTTTTTGATATAAACTTTTTAGATTTGCCCTGTATCGTAATGGTTTAAAAAATTATATTATAACATTATTTTGTTAGAAGAAAAGTGTTGAAATGAGTTTTTTTTTTAATATTTCGGTATTGTGTTTAAAAAAGTATGTAAATATAAACTCGTTTTGAATTTTATAATTCGAATATTTCGATATGAGAGTAGATAAAAAAAATTCTTAATTTTTTTCTGCTCTAGAGCAGAAAAGTCCCGCTTACGCTGGGTATTTAGTGCGGCGGTTACGATGAAATTAAGGCATAGTTAGAAGAATTTTTTTTTTATACCGTTTACTAAATGTACGTTTCTACGTTTTTTTAAGTAAGCTGTATTTTTCAAACTTCACATTATTAGTGTAAGTATTCTTTAAACCTTACCCCACATTATAGATATTGATATATGAATGATTGAGCTTCTTTCAGCTCGGAAACATACCCAAAAACTAAAAAAAAGGAGAAAATTGATGGAAAAGCTGATGTAATGAAGGCGATAGAGCACAAATCATAAAGTCGTAATTTCGTTGGTAGGTAGTATAAGTACCGCTATCAAAAACGTACCTAACTTGTTAAAAAAAAACAAGTCTCGCAACTCAGTTCTTATACCGTAAAAAGTTGTGAAATCCATGTAAAACCAAGTTGGTTAAATTTATTCAGTCCCAAGTTATGGGTCCTTCTGTCTGAATCTGTTATTATATTACGTAATTAGCTAACTTAAACAACATCGTATAGTGACCATATCAATATTAAAAATCTTTTATGTTTTAAATAAATAGATTGATTTGGCCATCGCATGAAAACACAATGTACTCACAAGTAATACGTGATACATTAAGTTAGATTTTTTTTAAGTGCGATGTGCGATTGTCAAGTATTTATTATATAATGAGGGGTCAAAAATGGCCTGAACTGCTTCGAGAAAAGGCAGATACGGCGATAATATGAGATTATATCTATCTATATATATAAAAGGCAAACCTGACTCACTGAGTTATATATCAACGCACAGCCCAAACCGCTGGGCCTAGAAACTTGAAATTTGATACAGAGGTTCTTTTTATGATGTGAGTGAGCACTAAGAAAGGATTTTTAGAAATTCATCCCCTAAGAGGGTGAAATGGGGGGGTGAAGTTTATATGGAACTTTCTCATTTCTGGACTTTGAAGTATGAAAATAGGTGTATAAGTTTTCGATTACCATTAAAAATTATCTGTGTAGGTGAAATGGATAAAATTTTTCCTTAAAGGGGTAAAATGGGGGGGGTAAAGTTTGTATGGAAATTTTCTAATTTCTGGACTTAGAAGTATGAAAATAGGTGTATAAGTTCTAGATAACAATTCAAAATTATCTGTGTAGATGAAATGGATAAAATTTCCCTCTAAACGGGCAAAAAAGCGCGCATAACCGAATTCCACGCGGGCGAAGCCGCAGGCAAAAGCTAGTTAATAATAATATCGGCACCTACCTAATTTCATAGCTAATGTAGGGGCGGCAAAAATTTAATAGCCTACTGGCGGAAAAATTGTAAATCCGCCACTGCGTATGTCTAGAAATAAATAAACGCGTTAATATTCCATAAATCGTTGTTGCAGTCTCAACATCTGAATCTCCATTCCGCACCCAGAATAGAAATGACGCAGCAAAAGGGTGAGGAGTTCGATAATGGCCTGTCACATCGTAGCAGAATACTTTCAACACGAACTCAAACAAATGGATTTCCGTGAAACTAGATTCTTTTATCTTTTCGTATCTTACCAAAAAATGCTGACTATTTTCAATCCGTCGAAGGTAAATATTTAAGTATCTAATCGATATATACCGTTAAAAATTTAAAACTTAGGTTAATTTAGAATACACTACCACAAAGATCATCAATGCAAGTGAAGTAGCTTTAGCACGTGCTTATCTTACGACGAGACAGAGCTGTAGATAAATATCTAGTGACACACGTAAATAAATAGTATAAAAGCTCATTTTTCTTCCTCACGCTCAAACAGTTTTTAGTCGCGTTTCAATTAACTTACTAGTATTTACTATAAATGTGACTGAAACATTCAACTTTCTGATGCATTTTATGAAAGACGATCATTAAAATTACGACAACTATAACCATGCGAAAACCGAACTTTCCTCGGGGACAAGTGAATAACTTTATACGTAACAAGCCCATTTGCCTTACCATATTTACAACGCGGGGACAATGTGACTTTCAAAATCATCCGTATCGTTTTCTTTTTGCCAGGTAACCATGCGATCACGAATAGGCGAGTTGATGCAAGCAGTTCATGCGAGCAAATATGACAGCTGCCAGCCACAACCACATTACGATTTGCTATATATCATCCCTGCTTCATCAATCTTGGTATTTAGCTCTTTATAAATAGAGACTAAACCGATATTATACTGTTTCGACAGCCGCATGACCATGTTTGTTATTATTACAAATTGATTGAAGAGATGACACCTGATACGACTGATGTTTTCCGAAAGAAAGTTCCAGCGTGCAACGAAACCACTGAGTTATCGCTAATCGATCTACTAATATTTGTTTTATAATCCATCGTTGCGTAATATGAGGCAAATTAAACGGGAGGTATTAACTCATATTTTAATTATGTAATTCAACCTTTAGGTTTTCGTAAATAAAGATTATCTAGCTACTTAAGTAGCTAGAAAGATTACACATACCATCAAAACAACACACCACTGTCGACGGACGACGACACACAAAATCTTCTCAGAAACAAATCTATTACACAGAAAAAACTCGAACTCGAAAAAGCTCGCGAACCGAATATTCGGTTTCAGTAGGAAAGTTGCCGAAACTAAGATTGAATGAAATCCAAACTGGACTCGTGCGACGTTCAGGAGTAATCTGCGTCGATGACTACGCCACCAATGTATCAATCATGTACAGCCAAGAGCAAAAATAAGTATCTATTCGAACCACTCAAAAATATTTTACTACGGCCTTATTGCGTTGGAAGAGTCTGTGTGTCAAAGTAATATTGATGATTGATGCGCCTCGCGTTTTATTCCAAACAGCCAGTCTAGTGCCGTAAGGTACATAGATATCATGATGTCAATGCCCACCAAACTATAAATTTATCGTATAATCGCTTATGTAACATAGATACATAATTAAGATAAAAGCAAGGTGAAAAAACATGCACTAGAATAACCCTCAAAACGTAAACGTAGTTTCGATTTCGATTGATCGGCTTCAGTCGAAACTGATACAAAAACCGAAATTAGACTTCGGTTTCGGTGGCAAATACCTGGTCGAACACTACGTAGCTCTTTCAATGCAAGAGCTGTCTAAAAAGCATGCGCAAACGCATCCTTGACTTTACCATAACAAATGACAGGTGAGGACACTATCCTTGTTCTCAAAAGCGGTAAAAAATGCACACGTGTTAACTTGTCATTAACTCGACAGATGTCGCAGGTGTGTCAAAGTTAAATGTCAAGCGGTGCGCGTGCGACGATACATATTCATACGGACAATTATACTGCAGTGGTAATGCGTGGAGAAATGCTGTGGAGCATTATTACTTGTTACATTATGACTATGTGTATTCTAGAATGACTTTTTAGTTGGTGGTTAACTTTTTAGAGGAACGTGAACATTTCTTGCTTAAAGTTGCTGTCGATCAGGTTTAAAAATATTGAAACTTGGTTGAAGAAAAACACAATGTTGTACCTAGTTATAAAATATTATTATATATATATTACAGTCTACTTTATTTCCCCACATCTTATGAGAAAAACACCACAGGAAACGCCGTGGTTTTGTTTTTGTACAAAATAATTTAATTATAAATTTAAATTACAAGTTCCATGGTTCTTACAAAGTAATGGATGGGTTTTTGATTAACCAGTAATCAACGGCAACGGTTGCATTAACTTTTATTAAGGGACTGATGAGAAAGGTTGAATTTATAGTTTGTCTGATTATATGAGATGAGACTTCAATCTTCTTAATCAATTTTATTTGTAATTAGTTTATTATGAAAAAATGACTTTCTGCCAAGTTTCTTACAGCGCATTCTTCTTGGCAATGATGGTCTTTCCGAAAGCGCTGGTAGTTTAAAAAGTAACGTGTAAAAGTACCCCTTGCGGCCTATTTACTGAATAAATTATTTGATTTGAAATTCAGTTTGAAATGGACGATTTATGAGTGCTAGGTATTTCTAGATTTTCTCAATAGGTAATCCTTTACTTCGAAATGAAACGTGATCTGTATTTTTTATTGTTACTTATGTTAATTAGAATATCACCATGGAAGGTTGTGAAACAAACAATGGTATTGAAAGGGCATCCGTAAGTAAGATTTTATGCAATAAATAACTAAGGTCGGTGCTGTAGGTAACGCAGTTTACCGAATGATTCTTTCGTTTGAAAAAATCAATCTATTGGACGAGATTGCTCTCAAAAACAGGACCAACAACAGAAGACTATGCCCCGAGTTGTGTGATACACAATACCTATCAATCGTGTAGGTAGTAAATTATTACTTAATTACACTATTGCGTACATACCGAGTAGCAAAAAGTATCGCAAGTTTAGATTCACGGATAATTTATTTGCTATATATATAAAACCTCAATAGATGTTCATGATTTTTCAAACATTTTACTTCAAGTTCATTGCTTTCATTCTTATTTAACTATTACAGCTTAAGAATTTCAGCCATAAAAACTAAACAATATCGCTTCTCATACTGGCCATCAGTATCGAGTATGACTATATTCCAGAAGAACCGGCGGACAGCATTCCAGGCAGACTATAGATAGGCACGGCCGCTCTGGCCTTATTAATGAATGGGGCATGCAAATGGCAGCTGGATTCTCGCTTAAACTATGTTGCTGCAGGAGTGTAATTGTAGGGTAATAAAGATATTTTCAAAGATGGCCAACAACACGTTCTGCTATTTTATCTTATGCTCGGAACATGTTCAGAATCGGTAGATACATATTTAAAATGCCTGGAATTGGAGAACGGAATTTATTTCCACATACATTCATACTTTAATAGGCTTAAAGTATGGTATTCCCTTGACTTGTCTAAAAACGTTTTGCATAATTTCACTTTGTCTAACAACTTTTAATATAATGAATAGTTTGTCTAAAGTCAATTTGTATAATTTCATTATATATAATTTTTATTTTGTCGAATTTTCATTTTAACTAAATGATCATTTGCATAATTCTTCTTTTGTCGAATATTATTTTATCGAAAACTCACTTTGTCGATTCTTATTTTACCTAATCATCATATAGCCGAATAACGTTTTAACTAATATGATTTGGCATAACTCTTATTTTGTCGAATATTATATCATCGAAAACTCACTTTGTCGATTCTTATTTTACCTAATCATCATATAGCCGAATAACGTTTTAACTAATATGATTTTGCATAACTCTTATATTGTCGAATATTATTTTGACGAATACAATAGTTATAGAAATTCTAATCACAGATTAAGTTAGGTTAGAATTACGACATTTGATTTATGCGAGCGAGCGAAGCGAGCGAGCAAGATGGTCCAGAGCAGAAGCGATACGGATAGGTTAGGTTCAGAAGGCTAAGGCGGGAGCGAAGCGGAGCGGAGCGGAGCGTAGCTCCCGCCTTAGCCTTCGATGTTAGGTTTTTTTTTATAGCAGCCCAGATAATTAAGATAATAGATAGATAAGTAATAGAAAAAAGTAAAACTAGGCAACATGTAAGACAGATATGTTAGTCAAACATTATGCAAAACAAGTTTATACAAAGTGAAATTATGCAACATGTACTTTAGGCAAAATATAATTATGTCAGTCAAACATTATATTAAATAAGAATATACAAAATAAAATTATGCAACATGTACGTTAGGCAAAATATAATTATGTCAATCAAACATTATGCGAAGTAAGTTTATATGAAATGAAAATTATGCAACATGTACATTAGGCAAAACGTAATTATGTCATTTGAACATTATACAATATAAGTTTATACAAATTGAAAATTAGATCACTTAAAATTAGGCAAAACAAAATTATGTAAAGTAAGTCGTATGTAAAATGACTTTCAGTAAAATGAAAATTAGGTAAAATGAAACATTAGGTTAAGTGATATTAGGTAATCTAAAATTAGGCAAAGTGAAAATAGGCAAAAAGTTGTTATGCAAAACAAGGTACAACCTTAAAGTATAGACCAAAGCGTAGGTATAGATAGGTTAAGTTAGATAAGAATTAAGGTAGAAAAAGCTTGATCTACGGAAGATCTACTATGAATAGAGCACTGTGTATACCCATATACCCACCACACTGGGTGCAAATGTAGTGAAAAAGAATAAGACGGCTGCGATTTTCGCTTTTCAAATTATTTTTCTCCGAAGTTTCGTTTATGTTTTATACTCGTAGTCATTTTGCTAAACCAATTTTCAATAACATCATCTCCGCCCTATACACGTCTCACTAGGCAAATGCCTCCTGTAAAATAGAAAGGGCTTGGGCTGCAGTTCCCACACGTGCCCAGTGTCCATTGATATCTTTCCACGAACCATTGACTTGTTTCCCCTCACATGAAGGGTCCACGGAAAGAACATGTCTAGTCACCTAAGCAATTTTTTGAGTTATAGCGGTTTGAAAGTTAGTCATCACGAACAATTATATGGTTACCATTTCTTTAAAAGTTAATAATTACATTTTATAATGTTTTCAGATTATTTAATTCAATGGTAAGTCATAGTACTTTGTGAGCTCTACATTTCGAGAATAAAATCTCAATAAAAAAAAAAAGTGACTACACATGTTCTTTCCGTGGACCCTTCACATATTTTCAATACCGAAAAGTTCACGCTAAATTTTAAGTGTTTCTATTTCTCAGAGTTGTGAGTCCGGGTTTGAAACAAGAAACAACGACCGTCTCGATAAGTCAATGTCGCACTAGGCTACCATTTTCATCAATTTTAGTTTAACGTTAATTTCACTGATATAAACTACATTAAATTCAAACTTCTATCTGACATCTAAAACTCTAATAGTGGTGCCATATGCTATTAACAAACTGCAACTGTCCAGTTATCACTATTAATTTGCAACGAACGAACACTTTATTCACTTTCCCCGTCTCTGCACTATTTCCTTCATAAATACTTCAACTTGTAACTCTAATCTCAGTTATATTAGTTGCCGTATCCACCTTTATTTCCTGTTTGCGTCGTTTCATTGTTAAGGTCCCCATTCATTCCACTGTCTGGATCTGTCACGGGATTTGTGGCTTGTATCGAAACACAGATTAGCTACCATTTGAATATAACGAGAACAGGGTACGGTAGGCATCGATATACCTGGTAAAACAAGCGCAAAACGCACAAGGGACGGCAACGAGTCGGGTTGGGAGTGCGATGGGCCTATTTACCTTGCTGTACATATATGAACATCACACCGACGGCGGGTGCGGGGTAGTTTTAGATTCGGACAGGAACGGGAATCGCAAAAAATCCTCTTTATGTTATCATAAATGGCTCTGATAAAGTCCCAAAATTGAATATGTTTTGGCCTCGAATATTAGTTATCGTAAATCACAAATGCGTGTATAGTGGGTACGAGTATTACATATTATTACGTATGCATTTGTTTTGTATCTAGTAAAATATATAACATCAAACACTATTACGAGGGTTATGCCAATCGATTGTATAAGGAGCGTCGTATCGTAACATAACAATAGCTAATTATCCTTTTCAATGTAGATCCATTAAAGATTGCGAATATGTTGATATTGTATCGACTCGTTACTGTTAATTATGATATTTAATCGTACTGATAGTAGTAAGTTAGTGGTTCGATTAAACCTTCTAAGATTCTTCTTCATCTTTTGCAAGGTCGTGACTTTGATGCTACCTGCGCTTTTGAAGAAAATCATTAGTGCAACGACGTAGTAACATTTGTTGCGGAGACAGTTTCGAGACCGGAAAGATATAGAATAGATTTTGTACAGGAAAATTACGTAGTTCCCGCTGAAAAAAGGGCAAAAGCTAGTGTTACTATAATTTACTTAGCTTGAGTTATACCAAGTTACTTTGGGGAGAAGCAAGATGAGCGTAATTTTTTGAGTTATGACTCGCGTAATTTCTGCTGCATTCGGTTTTGTACAATAATTACGTGACCGAAAATACGCCACTCACAACTCAAATTACGATCGTTTGGCTTCATCCCCAATCATAATTCATAACCGTCAAATCAAGCGGACTAAATGACAGGTTTGACATTGGTCATGGTTATAATAATTTCATACTCACGCGTAACCGCTCATCTTCGGCCTAAGCTGCTTCCCACATGCTCGCGAAGTTGACCACCCCACCCACTGCTGCTCAGAATAAGTGGGCTCGGTCTGTAGTTCACACGCGGGTACAGTGCAGATTGGGTTCGAAAAATTTCTCCTTAGTGCACCTCTATGATCATGAGGATTACGTCTGCCAAATTTCAAGTCTCTATCTACAGTGGTTTAGGCTGTGCGGCTGTCAGTCGGTAACGACACTTCCATAGGTATGGATTATTTTTGTTATAAATATTATCTGTGGTAATATTGAATAATACGATTCAACACTTAGCTTGGTATTTAATATTTGCTGCCGTCTGTACTTGAAGTTTAGTTTATGTAGAAATGGAAATCGGATTTATAGACAGTAAATGGGTGAGTTATGTTGTTTTGAACACGCTGTGTGTTGGAACTGGCGAGTGATACAGTATATTTTGTTCTTGTAATGAGGTGTGGAAATTATGGCGATCGGATTAGGCTATAGAATTTACCTTGTGGTCTAGTCTTTAAATACATTTAGGTATTCAATTAATTTTAACCTCTACAGAGCGTGAATGAATGAATAGTGTATTTTACAACGCGGAACGTAGTTACTATAATGATCGAGCCTATCAATCTCTAGGGCCGACAACGCATCTGTGATACCCCTCTTGTTGCTGTTGATACTACTTATACTCGCACGTACTAACGACCATTTTTGTTTGAAATTAAGAAAGAAAGAAAATACATGAATTCACAACAAAACAACACAAGACAGAACAATGTAATAAATAAAATACAAATAGACAAAGCATAGAATGTGTAATTGCGGTTGCGAATCGGACACTAACTCATCATGTTGCTGAAGCGTTAGTTAAAATGCCGCGCAGGGCTGATTTTGAGCCACCACCGTCGATGACGCTCGGTACGTTATAAAGAATTAATATTTACTACATAATACTAGATGAATGGATAATTTGTAAACTATTAACTGTTTTAATTAAAACATCACATCTCATTATCAGTATTTTTAAATCATCTTGAAATACTGATAATGATGTCATCATTGCAGAGCACAATACCTCAATGAATTACCAAACAAGGAAGCATTGCACAACCGATCGCGATCCAGATAGCTGAGCCCATTCAAAATTCACTTTCGCACCACCCACTCCCATTGTGACTTATTTGTCCTTAAAGTACTCAAGCCGTTTGTCTCCCGATGCTAAATCACTTTCCTGATGCTAAATGACCAATTGAGTATGAGAAAGCTTGTATTAGCGCTCTACTGCAAGGTAATAAACGTGTTGGAAGTGCCGTGCTAAATAGTTTAAGCTCAATTATTTACTAGAATTCCGCTTGCTCCTTGCACCTATTCAAAATGAGCAGAGATAGTGATTTCTGAATAGTGAAGACTTTAATCACCCAGGTTCATAAAATTAAGAACGACAGCAATATTCACTTCCATTCTATTTCATTCCAACAAATTTGTATGTAGGGGTTTTCGGGAATGACAAATCGGTCTAGCTAGGTCCTATTTCTGGGAAAACGCTTATTATCGAGTTTTTGCCCGATCGAAGCTCCGCTCGGTCGCCCAGGTACTTATCAGGAAAAGAGCAGTCTTCTGATGCCTACTCCAAATTTCAATGCTTTCGCTTTGCATCCCGACAAGCTGCAATTTGATAACAGCGTGGGCTGATACGAAGCTAATTCTCTATGATTATAGTACTTCTCACTCCCTTCAGCATTAACCTGTCTCGTGAGAGTAATGCTTATCATTTCATTTTCACTTGTTTCACTGCAAAGTTCCATGTCAATGTTTTTGTTTAATTGGATTAAAACTTCGTTTGTTTCTATTACTTACATCAAATACATCGATTAATTTTCAATTTCGACAGTTATTATTATTGCTAAATACATGTAATACATTGTATTATTCTGTTTCGATAAGGTTCATAAACCTCATGTTCGGTTATTATTATTTATTACAAGTACAAGCCAAAACTTCCATCGTAATTACGTACGTAATTTTTCCATGAGTAGATGGATCTTCATAGGAATCCTAATAGAAGTCTCAATCTTCTACTTGAGAGGTGACGAGGTCATAGTCACGCTGTTTATTGTTTCTGTCCTGTTTCCGCTTATATCAGTTGTTACGTGCAACTCATTTTGTCTGATGCAATTTAGAAGTTAGGTATACATAATAGTCTTGTTCGCATATCATGTTCGAGATAGGGATCTTTATCTTTATCGGAATTATTATTCTGGCTCGGCTTTACTAACGTTATCGTGTTAATCAATGATCTTTGTTTTTGGAACTCGTTTTCGCCGGAAACTGCTAACGAAAATAAAAGTTACTTATAAGTACATGTATACAGACTTCTCCGGTTAATTAGACAGATTAGTTTGTGCATTTGAGTGGGTCATATAGGTACAAGTCGTTTCATTTTCTTGGTTTTTTCAGACGTTTTGGTCGGAAGAGATTGCTCTAACGCGATTAGACCGCCTGTTTCTTACCTTGGAATTATTTTTTTGTATGAAACTCAGTTTTCTGTACTGCTTACTATATTGTGGTGTTCAATAAAGAGTCAGTGTGTTGTATTGTGTATCTGCGTCTTTGTACAAAGAGTCAAAACTGTGATGGTATATTTCTGGTCGCGGACGAGGATGTATATGTACCTTAAACCAAGATATAAGCATCATAAGAACCGCCTTACTCTCTATATCGCTCATTAATAATGTACGTAATTTTCATGCGGATATGGAGGAGTGCGTTGCTATTAATTAATACTTTTTTTTACA
This sequence comes from Choristoneura rosaceana, assembly GCA_037349165.1. Classification (NCBI taxonomy): domain Eukaryota; kingdom Metazoa; phylum Arthropoda; class Insecta; order Lepidoptera; family Tortricidae; genus Choristoneura; species Choristoneura rosaceana. The sequence goes on along the minus strand of JAZBNJ010000012.1, from coordinate 9,837,875 downwards.
TAGGACAATTAGAAAAAATATTTCGCAAAATATCAAGGTTTTCTTCTAGAATTCAATGAGATACCCATCTTAAATTAAGTGTTGTCAAGCCATTGTTGTGTCTTATTCATGAAACAGCTCTTTACAATTTGCCAGCAACTCAATTTAGCCATCAAGTTAATGTAGGAGTGATCGCTATGACAGTCTGTGCCTGGGCTCGAGAAAGTTATTGTCTAACTGAGATCACGACTCGTGTGCTCTTACTTAATGCGATATGCTTGGATATGGGTCTTAAGCGTTTTCTTATTGCGAAGCTTTCTTTGATCGTGATCGCTAAATGATTATTGGATGAAAATGGCTCGTATAGGAAGACTATTACCTTTGTGGCCAGTCGATGGTGTTTCTGAGAATATCGTACTAGACAGTACGATACTACCTGTCACTGGCATATCCAAAGTTCTTCACATATTTGTTCGATATTTGAATTGGATTCACTGCGATACGCCTGCAACTGTCCAGGCTAGTAACTAAAGAAAAATCCGCATCTTTCACTGCGACTGTGTTTCCTGAACACTACAATTTGGCCGCTTTCAAGTCTAGGGTGAATGAGCATTTACCAGGCAAGCGTGCTCCAACGTAGGCCTCAAACGAACAATGAATAATCCATACATATGATATGATGCTATAATCCTGATGACATTTAAGGTGATTAGAGTTCACATGGTCCGTATTTAGCTGCGACGGCGCCTAGTCCCACTCCAGATACTTCCTTAAACATAACCATATTTACGTAAATTCCAAACAGGTTAGAATTTCCAAGCCATTATTTCAATAACCACTATTATGAAAATGGAGTGCATAATGTTCAAACGCTAGACACGTCTGACAATAGTTAAGTATATAATGTATATAGTACATAATGTACGTGTATCTGGTAGACACTGGTAGTGGCCATAATAACATCATTAGCGTGGGGTATCAGGAAAGTCACAATGCGGACTCGTTTGTATGATGTAGGTACAATTCGGTTGCACGGAAAGAAATTATTCATAGCTTTAGCTTTGTTAATGTTCTACCTAAATACAGTTCAGTTCCGTATTACGACTATGTAGTCCGCACTGCAGATATTTTCATATTGAGTTGAGTTAAAATAAAGCTAGAACATAGTATAATAGTTAGTACCTTTTATTTTATGTGGTGATTGTGAGGCTTGACCAATTGTGTGTTGCCAGTGATTACATACTGATCTAAGGCGTTAACGATGGGCCTCATGAGGAAGCTCAAAGTCACTTAGAGGGCTATGGAGAGGACTATACTCGGGGTTCCCCGCGGGATAGAATCAGACATGATGATAATATAGTGGGTTAAGTAGCACTAAATGAATTGTTCCTTCGTAGATGGAGTGGTGGGCGACGAAAATAATAAGTGCAGCGAGTAAAGTTTTCTTTAGAATCTGCAACAGAACGTCTTTTTTTGTATGTAAGCAACGGATTAATAAAATAGCTTCTATGAAACTAATATGGCATATTAAATATGCCATTTGTACAATATAAACATAGTTAAACATAGCATTTAAGACATGAAGTATAGTATATTTAGATCGGGTAATAGGAACGGTAGATGGCATTACATTTGATCATAAGTACAAACAGTAGCAAAAAATATGACAAGTTAAATAAAGTGTGTGTTAAACTGTGGTAGTAAGTACTCGTATTGTTTACTGTCAAAAACATTTTCACTCTCGGACACACCCAGCGACCCATAAAGTTACGTTGTTAGACACAATCAGCGAAATGATTGGGTCCATTAACCGTTCTGCGAAACTCGAGAAGCGTTTAAACGCTCGAGTTGGTAGCGAATGAGAGCGGCGCACGCGCATGAGCGCGGGACATGAGCTGCGTCTGGTATCCTTGCTGCTGCTATATCACGCTCATGATGAAAACTTTGCGGCCAATTTTCGATGAATTGTCTGCGCGAGGGACTTTAATACAGGTCAAACCACTGCACTGAAAAGGTTTTTTAAAAGGAAGAAAATAGCTGTCTCCTTTTTAGGGTTCCGTACCTAAAGGGTGCCAACGGAACCTTATTACTGAGACTCCGCTGTCTGTCTGTCTGTTTGTCCGTCCGTCTGCCACAGGACTCTATCTCTTGAGTCGTAATGGTTAGACACTAAAATTTTTCACAGATTTTGTATTATTGTGGCCGCAACACAACAATAAATACGAAAAACAGAAAAACAAATACAACAAACTTGATTTTTCGCCGTTTTTTTGCTAATGTCTAATGTTGTATAGACAGATAATGGTACGGAACCTTTCGTGCGCGATTCCAACTCGTTTCTATCTCGTACTGAACTGACTTGCGGAAATGATTATTCTTGTATTATTTTAATGGATATTAAGTAAATAAGATTTGTCAATTGAATAAAGTTTTTATTACATAGAACAAAATTATGTTTATCGATAGGCACTCATCACAAGAAACAACACGTAAGATAAAATTACTTTTTATTACAAGATGCTACATCTAATAATAGCTTCATTACCAGCCCATTAAACCTAAATCAACACGCAGTGGCGGATTTACAATTTTTCCGCCAGTAGGCTATTAAATTTTTGCCGCCCCTACATTAGCTATGAAATTAGGTAGGTGCCGATATTATTATTAACTAGCTTTTGCCTGCGGCTTCGCCCGCGTGGAATTCGGTTATGCGCGCTTTTTTGCCCGTTTAGAGGGAAATTTTATCCATTTCATCTACACAGATAATTTTGAATTGTTATCTAGAACTTATACACCTATTTTCATACTTCTAAGTCCAGAAATTAGAAAATTTCCATACAAACTTTACCCCCCCCATTTTACCCCTTTAAGGAAAAATTTTATCCATTTCACCTACACAGATAATTTTTAATGGTAATCGAAAACTTATACACCTATTTTCATACTTCAAAGTCCAGAAATGAGAAAGTTCCATATAAACTTCACCCCCCCATTTCACCCTCTTAGGGGATGAATTTCTAAAAATCCTTTCTTAGTGCTCACTCACATCATAAAAAGAACCTCTGTATCAAATTTCAAGTTTCTAGGCCCAGCGGTTTGGGCTGTGCGTTGATATATAACTCAGTGAGTCAGGTTTGCCTTTTATATATATAGATAGATATAATCTCATATTATCGCCGTATCTGCCTTTTCTCGAAGCAGTTCAGGCCATTTTTGACCCCTCATTATATAATAAATACTTGACAATCGCACATCGCACTTAAAAAAAATCTAACTTAATGTATCACGTATTACTTGTGAGTACATTGTGTTTTCATGCGATGGCCAAATCAATCTATTTATTTAAAACATAAAAGATTTTTAATATTGATATGGTCACTATACGATGTTGTTTAAGTTAGCTAATTACGTAATATAATAACAGATTCAGACAGAAGGACCCATAACTTGGGACTGAATAAATTTAACCAACTTGGTTTTACATGGATTTCACAACTTTTTACGGTATAAGAACTGAGTTGCGAGACTTGTTTTTTTTTAACAAGTTAGGTACGTTTTTGATAGCGGTACTTATACTACCTACCAACGAAATTACGACTTTATGATTTGTGCTCTATCGCCTTCATTACATCAGCTTTTCCATCAATTTTCTCCTTTTTTTTAGTTTTTGGGTATGTTTCCGAGCTGAAAGAAGCTCAATCATTCATATATCAATATCTATAATGTGGGGTAAGGTTTAAAGAATACTTACACTAATAATGTGAAGTTTGAAAAATACAGCTTACTTAAAAAAACGTAGAAACGTACATTTAGTAAACGGTATAAAAAAAAAATTCTTCTAACTATGCCTTAATTTCATCGTAACCGCCGCACTAAATACCCAGCGTAAGCGGGACTTTTCTGCTCTAGAGCAGAAAAAAATTAAGAATTTTTTTTATCTACTCTCATATCGAAATATTCGAATTATAAAATTCAAAACGAGTTTATATTTACATACTTTTTTAAACACAATACCGAAATATTAAAAAAAAAACTCATTTCAACACTTTTCTTCTAACAAAATAATGTTATAATATAATTTTTTAAACCATTACGATACAGGGCAAATCTAAAAAGTTTATATCAAAAAGTTTTGATTCTAATTTTCACTTGTCTGTGGCAGTACCGGCTTTAGCGCATGCGTGCACATGCCGCACATGCGCAGTGACGTACTGGGTTTTAGCGGCTTTAGCGCCATTTTCGATTCATTAGTTTCGTTTTGTTTTACAAATTTTCGTTCGTGGGAAAAAATAGTTTTTGCTTAAAGATGTCTGATATCAGTGAATGCGAAGAAAATTTGACTCTGTCCGATATTTTAGATGCGGGGAAGGAAATGACTCATAATTTACCAGCAAAGTAAAGGTCCTAGTATAAGTTCAACCCATCTGCAATACCCTTGGTGTTGGAGATGTTTATGGGCGGTGGTGATCTCTTACCACCAGGAGACCCACTTGCTCGTTTGCCATCCAGTCGTATAAAAAAAAAAAAAAAAAGTTCTGGTTGCAATGCAGGTAACACTCAATGGTTCTTGAACACATGATAGAGGATTTAATATATGAACGTAGATAAAATATTGTATGCAACTGTACGTAATTAGGCCTTAAAACACTCGTGTGACCCTTTTATGAAACTCGGCTACGCCTCGTTTCATGAAACCACACTCGTGTTACAAGGACCCCTATTACGTTACAGTTGCATAAATAGCTATTATTGCATTATTTTATATTTTTTTTACTGCCCCACCAAAGAGATAACGCAAGTATTTTTGGTATAAAATTAGCCTGCATAGTGTAAAAAAAAGCTAGTGTTAGGTTGGTCATCCTGACGGTCTTATGAGATTTGACAGATTTCATACAAAAAATCGTTGCTACCAATGCTATCAGAAATAGTAAGCAGCCGTATTTAAAAAAAATTACCCGCGATCTGTCAAATTTCAGATGGGCACCAGGTTGGCCAACCAAACACACAATAGTAGATTGATAACCAAGGGTGGAAAGTGACCCATTTCACCCGAGATATTTCTGGCGCTCGAACGAAGTGAGAGCGCCAATAGTTCGAGGGGAAATGGGTTATTTCACCCGAGTTAGACACTCTACTTTTCATTTCGACTGTGAGGAAACTGAAAAACTCCAAAAAAACGAGAATAATAATATTCATAATAAATTGAATTTACTTGTACCTATCCAACCTCCATCGGTACCTTTTCGACTGGCCACTTGCCATGCCGAAACGTGAAAAAAAAAATGTCGTTGACGTAACTCAATTATCTTCGATGTCATGGCTAGCCGAAAAATTAAAAAAGAAATACTTTTCACCCTAGAGGAGGAAAAGCAATTTTCCACCCGGCTATCTACCCATGAAAATTAAACTTTCCGAACAGGAGAGATGAAAAGTTTTTTTTTATACAGCTACTTACTATTTTTGATAGGATTGGTACATTTTATTTATTTATTAACTTTGGCACACAAAACAAATTGTAAACATGCGGTACAGTAGTAAGAATAATTAAGGTAAGAGATCATTTACAATTCAAACTATGTACGCAATCTGTCAAATTTCATAAGACCGTCAGGTTGACAAACTTAACACTAGATTTTTTACACTATGCAGGCTAATTTTATCCCTTGTTCCCGTACATAACCAACTTACATTACCAGCACTGGGAGAGGACAAATAATTTTTGTACCAGGAAAAAAAATCCTACTCCAAAACCCGGTTTTGGAGTAGGATTAATGAAACCTACTCCAAAACCGGGTATTGTGCTATGAATTACTTTTCCTCGTACATTACCGGCCATGACGTTGGTTTTGTACAAGGAAAAAAAAATTAATTATTTGTCCTCTCCCAGTGCTGGTAATGTAAGTTGGTTATGTACGGGGAAAAAGGGAATTTTACAGCAAAAATACTTGTTACCTCTTTGGTGGTGCAATTAAAAAAAACCGACCAAGAGCGTGTCGGACACGCCCGAAATAGAATTCCGTAACCATTACGAAAAAAAAAGTAATATATTTTTAAGGATTTCGTATTTTGTACGGAATATTCCAAATTTAGGTGTTTATTTTATACCTTAGGCTGCAATTTACTCTTAAACTACTAATAATTCTCAAAAAAACTTAACCGCTACAGTTTTCCCTGTAAAAATTTATTTAGCAACCCCCTTATGATTTTAAAAGACCTATCCAACGATACCCCACACTATAAGATTGGATGAGAAAAAAAACTCACCCCCACTCTACGTCTATGGGAGGTATCCAAAAAAAATTTTATTTTTATTTTTTTATTGTACCATTTTGTCGGCATATATATTCCTGCTAAATTACAGCTTTCTAGCTTTGATAGCCCCTGAGCAAAGCCGCGGACGGACGGACGGACGGACAGACGGACAGACAGACAGACAGACAGACAGACATCGCGAAACTATAAGGGTTCCGTTTTTGCCATTTTGGCTACGGAACCCTAAAAATCTAAAACAATCCAATAAAAGATTTTCATACATTTTTTCTGCTCTAGAGCAGAAAAGTCCTCCTTTTTTCTGGGTATTTAGTGCGGTTATGATGAAATTAAAGCATAGTTGGAAAGAAAAGCAGATTAGCACCTCGCATTAAGTAATTTATATGCCCTCGTGCTTCTTAAAGCCCTCTATTGGATCTATTCTAGGATGATTCTAGGATATAAATCATGGAATGTGTTTGTCATGTCATGAACCAATACAATAGCTTCTTTTCCCATCCCATTTTCGCACAACACAGTTCTAGTAGTAATAATTGAGCGGAGCGAGGACAGGTTAATAAAGCGTTTCAATTTATTAATTTTTTGAGAAAACACTTTCTTCTTATTCTTCTCACTTCTTTGAAACTAGTTTTCTCAATTTATGTAAATTTTATTTTTTATTTTCGTCCGAAAAAAATTTTTTTATCTAGGCCAAATTTGCCGCCCCCTGAAATCTGCCGCCCTAGGCTCCAGCCTACTTAGCCTCTATGGTAAATCCGCCACTGTCAACACGCATGGCACGCACGCTAATTATAGACTTTGATATGGATTACAGTAAGTGCAACGAAACGCATTAACAATGCATTAGTTCCATTTGAGGGAGCAAGCTGCAGTCAAATGGACCGTGAAGTCTACAGCTTATGCTAAGACCGTACCTATGGTTCCTACTTAGTTGGGATCAGATCAGCATGATTTCTTGGTGTTCCGGGCCGAATGCCGACAAAGGGTTGTGATGTGAACGATTGATCTATTTAAACTCCATTTCAATAGAATATGACAATCCTGTACACACTTCCAGCCAATTAATATGAACAACGGGTTGCCTAGGTCTCGGTGATGTGACTATTCTTATTTTTTGATTCCTTTTAGATTATAAATCCCATCAACAAGGACATAAGTACATAGTAAAGTGTGCCCACGTTAGGGTGTCTTGAATGTCTAGGAAATTGTCAGATTCTATTGAAATGTAGTTTAAACTTACTGCAATGAATTCTTCGAACTAACGATCGGACGCATAAGGCCTATTAAAATTGCCGAGTCACATTGCTCAAATAGTCAAATCTAACAAACTCATCGAGCTACAGCCCAACATCGCATCGTACACGCTTTAAAGCAACATTGAAACAATCGACCACACGTGGTCTCGTCAACGACTGTAATCAGACACCTACGGAAGCGGCCATCCATATTCATACCAACCGGTTCAGGAAGCACTCACTCCTGATTCGGCCGAGGAAGTGGATTGTGTGATGTCATTGTGGCTTGGGTGAGATTGAAGCTTTTGAGCGCACGTACGCTTTCGGCTTTCGTTGATTTGTGGACTTTGGCAGAACTTTGACTGGAGTGATGTACGAGTAAACAAGGAGACTTCCCATAGTGGACACAGAACAGGCTGTTCAAAAAAAAATGCTAAATTTGATAAAAAAAACAACAACAACCACATTAAGCTTCATAAAACCGTTAAAAATGTGGCCTTAGATAGATAAATTTAAAAAATATTTTTTACAAATGACACTTGTCGTAAAATTAAGTTACTTTATCGTGCTGCTTACATACAAGTTTGGATGTTGTCCACATTTGTTAACTTTTCAAGCAATGATCTGTTGCGAAGCACAGTGGTGGACCGAGAGTTAGTGGCGCCTTTTGCTCACTCGGGGCCTATCTTAGTATTCAACTTAGTGGGATTTTGTCAAAACTGTCTTCGATAATAATACACTAAGATTCCAATGGACTGTTATATCCAAAGGACCGTGGGCCCAAGAAGTTCAAATGTAAATCCACCCTTGGCGAAGCACGCTTCGGCAGTATTATTTCATGTATACTTTGTTCCAACGTAAGGCGAAAAAACGAACATTAAAGAAGTTTAAATCTTGTCCGATGCACTTGTTTATCATTTACTTTTAGTACACAAACTTTCAAAGTAGGGATGTTAGGTGGTCAGTTGGTCACTCAAGACAATAAAACTTGTTGTAGGTAAGTACTTATCATGTTTTAGAATGACTTTGAAACACATGCGAAAAGTTGTCCATAGTAAGTTTTTCTCTTGCCATTGAACAGATTATTTTACTTCTTGTATACTCTTGTAAGAATGTTTTCATGTATTTTTTTAAGTAAACAGACTATGATTGGGTTTATTCAGGATTATTTCGAAGTAGTAAATAATCTCGCGCATTAATATGATAATTTCCAAGAAAATTCACTGTCAATAGAACATGAAACGGCGATTAGTTTTAGATTAAACAAAGCACAATACCGTCGGCCTTGTGTCAAACCGGCGAGGTTCGTTGACCCCGCCAAATGCGGAGTGGATTCCAGCGTTTACGAATATAGCGTAGATAAACTTAGCAACACAGAGTATGGCCATTAGCGATCAAGTAAGATGTTGGATTAATTAAAGTTTCACCAAATATTAGTGTTCTGATTGAGGAGTTATTCAATCTATCGATTATTTCTATGATTTGATTCTGTAGTATCGACTGTGATGTGAAAAACCTACGAATATATATTTATTCATAGGAAAAAGATTAGCAGTGTTTACGTTTGAAGGAGAATGGGTAAATTGGTCTAACGGCGGCCTGTGAATCCTGTGATGAAGTTACAATACTTAAATTAAAATACTTAATGATAGTCGCTAAATACTTCACTTGGAGACCTCATCATGCCGAAACATTGTTTTACATAAGTATCTATAGTACTAGGTCAATAATTGAAAAACTGTGCAAAGTATTCCAAAAGAAAATTGCTTATTAAGTCACGGTAATTAAACTTTCATCAATTAACAGTAGGAATATATTATACATGGACAATTACATGGATAAATTTATGGGCAATTACATGGTCAGATAAATTATCCTGGGCCGCTCAACCAAGTTACATACAAATTTAATTCTCCTTAATTTTTCTCTGAATAATCCTCATAATACGCGAATAGGCGATACTATTCAGTTGTGAGTGACTCTCTGAACTAAACTATTTATGTGACAATATTTGATTAACATGTTTCAGATAATAATCTCACAGTTTTTAACGAGGTGAATCCACACTTCTTTAAAATAGCATTCTCAAAATGCACAACTTTCCAAATTTTGTAAACTTGTTTTAAAAAACTTGATCCAAATAAAGACAGTTATGTTTGTCAACACAAAATACAGCTAGAAATGGTTACTTTATGTGAAAACGTTTTAAAACAAGCGAAGATAAAAGCTTTTCTTTGTAGTCGGCGTTTAAAGTCAAACTCAATAGTTGTAAGTACTAAAGTAAGTGCGTACTATTAACCTTTCCACTGGTCGGATATAGCTAGATGGGCTCCTATTGTAGTAAGTTAGTAAAACATCAATAAAGGTCACTGGAGATTTTAGAACGATGTGAACCAAAAACAGATCTAATTTGTTCAATAGAACACCGGGCCACATTGCACACGCTGCATATCGAAATACTCATTTTAAATTTCTAGATCATAAATTACTAAATTAGGTATCACAATATTCTCACTATGTCCATTTTTGTCTAGTCCAAATGATCTAAGGTTACCGACATAGCCCGAAAGATTGCGAAACTGAAGTGGCAGTGGGCGGGGCACATTGCTCGCTGGACTGATGGCCGATGGGGTCAAAGGGTTCTCGAATGGCGTCCGCGGAACGGAAGACGAGCTGTCGGTAGGCCTCCATCAAGATGGAGCGACGATCTGGTTAAGATCGCAGGGGATGCGAAAAGCACAAGTCCGGTCTGAATGGAGAGCTTTGAGGGAGGCCTAACACCATTGTACCTAAACATATTAATTTCAAAGAAAATTTCATACAAGATGTCTTTAACGCGTTATAGGTATTTTGAACACCGGCTAAATCTGTTCAAACATTTGCCAATCGTTTGCGTTGTTGAGTATTAATCAGAAGCCCTCTCACAATTTCTATTTTTTTTTTAACCAGGCGTTACTTTGTTGTACGTTCATATCAATGAACAACAAACAATTACTTTGCCCACATTTTCACACAATTCACTCACACATTTGTTGCATAGACATAGCTATCATAAGGTCGCGGGTGAGCAAAGTAATTATTTGTAATTATTTTGAATATGACACTACCGTGAGACTCACTCATATTAAATTATATTGATCCGGATAACTCACGTCTTAAATCGAGTTTAGCTCGACATGTTTCGGGCTAATCCGTAGCCCTTCTTCTGAGGAGCAACGCGACTCGGCGTCTGCTGCAACACGCGCACATTAGCCCGAAACACGTTGGACTAAACTCGATTCAAGACGTGAGTTGTCCAGGTAAATATCATTTAATATTTGTATTTAATTTATGTATAATATCTAATGCATTTATTTTCTTAAAAACTTCGTTAATAGTTCAACGGTGGATCCAAGATTGAATTTGGGCGGAACTTGACCGCACTAAGGTAGGGGTAAAACACACAACATCACGGAAGAACAGAGACTATTGCTTGTGTCTCTATTTATTTAATTGCTTACTCTTGAAGTAGAAGTTATTATTCTTTATCAGTTCAAGTATTAATAACAAGCTCAGCTTATTTAACGCCATAAGCACAATAATGAGAAAGCAGATTGCCTAAGTAATATCGCTAAGGGGGCACTCACGAAGCGTAAAATGACTTCCGAAGAGCATCGAGTTTCTACCAGAGTCCAGTGAACTGCGATGTCTTAATCCAGAGCAATGGGTCTATTAAAGAAATTTCACTAAGATCACCGGTAATACTGCCTACAAAATCGACACGTTTATTCTGTAAGTAGTACGCCGCAAAGGGCTTTACAAGTCACTTTTATACTACCAGCGCTTTCGGAAAAACTATGTATCGTCCCTGTAGAGCGAAAAATTACTAAATCTTATTTTGCTGTTTTGAGACTATAACTTTATGTTCATAACTTTAAACCTCCGTGTCTCACAACAGCAAAATAAGACTTAGTGACTGTACGCTCTATACGGGGACCATATCATTGGTAAAAAGAATGCACCGCAAGAAACTTGTCAGTCTTTTTGTTTTTCAAAACAAAATATGTTATTACAACTATTAGAGCTTAGGTATTTTTGTCTTATGTTTATGTTTCATTCGCTACTTTACCAATATAGTATTCTGTTATAACGTTTTAAACTTTCGTGATTCTCAGTCATACTCAAAAAGTCGGGTGATAAGTCCCGTTGGTGGTATTTTGACTATAGTATTGTTAGGCAAAATTCACAAACACTTATTTCATTTTACGTTTTTACTGCGATGCTATATACCTGTTATCACTCCATTTTACGGCGCCGCTGCGGATTTACCTGTAAACACACCAAGTTACAATATTAATGTCTTTAATACCATGTAAGAAGAGGGTGGATTATTCGACGTTCAGCCATTTAGCTTGTATTAAACGCCGACTACAAAGAAAAGCTTGGATTTATCCAAATCTACCCTTTGCCGTTCAGCTTCGCATGTGAAAATCGTTACTTAGGTTTATCTAATTATCAGATGAATGGAAATTCCGGGATTTTGCAAAAAATCCCACTAAATTACGTCACCAATCCCGGCGGTTGAAATTTTGGTAATTTTATCCCAATTCCGTGGGAATATTGGGATAAAAAATGTAGTCTACAGATTATTCTTATTCTTTAGACGACCAGATGGCCTAGTGGTTAGAGACCCTGACTACGAAGCTTGAGGTCCCGAGTTCGATTCCCGTGTCGGGGCAGATATTTGTATGAAAAATACGAATGTTTGTTCTCGGGTCTTGGGTGTTTAATATGTATTTAAGTATGTATCTATCTATATAATTATGTTTATCCTTTGCTTAGTACCCATAACACAAGCTTTGCTAAGCTTACTTTGGGACTAGGTCAATTGGTGTAAATTGTCCCGTAATATTTATTTATTTTAATATTTATTTATTCTAGAAGTTCAGCTAAATATCTCTATAACAAATGTCATCCGAAGGAGTAACGAACGCACGCGCGCCGCACGCAGATACAAACTTAGGTAGGACAGAATAACAGAATTACTTATAAGAACCATCGTTAGAAAACCTGATTTCAAATAAACAAACCGCATTAAAATCGGTCCATCCGTTTAAAAGCTACGGTGCCAATGGTGCCATAGACAGACATAAGTAGCGGTCCAACTTATAACACCCCTTTTTTGACGTCGGGGGTTAAAAATAGGCGCCTTTTACAAAACAGTGCTGACATGTTCTTGTTAGAAAAAATAGTTAGGTTAAAAATATCAAGTAAAGACTCATCACTCGACGCCTAAACAAAACAACATCAACAAGCTTATCCATGCTGCAAGCCGAAAGCCGTAATTTGAGAGACGAAGCGTTAACATATTCCAAATATTCTCTAGCATATATTTTGATTATTATGCTACATATATTCAAATGCCTACTTTATCACTAGGGCTCATTTTAAGAGATGACCGCGCGTCTGGCCGCCTGCCAACTGCAAGTGTATTTCAGGACATCCTTTTATGTGTTTTATTAAGCTTCAAAGTTATTTTCTACGCTACAAGATCACTCCGACTAAGATACACTTTTTACGGGTATAGCTGCCACCGTTTGAATGGAGACGTGGCTTTAGATGAACTAATGTAAACAGTGGCCTTTGGTTGCTCATAGATAGAGCACAAGTCATACACTTGTATACTATGCTTATATCGCGATCGGTTAAATCCATGGGATATGCGTTTAACAAATCATCTCTTGTCTTTTCATGATCAGCAAGGCTACCACGAAATTCGAAAATCGAAGTTCGTATCGTATCGTACCGTCCCGCCTACGCTTATGTTATTTAATACGAGAGTGAGAGGGATGGTACGATACGAACTTCGAATTTTGTGTTTCAGAGTAGCCCTTCTGGACGTTATTCTGTTAAGATTAGGTTAAAATCAATACAAAGGGAATGATTTTAGACGCAAAAAAAAGAAATATAGTAATTTAGCTCCTAAAAAATAATTATCAACGTTTTAGTTTCTAAACCGTTGATGAATGAAATCACTGTTTTTTTTTTAAATAGACTGCAAGTCTCTAAATAAGTATTTTACATGTTGTTTTCCTACAAACGCTTTCGGAGAGACCATGATTTTCAAGAAAAATTCGCTGCAAGAAACTGGACAGTAGTTCTTTTTCTAAATGCTCTTTTGTCCGTAGGGACTTTATACTTAACGTAATATTAAATTTAAATCTATCTGTACCGACGCTGGTGAAATAATAGAAGTATTTAGCGCCAGTGATCGTGATGTATCGGCCGATACCCCTGGGAACTACTCTAATTACAGCTGGATAACAGTAACAGTTGCGCAACCAATGACATTTTAACTGCGCCCGGATGCACTAACGGTTCTCGACGAATTTTCATCTCACTTCGTCGATAATTTTATAGAGGCCGAATGGCTAGAAGCCACGGCCTCTAGTTTTGGCGAAGTTTTTAAATTTACTTACCTATGTATGTCGGCTTAGAAAAATTATACAATTACAATACAATGACTCTATATTGTACACCAGAAATAGTAAGCGATACAGAAAACAAGAACACAGAAAGAAAAGTACAAGGAGACCTTATCGCTTAAGAGCGATCTCTTCCAGGCAACCTTTTTTACAGAGAGTAAGAATTAGATTACAGCAGGTGGTGCATTATAGGTAGAGTCATTCACGATGACGCGTGCCGTGGTTCATAATGATAATTCTTTTATTTCAACGATTTTAGAGTAAAGATTGGAAATGCGAGTGTATTTGCTGATATGTCGGTACAAGTAGCGGCACGAGAGTTTAGCGCTGAGTGAACCGTGGAAGGGATAGCTGCGCATGGGGGCATGGGCGCGGGGGACGTAATACGACTGGAAAGCCAATTGGCGCTACGCACGCCCGCCCTTCCCCGTGATACCTTACTTTTGACTTCTGCGCAATAACCGTCAGCGCTAAACTCTCGTGCCGCTACTTGTAACTTTTCGAGTCGCGAACTCAAATTCAAAAAGTTAGTCTCAGCAAATTTCTGCGACATTGTATATAAATACGAGAACCAATAATAGCGTGCTACTTGTGCGGGAGTTCAGCGACATAATGAGTTCGAAGCATTTACTTTAGCAATTGAGACCTGGTAATTGTCAATAGCTTGCCTCAATTAAGGGTTGCCTCAGACTAAACTTGTCCGGACAACTCAGTTTTAACCGATTTTGTATCCATAATGTATTCTCATCTTCTACACATACGGATAAAAAAGTAACGGGATTGACCGATTGGCTGACAAACAAAGCATAGTCTAGACTAGATACAAGAGCTAGAGACTTGAAATTGGGCAGGCGAATTTTTTGAGGATCATAGAGGTGCATGAAGTTGGGATTTCTCGAAATCCAGGAATTTCAGGATATTTAATGAAAGGGCATTTGGGCATTTGCCTTAAATAATGTTTGAAGCTCCTAAAACCTCAGTTTCGATAACAAACCTCCTCCACCTTTAAGTCACTTTTCAGGGTGTCTTCGTGAACGTACGTTGCTCACTGAGCGAATCAAATCGAATGTAGCGATCGCTTTATCCAAAACATGATAGGCGCATCGAACTCATTACTTAATCGACACTATCATCATCAGCTATGACATTCTGCTTCTGGATATAGGTTTCTCTCATAGCACGTACTAAGCCAGATCTTCAGCTGTCCTTCTCCAATGCCGCCTGCTGCCTTAGGTACGACCCTAACACCCTTGCGAATATCATAGCCCCACCTAGCTACAAGGCGTCCTAAACTTTGTTTACCGTTACAGTCTCCTATCGAGAACCATGTCGTCCCAACGACCAGCTCAGCAGAGTATACGACTAGTCCACTGCCATTTCAGCTTGCTAATGCGCTGAACTTATATTCTGTCTGAATTAAATGTCGGTGACCGGGAGTTCTCTGACGAATGGCTGCGTTTCATTGCATTTTATATTTCGGATTGTTCTAATTTTGTAGTAACAACCCTAACTCCAATAGTTACTTATTAGCGACACTCCTGCGATTGCCGGTTGGCGGGCGAATGTTTGATATACAGTACGACAGTATCGTGTCTGATCGAGAACTTAAGTATTTAATGAGGCTGCAACCTCTGGGTGGAGTAACGTTTGATAAAGTAGGTGCCAGTGTGTCTAGGGTTGCTATACGTCCGGAATTTTCCGGGTAAGTCCGGAAATATAGGTCTTTGTCCGGAAAGCGGAGGGAATTTTAAAGCGTCCGGAATTTCTACGATTAAGGGAAGAGTGAAATAAATCAAATTATACGCGCGCGCGTCAATGAAAATTCGAAGAAAAATTTGCTTCGTTTATTCACATGCACGACGCATAGCGACATTAATATTAAATTTATACGAAACTCCGGCATTTTCATCAAATTTCAGGAATTTTCTGATCATGATTTTTTGATCTGGGAATCCTAAGTACTTATATATCAACATTTTTACTAGCCCTAGCTGCCTTATAAATTACTTTTTTTCGACTGAATATTGATCGATTTTAAAATCGAATTTTGTCTTGTCACAGATCAAATGCATAATGAAATCGGAAATTTTCGAAACTAACGATGCATTCAAGTATCCTATGAAAGGCCACGTCAGTACCTATTCTAATTAGCGAAGGCATTGACTGACCAAGTAGCCAGCCACAATGCTATCAAACTAGCTCATCGGCCGATATCATCCTGTAGATTATCCTAAACGGTGTTACTGGCACTTAAATGGCCTAAATCTTAATTGACTTAGTCACGCTAAGGGAACTTCTCAATGGTCCGTGTTAGAAAGGCGTTTTAGCTTTTGTTTTGCATAAATAAGGTTTCAGACTTTACTTTGGCTGAAATATTAAAGACTAGCTTGTGCCCGCGACTTCGTCTGCGCGGACCCAGGTTATCGCGCGGTGGCGCCCTCTACCGGAATAAAAAGTATCCTATGTTGATCCTTGGGGCTTAAAGTATCTCTATACCAAATTTCATCAAAATCGGTCCAACGGTTTCGACGTGAAAGCGTAACAGACAGACAGACAGACAGAGTCACTTTCGCGTTTATAATATTATAATAAATATTATATATAATATATATAGTAGGGATGATGCACAAAAAATCTCAAGTTCAATACCTTTTAATTAATAGGTCACCATCATGTCACTCACTATATGTATTGTATATTGGATACTACCGGAAATATAGTTAGTTAAATACCTCAATACTAGACTTTAGCCGCGGTTTCACAGGCGTAAACCATAGACCTGACAGTTGAATTGAAATTCCGAGGTTTAACGAAATTCCCTCGGGAATTCCCAAAAATTATATCGTGGTTACCACAGTCGTGCAAAATGTTATGACTCTAAGCATAGCGGTTGTGATTTCGATCTTTTTTTTGAACCATTTAACAACAACGAAAACACAGAACACTTTCGATAACAATTCATTTATTGACAAAGATAAAGAAAAATAAACACAGGAAGGCTAAGGGAAAATAACACAGTAGCAACTTTATTTTCAAGAAAGAACTCATTAATTATGCACGCCTGCCAGGCTAAGAAAACATTGTCAATGTCATGTGGGTTGAATATTTCATGCACGATTTACAGTTAAGGGGGTTGCCGCACGCAAACAGCAAGCGTAGGCAACCCCTATAAAATTTAATAAATTAATTCCTATTTGAATTGTGAGAAAAGGAAAAAAGCACGATGGCTTAATCTAATGTTCCATGCGTCTTTTATAAACGTGTGAATAAAAAAGTCTACTGAACTTAAGCTAAAAAGTAGAATTCGCGAGTAGTTTTACACGCGACCCTATATAATTCTGCCAATCAACCAAAAGTTGTATATGTAGGTGAGCAAAAGATTTGCTTTAGTTTAGGATGCATATTGCATGAAAACCTTCTTGAACCATAAATTATAGTTTATAGAACAACACGACATGCTCCCACATACAAAGCGGTCAAGTTTGACCCGCTCATGTCCCACATCTCGTTTATAGAGAAACCTTTCCTACACGACCCAAGAACTTATCCATAACATGTACTTTCAACGTCTACAATTTAAATCGTTCCACTTGCCAGTGCTAATACTAAGCTAGTCATTACAAACTAGATGTATGGACAGACTGACACAGTATGCAAACTGTAGCCCCATAGCGATAGGTCGACATGAAATTTCTAAAGTCGTGGTGTCATAAATAATCATTACAGTGGTTTCTAATGACATATCGGCGCCATTTTGTTTGAAGCCTTTGGCAAACATGGCGGTGATGCTAACCTTACAAAATGGACGAGTTTGAAAATAGCTTTTGCTGTGAAAATTTGCAGAAAGACTGAACCGCCGGTACGTTAGTACTATTATACTTATATATTCTGTGCCGCCGGTTTGGTTCAACGTTAAACCTGATCGAAGATTATTTCACATGCCTTCATGTTCTCATGAAATGTTTATACATTTATTGTCAAGTTTACATAACAAAGCGATTACAATACTAAAACTAACTTTTGATACTTACATATTTTACTGCGATGTGCGACCTTTGTACCTCTTATTTACCAAATGTAATGTAAGTATGAATTCATATCAAATTTTTTTTTTTCACTGCTTCATGAATGCTGAAGACAGGATCAATCTGTCTGTATTGCAAATAATATCGGTAATACAATGACTGTTTATTAATAAATATCTTTCTGCGACAAAAGAGGACAATTGATTTGGATTTGATAGGATAATTTTCAATGTTTTATTACGACTATCAACTAAAATACTCAACTGCTGCACAGTGCTTAATAGTATGTTAATAGTAGATTATTCAACTAGGAACTAAAACAACCCATAATGACCCTGCTCGGGTGGCTATAGGTAGTTCAAGTGGCATTATGGTGGTTTAGTCTCGCTTTAAACAATCTACTATTTGATTTGAATGCGAGGAAAAAGCAAAGTTCTGTTCAAAATGACAATATTCTGTCATCTGTTCTATCTAATACAAATAGCAAAAAAAAAATAGTATCGTTTTTTTTTCTTTTCTTCTATTTTTTATGAAGTGACGCTTTAAATACTTGCATATTTATTTAGCCAACAGTTTCAAAATTGAAAACTATATTAAAACTTATTAGACTGTGCAAAATAAAGGAAATAAATCCTAATTGAATAAAATATGAAATTCATATTCGTAATCATTGTGTTTCACGAAATGAAATCGTGTTTTTTTTTATAATTTTGCAAACTTGTCATTTTGCAAAAATAATCCGTCCACAAACACCGTGTTGGCTGTTTAGGTTTCCAACGTAAATTAAAAAAATATAAACTTTAATCCCTAGAGAATAAAAAGGAGCTTTAGTCCCGATATGTAGAGACTAAAGTAACTTTTTAAGAGCATGAGAAGTGAAAATATCATTTAGAAATAGGTACTCAAGATTGCTGTCTTAAAATTCCTCTCTAAAATAGTATGATCAGATTAAAACTATTTTCTCTAAAATCACCAGAAAAATACCAGATTATATATCTATTTGCTTGGATTATACATTTATATTAACGATTGAAAATAATCTCCTAAATTATGTATCGTTTTAAATTATTTTACTATCCACTATACATTATATAATATGTCTCTCACTGTCTAATAATAATATTATTATCGGCATTAGATAAACTTAGCGTAATAAAATTCATAGATTCACTTATATAAAATACGACTCCGTTGCAGATAGGTACGGGTTTCAATTTCCATAAAAAACTTATCATCATCATCATCATCATCTCAGCCTATATACGTCCCACTGCTGGGCACAGGCCTCCTCTCGGAATGAGAGGGCTTGGGCCATAGTTCCCACGCGGGCCCAGTGAGGATTGGGAACTTCACACGCACCATTGAATTGCTTCGCAGGTTTGTGCAGGTTTCCTCACGATGTTTTCCTTCACCGCAAAGCTCGTGGTAAATTGCGCACATGAATTTCGAAAAACTCAGAGGTGCGAGCCGGGATTTGAACCCACGACCCTCTGCTTGAGAGGCGATAGGTCAAACCTATGTCAAACCACTAGGCCACCACGGCTTATAAAAAAAAAAAAACCTTATATTAGTAAGTTTTTATATAACATTCTCTTCTGTTTTTGTTGCTAAGGCGAAAAGTTGTATGTACCTACTTAACACACGAGAATAAAGTTTTTTATTGCATCTCGTGTATTTGAATCCCTCGTTGCTCTCAGATTCTAACCTAGAATCACTCGCTACACTCTTGATTCAATTATAGATTCTTTTGCTTACTCGGGATTCAAAACCAACACTTTGGTCTCTTGTTGCGCAAATATTTTTTTTTTTTTTTATACTACTGGAAGGCAAACGAGCAAGTGGATCTCCTGGTGGTAAGAGATCACTATAAATATTTGACAAAAACTACCATTATTCTAATTCATGACTTTAATCTTCGTGTCCACCTCTCTTTATCCTCGTCTCCAAACAAACTTAACATTGGATACCTACTAAATTACGCCAAGCACCATAAAACATTTCAAGCCCGCAAATCACCGAGTTCTAAGATAAGAATCAGACAGAATCAGCCTTTTTAACAAATTTACTTTACTTACGCGCCCTCAAAGAGTTAGGCCGTGGGCTTGCCTAATCAGTTGACACTATTCATTACTCTCCAACATTCGTACGACAACCGGTATCGACTCAACATCGATACCGCGAAGGGCTTTCGACGCTCGTAACTGTACTGTAAACACTGGCCCTATAGTTACTACGAAGTGCAAAATTCGATCTTCGTTTCTTGCCGTCCCGCTGACGCTTATATTATTTTATACCAGAGTGAGAGGAACGGTACGATACGAACTTCGATTTTCGAATTTCGTAATAGTCCCCCTGGCTCTTGGCCGTAACCTTTAATGCCAATTCGACCTGCCATTAGCCCGAGGAAACGATGACCCAATGAAACACTGTTTTTAGATTTGAAAGTAGTATTAAGTGCATTAAGTGACGTTTAAAATTGTGGAACGCAAGCCGGTCACAGTGTTTGTATGTCGTTGAGAGTTAAACTGTGTTGATAAAAATACTGGCAGTTAAATATTAGGTAACTTTTTTTTTGGAGTTGTCTCGCCTCAAGGACCAAAGGCACTAACTAGGACCTTACTTTTGTTTACTTGTTTCAGTTTTTTTAATCCAACTCCCTGGAGCTTACTATGGAGAGGAGATCAGGAAAGGGTTGGAGGGCTTCTTATCTACCCACAGTCTCAATTCGGCCATTTGCTGAAAGCCGAGAGAAGAACATTGGATTCTCTTCTTCCATTAGGCTCTGTCTGTCTGGCCCGTTTGGGTGCTGTTTTTTTTGTTGATCCCTATTTTTTCCTCCCAGACCGATCCTAATATTAACTGTTTTTCTTACACAGATAACTAAAACCAAAACCTTTAGGTTTCTCTATTATTTATTTATTGTATTCAAAAATGAGTCTGACAATCTTAAAGTTTGGTAAATTTTATAGTTAAATAGATATGGAAGTACTGTGTAGATCGGGGTGTTATTTTACACAGGTCAAGTCCATGTTTATGATTTGCTTCAGTGTTATCGTTACCGCGAATCACAAGTCTTTCACTGGTCTCGCTAGAGTGATGGTCCTGCTCCTTAGTCGACTCTTTCGTTAAAGTTTGATATGAAACAAAAGAGGCAGTTTGTACGACGACGAACACCTAAATTAGGCAAGTTTCTTAGAGTAAATATTCAAACTGTGAAACGCTGTAAAAGCTAGAGTCTAATTGCCTCATTTCACTAACGTTATGGACGTAATTTATAGCTTGCCCTGTAAACTGTTTGACAATAATAGTCATAATACTCATAATATTTATAACCTACCAGTTTAGACACTAAATTATAAAATCCGTTAATCTCATAATAATAAACACCTTATCAAGTTCCACTAGTAGCCCGGTATCGAGGTTAACATTAACCGTGGTAACTGGGTTATATTTGCATATGAAAATTTATTGATAATACACTAATAAATTTAAAATGTTCGATCTTTAATCGAAACGCCGATTAACGACAGTTTAAGAATTGAAATAAGTAAGACCTAAAGACGCCTCATCACCGCATAATTTTCGAATACAGAAACAACATTAAGTTAGGAAGCATGACATAAGTATAAGTAACCAACGCGTACTTAACATGAGAATGTACGGTAACCGTTGGGCTAAATACATTATTCAAGAATTTCGAGCAATTCCGAGTTAAATAGTACCAAGATTTTTAAAAGTTACCAATAATGAAACGGTAAGTACCGTAACTGTGAACCTTCGCGTCTTCCACAATGCAGTGACGCAACGTTTTCAAAACAACTGTGAAAGTATTCCAAGTCATGGAATGACAGGAGATGGACAACTCAATCATTTTGTTCATGTGAAATCTATGGTTGTTTAGTCAGAGAAGTCAGACTTGAAAAATAACAGTCTTATAAGTATAAAAGAAAAACTGGCTTCAATAGAAACTCCTAGAGATCTTTATGTCTTGAACAGGACACAGGCAGCGTTTCTTTTCTATGTTACCCGAAAACATGTGTGAAAATCTATGAATAAATGAGAGCAGTAAATCATAATTAAACGTATACTTCATTAGTTATTTAGACCGGATTCGGTCACTAAATTAATTGGACACTTTATCTTTACGTTCTGATTAGATGGCCACTAATTAAAAAACCTAGTAGCAATTATTTTTATATACCTACTTTCGATTCAGTCGATTTTTTTTTGTAATATAACGTTACATTTTAAATTTATTTAAAACTCACCTTAAACATGGCCAATTTTTTTTTTCATTTCATAATAGATAACATGCACATGCACGGAACATATTAATATTTTTTTCATATTTGTAAATAACTCAACGTGATTTAAAACTAGAAAAACCTAAAACGAATATTTAATAAGTTCTTCCACAACTCAGCTTGTCAAATAATATACCTATTTAAAGAAATAAAAAAACAGGTTGCTAACTAACTATATTATCATAATGTAGGCAACCTAGATACATCCTACATCTCCACGAGTTCTCATCCAAGTCTTATCATTAAGACAATTGGGCAGTACAATCCGCTTTTACACCTCCTCATTGGACACGCGGTAACTGTTTTTGCAAATACTTCGTTACTCTCAGTGTGAACGTCCTGAAAACATTGTGAAACATTGTTCCGTAGATCTGTTTGTACATCTGCCTCTAACTTTAATGAGAATGGGCAATTGTTTCGACTCTAAAAGAGGGCAACTTCAAACGGATTGTTTTTAGCGCTGAAACCGTAGATCTAAACAACTGTGTAAACCAGAGTTCAATGGATGGGTTAGATAAATGTTCTAAATATTATGCTATTCAAATTCATGCCGATTTCCGCGGCTCGCTCGTAAATCCATAATTCAAAAAATACAGGCTTTTAACTCGTTCTGAATTTTGCTGAATGTATTATCACATTTTATTTAACGATTCATTTGATAAACCACGTTAAATACCAGTTCGTTATCTATACTGATCGCTTCATCAAATGTACATGTTCAGTTAGTTTGACTGTAAAGTTTTTCATCCGAATTTTTCATTCACAATTTAGTCCTGTCTTTTACGTGGCTTTGAAATATCGATCAATGTACATGTAGAAACATTTGTCAACAACGATTGAAAAATCCTGAAAAAAATTTACTAGGACTGTACTGTAGGACATTCGTTCAGTCAAAGTCACCCAACTGCAATATTCCAATTTTGAGACACCTTATATTCCCTACCTACCTACATCATTCGTGACACGAAAACAAATGAAAAACGGACGAAATATTTACCTTCTAATAGGGGCCTTATTACCCCTATTTGACGACGTTTATACAGCAACGCATTACACTTACACGGCGTGGGAGGCGACCCCTCGAGATCTGGATGTCGATAATCGACCACCAGGGCTCGGACACTCTTGAACCAATTTGAAGGCGCGGCGACACCACGGTTATAGAAAAAGGGACGGAAATCGTAGATTTACTAGCCAGTAATAATACAATTATGATCTGACTTTGAAGGCGATATAACAGACACGATTTTTCTTCTTTGTCGTTCAAGATTTTTTGGATTCATCTGATAAGCTTTACTTCGTGCAGGTTTAATGTAATCTCATTTAATTTTCGACCCATTGCAACATGCATTCTTTGTTTTATCTAAGACGGTATCGCACGCTGTATTATAGCTAAACATCTCAAATTTCAATTCGAGTGTCATTAAATCTATCTTGAGTTCCTTACATAATTGCCTGACGTTTTTTTTTCCAAATCACGATTCTACGATAACCTTGCCGACCACAAATTTTTGTGCGTTAATGACATTTAATGGCGCCTCTTCTGAGTTAAATTATAGGCAAAATATCAAGTAAATTGTCATTGCGCATTTATTTCATTGATCGTTGAACTTGCGTCCTCGTTTAGTGGCGGGCTAGTTATGTATGTACAGTGGGCGTCGATAATAACAGGTTGTCGGGCGGATCACGGCGGTAATGGCTTTTATTAATAAAGATTAAGCCATTAGAGGTCATTAGGCAAAATAGAAACACTGTGTACACAATGCAACTACTAGGGGGTAAACTGCTATGGAACTACAATTTTTTTGCTCGATGTCAGCGTGGCTTGTTTGTTTTCATTGTGAAGGTGTTACCTACGTTTTGTACCTACCTACCATGTTTGTATGCCTGCTATTAAATTGGACGTCTCGTAATTATTTATTCGTTACATCATTGCTTATTAAATATCATTAATTATTAGCGTCACATTGTCCTCCTAAGCTAAGGAGCTATCTGAAAAAATCACTTTTAGTTTATTTATACCATTGAATGCAGTCTTCAGTTACAGCCTACACAATAGTATTAATAAAGCGGCAAAATCATCTCAAGAATTGAAAATCATAAATTCGAATACCTATGTTTATGTTACACTTGTCTTCGATGCCATTAGCGTATATAGAGTAATAGCTGACGCTGCCAGCATTGACACTCTGCTGGGCAGGGCCGTACCAATGGTCATTATTTCTTCGATTTATACAAACCTAACGACCGCACATTCCACTTTCGCCGTCATGCCCTGCTCCCTGTTGCTTTCTTCTGTCAATCTTCATGGTTACATTTAATTGGTACAATATTGTTACATCTGGCAACGTTGTTTTACTGCACATTCCGCAATCTGATTGATTTCTTTTGACGATTGTCTCGGAGTACGATCCTTACAAAACCGCTTTGGTATACACAATTAAACCACCTACATATGTTTTCCTAACTGTGATCTTAACTCTCGTACGGCAGATGAGTTTACTAAACATTGTGATGTGTCAAACCTCAAACATTCGTACTTGAATATGTTTACAGTCTTGTGTAACATCCTAGCGAGTTTACCAACCTTCAAATAGAGTCCGCAACGACGTGTTAACTTCTGTTTACTATTCATAATGTTACGCCGGTAAATTTTTGAACTTTGTTATGATAAATAATACAGATTTAAACTGAGCGTTGGACTCCCGCAGAGCTCCTCCAAGCATAACAGTCTGTAAGCGAGCTAAACAAAATTACAAAGACCTCCTGCCTTAACCAAAACAATTGCTTAAAAAGAGAAACAGTATCTGTTTGCTTGAGGTACTTGAGGTCTTTAATCTCTGGTGTTCATCAAGATTTAGTCGTGGGAATTCGAACCTCACTTGACTCTATGAAATTTTTGCCTTGACTGATTTTTTTAATGCAATTTCAAATGAAGTAATCTAAAGACGCAAAGACGATAATGAGTAGATACTTTACAAATCGCATTAGCAAGATGAGTTTCCATATTTTGTAATATAAATTAACACACTTATATTGGCATTAAGCAATTCGATACGCACTTGGTTTTAGTTGCCTTTTAATCAAGATAATTCCTTCAATATACACATCACGATATCTTAAAACCAAACTAATCTACGAAAATGAGTGCACGTTATGACGTTAATTTCGGAAGAATAATCTAAGATGGCGAAATATTAATCTGACCAACAAACTATCATTAGGTGTTAGTTTTTATTGCTAAGAAAAGTATCGCTTGTCCCAAACGACTTTAATGAATCACAACACAAAGTGCATTCAGTTCAAATAGCTCCTGAGTTTTAGAAATATTTTATCATCTTCGTCGTAGGTACTTTTATTTTTACATTCGATGAAAAATTTTGATACCTAAAATCTCAATATCTAATCTAAAATTACTGATATACCTAATCCAAGCCATGACTACTTTTTTCACTGCAGTTTACGTTACCGAAATATGGGAGAAAGTAAAGGTTTCAACAGTTAATGCAACCACAGCACGTGCCAGAATTCGCACGAGGGTATCGATTCAGCATTAATGGCGGCCTTGGCAGTGCGCTGCTTTTTCTTTAGCATTTGCTGACAATAGTCATTTAGAACAATGCATTCAAGGCAATCAATAGATTAGGTCATACGTCGAGGTGATTATAGCGCTCATAAATGCCGGAATAACAAGTTATACGTTTCTCTATTTGTGACTGTCTGTTCATTCATATGAATCTAAGTTGTGTTTCAAAAATTTCAAACTATTTTTCAATCACTTATTGGTTTTTCCCGGAATTATCGGAACTGTGCATTTTTCCGGGATAAAAAGTAGCCTATGTCACTCTCTGGCCCATAAACTATCTCTATGCCAAAAACCACGTCGATCCGTCGCTCCGTTTCGACGTGAAAGACGGACACACACAAACATACAAACACACACACTTACGCATTTATAATATTAGTATGGATATGGATAGTCCACTGACAATATAATAATTTTTACAAGCTTTCATTTAGTTTCTTTCACCTGTCTCGTTGTCTGTCTGTAATCAAATGTTGCAAATTAAATTCGACCAACTTCCAGTAGTTGGATTGACTTGAAATTTGGTACACTTATGTAAATTGCGTGACAAATGACAATACAATAATCTGGTAGTGACGTCCTGGTAGTCCGGCCAGGATCGTCTCCGCAGGACGGGACTTTTCAACGGTTAATGGCATCGACTTGAAATTTGGTATGCAAATGTAGTTTGGGTGACAATACAAGTACAGTCAACAAAAAGTCCAGTCAGCAAAAAAAACTTATATTAATTTTTTTTTTTTACCAAAAACTTATTTATTTTAATAATCATCCAAAGATCTTCAGTGAATTTATTTATCTCCAAAACATGTCAAAACAACTGTTCCGAGCCAAAAATACAAACAGCGCACAAAAAAAGCAAACGCAATCGCCATCTCACATGATCGCGCATAGAAATAGCCGCTAACCCCTACAAGGAACTAGAAAGCTCAGTCGTGAGCGATGTCAGATTGCGCGCGACATCAAAACGAAGCACCATGTGCGCCCGCGCTCCCGTAACGTTTGTCCAGACCGCTTAAGTCTAACACACACTAACATTTGTGATACAGATACAAAACTTAATAAAAAACGATGACTTTCGAACGTCAACTAAGTTTTTTTTTTTCAATGTTGACCTCTACCAAGACTATCACAAAGGGATCCTGTTCCATTATAAGTATTACAACCATTTCGTTATTCATTTAGGTTTTAATTTAATTTATTTAATTTGTTATTTATTCAGTGTAAATTTTTGTTTTTAATTGAATAAAGATAAATGAAGGTTTCGTTACTATATAAATGAAATATTCTAACAAAACTAACATTTACAATACAATACAATACAATACAATAACTCTTTATTGCACACCAAAATATAGCAAAAAATTACAGAAAACAGGTATACACACAGAGACTTTCTGAGGTAGGTTTCTGATTCACATGAGTTGCCTTCATGTTTTTAAAATTTTCAATTCCAAGTTCGTCTACTCCTAAACATCAGATTGACTTCAAATTTGATACGGATAATGTAGTTAGAATCACAATGCAAGTCAGCAAAAAGATGTTTTAACAAAACTAATTTTGTTTCTATTTTCAGCGAGTTGCACGGCAACTATGTGTTCATATCGTCTACGTGTCTGCATTGTGCGATTTGCGCTGATATTGCTGAAGTTCTATATGTTTACCTATACTAATAGTAAACTTAATTAACGACTCTATTAAATATACGATGCTGACAGTCGTTACGATCTTACGGCGTAAGCCATAAATTGTTATACAGATGTATATTGATCTGCCATCATATATGTACTGTAAACACAAAGCCGTCGTTGTGTTTTGTATTATGTGATTTTCGTACATTTCTTGTTACTGACTAGGTATTCGTCTTTAATCATATTTAGGGCATGTTCTGCCAAGATCTGATAAATTCCTGTTGTTTTATGTGACAGATATCGTGATGCAAACAAAATAAATTGACAAAGCATTATAAATATACTAGACACTAGTCTAGATAATAATATCAGGATATTAATCAACACTGCGAAAACAAGTCCCAAATATTTTTTGGAAGTGTAATATTTGTACATAATATGTAGACATACTTAAAATCATTTGTCAGCATGTTTCACGACGTATTTCAGGATATCTTCAATTTGTTACAAGTTAAAAATTCCAATTAGGCGAGAATAACTGAGGTGTAAATGGCACGTCAATCAAAAACGAAAACTTCTATCACTTGAATACAGTTCCGTAAATTCGATTCTAATCTTAACTGTTAGACCCCATGGGATAGGTCTCATGATATAACAAGCGTAACTGTCGTTTTGAAATCTGTGTCATGACTTCCCATAGATCACCTCGTAAATATTAAATCAAGATCAGAGACATAATGATTAAATCATTGTAACAATGGTCTTGCGCCACACCTGACCCCGAATGATTGAATTAGGTAAGATGATTGAAATAACCAGTTTAGCAGAGCACAGGGCTTGGCGCACTTTGTTATTGCAATTGAAGACATAGAGGTTTTAAGCGACCCTAAATTGACATAGTCAGCGAAGAGATAAAACTCCTATGACACAATATGAGTAGCTACCGCTAGAGACGCTTTTCATTTTCTAAATCGCGCCATTGAAGTTTCTCAACTTGCATGCAGAAATCCAATTTCCAAAACGTTTCCTAAGAACTTCGGTCCCTGTTATAGCTACCTGAAAAGATATGTCTCTATCTCTATTGTGGCCTGCTTCCGCAATAGTTATTACTACAAGACGTCGCGAATCGCGAAGTTATGCTAATTTAGAAGTTCCGATACGCGAGCGGGAAATGTCCAAATGAAATATAATGTTACGGCGGTGGGTTAGGTGGAAACTTTAATCGTGCTTTTCGACCCATTGTAGGCGTTTTCAGCAGGCTGGAATACTGTTTCAGGCCGTTTCAGAGGACGCTCTATCACATATTAGTTTATCAAAATTTCACCCAAGTTACCGTCGTTTTCAGGCGCCTGAAACATGTTTTCAGTCCGTTTCAGGCCACCCTCTATCCGATGACGCCATAACCTGAAAACCCGTTTTCAGGCGTTTTCAGGACCCCTTATGGGCCTTTGAACTACATTTCAGTATATGGCGAAATTTTCAATAGGAGTAAAAGAGATAGCACGATTAGAAAGAGACAGCTATACTGAGAACATTCGAGAAGGTGTGTGACAAGGATAGCCTATATGTGTGAGAGGAACAGACTGATGATCCTGTTTCCGGAACATTCTAGTAACTGTGTGAGAGAGATAGCACATGAAAGAGACAGACACTCTACTCGTTTCAGGAACATTCGAGATGTAGGTATGACGTCCTAGCTGGACTGTCCTCGAACTTTGTGGACCGATTCACCGGGGGTATATAAGCCGGGCGAGGTTGCGGCGGAGACAGTTTCGAATGCGATACCGAGCGATAAACATCGAAGAGAATCAAAGCGACTTGTAAGTGAGTTTTTGAGTGCGAAATTACTGTGAACTGTTTTTAAGTGTTTTGTAAAGTTAAGTAACAGTGTGAAAATAAATCCTACTCTTATTCATCGGTGTTAAAAGTGCTTTTCAATCAAGAACCCACCCCACGAACGTAACATTTGGTGTCAGAAGTGGGATTGAAAATGCCGCTTACTCCGCGAGAAGAAGAGAAGGAGAGGATGCAGACCCGAAGCCGCGCCGCAGCTGGGGACCCTACAGACACCGCCGCAGCGTCAGATACAGCGGCGGCAATATCCCCAAAGCCGGAAATAGACGTCAACGCGATTCTGGTCCTCCTGAAAGAACAAGCTAGAAGGCAGGAAGAACAAGCTAGAAGGCAGGAGGAACAAGCTAGAAGGCAGGAGGAACATGCTAGAAAGCAGGAGGAACAAGCTAGGATTCTACAGGAGAAACAAAAGAACCAGTTCGAACTCCTCCGTGAGGTACACGACGCAACCGCAGAATGGAAAAAGGAGATGGCTGAGGTCCAGGATAAAATTGTGGCAGTTGACATTAAAGTCGAAAATCACGAACAGCGCCTCAACGGTGTCAACGAAAAGGTAGAAGGCCACGAGAATCGCCTCCAGAAGTTGGAAATTAAAGTGGCCAACGGCACCACCAGTTTATCGGGTGCACCAGCCACAGGAGGTGAAAAGTTAAAGTTACCACCATTTGATGGTACCTCTTCATGGGCCGCATACAAGCACCAATTCGAGTTGGTTGCGGAAACAAATGGCTGGAGCAAGGATTATGCAAAAACGGCACTGAGTTTGGCGCTACGGGATGAAGCTCTCAGTATCTTGGAAACGTTGGGAAAGGATAAGACATATGACCGTCTCCTTGAAGCTTTAGAAGCACGCTTCGGTGACAGTCATCTAGAGCACGTCTACAGAGCTCAACTGAAGGATAGGACCCAGGGTCGTAATGAGTCATTACAAAAGTGGGCCCTAGAAATAGAGAAACTGGTCCAAAAAGCATACCGAGATTCATCCTCTTTTACGGATGGAATGCTAGTGCAGACATTCATAGATGGGATTCGAGACTTTGAAGTGAGGGCTGCTGTACGACTGGGTCACCATGGGAGTTTGAAGGATGCGCTTGCCCATGCTCTCGAGGTGGAAGCTGTACGCCAAGACCCAACAAGATCCTTCAGGGTACGCGAAGTCACTGCCAGGGAGCCGATTGCTCCACCTCGAGAAACGGGACCTCGATGTTACAACTGCGGAGAACGAGGACACATGCAATCTGGCTGCCCGAAAAGACATTGGAGGCGACGAGACTCGGACCAAATGGACAGGCCAGCAAGCTCTGGTAATCCAGAACGGCAGCAGCAGGGAAACGAGTAAAAGCCAGGACTATGGGACGAGTGCTGGCTGGTGGTCAAAATGTCCCAGTTATGATCTCCCAGGCAAACAACGGGAACAGTCTGGCTGTCAAAGGAGAAATTTGCGGAGTGCCATGTCACCTTACTATCGACACCGGAGCTTCTCGAACTGTGATCAGTTCTCGACTGCTAAAACACCTGATCAGAGATCATCAAGTCCGACCAATGCATCTTCAGCTGCAAACGGCTACCGGCCAGAACATTTCCGTCCAAGGGGAGCAAGAAGTGTCAGTAAAGATTGGAGAAAAGAAGTACTGGCACAAAGTCATCATTGCTGACATCGTAGACGACTGTATTATTGGTCTAGATTTTATGAGGAAGTACGATTGTAAGATCGACTTAAAAGGCGGCGTGCTGAAATTTGGGGCTTATGAAGTTCCTATGGAGGGTGAAGTGGGTGGACATGTCTTCTGCGCTAGAAGGACTACACTACAACCGAGATCGCAAGCCCTAGTTCCGGTGAAGTTACCACATGGTGTGAGACAAGGATCTCATTCCTGCGTGCTAATAGAGAAAATAGATGGCAGTAAGCCGTGGATACCAGCTCGCACAGTGGTAATGACGTCATCCGCAGCATTTATAAGAGTTCTTAATTTAAGTGACACTCAACACGTCCTAAGTAAAGGAACCCTTATGGGGAGATGCGAGGCAATCTCATGGATACGGAGTTGCCATGGTCCAAACGAGGTCAAGTTGCAAGAAGAAGTTGTGGATATTGGAAAATTATTGGAAAACTGCGAGAATGATCTCACGGAGGAAGAACTTCTAAAGGCGCGTAATCTACTAAAGCGCTATAGGAGTGTCTTCTCTGCACATGACAGTGATATCGGGAGAACTGGAGTAGTGCAGCACGAGATCGACACTGGAGATGTCATGCCTATTCGACAGCGACCTCGGCGAGTTCCAGTAACTCGAGAAAAAGAAGTCGAAGACATGATCAAGGAAATGAGGAGGGACAAAGTAATAGAACCGTCGACCAGCCCTTGGTGTTCTCCAGTAGTCTTGGTGAAAAAGAAGGATGGCACTATGAGATTTTGCGTTGACTATCGTAGACTCAACGACGTGACCAAGAAGGACAGTTATCCATTGCCGAGGATAGACGACACTTTGGACACTTTAAACGGCATGAAATGGTTTTCCACCTTGGATTTGAAAAGTGGATACTGGCAAGTGGAAATTAAGGACAAAGATAAAGAGAAAACAGCCTTCTCAACTGGTAAAGGACTTTGGCAGTTTAATGTTATGCCGTTTGGGTTGTGCAATGCACCGGCAACTTTTGAGAGGTTAATGGAGCAAATACTTGCCGGCCTCCTGGGTGATACTTGCCTAGTGTATCTGGATGACATCATAATTGTAGGTAAAAATTTCGATGACCACCTTAAGAAACTGGAGCAAGTTTTGTCCAAGTTGCGTGACGCAAATTTAAAACTAAGTCCGAAGAAATGCTCATTCTTCAAGCGTAAGGTAAACTACTTGGGACATGTAATTTCATCAGAAGGCATCCAGACAGACCCTGAGAAGATAAGTGCAGTTAAGGATTGGCCAACACCGAAAGATAAGACAGCAGTGCGTGCCTTTTTAGGACTTTGCTCGTACTATCGACGATTTGTGAAGAACTTCTCGGATATAGCAAAGCCTTTGCACCAGCTGACGGAAGAGAAACGACCATTTAATTGGGATGATCAGTGTGCAGCAGCCTTCTCAGATCTCAAACAGAGACTTTGTGAAACACCGATTTTGGAATATCCCGACCCGGATAACGAGTTTGTTGTTGACACTGATGCAAGCAATACTGGCATCGGAGGAGTCTTGTCACAAAACAAAGGAGATCAGGAAGTTGTGATAGCCTATTTCAGTAAATCGTTATCGAAACCCGAGAGAAATTATTGCGTCACTCGGAGAGAATTGCTGGCAGTCGTTAAAACTTTGCAGCATTTCAGCAAATATTTGCTTGGACGCAAGTTCCGAATCAGGACTGACCATGCTGCTTTAAAGTGGTTGCTAGAGTTCAAGAACCCCGAAGGTCAGGTGGCACGCTGGATCGAACAACTGCAGGAATATGACTTTTCCATCGAGCATCGAAGTGGAAAGTCACATGGAAATGCAGATGCCCTCTCCCGAAGGCCTTGTCCGGATGACTGCAAACACTGTTTAAGACAAGAGGATAAGGACTGCGTGAAGATGTTGAGGACAGACACTGTTAGCGAGGAATGGAGTGACGCTGTCATGCAAGAAGCTCAACAGGAAGATCGTGACATAAAACCCATTTACGACTGGATTAACGGTGGAATGCCCAAACCAAAGTGGTGTGAAGTAGCTCCGATGAGTACAGTGACCAAGAGCTACTGGGCGCAATGGGAAAGTCTGATTATGCACAATGGCGTACTGTGTAGGAAATGGGAGTCAGCGAACGGAAAGGATGCTCACCTTCAAGTGGTCGTACCAAGGAAGAGAGTTATCGATGTTTTAAGATCCTTTCATGATGGCATTTCCGGCGGGCATCTAGGAGTAAAAAGGACTCTGATGAAGATTCGACAACGATTTTACTGGATACACTGTCGGGAAGATGTGGAAGACTGGTGTAGGAAGTGTACTAGCTGCTCGTCGGTCAAGGGGCCACATACACGAAGTAGAGGTGCGCTTGAAGTTTATAATGTGGGGGCACCTTGGGAAAGAATTGCTTTGGACGTCGCAGGGCCGTTCCCGATCTCTGACCGCGGAAACAAGTACATCCTTGTGGTCATGGACTATTTCACCAAATGGCCTGAAGTGTTTGCCATTCCAAATCAAGAGGCAGTCACAGTAGCGGAAACGGTAGTGGCTGAAGTATTTTGTCGGTATGGAGTACCTCTTGAGATCCACAGCGATCAGGGAAGAAACTTTGAATCTCTGGTGTTTCAGGAGACTTGCCGAGTCATGGGAATTCATAAAACTCGGACTACGTCCTATCATCCACAGTCAGACGGGATGGTCGAGAGGTTCAATCAGACTCTGGAACGACATTTGGCCAAAGTAGTTGACAGCCATCAAAAAGATTGGGACAGGCATATTCCACTCTTTTTAATGTCGTATCGGACCGCAGTTCACGAAAGTACGGCCGTGACACCTGCGTGTGCTAATTTTGGAAGAGAACTGCGGTTACCTGCGGATCTACTGACAGGACGACCTCCAGATGCACCAATGACGATTTCAGAATATGCAAGTGAACTGCGAAACCGGATTGATGGTGTTCACAATCATGTTCGTGAACACGGACTGCAGGCCAGCGAAAAGATGAAGACCAGATATGACCGGAAGTCTAACCAGACGAGATTTGAGGAAGGATCATTGGTGTGGCTACATAACCCTATGCGAAAAAAAGGGAAGTCCCCGAAATTATCACCGAGTTGGGAAGGGCCGTACAAAGTAGTCACTAGGATCAACGATGTCACATACCGAATACAGCGTAACGCGCGTAGCCCCTGTAAGATTGTTCATGTTGATCGATTGGCCAAATACCATGGATCTAATGATGCTCGGGACGAGCATGTCTTAGGAGGGGGCAGTGTTACGGCGGTGGGTTAGGTGGAAACTTTAATCGTGCTTTTCGACCCATTGTAGGCGTTTTCAGCAGGCTGGAATACTGTTTCAGGCCGTTTCAGAGGACGCTCTATCACATATTAGTTTATCAAAATTTCACCCAAGTTACCGTCGTTTTCAGGCGCCTGAAACATGTTTTCAGTCCGTTTCAGGCCACCCTCTATCCGATGACGCCATAACCTGAAAACCCGTTTTCAGGCGTTTTCAGGACCCCTTATGGGCCTTTGAACTACATTTCAGTATATGGCGAAATTTTCAATAGGAGTAAAAGAGATAGCACGATTAGAAAGAGACAGCTATACTGAGAACATTCGAGAAGGTGTGTGACAAGGATAGCCTATATGTGTGAGAGGAACAGACTGATGATCCTGTTTCCGGAACATTCTAGTAACTGTGTGAGAGAGATAGCACATGAAAGAGACAGACACTACTCGTTTCAGGAACATTCGAGATGTAGGTATGACGTCCTAGCTGGACTGTTCTCGAACTTTGTGGACCGATTCACCGGGGGTATATAAGCCGGGCGAGGTTGCGGCGGAGACAGTTTCGAATGCGATACCGAGCGATAAACATCGAAGAGAATCAAAGCGACTTGTAAGTGAGTTTTTGAGTGCGAAATTACTGTGAACTGTTTTTAAGTGTTTTGTAAAGTTAAGTAACAGTGTGAAAATAAATCCTACTCTTATTCATCGGTGTTAAAAGTGCTTTTCAATCACGAACCCACCCCACGAACGTAACAATAAGTTATTTCAGTTCATAAATAAACATTTTCATCACACTTGCACGAGCAAACAACAAATTCCCTAACAAACAAGCTAATTTGTATGCAGTGCTCTATATAAAACCATGGGCTTAGGCACATGCTCATGCACCTGACTTTGCTTAACTAGAAACATTATTTTATTTACCCTTTGACAATATTTAAGGACAATAAGTACTAGAAACCAAGCATCTGCCTCTGCTTTTAGTCTACAGCTGATGGATACAGCTTACATTACAATATCTAACAATATTGCGTTAATGCCAATCATTCTTAGTTAAATTTTATATCAGCCTGAATAAACTATCGGTGTACCTATGTTAACCGACCTCACTCCAGTACATTTTCTCATCCAATTCGCTTTGATGGCATTCCGAGCTTCGTAAGTACCAGACTTTTTATCGGCCGTATGTCCCGAAAGTCCCGATTGTCCCGTGGATACCCCGATCTATTACAATGTATTGTCCTAATACAGCCAGCCCTGTAGGGCATAACAAAGCCGGCCCCTAATGAACCACCCTCGAATCAGTTACCCCAACATCACAAAATATTTACGACGTATAAGCATGCGACCGGAACGACACGAAAATTTAACTCATAAGAAGTTTATTAATAATTGAATATGCCCTGCTGTGAAAAGACGTTTCATTAAATGTGGATACGGCTCTACATCATTTTTAAAAACAATTGAGTGGCTCCTACTCACGCAAAAAGGTACTATTTTTCGTCAAGAACTATTTATCTATACTTACATAACTAGTCACCTTAACATGTGTGAAATAGAGAATCCTACAATTCCAATAAGGTGACCCATTTATAGTTAACATTATTTAAACCAAACCGGTAGCTAACCTATTCTATACTTAACTTCAGGAGACTCGGAACGATAATCCTAATAGATTAGAGGTATTATCAAAAACTCATTTGTTTGATCTTCAATACAGTCTTACGTAAGTAATGCAGCACGCATAGTTTAGCCGTCCGTGCCACATAAAACACCACGGTGTGACCCCGTGTTATGTGGAAGGAAAACAACAGGCAGAGAAGCTGTAGGTTAAGCTTTTTAATAAGTAATTTCATGTTTACAACAAGTGACTCGCCGATTACACAATATCCATTAGAATTACCTAATTATCGACTAATTGTTAATACCTTGCCCTTGGGAGAGATAAGCTTCAATCAAGTTTGTCTAACGAAGACAACCGAGGTAATATCTTAATGGCGCCGGCTTGCTATTATCTCGTAAGCTTCCATTGATAGCGGTTGAGCAATTCAATCAAGTTGTATAAGGGCTTGGATTTTTTAAGTGACCATCACTGCCTGCAAAAGGCCATAAAGGCTTCAATTTAACGTTTTAATCCCGGTAAATGGTGGTCTTATCATGAAAAAGCCTATTTGATGAATCGCTTTTATCAATCTAATGAAATCGTAATATTTTTTTAATAATTCTCGTCAAAACAAAATTGGACTAGGCGATTCCAAGAAATGTATAATTTTGGGACTTCATGACCAATTCTGCCAAAGGGACTATTACTGAGGCTTCGCTGTCTCTCCGTCTCCGTCTGTCACAGTCAGGGTTGTTAGCTTTTGAACCCTATACTATACCCTCCTAAATCCTAACTTTTTTTAACAGACGTAGTACTTAAGACCTAGGCGAGGTTCATCAGCTTTGTTATTTTGGATGCTAATTAAAAATTCTTAAAATTGTTTTCAATGAACAGTTTTTTACTTTATAATTTATAAAGTACATTCGGCTGTTATTCTTATATAGTGTTAATTGGTCCTTTATAAAGTAAAGGAAGGCTTACAAGGATAGGATAGAAAGAGACTTGACAGTTCACTGTATAAATTTAATAGATAATAAAAGTTACAAATCCTTCTCGTCAGTTCTCGTACAAAAACCATTTATCTTCTAGAAAATATTAACCATAACAAAATTACAGGATGTTGAAAATAGCCTGAATGGCTTCGAGAAAAGTATGGTAACGGCCGTGCCTTTGTTTTGTTTTGCTTTACTTGGCGGGGGCACTACCGTGCCCCCAGATCTTTTAAAATATATTATTACTAGCTTTTACCCGCGGCTCCGCCCGCGTGGTATTCGGTTATCGCGCGCTGTTCCCTCGGGATCTGTGCATTTTTCCGGGATAAAAAGTAGCCTATATCACTCTCGGGCCCATAAACTATGTATCTCCATGCCAAAAATCACGTCGATCCGTCGCTCCGTTACGGCGTAAAAGACGGACAAACATACAGACATACAAACACACTTTGACATTTATAATATTAGTATGGATATGGATAGTATATTAAATGCCTAAATGCCAAGTTTCATAGTTTTATCTTCGACAGCGACGAACTTCCACCATATAAACTTTCACCCCCTATTTTAACCCCTTAAAGCCTCTTTTTTGCGATAAAAGATAGCCTATGTCCTTTCCCAAGGTCTATTCTATCTCTGTATCAAATTTCATCCAAATCGGTTCAGCGGTTTTGGCGTGAAAGCGTAACAGACAGACAGACAGACAGAGTTACTTTCGCATTTATAATATTAGTATGGATTAACGCAGAAAATAATATGAATAAATAGATTAAATTAAATTACGGAATTTAAAATATATCTTCAAAGAATTTAACATCAGCCAGCAGCAACTCTCGGTCCTTCGGTGTCAATATGGTGTCAATGCAGCTTTTTAAATTCACTGCATTGCACGTAAATATATATAAGTAGGTAAGTGCCAACAGAAATATCTATAAGTTGGTACCTAAATATTTATTTTTGTAAGTTGCTAAGCACGCTAAGTACATGCTTAAGACCGCTCTCATTAAGTCTCGAGTTCACATATTTAATATTCTTTTGGCAAGTTCGATGACCCGAAAGCGGCAGGCAAGTTGAAACAAAAACCTCTCGTGTTTGTTCAAGGTTTTAATAATCAATAACGAAGATTATCAATTTAGTAATTAAAGTTTCCTGTATGTAAATGACATCTCGTTATTGAAAGGTTCTCATAAGGTTTTTTTTCTACTCCAATACTGTTATCTGTGACTTACTTAATCACCAACGCTAATATAAGAACATAATTAACAAGACTCTGGCAAAATCTGTAGTCTATTCCCCATAACAGCACTGTATCGTAATGTTGCTAAAACGATACTGCAGCCACTTACTTTTTTTTTAATTCGTCCGTTTTGACCAGCTAAAGTGCAGCCACTTACTTGGTTTTAATATAGAACAAAAACTTTCCGAACATAATTCATAGCTGCCAACATAAGTAACACATATTTTTTTCAATGTAGTCGCTAGCAAGTTACGTCAATTAAAAACAAAGTTCACCATAGACAACTTTTGACATTTAAAATTTTTCCCGCCATTATTGTTTGCCTTAATATTTTAGTTTGAGTAAAGTTTTTAAAGTTAGAAACTAGTGATTTTTAGCAAGTTTACGTGAAACTTATTAAACATGGATGCAGATGAAAATATTATTTCTACACCCGAAGAAATATCCGCAGCAGCCCAAGTAGTGACTGAAAGTTTGTTGCCTTCTAAATCACGGCACCTATATGACAAATCCTACAAAAATTTCATGTCGTGGAGATCAGAACACCAGACCTCGTCATTTTCGGAGAACGTATTACTAGCGTAGTAGGTAGGTAGTCGTAGAAAAAGTATTGTATGCAACGTTGTATAAATAAGTCAAAAAAAGCTCGTGGCGTTTTTTCTTACGATGTTCGCTTCGCTCACATCGTAACTTACGCCACTCACATTTTTTGACCCCTATTATACAACTGTTGCATAAAATACTATAATATCAGATTATTACAGATTATTGATCTAAATATTTGCAGCAATTGCTTATATACATTACATTATTACATTGCCACAAAAAGTGGGTTGGAGAAATATTTGTTTTTAAACGAGACCAGACCAAAAATCTAAAAAAAAGTGGAATTATGAAGACCAGTCCAAAAATCTAAAAAAAAAGTGGAATTATGAGCTTGTTCTACCGAAGGTACTTACGATATATTACGGCAAATAGCATTGGATTTGACCCTTATTTTAGCGCAAAATGCAAGCATGCGGATGGATGGCTGCTCTTAATTATATCATCGTTAATCTTCGCGTATTTTATAGAACTCAAATCGATTTCAATAACTGCCGAATATACCTATACCTACTACCGATGTGAAAATTTTCTCAAAAAAAAAAACAATTTTAATTTTTACGTAGAAACCACAAAAGTGGGATTAGTCTAAGCTACGTGTGTTATAAAAAGTCAGGACTTGAAGGATATAATGCATAGTCAGTTTAAAATCTGGACCAGCCAAGCATCACATCAATCTAAATATTTTCTTGAAGAACCTAAGCCTCATCGTCTCACGTGAGGTTGCGTGAAGTTGCGCGCGCGTCGCTTTGTGGGCAGCGATCAGCGGTGAGTCAACACTTGTATCGATTGCTTACGGAGATGCACCTTTTGTTCGGAACGCAATCTTTGTAGTAATTAGACGGTAATTTCTTTGTTTTGGTCGGTGTTGGCTAATCCGGCAACATGTTTCTGTATTGGTGCCACTGCGTTGGGCTTGAAGCGTATAAAGCGTAGGACGCAACAGTTGAAGCTATTTTGTTAAGGGTTCCGTAATTCCATAAGTCAAAAAAGAAAACTTGATGGATCACTTTGCTGTCCGTCTGTTTGTTTGGAGGCGCGAGTATCAAGCTGAAAATAAAACTGATACTCGTGCTGGGTGAATATTCGAGTGTTTCAACCGGTCGGTTAAACGTCATTTCCATCCCACGTTTATTGACACAACCCAAGGACAAGTTGCAAAAATTTTGATCACGCTAGATTTAGGATTTTTATTGTCTTTAGTTTTGACAAAAAAATAACCGCGAGTATCATCTTTTTCAATAGTGATTGCCGAAACGGTAATGATGAAAAAAAAAACGCTGAATATTTACCCTGCTACTTCTTGAGGGAATGGAAAAATCGAACTGCTAAATAAGGCAATCGAAAGTACAGACACTAGAAATGTTAGCGTTTAGTTAGTCTGTAATTAAATTTGTAATAAGTCTTCGTTGTACTATGTGTTGTGGCAGTAAATGATATCTTATGTTATCATTAAAAAAGGTTTTAAACTTTCGTGATTTTCACTCATGTTTAAACAAAATACCACCAACTTAACACGCTAACACAAAATAAAAAAAATAAAAATATTACTCGTGTGTGTTAGCGTAATAAGACCCGTTGGTGGTATTTTGAAAAAAAAAAAAGGTGTTTTTCTTTGGTTACAGAAGAAAATTTCTGTAACCGAATATCCTACAGTGGGTACTACCGGTTATCCGAGAAACTTGAAACTTGGTAAATTATCTCTTATTTTTTTCATTTGTCAGTATGCCAGTAATAACTTTAAATGGCCCCACATTAGCCCCACGTTACAGAATAATAATAGTACAATTACCCACAGTGCGTACATTTTACTCAGCAGTGCTCTGGTAACACTGGATACCCATAGATACCAACAAATTTGTATGGAACATGGAACCCTCACTTCACGATTGTCACTCCAAAGCTCAGTATCTCAAAAACGGCTGAACTTTCAGCAGTTTACTTAGCATTGGTGTACTCTTGTCAATGTGATGCAATATTTCGCGATCGCAGCCAACGTTTCCGTAGTGTAGCGGTTATCATGTGTGCTTCACACGCACAAGGCCCCCGGTTCGATCCCGGGCGGAAACAGTTACTTTTTCTTTTATTATTTTAGTAAATAATTGACGTTTTCCTTATTTTGTACTTACTAGCTTTTGCCCGCGGCTCTGCCCGCGTGGTATTCGGTTATCGCGCGCTGTTCCCTCGGGAACTGTGCAATTTTCTGGGATAAAAGTAGCCTATGTCACTTTCGGGCCCATAAACTATATCTATAGATGCCAAAAATCACGTCGCTCCGTCGCTCCGTTACGGCGTGAAAGACGGACAAACATACAAACACACATTCGCATTTATAATATTAGTATGGATGTATTTTAAACAACGATACGGTTCGAATTCAGTTCAAAAGCAGAAAAATATACTTATTTTGATTTTATAGAATCGTTTGGATCGAACCCGCGATGCGATAGATAGATAACTTTGAAAAGTCAAGCAGTAGTGTAACGATCGGTTGGTCAGTAGGTACTTTAGATCTGTGCTAAAATCTTCATGGCAAATGTATACTCGCAGTTAAAAGGAAATGGTATAAACGTTTCTAGCGATAATGACGCGGAAGAACGTTGACAATGTGGAGTACCAAACAAGAGCTGGAAAAGGCAGGTAATTAAAGTTAGAAAGTGTACCAACTGGTAGAGCACGGGATCGGATAATTTCTAAATTGACCACTGCGACGCGGAAGGTTGCTGAACTGTAGCCGACTAATTGTTTTGCCGCCATTTTATACGTCAACACATTTTTTTTAATAAATTTTTGACCAAGTTTCTCAGTTTCAACTTAGGTGAAAATGCTTTTGTAGCATTTTTCAATTGATTTTCAAAAAATTTTGCTAGATAGTTCTAGAGCTATATGATATTTTTCAAAATATCGGAGCCATGTGGATTAAAAACGTATAAAATATAATTATTTTGAAAAACTCACGAGGTCTACTACAGCTTACATAGACATAAGTTTTATTCGTAAAAGGCAAAGGTTCTTAGGCCATACTGTCATAGCAATGTTTAAATCGGAATATCTAGGGCAGGCAAGGTGAAATAAAACGGGTCATAGGTAAACGATTTACATTCAAATAGCATCAGATACTACCTACATGATAAATTAGTTTTTGTATCTTGTCCCATATAATGTAAAGCACAATACGTTTTAATAGGTAAGGGAAGTAAATTGTTGCCTGAGTAAAAAGTTGCAACAATAGAGTAGGTATTCGTCTCGCTCAGACAAATGTCGTGTTAACAAGAAAAACAAGAAAGAACTTCGCTGTGATATTACTTAATTTCTCAACTTAATTTTACTTTCGCGTCATTAAATTCATACAAATAAGGCAATTGTAGATCATTACCGGATTTTAATCCGACGTCATTGGACACGACGCGGACAACGAAACGATCATCCAGACGTTCAGAGTTAACGGAAACATTAAAGTTATACCTACCTACCTTATTTCTAACCTACAATCGAGCCCAAACACATTCGATGAGGAAGGTAATTTTTTTGCTTCTGGTACGGAAGGCTATTAGACCACGGACCACTTGAAAAATCTGCTATTAATTAAGTATCAGTTAATTAGGCATTAAGATGTGTTACCCGTAAATATATTAAGAAATATCTATAAAACAGTGAACCATCGTCCAGGATATCCACAATATCACGGCTCTACATTTTGATGTGTTATTTTATAACGTTCGTAACACCACTTTGCTTCATCGACTTCCGGTTACGCAAGTTGCACGTAAGGTGCTCCATCAAAACACGACAGGGTTATTCCTGGAACTAGCTTACTCGTAATAAAGCTAGTTTCGTTTTTCAGGACCATTCAGATAAAGTTTATGATTGGCAGTAGTCGTTGCTAACTCTAGAGGGAAGGGTAGCCATAAAACAAATAGGCAAAGTTTATATCGATGATGT
Source organism: Choristoneura rosaceana (assembly GCA_037349165.1). Classification (NCBI taxonomy): domain Eukaryota; kingdom Metazoa; phylum Arthropoda; class Insecta; order Lepidoptera; family Tortricidae; genus Choristoneura; species Choristoneura rosaceana. The sequence continues at coordinate 9,795,213 of JAZBNJ010000012.1, read as the reverse complement.
GGCAACGAGTCTATAAAATTTTACAGGTTGGAATCACCGTTCTTATGCAGTATTAAACTAAATACTGGCGCGATATCGCCAATATCTCGCTTCGCCGTCATAGGCGTACCTACTTACTTATATAGAAGGGGGGCGGGTGCGCCCACCCTAGGATCTTGGGCTACCGATACAAAATTCTATAATATTGATATGTCCTTCACACAAAAATCCACTCCATGCTCTCTGTCTCCGTATAAATGCATCCACGAATTAACGTGCTTTTATAAATTCTATAAATTGTTTTTATGGTTTTTTTTTAAGGTACGCGGAACAAAACCCCAATTAAAATCATAAAATCTGTACATTTATTTATTTATTAATACATAAGTTAATTAGAAAAGCCTTCAGACAACTTTAATATTAGCTCAACTTTAACACTTGACAAACTTTTATTTTACCTTGTCGTTTCCCTAATTTCTACAGTTCACGATGTCATTCGTAACTTCCTGATAATTACTGCAAACGAGCTATGCGCCAGGGGATTATCGGTCATTGACCGCGGCCTAAGCTCGTTTGTATGACAAAATTATGGCGTCCTGTAAAACACCCTGTTAATCCTGTAACTGAAATAACTATACAATCTATAGTTATGTCTGAAGTATAGATACATTTCGCAATTATTGTATTAGGACAACTGTGACCTATTTTCAAAGATTTTTGTGTTATCTCATTAATCTTATGTATCACCCTATTGCTTACCATGGAAAAATTTCTCTATATACGTAAAACTTTTAATGACAAACATACGACAGCTAATCTAATATCAATGATATAGAAAATAAAACAGTTCATTTTTATTTACTATGCTGCAACAAAATGACAATATAATATAGCATCTGGTCATTCCTGTTGAATTTAATAGGTCCTGTTCATTCTTACTGAAAGGTAATTTAATTAGAGATTACCATCCTTACAATGCCAGGACTGAATTATTTATTTATTTATTTGCTATAACAAATGTGTATTTTAACAGAGAAGCAAGATTTAGGGTTGTTTCACCATCCATTAATTAGTGTTAAGTTAACTGATGGTTAAATGTGATGCTGTCTATGTCTATGCAAACAAAACAAATATAGACAGCATCAGACTTAACCATCAGTTAACACTAATCAATGGATGGTGAAACAGTCCCTTAGTGTACTTAGTTCACTGAAACAATTTATTGGCCTCAGCTTTTAATTAAATACAAATCTTTTTGTGAGATTTTTTCCACTACGATTAAACTATAGGACTGTTTCTAATATTTTGCAGAAAAAATATCAACAATTTGAATTCTATATTGGAACTTGGTGACAAAGGTACACGGCAACATAGCATTAATGAGGGTTTTCTGACTGGTGCCGCTTAGAAGATGTTAGAGTAGACGGCAAATAAGTAAAACCTAAAATCATATGTGCCTCTCACTTGTTTGAGACAAATCGGAGCAAGAGAGAAATATGATTTTGGGTTCTACTTACTTTCGTACTGTTTACTATAATATTGTGAGGTCTGTTTGTTATTTCTATCACATTCTGGATTGGTTTATTTTACAACTAAATTATAATTACTATATGTGTCCCACTACTGGGCACAGGCCACCCCTGAGAATTTATTTATTTATCAAGGATCAGCAACAGAATAGATAATAGAGATTGCTCTTAAGCGATAAGGGCGCCTATTACTTACCTTGTAATTTTCTTAGTGTACCTGTTTTCTGTATCGCTTATTATTTCTGGTGTACAATAAATAGTATTTGTATTGTATTGTATTGTATTGTACATACATCATACATAAACAGAAATATCAAGTAGAAGATATTCTAGGTAGAAAGAGAGGGCTTGGGCAGTAGTTCCCATGCGGGCTCAGTGCAGATTGCGAACTTGTAACTATAAAACTGTAAAATCACATGGCCCTCACATCACTGGTGCCATCTTTTCAGGATATTTACTTTGTCAAAAAAACCTTCATTAATTAGACATATTTTACATGAATTTGGATTAGACCATGATTACCATACATTCAATTTAATTTAGGTATTCACATCTCAGCAAATATAATTATGAGATGTGAAAACAGGAAGGATGGATGAGTAGAATAGAGATATTGAGGTGAAGTTCAATCTAATACACAACCACTTAATGTTACTAGTAAATAGACACAGCTTCTCAATGTTTTTATCCATATTGTATTTTGAACAGAACTAACATAGTTTGTAAGTGTGTAATACTAACAAATGAATGGATCTATGCTGTCTGAAACATATATGAATTATTATTGTACAAATATGTATGTAAATATTAGCAATAATTATATAGAAATGAGAAACTGGAATATTACATTATAAAAAAGGCCACTGTTGAAGTTAAGCATGCATTTTTTTTTCCAGACTTAATTATACTTGTACACCAGTGATGGGCAAAGTACGGCCCACAGGCCAACTCCGGCCCGCAAAAGGATTTAATCCAGCCCAACAATGTTCCTTCAAAGTGAATAGTACCTATGGCCCGCAATAATTATTATTTTGATCGTCCTACAGTATTTCATTTAATTATTTGATAAAAACATAAAAAGTATAAAATAGAATGGTGTAATCCTGGCCCTCCTCTAAAATATCTGTAACTTCTTGGCCCCCCCATGAAGAAAGCTAGCCCACCACTGTTGTACACCATAGTCATTTGAGGACTCTTGGGCAAAAGAGCCACACTTTCATGGAATCAGACACGGATGTAGATTTTTAAGCTGTCTCAAAGCAAAATTAACCACTGCAATGTGTTTCAGATTTACTAGTAACATTTCAAAGGGTTAGTCTATTAGTCTTCTTAGGCAGAAGGGTTCTTGGCAGGATAGCAGGATGCTGGAAGGAATAAGTAGGTTAGTAGCGAAATATAAACATACAATTATATTTAGGTGAGTAATATAACTTGCTTTTTTAATAGCAACAAAATTGGTAGGTAGCAGGGTTGAAAATTATCATGAAAATTTTGTTCACTGATAATCAGGAATAGAAATTATTAACATTGATAATTATCAGTCAATTATTAACACTGACAACATGATTAGTAGTAGAGTAGTTAGTATCTAAAGAAAAATATGGTTCCAGTCATAATATATTTTAAAAATAAAAGAACTACTTATCTAATAAGAACTTGGACAAATTCTTAGCAGATGAATTTCTATTCTTTTTTAGGTGTCTCTGACAACTAAGAAATACTTAAGTTCTCTAATAACTTGTGTAATGTTAAGTAACCTAAGTTACCTGCCACAACTAATGAATCAATTGCAAGATGCCAATACAGTAAGTGCAAGTTACAGAATAAAATGGATAAAAATAATTTATTTCTTTAATAATAATTAACTATACTTAAAAGGCATCAACATAACGGTGTTCACGTACTGGCCGATAATAGTGACGCATAATCAATAAATCAAGGATAAAACTGCAGTTGCAAATTTATGACACGAACAGTTAGTACTATTTACACTACGTGTAAATGTTGCAAAACATGACCAGTTTTTAGAGAAAAAAACTTCCATTTATATGTGCTAAAGAAAGTTAATGTACAGTTGCAAATGTTAACTAGCTTTTTCGATGCAACAGCGTATTTAGTGCATAAACAATTACTTACCCGGCGACAAATAAAACGATTGTAACTTCGGATCCAACTTACGAACACAAAACTTGAGCACTTCACAAGTCACTTGCGGAAACTTAGTTACACCCGTTCTTTCGATAACTTAATGGATTTTCTTGTATTGCTATCGGATTACTGTATCAAAAGTGCAACCAAGTGCATCGAATGAACTTCCTTTACTATGCGACGTACGTCACTCACGCAAAGCAAGAAGAACAAACTTGCAACATGCATACAAGCAATGCAGTGCAGTGTGCACGCAAAGCAACCCAACGAACGGGTCGAACCAAACGAAAATTTACTTGAATTGTAGTGCCATCTATGGAAAAACTTGGAAGTTATCTGACGTTTAATTTTGCGTTTAGTTATTCGTAGCTAGGTCGGCATAACTTGAAAACATTTTCATTGAGAAATTGCAAATTTTTGAATTGAAATATTTATTCTTTTATTTCTCGTGTGATCTCGTGTAACTCATGAGGATTGTGTCCCCGCAATATATCACTACTGGAACGATTTTACTGGATTATTTTAAACAGATTCTAAATAAATTACTGATTACCGGTCACGAGCTATTACTAAAAACAAAACGCGTGACTGGAGTTGCCAGCATAATAAACAAAAAGAGAGCCACTGAATGTACCCATATGTACCCATCCCTATCCTTATGCAGCGTTTCCACTGTGCGAGGAATTTCCAAAAACTAGACTGTTACTTTCGTATTAGGCTGCTGCTTTCCACCAATAGTATAAGATAATGTCTATCGTATACTGTTTATGGTGGATAATGACATTATCATATACTATTGGTGGAAACGCAGCCTAATACGAAAGAAACGGTCTAGTTACCCTTTCCGCCGAATTAGATGAAACTTGGTACAGAAATCGTTCCTACAGAGATCCTAGGATGGATATAGAAGTTTTTATCCCAGTAAGTCACATAAGTACTAACGCAATTTAACTATAAACGAATTCTTGTCAGATGGAATATCGGGGAACAGTAAAAAAATAATTTATACTTTTTTTATTTGTTTTTAAATCTATAAACTAATATTGATACATAATATTTAACCAAGCTGCGGTTTCGGAGTGCTTAGTGTGCGTTTCCTGTAAGTCTTCTTCCGCGTTATTTGTAGTTGATGCAACTGATTGTATACCTCTCCCCAGATTTCATTTTGATCTTCTTCAGGAATAGTTTTTCTGAAAATGGATAGATTAGTAGGTAATTATTTATAAATTTATTATTTTAAAATTAAAAGTAGAAAGAAACAACCTAGATTGCAATTACTTTTTTTTTTTAGGTTTGTGTCGCCTCAAAGGCCAAAGACACTAGGTCCTTGCTTTTGTTTCCTTGTTTTTTTTTTTAAGCATTTATAGTTACGTACCGGTACTGTTTCATCAAATCATATTTCTCCCAAGGTGTCTTTCTAAGTTCTCGTCTAACCCTATCCTTCTCTTTCAAGTGCTCCTCAATGTTGGACACACCTTTTAACTCCTGTCTTTCCCATCTTTCTAGCCATGGTCTTGGTTTTAATTTGACCTAGAAAAAAAAAAGGTGTCAGGGATATTTTACTAGGTAGTACATTTTACTCAGGTTGACAGGTAAAAAGTAAGTTTTAAGGATTTCAGGCTGTACCGCTTGGGACAAAAAACATACTTACAGCTTGCCTCAATCCTTACTAGTATTATAATTGCAAAAGTATGCTTAAACTGCTGTACCATTCTAAGTGAAATTTGGTATGGAGATAGTTGGAGACCCGAGGAGGACATAGCATGTTTTATATCTCGGAAAATAGCATAGTTCCCATAACGAAATTTGACAAGAACAAATTCAACTAGTACATCCATAAATTTATCCCCAAAGACAAACAAAATTAGTTTGAAAAGTATATAGAACAATAATTATTATGTTTTATATTCGCGGCCACGGCGCTGTTATAAGCAACATCTACGTTAAGTTACTCTTCAATAAAAAATCATTAAACCATTCTTAAACAGTGCTGGATCAAAGAAATAGTGACTAGAATTTAGCTAGTGTAATTAAATACGTGACAGTGTTTATATTCTATATTAGTACCTGCACGGGATTCAGAGGAACCGGTGTCCCTTCTGGGAGTATCTCTGGGTCCATATCCACAGGGAATGTGCTGTACTCTGGCAGGGCATCCCTCAAGTAGTACAACTTGTCATCCAACCTTTTTTCCAGACGTAACACTTGTATTCTTTGTATGGTTGGATCATAAAGCTCATAACGCACCTGAAAAATCAAAAAATGATAATATTATAGAAACCAGATACAGGTCATAATAACATCGAAGGGACATGAATATTTGGTTCTTATAACCAGTTTTATTTTGGTATTATATAAGATGATGTTGGGATGGGACATTTTTCTTTTTTTTTCTGGGTCATTTCATGCAGTATATTGTTACAACTGGTGTTACTTTAAGATCAAATCTTTTTGGCTGTGAGAGTTCTATTAGACATTTCTGTGCTACAACTCCTGATGTAAAAAAATTAATAAAACTGTTTTTTTTTTTTCTAAGAATTACATTATTAATTATTGTGGAAATAAGCACACAAAACAAACATTAACAGTAGTTTCAACATCAGGATTTTTTTTTTTAGAAGAAACAATGCTGATTTACAGGTTCATTAGACAGTTCTTTGCATCCAGAAATGTTGTTTCAGTACAAGGGAGAGTAACATCTCTAGTGTAGTGTATATGTCTGAGGTTCCCTATGAGGCTGACAGTACTAAATAAAGCCCTGTTAAAATACAAGATAATTTATTCAACAATTTAAAATCTAATTCTTTCATTCTTTCCAACATATCACATATAAAACTTAACATAAAGTTGTGGCTATACCCTACCAGGGTGTATACTAGTTAGGCAGAGTGCATAATAAATATTATAAATAGCTTTTAGTTTTTACCTCAATGCCCTGATGGTCAATGACATTCCTCAAAATGAATTCTGCACGCAGTCCACAACCCTTCCTTTCAATGCAGATGCCCACAAACCGGTTGATTTTGCCCTGAGCATGAGGATCAGCAATGGTCACTGCTAGGATTGATCCTGTTAACAAAAATTGAAATTACATACCCTTTATGCGCACCCAGAGAATCAAGGCTTGAGAATAAAAATTATAAAAGGATAATATACCTACATAGAATATCTTGTCTTAACAGAATAAATATAAGCTTTTTACAAATCATCTCACAAGAAATAACCAAAGTAAAAGCTTAAATTTAAGATTAAACACTACCTGTTATAAACAGTATTAGTATTGCTATTTGACGAAAAATATTTTAGTATCATAAACACAACATACCAACATAGAACTCTGGAATATCAATCTGGTTCCTCCTCTTTAACATATCAGCTCTCTCAAGTTTTTCTCGAAGGCTGTTTCTCCATTTAGGATTAGGATCGGGTAAAAACTCAGGGTAAACGTGACGGAACTCCAAAGCGGGATTACGGCTGTTAGACCTTCGTCCTGACCTTTTTGGAGCCTCTTCTGCTGTTTCTTCAGCTTTCTCTGGCAAACTAGAGAGAAAACGGCAGTCTACGGACAAAAACAATGTCAAATTTAAACAAGTTTTGGACGAAATTAATTGTATTGGAAATATTATATGCATGATAATAACCTCTCCGAGCAAACCATTTAGCCGCAGTCAATAAATCAGTAGTAGTCCGTCTTATGGCAAGAGCCATAGTGGAAATAGATTTAAAAGAATTCGGAAACTATAATCTCGGACGTATCTTACAGAAAATAAATAAAATAAACTGAACTGGTGGTTTCCGCAAAATAGGGGAGCTATTTTGACAGTGACAGTGTTTTTTTTCTCATGACAGATAGGCCTGTGGCAAACCGTATGTATTCGTTACTAAGTAACGAGTACTTCACCTGAAGGGCTACTCCGAAACACAAAATTCGAAGTTCGTGTTGTGCGGTCCCTCTGACACTTATACTATTTAATACGAGAGCGAGAGGGATCGCACGACCCGAACTTCGAATTTTGTGTTTCGGAGTAGCCTTCCTGATGTGAAGTAACGATTCGTTACTCACGAATACGTCTCGTTACCCGTATAATCCGTATCGGTCGTACTCAGAAGGGCTACTCCGAAACACAACGTTCGAAGTTCGTGTCGTGCGATCCCTCTCGCTCTCGTATTAAATAGTATAAGTGTGAGAGGGACCACAAGACACGAACTTCGAACGTTGTGTTTCGGAGTAGCCTTCTGTTCTGGTTCAACTGTCATTCTTCAATTATTTTATTAAGAGAAGAGACTCTTCAGCTTTATAATATTGTTATAAATTAAATATGTATTAGTTTAGATTTATTACAAAAATCACTTCAAATATACAGCAGAACATTACGAACCGCATTAAAAAAAATCAGTTACGATGAGTCACATCTATGTAGGCTGACGATACGATACGATAACGATACAGTTCGGTTTTGTTTTGTACAAAGTACGTTCGTTCATACCGTACGGTGACGGGATGCGGTGTTTCTGCTTCATGGTCGCATCAAAAGTAAGGATACGAGTAACGATACGATAGTAACGAGTACTGGTTGATAAAGTAACGAATACATACGGGTACCAAGGATTTCGTTACTTTTACAGCCCTAATGATAGATAAATATATATGATAGATAAAATACAGATAAGATATAAATTTTAAGCTACATGAGATACCTTAAAAACCGCTAAAAGTACTTTTTGAAAAGACAAAAACTTGGACATTACTCGTTTGCCTTCCAGTCGTATAAAAAAAAAAAAAAAAATAATAAAGGTAGTATGATTCAAGAAATTAAAGTCTAGTTTTCTGAAAAAAACTTGACTGTCAGTCAATGACGTCAATGTCAAATTTTGACAACTGATTTCCTATCGATTTTGTTGAACGTTGCATATTTTGTTGTGAATGTAAATAAAAAGTTATACGAAGCTTTCCCTTCAATTTTAAATACAAAAATGTCATCAACAGTGCAGAAATGTAACGATGACAACATTCCCTTAGCTGACGATGACCCACAAGTGATTATAACGGATGATGTGGAAAACAATCATTTAGATCATGGTCGTTCGATGGACTCATTGCCTAGTTCGTACACCGGCGGTTCCTCTAGCCCTGGCCTGAATGGCCCGCAGAGTTTTGAGCCTGATTGTGCTCTGGATGAGCAAGAGGAGAAGGCTCGGTTGATATCACAAGTATTGGAGTTACAAAACACTTTGGATGGTATGTCACGCACTTTATTCTCTCGAAATAAATAAGCTTGTGTGTTTAGCTTCATTTCTGTTAGATTTTCTTAGATTGTATAAAATTTTAACCTCATTAATTTTTTTTTCCTTTAATATTAAGGCTTGCACTGTGTAACTTCAAACACAATCACTGTATTGTGAATAAATATTGAATTGAATTGTAATGTTTTCTTTAATGTCGAGTTTCTGTTAATATATGAGCTTATTCTGATAGATTTCACAATGGAAAAATGTTTCAGTAGTTATTTTATCTAAGTTTAATTTTATTATTTCTATTTTTACAGACCTATCACAAAGAGTAGACTCCGTGAAGGAAGAAAATTTGAAGCTGCGCTCAGAAAATCAAGTTCTCGGCCAGTACATTGAGAATCTCATGTCTGCCTCCTCAGTATTCCAATCTACTACACCTAATGTACATAAGAAGTGAACCCTAGAATCTAAATACAATGGTTTCTGTTCACAAGAGATGAGCATTAAAATTCAATCACTTTAACAAGCCTCTAGCTCAGAGCTCCACATTATTTATATATCTTTGGTCAAGCTAACTTAAGCTTGCCATGCACTGCCTTTATCAAGTTTATGAGCAAGGAGCATGTGACACGCCTACAAAGATATTAGCAAAGTCAGTGTCTAAAAAATTTCTTTTAATACACTGTCCACTGTTACCACTGTACCTATTTTAGTTTGTCACTGGCAGTTATGTATTTCAATTCCATTTCTGATATGTAATAGACTCCAACAAGTCTAATATGAAATAATGTTATTTATTTATTTGTTTTAACATTAGGGGAATGTTCAACAGGTTATATGACGTTTATTTATTAAAACTGATATTTGCTATTGCAGAGACTGTAATATGTAAATTACAAATAATGATATTTTGATCCAAGAAATTCCCAGTGAATTCAAATTTACAACCCAAATTATATGAATAAATATTAACAATTTTCTTTCTATAAGTTTTAGGCAACCATTTTGGCTTTAAATGTTGCCATTTTAGGTAAGTTTTGGTAAATTTTTGTTCTGTTTTGTGTATATGTGGTGTATAATCTATATGTGTATTTTGCATGTAGTTTATTAGTCTTGATATGTATTAGTTTATTGACATTATTTTTATGTTAGTGTTTACCTATAGATATATGTATGCATTAAGGGATAAGTTCGCCTTTGTACATCTTATTATCCTGTGTCCTCTTATTTTCATGTGTTTTTGTGTTCAATAAAGAGTTTTACAATACAATAAAATAAAATGTATTTTACATCAGATCACTATATTAAACTTACTGTTATTTTATAATCTGCACATAAAAGCTGAATGATACTTATTAAAAAATATAATTAGGTAATATTTATAATAATCGTAAGTGTAATTAAATGTATGCAATTCACATGTCTCGGAAGCAAAATAAAACTTAGGTGGCAATCAAAATATTAATGTCTTTCTACCATAAATTGGTAGAATTGCTTATGGAAACTCACTCAAACATGTATACACAAGCAACCAAGAAATGTTTAAAATGTCAAAGCCTATTTGCACTCACAAGTCAATAAGACAATGACAATGAGCCTTTTTTGTTTATTTCTGAAGCAGGAACTGTCATTAAAATTGGTAAAACACTTTCTTGGTCGACTGTATCTAATGGAACAAGTTTGAAGTAGTCAATGAGAGCAGGAATGTAATACTACTTGCATGATTCTTTGTAGGTGTAAATTGGGCTTTGGGCTATTTTAACACTGATCACAAATAGTATTAAATACATTTAAATATTGTGTGTGACAGACAATTATTAGTCATACAATTGTATGAGTAATTCCTGTCAGAACAGGACTTTATTCAGTGAGACATTTTGTATGGTTAACTATGGATTAAACTTTTTAAATTACAGTATCTATTCTAAATACAATTTTAATAAACCTTTGAAAAGTGTCAAACTGCATTCCAATCAATTTATGAAAATTAAATAGCTGTTAATTTCGCTTTAAAAATATCCAAAATAATTAAAAATGCTCTTTTGCATTTACAAAATTATCTCAATATATTCATATTTTAGTAGCTATAAATGTATATTTACGTTTGTTACGCTTATAAAGTTTTTAAGCGCATTGCTAGCTGTTTTATTTCATTTGGCAATGGAATGTCTTTTACCTGAGTGCTTATAAATAAGTCAGTCCTGTCTATAAATAATCTACAGCTGGGAAGACGTAGTATGACACAAATCTAGACGCAAATCTAGAAGTTGATACTCATATGTGGGCCAATCAACTTTTTTACCGACACTAATCTGTCCGCGACATTTTTCAAACAATTGCAGATTTTTGTAGGTAAGTAAACATGTTTTTTCTGTAATTTAATTGATGTTATGCATGAATCCATGCCATCCTTCGTAAGTTCAACCTATTAAACCGTGAAATATCTTGTTGGAAGTATGATTTTTTGGTAACGCCAGCACAGTATATAACAATTTTGGTAACGCAGGAGACGCCCAAAGTGTCGGTAAAATAGTTGATTCACCCACGTAAGCATTGTTACAGTAACCTCCTACAGAAGGTGTCTTAAAAAAAATGTCTTGTGCCGTAATCTAATCGTCTGTTCCGTCAGTAAAGGCTGAAGAGACAGGTGCAAAAGTAATACACGATTCGTTATAGTATTCTACGGTATTCTGTGGTGGACTGGCGCTCTGCTGCAGTCGTAAAGTAGCAGCTGAAGGGCTACTCCGAAACACAAAATTCGAAGTTCGTGTCGTGCGGACCCTCTGACACTTAACTATTTAATACGAGAACGAGAGGGATCGCACGACACGAACTTCGAATTTTGTGTTTCGGAGTAGCCCTTCTGTATACCCTGGCATTGACCCACAGCACGCCAATAATCTCTCCCCAGCTAAACATAGTATCAACGTGGCAACATACCATACTGTCGATATGGTCCTTCACACGTTGATACTATACATAGCTCACGGGTCACACTATTCATTATAGACCATGGTTTCCGAGCCTAATTATATAGGTAGAGAGTTGAAACCTACGAATAAAAATTCGTATCATATTCATAACATAAATTTTTATTCGTAGGTTGAAACTGTGTTTCGCTAGAGCAAGTGGTAACGAACAAGATGCCTATCTGACATCGTGGGTAGGTAGGTATTTTTTAAGTACCTAGTACCTGGGCGACCGAGCTTTGCTCGGGCTGAAACTCGTTATGAATTTTAAGCATTTTTCTAGACTCTAGTTTTCTAGGTCTTATTCTCTGGAATCTAGACCAAGCTAGATCGATTTTTCATGTCTTACCTGGATAATTATATGAGTTAATATTTCTGTTTTGCCACTATCAACTGGATAGCCGATCGACTGACTAGCCATCACTAGCATAAGCAGTGGTTAGCGTGAACTAATATAGACGTGGGCGAAGTCGTATCAACGAGGCCCCTTTTCTATGGTCGCATCGCATATAAAGAGGCCTCGTGAGGCCCTTTTAAGTGCGAGGCCGTGGGCGAGGGCCCTCTCCGCCCACGCCTAGCTACGCCACTGAGCATAAGTGTCCCTAAAGTCGGCCCTAAAGGATGTCGAGTGGATTCGATTTGTGGCATTCGAACATGGCGGACGTAGTCAATGTATAATTTTGCTATTTCTGTTTCTTTGGCTAGTTGAAGTATAATTTTGATAGTGTTTTATGTGGCGATTAACCTTAACAGTGAACAGTGATCACAAAATTCTATATTGCTCTCGTGTCTGACATTTTTTAATGCGCTAGTCTTCTCCACGTGGTTTCTGGAATTTTACTATTAAGTTGCAAAAACTACAACTACCGAACAACGTCCCTCTCAAAGAGAGTACCTTGACACTGGCGAAATTGTCCTAATAAGGACAGAAAGCCATATTTAAAAGAGAAGAAGAAGGATGTCGAGTCGTTAATGTGCAAAAAAACTCTATGAAAGAATATCAAATAAACTACTTTCATTTTTTTTTAAGTTAGCAGTCAGCTGAAAGCAACGTGCGAGTGACTCACATCTCACGCCACGCTCGTTTTGCGAAGTCAATGACTAGAGCTAGCTCACGAATAATTCACGATTCCCGCAAAAAACTGACGGCGCAGGCGCAGATGCGCGTTGCGTGGCGGCGACGTGATCGCGGCGTGCTCGCCGTGCCGTGTGACGTCATCGGTGGTTTCCTGCACTTTTTACCTCGATTGTGTTTCCTTGTTTGATAAGAAAATGCATTTGTAGGTAATTTTCACGAGACTGACTGAACAATAACGATGCTAAGAGTTATATTTAAGTCTGAAAGTACCTTTTGAAAGTTCTAACGCTCGTTTGTGACTTAAGTATTATCTACCTACCAACTTCGAAATTTTGCAATTCGAACACTATCAATTTTGAGGAAAGGTAAATACTGTTAGTATTATTTTCAGCATTAATATCGTCGTTAGCAGAATTGTAGCGGTGGGATAGAATAAAGAGCTTTTTTTATATAACTACCTGGGTAACCGAGCTTTGCTCGTATCGTAGTATTGTAAGTTTATTTTTCCACACGATGAACAGCAGAGCCATCTGTTGTCAAGTAGCTATTATAAAGTTTTTTTTCTTGAAATCAGTGATGGTGGCAGATAACGATATATACATAGTAGCTAACCTAAGCTTATTGTGATTGTAGTTCCACTGTTTTACAGCAAATTTCGTCTATTTTGTTTGATTTGACATCTATTATTTGTACTTACTGCATGTACATATCACGTCACATAACACAAAGTTTTACAACTTTGTAGTTGATGTTCCTTATATTGTTGGAGATTATCATTCTTTCTCTTCTTCAATCGGGGATATGCCTGGAAACAGACATCTCAATTAAACATTTCGTAGATGTAACATAAAGTCATGAAATACTTTTATCAGAGCCCCCTTGCGGAAAATAACCATTGCAAAACAAACAAACTTAAGAAATTGAAAATACGTCGCAACCGCGACATACAAAGTAGCCAATTAAATATTAAATTGGTCTAAAAGAACTTTTCCATTGGCACTGAGATCGAAGCATTCATCGTTGGTCTGATTGAATGGTGCAAGCGGTGTGATGTTTGGCTGACGGATTAGTCACGTCTGTGCCTCGTTTGCAGAACGGAACGCAACGGAACGGAACGTAGCGAACGGTACCTAAAAAAAAGTTAGTTGATCGTTGACAGCTGGAAGAGTCGAACGTCGTTTGTGCGCATATAAACGAGAGAATCGAATTCAAACAAAATGCCGAAGAAATTAAAAGTTGTAGTGAAATCGTTGTACTCGCACGAGATCCGCAAGGACGTAAGCTTGGAGAATCTGAAGTCGCTCAAGCTTGAAGATGCGTGGCCATTTATCAGAGATGAAATTGAAATAGAAATCGGCAGCAGCCAGTTGGTCTGTATTCCGCATATAACGGAAGCAGACCTCTACAAATGCACGTCGCTGTTCGTTCCAAATGAGAAAGAAACCAACGGCAAAATGTTCACGCCACTCGGTGAATTGGTTCAGAATATAAATAAGGCGAAATCTAATGGTGATTACGTGAAATGGTTGGAAGCGGGTGATTTTCAAGAAGCGGACTTCAAGTTTCCCCATGAGAGCGTTAAGGTGAGGCCTGGCCTTTGTAAGCTAAAGTAACAATAATTTTCAGGCTTTTCAGGACTCTTACTTGTGACCTTGACCTGTCCTTTAGATCGCAGAGTTGCCTTGGGTCGGCATCCAAACCAAATGTCAGCAAATGAGTTGCCACGCATTTTTAAAGCTTTTATGTGGCTTTTATATCCCGGAAAAAACTTTACTGGAATTATATAGGTATAAACTGAAATTTATGGAATTTTATTAAGGAACAAATTATTTCACAACAGTTGAATATTATTGATGCATTTCATTTTATGTGTCTGTTCAATAAATAAGTATGTAATTTAATTAAATAAGTAATTTAATTAGCTTTCTAAAAAATTACAACACATCTGTTGGGGTTTCATACAGGCTATTATTTAAACTCACTCGCCAATGCTAATGTTTATGTATGATGATTTAATTCAATTATATTTGCAATTCTGCATCTCATTAAACTTTCTGTCCATAATATGAAATTAACATATCAAAGCTAATACCAGCACACCTTTTTCTTATTATGGTTCAAAAGATTCAACCCAGTGACGGTAGGAAAAATAGACAAAGTGAGAGAACTAGGGTTCTATTTGGACTCTTTAGGTCAATCATGGATTTGTCAATAGGCCTTATAGATCACGGCGGAAATAAAGTGGCCTATACTCATAAAAAATATAAATCCGATACTGCTTTAAGTACAGAACACTTTAAAGCATGGTTGTAGTAAAACTAGTATGACAAGTGTGTTTCGACTTATCTTGACAGGATACTTTTACTATCCCTATCGCAGACCGCAGAATCTAAGTCTGTGACTCCTATTTCATTCTTAATAAAAATGTGAGTCTGAACCATGGATCTAATGCAACTTTTGAAGAATATAATGTGGCCATAGATTGAATCAGTCATCATCTATGTCCATAGAAATAAATGGATTTATTATTATTATAAATCATTGCTTAAATACGAAAACAATTAAAAATAAATCAAAGGTATTTAATCTCAAAGAAACACATTTTAAATAGCATGTTGAAAGTGATTTTTGCAATAAAAAACTTTTCATATTTAAGCAACTAAATGTTGATTTGCTTTTCATCATGTCACTTGTATTTCGAAAATAACATCTTTCAATGTTTTCTATGGGTAGGACAGAATCTAATAGTATACATGTCTTTATCAGCACATGATCAAGTATATCAACATAAGTGCTTCCAGTTACAGTAAATATTTACAAGACCGCATTCTTAGAATTACCAATATAATCAGTTGTTGCACCTGAGTCATGGTTGAGTTTCACAGAAGCCTACTTCTCTGTAAATAATGATATTCACTTTTGATGCTTGATTCTTGTCACAATTTTTATCTACAGCTGTGTATTTTTTGATGAAAATGGAACAGTTTGCTTTGATTTCTGAGTAGATAGCAAAGGTAGCAAACTCACTTGAACTCATACATTATCTGACTATGGCTGTAGAATAGCAGATTTGAAGGAAGGAAAAAAAATGGTAGCAATCTGAACATTCACCTATTTGGCACACACGGACAGCACAGTTCACTTGTGGAACTTTGCCACGCATTAGAAAATTTTTAAGTCAGCATGCAGCACCAAAATTTATGAATTGTACAACTTAAGATCTTCAAAAAACGAGCCTAATCAGGTTATAATAATCACTTTTCATCTTGTGACCTTCCCACTAATTTGTCTCATAATATTAAAAAACAACTACTTGCCATGGACATAGTAAAATGTGAATATCCTTACAGATCACATTGCAAGATGAGACTATCAAGAACAAGGTGCGCGTTATCATGGTCAACTTCAGTCGCACCAGCATCGCTAAGGACAGAAACTTTGAGAACAACATCTATCTAGATGTGAATAACAAAGGTAATGTCCATTATATATATTTTATTAGGAGATAAAGACCATAATAAAATAACCTTTAATGAGGTCCCAATATTTCAACATTCAAGTAATCATACATAGTTGAGACTTTTACAGGGTGGAATCTAGGACATGAAACAAAATTAGTGTTTCGTGCTCAGTTAATGCTGGGTAATATAATGCATTAACTCTTTTGTTGAAATAAGTCTGAAAAAAATTGTGGTTTCCATACATTATTGAAATAAGAAATCATGAACAATGTATGGCAACTGCTAATTTGTATAACTAATATGGTTAAAACCATCTGAAGGTAAACATTTTTGATTTGTGTTTTTGATGCCAATTGTAAAAAAAAAATTACAGAAAATTATTTAGTACTATTAACTACTATGATCATGATAATTATATTATTTGAGATATGAATCTCCTCCTATTCTTGATTTACCCATGGTTTTTTTACTGTTTTCAATTCTTGAAACTATTAGATGAGTTTGGCTGGGCTCCCATATTGAAACGTGAAATCAATTAATATACTCATTAATGCTAAAATTATCTAGCAAACAAAACAAATTGAGCTACTGGTAAACAAATATATCATGGGCAATTGGTCTTTGGTGTGGTATTTTGGAGCAATTGGCATCGTGGAGTATTTCCATCCATATAATAATTTTCCATGGCTACATTTTACTCCATGTTTATTTACAACACGCAATTTATTTAATAAATACTTTTATGACTACGAAAATATCTACAAAAGTACGCAAATTAAAAAATCATAGGCATGGTACACTAGAAGCACCCTCGAAATAAGTATCTGTTTTGATTGCAGACCCAAAACCCTCCTTATTTCGGACTCTAATCTGCTAATCGTGCCGTGAAGCAGCATTGCTTGCACTGTTGTGTTTCGGCGTGGAGAGTAAGACAGCCAGTGAAATTACTGGCACTTGAGGTATCCCATCTTAGGCCTTTAGGTTGGCAACTAACGGTCGAATAAAAAAAAAAACTAGTTTTGGTCGTACTCTGTCAGTAACTACATATTCTCTTGCAGATCTGAAAGGCAAGAAATCAGTGTACATGATCACAAACGTGCTGATGGCGAAGACAATTGAATTCCGAGTGACGCGCGGCACGTCGTCGCGCATCTTCCATCTCGGCAACTGGTCGCCGCTCGTCTTCGGTCTCGAAGAGTTCCTGATTGGCGATGATGGAAAACTAACTAAGAAGGTAAGGGTCGCAAATAGACTAGGTACAGAACAAATCCATACTAATATTATAAATGCGAAAGTGTGTTTGTATGTTTGTGTGTTTGTATGTTTGTCCGTCTTTCATGCCGTAACGGAGCGACGGATCGGCATGATTTTTGGCATAGAGATAGTTTATGGGCCAGGGAGTGATATAGGCTACTTTTTATCCCAGAAAAATGCACAGTTCCCGAGGGAACAGCGCGCGATAACCGAATACCACGCGGGCGGAGCCGCAGGCAAAAGCTAGTAAATAATAAGTTTTTGTTAAAAAATCTTTTTTACTACTTGATTTTCTACTGACTGTACTTTTTCTTGACTGTGCTTGTATTGTCATCCAAATTAGATTTCCGTACCAAATATCAAGTCGATGCTATTAACCACTGAGGAGTTTCCGTCCAGCGGGGACGATCCTGGCTGACCCACCAGGCTACCAGGATATTCAATCAATCAATCAAATCAGCCCACATCCAACCACTGCTGGGTAAAGGCCTCTTCATTTTCAGGATATTACTACCAGATTATTGTATTGTCACGCATTTTACATAAGTATGCCAAATTTCAAGTTAATCCGACTACCAACAATAGGACAGGTGAAACTGAATACTAAAAGCTTGTAAAAATAGAATGTGAATATCTCTCTGGATCAACGGATTTCTTTGTTTTCCTGAATATTCATGTTAGTTCTTAGTGCATAACCGTTGACACAATGGTATGACCATTCATTAATTATGGATGCTACTTAAAAAAAGTAGCATATCTTGTGACAATCGAATTGTTACATCACGCTACTGGCGTTTAGTTTCATTGACAGGGTAATCATTCTCTGTTCGCAATATACATTACGGCCTACAAGAAAACTTAAGTTCATAAAATCTGCTATGGTTATATTATAACTTTATACACTTAAGTACATTTATACGCGTAAGTTACAAATGAAAGCCTGCTGACCCTGTTGTGTAAAAAGAAATATACTGAGCGGCAAAAAAAAATTGGCCCTCAAATGTATTCAGAATTGGTGTATGAAGCGTTTCGCCCGCGTGGAATATGGTTATCGCGCGCTGTTCCCTCGGGAACTGTGCAGTTTTTCGGGATAAAAAGTAGCCTTTGTCGCTCTCTGGCCCATAAACTATCTCTATGCCAAAAATCACGTCGATGCGTCGCTCCGTTTCGACGTTAAAGACGGACAAACATACACACTTTCGCATTTATAATATTAGTATGGATATTGTATAGGGCAGCTTATTACATTACAAGTAATAGCTACCTTTATTTACGACGTACTCTTCGGTTATTGGTTCGCTATAATGCGATAACATAATGCGTAGTTTTGATTATAATTGGAATACGTAGTTGCATTATCTTAATGGGTAACTTTTTTCTATTTTTGTCTTTTTATAAAAAACTTCTAGAAGTTTTCATTATTTAGGGAGCTTTTCAGCGTTTTGTGTCTGTGTGGTTGTCTGTCTGTGGCACCGTAGCTCTTAAACGGGTGGACCGATTTGATTGCGGTTTTTTTATTTAAAATAGGTTTTCTAGCGAGGTTTTTAGACATGTTTCATCAAAATCGGTTTGGCCGTTTTTGAGATATTGAACTTCGAAGTGAGAGAATCGGGTGTTTTCCAACTTTTTTTTGGTTAGGTTATCTTCATTTTCATTACCATCTCAGCAAATATACTCGGCGGCTCAAAATTTAGTTCACATATATACAAAGCTAGCTTATGCCCGCGACTTCGTCTGCGCGGATCTTGGTTATCGCGCGGTGGCGCCCTCTACCGGAATAAAAGGTATTCTATGTTGCTCCCTGGGGTTCAAACTACCTATATACCAAATTTGGTAGTGGTTTCGACGTGAAAGCGTAAGAGACAGACGGACAGAGTTACTTTCGCATTTCTAATATTAGTAGGTATTACCTATTACTGCATACATTAGAGGCCCTGATTCTTTTGCCGGTTAGTATTGAACGATATGATGGGTCTGAGTGGAGAGCCTTAGGGGTGGCCTATGTCCAGCAGTGGGCGTCTTTCGGCTGACATGATGATGATGATGATGATATGATGCTCAGGGTTATCTCTTGTGCAAATTTAAGATGCTATCGATGCTAAATCTAGTTAGATCCGAGTAAAGTTACGGCTGGCTCTTAGGTTCCGCTGTGGTAATGATAAAGGTGGGATGGTAATGAATCAAGCTAGTAGTATAACGCTTGAATCATCATCAGCCGGAAGACTTCCACTGCTGGACAAAGGCCTCCCCCCTAGAACGCCATAATGAACGACAACTCGCCACTTGCATCCACCGGTTTCCCGCAACTCTCACGATGACGTCAGTCCACCTAGTGGGAGGCCTGCCAACGCTTCGTCTTCCGGTTCGTGATCGCCACTTGAGGACTTTTATCCCCCAGCGGTTATCTGTTCTTCGAGCGATGTGGCCTGCCCATTGCCACTTCAATTTGCATATTTTTCCAGCTATGTCAGTGACTTTAGTTCTTCGACGAAACGCATGAATATTTACCCAAAAAGGTATTAAAACGTGTGTTTAGCTGTAATTTAGTAGACCTTGGAGCAACACGTCACGCCTGTGCTAACCGACGAGAACAAAACACGTCAATTGTAGCTCGGACTAGGTGGATTAACGTAGGCTTATGAATATGAAGTGTTTCAACGTACATAAGCAACTTATCTTAATACCTATTTCATAGTCAAAAATGCCACAAACGGGACTTTTCACGATATTTTTACGCAAGTAATATTTAAATAAAATAAAATAATTAAATATAAATGGACACTAGACACCAATTGACCTAGTCCCAAACTAAGCAAAGCTTGTACTATGGACACTAGGCAACGGATAAACATACTTAAATATAGATAAATAAATACTTAAATACATATTAAACATCCAAGACCCGAGAACAAACATTCGTATTATTCATACAAATATCTGCCCCAGCCAGGATTCGAACCCGGGACCTCAAGCTTCGTAGTCAGGGTCTCTAACCACTTAGCCATTCAGTCGTCCATTTACCTCGACGTTTCGATTTTTGACTATGAGTGAGAATCACGAAAGTTTAAGACGTTAAATATATCTTAATATCTATCTATACCTCGCACTCTGCTCGAACCTCTGAGTTTTTCGAAATTCAAGTGCGGAATTACATTTGTAATTTACCACGAGCTTTGCGGTGAAGGAAAACATCGTGAGGAAACCTGCACAAGCCTGCGAAGCAATTTAATGGTGCGTGTGAAGTTCCCAATCCGCACTGGGCCCGCGTGGGAACTATGGCCCAAGCCCTCTCATTCTGAGAGGCCTGTGCCCAGCAGTGGGACGCATATAGGCTGGGATGATGATGATGATGATCTGTCTATACCGCGTGCTATAATAAAATTTTATTCATCCTCTGCGCATGTCAATATGCAAATACTCGTAATTAAATGTTAATTGCATTAGAACACATCACTAACCAGCTACGGGATTGTTCCACCACGACACAATTGTATAGTACCTACATAGGTTGTTTACAGATGAGGTACATATTTATAGGAACGCACACTTTTGATAGGTATATATGTCGGCGGCCGATCGTAAAATCCGCCAGATCACGAAATTCTTAAGCATATCGTGAAATGGCGCCATTTCATGAATTGGCTAAGCGACATCGGCCATATCGTTCACGACTTGCCTAGTGATTTTTAGGCAGGTCATGAAATTCCTAGGCATATCATGAAAAGCCGCCATATCAGTTCTGGCACTTCGCCCGAAATGGCGCTATTTCACGATATGCCTAGGAATTTCGTGATCTGGTTAATTTTACGATCAGCCGCCGACATATACATTGAGATTGGCCATTGTTAACTCAGATTTCAAAGACCATTATATCTGCAATTGGTATGTATGTTTGTTTTAAAACGCACGTACAAGTAATGGATTACATTGTTGTCTCTACTGCGCCTGCGCTTTGCAACGGAGCATTTAAGATTAGGTTCTTTCTAGCGAGTCATGTTAAGCTCGTGCTATAAAGTAAATAATCTATTGTATATTATGAATTGTATCTAATTGTAAATATTTAATTAAAAAATATATATAGGTAAGTACACATATTTGCCACATCTTAAACATATTCCCACAATTTTAGAAAGTGTCCCAACTAAAAAAAAAACACAAAAATACAAATTAAAACAAAAAAATACAATTTAAAACCAAAACAATAACTGACTTATGTAGGCAATGGGTGCCAGTCTCACCTTTTGCTAAATTGGTGGTATACACCTAGCGCTGATTTTCAGACTGGCCCCTTTTAATACTTAAACTTAAATACGTAGGTCGGCCATGTTTATAAATTATATTTCCAAACTGTGCGTGCGCGTGTTTATTTTAATTATGATCGCCGTCATCGAAATCGATGTGGTAATGCTAATTCTACTAATATTATAAGTGCCAAAGTGTGTGTATGTTTGTTACTTTAAAACGGATGGATTGATTCGTTACTGCTGGCTGCTTTTTATCCCAAAATCCCCTTGGGATTGGAATAAAATCTCAAAAACTCAACAGCAGGGATTAGAGTCATGAAATTTGGCATGAACCACAACTTCAATGAAGACCAATTTTTAGGAATTTAGTTTCAACTAACAGATCTGGTTTACTCGTAAAGTCGCGGGTAAAGTCTAAAATAGTATAGTATAATTATTTAAATTGTGGTTTTGTTTATTAACCTGCCCATGACCCACGATGTAATGAATTAATTGACGCAACAGAGTGAATACTTAAATAGTTGGAATCAAAATAACTGACGAAGTTATTTGATAATAATCGATTTAACAAAATATATATAATAGCCTCTTGAGTATTAGCTTTTTAACAGATGTAATGAGACCTAGACGTAGGTTATTTCATTAGCTTTGTCATTTTGGAAATTATTTAAACATTTTTAAAATCCTTTATATATTCTACGAAAAATTTTACTTTTATAAATTACACTAGCTTTTGCCCGCGGCTCCGCCCGCGTGGTATTCGGTTATCGCGCGCTGTTCCCTCGGGAACTATGCATTTCTCTGGGATGAAAAGTAGCCTATGTCACTCTCGGGCCCATAAACTATCTCTATGCCAAAAAGCACGTCAATCCGTCGCTTCGTTACGGCGTGAAAGACGGACAAACACACAAACAAACACACTTTCGAATTTATAATATTAGTACGGATTCGGCCGTTATTTTAGTGTTATTTTATATAAAGTAGGGGGTATGTATTATAATACCGACAAATCATAATACCTACAGTTGAAATGCCGACGCTCAACACATCGAAATTCAGAATACCGAATGTACAAAATACCGATAACCGATACACCGAAGCTCGAAATACCTATTTTCAAGTGACCGAAAGTACAAAATCCCGAAAAGGGGTACTGTATTATAATACCGAAAAATCATGTTACCTACAGTTGAAGTATCGACGCTTAAAACATCGAAATTCAGAATACCGAAAGTACAAAACGCCGATAATCAATACACCGAAGCTGTAAATATCTACTTTCAAATGACCGAAAGCACAAAATCTCGAACTAACTGGCATTCACAGTACCATAATGATCATTTTCTGTGCTGTTACAAAAAAAAACCTAACATCGAAGGCTAAGGCGGGAGCTACGCTGCGCTTCGCTCCCGCCTTAGCCTTCTGAACCTAAACTATCCGAGTCGCTTCTGCCCTGAAAAGTCCTGCTCGCTCGCTTTGCTCGCTCGCTGTCAGCGAGGCACCAGCTGGGGTGTACCAAAGGCGAGCCCCAGGACTTAAAATAAATGACTTTGGTACCTCGCTAGCAGCGAGCGAGCGGAGCGAGCGAGCAAGACGTTTCGGAGCAGAAATGACTCGGATAGTTTAGGTTCAGAAGGCTAAGGCGGGAGCGAAGCGCAGCGTAGCTCCCGCCTTAGCCTTCGATGTTAGGTATTTTTTTGTAACAGCACAGAAAGTGATAAATGTCAATCTACCCCCGCTTGAAAAAATGTCGGAATGTTATCAATTAAAAATAGATACAGCAGACTTTGGTGTAACTATGGTTTCGGTATTTTGATTTTCGGTATATTGATTGTCGATTATTTTATTTGTAGTGATTATGACTGTTCGGCATTATGATTTTTCGGCCTTTCGGGTGTAGGTATTTTGATCATCGGGATTGTAGTCTTCGGGTTTTAGACTTCCGGTCAAATGTATGTTCGGGATTTCAAACTTTCGGCCATATATCCATTCGACGTTTTAATATTCGGCCTTCCGTCCATAGGTCTTGTGAAATTCGGTCTTTCGTTTATCGGTATTATAATACATACCCAAAGTAGGTATGCGAGGACTCGCGACGATAAATAAATACAAAAGTTAAATATAGTCCGCGCGACGGTTAAAGACGGCTCGGGAAAAGTGGAAGAGGCATGCGCAGAAGTCATTTCTTCGGTCTGCTTTGCGGGGTACAGGGGTGAAGGGCAGGTGGGCGTCGACGCCGTCACGTTATTGGTTAGTCGTCGCTCTCCGCCGCGCTTATTGGTGCATGCGTTTCGTGTTCCATTACGTACTGTCGCGCACAAATTGTTTAACTTTATTTTCATTTCGTCGTAGTGAAAAAAATGCCGAAAAATAAAGTTTTAACTAGGCTAGCCAGAAAATTGGTTTACGACGCGAACTGTTCTTCTTCAATCTTTTATCTCCATTTTTGTCTAACGGATTTTGAAAAAAAAAATGAATACTTAATTTTGTATTTTTTTTAAACATCCATACTAATATTATAAATGCAGTAACTCTGTCTGTCTGTCTGTTACGCTTTCACGCCAAAACCGCTGAACCGATTTGGATGAAATTTGGTACAGAGATAGAATAGACCTTGGGAAAGGACATAGGCTATCTTTTATCGCGAAAAAGAGGCTTTAAGGGGTTAAAATAGGGGGTGAAAGTTTATATGGTGGAAGTTCGTCGCTGTCGAAGATAAAACTATGAAACTTGGCATTTAGGAATTTAATATACTATCCATGTGCATACTAATATTATAAATGTCAAAGTGTGTTTGTATGTCTGTATGTTTGTCCGTCTTTCACGCCGTAACGGAGCGACAGATCGACGTGATTTTTGGCATGGAGATAGATAGTTTATGGGCCCGAGAGTGATATAGGCTACTTTTTATCCCGGAAAAATGCACAGATCCCGAGGGAACAGCGCGCGATAACCGAGTACCACGCGGGCGGAGCCGCGGGCAAAAGCTAGTTGTCTATAAAACACTTGTTTCGTAGTCAAAATACCTTAACGGGATTTATCACGCTATTTGACCCAATTATTATTTACCTCGACGTTTCGGCAACACTTCACTTATTTCGTATCTCTATTGACGTGAAAGATCTAATATACACGAAATCTACATAATTTTAATTTATTCGATGTAAAAAGTTCAATTAATAATATTCCGTTATTACCTACTAGCTTTTGCCCGTGGCTCCGCCCGCGCGGTATTCGGTTATCGTGCGCTGTTCCCTCGGGAACTAACTGTGTATTTTTCCTGGATAAAAAGTAGCCTATGTCACTCTCGGACCCATAAACTATCTCTATGCCAAAAATCACGTTGATCCATCGCTCCGTTACGGCGTGAAAGAGGGACAAATATACAAATATACAAACACACAAACAGACTTTCGCATTTATAATATTAGCATGGATTACATTATCTTATTAAAATTACACTTACCTAAAATTTACTTGTGTTCTTTTTTCTGATATATGTATTATTTTGTTAAAAGATTTTGTGCGCGATTGTACCCATGCGCCATTTACCCCCACCAGAGTCCCTGAGCCGTCTTCAACCGTCGCGCGGACTATAAAAATCTTAAATCTCACGTGAGATCCCAAATACAACATCACGCGATGCGTAGGAAGTGTTCCCAAAAGATATTTGTACTGTACTGTAGGTAGGTACCATAGATGACGAAACGTGATGTGACGCTACAAATTAATTCATTGTGAAACGGGCGCCCCAGTTTTCCGCGACTGGAAAACTACTCTATTATGTGGTAGATTAGTACTTAAATGTTTCGTTATCGACAGGAACTCGTGAAACCACTCTATTGACCTTCATTGTTATTATATTGTACTAACTTGTTTCAGATAACAAGTTACAAACTCGATTGATGTTTTCAAATTAAAAAAGAACACTGTTTTTGCGAGAATTTGTTAAGCTTGCAATGATTTTGGAAGTTAAAATTCACCCACGTCTAGTGCTCGGATTATCGTAAAGTATGGTACGGATATGTAGTTTGCATGAGTGCAAGTAGGTACAGTCAGCAAAAACGATTTTATTCTTCAAAAAGTTATTTAATGGTCCTCGTAAAAAAACGCTTCTAACTTACCTATTTGTATTTGAAATAACCTAACGTTCAATATTTCCAAATAGGACGACTGAAGGTCAGCCAGAGTATTGAACTATGGACTCTCACAATAGAAACGTCGTTTCTTTGACTGCGGAATTATAACTTTGAATTATTCATCATCATCATCATAATCTCAGCCGTAGGACTTTCACTGTTGGACATAGGCCTCCCCCATAGACCTCCAGTTGCTTCGGTTGGCAGCGGCTTGCATCCACCGTGAACCCGCGGGTTTAACCAGGTCATCCGTCGGTCTACTGCGCTTGCCGATCCGCGGTCTCCACTCGAGAACTTTTCGGCCCCAACGGCTATCTGTTCTCCCGTCTCCGTGCTATATGGCTTGCCCATTGCCACTTCAACGAGCTAATTCGCTTGGCTATCTCTGTTACTTTGAATTATACTTATTATGGTAATATTTGAATCATATCTTGTGAAAATATGACGTGAAAGCGGAGAACAACTTGAAATGAGAGTGGAACAGGGGAAATGATCCTAGTTCATTTTCCCAAGTGTAGTCGACCATCAAAGTCCTTTAACATCCTAAGATTCAGTATCAGTTGAGCTAATTTCAAACGTTAATTTAATAACAAGGCAACGTGATAAATAACCAGTCTTATGGTTTTTACCCCACTGCCCGAAGGAGGGTTGTTTTCTGATATTGGAACTTGGTCGACTAGTTGAAAATTTTATCTGAGCCGAGCGGTAGTTTTATAGCGTTACATATTTTTGCCATTTTCGAGTGGTATTTTCAAAGATGTGATTCCAAGAATTGGCTTGTCAGAACTTATACTTTGTAATATCCTAAGTTACCTACGTATAAAATCTTGACGGCATAGCTTTCGCATCATCCTTACTCCGCGGCAGATTGATAATGATAAAATCGAATCCTGGTATTTTATGGAGGTACGAACACTTGTACCTAATAAATACATGCACGCACACATGCGCGTAGACACAATCATGATGGTAGCCAAAAATATAATTGAAAATTACGTCCTATACAAGATACAAGTAATAGATATCCAAAACAAAAATCAAGCAAATTGAACCAAAAATTAACAACAAAAAAATGCTATTTCTTTACAAGTAGAAACTGCTTTGACTTATGTATCAGCTAAGTTATATCCCTATTTAACTGTGTTAAATATGCTGTTTTGTTTCCCAAATAAATAAATTACCTATCACCACCTAAAAAGCTAGGTAAAAAATTGTAAACCATTAGATAAATAAGTAGGTCCAAAAACAATGTGTATTTAACGGTCAACTGTTATTTTTATTTGTAAATCTTTTTCAGCTATTCTAAAGCTCTAGGTAGCTCAAGGATAATCTGTTTTAGGACAGTTCCAAGTAGATTTCACAATTCATGTGAATCACTCAACGGAAGTTTCTGTCTGTATTTATTTTACGAATAAATGGTGTAATACTTGACACACACACGCAAATAGGTATTCATCACGTCGCCTGACTAGTTCTTAACAAAATACACGCACATAATTAAAATGATAAGAGAAATCATGTTATGAAAGTAGCACATTCTTTTAAACATATTTTTAATTATATATGCACATTTTCCATGTTGTTATGCATAGTCGGCCTTGCGCATTAAACCGTAAGTGCGTCGAATTAGTCATGGTGGCTATATCTCATTGCCGCCGTAGATAAGTCGACCGCATTCTGTACATACTTTTTATGAGAATGAAATCGGCCCCTGAACGTGACCACAGACTACTACTACCACAGATATAGATTCCACTAGATTACGCAAATGCATCTATTTCGCGTGTCCGAACCCCGACCAAACGTCGGGGTTGGCCCTATACAAAGACTGACCCCTAACTGACTAATCATGACTAACTAGTGACTGACTCGATCCCCACGGCGCGGGCGGGCGGCGCATTTGAATCGATTTTGCGTGGACATCGGGGAATTCACATGGCTAATTCGCTCTCGAGACGTCACAGTAGATGTTAAAAAGTGACACGGTTGGTTTTCTTTCATACAGATTGAGGTGTTTGCGTTATCTAGTGTAATATATATCTGTGACTACTACCATAGCATAAGTTTAACACGTCTTTTCCTAGATCAGGTACTTAACAGTGTCTACTTAATTAGTCTATTTTACATCCCGCTACTGAGCAAAGGCTTCACTTTTGTTCCACTCTCGCCTACTGAAACTGGACGTGAGTTCCTGCCATCTCCCGCGTTCCCTCACGATACTCGTACGTAAGTATCTAGGTCGTTCGGGATCGCTGCGGTCTGCCTCTATTTCGATATCTATCATTGACAATGTTTTAATACGTCAAACTTAATTCACAATTCCCATATGCTACTCGTAATTCACAATAAAACTCATTACCATTTTAATTTCACGCCACTGACGTCAACGCGTAACATAAAATGTTTCCGTTTTTAGTTCTCTAGAAACCGTGTTATTTAACTAAATATAGACGTCACTTTGAACTTCATTCTACTGTTTGGCAATATTCCAGAAATAAAGTAGGTATGCCGTTACATAATTTGGTATCTTCGCGCTAAGATCATTACGAATAAATAATTTGGACTTCAAAGAATTTTCTAGCATAAAATGTTTTATTGCAACTCTATTTATTTGTAAAGCACTGGCGGATGTTCAAACTCTTCACTAAATGCTAGTGTGCGACTCTTAGACACAGTTATCCTTTTGTATTTATGCATATGTCGGCGGCCGCGCTATCGTAAAATCCGTCAGATCACGAAATTCCTAGGCATATTGTGAAATGGCGCCATTTCATGAATTGGCTAAAGGACATCCGCCATAACGTTCAAAACTCACTGTTTAATGATTTTGCCCAGTGACCGGTATAAAGCCAGAAATATCGACGAATGCGTTGCTCTAATCGATCTGTCGTATTGTTTCTCAGGCACATCGTGATATTATGCCTGGCCAACTTTTAGGCATTATCATGAAATGGCGCCATTTCAAGATGTGCCTTGGATTTTCGTGATCTGGCGGATTTTACGATCGGCCGCTGACACAGTCATATAAGAATAAGGAATATTAATTCATAACGCTTTTGCAAATTTTTGATATAACCTGCGGAACTATCATATTTATCTTTGTTGCATATTTATTTAAAGGAAATGAGTACTATGTGTTGAGGTGTGTAGTGAGTCTATTTGAAGATCTGTGATGTTTTGTTTGGCATGGTGTGTCGTCTGATATGGTGCGTGGTGCCACAGAGGCCATATTGCCTAAAGTTTCTGACGCTCGCGATCGCAATTAAGTGACAGGTTTTCTTTGCGAAATCTGTCATTTGATTACGATCGCGAGTGTCAGAAACGTTAGACAATGCGGCCTCTGGTTTAAGTTTTTTAAGCTTAAACATGTTAACTATAGCTATCTGTGGGATCCTGTAATTGGCTTAGTGTTGCTATTCCTGCTGCATATATTGTGTTTTTAACAATTGGTTTTCCTTAAATAAATAAATAACTAACATAATCAATAGGAAGTAACAAATATTCCAATTGCGAACTCTAATTCGATATTGAATATCTAACTCAAGACCAATATCCTCGTTATCCTTGAAAATCATGCGTCCAGATAAGATAGCATTTTGTTTGTGCCGTTGATTTATATTGCGTTCAATAAATGAACAGATTTTTATTATAGGTTGTAAGAATTATATTTTCGCGATATGTATTTTTATATTATTAACAGTCCCATTAATATACTGAGCGGCAAAAAATCTGGCCCTCAAATGTATGCAGTAATAGGTAATTTTGTATGACGATTGGGCCAAAATTTGTGCCGCTGAGTAAGTATGTTATAGAGCAGCGGTTCCTAACCTTTTTCAGCCGCGGACCTCAAGGAAATCAAGCATATTGCCAAGGACCCCTGAGTGAAAATAAGGTGCAATTTTCGGACAATATTATTTTTGTTATTGCTCTAAGTAAGATAGAAGCGTATAGGACCGCGGACCCCCAAACATATGCTTTAGGTTACCAAGCGATTGTATTTTTTCGTCATTACCATTTCGGCAATTACCTATTATATAAAGAGATGAGGCAGTGTTTATAAAAACTAAAGACAATAACGATGCTAAATCTAGTGTGATCAACATTCTTGCGATTCTTCGTGGGTAGTTCTTTCAGTAAAATAGCATCGAATGAGATTATCAGCAATTGGGTTGATAATTGTTAAAAAGATTTCCTTGGCTTCGAGGAATTTCAATCTGTTCAAGTACCTATTATTATCTCTTAAGGGACTTTACACAAAGCTGCACTGATACCAAAAATGTCCCATAATCAGTCAATTGGAGTATTTTCTTTTGATAACGTTCCAGATTACGTTTATTTCACTTGATGGACACGTTGTTTTGTCATTAGAATCTATTTTAAACTAGCTGCCCGCCCCGGTTGTACCAATGGGGGAAATAAAACCAAATCGTGTCACACATTCACTTTTTTATTATGGTTATTTTCAAACATTTTCTGTCATGCAAACCTTGTCCTGGTAATAACGAACAGCATAAAAGAATTAACCGTTAGATGCAAATGTTCTGTCTTCTGAAGTGACGCGCTTGCACATTCGACAATCGATTTATATTTAGATAGAGGTGTGTCCATCCGAGCATGCGTGAGTTGGCTTCTTGCCACACGTATTCGTCACATGACGCCACAGCACAGACGATCAGTCTTTAGATGACGTGACTATCTAGAACGTACAAAATTACTAGCTAATATTTGGAACCCCTCAATCAATACAAGCACTTTCATTCGCAATGTCATGGTACAATATATAAATTTTAATTATAAATTATTTGTGGAGCATTACGTACATACTCGTATGCATGTTCATAGTGACACATGATTTTTCTTTATTAAGTTTTCCCTAGACTAGATTTTTTTTCAGATTCTCACGTGCCATTATATTTCTTTTTCTAGATTTTTTTTACCTTACAACGGCAAAACTTACTAGACTCTAGCAACATCCTCCGATGGACAGAGCCATATATAAAAACATAAGCTAAGATTTCCATTGAAAACTAATAATGCATTTTTTTTTTGTTACAGATTCCAGTGACAATCAAGTCCAAGGCTCTACACTGGAAGAAGATGGATTCTTCTGACCATCTCTTCATCGTCGGGAAAGACGAGGCCTGCAGCGCTTAAACGATGCCTAAGTAATGTTTTTGAGTAGAAAAACGCTTAGTTATTGAGCTGGTTATGGCAAACTGTCAGAAGATGGCGTTGTATCAACATTAAGCATTATGCTAACGTTTAAAATGCACGGGACGTGCTATTGGCCTTAAGTTACGTAGAAATCACGTATTTTCACAAAAAATGGCTATATGTACTATATGTTTGGGGATTAAAGCCAGCATATTTTATTTCAACTGTATCACTAGAATGAGTTTTAGATCAAGCTTCTTATATTTTCGAAGATTTCAGTAGGCTATGATGTAACTAGGCAATAGATAATTGACATTAATTTTAGTGTTTTTGTGTGCAGTTCATATTATGAACAGAATTATCAAAAAAAAAGTATATATTGCCTGAATAATGAAATCACATTTCGAAATCTCTATCAATGTATTTCTTAAGTGTTAGGATGTTAGTTAAATTTTTCACGATCAGTTTCACAGGGTAAACTGAAGATCGATGCGGGTATTTTACAAAGTGATTTTTTGATTTGTTGAATTTCGTGACGCCCTAGTAGCTACGTATGTAAATTTAAGAAGATAGGGTGTCTAATGGCAAAAAAAAAATTCTGATTTTCGAAGCAATTAAACCATCAAAAATCATGAAATCACTAAAATGGTAAAGTTTATGAAGGTAAGTAAGAAAATTACCTAAATCTGCTCCCTGATTAAAATTACCCTTTACATTATCCGCATCTTCTTTCAGTTGACCCTTTAGTGTGCTATAAATTTTAGTTGCTATGGTATTAGCAAATTTCCTGTTTTTAGTATTATCACGTGGCAAAGCCATGACCTATTTTTGTGATAATTAATCACTAGGCTAAGATTAGATTTTATCTCGACTCAGATACAATAGGTGTTTCGAGAACGTTACGAAAGTGTATGCAAAAATTTAGAGCGTACCTAAAATAACTAGACAACTTCTTAAAGAACATTCGACTTTATATTACATTACAATATTTATTTGACATTCCAAAATGCAAGTCTGGTACTTCGCACTCGTAAAAATCGACAAAACATATGCCTTGACATAGATTGTGTATCTATTATTTTTTCATGTTAAAATGTTTTTTTTTTTAATAAAATAGGGTGTCGTTTAGAACCCAGCACGTAGTTAAGTTACTTTCAGTATTGTAATGTGATGCTATTTAAGGTTTAAACTCGGAACCGTTGTCTTAAAATTATACGAATGTTAAAAATGTTGAGCAGCTCTTGTATCCAATGATTGAAATCAAACTACTCATAGACAAATATACTAATTTGTATACCTACTTTTGATGAAAAGTTCTATGAACATTATCGTCAGTAAATGTCGGACTTTTGTAGAAAAACGTTAAGCCAACAAGGGGGTGTGTTAGATCGTTTGGAGTACCACAACCCCGCTCGCCCATTTATATATTGGACAGGTTCTTTTGACACTTCATTTACGGTTCAGAGTGTAGTTGGTTGTATTTCCCGCAGTACCAGTTTTATTACGATAATTTGGTCACCACCTTATTTGTGATATTTTTAGATACTTACCAGTTTAAAGGATTTGTTTTATTGACCGTCTATTCAGTCTAGACGGAAGATAAGACGAAATTAAACATTAAACCTTTTTTTTAAGTACTTAAAGATAAGTATTACTGTGTGACTAATTTTATTGTGATTATAATTAAGTTCGTGTTTTATTTTACAATTTATTTGCATTGTGATAACGGGATGGATTGAGTGCACTGATCATTTTCATTTATCAAACTCCATTTAATTGTATTGTAAAACGAATGTGAAGTAAGAAAAAAACATTATAATTTAATGAAATAAATTGTGTGTTAATAGTTACGTGTTTATTTATTTTTAAACGGCAACCTTTTTAATTGGTCCCAAAACAAAGAGTAGGAAACAGACATTGCCTCTACACTCGATTTTTGTAATTTTTCACCCAATAGCATTAATTCTTATTAAATTTTTACTCTTTCTTTATGGCTTTACCCATCACTTTCCCATCCTAACTTATAATTTAACGACTAATTATTGTATACGCCATGAGCAAAATATCTCCTGGGAAATTAATTTAGGATAACGTAGTGGTTATATATTCTCTTTGAACAAAATATTTGACTCGTCAGATCGGTCCAACTTGTACTACGCCACCTCTTGAAGAGTAGGTTAAACACATTTAGTAATCGCTACTCGTCAAAAGATGGCGCTGCTCTGCACAGTGTTTTACAACTCATAGTGTGATAAGACCCAACTTGAATGACACCACGCAATAGTAACATAACAAAAACGTGGTGATAAAACCAGGATCCTCTCATTAAAACGCGTTTTACTTTTATACTTTTATTCAGAATAGCCACCGGCCACCATACACTTTACGCCTAAACTTAATAATTACAAATTGTTCTAGATACTCAGTGCCCTGCTTGCAACCTTGTATCATAGTCATAGCATTATAGTATCACCATTAGTGAGCTATAATTAATCAGTATTTGGGAATAGCCAAGGGCTGACTGTTGAACCAACATGATGGACCACAACCCACTGTGTAGAATGTTTTTACAAAAAGTCATAGTACCTAACATCGCATTGCTTGCTTGGGAAGAGAATTGATATTACGCTCACCTAGCCTTATCTATTATAAATTGCAGGGGAAGGGGTGGTAGGTAAGAATACCCAATTTCACTTTGGCATAGCTTCCAAAATTACGCACATCTGCTGTGGGGAACATTTCTTGGTGAGAGTCCGAGTGAAATGGTTTGATGGTTTACGTCACAATCGAGTTAGACTAAAATCATTCAGTCACGCATGTTGCCATATGGTACATTTTAGAAGAGCAAAATTTTTTCGAATCTGAATTATTTGAATACAGGCGGCAGACAGAATAAAGATATCTCTCACTAAAATACAAATCGACTTTTAAACATTTCACCATGGTAAGATCATTCACTAACACTTCGTACAGGTCTATGGGTTTCTCAGTCTTATTACTATCCTGTACACTGTCCAGCTGTTAAGTACACTAATATTTCTTGATTGTCTTCCGTATGAGAGCCATGCGTTGCTTGTGAGCCTCGGTGACAGCCGCGCGTTTGTACGGACGCAGCTCGTCGTTGCCGAAACCAGGGATCCACATGTTCCATTGCCGCTCTAAAGAAATACATGAAACACAAATTAAACTTGATATAATTCATTCTATCCATATCTATAACCTTTTAAATGGCTGCTCTGCTAAGGTGATGCAAAAATTTTGTATTTAATTTACTTTAAAAACATAAAAAGGTCAGAGAACTTCACAGATACTAATGATTTTCTTCACAGGTGGTGCAGGTTTCCTCACAATGTCTTCCTTGACTGTAAAGTTCATGGTAAAATTCTAATGTGAACTAATAACGCACAAAATATACCAAAAAAATTTGGAGGTGCGAGCCTAAGCTTGATTCCACATGCCTCTGCTTGAGAGGCCCTAACACCTCCAAAAACTACTAGGGGGGCGTTCGAGTAATACATAACGTAATTTTTTAAGTTTTTTGACCCTCTCTCTCCCTCCATGTAACGCGCTGTAACTTTTTTCGGCACCTCCCCTCCCCCTTTCTAAATATTACGTAACATCCAAATGAACATTTCAATTTAATTCTTTTAGCTTTTCTTCCACCATTTTCCATATTAAGTTGGTATTTTTTTGGCACAGTCACATTGGCAACTAGTTGGAGAGCATTCATAGGCCAAGAACAACAACTGATAATGCGAATTTCCCACTATTGAGGAAATTATATACTTGTTACAAAAAAAACTGTGACGCAACACATTGTTTGAAGAATGTAATATGCATCATAATGTTTTACATTAAAAAATTGCTTTACGTAATACTTGAACGCTCCCTAGACTACCAAAGATGTATAAATTCAATATTTAATTTACAGTCAAAACTGTTTGTAAAAACATCAAAGAGACAGTAAAATTTGATCTAAACGGTTGGTTATCATAGCCAGTATTATTTTGGTATAGTGCTAGGACTTTTTTCTTGGCTGTTACATCGGTTTTGCAATAAACTGACTGATTTGATTTGATGACTACATCACTACTTTAAAAAAACTCGTATATCAAAATGGATAATTTTTCTAAGCACATTTTATGCCCATTAGGTGAAGGTTCAATTTTGTTAACGTATTGATTTGAGATGAGATTTTTTCAAAGTAGTGATGCTAACTTTATATGATATCAAAAAGTACACAGACTCTTAAGTGACCTTAGCCTCTGGACAAATACGAATACTACTGGCATAGCAAGATATTTAAAACCAAACTGCAAAGTACCATAACAATCAGTCCCATATTTACCGAAAAACTAACAGTTTTCAATGTATCACTTTGGAGCAGCCTGTGTATTTGGATGATCTGATTTCATAGATTTTTTTTCTTGTCTAATTAAGCAAATAACCTTTTTAAGATATTGCTAAGTATCAGTCTTATCCATGGTTTCATTATTTGTCCAGAGGCTAAGGTCACCTTGTATACATTTTCAATTCACCTCACCTAAATGCAACTGAACATCTCGTAACTCCACACTGGGAGCATGTCGGTGTTTGGCAAGAGCACACGCAGCATTGAGGGACGTGTCGATGAAGTCATCAGCCAGTTGTAGCAGCATCTCCTCCACTTCCTCGTCCAACTGAACTGTGGGGTCCACTTCTCTTACAAGCTCTTGAAGTCTTGGTCTGCTGAGGAGCTGTGGGGTGTTAATGTTTATGTTAGCATTTTATATCCAAACTAATATTAAACTCTTAAACAAAACACTTGCATCATTATTTGCCTTGATTCTAAACCAGGGTTTCTTAAAGTGGGGTCTATGGATACCATGTGTACCATGATATACCATGTCGACGCTTGAAAGGAGAAATTGACTAAGTGACATTTTTTTAAGATAGTGAGTTATATACATATTTTGAATCAGTAAAGTTTACTGATTCCCAACATGTATATAACTCACTACCTCAAAAAAATGATGCTTAGTCAATTTCTCCTTTCAAGCGTTGATGTGTGAAGTGAAGTTGAAGTTGAGAGTTGAAGCGTTGATGCTGAGGTCCACAGTAGGTCAATCTGTCAAAATACATATTTATTAGGAAATTTCCAAAAATATTTTTTGACAGGGTTCCATGGAATTGTTTAAATTGTGAGAGTGGTTCGTGACTGCAAATAGTTTAAGGAACCCAGTTCGAGACACTGCCTGCTTCTGATTTATTAAAACAAACATAACATACATATGTATACACACAGTTATTTAGGATTATGCGTCACTAACAATGCTATGAACAATAAGGATTTTCTATTATGGTCTTAAATGGATTTGATTTGTAGCATTCGAACATGGCAGATGTAGACAATATCTAATTTTGCTATTTCTGTTTCTTTGGCTAGTTGAAGTATAATTTTGATAGTGTTTTATGCGGCGATTAACCTTGTGATCACAAAATTCTATATTGTTCTTGTGTCTTGACATTTTTTAATGCGCAAGTTGTCTCCACATGGTTTCTCTAATTTTACTATCAAGTTGCAAAAACTACAATTACCGTACAACATCCCTCTCAAAAAGAATACTTTGACACTGGCGAAATTGTCCTATTAATTAGGACAGAAAGCCATATTTTAAAAGAGAAGAAGTATAGTCTCAAATAAATCTTGTTTTTTTCTACATCCTAATCTTACACAGTTATTAGACAACCCACTTCACTAAATTGTAACGAACAACCATCATATCTGGGAAAACAACCACACAAAATCTCAAAATGATAAGTGGGCCCTGGAGGCTTGCCCATTGAAAATGAATGGCCTGCTGTTTCGCTTTGCGGCCTCGTAACGTAACTTTCCATTTTTCTTCAGATCTAAACTGGGGGTATGAATAAAAATGTATCAGAACCATACCTGAGTAGTTTGGTCGCCACCTCCGCTTTGGCTCACTTTCGCGCCCACCTGTGCTTGCGTGCCCATTGGGCTGTGCTGTGAAGGCGAGCTCTGTATCGAACTAGACTGCAGCTGTGGACTCTGCAGTGGGTTATTTGCGTATTGAATAGCCCCTGAAGGATTCATGGCACCAATGGTGGGCATATTCGATCCTGGGTTCATATTGTTGGACATACAAATAATACGCCTAAACTAAACGAAGAAATGTTTCGCGATATAAGACTGAAATGTTTAAGAGGTTGTTTAACACTAACTTAAGCAAATTGAAAATGAATTGCTTTTAATTTTAGTAAAATAAACACGACACCGAACCAACTCCAGAACGATTTACGTACGTCGTTTTGTTTGATATGACACTAATTCAACACTAATTACTGACACTGACAGTACTGACACTCGACTTGAAGTGCTGCCATTGCAAACCCCGCAAGTCGCTAGGCTAATGGTAAATTATTTTATTAGTAGCTTTTTATTTCAAGTAGATAAAAAACCGTAACCCACTATCTGAAACTCTTTCCAAAAAAACATAAAGTAAATAATTTCAAAAACCATTTGATGTTGATATAAAGTCCCCACATTAAAACCGTAAAATAAAATTTTCGAAGTTGGAATATTAAGTTCCCAATCCGCACTGGGCCCGCTTGGGAACTATGGCCCAAGCCCTCTCATTCCGAGAGGAGGCCTGTGCCCAGCAGTGGGACGATATAGGCTGGGATGATGATGATGATGATGAATATTTAGTTCCTATTCTAGCTAAAATTACTAAACTGGCAACACTGCAAGTGATTTTTTTTTAATTATCTCTCTAGCAAAAGGAACTAAGCCTATACAATACATGTCGCAAATGTAATGATGATTCATCTACATACTCTGCTAGTACCTTGCTAGTACGTATTTTCGTCGTTTTTTTTCAGATTGGTTAAATTGTTAAAAGTACTATTAAAAGTATATTGTTAATTGTAAGTAGTGTAGTGTCGTTTTAAGGCGGACTTATCCCTGAAGGGATCTCTGCCAGCCAACAGTCCAAGTTCCAAGTCAGTTTTAGTTAACCTCTTGTATGCTTGAGTGCAGATCTGCACCAAATTTAAAGCTATCTTTTTCCATTTTATTTTTAATTTGTAAAATCGCTATTAATTGGGACAAACGAGACTAGAACGCAGGTTTTTTTTTATTTAGCATACTAGAGGTTAATAGACACTATCGACAGATTTACGTAACACACGAGAAATGGCGATGGAAACGTTTCAGGGTCTCATCCAATGAAATACGACGACCACTATGTTATTATTATTATATAAATTATCAGGCAGGCAGTTGCAAGCAACTGTAGCTGTTCTTTGGTCATTAGTA
The DNA here is from genome assembly GCA_037349165.1 of Choristoneura rosaceana. Taxonomy (NCBI): domain Eukaryota; kingdom Metazoa; phylum Arthropoda; class Insecta; order Lepidoptera; family Tortricidae; genus Choristoneura; species Choristoneura rosaceana. The sequence goes on along the minus strand of JAZBNJ010000012.1, from coordinate 9,756,708 downwards.
ATTAATTATTTGTTTGTGTTTAGATGTTTAATACTTCCTGGCGATTTACTTTCCGCCACTGATCTTAGGCAATCCGAACCGCCTGTTAGAGTTAGAGAAACGTGCAAACAAACAAAGATCCAAACAACAAATTTGGAGTAACTTATATTACTATCAGATAATCTATACTTATATTATAAATGCGAAAGCGTGTGTTTGTATGTATGTTTGTCAGTCTTTCACGTCGAAACGGAGCGACGGATCGACGTGATTTTTGGCATAGAGATAGTTTATTGGCTAGAGAGTGACATAGGCTACTTTTTATCCCGGAAAAATGCAGTTCCCGAGGGAAAAGTGCGCGATAACCAAATTCCACGCGGGCGAAGCCGTGGGCAAAAGCTAGTTAGTTATATGTGGCATATGTTATCATATTCGTTGATTGTAGAAATTTGGATAATCATGTAAAAATAATCAAGTTTTAGTAAATAATTTATTTGAATCAGTCAATATCGTCATCCATCAGAGATGAAGTATCTGAGAAGTCTTCGAAATCATTTTGAATAAACTTGTCCGGGGTTATTTTATTTTTTGACATTTCAGTGTAAAATTCTTTGACGGCATTCCGAATGTCCCAGTTGTGGATCTTGAGACGCCTGTAACAATATAAATATTATGAGTTGTGTTGCCAGCAATCAACGTTTCACGACACGCAACGCTACGAAACGCCCGCTGCGTGCTCTGGAGGGCTACTACGAAATTCGAAAATCGAAGTTCGAATCGTACCATCGTACTGACCCACGCACTGTCGTTTTAAATAATATAAGCATCAGCGGGACGGCAAGATACGAACTTCGAGTTTAGCACTCCATTTATTTTAACATTTGAAACTTAACGGTGAAATTCGCACACGTTATTAAACGAAACAATGAAACTTTTTTACTGTGTTACTGTGTTGTAAAACTGTGTTAATTTCTATACTAAAAACATAATAAATATCGCAAATGTACATGTAGGTATTTTTAGTCAATTTATGTTCGAAATACAGAGAAACGTGTGTTACAATTTGACCGTTAATTCAAATCTTAAATTATATGGAGTATAGTTTCGTCAAACAGCCGCACGTGCAGAGCAGCTACCTGCCAGCCAGCCCAGTGCGGAATTTGCAGCAGCCGGCGTGGCGTGTGATCCGGGAAGAAGGGCTACAAACTAGCCAGAAACATTTCGAGCTAAACTCGATTTCATACGTAGTTATCCGGTTTGTTTCACTATAAGTATTTATCGACTTACAATTCCACCTCCGTCTTTTTAAGCTGTGTGAGGTATCCGAATGCTCTGCTAATTGCCTCAGTTTCTTCTGACTCCGGGTCGATGAGCACTAGGGAATTCAAATTTCTTATTTGAGTCTGCAACAGAACAAAATAATGGATGAATATCACTCTATATGATAGAAGGAGATGGCGGGACGAACTGCAAGGCTACCACGAAATTCGAAAATCGAAGTTCGTATCGTACCGTCCCGCCTACGCTTATGTTATTTAATACGAGAGTGAGAGGGATGGTACGATACGAACTTCGAATTTTGTGTTTCGGAGCAGCCTTCTGGACACGTACGCAAAGGACTGGCCTGACATTGCGTCAGAGCGGGAGTTGTGGAGGTCAAGAGGGGAGGCCTTTGCCCAGGAGTGGGACACTTAGAAGCTATAAAAAAAAAAACACTTAATACATAATGTGACACTACTATAGGTTTTCTATCGTCCATAGTCAATATGACTGGTAGGTATCGTATAATGAGTGTAAATAATGTTGCAATATAAAACTTAGAAGTGCTGCCCTCGCGTCAGGTTTTTTTATATTCCTGATCAGCTTTTAACAGTCATCAGCATCATCATCAGCCTATGTTCGTCCACTGCTGGACATAGGCCTCTCCCGTGGCACGCCACTGAGCACGATCCTCGGCCACTCTCATCCAGCTCTTGCCAGCCACCCTGCGAAGATCATCGCACCACCGAGTCAGTCTTTAACAGTACCTTAAAACTATTCTCGATCTGCTCCTTAGTGGCAAATGACACGGTGAATATTTCATTAGTGATGTGGTACACGGAGTTGGAATTAAGCACGTATATGCTGAACACGAAAGTGCGCCGGAACTGGTAGTAACGTTCTGGAATGTTCACATCGAACGATTTCTCCCGATATATGCCATCCACCACTAGTATCAGGGTCTTTTTCTGAAATGTTAATTTAAGAATTACTTTTTTTTCAGATAGCTAAAAACACCGGCCAAGTGCGAGCCGGACTCGCGTACGAAGGGTTCCGTGCCGGCAAAAAAATCACGTTGATTGTATGAATATCCTTTATATATTTATTTTTAAATGAATACATATACAACTAAATATTCTGGTGCCATTATTAATATGGTCCAAAAAAATGGCAATAAAATCACATTTGTTGTATGGGAGCCCCACTTAAATATTTATTTTAATCTATTTTTTGTATTTGTTGTTATAGCGGCAGCAGAAATACATCATCTGTGAAATTTTCAATTGTGTAGCTATTAACGGTTCATGGGATATAGCCTGGGGTCAGACAGACAGACAGTGCAATCTTAGTAATAGGGTCCCGTTTTTACCATTTAGAAAGAAAGAAAGAAAGAAAAGAATTTATTTATAACAGCAATGTACATTAAGATTAGGAAAAATAACAAAAAGAAGTGTTGCCGCTATAAAAAGACCAGAACCCTATAAAAAGGAGCTGTAAGAAGAAAATGTTCGAAACCTTTCCATGTCATTTGTTATTTACAAACGCATACTATACTCACGTCATGTTTCAGTACGTCGACGCAGAACGTCGTGGGGTCGTGCTCGGACTTAGGGAGTCGCATTAGTACCGTCATGGCGGCATCGCGACACCGAAACAGTTTGTTGTGGGTCAAGACTAGATTACGTTTGACGGGGTGTAGGATGTTGCGCGCGTGGGAAGAGTACGCGAACATCTCTTTGTCTTCCGCATCTGAAACATTTAGATAATTCGAACTCTTGTGAGACATGATTTGTATATAATTAATTAAAATTACTACTCTGCAGCATAAAATCCAAGTCTTACCAGTAAACGACGTGTTCAAAGTCAAAGTACACTTGACGTCGTAGAAAGTACTAACTTTATTTCGCGTCGAATCGTAATTAGCGAAGTACAAAGTCAAAAATTTTTCGACCAGCATTTTCGTCCGCCTGTCAGGTGTTTCTAGAAAATTCTTGAAGAATGGCAACATTACGCCATGTCGGTTTAGGGTTACACCATCCTGAAGACAGAAGTAAGATTATTGTATCTCATATTTAATGGCCACACAAGGCGGACGACGTGGTGAGGCGTTGCGTTGTGGCATTGGATGGCTGAGGACCTGGGTTCGATTCCAGGCGCTGGTCTGTTTTATTGGTTTTCTGTTTCCGCTTGTGTTCTCGTGTGAAATACCTATATAGTATGTTTCCGTTTTTAACCCCGACGCAAAAGAGGGGTGTTATAAGTTATTTATTTATTTATTTATTGTCAAGTCATGTTCATTACAATAAGATGTCACATTAGTAATTTGTATAAGTCGGTCCATGACGCCCATGATGCGCATGAGTTGGACTGCTAATGTGTGTCTGTGTATGTATCTCTGTGTGTCTGTCTGTGGCACCGTAGCTCTTAAACGGGTGGACCGATTTAAATGCGGTTTTTTTATTTGAAATCACATTTTCTAGCGATGGTTCATAAACATCTCATCAAAATCGGTTTAGCCGTTTTTGAGATATTGAACTAAGTGACAAAGCCGAGGTTTTCCAACTTTTTGTGAGTTATTTTTCCCTATGAAAGACAGCCCCTTTGGTGAAATTGTGGATAACATTGAAAAAGCAATAAAAAAAAAAAAAATGTTAGTTTTTAAAAAGATTATGGCCCTATCCATTGGAGAACAATTTGGCCAGTGTTTAGCAGGATTAGCCGTTGTACTGTAAAAAATTTTAGGTAGCGAAATATGAGAGGTAATGAATGAACAATGACCAACAATTTTGTCGAAAAGAATAATAATAAATAAAATAAATATCATGGGACACTTGACACCAATTGACCTAGTCCCAAACTAAGCAAAGCTTGTATTATGGGCACTAGGCAACGGATAAACATTTATATAGATAAATACATACTTAAATACATATTAAAGATCCAAGACCCGAGAACAAACATTCGTATTATTCATGCAAATATCTGCCCCGGCCGGGATTCGAACCCGGGACCTCAAGCTTCGTAGTCAGAATGGCTACAAAATGTCTCTTACAAGTTCAGTCACCCGCGGGAACCTCATAACAATCTGCTTGACATATGCCAGAGGGTCTGTCTCCTCGCACAACGGGTTGCCTTCAATCCATAGCTTCTCAATCTTACTGCTGATTCTTTGTAACTCTGACAGTGACGGAATCTGAAATAATGTTTTTTTACTTGAAATATCTGGTACTATGTTTGTTAAGGGCAAATCTTACAAACTAATTTAAATATTAATCTCGTATAAGTAAGCAAAGAGAAAAGAAGAGAAGATACCATACACAGTAAGCAAAAAAAAATTTTTTTTTTATAAAAATACCCAGTGGTGGTAATATATTCGTCAGTCTATTGAATGCCACAAAATTCTGTTATATATGATGGGTCTATATCGGCTCGCATACTTATTGAAAGTCCGAATGTAATTTTTGTCAGAATGATCATTTGTCATAATTTTTTTTTCTCTGAATCCAGTGATTGTTTAGAATTCTTATAAAACAAACCTAACCTATAGTTTTCTATAGGGTGACCATTTAAAATTTTTAGACAAGTATAAGGTTTCAGTGCGAAAAAAATTAGGACAAACAATGATTCGGACAAAAAATACGGTATGACGGTACGGTAAGAGTATGCGAACTTTGGCGCTCCCATTTATGTTCCATTTATTGAATACTTACATTATTGTTGCTGAGATTAATTTCAATCAAGTCTCCCTTTATGAAGAAGTTCAGAATCTCAACTGGTACTGTACTGTAAAACAATGAAATTTATATCTTAGGGTCTGGCCGTAACGTCCACCACCAGCAGGCCTACTACGAAATTCGAAAATCGAAGTTCGTGTTGCTCAGTCCCTCTGACACGAGAGTGAGAGGGATGTTACGATACGTACTTCGATTTTCGAACTTCGGAGTAGGCCCTCTGGTTGTAACGTCAAACAGCGCGGCGCTGGAATGCGACACCTTCTCATTACGGTGCTTCGTTACCTTAAATTATTATTACTCAAGTCTAAGCATCTGGTATCTCGTCCCATCCGAATCATGAGGATTTTGTAATATGATAGCAGGCTGAGTTTGTAGAAATTAATCTTTTTCTCAGCAAATTCTGAAACATAAAATTGTGTCTTATATTATTCATTCTCCAAATACTTTCATAATTTATCAGACTAATTCCAAAATTTCTTTCAAACTTCACCTTTCTTAAGGTTTCTGAAACTGTTTACAGTTTCAATCATTAATTCATCAAAATTGGTTTTACAATGTTGGGACTGAATGTAACACAGTTACTTCAACATTAATTCTAAAGTATGTGGTTAAAAAGTTAAAACATAGGTATAATGGCTTTGATCTAGGCCATCTGAACCTGCAGTTCTATATCATGAAAAGAGTGACATGGCTGACCAAGTGACATCCCACAGCCTAAATAAATCAAGTTGGAGACTTGAAATTTAGGCAGACATAATCCTTAAGTGTCATAGAAGTTGAATAACAAGGGATATTTTAAAATTCCTATGGGATAGAAAGCCAGTCAAGTTTTTATTCATTCACAGTACCCTGTAAAAAGGATGTCCAACCAAAAAAAACACATTGCTGGTGGTAGGACCTAGTGCAAGGTCCGCTTGTATTGCTACCACCATTTTGCTTGCTAATCCTGCCATGAAGCAGCAGTGCTAGCTCTGTTATGCATCAGGGTGGAGAGTAAGACAGCCGGTGAAATTACTGGCACTTGAGGTATCCCATCTTAGTCCTCTAGGTTGGCAATGCATCTGCAATCCCCCTGGTGTTGTAGGTGTCTATGGGCGGTGGTTAACCATCAGGAGACCTACTTACTTGTTTGCCATCCAGTAGAAAAAAAAACATTTTTTTTTTTACTTTTTTCATAAAATATGTTTATTTTCAAAAATGGAACATACCTGGATCATTACAGAAGTTGGACAGATTTAATACCATCTTGTCATTTAGTCTACTACTGACCACACCAGCCACCACATCATCCACTGTCATCCGGCTGCCAAAACAATCCGTGGATGTCCGATCATTAAACAATAAGTCCAGATTAAACATGTTCCTTTTGTATGGGAACATAAAGTCAAACTTTATGACCTTTATTACAAAATTGAGGCTGCTCGTGTAAAATGTGGTTATTTCCCCCTGAGATGTGTAGTTTACAGGGATGACTGATGTCTGGAAGTAATCGCTTAGAGTGTCAAAGAGCATTATATCAGTGTCAGGCCAGTTGTGAACCTGAAAGTTAGAACAGTCATTTATTTTTTGTAATGCAATTTTAGTAAAGTATATCAAATTAAAATTTTTATTCCATTTCACGTTGTATATGATCGTGTATAAATCGACAATTCGCGATTATCCTCCTAGTTGCTTAGTGTTAAAAAGGTAAATTACGCTAACTAAACAAATACGGTAATTTAGTTCATTCAACGAACTCCAGCCCCAAATCCTATGGATATCTAATCAAACATCGTGTCCAAAGAACTATTATTTTTAATTAAGAAAAGGAAACTACTATTTTACCATAACTTTGTGAAATGAATGTTTAGCGGCTTCATCTTCGGTAACTACACAGTTCTCGATGTATGCTACGACAGTCGACGAAGCAGTGTTTCTGTTCAGTAAAAACTTTTTATAGCTTTCTAATCGCTGCGTTTGTCTTGTATTCATTTTGGCTTATTTATTTATTAATTTAATCGTAATTAATTAAAACAATCCGATATCGAAACACAGAAACAAACTATCGGTCTGTCAGTGTCAGTGTCAAGTCAAATTGTCCTTGTATCTCTTTCTTAGTAGTCTGTGGTAATTATCTAGCAATTCAGGCTATTCGAGGAAATTTATGAATGAGGGTTTACGAAAATTTATTTATGTATGACTGCATTGTAAAGTTAAAAAATACTTAAATTTTATTTATTCGTTTTAAAAATAAAAACACTTTAAAAAGTTATCACAACGCGATATCATAATTTTTTGAAGAAAAATACTCACGTTTACTAATTGAACAGTTTTTTTAGTGACTCGAGTAAAATCCCACGTCAAATCAATCAAGTTTTTTATATTATAATCAATGAGCTTCTACATACTAGAGCAGCAACGTCTTACAAAAGATTCTCAGATTTGTGTCGCCACTTCATGGTTCGAAAGACGTAGCTTTGAAACCTATACATTATGTCAAAGTTAACTATATTTGTCTCGTTTCTTCCACTAATCAACTAATTACCGTTGAAGTGAGACAGTAATACTGCTGCCATGAAAATGGACAGAGTTGCCAGTGGTGAGAAATAATTTTCTAAAAATGAATAAATGTATTTAATTGTTTTGATGTGATTAATGTTGTATATTGTGAACAGAATTTAATAAAATTTTCAGTCTATACTATTATAAAACTGTAACGGAGTGTACACATACACGGTACATTGAGAATATTCAGAAAAAGTAGTAAACAGATTTTGATTTGAATAAATTACAGTTTTTAGGGTTCCGGAGCCAAAATGGCAAAAACAAAACCCTTATAGTTTCGCCATGTCTGTCCGTCTGTCTGTCTGTCTGTCCGTCAGTCCGTATGTCACAGGCATTTTACTCGAAAACTACAAGAGTATATCAATGAAATTTGGAGTACAGATGTCTTGTTAAAGCCGCTATTTAGTTTTGTAGTTAAATTACAAAAATAAATATTTATAGGGGGGCACTCCATACACATGTAAGGCGGCCCCTAGACCTACAATAACATTGTACAATACTTATTATTGCACAATAAGATTGAAAGGCGCTCTGAATCCAAACGAGCAATTGTATTGCACAATAATACGACACACAATGTATTGCACAATGTTTTCGTGTTCAGTATAGTATTGAATATTGTGCAATACTGACCCTACACGATGCAATATAAAAATATGGTGCAATAAAAATTAAACTCGCTCAAACTTTTGGTCAATCATTGTGTAATCTTCAATATTAACCCTAAACGGTCAATAATATTGCACAATTCGCGATATTGCACAATATAATTGATCGTTTAGGGGCCGCCTAACAGAAGATAAAATATTTTTTTTAACTCGCATCAACGTGAGGCACATATTTCGACAGCTCTTTTGAAAATATAGTAAGATTTCTCAAAAACTTTTTGATTAAGTGAAGATTTCCGGAAATAATCGCTCCCAAAGTAGCAAAAATTGTGTCCTCTACCCCCTTCTATCTGTAAACCCTTTGTCCAAAAATATGCAAAAAATATGGTAAGGTAACGCTTAATAAATCTTTTCAACGGAAATTGATTTGAACATGATCGGATATACCGTTTTCGAGTTATTTCCGAAAAACTGCGCTTCTCAACAAAAGGACGTAAGTGCAGTGAAGATACGCTCTTTTTCTGGTAATAGATTTTAAGACTGTAGTAGTGTTTTAATTGTGTTATAATGCACAGCGATTTTTTTCGTAATTGCTACGGAACCCTATTTTGGGCGTGTCCGACACGCTCTTGGCTGGTTGTTTATTTAAAAAGCTAGTAAATAATAAATATCTAAGATATTCAAAAGGTATGTAGATGGAAATAAAAAAGCTTTCAAGCATTGATAATCCCTGAGCAAAGCCGCGGACGGACGGACAGACAGACAGTCAGCCAGATAGACAGAGAGACATGGCGAAACTATAAGGGTTCCGTTTTTGCCATTTTGGCTCCGGAACCGTAAAAAGATCATTCTGAGTGAACTTAATACTATTTTAAGATGTGATGATGAACTAAAATTAAATAGTATAATAAAATCTATTTCTCGTACAGTCTGCCGAAATTTTAGTACTGAAACACACAGGTATTACTGGTACTCAATTCCGTCATTCATTCTTTCATTAACTAAACCCCCAAAAAAGCGGAAAAATTAAAATCGTTTTTCTGGTAACACTGATGGCAAAAATAATGCACGATGTATTTATTTCATTTTCTGGTGTAATTTTAGTCAATATGATCAAAATTATGCAAACTTAGGTGTGAAAAGTGATGCCAGTGGCTTTACTAAGCTTTTCGGACCGTGAAACACAACTTTTAACGGCACATTTCGCCATTTTGTAAAACTATCGGATACGTCACGCTCACTTAATGTCAAGCAGAAGGGCTACTCCGAAACACAACGTTCGAAGTTCGTGTCGTGCGGTCCCTCTCACACTAATACTATTTAATACGAGAGCGAGAGGGTTCGCACGACACGAACTTCGAACGTTGTGTTTCGGAGTAGCCCTTCAGGCAACTGAAGTAAGTGGCTCCGCGTCGCTGCCGTAAACTGCCAATCTAGATTATAATATAGATAGATGTGTTGTCGTTTGGCTGTTAAATTGTTTATTTTATTTTATTACCATCCAATGTGTGTTTATCATTGAGTCTAGAATACAATTACGAATAAATCCACCATGAATTCCTCCGTGGCAACTGTCTGCAAGATCATGCTGTTTGTTTTAGTTTTAATGAGCGTCATTTCCCATGTTGTCATAGCAAATTCTGCACCAAAGAAATTACAAATTGGAGTAAAGAAGAGGCCTGCAGAATGTCCCGTTAAAAGTAGAAAAGGAGACTTGCTTCATATGCATTACACAGTATGTGTTCATCATCATCATCTTTGCTAATACACGTCCACGTCAAACTACAGAGTACAGGCCTCCTTTTAGAATAAGAGGGCTTGTGCTTTATTTCTCACGCGGGCCCAGTGTAGATTGGCAACTTGTGTTATAACGATGAATAGATATCATGCATAAAGTTTGTTTTGTTACACTTACTTTACTGCAAACAGTTCATGATATTTTTTTATTATTTCAGGGCACATTAGATGATGGCACCGAGTTTGACAGCTCCATCCCAAGGGGCAATCCTTTAACATTCACATTGGGGTCGGGCCAGGTCATCAAAGGGTGGGACCAAGGCCTTATGGGCATGTGTGAAGGTGAACAGAGGAAGCTAGTCATCCCACCGGAACTTGCATATGGGGAGGCCGGTGCCCCACCGAAGATACCAAAGTCTGCTACTCTTACATTCCATGTAGATCTTGTGAAGATTGAAAGAAAAGATGAATTGTAAAGTGAACAGTTCTGTCCAATATAATGTCATGTCATGTGTCTGTAGCTTTATTTGATTCTAGTGTTTGTCATGCAATACTCAAGTAGACTATGAACAAATTATCATTTTACAATTCTCAAAATTATGGACAGAATAAAAATATTTCTGAAAAAAATAATTGTTTTCTTTTATATCCGTTATACTATATTCTTCAACTTGGGTGATGATTATAATCAGGGTTCAGTCTTAATGGCTTGATAAGACAAAAGTGAAATACAGTCAACATTAACATTAAAATTTTATTCTTATTCATATTCACATTCATATCCATACATTTATTGAATCCCATAGGGCCCAACAGGGCACCATACAGCTAAAGAACTTAAAGGGAGGGTGTGAATAATAGATTGTACAACAAGAGCATAAAACAACCCATTTTATCTGAGATGTATAGCCAGCCGAGCCAGTATGGTGCGGAGACATTGAGGGGAAAATGGGTTTAATGCTCGAGTTTTACACTCTACTTCTCACTTAGATTGCGAGATGAAATAACAATACTTAGTGGTGGAAACATTGTTCACCTAGGTATCTTTTATTTTTCATGCATTATTGTACATTTATATTTTTTTAGTTTTATTAATATATTTTGATTGATTTGATTGATTTTTTACTTTTATATAAATTAAAAATTATTAAAAAAATATGTTGAAACGTTTTTGCTTGTGGCTGTTGACACCTGATTACCTTGGTCTTCAACGAAGATTTTACTTCGTGCACTAGAGCATAAAAAGTCGATTTATATCGCCTAGATCCAGCATAAATTCGAACTTTATGAGCATGAGAAATGAAAAAAACTTATCTTCCTAAATTTTGCGTAGAAGCGACACGACATTTTTGTCCGGTTTTCTAAGTTGTCTTTGAATGATGAAGAATACTTTTCGAACGCATCTACTGTCAAAATGAAAAAAAAAAAATAGTCAAGCTGTCAAAGCAAATTAAACTGTAACACTTGTACAGTGAGCTGTAATTCAAACCAAGACCAAATAGAAAACCGAAATACGTCAATAGTCTTTCTGACAGTTTGTCCGTGGCGCACTTTGGTTCGTTCGTCCTAGTCCTAAATTTATCGGCTTGCTCACTCACATTTTATTATTATTCACAAACAAATAACATAGGTGGTGCCTTGTTGACTGTTTGAAATGATGCAACTTTAGTTATTATAAGTTCCTCTGAAATTAAATACTCTGAAAGTGTTAAAAATAAAATGGTTAAGATAATATTCCTTCATCCGGATTTGGGGATCGGAGGAGCCGAGCGGCTGGTTTTGGATGCCGCATTGGCGTTCAGGAATAAAGGACACCAGGTCTCCTTCTACACAAACCACCATGATCCCACACACTGTTTTGCGGAGACTAGAGATGGCAGTTTTCCTGTTACTGTAGTCGGCGATTGGATACCACGTTCTATTTTCGGTCGTTTTAAAGCGGCGTGTGCTTACGCTCGCATGGTCTACGCTGCCGTGTATCTAGCTTGGTATGTAATCCCAGTTGAAGAACCAACACTTATTTTCTGTGACCTGATATCGTTATGCATTCCATTTTTGAAGATGGCGAGAGGCCCGTTCAGAGTGATATTCTACTGTCACCACCCTGACAAGCTACTGAGCTCAGAAGGGGGACTTCTGAAGAAACTTTACAGGGCTCCACTGAACTGGTTAGAGGAGTTAACAACAGCAAAAGCTGATCAAGTGCTAGTAAACAGCAAGTACACTGCAAGGGTGTATAAAGATGCATTTAAGAATATAAAGGAACTGCCTGACATCTGTTACCCATCTATCAATACAGAGTTCTTCAGAACTACATCTCCCATGCCTTTGAAAGAAGTAGTTCCTATTGGCACAGATAAATTCATCTTCTTATCCATAAATAGGTATGAGAGGAAAAAGAATCTGCAGTTGGCTTTAAGAGCCTTTGAGAATTTGAAACACATAGTTCCTGAAGCTGATTGGAATAGAGCACATTTGATAATGGCTGGTGGCTTTGATCCAATAAACTTGGAAAATATGGAGCACTATATTGAATTGACAGACTTAGCAGCTGAACTAGATATTGAAGATAAGGTTATATTTTTGAAATCACCAAAAGATATAGAGAAAGTGTCATTATTGTATCACTGTAAAGCTCTAGTGTACACCCCGTCCAATGAGCACTTTGGTATAGTGCCATTAGAAGCTATGTACTACTGTAAACCTGTTATAGCAGTTAACAGTGGTGGTCCAATGGAGACTGTAGTAAACGACATCACAGGTTTTCTTTGCGAGCCTACAAGTGAAGCCTTTGCTCATGCAATGAGCACCTTGATGTTAACCCATGATTTGGGAGAGAGGTTAGGCGAAGCTGGGAGAAAGAGATTTGAAACCAAATTCTCATTTGATGCATTTACGGAGCAATTGGATGGTATCCTCACCAGAGAACGGCAAATTGTCTCTGAAGCCAGGGCTATAGATTATGAGAAGAAGAAGCGTAAATAACAGCCTGCCAACACTCATACAATGTTTGATCTTGTATGAGTGTTCTAACCAAAGATATTAACATTTGATGCTTAAATACAAAAGGGCCACAAATAAAAAATAAAAAAAAAATTATTAGTTGCACATTAAATAGCATTTAAAATACAATTATGGCGATTCAAAAAAAACATTTTTTTTAATTTGTGGCCCTTCTGTATTTAAGCAACGATGATTTACAGGAGAAAAACGATTTGTGACTTAACAATTTGCTTATAATTTGTGTGATATGTTTTGTATTCATACTAATCATATTTCTGTTGTAACAATGTTAGTCTTAGAACTCATTGATGTTTCATTATTGCGTTGTATCCAAATTGTATGGCTCTGCCCTGCTATGATTGTAGAGAATTTTTGAAATTGTATACTTAATTTGATTGTGTTCTGCTTACAAGGGAGTTTTTTCTAAAAGAATGATTATTGAATTCTTAGTAAGTGGCATGTTAGCAATGTTAGCTTCCTTATGATGATGTACCTAGCCAAAGTTTCCTGATAATAAATATGTGTAAAATGTCCTATATCCTTAAGAAATTAACTTTTTGGTTTATTAAGATAGATTGAAAGATTGTAGAAAATAATAAATCAGGTGACCTGGGAAAAAAAAATAGAATTTGAAGGGTAGCTTTGCCGGGTCTAAAATTGCCTGTGAAACTGGCTAATAGTTTTCATTTTACTGTCTAGTAATCTATGAATGTGATGGTGGCTTTTGGGAGTGGTCTTGGAATGACTCAACAACAATGTAGTAAATTCCATTTGACATCAGGCATGTGTAGTAATATTATTTGTCAGTGTCACAAATAAAAATCTGTAGCAATGAGCATATAGATTATTTAAAGCACACCTATGCACTGCTCATCATTCCATAATTGCATTAAAAATGCCCCAATGTATTTTTATAAATAAACACAAATTTTACCATTTGTACTGTACTTTGCACACTTGACTACTTAATAATAGATATTCCAAACATAATTTAGAATGTTTCTGATAATTTAAAGTAATGTAATGACTGGTTGCATTTAGCAAATTGTCTATTTTTGTTATAGCTTTTGAGTTATAAATTATAATCAAATCTCATTGTTGTAAATATTGAAATAAATGTATAAGCAGTTCTTTTGTTTCTATTTGTGATTTGCCTACGACTTTGCTTGAAGCAGTTATTACAATGATATTATATGTTACTAGAAGCTCACTGAATTATTATCTTATGTAGCACATATGAATTAACCCATTATTTGTTACTGGATTTCTGCAAACCTGTTAGCGGGGGCTTTGTTATGTAAATGGATAGTAGTAGATTGCAAATTATCCTAGAGAGGTCAATATTGGGATATGAAACCTTTTTTATGAAAATTGTGTTACTATGCTAGAAATTCCATTCAAATCCATTCAATTTAGTAAATTTATAAAAATGTCAGAAACAACTTAAAAAAATAATTCAGACTATAAATTCCCTCTGAATAATACAAAAACAATAACAGTGCTCAAAATAATTTATTTATCTAAATATTTTTATTTTTACATAACTCTTATTCAATAATAGTTTTGTCTATGTTGTCATAAACTCGATCCACTCGTTCCTGAGGTAAGGGATCTACCAGTTCGAAGTGCAGATCAAATTGTTGATCCAATCCCATGTATGAATCGCTCATCAGATACAAGGTGTAAATGATGCGACCTGAAAAAAAAAGAGTGATGGTTGGATGTCGTCATTTGTATGCTCTAGCGTTACGGTTTTCATCAGGCAGAGTGGTAAAGTTGGATTAGCTTCAGGCTAATTGCTATATACTAGGGTTTTGCGAACCCCCTGCCGTCGAATGTCGAACCCCTAGGGGTTCGCGTACCCCACTTTGCGAAACCCTGCTATATACCATCCAAACAACGGCTAAATAAAAGGCTTGATAATGATAAATAAGGAATCTTCTGAAAATCAGAGCTGTGGTTCCGTACCACAGCACTGCTGAGCTGCCAGCCCTTTCGGCTGGCTATATATATACTTAATTAAACATTAAGTTATGTATCAGATGTATGTTACCTATGTATATTGCCCAAAAATATTGCTTGCCGAACAAACATTTTCTTTCTTTCTTTCTATAACATTCATTCAAAAAAAATCTTCCTTTTTGACACCTGTTTGTGAAATTTTAGGACGATTTTACCTAGCTGTATGTTACTCTTACTAGTTGTAGGTAGAGGCTGATTGCATAAAGTTATCGACTAACAAGTGTAAACGCGCTATCTAACGATGACCTAAGAGCCTTTGCCCTGCTTAATATGGAATGATATCAGGCTGAGAAAGGCTAATGGATAAACAAAAGCTACTGCACTAAGAGAAGTCAATTAAATATAATTCCCAGTATTTTGCAGTGCGGACAAAGGAGTACGAAAAACTGGAAATAGCACTACATAAGCGGACGTCAAAAAGGTCAAAGTCAAAATATCTTGCAATGCAATTTAGGCTCTATAGCACATAAAAATAAAAAAATAAACTACCACCAGTTCGAAAAACCTCTGTTGAGAAGGTGATATGATAATGATGATAATTTATTTCTGCAATGATGCAAAGTAAAAGACGCTCCCCCTCCCAAGGTGGACTGATGACCTGGTAAAGTTTGCAGAAGTCTGATGCATACGAGCGTCGCAACACGATAATTTCGGCGTTCTTTGTCCAGCAGTGGGCGTCTTCGAGCTGATGATCACTTACCTCTGTAAGAGGGCGTACAGAAGGTGACGAGAGCAGTCCCTCTAGCAGGGACCCGTTTCAGGGCGTGCAGTTCCCCGTGCTCCACGGTGCCGAGCGTGACGAACCAGCCTTCGTTCTTGCCGCGGGGGAAGCGCGGACACAGCACCGTGTTAGGGTTGCCGCCGCGACGCTGCATGTCTATTAGGAGGGTGTATTCCTGGTAAAACGAAGGGTGACAAATTAATTAATCATGTCATCTTCGGGCTACTAAGTGGTCTTCTACAAAATAAAATCATACACTTGTCTACGATTCGTGACATGAACGAAATAGTTGCGAGTTTATACTAAAAATTATGATAAGGAGGGGGAGGGCTAAAATGGTGAAACAAAAGTTTGGAATAAAATTTCGGATATCTTCTGAAAAACTCAAGAGGTGCGAGCCCCATGTTTTGAATCCATGATTCTAAGATACTCATCATCATCATGTCAGCCGAAAGACGTCCGCTGCCGGACATAGGCCACCCCAAGGCTCTCCACTCAGACCGGTCTTGTGCTTTCTGCATCCAACGCGATCCCGCGATCTTAAATAGGTCGTTGCTCCATCTTGTTGGAGGCCTACCGACAGCTCGTCTCCCGGTCCGCGGACGCCATTCGAGAACCCTTTGACCCCATCGGCCACCAGTCCTGCGAGCAATGTGCCCCGCCCACTGCCACTTCAGTTTCGCAATTCTTCGGGCTATGTCTGTGACCTTAGTTCTGCTGCAGATATCATCATTCATCATCATCTCAGATACTACTTGAGATTATTAAAGAAAAATAAAGTTATGCGTTAAATTGGTGGTTGTATGGCCATGGGTCTTTACCTTTTTTTGAATCACTTTTTTAATAGCTGTCAAAATATACCTGTTCAGCGTGTAAAGACAACCACTGGTCTCTTGATGGCGGTTGTCTGAGCGGCTTGTCTTGCTCGCCGTCGCTGTCGAACCATAGACCGCGCACTTTGAGCTTCAGGTCTAGAGTCGGCAAGTCACATATCGCCTGAGAACAAACATCGTAAGAATATGTGGGTACCCCCCTGCATGGCGGTAAGTATGGATACCGCCGTTACAGGGGGGTACCTTTTCTCTGCAGCTGACTGTACAAGTGTGGTTTCGAACCGGAGGGTAATTACCCCTAAAAGGGGTGAAACAGGTCCGTGAAGGTAACGGACTAAATATTTTTAATTGACGTTTACTTGCCCAGTGACCATATTTCATAATATGTGTTGCTTATGTTGGCAGCTATGCATTATGTTGGGAAAGTTTTTGTTTTCTAGCTATAATAAAAACCGGAAAGTAATTTTATAAGGTGGTAGTCGTGTTTTTTTTTATTCGACTGGATGGCAAATGAGCAAGTGGGTCTCCTTATGGTAAGAGATCATCACCGCCCATAAACATCTGCAACACCAGGGTTATTGCAGATGCGTTGCCAACCTAGAGGGCTAAAATGGGATACTTCAAGTGCCAGTAATTTCACCGGATGTCTTACTCTCCACGCCGAAACACAACAGTGCAGTGGCAGGTAATTAAGTAGATTTAATCAAAAGACCACCATAATATTTCAAGGGGCTGTTTCACCATCCATTGATTAGTGTTAACTGACAAGCACTGCTGCTTCACGGCAGGATTAGCGAGCAAGATGGTGGTAGCAATCCGGGAGGACCTTGCACAAGGTCCTAGCACCTGCGTGTATTTTTGTTGTAAGTTTAATGCCTGCAACATTACGATAAGTGCTGTTACTGAGAATAGAAAAGACTTTGCTATGTATGTAAATGACAAAAAACAGTAGTAGAAAAAATAAATTAAACAAAACACGACCAACTCACCCTATGTATCTGCTCAATCTGATTAGTCTCGAACTCCCTCCTCAAATGCTTAGCAAGCGCCTCATAATTCCTTGCGCAGCTGACTTTAAGCCCGTTGAGCATACAGGGTTTCTTAAGCTCGTTGGCCATTTGAGTGAACATGTACAAGTGGTGGGACTCCACGTGGGGGAGAGTGGTGAGAGGGGAGTCGGAAGGCCAGCGCGCTTGGACGATGCACTGCATCAGCATTTGGCTGGAAAGGCAGACTGAGAGCCAGCCGTTTTCTGCTGATGTGTCTATCATTGCCTGTAAAAAGTATGAGTGTTATGATACTTGGTGGATCATTACATCTGGCAGTTAAGCCGCCCACCCCTTACAAGCTTAATCCTTCCTAACTATTATAAAGGGGAAAGTGAGTTTGTATGTTTGTTTGTCCGTCTTTCCCGCCGTAACGGAGCGACGGATGGACGTGATTTTTGGCTTAGAGATAGTTTATGGGCCCGAGAGTGACATAGGCTACTTTTTATCCCGGAAAAATGCACAGTTCCCGAGGGAACAGCGCGCGATAACCGAATACCACGCGGGCGGAGCCGCGGGCAAAAGCTAGTGGTAATATAATATAAAATTAATATAAAAGGAAAAGTGTCACATCATAGGCCATCAAAAATGTGATACCTTCTTAACCAACAAAAAGTTGGAAAGCCCTGGACTTTTTCACTTCAAAGTCCAATATCTCCAAAAAGGGCTGAACCGATTTTGATGAAACATATCTAAGAACCATTGCTAGAAAACTTGATTTAAAATAAAAAAAATCGCATTCAAATCGGTCCACCTGTTTTAGAGCCACGGTGCCACAGACAGAGACACACACATAACGGTCAAACTTATACTCGTAACCTCTTTTTGAGTCAGGGGTTAAAAACAGTTTAGCGGGACTATGTGCAAAATAACTGTGAAAGAATATTAAATAAATTATTTTAATTTTTTTTTCATAACGCGCACTGCGCTCGCGGCCAAATCGTTGAGCACTCGCTTCGCTTTTAACTCGGCCGCAAATCGCCAGTGTTATAAGGCTGTTGGGCGAATATCCAACATTTTTGCAGAGTTTTTTTGTCATTGTTATCTTCGCATGCGTTGTTAAAAGGGGTGATGCTCGGTGTTGTTTTTTTATGAAAAACTAGCTTATGCCCGCGACTCCGTCTGCGCGGATCTAGGTTATCGCGCGGTGGCGCCCTCTACCGGAATAAAAGGTATCCTATGTTGATCCTTGAGGTTCAAACTACCTATATGCCAAATGTCATCCAAATCGGATCAGTGGTTTCGACGTGAAAGCGTAACAGACAGACAGACAGACAGACAGAGTTACTTTCGCATTTATAATATTAGTAGGGATTAAAGCAACACCGATACTGAATTTAGCGTGATTAAAATTCTTGTGACTTGTCTTTCCGTTGTGCTATATAAACATAGATAGGACGCTAATGACCAAGGGACGGAAGAACGCCCGTCATTTTGAAAACATAACCCTGTTCCGTACAGTAGAGACTTCCTTATATTAATAAAAAATATTATTAGGTATTTAATTTTTATAAATTTATTATACCTACCAGGTCGTCGCTCCCTCTTGTTGGAGGCCTACCGACAGCTCGTCTTAGGTCCGCGGACGCCATTCGAGAACCTTTAACCTTTGACCTGGTTAAGATCGCGGGATCGCGGTGGATGCGAAAAGCACAAGACCGGTCTGAGTGTAGAGCCTTGGGGGAGGCTTATGTCCAGCAGTGGCGTTTTTCGGCTGACATGATGATGATGATGATGATGATTATACTTACCAAAATTTATTTGTCTCTACTGCACGGAACAGGGTTATGTTTTCAAAATGACGGGCGTTTTTCCGACCCTTGCTAATGACGTTTGACGGCGCGGTCAAAACGCTCGAATATTTGCCCTATTACATTTTTGAACTCTTGGTCTCACCTGTAATATCCTAATGGTCTGGTCGAGCACAGACTTGGTGTCAGTCAAATAATCGGTGTTCGGCAGCGTGAGTCGCGACATGTGTGCTTGCAGTAACAGGAAGGCTTTCACGTTGGAAGAGTCCAGTGATAGTGGGTCCACGGGCAGACGGCATTGCTTGGATAGCTCGCTGAGGGCAGGGAAGATTCAAGGTATTGCCGTGGTAGTGACAAAGGTTTCCACGAGGTGACACTCTTTCTCGGCCCGGATAATACCGACATGGAAATATCGGGACAGTTTTTTGTGTACACGCCCATAGAAACTGACAGGAGCTTCTATGGGCGTGTACATGAAAAACGGGGTTGGTATTTCCATGTCGGTATTATCCGGGCCGGGAAAGAGTGTCACCCGTTTCCACGCATTGGTGGCATGACTACGACTTTTTTTTCGCAACGTACAGCAGTGGCGGACTAACAGGGGGGCGGAAGGGGCGGCCTAAATGCCTCCGCGTTCCCCTGATCAAATCCTACAAGACTAAAAATGTGCTTAGTACCTACATTTTTTAAACTGCTTTTTTTTTTAAAGCTTGGGTCATCATTCAGCTTTGCCGCCCCGGGCCTCTGACGTACAGTCAAGTGCAAAGATACCGACATTATCGACATATACACAACCTTACTGTTAAGTGCATAAAGTCGTGTATACATATTTTTGTAACTTTGGCCATGTCAATATCTTTGCACTTGACAGTACGCAATAAAAACCCCTCCCTTCCTCACCCGTTGAGCACATCCTCATTATGCCGCACCGGGAGTGTAGCGTACTCCTCGCTGTCGCTCAGTACTCTAAGTAGCGAGTCTAGATCCAGGTTCCCTTGCAGGTTGCGGCTGAAATGGGCCATGGTCTTGTGTGACAGGTAGTAGTAGGACGCTATGCGGCCCATCCAGGTCGTCTGCAGTGTACGCTGGTCCTGGGAAACGAAGGAATAGCACAAAAAGTAATTTTAAATAATTTTAATTTAATTTAATTTTAATAAGTTACTTTGACATTTTTAATTTTTCAACTGATATTAATTGTTTCAATGGTTGTGTAGATTCACCGAATCAGTTTCCAAAATCATTGCTAATATAGTTTATAAGAATATTTGTTACTAACAAAGTTTGTAATCATCTTTTGACATCTATGGGCGTTAAACGCCTGATAATAAATGTTTTTTTTTTTTTATAAAGCTGGCGTCATCATCGTCATCCCAGCCTATCGTTCCACTGCTGGCCACAGGTCTCACAGAATGAGAAGATTTAGGGGCAGTTTCACTATCCATTGATTAGTGTTAATTGAGGGTTAAATGTGATGCCGTCTCCGTCTATTAGAACAAAACAGAGACGACATTATATTTAAGAGAGAGAGCCACTTGCTCGTTTGCCTTACAGTCAAATAAAAAAAAACCGTCAGTTAACACTAATCAATGGATGGTGAAACAGCCCCTTACTGTCGTTTGGTGCAAATGGAAAATGGACAACTCGAAATTATACCACAAAATAAGTAATAGTTCAAGTACAGAAGCTTCACTGCCGTACAAAAGTGACGTTTAGGCATAAGAATCATGCCTTCTGTACTTGTACTATTTATTTTATTTATTTATTTATTGAACATAAATTTATTTACACAGCATTACAGTTGAAGGGTCCACGGAAAGAACATGTCTAGTCACCTTTTTTTTAATTTGAGATTTTAATCTCGACATGTAGAGCTCACAAAGTACTATGACTTACCATTGAATTAAATTATCTGAAAACATTATAAATTGTATTAACTGTTGTGTAACTTTCAAAGAAATGGTAACCATAGTAATTGTTCGTGATGACTAACTTTCAAACCGCTTTCAAAAAGTTGCTTAGGTGACTAGACATGTTCTTTCCGTGGACCCTATAGTTATTACTAAATAATACATTGTGAAACTACATTAAACATATAAAAAGTACTACTTATTCTATGGTATAATTTCGAGTTGTCCATTTTACATTTGCACCAAATGACAGTAAACCAATGAGAGGGCTTGGGCATTAGTTCCCACGCGGGACTAGTGTGGATTGGGAACTTCACACAAAGCTTTGAATTGTTTCGCAGATTGTGCGGTTTCTTCATCAAAAAGTTGCATACACTAAGATTGGTTAATGGAATCTTTTTTTTTGTCCAGCAGTGGTGTAGCGGTATAGCACGCGGCACGGAATACCGAGGACCTGGGTTCAATTCCCAGCACTAGTCTTATTTTTCTGGTTTTTCTGTGCATCTATAGGTATTTCGACTTGTATTTTCGATATAGTTGGATCCATCCATCCATCCATCCCAGCTTATATACGTCCCACTGCTGGGCACAGGCCTCCTCTCAGAACAAGAGGGCATACATTGTAACATAAATTGTTATAGTTGGATACATTGTATGAAACAAAAATAACGCGACTTAAGACTTAAAAAATTAACCTTATTACCTCTTCAATCTCCACGCAGTTGGCACCAGTCAAGGCGTCCAGAGAAGTCTGGACTAAGTTGGACAAATAGTAGTTGATGTCCTGTGGCTCCAAACTCTCCAAATTGTAGTACGACGGGTTTTTCAGGAGACGCCGGAAGAAGTACGTCCAGGTCAGGTAGTCCAAGATGTCTTGTTTCGATTGGACGGTGCCTGTTCAAAGTGTTAACTCATGTAAGTAATTTATGATCAAAATTATAACATGACTGAGGAAATGATAAAGATTGGAGGTGCTTGTGCAAGGTCCGCCCGGATTGCTACCAGCGTCTTGCTTGCTAATCCTGCCGTGAAGCAGAAGTGCTTACACTGTTGTTTCGGCGTGAAGAGTAAGACAGCCGGTGAAATAACTGGCACTTGAGGTATCCCATCTTAGGCCTGTAGGTTGGAAACGCATCTCTAGTACTCCTGGTGTTATTTGTTTTGTTCGAATAGACGGCATCACATTTAACCGTCAGTTAACACTAATCAATAGATGGTGAAACAGCCACTTAGTCTTTTTTTTTTCTTTTGTGGGGGTAGGCCACAATAGAGAGATCTCTCTCCAGGCAGATGGCCTGGGGATCGAAGTCCAAAGCAAGAGCATCAAAAGTTGTATATACGCGTCTGAGTTGAGAAACTTTGCCGGCACGATGTTGGAGTTTCTATATTTGCTCACTAGATGGCGCTGGGACCTTTTTTAAAAGATCTGCTTCTATTTTTACCTTTTTAGTAGCGGGGTTTTATTAGTAAGAGCTTAGTGCGTTTAGCCCCTTAAAGTATTATGGTGGTCATTTGATTAAATCTACTTAATTACCTGCCACGATTTCGGCGTTCAAATGGTCGGCCAACACTTCGAGCAAGCTCGACTCGACCGGAAACGGTTCGTAGAGGAACTTCTTGTAGAAATTCTTCTTCTGGTCATGCACTAACACGACCGCCACGCCCTCGTTGTCATACTATGAAAATAAGTGGGTAAAAATTAAGTGAAGTATATATCGTCACTACTTTGAAAAAATCTCGTAACTCAATTCAATACGTCAACGAAATTGACCCTTGACGTAATGGTCATAAAGTGCACGCAGAAAAATTATCCATTTTGACATACGAGCTTTTTTTTAAAGTAGTGACGATATGTAAATGAAGCGTTTCTATTGGTACATGCGTGGAAACGCAGGCTTACGTCAAGAACGCGTGCAGCAAGCCGCGCTGATTTAGAGCGCTGTCCCTCTTCAAAGTATTACTTGAGAAAGAGACGGCATGCTAATTTGATTTCCGGCAAAAATCTTGTTTCGCAAACGTAATTAATTTACAATTTAAAAAGTCAATTATTATTATAGGTATTGATATTATTGTGATTCCGCATGATTTTATCTGTGCAATTAACATGACCAAAGTTAATTTTTTAGCTAGTCTCTATTATGTATAAAAAAGATTATTATTTGATTTTGTTACTTTTTAATACTAAAAATATTTAAAAAATCCTCTATTTTATTAAAAATTCTAAAAATCCTAAGATTTCCAAAATCCGGCCGGAATCTTGGAAGAGTCTCAACATCCTGAGATCTTCGGGCAAATCCAAACTAATATAATAAATGTGAAAGTAACTCTGTCTGTCTGTCACGCTTTCACGTCGAAACCGCTGAACCGATTTTGATGAAATTTGGTATAGAGATAGTTTAGGTCCCAAGGGTCAACATAGGATCCTTTTTATTCCGGTAGAGGGCGCCACCGCGCGATAACCTAGGTCCGCGCAGACGAAGTCGCGGGCATAAGCTAGTCCTGAGATATGGTTACTCTAACCAGCATAATCCGTACGCAGCCTTAGCAAGTTACCTGCGGCCGGCCAGCTCGTCCCATCATCTGGAGAACATCAGTGATGGGCATATCGACGTAGCGCTTCTGTTTGCCGTCGAAGTATTCCGTGCCCTTGATCACCACGAGATGGGCGGGGAAGTTCACGCCCCACGCTAACGTCGCCGTACAGATTAGGACCTTTAAAACGAAAAAAAAAAAATTAACTGATTGGGTTCCTGGGTAAAAAATACATAACAACACATACACACAATACATATTCTGTTTAGTTCGGCCTCTAGGTTGGCAAAGCATCTGCAATCCCCCTGCTGTTGTAGGTGTCTATGGGCGGTGGTGATCTCTCACCATCAGGAGACCCACTTGCTTGTTTGCCTTCCAGTCGAATAAAAACAAAAGTTTTTTTATGTAGCTCGTAATATGGACCACTGCTGGGTAAAGGCCTCCCCTTTGACATTCGTCGGTTAGATTATCAAAAATATTGAACACGTATTTGTGTCAATGAACTTTTTAGTGTTGTTATTCTGACCCATGACTCAGAAGACCAGACTTTGTTAGAAAAATAAGTTTTTTGGTAAAAATAACATTTTTAATACAAGCTTTTTTTGCTGACTGTACTTAAATTGAAAATACAAACTGAGATGCACAGAAAAACCAGAAAAATAAGACCAACACTGGGAATCGAACCCAGGTCCTCGGCATTCCGTGCCGCGTGCTACACCGCTACATCACTGCTGATCAACGGCACAGACCCGAATTTATCTATGCATCACATATCTCAGTTTGTTTTTGTTTCTTATATAGTCACTTGAGCAGTGACCTAGGCCATCTATACTGTCTAGCTCTCAACGAGAAGCCTTCAGTTCTTAGCTGACTGTACTTGTATTGTAATATGTATATCTTTTAACAAGTTCCAACAAAATCTTACCTGTATCTTTTGATTAACAAACAGCTCTTCAACAGTGTTCCTATCTCTTTCATGCAGACCAGCGTGATGTATACCGATACCGAAAGCCAAGGTCAGCTTAAGGTTGGTCTCTCGAATATTGGAGAGGATCAGTTCCATCTCCGACTCTTGCATATGCAGCCACTGCTTGGGGTTGTCTTCGGCCGCGAGGTATGCTATGAGGTCCAGGGCTGTTAACCTGGGTGAAGATGAAATACATAGTATAATCTCTTGGGGCCCAATGTGCAAAAGAATGTACACAACACAATAAGTTCAAGGTAATTACGGACCTATGACAATGTAACAAAGTAATAATTCTTTTGTTTCTCTTTTCTGTTTTGTTTTACACCACGTCAGTACGACTTTATTCCCAAAGCAATTAAATTCAAATTGCTTTGAATATATATATTTTTTAATATTTGAATTGTGGGAATCAGGAGATTAGAAAGAATAGTACGATAAAGCGCAAAACATACACAGGACGGCAGCGGATCTGAAGCGGGTCGGGACGGGAGCGCGACGGGGCTTTTTAAGTGGCTGTATGTACCTATATGAACACTACACCGCAGTGCCCGCCGTCGGTGTGATCTTGTTCATACTCGTATACACTTTGTCATATACCGTTGTTGTTCGTATATTACACAGCATCTTTTACTAATCTCACTAATATTATAAACGCGAAAGTTTGTATGGATGGATGGATGTTTGTTACTCTTTCACGCAAAAACCACTGAACAGATTTTCATGAAATTTGGCATCCCCTGAACATATAAGCTACTTTTTAACTCGAAATAATGTGTAGTTCCGGTAAGATCAAAAAGTTTTAAACTACATACTAACTCTGCGCGAGCGAAGCTGCGGACAAAAGCTAGCCCGACCCGCTGTCCGTCCTGTGTGTACCTTGCCTTCGTCGCCATATCCATACTAATATTATAAATGCGAAAGTGTGTTTGTATGTTTGTGTGTTTGTATGTTTGTCCCTCTTTCACGCCGTAACGGAGCGATGGATCGACGTGATTTTTGGCATAGAGATAGTTTATGGGCCCGAGAGTGACATAGGCTACTTTTTATCCCGGAAAAATGCATAGTTCCCGAGGGAACAGCGCGCGATAACCGAATTCCACGCGGGCGGAGGAGCCGCGGGCAAAAGCTAGTTGGTCATATGCCATCCATGGGCCTTCCATTTCAGATGACGTACCTGGTCTGTCTGCGACTGGACACGAAGACCAGAGCGGGCGCGGCCGGCGAGTGCGTGCGGATGGCTTGGAAGGTCGGCTTGTTCATCGTCATCATGCGGGGACAGTAGTGCCGGCCGGGATGACCAGAAATATGTACCTGGCGATGCAATAATTATACATTTCGTATTAAATGACATTGTAACGGTTAACTCACGTCTTAAATCGAGTTTAGCTCGACATGTTTCGGGTTATTTCGAAACCCTTCACGCGACTCGGCGGCTGCCGCAACACGCGCACTACGCGCCACCGCTCTGCTCGCGCGACTGCACATATACATTGCGTGGCGAGAGAACAGAAAGTAAGAGTGAAAATATCTAAAAACCGCATGCGTTTTAACCAACCTATCTTGAGCCGCTGCGCTTCCCCCTAATTCCTATACACGAGTGCATAGGATACCTAAAATTGATTAGCGCTAGAAGCTCGGTGCCCCAAATATACAATACACCGTGTTTTTTTTATTTCCGGTAACTTCGGCAGACGGCTCAGTTCATTGATATGAACTTCCTAAGTCAACTTTTTCGTCAATTCGAAAAAAAAACATTTTTTTTTCATGCATACAACATCTTCAGTCATTGATTAACAGTTAAATTGTAAAATAAACGAATTCGACAAGTGACATTGGCGTGACACATAAATACATCAAAAAAAATCCACATGTCAAACTTTCTTTTTATAAACATGTGTGAATTAAAAGCAGATTAGTACCTAATGGAATTTGAACAAACGTCATAAATTAATGACCTTTGCGCTATTTTACTGCTAACAATTAATTATCTTAACTCTTGATTATCTTTTAAACAATAAGAGTTAGCCTACTAGTGTCTGTAGATTGTCTCCTTAAAGTTAACGGAAATCAAAAATAACGCGGTGTATAATAGGTTTGAGATATTTTTTTAAGCATTACAAAACCACAATCCGTAAAAACGTTACCTCCAAAGGAACAGGTCGCACGGAGGGCCTGAAGTTGTAAAGCCCCATCTCGCCGATGTTCAGCCAGTTGGCCAGATCTTTGGCGTTGGCCAGGGCCGTGGACAGACCGATGATGCGGAGCCGCCGCGATGTGTGGGACTCGATGAAATTTGTCCTGGCGGGAATATATGGTTGTGTCTTTTAACAGGTTCAGTCCCGAAGAAATGGCATTAAACGCTCAAAAAGTTACGTGTTAAGATACGCTATTGCCAAGAGGTACACGTGCCGTATGGACGTACAGTCAAGGGCAAAAATATGTATACACATTAGTACCTTGTCACTTTAACCACTGTTACAGTTCAAATATGACGAAAATAGACAAGGTACTAGAGTGTATACATATTTTTGCCCTTGACTGTACCAGTGAAAGCCCCATGTGCCTCAGTGGACTGTGAACCTGTTTATTTTTAAACAGTAACAACATGTCTGTCTAGTTCTGTCACAAGCTACTGATGATGCCGTCCATTGTCTGCCAGTAGCTATTAATTTATCACGAGATCGTGACGACTACCCGCGTCTATCACGAGTTACTAACCCCGTCTCACATCTGTCACGAACTACTGACGCCGTCTCTCGTCTGTCACTAATTATTGACACCGTCTCGCGTCTGTCACCAACTACTGACGTCGTCTCTCGTCTGTTATTAATTATTGACACCGTCTCGGGATTCAATTTGTGGCATTCGAACATGGCGGATGTAGACAATATCTAATTTTGCTATTTCTGTTTCTTTGGCTAGTTGAAGTATAATTTTGATAGTGTTTTATGCGGCGATTAACCTTAACAGTGATCACAAAATTCTACATATATTGCTCTCGTGTCTGACATTTTTTAATGCGCAAGTTGTCTCCACGTGGTTTCTGGAATTTTACTATCAAGTTGCAAAAACTACAACTACCGAACAACGTCCCTCTCAAAGAGAGTACTTTGAAACCGGCGAAATTGTCCTAATAAGGACAGAAAGCTATATTTTAAAAGAGAAGACACCGTCTCGCGTCTGTTACCAACTACTGACGTCGTCTCTCGCCTGTCATTAATTATTGATACCGTCTCGCGTCTGTCATCAACTACTGACGCCGTCTCGCGCCTGTCAACAACTACTGATACCGTCTCGCATCTGTCACAAGCAGTCACTGTTACCTGGACACGATAACCTCCAGCACTGGCCCTCTGTCTTCGCCCAGCAAGTGTATCTCATCGATCACTATCAGCGCCACGTCTCGCACGTAGTTCCTCGTTTGCCACGAACGACTGATACCGTCCCATTTTTCAGGCGTCGTCACTATAACGTGCGAGTTGCGAATGGCCCTTATATCCGGCGATACATCACCTGAAAGAAGCCGAGTTTTGGGTTCAGTGCACAAGACAAGTGCACTTAAACTAGTTCGCTAATGGGTCAATCAACTTTTTAGTGCACGAATATGTTATTCTGTTCCGTAACATCACACATCAGTCGTACACTTTTAAACTCAAACTCAAACTCACAACTTTTATTGACAAAAACAAAAATAAAAACGAAAAAAAAGGCGCCAAAAAAGAACAACTAAAAAGTAAAAAATAATTATGCACTACCTAGCTGTTGCCCGCGACTTCATCTGCGAAGAATTCGTTTAGCCCTATCCCGCGGGGACTATGGTGATTTCCCGCAAAATTAGCCCAAGTTAATTTAGTATAAGCACCTAGTAATATTTTTTTTATCTAAGCGTAGTCGGTGTCGGGGGACCGCTAAGGTTAACAGGAAACTAAAGTGCATATGTATTTTTAAAGTATGAACCTTAGCGGTCCCCCGACACCGACTACGCTTAGATAAAAAAAATATTACTAGGTACTTATACTAAATTAACTTGGGCTAATTTTGCGGGAAATCACCATAGTCCCCGCGGGATAGAGCTAAACGAATTCTTCGCAGATGAAGTCGCGGGCAACAGCTAGGTAGTGCATAATTATTTTTTACTTTTTAGTTGTTCTTTTTTGGCGCCTTTTTTTTCGTTTTTATTTTTGAACTAAAATAATTTCTTTGCTCACCCGCGACCTTAAGATAGCTAAGTCTATGCAAATTATGCGTGTTCATGCAGTTCCTCCACCTCCACACTGTACGAACACACACAAATTACACAAACCCATCTATCACCACCACCACAACTCACTGACGCGTTTCGAACTCAACCAGAGCTCATCCTCACAACACAAACAACTGGTAGCATGGTGTACGGTTGTGTCACTCTGAGGATGAGCTCTGGTTGAGTTCGAAACGCGTCAGTGAGTTGTGGTGGTGGAGGAACTGCATGAACACGCATAATTTGCATAGACTTAGCTATCTTAAGGTCGCGGGTGAGCAAAGAAATTATTTTAGTTCATTGATATGGACCTCCGCAAAGTAACGCCTGATTCAATAAAGTTTTTATTTTTGTTTTGCTGGCGTTTTTTTGTCGGGGGTTTTTAAAATTTTTAATTTTAGTTTTTTTATTTCATGCTTTTTAAACTTTGTTATATATATTTTTTTTTAAAGTGTACTAGTGTATTGAATATCCTGGCTGCAGCTCAGCTCGTATTGCCACCATTGCATTGTATGTAGAATCAAATACTGATCAAAAGGAATCAAACACGACATGTCTGCTATTTTTTTTTGAAGAGTAGGTATACTGGTGTGCTGGATATATCCTGGCTGCAGCATCAGCTCGTCGTGTTGCCACCACTGCATTGTATGTAGAATCAATTACTGATCAAAACGAATCCAAACACGACATATGTGCTATTATTTTTTATAGTGCTCAAGTGTGCTGGATATCTTGGCTGCAGCATCAGCTCATCTTGTTGCCACTATTGCATTGTATACAGAATCGAAAACTGATCGAAACGAATCCAAACACGATATATCTGCTATGGTTTTATCAAGAGTGTACCTACTGGTGTTCTGGATATCCTGGCTGCAGCATCAGGCCGAGAATTGCATAATCTTGCATAGTTATATAGCATACATGGGTGTTTCAAATTTTACGTTCCAAATATGCTTGAAAGTAAAGTAAATACCCATTATGCATATAAAATTCCTACCGCAGCGAACAAAAGAGCTGATGATCTTGAAACGGCTGAACCGATTTTGATAAAACATGTCTAAGAACCATCGCCAAAAAACCAGCTTTCAAATAAAAAAAACCGCATTCAAATCAGTCCACCCGCTTAAGAGCTACGGTGCCACAGACAGACACACAGACTCACATAGCGGTCAAACTTATAACACCCCTTTTTTTGCGTCGGGGGTTAAAAATACACTACATCACAACAAAAACACAGTATAAACATAAATAGGAGAAGAGAGAACAATTAGTGACGTTTTGTTGGAGACTTTTAGCATGCATAAGAGATGAGCCATGAAGGAATTGCTTCAAAACTGTCATAACTCTTCATTTTTAACCCCCGACGCAAAAAAGGGGTGTTATAAGTTTGACCGCTATGTGTGTCTGTCTGTGTGTCTGTCTGTCTGTGTGTCTGTCTGTGGCACCGTAGCTCTTAAGCGGGTGGACCGATTTGAATGCGGTTTTTTTTATTTGAAAGCTGGTTTTCTAGCAATGGTTCTTAGACATGTTTTATCAAAATCGGTTCAGCCATTTTTGAGATATTGAACTTTAAAGTGACAAAGTCGGGGGTTTTCCAACTTTTTGTTGGTTAGGTTATTAGTGGATTTGTACTCCATAAAATCGTGCTTTTAATAAGTAACTCAGGAGACGTTACACTAAAAAGTCGATTGACTCTAATATATCGTTCGGACGGAACTCGAAACAAAATATTAGTTTTCTTATTCATTTGAATTTTCAGGATAAATAAAAGTACCAAAGTACCGACGATAACCGAGGGACATTAACATTCTGTTTATACCTAGTGTTTGTAAAGCATACAGTCACCTGCATTAATATCTGTCACAGCGGAACGTGCAAAAATATCTGACATATTTCTACCAGCCCTAGAAATAGAGTTGTATCAGATAATTATGCACGCTTTGTCGTGTCAGATATTGGTGCTAATGACTGTATATAGCATGTAAAGAGGAATTATAATAACGTACCTGTCAATTCAACAACTTTCTTCCCCATTTTCTCTTCCAATCGTATTTTCCAGTCTTTGATTCGCTCTTTTACTAGGGCTTTGAGCGGTGCGATATATACGACCTGAAAATTGGAAGCTTATTTTAATCGCTATTTTCAATGGTTTCTTGACAGGTAAAAATATTGCTAGATGGCGTTAGTGTCGAGAGGTCCGTTTGGTGTTACGTTCTTGCTTGTGATTGGCTGATTTAGTTGTTAACGTGACACAAATGTTAAATCGAAAGTACAAACTGAAATATAGATGCACAGAAAAACCAGAAAAATAAGACCAGCGCTGGGAATCCAAACCAAGTCCTCGGCATTCCGTGCCGCGTGCTATACCGCTGCACCACCGCTGGACAACGGTACAGACACGAATTTCTCCTATGCACCGCATATCTCAGCTTGTTTGTTTCTTATTTAATCATCTTAAGCAGCGACACTAGCGACATCTATGCTGTAGCCCTCATCGTGAAACTTTCAGCACCCCATCGGAACTAACCACTAGCCCGGGCAAGAGATTTAGCAAGCAAATTAAGATTGGTGTTTGGATTTTTTATTTCAACTCAAAATTTTGTTACTTTTACGGTCATCCCGTAAATACAAACTGAAATATAGATGCACAGAAAAACCAGAAAAATAAGACAAGCGCTGGGAAATTTGGAGTTTAAATAAAAAATACAAAAAGAATCCAAATATCAATGTTACAAATGTTAAAGTTGTCAAACGAACCTGACGATACCAGCGTCAACTAGGCTGTCATAGAAACCATATTTTATCTCTCACTGTCAGTCTGCGACGAAGCTAGCATGGATCTTACCTTGCATCCGGGATACTGATTGAACACCCTAAACATGGCCACTTCAGCAACTATAGTCTTCCCGGAGCCAGTGGGCGCGCCGAGCAACACATTATTATCCGTGTGGTAGAGGCAATGGAAGATTTGCGTCTGTATCGGGTTGAAGTGACTGAAGTTGTATAGCATTTCGTAGGACGGGTTATTGAGGGCTGTCACCGGTAACGGTTGGAGCTCTAGCAAATCTGTAATTAATGTTTAACCATAGTAAAAGTGTAAAAGTACGTGCACTCCGGCCCTTTAGGAGCCTAACCTGCCGACTCCGGCGCGGACGCTTAGGGTTGTCAATGTCTACTTTAGATTAATTAGCTACGTGCTTGTGCTTGTGCGCGTGCTCGTGCGCGTGCGCGTGATCGTGCGCGTGCTTGTGAAACACAACAATACCTCTGCGGTCCATTTGTTGCCATTATTATTTACATGTGTCCTTGCACGAAACTATTACACTACACAACACTTATATACCTACTAATTTAAAACTACATATCGTCACTACTTTGAAAAAAATCTCGTACCTAAAATCAGTATGTCAACAAAATTGAACCTTGATTACTGTCTATAAAGTTCACTCAGAAAAATTATCTATTTTGAGCTAAGACTTTTTTAAAAGTAGTGACGATATTTATTTATTTACCTAACACAAAAACAAAAAAACATCTACGACTACGCGAACGTGAAGAGAGCGCGAGACGAGCAGAGAGAGCAACGTACGGCACCGGCGACACCGCAGCCTTGACTGAATACTGCTTAGTTCTGGTTAGATTATCAGTGTGTGCGTGCGGCGGTGCGAGCGTACTGGCGCCAAGCGGCGCGCATACATTTAAGCCGCGCGATGTACTTTTGTTCGTAGTGAACCTACTTTTACACTTTTACTATGGTTTTACGTTCAGTGGCGTTTCGATCGTGGGTATCAGCCGCCCGGGGCGGAAGAAAATTTTGCCGCCCTCTTATTTAGGGTACTCATTCTAATCGGCCCGAATCGTAGGTGCGACTTTTTTCTTGTTATGGAATTATCATCATCATCCCAGCCTACATATGTCCCACTGCTGGACACAGTCCTCTCAGAATGAGAACACTTGGGCCGTAGTTCCCACGCGCGCCCACTGCGGATTGGGAACTTCACACGTACCGTAAAATTTTATTATATTTTGCTGCCCCCTAAGTGTGCCGCGCGGGGCGGACCGCCCCCCCCCCCCCCCCGTCCCAACTACGCTACGCCACTGTTTACGTTTAAGAGTTTGAATAATTTATTGCAAAATGGCTTTTCGGAGGTTCATTGCAACAAATGTGTTCAAGCAGTTCCTTCACTTCCAGACTATAATATCACACAAATCTAATAAACTCAATTATCATCATTACCACTGCACTGGAGCGTCTCGAACTAAAACAGAGTTCATCCTCAGTAGAGATGGGCCGAACATGGGTTTCACCGAATACGAATATTCGGCCGAATGTTCGGCAAAATTTTTACCGAACCGAATATTCAGCATAATTGATTCCTTTACGTAAACAATACAAGTCTGAACTTCTTGTCGTAAAGCGCGCGGATGGAAGCCTAACACTCCCGACCGCCACCCCGCTGTACCCGATGTTGTTCACATCATCTAGTAAATAGTAAAACTTCAACACGTGCGTTTGTGTTGGTTATTATTTATTTCAAAAGTCTCCTTTAATGAGTTTCTTTTAACATAACATGAAGCCTAATTGTACCTTATAAAAATAACACATTAACACCAACTCAGAATGGCTCAATACAGTAAAAAGTTCGAGTACCACTTTGCCGAACATTCGGTGATTTAGCCGAAATAGCCGGTAAACCTGCCGAATATGCCGAATACCGAATATAAAACGAATATTAGGCCCATCCCTAATCCCCAGAGCACCACATGGGGATGTAGGTAACATCTCGTAGCATATGTAAATGTTATGAAATAAATAAATAAGTATCAGTTTAATGGGTTTTTTCTAATTAAAAGCTAATTAAAAGCTTCAAAGATAGTGTACAACATTTTAGCTTACCAGTGTGCGGTGGATGTGTTTCAGGTAGAATTAAATGTTGGAACGTCAGAGGAAGGACGCTCTCAGACCCTAGCCACCTGAAAGACAAATGACGTAAGTTTTTTTTAAAATAATGGTTGACGTAAGTATCGTGAAAGCCACGATCAAATTACAACTTTAACGCCATATTTTTATTACCTTTCGGATGTAGCTCTGATGTAATATTGCGGAGGCAGGGGTTCCGTGATGGGAATCGTTATTATAAGTTCTTGAGGTTCTTTTGTTATTACCTAAAATGAAAAAAGCCATTAGTCATTTCTGCATAGGTAACAACTGTTCGCCAGCCATTTTCTTGCTTACTATGTAGATCATAATACGAATAGAATTAAACAGCGATTTGCAAAAACATGCAAAAACGGTGAACAAACAAACATACAAATTCTTTATTCACCAAGAACACGGTAGGCAGAGTAGTTATTATAATAGTAAGTAGTATCACATATTCTGTCGCTATTGCGGCGTGTAAATATTCAGGTTCTTAAAATTGGGTACTTACATAAAAACATTTAAATAATCTAAATAATCATCATGTGATATTTAATTCTTTTTTTCCGAAAATTTATGATGGAATTAATAAAAAAGTTCAGCTAATTCCTTTTAGAAAATAATAGAGATTTGTTAGTATTTGTACAACTTCACCTGTTTCTTTGTGATGAGGAAGAACTCGTTATAGTACATGATATCGTTGTCTGGATCCTCCACCCATATCCAGAAAGATTCAGGCGCTTTTCCATGATATTTATCATTCCACCTTAAATAAAAACAAATCTAAGTATCAAATTTTGTTTTCGGGGAGCTGCATTCATGGTTACATAAGACAAATTATTTCTTTCATAGCTACTGCATCTAAATATCGAGTTTTTTTTTTATTCGACTGGATGGGAAACGAGCAAGTGGGTCTCCTGATAGTAAGATATCACCACCGCCCATAGACACCTGCAACACAAGGGATATTGCAGATGCGTTGCCAACCTAGAGCTAGAGGCCTAAGATGGGATACCTCAAGTGCTAGTAATTTAACCGGCTGTCTTACTCTCCACGCCTAAATAAAACAGTGCAAGCATTGCTGCTTCACGGCAGGATTAGCGAGCAAGATGGTGGTAGCAATCTGGGCGGACCTTGCACGAGGTCCTATCACCTGCAAAGAGTTCATTAAATGTCTTCATTAGCCCCCCCCCCCCCTTAGAACGCCACAATGAACCGCATCACCTATTTGCACCATTTTCTCACAAATTCGCGATGTCGTCGATCATCAAAAATAAATAAATATCACG
This sequence comes from Choristoneura rosaceana, assembly GCA_037349165.1. Lineage (NCBI taxonomy): Eukaryota > Metazoa > Arthropoda > Insecta > Lepidoptera > Tortricidae > Choristoneura > Choristoneura rosaceana. The sequence goes on along the minus strand of JAZBNJ010000012.1, from coordinate 9,721,614 downwards.
GGACCCTTGACAATTGTACCAATTTATAGGTAGAGTCATTCACGATGACGCGTGCCGTGTTTCTTATTATAATGTCATTAATGGCTAATTTTGACAAACTCACGCGTCTTCGTGGATGGCACTAGGTATATTAACTTTCTTCTAATATATAAAATTTTCGTGTCACAATCTTTGTGACGAAACGGCTTGATAGATTTTTATGATTTTTTTGTGTAAATATATTCGGTAGGTCTGAGAATAGGGGGTAAACTATATTATACTATGTTACACACTTCTACGCTATTGTCTTACTTGAAGTTAGGTGTGATGGTGAGCCTTATCCTCAGAACAGTCCTCGTGATGGGGTGCAGGCTCGCCTCCATTTCGAGGAGTGGAAATTCGTCAGCACACTTCTTAAGGTGTCTCGCCGCATTGGGATTTCTTAATAAGTCACCTGAATTAATTAAAAGCTTTTTGTTTAGTACAGTAAAAGCCGTGGGACGGAACTTAAGCGGAGACTTGCACTAATCAAGATTACTATTTGGAGTCGTTTTGTATTTTTTATTTTAACTCGGGGATGACAATCAGTCTTATTTTTGGAAAATGCTCATAATTAACCCCCGAAGCAAAAAGAGGGGTGTTATAAGTTTGACCGCTATGTGTGTCTGTCTGTCTGTGGCACTGCAGGTCTTAAATGGATAGGCCGATTTGAATGCGTTTTTTAATTGAAAGCAGGTTTTCTGGCGATGGTTCTTAGACATGTTTCATCAAAATCGATTCAGCCATTTTTCAGATATTGAACTTTGAAGTGACAAAGCCGGGGGTTTTCCAACTTTTTGTTGGTTAGGTTATATTTTACGTTTGAACGCTATGTGTGTCTGTGTGTCTGTCTGTGGCACCATAGCTCTTAAACGGGTGGACGGATTTTATTTATATCACCATCAATCAGACTTCAAACTTACCAACTTCCTTCCAATCCATATCCCTGATCTGATCTGGCTTCAGCATCGGGTATTCGATCTTCTTCAGCACCTCAATGGGGAAACAGTTGAACTGACGCATGTCACTGTAGAAATCCCACTGTTGGAGCTCCAACATTTTGGCCATCTTCAGGTACAAAGCCGCCATGTACGCGTTGTTCTTGCGGAGTGTTATCTCGAATAGGGCGCGGATTATGCGGACCGCATTCTGAAAGTTCGTATAAATAAGTAGTTTTTACAAGCTTTTATTGATTGCTCGTTTGTTGTTGGGTCAATTTTTTTAATGTTGGGGTACGGTTTCGCAAGTATACAGGTTCTCTTTAAATTCTTCCGTAATATTTCAGGAAGTTATTGGGTTTATTTGACAGGATGATGATGCTCCTGTAAAGAGTTTTGACTCAAAAGTGTAGTCACTCCTTTGAAGCGGCACATTTTCAACATTTCGACAACGATACGAGAAATCAGTTACAGGGTGTTTACTCAAACTAACGCGGGTTGGCGAGCACAGTATAGCATGTAAGGTTATCAAAAAGGCGATGCCGCCAATCTTCCGGTATTGTCGCGCTGCCGGTTTCTACGGCGTCTTTCAGGTTTTCTGCTGAAATATATCGGATCAATTCTAAAACACCTTGTATAATGAAATAGAGTGACAAACTGGCAAATAGCTCACCTGTTGGTAGTAATAAGACATAAGCACTGCTGCCCATATACGACTCTTTCTTTCCTCTACATACACGCATTCTTCTTTATTAAAAACTCACAACATTTATTGACGACAAAAACACAGTATAAACAATTAGAGACGTTGTGCTGTACTGTGATGCCAAAAGGACTCAGCTCAGCATGTGCCGTAGCCCTGTAATCAGAGCTGCAGCGTTGGTTTATTTAGTTTAATCTTATAAGCATACCTGGCTAATATAGTTCAAGTCGGATTGAAGCGACGACCCGTTGACACGGCCCCTCGACAAATACGTCTGCAGCAGTATGTTGATCTTCCAATGTATGTCTTCCGGCGTGTCCTCGATACGGAGCTCGCAATATTGGTCCTTCAGGCTCCATAGCTCGGTCAGTTCTTCTTTTCTTATCTATTTCGACGTAAAAATGACAACGTTCATTAAAATATAAGAAATTAGACAGTTGGTAAATTCACAGTCGTTTTTGAAGGTCAGATAGTAAAATTGAAAAACTCGACGAGTGACATTGACGTGACACAATACATAAGAGAGTTATTATTTTGAGTTGTTTTGGATATTATTTCGACATTATTTCTATACATTCAATGATCAATTTGTGCTTTAAAAAGTATGTACATTGTAGTTAGGCCAGTAGTGTCCTGGAAAATTTACGTCATTTCACTTATTAAATGTTCCCCTAAAGTTAACGGAAATCAAAAATAACATGTTGTATAGAACAGAGATGGAAAGATGGATAGTTGAAAACGACTTACTTTGAGCTGTTGGAAGTCCGAGCAGCGCGTGAGCATCTCCAAAACGTATCCCTGTGTCATAGACTTTCGAACCATAGAGTTGAACACTTCCATAGTCTCACAAGTTATATAGTAGTGACTCGCGGTACGCCCCAAATCTATGATGATTAAATTGATAAATCAACACCTTATACAGTCGAGAAAAAAGTTATGGAAAAGTGGTATGAAAAAAAACGCACTTATACTAATATTGTTCATTTTCTCAGAAAGTGCACTTCTCTAGACGTAGAGCTTGTCTAATCTGAAATGACGCGCCTTACCACCGCATTTACGCACATGAGAAAATATAAAATACGGGCGGTATATACACATAAATGTAATTGTTGGTCATTTAGTTCCTATATAGACTTAGGAGGTTATTGTAATATTTTTTGTTGTCTAACTACTTAGTCATATCTAACTGATTTAGTTGCGGGACGCGTTATTTTATCTTAGACAAGCTCTCAACTTATAACTACAAAGTTGAGTTCATCACTTTCAATGTTATTTGTAAAGTTATAACTTATTTCGTTCCGTGAATATGTGTTTTCAAAGCATATAGTCACAACTTTTAAAAAATTTCGTACCTCAAAATAGATAACTTTTCCGAGTGAACTTTCTGAACATTATGACAAGGTTAAATTTTGTTGACATATTGATTTTAGATACGAGATTTTTTCAAAGCAGTGACGATATTCAACCTGTAACGACAGTCATGTGTGGGCCAATCAACTTTTTTACCGACACTTTGGGCGTCTCCTGCATTACCAAAACTGTCTCTGGCGTTACCAAAAAATCGTACTTCCATCAAGATATTTCACGGTTTATTAGGTTGAACTTACGTAGGATGATGGCATGTATTCATGTACACCATCTATTAAATTAGAGAGAAAACATGTTTACTTACAAAAATCTACAATTGTTTGAAAAATATCGCGGACAGGTTAGTGTCGGTAAAAAAGTTGATTGGCCGGTGTATGTAATAAATAAATAAGTGTTTTTTTTTTAACTCTGCCCCCAAGTCGAGCACAGCCGTGCCGTCTTTTTCTAGAAGCGACTTCAGTCACTTTCAACCTCCTTGCAACGTTGCCACTTACCAGTGATGTTAAGATCGCCGGTCCGCTCGTTGTATCGTATCATGTGCGTGCGGTCGAGCGTCATAGCCGCCGCCGTGATGAGTTCCCGACGCTTTGTCTCGTCACTTTCGACCTCCTTGCAACGTTGACACTTACCAGTGATGTTAAGATCGCCGGTCCGCTCGTTGTATCGTATCATGTGCGTGCGGTCGAGCGTCATAGCCGCCGCCGTGATGAGTTCCCGACGCTTTGTCTCGTCACTTTCGACCTCCTTGCAACGTTGACACTTACCAGTGATGTTAAGATCGCCGGTCCGCTCGTTGTATCGTATCATGTGCGTGCGGTCGAGCGTCATAGCCGCCGCCGTGATGAGTTCCCGACGCTTTGTCTCGTCACTTTCGACCTCCTTGCAACGTTGACACTTACCAGTGATGTTAAGATCGCCGGTCCGCTCGTTGTATCGTATCATGTGCGTGCGGTCGAGCGTCATAGCCGCCGCCGTGATGAGTTCCCGACGCTTTGTCTCGTCACTTTCGACCTCCTTGCAACGTTGACACTTACCAGTGATGTTAAGATCGCCGGTCCGCTCGTTGTATCGTATCATGTGCGTGCGGTCGAGCGTCATAGCCGCCGCCGTGATGAGTTCCCGACGCTTTGTCTCGTCACTTTCGACCTCCTTGCAACGTTGACACTTACCAGTGATGTTAAGATCGCCGGTCCGCTCGTTGTATCGTATCATGTGCGTGCGGTCGAGCGTCATAGCCGCCGCCGTGATGAGTTCCCGACGCTTTGTCTCGTCACTTTCGACCTCCTTGCAACGTTGACACTTACCAGTGATGTTAAGATCGCCGGTCCGCTCGTTGTATCGTATCATGTGCGTGCGGTCGAGCGTCATAGCCGCCGCCGTGATGAGTTCCCGACGCTTTGTCTCGTCACTTTCGACCTCCTTGCAACGTTGACACTTACCAGTGATGTTAAGATCGCCGGTCCGCTCGTTGTATCGTATCATGTGCGTGCGGTCGAGCGTCATAGCCGCCGCCGTGATGAGTTCCCGACGCTTTGTCTCGTCACTTTCGACCTCCTTGCAACGTTGACACTTACCAGTGATGTTAAGATCGCCGGTCCGCTCGTTGTATCGTATCATGTGCGTGCGGTCGAGCGTCATAGCCGCCGCCGTGATGAGTTCCCGACGCTTTGTCTCGTCACTTTCGACCTCCTTGCAACGTTGACACTTACCAGTGATGTTAAGATCGCCGGTCCGCTCGTTGTATCGTATCATGTGCGTGCGGTCGAGCGTCATAGCCGCCGCCGTGATGAGTTCCCGACGCTTTGTCTCCAGCATCGGCTCTTCTTGCACGTCGCCGTACGTTAGACCGTACACCTGAGTAAAACGAACGTTTAATGTACAGTGAGGGTAGGAAAACCTTCGTCAGTTATTAAATTGATTCCTTTACAAAGTCATAGACTCTCAGTACGTTTTGAAACCGAAGTACTAAGAAGACAAGTGCATATCAAATTATACTTACTTGACATGATAACAAGGGTCAAAATAGTATACACCTCTAACATATATCCAGTTTCGTATCAATACAAAACCTTTTTAATAAACAACTTCGTAAAAGTTTCAATCAAATAATGTTCTATTTAATTGTCAGTGTTTGTCAGTGCCATAGTAGTGGTAGGGTTGCTATGTTCACCTGATTATGTTTCGAAGGTTGACAGGTTGACGCAGTATGTCCTACTCAATCGGTAAAGCAGATTAGCGCTCTTAATGAGCAAAGGAAAACAGATCTTAGGGTGAAGAACCTTTCTTTACTCCGACTGTACTAGCAGAGAACAACAATTCTCATTGAATGACGTAAGCTTTATGGTGGCTTAGGAATCAATTAAACAAATTGGTTGACCAACTGTTTTTTTGGTGGAAAACGAGCGGAGGGGTAAGAGAGGTTACGCACTAGAGCTATCCGAATCCGTGACAATACGGACCGGAGTAGACCTAAAACTATTTTTATGGTGAAATCGGATGATAGTGAGTGGTCCTTCGAACCGGATAAAAATCAACGACCTATTATGGATATCTAAAATAATGTTTAAAAGGATTTTTTTTATACAAACCTGTGGATTGATCCGCATACGAACGAATAGGTACGTGTAGCTCAACCATTCCACTGCTTCATCTATGTTTGTGACAGTTCCCAACGCCACCTAAAATCATAATACTATATCTATACCTCTATACTAATATTATAAAGAGGAAAACTTTAGATTTTTGGATGTTTGTTACGAATTAACTCAAAAACTACTGGACCGATTTTAAAAATTCTTTCACTATTAGAATGCTAAATTATTCCAAAGTGCTATAGGCTATATTTATTACCAGAAAAAATTAAGGTTATGTACTAAAACTACTATACTAATATTGTAAAGAGGAAAACTTTTCAGGAGCAGCAACTGTTTTTAAGTAAAACGAAACGGTGGATCAAGTGTCACTCACACCATGCTACAATGAAAACACTGTAATGTTAATGCGACAGGGTAAAAAAGGGATCTCCCAATTTTGATGCTGATTAAACACCCCGACTCACCTCAGCATTCAAATTGTCAGCCAGGAGATTAATAAAGTTGCTCTCGATCGGGAACTGATTGGTCATTGACTTGAGGTAGTGCGACAACTTGTCGTGGGCGGTTATTATGATGCCGGTGCCAGACTTGTCGAACTGCGGCCGGCCCGCGCGGCCGAATATTTGTAGCACGTCCAGTATGCTCAGGTCGACGAACGTGCCGTGGCTTTGGTCGTAGATTTCTGTGCCCTGAGAAAAAAAAATCGTTGTAGATAATTTATTTATGTTACTTAGGCTTCTAAGCTGGCAACGCATCTGCAATCCTCCCGGTGTTGCAGGTGCCTATGGGCGGTGGTAATCTCTTACCATCAGGAGGCCCACTTGCTCGTTTGCCATCCAGTCGAATGAAAAAAAATCAGGCGTTATTTCACGATGAATTATATTCAATTACTTAGCTCACCTATGATCTAGTCATGATTAGTAGTACAGCCACCAGCACCAATATTTGACACAACAAGCGTGTATAAATATCTGACACGACTTTATTTCTAGGGCCGGAAGGACGTGTCAGATATTTTTGCACGCTCCGCTGCGGCAGATATGAATGCTGGTTACTGTACTTTAGGTCGCGGGTGAGTAAGGTAATAGTTTATAGTTCATTTACGTTAGTCAATGCTTTAAATGCGCACAGTTCACAAAAAAACTGTTTTAAGTTAGCTAAATTAGTTTAATGAGAATTTACCCCCTCATCTGACATGAGCTGTAGTCGGTAATTAAATTGTATTAGAATCATTTACCCTTATAATAACTGCGTGGGCGGGCAAGTTGACTCCCCAGGCCAAAGTAGACGTGCATACTAGAACTTTTATATAGCCCTCAGCGAAATATTTCTCAACCATATTCCTGAAAAAAAAGGCGAATTAATCATACATTTTCTGTATTACGAGTACGTATTTTTTTTTTAAATTTTGTTGTATTTATCAATGCATTTATTTATGCATTTATTTTATAGAAATAGAGCGACATAATACAATCGACAAATATTAATATAGGTACATGAATACAACACTTTCTCCGCGTATTTGGTTATAAATGTATTAATTCTGCCACAGCAGAGCGTACAGTCAGCTGCAGAGAAAGGGTACCCCCCTGTAATGGCGGTAGTATGGATACCGCCGTTACAGGGGGGTACCTTTTCTCTGCAGCTGACTGTACAAATATATCTGACTGCTACTACAAAGTGCAAAACTCGAACTTTGTATGTTGTCGACCCGCTGACGCTTATGTCATTTAATACGCGAGTGAAAGGAACGGTGCGATACGAACTACGAGTTTCGAGTTTCGTAGTAGCCCTATTGGTACGCGCTAGTGGCCCTAGACATAGAGTCGCCTCAGATATTTATGTACGCTTCGTTATGTCAGATTTCGGTGCAGGCAACTGTACCCATACGGACTAGCTAAGTTTAAGACTAGATACGAGTAGGTGTGAATTATTCCACGATATTTTATTTATTGTTAAAACTAGCTTTTGCCCGCGGCTCCGCCCGCGTAGTATTCGGTTATCGCGCGCTGTTCCCTCGGGAACTGTGCATTTTTTCGGTATAAAAAGTAGGCTATGTCACTCTCGGGCCCATAAACTATCTCTATGCCAAAAATCACGTCGCTCCGTCGCTCTGTTACGGCGTGAAAGAGGGACAAACATACAAACACACAAACACACTTTCGCATTTATAATATTAGTATGGATTTCACTATGTACATTTCAAGAATCTATCTCGCTAGAACAAGGCATATTTAAATTCCTTACCTATCACTCCTCAGCATGCCAGCGTGATGGCAGGCAAATCCACAAGCGAACAACTCCGCCAACACCTTGTTGGGGCTGCTAGAAATAGACTTTTTGGCCTTCAGGAAGCCTCCAGAGTCCTCAGGCGAGAAGTCCTTTAGATGGCCCTTTTTCTGGGCCAATTCTTTTAGCACCAAAGCGGTGGTATGCGTCGCGTTTCGAGCATGCACGAACACCATTACTTGGTGGCCCTTTTTGACCATTTCGGCGGTTTTGTCGTAGCATATGTCATTCATTATTTGTATCTGTGGACAATGGGAGAATCTAATGAATGGATCTTAAGACATAGAAGGATTTTTATTAGGTAGATTTTACAATAAAGGTTATTACAATAAAAATCTAGATCTAAAAAAAGGCCCCTGCGGCATTGTGCCGAAGATGCTGGCAGTATTTTATCGGCAGTATGTATCGCTAGGCTAATTCTTTGAGCGAGATAGCTGCTAGCTCTTCGGTCACCGATGGCAGCCTGTTGTCTGTTGACAGTTATGAAACATTTATGGTGGTGAAATGGAAATTTAACGGTTTTTACGAGTGGTTGGTTTTTGAAGATTTCATAGAGTTCATTCTCTAAAAAGGTTCTCTGGCAATACGCGTGTTTTCGAGTACTGAGAATACGCAATAAGATGACAATTTCGTTGGACTTGTAAATTGGCGTCTTGTGAAGCATTAGCAGTCATATATATGATATGATTTTAATATTTTTTTTACCCTTTTCAAGTTTATTTAAATACTAGATTTTGCCCGCGGCTCCGCCCGCGTGGTATTCGGTTATGCGCTATTTCCTCGAGAGCTGTGCATTTTTCCGGGATAAAAAGTAGCCTATGTCATTCTCGGACCCATAAACTATCTCTATGTCAAAAATCACGTCGATCCGTCGCTCCGTTACGGCGTGAAAGACGGACAAACATACAAACACACTTTCGCATTTATAATATTAGTATGGATTATAAAAAAAAGAACTCTGAGCAAAGCTAAGTCGCACAGGTACATACTATTGAATATTCGCCGTATAATTAATAAAGAACTGTAGTAATGTAGCACCAAAGCGGGTGGGCCAACACGCATTTGGGTCAGTCTCAAGAGCGGATTCAGGAGGGAGGAGGGAGAAGGGCGTCATGGGGGAAATGGGGGTGATATTTTCAAAAATAACTAGAATTTGACCATGTGACCCTGGCTATAAAGTTACCTGTCTAAGATGTGCGCCGCCACCGCTCCCCACTTCCTTGACGCCGACAAACTGTTGTTCCAAAGGCACCGGGCGGAACCGCGAATCGAAGAAAAATAGCCCAATGTTGGGGTTTACTCTCAAGAATCTGAAAAATTATAAAGACATACCGTCACTACTTTAAAAAAAAGCTTGTACCACAAAATCGATATTCTTTCAAAGTGAACTTTATTTCAAGAGTCAATTGTGGTGACGTATTAATTTGAGATACGATGGGGGCTGTTTCACCACCCATTGATTAATTTTATCTGACGGATAAATGTGATGCCGTTTCCGTCTATTCGAACAAAACAAACAGAGACGGTATCACATTTATCCGTCAAATAAATTTAATCAATGGATGGCGAAACAGCGGGCTAAAGTAGTGACAATCTGCAGTATGTCAAGTAACCCTAAGTCTAATTGTTTCGGACTATAGCCATATAGTCCGAACCCGTGTGTTTGTCTGTCTGTCTCTCTCGTCTCTGTCACGGGTCACGCATTGACGAGGTCCAGCCTAAACTGTCAAGAAGAATTCTTCACTAGTGTAGCTACTCCTAGCGCCATCTAGTGAGCACATATAGAAACTCTACACATGTTCTACTTGGCGCTATCGAAGTTTCACAACACGGACGCGTATATACAACTACCGACGCTCGTCCTTCGGACTTCGGTCCCCAGGCATAACACCTGCCTGGAGAGAGATCTCTTTATTGGAACCTCCCCACACACTAGGCATGGATTCTTCTTACCTGGCAACATCTAAATAATTAGGCAGTGTAGCCGACAGCCCAACGATCCTTATCATGTTCTGGCTCGACTCGACCTGCCGCAACGTGCGGGCAACTATGGCCTCCACTATCGGCCCTCGGTCGCCGTGTAGGAGATGCACTTCGTCTATAATAAGCAGCTTTACTATGGAGGCTAGTTCTGTGTCAGCTGAAAAAATAATGCCAGTATTAATGTGATTGTACTGACAAATATTTCACACTAGTGTTTACCCGCGGCTTCGCACACCTAAATCGATCCAGCAGTTGAATCGATTTTCCAGTATTTTTAAAAATTCCTGTGGGAATTCCCTAAAATTACAGTGATTTTCAGTTTCGTTAAATTAAAACACCTATCTAAATTTCATGACTCTAAGCAAAGCGATTGATATTTCGAGATTTTATCCCTATTCCGTGGGAACATAGGAATAAAAAGTCGCCTATGAGTTATTCCAGACGTCCAGCTACCTACATACCAAATTTCATGACTCTATGCCCAGCGGTTGTTATTTAGAGATTTTATCCCTATCCCGTGGGAATATCGAGATAAAAAGTATCCTATGTTTTAATCCAGGTTATAAACTAATTTTCTGCCAAATTTCATCCAAATTCGTCCAGCCGTTTCAGCGTGCAGAAGTAACAAATATCTCACTCCCAAACTTTCACATTTATAATATTAGTAGGATTATCGCTTGGCGACTTATAATAAGCAAATTATAATAAAAAAGGCAAAAACCCCCGACTGTCTTAAAAAAAAACTAAAAAGGAAAAACAAATTTAGTGGTGTTAATATGTTAGGTAACTTAAAGTTCAACAGTCATTACCAATCGAAATCGTGACCAGGCTAAACTATTTACGTAGTGCAAAATTCGAACTTCGTATCTTGCCTATCCGTTTACGCTTATTTTATTTCATACGAGAGTGAGAGGGAAGGTACGTCAGGTTTAAACTTCGTAGTAGCCCCCCCCCCGCGCTAATATCTTCAGTAGTGGGTCCCGATTGTTGAACTTTATGTTAATTAAAAGAGTTCTAGAAAGAAAGAATGATGTTGCAAAGAAAGATGGCGATGGGGATGGGGGAAGATGGTGACAAGATTTAAAAACAAGTAAGTAGAATCTGTCAAGCAATAATACAACTTCATCATCATCACCATCATGTCAGCCGAAAGACGTCCATTGCTGGACATAGGCCCCCCCCCCCCCAAGGCTCTCCACTCAGACCGGTCTTGTGTTTTTCGCATCTACCGTGATCCCGCGATCGTAACCAGGTCGTCGCTCCATCTTGTTGGAGGCCTACCGACAGCTCGTCTCCCGGTCCGCGGACGCCATTCGAGAACTTTTTGACCCAATGTAATACAACTTACTGGCTCCCTTCCTAGTAACGACATCCCACTTTTCCGGAGTAGTAACGATCATTTGGGTCTGTTGTACTTCAGATTTAGTCAGTTTCATGTCGCCTGTCAGCTCTCTCACAGCTATGCCTAGACCGCGGAGTCGTTTGCCGAAGCTAGCGGTCATCTCTGACGCTAAGGCTTTCATTGGGGCTATGTAGATAATCTGAGAACGAATTTAAAAAAATTGCTAATAATTGTCATAATCTGCCGTGCTCGAACTAAAAGACGGCTAAGTGACATTTTGGCCAAAATTGACTTTTTGACACAGATCGAAAGAGAAAAAAAAAGCCGCATTAATGAGTCTAAGCCATCTCAATTTTGGCCAAATGTCACTTAGCCGTCTTTTAGTTCGAGCACGGCAGAATTGGTATGACTGCAAATGGTCCAGATTTCCTAAAGTATGGTGGAAAAAGAACTAGGATATAAGTTAATAATTGTCGTAAGAAGAAATTAATGGGTCATAACTGAAACCAAGGCTTGTGTGCTGTAAAGTACCAGTTCTTTCTAATCACTCCTTCTCCGGGCTGATGAGCTGGGAATCTGTTGAGTTGGGTATCTGTTGAGTTGGGAATATGTTGAGATGGGAACCCGTTGTGTTGCAAATATGTTGAGTTGGGAATCTTTTGAGTTAAGCATATGTTGAGTTAGGAATCTGTTGAGTAGGGAATCTCTAGAGTTGGGAATCCATTGACTTGGGAAATTGTTGAGTTGGGAATCTGCAAGAAAAGTGAACAAGCCCTCTTATGTAAAAAAGTCTTACCTTAAACTTATTCTTCATAATAACATTGTTCTCTATGTGCTGCTTTATTTGATGCACAACAGTCAGCAGAGCTATATTGGTCTTGCCAGCACCAGTTGGTGCGCAAATCAGCAGGTTCTCGTTAGTATTGTATGCTGTTTGAAATACTACAGACTGGATGCGATTCAGTTCTTTGATGTTTTCGAAAGCCATTTGACCTATCTGTAAACGAGAATACACTTTATTTGAAAAACTAGCCAGGTACTAGAGAGCGCAGCGCTAGCCAGCTAAACTCAACAACTAATTTGGATCAATATTTTTATCGATCTAAAGGAAAAGTATACTAAATCTTATACATTTATCTCGTAGGAGTGAGTATGAGTATATTCTATCTTCTATCTAACAAACACTATTTGTTATTATTTTGATAGTCGTTTTTTTTAATCGACTGGATGGCAAACAAACAGGTTTTGAACAAGGAACTACCGTGAGACTAGCTCATATATATATTTTTTTATTTGTTTCGTCGGACAGTCGCGCGAGCAGAGCGGTGGCGCGTAATGCCGAGTCGCGTGCTCCTCAGAAGAAGGGTTTCGAAATAGCCCGAAACATGTCGAGCTAAACTCGATTTAAGACGTGATTTATCCGCTACAATATCATTTAAAACAAGCAGGTTGGTGGCCGTATTTGAAAAGGCAAGGGAGTAACACGCCCGTTGCGTCTAAATGGTTAATGCCGGCCTTGAAGAGCTACTAAGAAATACGAAAATCGATGTTCGTATCGTCCGTACCGTCTCTCTCACTCGCGTATTAAATAACATAAGCGTCAGCGGGACGGAAAGATACGAAGTACGAATTTTGCACTTCGTAGTATAAGGGGCTGTTTCACCATCCATTGATTATTCTTAACTGATGATTAAATGTAATGCCATCTCTATTTGTTTTGTTCGTATAGACGGAGACGGCATCACATTTAACCATAAGTTCAGACTAATCAACGGATGGTGAAACACCCCCTTAGACTTGACATAGTAAATGGTAATGCTTGTTTTTGTGGTACCTCATCCATATCCGAGATGGGCACGCGATTGTTGCCAACAGCCAAGGGCCCCTGGTCCTGTTTCGGTATTATGACCTCTTCATACTCCTTGTAATCCTTTCGAATGGCATTCTCGGGAAGCATGAGTTTCATGCCAGATACGAACCCTAAAAAGTGAACTCAATCTTATCAACATAAGGTCCAAAATCATAGCAAGATAAGGTTCAAAATTAATGACATTGCCAACAACATCTAAAAAAGTTTTCGGTAAGAATTTAAGGTTTTATTTCAAGCGAAATGATTTTTAATTTGCATTGAGTTTATACAAGGTGTCAATTATTAAACTGAAAACCTTAGGCACCCTTAAAGCCACACTTGTAATTTGTGTTTCCCAGTTGCGCTTCGCCGTTTTGTGAACAAAATCAAAAACTGACAAGAAAACATCCAGGATTAAATTATCTAAATAATATGCTGGGGTTATGGGCTTTAGAACCGGGTACGAGGCGAAGTAGTAGTTTTTAGTTTAGGAGTTTATGACTTAGTTTGAGATTATACATGTCAGTATAATTTAAAAAAAGCAATTAAAATACGCAACCTTCTCTGACATTTAATTGCATTTGTAAACTTTTGGACTGGGCACAGAAAAAGTGATTCAATAAAAACCAGGTTCTAAGTATAGCATAATGGATCCTCCTTTCGATTCTAAACAAACTATTTTCAGGTTTTCAGTTATTTAACCAACAACACCTTGTATACATATATATGCATTCGAAGCAGCAAAAACAGATTTACTTCCAATTTTTGAACTTACCTGCGGCATTCTTAGCGTCAATAGAAGAGTCATACACGTTCGGATATTGCACTTTTGTTTGGAAGTATGATATCTTCTGCAAAACTGGGTCCACTTCCCTTTTAGATGTTGAGAATGGCACCACTGGTTTTGTTAACTCTGATATTCTGTAAAAAACTCAAAATTAATAATATGTAACTATTATCTGCTCTGGTATGTAAGGTGGCCTCACATTTTCATCTCGAATTTCAATTTATTATAGTGAATCGACTTGAGAACCTTTTTTTTTGTTAACAATAACTTACATATATGACTGAAATAAATACACAAAGCGAAATTATGGCATCTAGTTTATATCTTCAACTTATTAAAGTAGCAGAAAATTTTAACTTTCATACCAAAAATTGCTAGAGCAATTAGAAAGGCATAACTCCTATTTTAATTTCTTTAGTAATGCAGCGAGTGAAATGTAAAATATGCCACTAACTAAACAGCAAATTAGCCCGAAGAATTGCGAAACTGAAGCGGCAGTGGGCGGGGCACATTGCACGCAGGACTGATGGCCGATGGGGTCAGAAGGTTCTCGAATGGCGTCCGCGGACCGGGAGACGAGCTGTCGGTAGGCCTCCAACAAGATGGAGCGACGACCTAGCTAAGATCGCGGGATTGCGGTGGATGCGAAAAGCACAAGACCAGTCTGAGTGGAGAGCCTTGGGGAGGCCTATGTCCAGCAGTGAACGTCTTTCGGCTGACATGATGACGATGATGAGTATCTGAGAATCGTGGCTTCAAAACATGGGGCTCGCACCTCTTGAGTTTTTCAGAAGTTATACCCGAAATTTTATTCCAAACTTCTGTTTCACCATTTTAGCCCTCCCCCTTATTATCACATTATTAATATACACTTTCAACTATTTCGTTCTTGTGTCACAAATCGTAGACAAATGTATGATTTTATTTGATGATGATGATGATGATGAAACAGCAAATTAAAACAATGCTAATTAACTCAACAAGCACCTTTTAGCTCTCATTTGCGCAATATTGATCTCCTGTTCTTCATCTTCTTCATCGACTTTTTTTGTATTTTTCGCCTTCTTCCCTTCCTTTCTCACGAGCTTGGCAAGCATTTTTTCCTGTTCCGATTGCACGGACACTTGGCAAAGGTATTGAGGCATCTTGTTTTCCGGAAGGATTGCTGCAACTGTTAAAAAAAAAATGAGAAATGTGGCTTTTGTAGTTTTGGCAAGTTGTATTACATTGCGAGACCGTAAATCGAACGGGATATAAGTGGCAATCGAACAGCGCAATGTAATGCAACTTGCATTATTTTTCTTGCAGATCTAAAGGGGCTTCTAAACAGGTCATATTTTGCTGCAATTTGTGACCGACAACTACAGCCGTCCTTCTCTGACACCGTACGCAAGAGCAAGATGCAAATAATGGCCGGCCACAAATTGCAGTGAAAATGTTGCCCGTTTAAAAGTCCCTTAAACTGGGCTTTAGATATAACTGTTATGTATGGACAATGTAGGTAGTTTGGTGAACGCTTACAAATGAAGGTAGTTGTGAAAGTGCAGTAGTGAATTGCGATCTTCAGGCAACTTATATGTGGAACACCCCTTGTAGTGAGTTATTACAGTGGCGACGAGATAATCTAGGTATTCACGCGAACAATATAGTGAAAAAACTGTAGTGATAGTGTTAAGTGTGAAATTGGTAAAGAATGGGTATTAAATTTGGGGAGTTTGATGTGGCGCATGGATGCTGGAAAAACTACAAAGATAGGTTTATTTTTTGTCTAAAAGCAAGTGAAATTGAAGAAGATGCAAAGAAAAAGGCAAATCTTTTGGCTGTATGCGGCCCTGACTTATTTGATTTAATCATTGCACTAATATCTCCGACGGACATCGGTGAGGTTAGCTTTAGCACAATTATAACAAAATTAAATGATCATTTTCACCCAAAGCCAAATGAAATCATACAATCTTATAAATTCCATACCAGGCATCAAGAAGAGGGGGAAAAAATGAGGGATTATATAGCCCAACTAAGGAAATTGAGCATAGATTGTAACTTTAAAGATTTAGACAGGACATTAAGAGATCGCTTAGTATGTGGAATTAGGGACAAAGACATACAAAAACGGTTGCTACAAACCGGTAAATTGGATACTTTTGAACAAGCATGTGAAATTGCACTCGCTCATGAGGCTGCGGGTATTGATTCAACTTTTATCGCTACAACTTCTTCAGGTAGGACCAGTGGTGATGTCGAAGTTCCCATGGAAGTGAATAAAGTCATAAATAAAAAAGTCGAGAAGCAGTTTGAGCGATTTACTTGTTTCCGATGTGGTAGGCCACACAAAGGAGCATGCAGGTTCCGATGGTCGAAATGCAATCACTGTGGGAAAACAGGACACCTTGAAGCAGTTTGTTTAATGAAAAATAAGGATGAAAACATACCAAAATCAAATTTTAATGGAATATATGAAGAGCTGTCCATCAACAGTATGAGACAAAATACATCAGTGCCTGCATATATGGTTAAGATTATGCTCAATGGGGTACTAACAGATATGGAGGTCGACTCTGGGTGTGCCTTTACCTTGATAAGCGAACGGACTGCTGGGCGTATATGGCCTGGTTCGTTGCCCGAATGGGAAGTGGCTGAGGTAGCATTAAAGACATGGACAGATAATAAGCTATGTTTATTGGGCAGTGCCAGAGTGTTAGTACAATACAAAAGCAGAGAAAAGGAATTACCGGTTTTGGTGGCTAAAGGGAATGGCCCAAGTTTAATTGGCCGTAACTGGTTTACAGAGTTAGATATCCAGCTACAAGGGGTATACAATGTCATATTGGATAAACAAAGTTTAGATACGGATTTAAAAGATATAGTGAAGAAGTACAGCAAAGTTTTTCATGAAGGGTTAGGTAAGTACACTGGCCCAGTAGTAAGTATTAGGCCTCAAGAAGGGTCAAAACCAATTTTTTTTAAGAGTAGACCCGTGCCTTTCGCTTTGAAGGAGCGAATATTTAAAGAGATTGATAGATTGGAGTCAGAAGGAGTTTTGGAGGCTACCTCACACTCTGAGTGGGCAACGCCAATAGTGCCTGTATTGAAGCAGGATGGCAGTGTGCGACTTTGTGGGGATTACAGATCCACAGTGAATGCCGTGACAGTTACAGACACATACCCACTCCCTACTCTAAGCGAGGCATTTGCAGAACTACAGGGTGGAGTTATATTTACTAAGATAGATTTGGAACGAGCCTATACACAGGTCACAGTGGATGAAGAGACAGCGAATCTTTTGACAATCAATACTCCAAAAGGGTTATACAAGATGAAAAGGCTTCCGTTTGGAGTAAAAGCATGTCCAGGGATATTCCAAAGACTAATGTCATCACTGCTGGCTGGCATTCCTGGCGTAGCGGTCCTACTAGACGATATTGTCGTTACCGGCAGGGGAGTCAAGGAACACAACAGGAGGCTCGAGGAAGTGCTTGATAGGTTACAGAAAGCTGGATTACGATTAAATAAAAAGAAGTGTAGATTTGCTGCTGACAGTATTCAGTTTCTGGGATTTGTTATAGATGAATGTGGTATTCACCCGTCAGAAGAAAAGATTCGTGCTATTGAAGAAACACCTGCACCTCGCAATGTAAAGGAGCTTCAAGCGTTTTTAGGTCTATTAAATTTTTATGACCGATTTTTACCACATAAGGCTTCGATAGCGGAACCATTATACAGGCTTTTAAATAAAGATGTAAAGTGGAAATGGGATAAAAAACATCAAGAAACTTTTGAAGTTTTAAGAAAAATGATTTCGAGTAAAGATACCCTAGTGCATTACGATGTAAATAAGAAACTAATTATTTCGTGTGACGCTTCACAATACGGCCTCGGAGCGGTACTCGAACATGAAATGAGTGACGGCAGCATTAGACCCGTAATGTTCGCATCGAGAACTATGAACGCACATGAAAGGAATTACGCACAGATCGACAAGGAGGCAGCAGCGATTGTTTTCGGATTGAAGAAGTTCCATCAATTTATATGTGGAAGAAAAATTACTATCAAGACAGACCACAAGCCTTTGCTAGGAATATTTGACCCGAAAAAGCCAATACCAAATATTATATCTCCTAGAATGTTAAGGTGGGCACTTCTGTTAAATTCATATGACTATGTCATAAAGTATGTTGAAGGAAAAAATATCGGAAACGCTGATGCTCTTAGCCGTTGGCCGACTCATGAAGAGACAATGGAGGAAGAATTTTCAGGGGTATTACTGATAGAAGAGACACCTGTAGAATTAGAGTTTTCTGCAATGGAAGTAGCGAGATTAACGAGGAAAGACAAACTATTGAGTAAAGTGTTGTTTTGGATTCGAAATGGATGGCCATCTAAAACAGATACTGAATATAAGGCATTTTATCACAAAAAGGACGAACTTTCGGTTTACAAGGATTGTATATTATGGGGGAACAGAGTGGTTATTCCAGAAATAATGAGGTCTAAGGTAATAGAAGAGCTACACAGGAATCACGATGGCATAGTTATTACGAAAGCGATGGCTAGGAGTTATTTTTGGTGGCCTGCAATTGATAAGAATATAGAAGAGGTAGTTAAAACCTGTAACACCTGCGCAGAAAATAGAAATATGCCACCTAAAGCAGTTCATCAATGGATAAGGCCTAATAAAGCATGGTCCAGACTCCATGTAGACTATGCTGGACCATTTCAAGGAAAGACGTTTCTTATATTAATTGACTCATTCTCTAAGTGGCCAGAAGTAAAAATTGTACCAGATATGAGCAGTACAACATTAATCAAGGTATTAAGGGGAATATTTGCCGAACAAGGACTTCCGGATACTATTGTAAGTGATAATGGCAGGAGCTTTACTTCGGAAGAATTCCGAAGATATTTAGACTCTGTAGACATCAGGCAAGTGTTAACTGCTCCATATCATCCAGCCAGTAATGGCCAAGCCGAGAGAACAGTGCAGACCATTAAGTCAAAGCTACGGAAGCTAACAACGGGAACCTGGGATGAAAGATTATCCACCTTGTTATATGGGTTACGGACTACACCTAACAGTGTAAATGAAAAAACCCCTGCCGAACTCTTAAATAATAGACATTTTAGAACAAAATTTGATAATTTAAACCCACTTTCTTTTAAATACGAAGAGAGAGAGGTGGAGATAGACAAAAACATCAATAAAAAACTTAGAGAATTTAACGTAGGACAGGCTGTATACATAAAAAATTACAACACAGGAACTCGTTGGCTCAAAGGTGTCATAGAGAAAAGGATTGGCATTTGCAGATATCTGGTCAAGTGGAATGATAAACTATGGATAAGGCACATTAACCAGATGCTCAGCTGCGGGGAGGGAGAAGGATCGAAGGAGTTGCCAAGAGAATCCAGTGTCAAGAATGATAGTAAAATCGAAATCCCTTCTCCTCGCCACTGGGCTGAAATAATTGGAGTATCAGGACCGCAGGACATTGTGATCCACCAAAGCCCACAAAGTAACCCAACTATCACTAGTCAGAAAAGACCACGGACATTTTCGCCATTGGAGTCACCAGAGTCACCGGAATTCAAGAGACAGGCAATAGATGACGGTGAGAGTAAATGGGAGACTTCAGAAGTGACAGAAGAGGATAGTGAAAGTGGTTGTGACTAATAACAACCACCAAGCATGCATTATAGTAATAAGAAATGTTAGGAAATATTAGGGTAATTTAGAGAAAATTAGTGTAATTTAGTGAATGTCAGTGCTTTGACTTTAAGTGTTTAAAAACTATAAGAATTAGTGAGTGAACTCTCTTGTGGGGGAGGCATGTTATGTATGGACAATGTAGGTAGTTTGGTGAACGCTTACAAATGAAGGTAGTTGTGAAAGTGCAGTAGTGAATTGCGATCTTCAGGCAACTTATATGTGGAACACCCCTTGTAGTGAGTTATTACAGTTATTACAATAACTTACTCTCAGCCAAAGAAGGTTGCGGCGGCGGCGCCTTCAAACTATTAACCACATCTTGCCTATGCCCCAATAACTCTTGTATGAACTCAAACTTATCAAACCCGAGCAATTCAAACAAGTCATTCTGCATGTCGTCATTGGTCATCGGTGAATTAAGCAAAGTGATTATCGACTGCATAATGTCTGCGCTAGAAATGTCCGGTGTATCTTTGTAAAGTTCTGTTACTTTATTTTCCAGCCAGGTCTTGCCATACTGAAATAAAAAAAATAGTTGACGGCGTTAGTTCTGACAGGTCAGTTTGACGTTAGTCTCGCTCGCGATTGGCTGATTTAGTCAACCAATCACAAACGTTGCGTAAATGTCAAAGTTGTCAAACGGATCTCAAGATACTAGCACCAATTATAATTCGATTTGGAGCATTCGAACATGGTGGATGTAGACAATATCTAATTTTGCTATTTCTGTTTCTTTGGCTAGTTGAAGTATAATTTTGATAGTGTTTTATACGGAGATTAACCTTAACAGTGAACAGTGATCACAAAATTCTATGTTGCTCTTGTGTCTGACATTGGCAGGCAGAATCTGCGGGGTCCTCTCAGTCTTAAGTATACTCTGAGAAAGGAGAGTAGTGAACATTTCCAGAATGTTTTACTATACCTTAGAAACTGGTGCAGATTTAACAGCTTTGGCTTCATTGCTTTGCACACTGTACTTCATAGAGAAATCTGTTACAAAACTGCTATCCGTCGCTGGCTTCTTTGTTAACTTGGCCAGAGGTCTCTTGGCAGGCTTATAGGGGATGTATTGACATTGTATGTGATCACCCCACAGTTTGATGTTTTCTTTATTGTCATCACTCATTTCCTTTTTGATGTAATCTTTAGTATCTTCTGATATCTCTGTTGATATATCGGAGACAATCTGTAATAAAAAAATAAAAATAAGGCATTGTTGATTGGCCTCAGTAAAA
This sequence comes from Choristoneura rosaceana, assembly GCA_037349165.1. Classification (NCBI taxonomy): domain Eukaryota; kingdom Metazoa; phylum Arthropoda; class Insecta; order Lepidoptera; family Tortricidae; genus Choristoneura; species Choristoneura rosaceana. The sequence goes on along the minus strand of JAZBNJ010000012.1, from coordinate 9,700,801 downwards.
GTGTTAAGGGGTCAGCTAATCAACTTTTTACTCGTATTGTTTGTTCTTACCCCGTTCTGTCCCCGTTGTCCAAGGGACAACAGAGACCGAGATATAAAAAAAACTGTTGATTGTCCATTAAATAATGGGCTTGTAGCCTTGTAACTATGACAACAATATATATACACTATGAATTATAACCACAGAAAACATGGAGAAACCCATGGTTTTAAAGAGTTGTCCAAGGGACGTAACCATGGCAACGCGGTAAAGTGAGAAGTTAATCGACCCTAAGAATAAAAATTTTTCAAAACAAACTTACCTGAAAATTAACATTCAAGATAACTTAAAAAAGTACTAACCTCACAAATTTTATTAGCAGTTGATGATGTCACACTTCCAAAAGTCTGTCGCAGGGAAGTGAGGTGTTTCAGCATCACAATGTCTTGGTCAAGGAACATCCTCAGTGTTAGCACAGCAGCGTCTTCTATCACTTCATCAGGCTGGTCTCCTGTGAGGAGTTTACATGATTCCTTGAGGTTCCCAAGGAGTTTGAGAATATCTGCATTTGGCTCATTTTCTTTCATATAGTTCAAGATGTCTGTGAAGGATTTGAACCTGGGGAGAGATATTTTGTCAATTTAAACAAGAGACCTAAAAGGGCAAATGTATTTCCTTGAAAACGTGACAGCTGGTTGATGGTCCAACTCTTTACAATAGCCACCTTCACCTTTCAAAGATCTGATTATAGTCTTGCAACTGATGGCAGATAATAATAATAATAAATTGGTCCATCCATTATTAGTTTTGTTCATTGGTAAAAACTAATAAAAAATAATTAAAATTTTATTCGAAAATAATAAAATAATTTAACCTGGTAACCTAGCATTTAAATTTTTAGGGGAATCCCCAAATGAATGAAATAGCAATAGAAGACTAATCATGATCTATTGTGGGGAATTTTTTTAAAGTGATAGTAAATTGCTATACTGATTTAATTGCTATACTAATACACTAAACAAACTATCATCATCATCATCAGCCATAGCACATCTTGTGGGACGTAGATTTCTCATTTGGGGAGGGGGGGGGGGGGTGCCATTTCTTAGTATATTACATTCTGTTTGGCAAGCAGGTTGGCGAGTGTACGCAGAGGATGCCAAGAAGACTTTGCCCATCTTCTGGTATTATTCCTCACAAATAAACAAACAATGCTAGAGCCAAATGGATACCAATGTCTAACAAGAGTCCTATATCATCTCCATAGAGCGAAAAGTCACTAAATCATATTTTGCTGTTTTGCCATTATAACTTTATGTTCATAACTTTAAACCTCCTTATCTCAAAACAGCAAAATACGACTTAGTGACTTTACACTCCACGGGGACGATATGTCTTCATAATGTCAGAATGCATGAGAAATTAGGAATCTTACTTCTGCTTATTCTTCCTTTTAGCTAGGAAAGGTTTTGTAGGGTCCGTAACAGGCTTCAAACATCTTGGTTTATCAAGCTGTGTATGCGCCCTCAGAGCCCGCGTTATGCGCGGTAGCTCTATCATAGTGCTGAAGGTGTCTAAAAACCTGTCAAAAAAAAACAAATAACAAAATAAATTATGTCACACTTATTTGACGACCAGATGGTCTAGTGGTTAGAGAACCTGACTATGAAGCTTGAGGTCCCGGGTTCGATTCCCAGTCGGGGCAGATATTTGTATGAATAATATGAATGTTTGTTCTCGGATCTTGGGTGTTTAATATGTATTTAAGTATGTATTTACCTATACAAGTATGTTTATCCGTTGCCTAGTACCCATAGTACAAGCTTTGCTTAGTTTGGGATTAGGTCAATGGGTGTCAATTGTCCCGTGATATTTATTTATTTATATTTGATTAATTTTTAAAGGATGGTTATCGACCAGAAATGTAGAAGGACGCGCGGAAAATGTACTAATAAAATCAAATTATTTCTTTAGCCTAAATAATTTTCTCATTTTCTTTTTTATTATAATTACCAATCTAATTGACACAATAGGCGTTTCTATTGAACCACGCAGCTGCTATACATACGACTGGGTTCATTTGTGCCGGTTACTGGGGGTTTAATAACATTGTGAAATAGGAATGTAAAAGTACAAAGTTTTATAATATTAAAAGCGGGTATTTGAACGTTTATGTGTTTAAATTATGATTTTTTAGATCAATATTTTAATTATTGAAAAAAACTCAATGTTAAGTGGTTTTTATTGTACGTGTTTACATCTTTCGAGTTCGTTACAAAAGTAAAATACTTCTTAAAAATACGTATTTAGATAGAACTTACCTTTTCTTGGAAGTTTTGTAGCAGGACCGGAGATCTTGTCTTGTTGATTTATATTACATGATACTTTCTCGACAAAAATTAAGAAAACTTTTTCATATATCTTTCAGATTCAGCACATACGGTAGCTGAGCCACTGGAAAGGGAAGGCGAAGGAAGACAACGCAAACTGATGACAGTGACAGTTGACATTTTGACAACTAATTCTTATCAGCCGAACTGTTTAAGCTATTGAAATAACATCATGATACATTAAATTTTTAGGCGTTTTTCACGATATCAATTTGATTTTTAGGGTTTCGTAGACAAAAAGGCAAAAACGGAACCCTTATAGATTCGCCATGGCTGCCTGTCTGTGCGCGGCTTTCCTCAGAGACTATAGTGATAGAAAGCTGTAATTTTGTATGGATTTGGATAGGTCTATGTAGCAACTATGTCGACAAAATAACCTAGGTAGGAAAAAATTTTTGAAAAAAAAAATTTTTGTGTACTTCCAAATGCCTCCAATAGGACGTAAAGTGCGGTTGTTTTTTTTTTCTCGGATAACCCTATAGTGTGGGGTATTGAGTTAAGGTGCAAATTTTCATCAAAATCGAGCCCTATGAAGTGAGGGTGGGGAGGGTGACTCGATAAGAGCACGGTTCACGCGAGGCAAGCGAACGAGTAGCGAGCCGCAGCGAGCTACTATTATCACCGAGTGGTCCACTCGCCGTCCGTCCGTGCGAGAACACCTCGCGAGCGAGGCATAATATGAGCGAGGCAGAATATGAATATAAACGTCGTTAGGAACTGTGTAGAAACCTGCGAAGCAGTTTAATGGTGTGCGTGTGAAGTTCTCGATCCGCATTAGGCCCGCGTAGGAACTACAGCTCAAGCCCTCTCAATCTGAGAGGAGTCTGGAGCTCAGCAGTGGGATGCCGGCCAGGGATGAGATGAGATGTACAGGTCGATTCACAAATACTGGCACGGATGGATTGAACGAAAGTTGGTACAGCGGCAATTACACCGAGTCGTTCGCAAAAGTGTAAAGAGCACGGTAATTGGCCGCATTCGGCGAACGGCAACTGCCATCGCCTTAAATATAACATGATATAACTAACTAAATAACTAACTAATTTGGCTCAGCGACCCAAAGAGGGTCTTGGCCTCTGAAACGAGAGCATGCCATCTGTCCTGATCGTGCGCAGCCTCTTGCCAGTCGTCGACTTGAAGACGTCGCAGATCCGCCTGGACACTGTCCTCCCAGCGATACCTGGGTCGCCCAACCGCAGCAGCAGGAATACAAAGTTAAGGATCTACAAAACTGTCGTAAGACCTATCCTTATGTATGGTTGTGAGGCCTGGACACTAACGCAAAAAGAGGAATATCAACTCCTTGTAGCGGAAAGGAAGGTCTTGCGTAAGATCCTGGGACCTGTCAAGAGAGACGACGGCACGTGGACGATCCGTAAAAACATAGAGTTCTAGGAGCTGGTGGCTGAACCCAACATCATCGGCGTAACAAAATCGCACAGACTTCGCTGGGTCGGCCACCTACTACGAATGGGAGAGGATCGGGCTGCCAAGCCAAGAGAGCGTACTTGGGACGACCGACTGGCCTTAATATATACGCTCTTACTATGTTAATGCCCGCTGCAGTAGACGGACACACTAATGTAAAGGCGACAGTCGTGTGCCGAAGTAGTTTGAAACAAATTCGGCGACCGCATTAGGTCACCGACGCAGTGTAATTGCCTCTTACATTACATTTATACATTTTTGTATAAAATTGAAAGATGTATGACATTTGTGCGAAGTGTATTCAATTTAAAATAGACAACACACACTATACTTTCATTAATTCAATCAATCCATTTATGCCAGCTCTCGTTAATTGAGCTGTAAGTACCTAATTTACAACACGATGGCTAATCTTTCTTTTTGGTTCAAATAAGAGGCACAATAATATTCTAACATAATTAAAGTTGGTTTATTCATTTAAGCATTAAATAATACATCCATAAATCGTTATGCTATGTATACACGGTTAATTACAATATGTTAAATACCTACCAACCTTTTGTTTCATGTCCATGAACTGATTATTACAATCCTTAATTTTATTAAACCGTAATTTTAAAACCTTGGTATATAAATTTTAAACACAAGTCCACAAAATTTTAAGATTTGTTACATTTAAATTTTTATAATGTCTTATTTAAATGTCGTTACTACTTTCCGTCATTAGGAACAAATGTTCAATTTTTAAAACAAATAAAAATTGACCATCTGATACTTTACAATTAAGAATTTAATTCGACATGGTTTAAAGATAAGGTCTATTTTGGTACCTAACCAAACGCTCCATTGTTAAAACCATAGAACTCGGTATTTTTTTAAATAACATAAAGAGAAATATAAAGGTATTGGAAGCATTCCAGAATTATTGTTGCTCGCTCTGCACCTTAGGCTTGTCCAATCAAAGTCAAAGATGTATGTTTGCGCTTTGGTACCTTATCACTGTATGCCTTCTGACAATTTTTTACATAACTTCAAACAGAAAGTGTTAGCGACAAGGCAATAAATATATAAAACAAGTGATATTTTGACAGTTGCTAAATGTAACGTTTTAAACTTTTTTTTTTATTCGACTGGAAGGCAAACGAGAACTTTCGTGATTTTCACTCATAGTCCAAACGTCGAGGTAAATGATTACTCGTCTGTTTAGCGTGATAAGTCCTGTGTGTAGTATTTTGACTATGAGTTGCTAAATATCTCTAACTGATAACCATGCTAGTAGCTTTAGATAACTTTAAATCCGAAATAGGTTAAGTATTTAAACTTCACCCTTTTTTAAAAATGAAGTTTATTTTCTAATTTTACCAAAGATGTTTGAGTTTGCAAAAATAAAAACGTACACGTTCGATGAAATATAAGTAAAAAAAAAAAAATGCAATTTTATTCTCGTACAGTATACTACTCAAATAAAATATGGAAGATCTTAAAATTGAACGATAAATTAAAGGAGCTTTTATTTACGGAAGTCGTTCACATACATTTTATTTGAATAAGAATAACTATATTGTTATAAAATTAAATTAAATAGTAACAATTACAAGCTAACAATCCATACCGAGGGAAGTAATGGAACAACTTTCCAACTTGGTACAATATTTATAATTAATAATATAATACATTGGCTTTAAAAAAAGGGTCATGCTTACTACAGTATGTATATATATCTTCATGATGATGCAAAATACGTAGATATCTAGTGAGTGACACATTTCATAAATAGCCTCTAAAATGATGATCGATGAAACTGACCCACCTACAATATCGGACTGATAGAGTGCGCACTAGACAATTTCTAGATCGCCAACGGTATGTATATTGTCTTTTACTGATATCATTTATTTTGGTATCTTGTAATATGGATGATGACACCACCAATAAACTGACGCACTTTTCAGATGTTCAAAAATCAATTCTCCCATAGAGTTTCAATGGCAATAGCGAATTATGACGTCATAAGTCGCTATTTGTTCGCCAACTCAATCAACTATTTATTTGTTTTAAAGCAACAAAAAATCTAATTTTACAGTAAATCGAAAATTAATCTGGTTTTCAGGGCTAAAATAAATCGTTTTTTACTGGAGTCGTGCTTTCGAATTATTTTTTAATGGCGTTAACATCCCTATTGTGAATTATTCATCTTTTGGTATAATGTCTAACTGCGGAAGTTTCTTTTCCCCCTAACTCAATTTCCTATTTGGAGCAAGTGGATTCGAAAAGCATTTATATCAAGGACGGTAAATTAAAAACAAAATAGGTACCTATTTATAGAGTGTTATTTTTCTCCTTCATTTAACATAATATTATTCTAACATGTTGTAAAGTTGAAGCATTACTCTAGTTTTAAACCGTCTTATAAGTCAGTGAACGCAACAATATCGTGATCATCATGTCTTTTTACGGTCTATTCTCTGTTATATATCTGCTATCTGTGCTCTAACCTTTCACGTGCGTCCCTTTTGACCGTCAAATTCACCCATATATCTCCATAATTATATGACCACAAGAACGCCATTAGTGAAAAGGTAAATCGTCCTAAATATCGTTCCATTATACTTTTCAGAAGATTATTTTGATCTTCATCGAGACTTTTCGAAATTGGATTCAAAATGCAACATGTTTTAATTTTAATTTAGAAAAATAACTCCCTATTTCCCTTGGTCACGGCATCACGCGCGAACGGCTGGACCGATTTCGATAATTCTGTTTTTGTTATGTTTGCTATTGTCAGGAAAAGGTTCTTATAAAAGAAGATTTAGAAAATTAGAAAAAAAACTACACCGGGGGCGAAGCCGCGGGCACCAGCCAGTTATAAATAATATTAAATTAGTAATTATTTTAATACTTATTCTGAAAAGTGATTCATTAGTATTTATTTGTAAACATTTCACCTTTTCACTATCTAACGGAATATAATCTTAAATTTACCAATTACCTATAATTTTATAACATATATTTTCTGGTGTATTTTTTACCTTACCTTACAGTGAAAGTTAAAAACCACAATTTGCGAAACACAATATCCCGGAATAGAGATATTAAATAATTCACGATGTTTTTACATATGGGTTATTTTGTTTCGGAAACTGTGACTTACAGTTCTAACAATTTCAGTAGGCTAAATACACCCACAAAACGACTCGGCGCGACCTCAAAGTTTTTCCTAATTTTCTTTTCGTGGCCAGTTTATGCCCGTCTCAACTCTTATGGCTCTAAAGAAAGAGACCAACATAAACTATGCACACATAAGTCAAAATGATAGGAGCTCGAAATCGTATTTTATCTATTCTAATTCCATTTTTCTCTTAAGTTAGAGCGGAACAGTAGATCCAATGTTGACTCCGTGAAAGTCGGTTTCCTACTCTTGTCTAAATCTAAAACTAATTCATTGTTACTCATACGTGGCGCGTAAACGTCTATTTTTTTAAAACCGACATAACATACAAATGATTTTGGTTTATAATCCAGCACTGGCCAATCCCATGGTTAGGTTATCTTATATCTTTATCAACTAGTATAACTCGTTTTAATCCTATGGGTGGTTACAATAAAAACACCTAATTATAGTGAAACTTTTTACACTTTCTACCTACGAAGCAGTTTTTACATACAATACACACAGAAAAAGTTATAGATGCATATCAGTTGCATACATAATGGTTATGTATTTATTTAAAAATATTGGCCAGTTACGAATTAAATAAGATCGTACGATTGAACATTTTTTTTAAATTATGCTAATTTTATTTATTACAAACAACAACTTGAATATTATTAATTTTCGTTCCAAATAGAAATCACGGCCAATAATCTTTAACACGCTTGATAACCGCTACGACTGTGAACCGACTAGAACTAAGCCAATAAGCAAACCATTATAAACTCGATCGTTTTCACATCCATTAGATTACCAAATAAAACTTATATTTCGCGTACATAGAAGCGACCAAAGTATTCTAAAATGTATAATGCTAATGACTTTTAAGGCTAAATACTTAATATAAAAGGAAAATGGACCAGAATTACATGTTTTCAGCTGCAACCCCTAAACTACGCGAGATCAATATCCATATTCAACATTTAAAAAGTTTACGAAATACCATACGTATAGGATTGAAACGTATTCATATAGATGTTATATCAAAGATTAACAGTTAAAATAAAATCATGTCCTTAAATATCGGCGTACCTATAAAAATAAACGCAATTGTTAACAATCGTTATAAGAAAGTTTGGTCCGAATAAAAATAAATAAACTTCTAAAAAATGTTATTCCTTTAGTCCGTCCTAATGGAATCCATAGATATTTTTTTGAGATATGGTAAATTTCAATAAGCCTTAGGTTGTGTATAGCGTTTAGCAAATTACAGTTGTTATTCTAAGGTATATTTTATAACGAAAACTCGTCTAAAAATACTCTTCTTAAAACTGTTGATAGTGAATATAAAGGAAACAAAATACAAGTGTCTCTAAACTCTTTGCCATCGGGACTAACCGTACACTGAAGAAACACTAAGAAATCAAAATAAAGCATCTAAAACTACTTAATGGTTCGCTTGAGTGTACAGTTTGACCGGTAGTAACTTTTAGAATACGTTTGGATAACTGGATACACTAAAGATAGCGCTGGTTGTATTTTAAACAGATACGCTGGTACATTAGGCTGTGCTTTGAGTGGAATTCGGTAGCGAGTTTCTGAAAGCAAAGAAATACAAGATTAAAAACACATCACACACACTTGTCAAACTTAGGTTAATTAGACATTCGTTAGTCTTTTGTTACTACATGTCAGATTTCTAGAAACAGATGGGGCCGTTTTGAAAAAATAGTCATGTGAAATCCTGTATTTTTTTCAGAAATTGACAGCTTTATAGGAATGTTATAAAATAAATCTGACGTAGCTAACCTAGTTTATAAATAACATGAGCAAAGCATGAAGAAAGGGCTAACAATTTCAGCTCATTTAGACTCCAAGCACCAGCAGATGTTCCTGCGCTCCGACTTCTGGTCGGATCGTGTGGTGTTCCTTCATTTTAGGGTAGCGACGAAGACGTCGTTCAAAAATCCCTAATTTGGTTTTTTTGTATGTTTTTCTTATGTATTTTTTGTGTATAATTGGAATTTTACAGTGCATTCGTTTTCTAACTGTAATATTGTAATTTTTTATTGATACATAAACAAATGAGTTTACTTTTGAATAGTTCCACCGAGAATTCATTCCATCTAATCAAATCATTAGGTATGTGTTTTGTCCTTTATTATTTTTAAACTTTGTTTATCGTCACGCTTTTGAATACAGATAAAATTAGTGTGGTGCTTTAGTTCACTAGTTAATAAGACATGAAAGTAATTTTATCTTAACATTTTTTTTTGTAAAAATATTATACAATTTTTTCTGTTAAAGTACTACCAGTCCGCTAAATATCGATTTAAAATGAAAACAATTCATTTCCAATATACGAGAACAAACTATACTTACCTCAGCCGTTAATCCTTCATCTGTTTACAGACCTAGAAAAAGACACAAGGTTTAATGCTTGTACTCCTCTTCCTCCAATGTTACTTAGACGTACAAAAAGATATAAGTAACTTTTTAGTGCCGTAAAATACGTAGATAGATAAAATGGTGCAGTTGATTTTGACAAGACACAACGATTGAATTGTTATGATTATGATACAACATTAAAGGCCTGTTCACCAGTCATTGATAAGTTTTATGTGACAGATATTTGTAATGCCATCTCTTTTTGTTTTGCCCGCATAAACGGAGAGAGCATTACATATATATAATGGTGCGTAAAATTTATCGATGAGTAGTGAAACACGCTTTAGGTATAACAACCCATGGCAACATTATAAGTGTCTTATGAAATTTACCCACACACATACAATTAAATGCTATTAGATCTTAAACTTCGCAGCGATTTCATTGATATATGGATTGCGGTAAAAAAGTGGTTTTTATTTCATATTCAGTGTGTTTGACGTAAATCACCCCGAACATTTTTGTTATTTCGTCTTATCTTGAGATTTGAATACACTATTATTGTGGTGGTAAGTACATGTTACTGCGCTAAGCTAAGCCACCGAGTGCGTCACTATACTTAGTGGATGGTAAAGTAACGCACTGAGCAATAACTCAAGTTGTCAAAATTATAATGTTATCCTTTACATTTCTTCCAAAAAAAAAAATCCATCACGCATTTCAAACGTCCTTTTTACTTATAAGTTTGATGTTTACCTCCTGTTTCACCATCCATTGATTAAATTTATTTGACGGTTAAATGTGACGCCGTCTCTATGTATTTTGTTCGAATAGACGGAGACAGCATATTTATCTGTCAGATAAATTTAATCAATGGGTGGTGAAATAGCCCCTTAGTAGGTTACACAAGTTAAAGCATTGTAAGCGTTTATTCCACCGACGACTCCACACCAAGCACTTATTTAGGTAAGTATATAAATGTTATCATATATTTCCGATAAGTTTCACTTAAATGCTATAAAATACGCATATTATATGAAAAGCAAATAGTTTTGGGTACACTGTGGGGGAAGCTCGCATTCTTGGACGAGGAAGAATTGAAGCAAATTGTAATATCTAGTAGACTTCTATATTTTGTACAGGTTTCCGTTCGAAATAAATACACATCAGAAGTATATAAAATACACAGCAGTCCCAAATGCAACAACATAATAATTACAAATTAAAGCTGACGTACTTTGTTATTTACCAATCAAATATATTTAAGCTTGAATTGATAATAGAGCACGTAAGTAGTTGAAACTAACGATAAATTCAAGTTGCAATTCTAATAAATAATGACTTTAAAGCCCTGGAACCCAGATTGCTTATCAATTAATTGTAAAATAAAATTTTTAATTGCCTGTGAAACAAATAAATAGTTCATCAGTTGAGTTAGCAATTTATAAGTAGTAGGTAAGTAAGAAATCACAATTACGCAACTTATAAAAAAGTAACTAATACTTTTGTAGTAAATAGGAAAAAGTATAGAATATCAAGTTGAATCAAAGTTCTTTATGCCGCATCAACGATGCGACTGCGACCCCCTTAACGGGCATCCTCGACCCCCCGGGGGGTCGCGACCCACAGTTTGAAAAACACTGATTTAGATTAAATAACGACCGTGCTACTACAAAGACTACGTCAATCATTGAACATCATTCAACACATCAAACACATGTCTTTCTTCATAGTCGGTACAGTGTTATTTAAAGCATATTTAATTTTTTTAGTGTTAGGGCAAAAAGCTTTAAAAATTTGAATGGTAAAATACAAAGGAGTTGTCATTAAATGACCAGACATCGGCAATAAATGACAGAATTTTCTCCTGCTCTAATGTGATAGCTTAGAGCAAGAAGGCAGAATACTGTTCACATTATTACCGACGTATGGATAGCTGTAGGAAACTTCAAAATGGCATGAAACTGTTCTTCAGAGACATAATACGGAGTGAATAGACAGACAAAGCCAACACTTATCATAAACTGAACAACGACAATACGACGCCCACTTACCAAATCAGGCTTATTTATAACGGAATTATAAACCAATAACGTTATAGGTACTATAAACATTTTAACAAGTAACTTCGAAATGAAACTGCTGTTACCCAAACTTGTTCACAGAAAGTTGGCTGAAAATGTTGAAAATTTTTATGATTAGTCTAATACAGTGATGTACTGAGTGGGGGGCGAGGGGTGGGGACTTACCGATAATTAGAGCCAAGATGACAATTCCGATCACGGCTGCGATTATCATCATCTGAAAATTAAAAAGAATCATTAGACAGATATTCGTCACAGATTAAAAAATAACGAGATACTATCACGTTTATGGACACTTATTCATTGATTACATTTATTCGAAGGATAAATGTGATGCCGTCTCTGTTTGTTTTGTTCAAAAAGACAGAGACGGCATTACATTTATCCGCCAAATAAAATTAATCAATGAGTGGTGAAATAGTCCCTTAGACTACTTGCAATAATTTGTGATAAGTATGCCACAGAATTTTTCCGTACCTACCTACAAAGTGTCACCATCATCACGTCTGAGGGCTAGTGACACGTATAATTTTCCTTTGTAAATTAAACGAAATAGTTATTTGTGTCACAAAGGAGCAAAATTATATATTTACGGTGAGGGCGGTACACTGAATCCAAAATGTAACGAGGGTTCCTAAAGTAGAATCCTGAGCGTAGTGAGGGATTCAAGTGTTAACTAACGCCCAATATGAAAATAATTTTGCTCTCGAGTGGTTGATACAACTTTTCACACCGAGCATTGACTTGATTTTTTTTTAAACGTAATTAAAGAGCAACCAGCATAGAAAATGGCGTGGTTTTACAATTATCAACTTAAAAAAAATAATTTGCAAAAAATACAGAAAAGCCTTGAACAGAAAAGTTGCACTTTGATCCCTCTCGTCAGGGAGGAAAAGTTACTAGTAAGTAGCCAACTTTGACACGCTTCATCTTTGTAAATTTGGGATAAAAAATATCTAATCTAATATGTATATAAAAGTCTCGTTCACAGTCTTTGTAACCGAATTCCTCCGAAATGACTTAACCGATTTTTATGAAAATTTTGTGTATATTCGGTAGGTCTGAGAATAGGACGTAAACTATTTTTCATATTTCTACGCGGATGAAGTCACGGGCAACAGCTAGTATTTAATAAATATAATACATAGTCAGTGAGTGTGTGAGAAAGAAGTGGGTAGATAAATTTAGATAAATTACCTTTAAATTCTGCAACCAAAATTTGCTTTTCAGTTTGCCAGCCTGCTGCTCAAACTGCGAAGCTCCATGCTGCAGCGCATCTGAAATGATAAAACAAGAGGTAAACAAAGTTTTCGTTTTAAATAAATTATCTCTCTTCTTTGGTGTCACTCTGCGGATGAATTGAAAAAAACGGCTAAGAGCGTGCCGAACACGCCCGAGATAGGACTCCGTAGCCATCATCAGGATTTCGTATTTTGTACGGAATATTTTGGAATATTTTGTTTAGATATATTTTATACCTTAGGCTGTTAAGAAAATTTAACCGTTATAGTTTTCCCTGTAAGTTTGATATATCATCCTGAATTTTTTCAAATTTCAAATTTTTCATATTTTTTTACCCACCGGTTTAGATTTTAGAGGGGGGGACGCTCGATTTTAATGAAATTTGTACTTTAAAGTTGAATATTTCGCAAACAAATGTCTCTCTTTTGTCGGCATAGTTTACATATAGATTCGTGCAAAATTATAACTTTCTACCATTGATAGTTCCTGAGCAAAGCCGCGGACGGACGGACAGACAGACACACAGACAGACAGACAGACAAACAGACATGACGAAACTATAAGGGTTCCGTTTTTGCCATTTTGGCTACGGAACTCTAAAAAGGACACCCCTCAGCACGTATGGCACGCGGTGCCACGACACTGATTTTCAGTGGGTCCACAGTAACTTAGATACTTATCTTTCTAATTCGATATCTCCTTACCTGCTCTGTCATCTAGTTCAGACAGCTTCTGATCGCGCTCCAGCACTTTCTCTACGTTAGTTTTCATTATATCCACCACCTGAAATAATAAAATAAACCATGTTACTTACAGTTTAAAAACTATATTTTTATCCACCTATTTTTTGACGTTTTTGGCTAAAAGGCCACGTTTCCACCACGAGGATGTGTTGCGTGCGATGAATGTGTTTAACATGAATCTATAGAAACACTTTATCACAAGCTTTTATTTAGTTTCACGTACACCGGTGTCTGTCTGTTTGTCTGTAATCAAATCTTGTAAATTGACTTGTAAATTGTTATAGGTACTTATGTGAATTGCGTGACACATACAGTAATCTAATCTAGTACTGACGTTCTGGTAATCTGCCCAGGATCGTCTCCACAGGACAGAACTCTTCAACGGTTAATGGCATCGACTTGAAATTGGATATGCAAATGCAGTTTGGGTGGCAATACATGTATAGTCAACAAAAGGTATAATCGGCAGAAAAAGCTTGTATTAAAAATGATTTTTTACCAAAAACTTATTTAACTCTAATCTCTGGCGAAAAATCGCAGCCTAAGCCACCCACCAAGGCGCCGTTGCAAAATATTTGAACAAAATGACAAAATAAGTTAAACATAAATGTATTCACGGGCTATAGATACATTTCTTTCCAAAGCTATTTAACTATTATCGTGTAACTTTAGTTACTACATAATATCAGATATTAATCTACTGTGAAACAGTAACTACGTATTATAATTATTTATATTTCTAAAAAAGAAACCAAAATTGTTGGGTGCGGTGTAATTACCTTGTTTAAATGATCAATTAAGACATATTAGATTGTAATCCGACAATGTGCCATAAAAACTTACAACAGTGACATTGATAAAATACCAAAGTACTGACTCATGAGACATACCCATTGTACCCACCTATATCAAAGTTAAAACACCCTGTACATTGCAATAAATTAACGAGTAGGTGAATAAAAATATGGCACAGTGTAGAAGTTTGAACACAAATGAAGGGGCGAGTAGATGAAGGAGGATTGCCACTACGTTCCACTGTTTTTCCAAATTTTTTTAAAAATCTTAGGTACGTAAGTTTTAGACCAGAAGTTTTAATTGTTTCCTTCAAGTATTTGTATGTTTGACATACTTTGAGATCGTGGAATACTCTAACTAAAACTTATAGGCGAGAAATAAAATAAAGCTTCTTCTCTTTTAGATTCAAGTGTAAATATACTACGTAAATCTTAGTAGGTGCCTAAATACATACATTTATTAATTATATTAGACCTAATTAACTGTTTGTGGGACAAGAGAGATTTAATACATCAAAGTACCTCTATGCAAATTTGAGGCACATTTTGCATATATTATTATCTCATTAAACAACCCACGGATTGACGACATAAGAAATGTATTTATCATCGTGCCCATAGTGCTAAAATTAATATTAAATAGTACCTAAAACAAAGCAAAATCAGGAAGCATTTCTGAACTGTAAGTGTTTGGTGTAAGCATTCGCACGCAAAAGTATGGTATGCACGACAAACGTCGTTAATAAGCCACGTTATTAAAAATTCCTTTCGTGCATTCGCTTACACGAACCAGCCATCTTAACATGTTGCTCAGTTCTAAGGTTCAAATTCATTTGCACATCACACAATATCAATTCCTTGCGACGGGCACCGGAGCAGAGGCAGACCTAGGAGAAGATGGCGGGACGACTTGGACCGATTCTAGTCAGATTGGCAAGAGCTGGCCAAGAGTAGAGACGAGTGCAATAAGAAAGGGAATTCTTTTGCCCTGCAGTGGGACACATTATAAGCTAGTTAAAAAAAAAAAAACTATGTCACGGCCCGTTGAAGACAAAATTTGTCGTTTAAAATATTACAGTACCAGGGCGAGAGGTTTTCTATCCACTAGGCTATCTGGCCGTCAAAAACTTAATATATCACTCAATAATTATAATAATTTTTGAAAACAAATTATTTATAATTAGTAAAAAAATACCAAATAAATTGACAAAAACAAAACTCATCCTAACCCAAAAACCTACACTTATTAACATATTTATATCGCCCATCTAGGCGTCTCGCTGTTACATAGGTACTTGTATAGGGCGGAATATCCATAAGGCTGCGTTTCCTCGTTGTACTCGTATAGCAATACCAACACGTTGTTCAAGGAAAGAGCCTAAACTCACATTTTATCATTGTAATACATAGTTTATTTATAACAATACGCAATAAAACACAACTCATTGAACATTTAAAAAATATGAACATGTACAAAAAAAAATATATATGTACAAGCTAGCCTAACCTATAAATAAAAAAATCCCTCCTAGGTCACCGTCGCTGTTCATTGTGCCCAGAAGGCTGGCAGCATTCTCGCGTTCGCAAGGCTTATCCTTTGCCCAATGCTGCCAGCCCTCTGGTCACCTCAAACATCAATAGGGATGATGACACCACCAATCAACTGAAGTACTTTTTATGAGCTGTCAAAACACAATTCTTCCATAGAGTTTCAATGGCAATAGCGAATTATGACGTCACTATCCGGCAACTCAATCAACTAACTATTTATTTGTTTTAAAGCAACAAAAAATCTAATTTTACAGTAAATCGATAATTAATCTGGTTTTCAGGGCTAAAATAAAGCGTTTTTTTACTGGAGTTGTGCCTTCGAATTATTTTTTAATGGCGTCATCATCCCTATTGTAATAGTAACATACCTCATCGACTTGAGCCTGTGTCTGCTGCAGGCGACGCTGCGCCGCGATCTGCTGGGGCGTTTTCGGGCCGCCCACGGGCATGTCGCCGTCGGCCGCTGGCGCCAGACCGCCCTCCGTCGCCCTGCGAATAACATGTTGATGTAGCTCGATAGGGTTGCCATATGGAAAATTCAACAGGACATTTTAATTTAATGTTATTTTTTAATAATATGATATCACTAGCTTTTGCCCGCGGCTCCGCCCGCGTGGTATTCGGTTATCGCGCGCTGTTCCCTCGGTAACTGTGCATTTTTCCGGGATAAAAAGTAGCCTATGTCACTCCCGGGACCATAAACTATCTCTATGGCAAAAATCACGTCGATCCCTCGTTCCGTTACGGCGTGAAAGAAGGACAAACACACAAACACACTTTCGCATTTATAATATTAGTATGGATTTTGTTAGTTTAAGACTAGAGTTAGGGAAAATATTTACTCGTATTGTATTTTACTTTGCGACATTTAATTTTTATTATGATGCGCTGTTATTAATTTGATCATTTGAATTAACATTTCCATTCTCATGTAATCTACTGCCAGGGCTCTCCAAATGATTTTGTACGCCGACAGGCACATCATAGCTTGCTCTCTTTTTTGGTTGTCACCTAATTATACATATGCTGACGAAATAAATAAATGAATTTGAATTTGAATTTCCATATCCTGGGCTTTATTTCACCAACGTGAGAATGTCAGTGACCTATGTCGAGTGACAATCTATTATCCTTATTTCTTCCTTATATTACTTCTCACTGTCTCACTTCTTACTAATATTTTAATCACTAATATTGTAAATGAGAAAGTTTGTAAGTCTGTTGGTTTATTTGTTTCTTTGTTTGTTACTTTAGCACGTCTCAACCGCTGAAGCGATTTAGATGAAATTCGGTATACAGATAGCTTGAGACCCGGGGAAGGATATAACATAGTTTTTATCCCGGAAAATGGCATAGTTTCTGCGTGATAGTGATAAACGAACTCTACGCGGACGCAGTCGCGAGTAACAGGCTAGTTTGTATCTAAACTAAACTGTTAACTTTGTATTAAACATATGATCATTTTGTTTCTATTTAATGAGGTCATTTCTAAAAACCCTGACATTTGCCAAGTCCGACCGCAATTCAAATTCAAATTCAAATCGTTTATTCAGTAAATCGGCCGCAATGGGCACTTTTACACGTCGTTTTTTTTAAACTACCAGCGCTTTCGGAAAGACAATCTTGCCAAAGGGTCAAAAATCCTGACATGTCAGGACAAAACCTGATGTATGGCAACCCTAACTGGAAAGGGGTTGCTTTAGATGAGATTTTTAGTCGAGTGTCGTCAGAAAGCGAAGGGTGTGTCTATCAAGTACATTGTATGATTGAAGTAGGTACACCAAAGTAGGTTATGAATTGTTGAAGATTTGCATGAACTGTCCGATCAATCAATCAATCAATCAAATCAATCAAATCAGCCCACATCCACCCACTGCTGGGTAAAGGCCTCTTCATTTTCACGCCACTTTGCCCGGTCCTGTGCCAGTCTCATCCACAGTTTACCGACCGACTGCCAGATGTCATCCGACCAACGGGCCGGTGGTCTGCCCACCGTTCTTCGACCCAGTCTTGGCCACCACTCCGTAACTGCTTTTGACCACCTGTTGTCAGTCCGATATACTGAGTTTTTTTTTACAAGCTTTTTAATATTTCTCTCTGTCTGACTCTCTGTCTGTAATAAAATCTTGCAAGTTAAATTCGACCAACTTCCAGTAGTTGGATTGACTTGAAATTTGGTATACTTATGTAAATTTCGTGACAATACAATAATCTGGTAGTGACATCCTGGTAGTCCAGCCATGATCGTCTCCACAGGACGGAACTCTTCAATGGTTAATGGCATCGACTTGAAATTTGGTATGCAAATGTAGTTTGGGTGACAATACAAGTACGGTCAACAAAAAGTACAGTCAGGAAAAAAAGCTTAGTATTAAAAATGTTTTTTTTTTACTGATATAATAGGCTTGCGTTGGACCACAATCACGCCTGATGCAAAGCGAAGATGATAAAGTATTCTTCCAGTTGTTGTTTAAAACGTTAACCCTAAAAATCAATTTTCACAGCCAACACACACACACACACACGCAAACATACACATATTAACTTTCGCATTTATCCATACTAATATTATAAATGCGAAAGTGTGTTTGTATGTTTGTGTGTTTATGTGTTTGTCCGTCTTTCACCCCGTAACGGAGCGACGGATCGACGTTATTTTTGGCATAGAGATAGTTTATGGGCCCGAGAGTGACATAGGCTACTTTTTATCTTGGAAAAATGCACAGTTTCCGAGGGAATAGCGCGCGATTACCGAATTACACGCGAGCAAAGCCGCGGGCAAAAGCTAGTATATCATATTACTGTTGCTGTTCCCTGGGAAACTGTGCATTTTTCTGAGATAAAAAGTAGCCTATGTCACTCTCTGGCCTATAAACTATCTCTATGCCAAATATTACGTCAATCCGTTGCTATGTTTCAACGTGAAAGACGGACAAACATACAAACATAATTTCGCATTTATAACATTAGTATGGATTTTAAACAAAGATATTATAAACAAAGATAGATCAACACATCGTTGATGGAAGAGTAAAGAGGGGATCAAAGATAGCCTTTACCACGGTAAAGACGTCAACAGATCACACGATCGTTCAATCAATCGACGACATTTTCTCGAAGGATGTGGAAATACACCCTCTTTTACAAGCTTTTATACAATGTATGAGGTATGTCTGTATTATGTATACGTATGTATACATGTTGCAAGTTAAATGTGACCTATTTACAGTGGTCAGATTGGCATGGTTTGCAGGTGGTAGGACCTTGTGTCCGCCCGGATTGCTACCACCATCTTGCTCGCTAATCCTGCCGTGAAGCAGCAGTGCTTGCACTGTTGTGTTTCGGCGCGGAGAATAAGACAGCCGCACAGTGGTCTCTTTCATATGACAAAAATAAAAAATCACATACATCAAATTTATTAACATTACTAATTATTTGACGTCTACTACGTTCAAACAATCAGAAAATATCAAAATATTTATTTTGCTAACTACCCTCATTACGATATTGTTATCAAAAGGTGGGCTATTTCTTCCCGCGACAACTCGTGCTAAGTAACTCGCGCAATTACCGCTCGTTACTTTACCCATATTACCGGAAAATTTCTTTGTTGCGATTTGTTTTTGTAATGGATATTCAGGAACAAGGTATTTATGATTATTTAACGTTTTAATTTATTTTAAATATTGAGTTTTAGTGTGGTAAATTGGCTGCTACATCCGTAAGGTATTTTCGTAAATATATTTAGTTTACTTGGAATGCAAGTCGACTTTTAGTACCTTGTCGACGGTTGTCTAATCTTAAATCTATCTTTATTAGTTAGATACAAGACTTCTTTTACTAAATCAAGTCTAATTTAATCCAGATCCGTCCATTATTTTAAGTAATCAGGGTGCTACGAAAAAGTGTACCTTTTGTAGCGTAATTCTACGAACTTAATACTTTATGTTGTTGTTGAATTTTGCACGAGATTATTTTATTTTTCTGTTAATTGATTATATTTTTATGTTTATTAAGGGGAGAAGTCATCAATGTGTGTTTGCACGCATATTTTTCTTCAATATTTGGGATAAATATGGTGGCAAGAAGTTGAAAGGTACTTTACAGAAAAAAATAACGGATTGGAACCTACAGAAATAAATTTGGGTGGTCAGTACGTCGAAAATTACAGTTAACTTTGGTTGATAGGAAAGTGTGTGATGCGTTAAGTAACACGTCTTCCACCAAGTGCTATTGTATATGTCAGGTAACTCCAAAAGAAATGAACAATTTGGATATATGTGTCCGAAAAATCGTAAATCAAGATCGTTACTCTTTTGGGCTGTCACCACTTTACGCCTGGATTAGGTTTTTTTGAATTCTTTCTACATATTTAATACAGGTTAGATTTAAAAACATGGTAAGTCAGAAGACAAGCTTCAAAAGAGCAAGTAGCAGAGGGAAAGAAACATATTCAATCCCAACTTAGGGAAAAAATGGGTTTGATAGTAGATAAGCCTAAGGCCGGAGGAAGTGGGACCTCAAATGACGGAAGTGCATCCAGAAAGTTTTTCAACAATCCTGGAACTTCTTCTGAAGTTATAGGAATCGACAAAAACTTGCTAAAACGTTGCGCCACCATTCTGCAGGTTTTGAGTTCTGGCTATAATATTAACGCAGCTAAATTTGGGCAATTTGCCATAGAAACTGCTAGGCAAATCATCCAAACTTACCTGTGGTATTCCCTGCCACCTTCTGTCCAAAAAAAATTAATGCATGGCTCCACCGTCATAGAGCATGCCCTATTATTTATTGGTAAGCTATCGGAAGAAGCAGCAGAAGCCAGAAACAAAGACATTAAAGTATTACGACACACCAGGAAGATTTCCAGGAATGCAACTAATGTAGACCTCTTGAACAGGCTTCTTCTGACCTCTGATCCATTAATAACGGAGTTCAGGAAGTTGCCTAAAAAGAAGAAAGGTCTTCTATCAAAAGCTACTTTAGAGCTACTTAGTTTTTAAGATATTTTTTATGTAATTTATGATCAATATAAATGATTGAAACCCTCTAATTATCCTTTTTTTCATAATATGTGATTTTTAAACTAAAATAAGTAGTTTAAGTAGGTACATTGAGCATTTAGTATTTTTGACGCACCTTAGTATGGACGAGGAACCAGTGTGAGCCGGTGAAATTACTGGCACTTGAGGTATTCTAACTTAGGCCTCTAGGTTGGCAACGCATCTGCAATACCCCTGGTGTTGCAGATGGTTATGGGCGGTGGTGATCTCTTACCACCAGGAGACCCACTTGCTCATTTGCCTTCCAGTAGAATAAAAAAAAAGAATGACATCCTGGTAGCCCGGCCATGCAGGATCGTCTCCGCAAAACTGAACTCTTCAACGGTTAATGGTGGTTACTTGAAATTTGGTATGAAGATTATAATTTTTTATGACAATGCAAGTACAGTTAACAAAAAGTGTAGTCAACAAATAAATGGTTATATTAAAAATTTATGTATGAATTAGATGAATTTTTAACAAAAACTTACTCTTAGTTTAATTTTAAGTATTTGAGTCTTTGATGAAACGGAAACTTTCAGTTGATAAGTAAAATTTCTTTGTGATATTGGATAGGTACTCGTACGTCTTTTCCTTAAATTTATTTACGCAGTTCTTTTTTTAAACTTTGTTGATAAACAAACTAATGATTGTTAAATGCTTTAGGATTATCGATTTGGGTGCTTGTAAACTTCTAATGACTATGTAATAATAATAACACAGTCGATGATAAAAAACGACACGAACGCTAAAGTAATTTCTAAAATGTGACATAACATTTAAATTTTTTCATTAGGTTTTTTGAATAAACATTTTGTTATGAATAAACACGCAGAGAATATGAATTTTTAACAGAATGTTCCAGCACCAACGTCCATTACGTCAAACGGAGCTTTCGCTGTCTATGTCCAAACGATAATCTCTTGGTATTTATTACTGAATCCGGTGTAATGTTAGTACCAAACTTTACCATGGATGGATTAATTAAATCAAGACTCTAGAAAAAAAAGACTCAAATTTTTCATAAATAAGTAAATCGCAATATCTGCCCCTAATTGAACTCTATTGGACTGAAGTTTTGTAGTCAGATTTTCTAACCACTTGGCCATCTTGTCGTCGAAATAAGTATGTATAGGGATGTGTTTGCAAATAATGTTTTAATTTTAATCAATTTTTACCTGGAAATGGCATTACTCGTACAGAGGTCAATTGAATATGCTAGTTTCGTTTTACTGATATGATTTTTATGTTTTGTTTTTTACTAGATTACATCTTAAATCGTTACCAATTTTTTTAATATATTGAATACCTTATTGTACTTCTGTTTACTTATTTTGTACTAATAAAGATGTACTACCCTTCCCTAAACCAACACTTTGGCGTACCATCCACAATGGTATTCCGGCTTGTTGTTTTTAAACAATTTACATATTTATTTATCCCTGCTTTTTACTTTTTGTTAGTGGTCATTTATTTAGTATTTATTTCTTTCTTGGTCACTTATGGCCACTTGCTGGAAACACATAAATCTCGAGTTAGCGTTAAGCTTAGTTTAGTAGTGTCAAAATGTATGGAACTGTCAAGCTTAAGCCAGGCTTAACAACTAAGTTTAGATTTATTTTTACCTGCAAGTGGGTCTTATAATTGAATTCAATCTATTTTTATTTACGTGAAGGTAAGAGGTTCATTTATTTATTTATTTTATTTCTTTATATATATTTGTGCATCATTCCGTGTGTCACAGATGGTTCTGGCGGAAAATCAGCGCTGCTGGCGTTAACACCTCAGCATAATGCTGAGTCAGCGACCGTTTCGCTTTTGCGGGGACACACAAAATGAAGGATCCACGGAAAGAACATGTCTAGTCACCTAAGCAACTTTTTGAGTTATAGCGGTTTGAAAGTTAGTCATCACGAACAATTACTATGGTTACCATTTCTTTAAAAGTTAAAAAATACACTTTATAATGTTTTCAGATTATTTAATTCAATTGTAAGTCAAAGTACTTTGTGAGCTCTACATTTTGAGATTAAAATCTCAATTTGAAAAAAAGGTGACTATTGTATTTTTCACCTAAGATGAGTTCTGTGACATTTGAAAATTTTCCGAATTACGCATACTATGTTCGCAAAATATATTTGAAAAATAATTTCTATTTTGTAACAAAATAATCAAAAAAAATTAAAACTGTGTTTTTTAAAAATATATAGCAATATCAGTGTCTGTTAAATAGCCTCCATTGAATACGATAGAAAAATATTTATTTTTTTAAATAAAACAAAACTTGCATGATTTTGTAAACGCGGCTATTTGCGACGCGGCCGCAACCATCTTGTGCTTCTTGTGGCCAGTACTTGTCAGTATCATTGTCAGTAGGTAGGTACGAGTACGTCTGCCGCGTATACGAGTTGAGTTTCCGTTGCATTTTCTTTGCATTGTATTTGTTATTGTTCATTTCTATTATTATTGTTGTTGACTTTTGTTACTGTTTCTCGTTATTTTTGTCGTTATCGTTTGTTGTTATTTTTTGGCAAAATGCTGAAACGGTCCAAAAAAGAGTGTTTTGAACTCCCAGAGTCGGGAGTTTGTAATTCGTTTGAGGGATTATTTCGAGCGAGAACGAGAGAGTGGCCCGGTGGGCAGAAAACTGGAAAATAAAATATATATTTTTTAATATAATGCAACTTATCGACCGGACGACCGGACGACTGGACGACCGGATGGCCAAGTCGTTAGAGAACCTGACTACGAAGCCTGAGGTCCCGGGTTCGAATCCCGGCCGGGGCAAATATTTGTATGATGAATACGAATGTTTGTTCTTGGGTCTTGGATGTTTAATATGTATTTAAGTATGTATTTATCTATATAAGTATGTTTATCCGTTGCTTAGTACCCATAACACAAGCTTTGCTAAGCTTACTTTGGGGCTAGGTCAATTGGTGTGAATTGTCCCGTGATATTTATTTATTTATTATTTATTTTCCAAAAATAAGTACTAATAACTCTTAGAAAAATCTATGGTTCACTCGATCAATGATGCATCACTAAAATTGTCAAACTCGAAACGTCACAGAACTCATCATAGGTGAGAAATAATATAGACATAAATGTTCTTTCCGTGGACCCTTAAAATTGTGTATTATATTACTATTTTCATGTGCGTTTTCATGCATTTTTTTGACTTATTTGCGTGTAATTGTGTAAATTTTATTGTATTTGTGTGTCTTCCGTATTAGTGAATAAATGTCTTCTTTCTTTCTTTACTTTAAGATTTTTATGCTTCATGTTTCTTTCAATCGAGATAAAACATTTCAAACTTCAATTCCCTAATAAAATCATTTTACCAACCAAGTTTAAGACAAATAACTAGATTCCGCAATATATTTAGAACTATCACCTAAGCTTTTCAGAGTGGTGAGAATAATAGTTCCCTGGGGCAAACCTCAGACCGGCACAAACGGAAAACCAATATAAAATAAGATTAGGAATCTCGGGGGACCCTTAAGTCGATTCTACCGAGCAACCACTCTGTTCAATACTCTGTGAATTGCTTGTAATGGTTGAAAGGGTAGTTATTGTGTGACTAATGGTAGTTTACGGAAGTAATCTTTTACGCATTAATAAAACGGACCAAGAGCGTGTCGAACACGTCCGAGATAGGGTTCCGTAGCCATTACGAAAAAATTTAGTCATATTTTTCTAAAGATTTCGAATTTGGTACGTAATATTCCAAGTTTAGGTATATTTTATACCTTAGGCTGCTATTTACTCTCAAACTACTAATAATTGACGGCCGGATGGCTAAGTGGTTAGAGAACCTGACTACGAAGCTTGAGGTCCCGGGTTCGAATCCCGGCCGGGGCAGATATTTGTATGAATAATACGAATGTTTGTTCTCGGGTCTTGGATGTTTAATATGTATTTAAGTATTTATTTATCTATATAAGTATGTTTATCCATTGCCTAGTACCCATAGTACAAGCTTTGCTTAGTTTGGGACTAGGTCAATTGGTGTCAAGTGTCCCGTGATATTTATTTATTTATTTATTTTAATTCTCAAGAAAACTGAACCGCTTTTCTTGTAAGTTTAATATACTTACTACCATCCTGAATCTTTGAATCTTTTCAAATTTTTCCACCCACTAGTTTAGATTTTAGAAGAGGAGGGGGGGGGGGGGGCGGATGATCGATTTTAATGAAAATTTAAGATAAGATAATGATTTTTTTTTTGCACTTCAAAGTTGAATAGTTTGCAAACAAATCACTGAATCCAAAAATCGTTTTAGCAACCCCCTCATAATTTCAAAAGATCTATCCAACGATACCCCACACTACCAGGTTGGATAGGAACAAAAATCACCCCAACTTTACGTCTATGGGAGGAACTCTATAAAATTTTTTTTTTTGGTTTTTTATTCTACTGTTTTGTCGGCATAGTTTACATGTATATTCGTGAAAAATTACAGCTTTCTAGCATTGATCCCTGAGCAAAGCCGCGGATGGACAGACAAACAGACAGACAGACATGGCGAAACTATAAGGGTTCCGTTTTAAAAGCTACTAACTTTTACCTTTATGTATCAAAATATTTGCTCAAAGAAATGATGAAGTTTATGGATGGATAAGTACTGTCATATAATCGACCTTATTTTATTTCGCATTACTTATTCTGTGATTTCGCCTCGAATTATATTTGAACGCTCGTTTCAACTCTTGCAAGTAAGGTTTCGATCCACTTCCAGTTGTGGATTTGTTGAATTGACTTGAAGTTTGGTATATTTAAGTATGTAGATTGGATGACAGTGCAAGTTGGTACAGTCAACAAAAACCTTGGACTAAAAACAAATTTATTTTATCTTACTTGACTAGAAGATGCGAAATTATAATTTAAAATTCACTAATGCCAGTTTAGTAACTTAGAATTGTAAACCCCTTATTCTCAGAAAAACAATGTCAATGACCCCTTGCTATAGCTGATATATCAAAACAAAACTACAAAGAATCGTTATAGGGATCTAAGAGAACTTTTATTGGAGTTTCACAGTATATTATCGACTTTATCTAAACTTCTTTTGTTTTCGCCGACGTCGATGCGTCACAAATTTGTTTGCTTTTCCAAGTAGTATTAAGGCAACGAGACATGACGCACGGCGTGGGTGCCCGTAGATGCACTTAGGGGTAACCACCCTTACTTGATTATTGAGGCGAGCAAGACTTTTTTCACGTTTTGTAAAAACCAGGGTGACTTTGAACTGCCGCATATATTAAAAAGTAGCGTAAAGACCGTTTCCAAGTATCCTCGTTGTTACGTCCAGTACAAGTCACTATGGTCAAGGTTAATTATAAAACTATTAATGTAGCTTTAATCCAAGTGACCTGTAGCATTGTCCACCGTCCATTACTATAATAAGCCGTGGTGGCCTGGTGGCTTGACCTGTCGCCTCTCAAGCAGAGCGTCGTGGGTTCACACCCCGGCTCGCACCTCTGAGTTTTTCGAAATTCATGTGCGGAATTTGAAATATTTGAAACATTTGAAATTTACCACGAGCTTTGCGGTGAAGGAAAACATCGTGAGGAAATCTGCATAAACCTGCGAAGCAATTCAATGGTGCGTGTGAAGTTCCCAATCCGCGATAGGCCCGCGTGGGAACTCTAAGCCCTCTATTCTGAGGGAGGCCTGTGCCCAGCAGTGGGACGTATATATAGGTTGGGATGATGATGATGATACATATCAGTCACCCCGAGAAAGTGGTAATAAAAAAAAAAAAATTTTTTTTAGAGTACCTCCCATAGACTAAGTGGGCGTGATTTTTTTTTCTCGACTAACCATGTAGTGTTGGATATCGTTGGATAGGTCTTTTATTAAAAACATTGGGGTGTTGTTAAGACAAATTGTCTATTTGCGATCTGTTGAAGATTCCGTAAACAAAAAAAATATTACTTGATTTTTTCGTAATGGGTAATACCCCTATCTTGGGCGTGTCCGACACGTTCTTACCCGGTTTTTAAGAATAAAGTTTAGCGACCTATTTCAGTCCAAGACAGCAAATAAGTAAAATATCCTGAAACTGCAGCCATGAACTTTGCAGCCACAGTGAAACATACTGATATAGTTTCCGGTTTCTAGTGACCCTTGAGTCACTCGTAAGTGTTATATGATATCTTTAACTCAGTACTGACGTAAACGCTATTGGTAATAATCCGACTTAGAAAAATTTAAAAACCTTGACATTTCAAAGTTCAATATAGGTAGAGTCATTCACGACGACGCTTGCCATGGTTCTTATTACAATGTCATTAATGGCTAATGTTGTCAAAATCACGCATCTTCGTGGATGGCACTAGGTATATTTCAAAAACCGGCCAAGAGCGTGTCGGACACGCCCAAGATAGGGCTCTGTAATCAGAAATTCTGAAATTGATTCTGAAAGCAAACGAGTAAAATACAAATGTACTTAAAACATACGTACTTACGATACACCATTACGATTCTACTTATTATCAATTCAGTAAAGAAAATGCCGTTTAGTTAAACAGCCAGTTGGCTGGGTCTTTAAAAATAGGGTTTCATTGGCATGATTTGTACACAGAACCCCAGGGCCGGATCTAGGGGGGGGCGAGCAGGGGTGCGTGCCCCGGGCGGCAAATTCAAACTTGGCAGATGAATACACAACTCGTTATTAACGCAATTTTGACCACATTTTTGAAGACGTCTAGTACTTTAAGACCCTAAACGAAGCCAAATCAAATGGCGCCCTCAATAACTAAAAAATCGTCACTAAAAACTTAAACGTTAATCAAATTTCTAGAAATACTATAATATACTCTCAGATTAACCGCGAAGTAATTTTAGGTTCTGAGAACCCCAAAAAAGAGATTTGCTTGCTAAAATAACAGTTTATGCCCCCGTCCGGTTTTAGGAGAGCAATGTCAACAAATTAAGTACGTTTAGCCTTGATTGTTGTTTATAATCAGTGGGTTCCAGGACGAGTTATATTTGGTTTTCTATTTAATTTTAGCCGCTTGAAATATCACGCTACCCCTGGCCCTGGCTACGAAAAGATTTCTCGTCATCCATACCGCAATGTCTGAAAACGAAAGTTTTCAACCAGTGCGTGCTACCTGTCATGACGTAAACTCACAGTACGGCTAAGCCACCATTCAGGTTGCTCAGCGAGCAATGGAATGAGCGATGCTCGGAGTTTCTCTGAAAGATAGATTCCGTAACGAGGCTATCCGACACAGAACTAAGGTCATCGACATAGCTCAGAGAATTAGCAAGTTGAAGTGGCAGTGGGCTCGTCATATCTGTCGAAGAACCGAAAGCCACTGGAGTAAACGAGTTTAAGTGGAACGTAGTGTAGGGCGCCCTAATATAATCGAAATTACAGTTCAAAAGTACTAGTCATTTCTTCTTGGTCGCAAAGTTCTTCTCTTTATAATCGTACTATCCTTGTTAGAAAGGGACGCATGACCCAGATGACAGATTAGATTACATCAATAGTAGCTCCAGTGCTTTATGCGGGCCTTATCAAGTTAACCCAACTGCGAATCATTTGATACCTCGTAAAGTAGAAAGTTAACATTTGGTGAATACTTTCGCTTTTACGTAAATTGTACCCTGTGACTCTTCTCTTATTTATCTGAAATAGGGATGTTGACACCACCAATCAACTGTCGTACTTTTTATGAGCTGTCGAAACACAATTCTCCCATAGAGTTTCAATGGCAATAGCGACTTATGACGTCATAAGTCGCTATTTGTTTGCCAACTCAATGAACTAACTATTGATTTGTTTTAAAGCAACAAAAAATCTGATTTTACAGTAAATCGAAAATTAATCTGGTTTTCAGGGCTAAAATAAAGCGTTTTTTTTACTGGAGTCGTGCCTTCGAATTATTTTTCAATGGCGTCAACATCCCTATTATTGGTTTCTAGGTTTAGAATAGTAAGTAATTTTAGTTCAATTTTTCTGTTTTTTTTTTAATGTCGTATTTGTTACTTATTTATTATAACCACCTATTGTGTGTTAATAACCTTTATGAATTTGTTGAGAATACGTTATTTATTTTTTATTTTTGAAAAATTGCATATGAACACAAAAATTACATTCGAAATGTATAACGAGCTCTATGGTGAAGGAAATCATCATGAGAAAACCTACACACAGCGGCGAAGAAATTATAAAAACTGTGAGAAGTTCCCAATCTTAAAATTCTCAAAGTAGGTACATAAGTAATTTTAAGCTTGCTTGATGCCTATGCAGGTAGCATTGCTCAGAATTACCTCAAAGTAGCACAAAAGCTTACTTCTTTGAGGTCGTTTATAGAACTGTCATAATGTACTCCTATGGGAAAACAAGTCGTATTTTACTTTGGAGCTGCGCGGCACGATACGACATTATAACTGGAACATTATGGCCGTCTTGCAGAAAAAAATAAATCTAGATTTAGCAGTCAAACCTGGCTTAAGCTTGACAGTTCCATACATTTTGACACTACTAAACTGAGGTTAACGATAACTCGAGATTTATGTGTTTCCAGCAAGTGGCCATAATACCATTCGATATTCGATATTTTATACATAGAGAGGGGTTTGCGATGATGTAGTTTTAAGGCAAATATATGTCTTAAGAAAAAAAAAGGTTCACAATTCCTCAATTCTTTTTCGTTAGAGCTCGAAACTTCCAGTTGATATGGACATCGATTTTTTTTCCGTCCACAAGTGTATCATGTGTGCGTGCGTGTGTGCGTGCGTGTATGTGTGTGTGTGTGTGTGTGTGTGTGTGTGTGTGTGTGTGTGTGTGTGTGTGTGTGTGTGTGTGAGTGTGTGTGTGTGTGTGTGTGTGCGTGTGTGTGTGTGCGTGTGTGTGTGCGCGTGTGTGCGCGTGTGCGTGTGTGTGTGTGTGTGTGTGTGTGTGTGTGTGTGTGTGTGTGTGTGTGTGTGCATGTGCATGTGCACCTTCATGGGCTATCAAATCTTCAAGTATCAAAGTCACCCCGTTTTATAGTACAAATTAAATAATTTACATGTAAGCCGAGTTGCACTGAGAATGATGGTGTGAGTAATTGTTTTTCAAAGACCATCTACTTTGTAGAACCTGAGGATGTTGATTAATTGGATAGGAAAACGCACTTGAGTTCTACTGACGATACTTACTCATTGACAACATCGTTATCTTTTATTTAGTATCAAAAATAACACTATACTTAGGTCTATTCAAACATGAAAATAACATTTTAATTGTTGAAGTATGGGTTTGATGTGTGTGTTTTGATAACGAAGCCTATTTGGCACGTTACTACGAGCCTGTAGTACTGTTGCTACCCTATTGGGCAACCTTCCAACAGCTGGCAGCTTTTGGCAGCCACCCTGTTTATTGTTAAAGTTGTTTGCAAATAATATGACTGGCCAGTTACAAGTTTTGTCTCTTTAATCTAATTAAAATAGTGACATTCGGCTAATCGGGCAAAGGAGTCGATAAAAGTTGACAGGCGAAGACGGTATTCTTTATCTTTACAATGAGTGATACATTTGCGTTCCTCCGTTACAAGTTACTGACTTTTAGGTAAATATCACAAACAAAGAATATCGAAATAAAATTCATAACTTACATTTTTTCTAGTTCCGATGTTTTTCCGGGGAAAACTTCTTAAAGATGACGTTATTGATTAGTCACTTTTACAATCCGGGTGATACCGTTTCATCCACCGATAAAATTTAATGATACACCTCCGGCGACCGATCACCAAATGAAAGTATTTATGAATGGAAACCTCGCGCTAGATTTCCCTACGAATGTGTCGGGGACAGTTCTATTTTTAGTAACGTATTTTATAGACTTAACGCTCCTTTGAACGCACTAAGTGATATCCAATGAACACACTCGTTATACAACGTACAAATAACAGGGTATCGCCGTCGGTACACTTATATAAAACGCGAATTATCCAAAAATATATTTGGATGAGAAAACCTTCCGCGCCTGGTTTCCCGATTTGTATGGAAGAGGGCGCGTTTGTTCACCGTAATAGGAACGAATTATCTAAAAATATCATCTATATTTCACTATGCTTTTAAACTAGACTGTAAGTCTATGTCGTAGAGCTAAAATTGCTGTGAGGTAGAAATCGATAAGTTTGTATGTGTGCGGGGGTTAGTGAGGGTGTGTGGGTGGTATTTTCGCGCATGCGCTCTGCTGGTTTCGTTGGTGGAAACAAAAATCAATTCGGTCCGTACGTGGGTGTTACGTAATGAGAGACATGTTCGCGGCGACGACTCTGCCTACATACAAATGTCTCTAATTGAGATAAACTTATTAAATGTAATCTTGTTGCAGTTGTGACGCCGCAATCTGTCTTATGTCTTTGAGATAAAGTAAAACAATTTAAACTGGCGGATAAAATAACTGCAATGAGGCTCTGATTTATGTCTTTAGCTAAAAGCGAGCGTGGGAGAGACTTTGTGATGGGCGAAAAGTTCCACGTTCCTATGACAACTATTTAGCATTCGACTTTGACTTTGACTTTTCAGAGCTACTCGTAGAAGTGTATTCATTACAGTTGATCTAATAACATACAGTTTTTTTTAATAGTTACTGGTGTTTGTATATTGTATTGTAAAACTCTTTATTGTATATAAAAAGACATGAAAACAACAGAATATAGGATAATAAGATGTACAAAGGCGAACTTATCCCTTAAAGAGATCTCCTCCAGTTAACCTTTGAAAGATTGTTTGTTGTTTAGTTCAGCTTATTTCAGCTTTTGTTTAACTCTACCTTTAACTACGATATGGCTAGATGGCTACCTTTAAAAAGCGAGTGTACAGTCGAACCTTTTAATTCCTGACCCACCGTAGAATATTCTCACAGTAAGTATCATAATCCGTTCCCTAGTCATACTATGCTTTTTCTACGAAAATGTTCCACAGAGAGTTTTTCACAGTTGGTTCAAGTGTACCATTTCTTGCAAGGTCGGGAACGCATTTGCAGTTCCGATGGTGCTGCGGATGTCTATGGGCGACGCTAATTACTTAATACAGGTGAACCGCGTGCTCATTTGTCTACTGTTACATTAAAAAAACTAAGTGGCGGCTTATAACAAATTAAATCTAGCTAAATCCCGGCAACCTACACGTTTCGCTAAATACCGACATTTTCTTCCCGTTAAGCTTTTTCTCAGAAAACCGCTCCTACTCATTTCCCCTCAGGATATGGTTATTTTCCCTGTCAACAGATGTAAGCTGTTTGACTCCCACGTTATAATGCTTTATCTATTGTATTCTGAGTATTTTGCTGAGATAGTTAATAGGAAAACTGGCAAAATAATATTTTTCTTTGCGGATTCCTTGACCTTCAGACATCTTCTAATTACTGAGTGTGACGAAATGAATGACGACAATCGGCCAATTATTGAGCTGACAAAAAAAGTTATCCTCGTAACGAACTAAATTTTGAATATACATCGAAGCAAATGTCAGCTTTTCTTGGCTGACATTAAGGGGCTGTTTCACAATCCATTGATTAGTGTCAACTGACGGTTAAATGTGATGCCGTCTCCGTCTATTCGAACAAAACAAATAGAGACGGCATTAAATTTAACCGTCAGTTAGCACTAATCGATAGATGGTGAAACATCCCCTAAGTCTTAAATTCTAATGATCTAAACCTAACGAGGGTTTAACGAAGTTAAAGCAATGTTAATACACCAAACTTTCGACTCAATATCGCTGTTAACGTTTAGCTTCATAAGAATAGGAACATCAAACGCGATTATTATCTTTGTACTAACTGTTAATAGGTATGTCCCTTAGAGAACGTGTACCCAACTTACGGTTTAAACTAAAGTTTTCCAACTCAACTTCACTTGGGGGCTACTACGAAATGCGAAAAATCGAAGTTCGTATCGTACCGTCCCTCTCACTCTCGCATTAAATCATATTAGCGTCAGCGGGACGGCTTAATACGAAGTTTGAATTTTGCGCTTCGTAGTACAGGGCCTGTTTCACATCTCGTTAAGTTCCCGATATTATATTGTGGCCGATGCTGTCTCTGTTTATTTTGTATGAAAAACAAGATTTTTATCAGAGTGTTGTGAAACGACCGCGTGAAGTTGTAAAGATCTTAAAACACTATCTAACTTTTGCAGGTAGTAGGACCTTGTGCAAGGTTCGCCCGGATTGCTACCACCATCTTGCTCGCTAATCCTGCCGTGAAGCAGCAGTGCTTGCACTGTTGTATTTCGGCGTGGAAAGTAAGACAGCCGGTGAAATTACTGGCACTTGAGGTATCCCATCTTAGGCCTCTAGGTTGGCAACGCATTTGCAATCTCCCTGGTTTTGCAGGTGTCTATGGGCGGTGGAGATCTCTTACCACCAGGAGACCCACTTGCTCGTTTGCCATCCAGTCGAATAAAAAAAAACTTTAGAAAATAAGAAGAACGAAGAAATGTAATCCTTTACTAATATAAAAATTAAATTATATCTTATATACTATTACATATGAGTACGATTATGCTAAAATTAAAATACATAAAACAAAAAAGCTTGCTCTGTAGGCAGGGTACTTGCTGATGATGCTGGCAGCGTTCCCTTTTTGAATAGCTAAGCTAATTCTTTGTGCGAGCAAATTGCTAGCTCTTCGGTCCCCTCCTGTGACGTAACAGGTACTTTACAAAGCTTCTTCAAATTACTTCGTCAATTCCAGACACAGACTGAAACACCACATTAGTGTAGTGTGTCTAGTTACAGTGTATTCAAAATAAAAATAAAAATCGTCGCCGATACCTAAGTCGTCAAATGTTCATGTGCGTTTTAAAAAAAAAGTGTACCCTTTCTTTTTTTGAAATTTTGGAAAAAATATGGTTTTTCCTACTCAGAATCAAGAGCACAATCGATTCCGATAGTTTAAAAAAACGTCCCCAAAAAAATGACAGTTTTGCGAGGTTTTTTTCATACACTCAGATGGG
Source organism: Choristoneura rosaceana (assembly GCA_037349165.1). Taxonomy (NCBI): domain Eukaryota; kingdom Metazoa; phylum Arthropoda; class Insecta; order Lepidoptera; family Tortricidae; genus Choristoneura; species Choristoneura rosaceana. The sequence goes on along the minus strand of JAZBNJ010000012.1, from coordinate 9,667,040 downwards.
CGTAACAAAACTGACTCATAAAAATTTGTATGATAAACTGGGGAAATTTTTTTAAACGATCGAAATCGATTGTGCTCTTGATTCTGAGTAGGAAAAACCATATTTTTTTCAAAATTTCAAAAACGTAAAGGGTACATTTTTTTTGAAAAAGCCCACATTTAACTTTCTCTTGCCAACACAATCCAATTAAAGATCAATTAACATTAAAATAAATTAGCTACATACTTCAATAAAAGTCATTCATCTCATTCGGCGAGTCGAGAATCGAACCCGCTCACCTCGCGCCGACATTGGTGGGTCATGCACTCGTTTCCGGCCTAGTTCCGCGAAGACTCAAACACTTCCTGTTGTGCTTGTTTCGTAAGGAACAGGCTTCTGCCCGCGGTGTTATTCTTGTGCCGCGTTTGATTTTTGTTTTAGGAGATCGATTATCTCATGTGACTTCCTGTTTTGCAGTTTTCGTAAAAATAACCGCTTATTCATAGGAATTTGTAAGCTTGTAAGCAAAATTATACTAATATACCTTTTGCACGAAGTCACAAATGCGGCGTTAAGTGTATAGGTGCTCCGTATATATAAGAAAAATGAGATTTTTTTTACTGATATCGAAAGTACCTATGTTACCAAATGAGTGAAATCACAATAATAACTTCTTTTCAATAAAGTTAAATAAAAAATAAGTATTTTTTTGTCATTATTTTGTAGTATTTATTTTAGTAGAGTTATTTTTAATAAAAGTTATTAATACGCTTTTACTATATTACTTTAACAGAGTATTCGCCTGGCTGCACTTAACGATTACACCCTGTATGTGGTATATAAAGCTTGTGATGTACCATTTTCTTGCAGGCTACTGTATTCCTTTACAAGTTTTACATAATAGCCGCGCGAGCCGGGCTTGGTTGGCGACATTGAACCCAAACTGGGGCAGCCCACTCGATAACAACCTACCTATTTGCCAGTTCCCTACAATCCAATCTAACTACTGAATAAAAACAACAGGTTTTGATGAACGCCGACAATATAACACATCTTATAGTAGCGATACTATAACGATACCTGGATATGTCGCCTTTGTACATCTCTTTCTCTAGTAAATTGTTAATTTCATATGTTTTATATGTACAATAAAGAGTTACAATACGAATACAAATACAATACAATATGTGACCAAATCAACACGTTTTGAATTTCTATTAAATTTGTCGGTTTTCAACAGTGGATTTACGTAATAACCTTAATCGAATCCGTCTGCGAAGAATTCATTTATCGCTATCTCATTTACCTCGCCTCGTTCCGCTCAGTTGTTTCCACCAGAGATGTGCTGAGCGAGCGAGGATATGTAAATGAAGCGTTTCTATTGGTTAGTGAATACAGTGTTGCCAATATGCAAATCCATCGAAAATACATATCGAAAATTTGGAACAAATTTGGAGTTGAAATAAAAAATACAAAAGCAAGGCTACTACGAAACTCGGAGTTCGTGTCGTGCTATCCCTCTCATCGCTCTCGTATTAAATAGTATAAGTGTCAGAGGGACCACACGACACGAACTTCGTAGTAGCCCTGAAGACTCCAAAGAACCAATTATAATACTTTTTTTTTGTTGATTATGTTGGTAGTAGCGTTCATGTTGATTGAATTCGCGAATTCGTAGCTATCGATGAATGATGGGTTTCCTTTTAAGCTCACATTGTTCACTGGAGTTAAGTTCTCAAAAATATCGTAATATATAAGAAGTTATCGTATAAAACAGTTAAAGTATCGTGCGATACCTTGTTATTATTTTATATCGTATAAGACAAAACTATCGTATATTTACGATAATTATCGCATGGTTGGCAACGCTGAGTGAATAACACATCCCTCGCGATACATCCTCGCACATCTCTGGTGGAAATGCTGCTAAGCCCTAGCTTTGCTCTAGGCATTCGTTTCATAACTGTATAAATAGAACAAGACTGTGGAAAAAACTGAGCAATTTCAAAAATTAGTTTCAAAAATGGATGTACATACGAGTAGCTTCAAGGCCAGTTAAATATTTTTTACGATTGTTCATTTATACGATTAAAAGATAATAATATTCGATAAAAGAAAGTATAAAATCACGTGCCGCAATTTTCACACAATCCAATGATTTGTTTCACTGTATTTTTACAGCGACCATAAAGGAAGGAAACAATTGATTTCGTATGGTTGTAAAAAAGTCGTTTCAGATGCTTTTGAATACTAAATTTTTGTAAATTTTTGTGGGAAGTTCAGACATCATGGTTAAAGCAACAAATAAAATATTCAAATAATTTATTGAATCAGGCGTTACTTTGCGGAGGTCCATATCAATGAACTAAAATAATTTCTTTGCTCACCCGCGACCTTAAGATAGCTAAGTCTATGCAAATTATGCGTGTTCATGCAGTTCCTCCACCTCCACACTGTACGAACACACACAAATTACACAAACCCATCTATCACCACCACCACAACTCACTGACGCGTTTCGAACTCAACCAGAGCTCATCCTCAGAGTGACACAACCGTACACCATGCTACCAGTTGTTAGACTAACAAACCACCACCACTGTTTTAATTTGTCAAACAAAACAAAAAACTGTGAGTTGTGGTGGTGGTGATAGATGGGTTTGTGTAATTTGTGTGTGTTCGTACAGTGTGGAGGTGGAGGAACTGCATGAACACGCATAATTTGCATAGACTTAGCTATCTTAAGGTCGCGGGTGAGCAAAGAAATTATTTTAGTTCAATAAAATATTCCACAAACGGAGTAGAAGATGACAATCATACAGTTAATTATTCGTTAGTTTTTCACACGTTGCCGCGTTTACATTGTTTTTGGGATATATGTCTTTTACAATATGTGTTTTTTTAGTCTATGTTTTATCTCATATTTGGTTTTCGTCTCAGCACTTTATTCCCGTAAGATGTCATGTAATAGTTAATTTGAAATTAATTTTTTTATTTATGGTTTATAATTGATTTATAACCATTTTAGCCACTACAAAATTGTATTGTTGCTGAGATGTGTAACCACACTTGGGTGCCAATTTGTGGGTTCGATAAAACCTCCACAAATATAAGGTCGTTTCCTGATGAATGTGACATGATAGAATACAACTGCGATTTCAAAACAGGTTTGTTACACAATTCATTGTCTGAATATAATTGTAAACAATAATTAATTTGTTGACTAATTACTTTTAGATTATGTCCAGACTGATCATGAAAAATGTAGAAAAATTAACACTGATGATGTGAATAAGACTTCAGGTATAATTACGACACCATCGACATCAGGGAGAAGGTCAAATGTGGAGTCAGTTTTGAACGATCCAGGTTATGTTACCTCAACATACCCGTACATAGGCGATGAAGAAGATGATGATGAAGAGTCTTATCTCGAAGATGTTTCTACAAATCACTCAAGATCAATAGATAATATTAAAACTGTTTTACCTCCAGGAAATTTCCCATTTTCAAAAACCGAATCCTTCATTGACGCAAACAAAACATTTTCCAATAATACTGTTACTACAATGATATTTCCATCATTAATAATAACAGATACTGAGTTGGTAGAAAGTAACACTTTGGCAAGTACTGACTCTTTAAGACATGGACCACAATGTACATGTGGTCAACATACAGCAACCGAAATGATGACAACTGTAACAGAAAGTACAACATTGTCACTGGTTACAGAATGTACAAGGCATAAGCTGACGACTGCACCCACCAACAAAGCTATAAGCACTGTACACACTACAACAACAGAAGCTGCAACAACTACTGATCAAATAAAAAATGAAACTACAACTGAACACGTATCAGTTCCTTCTACTACAACAGGTGAACCAACAATGACTAGTGAAGTGACTACGATAACTACGACTCCAATAAATGAAATAGGTGGAGACTGTACTTGTTACATTAATATAACGCCCGTAATGACAACTTCAAGTATTACCACAGAAGAGACAACAACACCAAGCATCACAACTCTAACAATTAGTACAACATCTCCGACGCCAACAGCTACTACGACTAATGCTGAAACAACAACAAGTAGTGAAATGACTACAATAACGTCCTCGACTCCAGTAAATGAAACGGATGGAAAATGTACATGTTGTTTGAATACAACACCAGTAATACCAACTTCAAGTATTACCACAGAAGAGACAACTACACCAAGCACTACAACTCTAACAATTAGTACAACATCTCCGACGCCAACAGCTACTACGACTAATGCTGAAACAACAACAAGTAGTGAAATGACTACGATAACGTCTTCGACTCCAGTAAATGAAACGGGTGGAAAATGTACATGTTATTTGAATACAACACCAGTAATACCAACTTTAAGTATTACTACAGAAGAGACTGCTACATTAAGTTCAATAATTCCTACAACATCACCGACAACTACAATAACTATTATTGAAACGACAACTATCTCACCCGATAGTAAATGCACATGTAATATGCAAACAAATCCAGTGACTACTACACTTCCGGCTACTGAAATTACAGCAACTACAGCAGCTACAACTACCGTAACGACTACGACTGTCCCCACCACTACTACTAAAACTAGTTTAATCTCTACAACAACTGAATCAACAACTACACCGGCTATAAATATTCGAGAATGTACGTGCGGGCAAACACCCATTGAAATTACAAACACTAGTGACTCTACAACGATTACACAACCCTTAACAACAAAAACAGAACTCACAACTACCGTAGAACCTACAACTACTACAGATCCTACAACAACAACCACAGAACTTACAACTACAACTGAGCTTACAACTACTGAGCAAATTACAGAGCCTGTTCGAGAATGTACGTGTCACATGGATACCACTACAGTTACCACTCCTACCACTACTGCTTCAATTACTACTGCTGAATCAAGTACAAAAGAAATTACAACTGAAGACATTACTAACAATGAGATAGACAGCACCACCACAGAAATTACTCCCAAAACCAGCAAGCAACCCGTTACATGTAGCGCTTACCCTGCAGAATGTAAAAGGCCTTCAACGTGGGAAACAACATCCAAAGGTGAGACGAGAGACTTCTTCAGAATATTAAAGGAAAGATACGGCAAACGCGTCAAAATGTTGAGAGCTACAACGCATTGGCCTTTAAGGATTCCAAAAGTTAATACGTTTCGGGATTTGTTTAGACATGGCCGTCACAACGAAGGATAATGAAATAGATTCAGGCATGACATTACTAGTGTCAATTATTAGTTAACACTTGTGTTAAACTGTTACGCCGTTTGACGCTTTAATGCTTATCTATCTCACTGAACCATTTCCAAACAAAATAATATAGTTACAGTTATTATCTAACAGGCTAAACTCTAAACTATAACCACATTTTAACTTTGATGCGTTTAGATACTTGATCATCGGTTCTCTATCGTTTGCCCGAACTTCATATGCCTGAATGTATCATTTTCTAGAATTTTCATTTGCCATAAAGTAATTTATTTCTGAAATAGTCATTTCTTCAGAGTTGATATTAAACTAACCTAACCTAACCTACTGCATTCTATATGATGACATTTAAAAAAATCCTGAAAAAAGCACGGTTCTATATATTTTATGGCAAACGTTGGTATGGCAAGTGAAATTCGGGCAAATGAAATTCGGGAATGTAAAGGTATACGTTGATCATCATCATAGCCAAGAGCACTAACTTTTTGGTTCAAATGGCTGGTTGACGAGCTACCTAACTAGTAAACAAGACACATGAAGTTGTCATGCGATTGAAACCGTTAGGTATGGTCGACCAAGAAAGTGCTCTACCAATTTTAATGACAGTTCCTACTTCAGAAATAGAACAATAAGAATGATTGTCATATTGACTTTGAAAATAGGCTTTGACTTAAACGCTACAAATTACATTAAGCTTTAGGGTGGTAAGCCAATTTCTTGGTCGACTATACCTTTTTAGTCGACTAAGTTGATTCGATATGAAGAAAGTTAAAAATTATTAAGGAGAGTACTTAAGTTTTTAGGATAGTTTTTATCTCAATTGTAAGGTAAACGTCCGAGTGCTCGACACGCTAATGCCCAGTGGACGACACCCTGCTGTCATCTCTATTACTAATGAAAGGACTAAATAATTTTGTATTTATTTTCTATGTTTTTTGAGTATTTCTGTTTTTCTTTTTTCTTATCTTTACGGCACGTAATTTTAACTTTCTGTCTATCCTCTATTATTATACAAATTGTCTTCTCATAATTAGGTTAGCTGGAAGAGATCCCTTCTTAGGGATAAGCTCGCCTTTGTTCTCCTCTCTGTGTTCATGTATTTTTATTTTTATGTGCAATAAAGAGTTTACATACATACATACTAAAGATGCTAACTATTGGGACAGTGACGAGCACTCGTACGTTTACCTTAACTTAATTTTCAATTGTATCTATGGTCTGTCCCATAATTCGAGATAATAAAATGACGTTTCATGTGTTACCTGTTTTTTGCGTCTCATAAATAGTGATGTGCCGCAACCGGTAATCACCGAAAGATTTTGTAGGTACCTGTGTACCAATATATGTATGTCATAAAATATTAAGATATGAACGGATCCGTGATGTACTAACGTGTAGGACACTTAGGACATTCTAGAAAAGGCAAAATAGGTCTAATAAAAATGCGACAGTTTTGGAGATATTTCGACTTTTTATAGATGTTGATGTTTAAGTTTCAATTAAATTCTAAGTAAGATCATTGCCATAAGAAGCTGAAAATACACTTAATAGGTGTTCCCTTCTTTCACAGACCGAATTTTCGTAGAATTTCGTTTCGCCGAAAATATTTCATATAATATTTGCTCTTCGTATGTTTACTTGGAATATTATTGTTTTAACGACTATTAACTTGAATGGAACATATTTAATATAAAAACTATTCAATGAATTTTATAATCTCATTTAATTTTTTATCAAACTTATCAAATTGTAGAATTACTTCCATTTCATTCATTCATATCCATTTATTCGTGTCATGCGGTCCCTCTCGCTCTCGTATGAAATAGTATAAGTGTGAGAGACCGCACGACACGAACTTTGAGTTCCGTAGTAGACCTGCAGCGACCCCCTCCGAAACGACTCGTTAGGTACTAGAAATGTAGAAGTTGTTGACGACTATGTATACCTAGGACAGACGGTCCAGTTAGGTAAGTCCAACTTCGAGAAAGAGATCACTCGTCGAATCCGACTCGGCTGGGCAGCGTTTGGGAAGCTTCGCAGTGTCTTTTCATCCAAATTACCGCAGTGTTTGAAGTCAAAAGTCTTTGACCAGTGTGTGTTGCCAGTGATGACATACGGATCTGAGACGTGGGCGCTAACGATGGGCCTCATAAGGAAGCTCAAAGTCATTCAAAGGGCTATGGAGAGGGCTATGCTCGGGGTTTCTCTGCGGGATAGAATCAGAAATGATGATATCCGCAGTAGAACTAAGGTTACAAGTAGCGGCATGAGAGTCTAGCGCTGACCGTTATTGCGCAGAAGTCAAAAGTAAGGTATCACAGGGGGCTACAGGGACGAAGGGCGGGCGTGCGTAGCGCCGATTGGCTTTCCAGTCGCATTACGTCCCCCGCGCCCATGCACCCATGCGAAGCTATCCCTTCCACGGTTCACTCAGCGCTAGACTCTCGTGCCACTACTTGTACTGACATAGCCCGAAGAATTGCGAAATTGAAGTGGCAGTGGGCGGGGCACATTGCACGCAGGACTGATGGCCGATGGGGTCAGAAGGTTCTCGAATGGCGTCCGCGGACCGGGAGACGAGCTGTCGGTAGGCCTCCAAATTCGAACTTCGTATGTTGCCGTCCCGCTGACGCTTTTCTCATTCAATAATCGAGTATAATATACATTTTTATCGGTTATTTACGAAACCGGAATCATGGAGCCGCACTGTTCGTTTTATGCTGGCCACATTATTTTTACGTTTGACATTTCAGACTGTCATTTTATTATCTCGAATTATGGGACAGACCATACATTTAATTATGAATGAAATAAAATAAGTGATAAAATAATTTAACGATGTAAGTACCTTTTATATATACCTTATAAACACTACAATCAACAACATCATTTAATTTAAAGTTTAAATTTTAAATAATGGAATACTTTGTTCAAAAAAATCTAAATTTCAGCCGTCATCACGCTCGTCGCACTCTGTGTCTCAGTAGTTAACATCTCGCACAGTCCTAGTAGTCTTGCACGTGTGATGACGGAGCAAGATACAGATTCATTGAAGGTTATAGTAACAAAGGATTATAATTCTGTGATCTCGTCAACTTGATCTCGTGGGAGCAGGCGTAATGTCAAGGCGGCATTACGTCGATCTCTATCGGAACTAACAGAACAGTGTAATTACTGCCGTCTGCTGAAACAAATAAATGTAAATGACATTTGTAAATGGTATTTAATAGGGTCTCTACTAGTTTTTTCTGTTCCGTGGTCTCTACTCACTATACCTGTCATACCACGGCCGTAATAGGAACGTGTCTGGCAAAAATATATTTTTTGTATTAAAAAAAAATGTTTATTACAAGTGACAACACGTTGGGTTTACAAATATCTGTTGGTCCCACACTAGGCTAGGCCTGTATCGTGGTGACCGGATTCGGTAAAAAAAGTAATTAAATTACCACCAAAAATCGCAATACAAACATTTACCTAATTCAACTGATTCACAGTCAAAGGTCGTGGAGCCACTATTTTGAATATAATAATAATAATAATGTCATTTAATTCAGATTATTATCCATAGTTTGTTAGTTACAAAGCCTTTTTATTATGGTAGTACTTAAGTAAAATTAAATCTTCATTAAAAACAATTCAATACTAGCTACTTACCTAATTAAGAATTGGTCGCTACACGCAAGCGATTCCAATGGATTCCAATTATATTTTATACTGTTTGATATTTAATGTCTACTACGCAGTCAACTCAACCGATTTTTTTTTATTCGACTTGATGGCAAACGAGCAAGTGGGTCTCCTGATGGTGAAAGATCACCACCGCCCATAGACACCTGCAACCCCAGCCTAGATGGGATACCTCAAGTGCCAGTAATTTCACCGGCTACTTTATGTAGGTACAACAGTCAAGTGTAAAAATATGAACTTATTCATTTATTTATTTTAATCAAATAATTAACATTCAAGTTTCAAAAATAAGTACCAACCACAGACTCTTATTCCAACGCAATAATTAAGGCCGTAGTAGCATATTTTTAAGTGGTTCAAATTGATACTTATTTCATAATTCATAATTCATTTATTGCATAGTAATCATGTCGTACATTAGGTCTTACATATTATAATGAGGTTCAAGACATGAACCCTGTCAGGGCACAGCAATTTATACATATTATAAGAATTAAAATTAAAATTATTTTACATAAATACATTATCATTATCACAATTATTATTACAGTCACAATTTTATTTATTTGCAGTCACAAAGTTTATTTACTAGATTTCTATTATTTCATATAAGTATACATAATATTATATTGTATTGTACCTACCTAAACAAATTAATTTTGTCTATTTATTTACAAAGTTATTACATTTATAAGATTTATTTGATCAATGACATATCATTCAAGAACTCTTCTATAGAATAATAGCACTTTTCAATTAACAATTCTCTTAATTTTCGTTTCAATACTTCGTCTCTCATTTCTGCACTTGACTGTACCTACAAAAGTGAGGCCTCATTCTTCGATGCAACATATAGGTAGATGCTTATGTTTGATCACCAGCGTATAGTCACGTAGTAATTTTGTGACCTCAGAATCTCTCTGTTCCTCCTCCGTGCCTCTCTTTCGACCTATGTTAGTGTGAAAGTGACGACAAATCGACTGGCGCCTGTTGCTATGAACTTGGCCTTGTTACGGAGTCTTAGCTAATCTTCGAGAAAACAATCTGTTGACAAGCATTCTGGGTGAAGGACTGTTTATTAATACGAGTTTATCAAATATTTTGCGTTTTAAAGATATTTGTTTACTTTAGTGGCCGGTAAAATTTGTTTTTAAAGAACAACGTTAATTCGATTTTAAACTAGAAAAATATACTTTCATATTTCAGTATTAACCTGAGGCCGTATTGTCAAAGTCAAAATCTCTTTATTCAATTTAGGCTACAATAAGCACTTATGAACGTCAAAAAAATCTACCACCGGTTCGGAAAAAACCTCTGTTGAGAAGAATCCGGCAAGAAACTCAACGAGGTATTTTTTTTACCTAATACTCGTAGATTCACAATATTTATAAATGATATCTATATACTTATACATCACAAGTATTTAACACACCTTTATTTTTAACACAGTAGATTTGCTGTTTGAAGGGATCGCTAATGCGGATCGGAATTATTTCCAAATATCCCTGTCCATAGTTGCGGGAAACCGGTGGATGCAAGTGGCGAGTTGTCGTTCATTATGGCGTTCTAAGGGGGAGGCCTTTGTCCAGCAGTGGACGTCTTCCGGTTGATGATGATGATGATGATCCCTGTTCATGATATAATCATTGACTTTATAATAATCTAAATATTAACGTCTTCTTGACAGTAGATTTGAATTTTGTATCAGTTTCTTTAGTAATATATTTTGGAATTTTATTATAAAAACGTATGCAATTTCCCAAAAACTACTTTTTGGTTTTAGCCAGTCTGTAAGATGGAACTTTAAGCTTCCCTGTGTTTCTAGTAGCATTTGGCTTATCGACGTTAGTGGGAAAATCACATAATGTTCTTCCTAACGTACATGATTATTTCAAAGACATAAAGCGACGGCATCTAACGCATGGGCGCCTGCAATCTTATCTACCATCTTTTTCTACCCTCGTCTTATACCAATAAGACGTTTGGCATCCAAGGTGTTCCAATCGCCGCGTCTCAAAATTTGCAACAGCCTTATTTACAGAGCGGTGCCATTCAGTCTCTGCTTCGCGACATCTTCCCAACTCTCGCATGGGATGTTACATGCGGTAAGGTGGCGCTTTAGGACGTCCCTCACAAGAACTGGCCTCCTGGAGTCCGCTTTCCGTCTTTTAATTGAGAGTAAAAGACGGCCTTAGGGAGTCGACAAAACAAACAGAGACGGCATCACTGATATCCGTCACTTAAAGTTAGTCGACACGTGGTGTAACAGGCCTTAAATCTTAGATTTCGTACATACACATACATAAAATCACGCCTCTTTCCCAAAGGGGTAGGCAGAGACTGCATCCTTACACTTGCTACGATTCTGGCATACAATTCTAGCTTCCTCTACATTCATCAATCTTTTCATGTATATGCACGTCGGTTTAGAGTACTCCTGACCCGACCTTTCTTCAGAATGTCCCCGATTTGATCATGGTACGTTCGTCTAGGCCTTCCTCTCCCAACCTCTTCCTCTCCTCTTCCCATTCACGCTCGTCTTATAGATCTGATTAGTCAATCTGTTTTCATTCATTCTCTCCACATGCACAAACCATTAGATTTCGTACTGCTGATAAAAACAAAAAATATAAAAATAAGAAGCTGGCCGCGTCAAATCTAATTGCTCCATTTACCTCAGCAAATTTGACGCGTTCCGGGTTTGATTTCCGATCACAATATTTCAAGGTCGTTTTGCGGATATTACACCCGTATTATCTGCTAAAATGCCGTTAGACTGGCTATTAAAAAGTGAGTTTTATTAAGAATAAATTATCATAATGGTTTTCTTGCATAATTCGAGTTTAATGGAAGTCCAATGTCAACAAAACTACGTAACGTGACGTCGGCGGCGGCGTCTTCGAGATGGTATTATAAATAATGAATGATGACGGCGAAAATAGTTTTTATGAGCTTTGTAAGCATTTCCTATTTTTTACTTTTTCTGTACAATAAAGAGTTTACATACATACATACATTTCAGGACTCAATAGGTATTCTTTAATATATGGATGCAGATAAAATATTGTATGCAACTGTCCGTAATTAGGCCTTAAAACACTCATAATGACCCTATTATGAAACTCTGCTACGCCTCGTTTCATAAAACCGAACTCTTGTTTTAAGGACCCCTAATACGACACTGTTGCATAAATAACTATTCTTCTTAATAAAACATAATGCTCCTATTGCTATTATTGTAAAAGCTTCTGGGCTCAGCTTCTGGGAATAAGCCAAACGTCATCTCTCATCCCTGTCATCTGTATGACATGAGGCTGAACACGAAGTTGAAATATATGATGCGTTCACTTGCTGTAAAACTACTATAATATTGCTTTGTTTCTTTCGCGGAACATTGAAATGAAATGATTTTATTTTGCTGAAACAACACAGGTGTTACATGGATATATTATTATCACCTATATCTCGGTTTATATAACGTCCCACTGCTGGGCACAGGCTTCTTCGTAGAATGAAAGGCTTGGGCCACAGTTCCCACGCGGGACCAGTGCGGATTGAGAACTTCACACACACCATTGAATTGCTTCGCAGGTCCATACAGGATGTTTTCCTTCACCTTAATTTTACTTCTTTTGATTTCACTAGAGGGATTGAAGTATCTTTGTTGGTAAATAAACAAACATACATTATGTTAATAGAAACGTAAATCCTGGCGCAGTATAAAACAGAGTAGTAGTTGCTCTATATATCTGCCTCGATTCCTTTGAGCTATGTTAATCTCAAAAGCTTGGCATTGAATGAATTGGAACGAATGCATTCGAGTTTTCCTTCTGTAAATAGATTTACATCATGCTTATACTCCCCTGGGTGCAAGCATCCTCTTTCATTGGGAGGTTTCGCGTTACCATGTGAGCTCCGTGCGGATTGAGAACTTCATACCAACGTCATTTAAAGTAGGTAACATTCTACAATCTTTAATTTTATTTTAATGACTTACATCAAAGAAAAGTATTGAACACAACTAACATTTTTAACACAGACAGATTTGAAGTAAGAGATCGCTAATGAGGATCGGAATTATTACCAAACATCCCTGTCCATGATAATAATATGTATAACCACAGTATATATAGCTTCCATACTACTTTAGCTTTTACTTTAGTAGTATGGAAGCTACGAACAAATGGATCGAAACGAACACACTCACACAGACGCGCGCTCTACACGGCCTCTAAGGGGGTCTCGCGGTACTGCAGTACCTAGTAGTAGTAGTAGGTGCTGTGTGAGTGTGTTCGTCTCGATCGTAGCTTCGTAGCTTACATACTGCTTTAGCTTATATATATATATATATATATATATATATATACTGTGGTATAACTTCATAACCCGTCTTAGATATGAAGGATTTGTAATACTTACCTTAAATTTTACATGTAAATTACGAAAAAATCACGTCACCCAAAGCACTGCGTTTGCGTCGAACTCACGTGACAACGGCCATGGACCAAATACTTTATAAATTGCATTGTTATCACATGACCGTTGCTATGGTAATTGGCATAATTGTTATTGTTTTCACTTAGCTGGTTGCTTTAGGGTAAAGTTAAGGTGAAATCTGATTGTAGCTGTCCGGCGTCCATTAAACGACGTAATGTTTAGTTAAAAGTGTGTTTATAATTGAATGGGCTCGTATTATAAGTAAATATGTCAAGAATAATGTTATAACTAGCTTTTGCCCGCAGCTTTGCCCGCGTGAAATTCGGTTACCGTGCGCTTTTCCCTCGGGAGCTGTGCATGTTTTCGGTATAAAAAGTAGCCAATGTCACTCTCCGGCCCATAAACTCTCTCTACGCCAAAAATTACGTCGATCCGTCGCTCCATTTCGACGTGAAAGACGAACAAACAGACAAACACACACTTTCGCATTTATAATATTGGTATGAATAAGGCTACAAAGGTTTTTCGCTTGAAAAATTTTATTTCCAGTAGTGGGAAATTTGGTATACATGTAAGTTGGATGGTAATGCAAGTATAGTCAACAAAAAGGACAGTCGGAAAGAAAAATTTGTATAATTTTTTTTTTAATAAAAAAATAATAAGGGATTTGTTTTATTTTTTTCTTACGTACGGGGTGGTCCCCCCGACTTATTTTTTTTTGGGAAAGACATACACATTACTTGTGTACGTAAATTTCAACATACAGACAGCGGATGCTTCTTCAGGTAAGGTACCCTAAAAATACAACCGAATTGAAAACTTCCTCCTTTTTCGAAGTCAGTTAAAAAAGAACGAATTGAAGGAAATAGACGAAGCTATAATTCAAAAGTAAAACGGAGTATTTTTTGTCGAAATAAAATTAGATTACAGGCCAAAGGGACCCTTTATTGCTTCCGTAAAAAGATACTGGATTATTTGCAATTTAATTCCCCAGACATCTCCGCCGAGAGCTATCGATTACGTTTAGTAAGACTTACCTAATCACAGTATATGTATAAGCTAAAGCAGTATGGAAGCTACGAACAAATCGATCGAAACGAACATACTCACACAGACGCGCGCTCTTCACAGCCTCTGATGGGACTTACGGCGAGACCCCCTTACCCGTACCCCTTAGAGGCCGTGTAGAGCGCGCGCCTGCGTGAGTGTGTTCGTTTCGATCATAAATTCGTAGCTTCCATACTGCTTGAGCTTATATATATATACTGTGACTTAATGTAATAATAAAACGGATCAAATTTAATTCGTTTTTTGAGAAATTGAATAGGTATGTTCTCAGTTTATTGATAACAGATGTTTTATTTCACAGGTTTATGGTTAGACTTCGATTTTGTCAGAGTCAATCATCAGTACAAGTTCTTATCAGTCAGTCAGTTGGACGGAAGGACGAAGGCGGAGAAGGTCTTCGAGCACGTCAACGAGGCGGTACTGGGTCGGTTACAGGGAGTCTAGCTGCCCATCAGCTCAATTTCAGCTCATTGAGACTCCAAATGTCTGTTAAGTACCAGCAAATTCTTCTACGCTCCGACTTCTGGCAAGAGGTGTGGTGTTTCGTCGCTTTACAAAGACCACATTGAAAAATCCCTTAGTTTAGTTTAATATTGCCTGTGGCCTGCAGGTATTTAAAGCACTGGTTAGGCCGCTTATGTAGTAGTGCTCCCTTCTCGGGCTGGAGCGATCTCAGTATCAGTTTCTTCCGCATCCAATGTACAGCTGCTAGATTTGTCGACAGCTGGGCACTCTCTGACCGGCTTCATGCGGCTTTGCGGAGGGACGTAGCATCTCTCTGCATTTTGTAGAGAGTGCTCAGATGAACTAATGGAATTGTTGCCTACAGCTAGCTTTAATCGTAGCCGTTAATCATTTCATCCTCACCATCTTGATGGATGGTAATGTAGCAGTGCCCGTTTTAGGCGGAACATTTTATTATACTTGACTAAACTGTGGAACTAACTTCTTAGGACCAACTACGGGATCTTTAAAAAACAAGCCTACCAATCTCTTAAAGGATCGGCAATGCACTTTTGATACCTCGTGCTGTTATATCTATGAGTGGAATTGTTGCTTACCTACAGCTAGCTTTCACTACCATAGTTCGCGTAGCCGTTAATCATTTCATCCTCACCACCTCGATGGATGGTAATCTAGCAGTGTCCGTTTTAAGCGGAACTTTTTATTATGCTTGACTAAACTGTGGAACCAACTTCTCAGGACCAACTGGGATCTTTAAAAAACAAGCCAACTCCAATCTCTTAAAGAACGCACCTTTGATACTTACCCCTCGTGTTGCTATGTCTATGAGTGGCGGTATTATTATAGTTCTTCGAGTAGCCACCACAAAACAATGACATTAGTTAAGCCAGTAAAAGCCATTTCACCCCCGCTTCCGTAACACAATTCTAGACTATTACATATTGGCCTAGTGCACAAGGGAATTGTAGGACACACCTAGTTCAATCCACGGAAATGACAATGGCCATCAACGAGGCGAGGCAATCTAGTGTGACCTAATTCTCGAGATTAATCGCTGGCTGCAAAGGTATAATTGGCTTCCGATATATAATCGATGTATAGAAATTAGTGAAGGTGACAGGTGATAATTTAATTCAGTTGAAAAGGGCACAGTAAGTTTTTCGAATAACGAGGCGTCAATGTTAATTACGTAGTTGATGAAATTAATTAAATACAACGTATTCAATTCGAAAAAATTGATATGGGGAAGAGGAAGAAGATGGTACAGGCAAAGGTAGGTAAGGTAGGTAATCATCATCTCAGCCTATATACGTCCCACTTCTGGGCACAGGCCTCCTCTCGGAATGAGAGGGCTTGGGCCATAGTTCCCACGCGGGCCCAGTGCGGATTGGGAACTTCACACGCACCATTGAATTGCTTCGCAGGTTTGTGCAGGTTTCCTCACGATGTTCTCCTTCACCGCAAAGCTCGTGGTAAATTGCGCACATGAATTTCGAAGAACTCAGAGGTGCGAGCCGGGATTTGAACCCACGACCCTCTGCTTGAGAGGCGATAGGTCAAACCACTAGGCCACCACGGCTTCCGATAGGTAGGTAATGCTACAGGCAAATTGTACCAGTAATTATTGAGTTTTGGCAGAAAGGATTGGTGCATAGCACATAGGTAATCATGAATTACGAGTCTTAGGAAATGTCAAAAATGGCCAAAGAGCAGTCAGTGGCAGTCAGCTCAGAATTTATATGAGAGGTTTTATAGCATCGTACAGTCGCCATTAATTATATCGACCAAAAAACGTAAAAGAAACATGTTTATTATATACAAGATACTAGTCGTTACCTGCGACTTCGTCCGCGTAGAGTTCGGTTATCGCTATCCCGCGGGAACTAGGTAATTTTCCGGGATAAAAACTACCCTATTTCATTTTCCGGGACTCAAACTATCTGCATTACGAATTTCATCTAAATCGGGTATGCGGTTTAGACGTGATGTAGTAACAAGCAAACAAGATAAACATTCAAACAAATAAACATTCGCATTTATAATATTAGTAGGATGGGAGTTCCTCCTTTAGGTATTTTTAAATTTATTTAAATCGCTTGTTAATACTTGTTATTGCAGCGGTACTGCAGAGATAGGAAGAATTTCAAGTGTCTTCTTATTAGGATTTAAATATGTGACAGATGAGCCCCTAAACTGTGTAGTCATATGAACTTGAGGAACCCTAAAATTTTTAAATAGCACGCTCGACTTTTGCCTTGTTCGTTGTTCCAACATATTTTAAAGGTACTTACCTGATAAAATTTCTGCGTTCCTATTCAGAGAGTAAAAATAATATATAAAAGCAAATAGCTCCTTCGACTTCCTCAATCTTAAAATAACATTAAGATGGTATTTAAAGGTCACGACGTTCGATTCAGTGATATTAAAAGATACTAGGGCAAAGCAAAATAATGGTAAGTGACTGAGAAAAATATTGGATGCTGAATTAATGATAATAGGGCTTCTGATTGAGTAACTTTACTTCTTTACTTCCGCTGGCGCTACAACCCTCTGTGGGACTTGACCTCCTTCACAATTTTCCTCCAGTCGTCACTAACATGTGATTGAGTAACAAGAAGCTTATTTTGACTAATAACCCCTCGAGCAGAGGATCGTGGGTTTAAACCAGGGCTACTTGCGTATTTACATTTGAAATTTCTCACGAGTTTTACGGGAAAGGGATACCCAGAAATAAAGCTTTTCTCAAAAATGACGAAGGAAAGAAACGAAATTAGAATAAACTTTTTCTCAACAAAATATATTATGACATTTAATTTTATTCCAATAAAATTTTTCATGCTTTCTCGCTTTTTTTTCATAAAAAAAACAGCCCGTGTATTTTTCCACTGAAAACATCACAAGCTATTTCAGATGCAATACAAAAAAGTCTGGAGTTCCAACAAAATAACTGATAGCAGCCATTTCAGTTGACTGTGTACGACTTGTGTGACTTGTGTGTTCCATGGCCGTTTTCACTTTTTAAAAAGTTTGAGACTAGACAATAATAAAAATTATTGTCGAGCTAGCGCGGCTGCAAACTTTTTAACTTATTGATTTCTCGCTGACCATAAACTATGCACGTAGCCTTCTGAAGGGCTACTCCGAAACACAAAATTCGAAGTTCGTGTCGTGCGGTCCCTCTGACACTTATACTATTTAATACGAGAGCGAGAGGGATCGCACGACACGAACTTCGAATTTTGTGTATCGGAGTAGCCCTTCTGATACCACGTGTAGACTTTTACGGACATTTTTGAGAAAAAAAAATTCTAAGATAGCCTAGACATAGACCTGGTCTGAGAATAAAAATTATTATTATAGCAGAATTTGCTCTTAATTGAATAATAATTTCAATTATACCCGGGTTCGACTAAGCTTAAGTAAACCTAACTAAGAGCTTAAGCGGGGTTAATGAAACAACCTTAAGTTATCCCGAGGATTGAAACAGAGGTTTGTAATCAGGCGTGTTGCGGATGCCGATTATTTTAGACTCACATCTCACATCCTTGGATGCGGTTACCGATCTGAAGATTTTTGTAACTAAAAATGTACGAAAAGGAAAAGAGGAACCGTCACTGGAAATCTGGTATGGAAAAACGAAAAAGTGACGAAAGGAAAACAGAAGTAATACATAAAATATTTATTACTAAGTTTATTTTTGTAATTAAACCCAAATGGAAGATTGTCCATTATAAATTGGGAGCAAAATAAAACAAGCAAAAAGTTAATATTTCACACGAAAACACAAGCCGAAACATGAATGCACAGAAAAACCAGAAAAATAGACCAGCGCTGGGAATCGAACCCAGGTCCTCAGCATTCCGTGCTGCGTGCTATTCCCCTACACCACCACTGGACAGGAGACTAGACACGAATTTTTCCTATGCACCCATATTTCAACTTTGGATTCTTTTTCATTTGTCACTTTAGCAGCGACACTAACGCCATCCATGGATCTACGTTCTCAACGAGAAACATTTTTTCCACTCCCGTCGAAGCTATCCGCTCACCAGGGACAAGAGATGTCGCTATTAAGCAATCAAATCAAGATTACGCTTTTTTTTCGGCTTGTGTTTTCGTGTGAAATATTAAACTTTCACGGGATAACCGTAAAAGAAACAAAACGTAATCTTGATTTGATTGCTTAATAGCGACATCTCTTGTCCCTGGTGAGCGGATAGCTTCGACGGGAGTGGAAAAAATGTTTCTCGTTGAGAACGTAGATCCATGGATGGCGTTAGTGTCGCTGCTAAAGTGACAAATGAAAAAGAATCCAAAGTTGAAATATGGGTGCATAGGAAAAATTCGTGTCTAGTCTCCTGTCCAGTGGTGGTGTAGGGGAATAGCACGCAGCACGGAATGCTGAGGACCTGGGTTCGATTCCCAGCGCTGGTCTATTTTTCTGGTTTTTCTGTGCATTCATGTTTCGGCTTGTGTTTTCGTGTGAAATATTAAACTTTCACGGGATAACCGTAAAAGAAACAAAAAATTTGGAGTTGAAATAAAAAAATGCAAAAAGACTCCAAATCGTAATCTTCAAAAAGTTAATGTTGTCTAAATCAAGTTATAACTTAATAAGTATGTTGACTCAAAACAAATGATTCCGGTTGGAACATACCTATTTACAATTCGTCATGTTTCTGAGTGTACGTAAATATAAGAGGTGTTATTTTACCGGCTTGTCATTTTTACCATGGGACAAGATTCCATTTTCTCTGATATTCAGGATGGACAATTTTCCTTGTTGATGTATTTAAAATTGTAATTTTTGTGCTTTAACGTATAATTTCGAGTTGTCCATTTTTCATTTTTTTTTATTCGACTGGAAGGCAAACGAGCAGGTGGTAAGGGATCACCACCGCCCATAAACATCTGCGACACCAGGGGTATTGCAGATGCATTGCCAACCTAGAGGGGCCCAAGTTGGAATACCTCAAGTGCCAGTAATTTCACCGGCTGTCTTACTCTCCGCGCCGAAGCACAACAGTGCAACCACTGCTGCTACCACCAAATGCACCAAATGATAGTAAATCGAGAAAAGATATAAAGTTCGTCAGCGTGATGGGCAGTGCCATGGCTGCTTTGAATGTAAACTTTAAATAATGTTAATGATATATGGTGCCACCGACACTTTATTCTCGATATCGTCTTGTTGGTGATTTATTAATTTATTAGTTAATATTGAATTAACTAACCTTACTTAAAAAACAAAACTTACTGTCAAGTATTTACTGTAAGTTATAATTGTCAAATAGCGTTAATAATTTGGGAATTTTTTGTTTATTTTACAGACTAACTTACCGAGAAGTTATCTAACTAGATAACTTCTACTTAGATAACTAGGTACTACTTCTTGATATGTATCTACATATCCAGTGAAATCCAAATTGAACCAATGCAAAAGGCATACAATTTCGCACTTATAATATGAGATATGAGAAGTTTTGAAACTTAACGCACGCCACATCATTACGCATTAGCAATTAAAGTAATTATTTTCTTATTAAAAAAAATCAGCGATGAGCTGATTTGTAGAATTCCCAGTAGGTATGAGTGGTCCCGGAAGAATCTCAGAAGGTTAGCCACCTAAAGGCTATATAACATAGCTGCGCTGCGCGGGCGCAGTCAGTAAGACTCGTGTTGTGACCGTGACTTTTGTTTTCGGAACGTAAGTGTGAACGAACCGTTTTAAATTGAAATTAGAACTCGTGATTGATGCTCGTTTGTCTGACAGTGTTTTTTTTGTGTTTTGACGTTCTGTTTGCTCCTGTATCTTATTTGAATTGTGGAAATGGTTAATCGTGTTTTATAAACGGCGATAGTGTTTGTGAACTAGCATTTACCCGTGGCTTCGCACGCGTGAACTAGATTTGGCAGTTAAATTGAATTCCATGAAAATTTGCAAAACTTAGATACGCTTGGTCTTCATTTTCTATTGTACAAAGAAGATCTGTGCAAAACTTCATGTGAAGAAATGAAAAGAACGAAATTACATAGCTTAATACGTAAAAGTAAACTGATATAATTTCAAAACAATTACATTGGTACAGTCAAGTGCAAAAACATGTGTCGAACCACTCAAAATATGTTAAGTAGGTACCACATTACATCGGAAAAAGAGTCTATGGAATATATTTTTAAAGGGTTAGAGAAGTGCACATATTCGAACTGGACTGTACAGAAACTACAAATCAATTCAGTTTAACTAATATATGTAAGTCAAAATTACAAATAATATTCAGTAGGTCCAGCTTTAGACAGACAGATAAAAGTATAAGATAAAAGTGCATTTTGCTGTAACAGGTTTTTAACTATTTTTGAATAAAGGAGTCATTTACCGATTATTTTTATCATTTTATTTTACTTATTTACTACAGCAAAATTTATATACTCGTAGCATCACAGTTCTAAATCAATACACTGCCAATATTTAATTTTATCTACGTAAACCTTTTATTGTACAGAAATAAAGGAAAAAAATTAAAAACAATAGACAAACTAAAAAACATAATATAAGTAATATATTAATGGAATAGAACCCTCCATTTCATTGATTGTCTCCGTAAACCGCCGACATGTGCGACAAATTCCGGTCCAATGATGTGCGATAAGGTCAAATTCGGGGGCTTTTATTTTGCTTACATTGTGTCTCAATATCTCGTACTCGAGACTTGTACGAGTTGTCTGGCGCCACAGAATCGGGCTCAAACTCATTACTGAATTAATTAAGCTTCGAAAGATTTTACTATTTTTAGCTTATGCTAATGAACTTAGAAAGGGCTGTTAATAAAGGTTAATTTTAACTGAGGTCAAGATACGGGAACCGTGTTGATGTCTAAGTTTTTTGCGTGAAATGTCTCATCATCATCATCATCATGTCAGCCGAAAGACGTCCACTGCTGGACATAGGCCTCCCCCAAGGCTCTCCACACAGACCAGTCTTGTGCTTTTCGCATCCACCGCGATCCCGCGATCTTAGCCAGGTCGTCGCTCCATCTTGTTGGAGGCCTACCGAAATTAATGAATGAAAGTGAAATGTCTGCTTACGAAAAACCTTAATAGTGTAATCTATTTTTCGTTTACTAGTAATTTCGTGTTTGATGTATCTGACGCTCGTCAAAGCTTTCGAAGTAATAAGATTGTTAATTTAATATTTTATCTCATCATCTCGGTATTATAAGCTGCCGGACTAAATGCTGTTGGGCTATATGGTGCTGGGTACAGACTGTGATTGAGCAGCAGGGCTACGAAATTTGAAATTCGTGTCGTACGGTCCCTCTCGCTCTCGTATTAAATATTATTAGTGTGAGAGAGACCGGACAGTGCGGATTGGTCGTTTCAGACACACCACTGAATTATTATGTTTTCCTGTTAAGGGAAAGCAAATTGATTTAGACAGGTTTTCAGACTTATCTTCCAGCGACAACTTCGAAGACTGCAATTGCTATTTCAGTCGCATTTCTAAAACTCTGGACACTTACAAGTCTAGGGTTTTCCAAACACGTGCACAATCCATCATTGTGTTGTATCGTTGCTTACCATCAGTCAGGCGTGTTTATAGTCAAATTCACGCCAGTTTTGCATAAATATAGCCGCTATTTTGATGCGTCACGAAACGACACCTCAGACAATGTAATTTACATACACACACGCTGTCATCAACATGTTCAATACCATAAATAATTGCACATGTATTAAACTTCTTCCCTATTTCCAGGTCAAGATGCGCTGCCTAATACTCCTAACCCTG
The DNA here is from genome assembly GCA_037349165.1 of Choristoneura rosaceana. Lineage (NCBI taxonomy): Eukaryota > Metazoa > Arthropoda > Insecta > Lepidoptera > Tortricidae > Choristoneura > Choristoneura rosaceana. The sequence goes on along the minus strand of JAZBNJ010000012.1, from coordinate 9,644,339 downwards.
GTGGCCGCAGCGTACGCGCGTCCAGCCCTCATCTTCACCCAGCCTCTTCAGCCAATCGGCATCGAGTATGCCCACTCCTCCGCCCCCCTCGTGCACCCCCACCCCGCCGTCGAACAAAACGCAGCTATTGAGAGCCAGTTACCCAGAGAACTGTTGAAATCCAGGGATTTCTATGATAACCCAGCGGTTGCTGAGGGTCTGGCTAAAGAGTCCTGGTTTACTAACAAGGAGATGCAGGTGGTGGAAAGGGAAGCTGAGAAGATCCCTAGGTCGAGCATCTACAAGATAGTGAAGAGCGCTGGATTCTTGGATCGGCATTAAGGTTTCGAAATTTAGTGAAACTTGGATAAGTGGAATCTCAGGTGATCAGTAATATTCATCAAAAATTAAAATCAGAATCAGAAGTTCATTTTGCAGAGAGATCTTTTACATATCTTTTTTCTAACATAACCAGCGCTTTCAGAAAATTGACGGGAACAATATTTTTCTGAATTTAGTTTATATTTTGCTTCTTAACCACAAACAGCATAAACTACTCACTAAATAAAATAATTAGGGCACAATAATAAAACACAATTGTACCTAGAGTGCATAAAAAATACAGCGCTACTAATAGATGTTTTCTTGTAATTACTTTAAATTTTGTAGATATTTTCCACTTTGCAAGTTTTTTGTACGATAAACTGGTAGCTTTACATATTCTGTCAATGATGAAGGACCTTCTTATAAATATTTTGTATCAATTGATAACACACATTTTGTGATTTGATCGTGAACATACATACATTCTCTTTATCTGTTAAGTTTTGTATCTAGTGCTCAAAATTGCTTTTGAATTACAACATTTTGAAATAAGTAGTTTTACTAGTTGTAAGTTTATATAAAAGGCTATAAAATAGATATATTTTTAATGTGTTTGTAAATATTGAAACATTTGAATGTTAAATATCGTCACCTTGTTTTTAATAAGCATTTTACTTAGTTATTACTAAATGAAATAGTCATAACATAAATTTTAGTGTTATCTAAATCTTCATAAAGTAAAATCAAGTCATTTAGGATACTAGTAGAGATTTTATAATGTATTTTAGTTTCTTGGTAGGTTGTAAACTTTTTATTATGCATGCAGGTAATTTAAATAATTTATTTAAAATACTGAATTATAGTTAATTAGTGCGAAGGTAAACTTGTCAAGAATTTTTACTATTTTGTGTTAATTTAAATTCAATGTTACTATTTAATATAAAAGTAGTTTGTGCATGTTTTTTAGAAAATACAATTGTGCATGTTGTGTAGGCAAATGCTAAATTTAATATTTGTCTATGGATTTAGAATCACCCATGGTATATGTATGTAGTCAGTTAAAATATAAACCATATCTTGTTTCCTTGACTATAGAATCGTCTGTTCATGTTATATATGTTTCAGTTCCATATCTATATACCCCATGTATCTTACTGTTGATTTACACTCAGGGAGGATAATTTTCTTGGTACAAAAATAAAAGATATATATTATTATGTATATTTCTAGGTAGATAGTTAATAAAGAGCTGTGATCTCGAACAATAAGTACTTATTGTAAGTTATTGTTCAAAATTAGAATGAAATAAAAAACTATGTTTGATAAACTAAATTCTTTTATTCTTCACACAATCACAACTTAGGTATTGTTTTATTAATTTTTAAATTTAATTTACTATCTCGTTTTATTTTTTACACAGTCATGTTAAAAAAAAGAAATCAGTATGACGTCATGATGACGATGATAATGATTACCCGCCAGTTTTATTCTTAGGGGCTATTTCGCCACCTATTGTTTAATTTTATTTGACGGATAAATGTGATGCCGTCTCCGTCTATTCGAACAAAACAAACAAAGACGGTATCACATTTATTCGTCAAATAAATTTAATCAATGGATGGTGAAACAGGGGGTTAGTCACCTATAGCTACCTAATTAAACTAATTCGTAATCGACTTATTCGTAATACTGAGTAGTCATCGGGGATCAATTTTTGAATTTATATTTTTAAGTACCTAAACCACCTTGCGTGTCGCAAAAAAAATACCAAATAAAATGTCAATGATATTTTCACCGGCGTACTTCAAAAATCGACCCCTGGACAGTTAAATGACGAAATTACAGATTAAAAACTTAAATAAAGGACCTGAGGCTATATTGCCGTTTCTGGCGCTCGCGATCGCAATCAAATGACAGATTTCGCAAACAAAAAGTGTAATTTCATTGTAATCGCGCAATACGGCCTCAGGTCCCTTAAGTTTTTCACCTATCTTATACCCCGATTGTATAAGTCATCCAAGTTGACATTTAATGCCACTTCATTGTCCTTGACCTTTAATATTTATTACCCGTAAGGTCCCGTTTTATCCATGTCACATCCCTCTCCGTACGTGGGTTTCTTGAAGCTTCTTCCCCTTTTACAGGTCACCCAACACTCGTGAACGGGTTTTTGTGAAAAATCTGGAAGTCAAATGGTTCTTTATTCATACAAATAATTATTTATATAAAAAAGTTAAATTGCATATGTGTTTGTAAGAATTACGTGACAAAGCCAATTCATATTTGTTACAAACTTGTGTCCGCGGATTGTTTACAGTGACCGTACTCGATAGCGACGGCGTAAATTATTTGTAGAGGAGCTCTGTACGATTCTCCATACAAATAATTTACGCCGTCGCTATCGACTAGGTACGGTCACTGTAAACTCATGGTAGTGGTACTGTAGTCTAGACTAGTTTTATTGCGAAAACATTCACAACAGTAACGATATGAACCCAAATTAAAGATGGTAGGTAGTGTCTCTTTACAAAAACAATTGATATTCAACGAGATTCAGCATTAAATTGCGGGTGAAGCGTTATTCGTTGCACCACCCAAAGCCTTGCAATGCGCTAAATTTGTATGCAATGAACGACGCTTTACGACATCGTCAAATAATGCTGTTTACACGAGACTTTGTTTTCGATTGCTCTACGGCATTTGGATTATGCAACATAAAATGTAAAATAAATTAAAAGATAGCAAAAGTGACAGCAAACAAAGAAATATATCATGGGACACTTGACAACAATTAACCTAGTCCCAAATTAAGCAAAACTTATACTATGGACAGTAGACAACGGATAAACATACTTAAATATAGATAAAAAAAATACTGAAATACATATTAAAAATCCATAGACCAGAGAACAAACATTCGTATTATTTATACAAATATCTACCCCGGCCGAGATTCGAACCCGGGACCTCAAGCTTCGTAGTCAGGTTCTCTAACCACTTAGCCATCCGGTCGTCATATTTAATAATATAGTATTTCTGATTAAGTCCCGAAAGATATTAGGTGTAGTGCAAAATTTCTGGGAAAACTGGGGTTGTCGAAAACATTAAAAAACTACACTGCAATGATGTTCGATATCCAGAGTGAATTGTTAATCATAATCAACCAGAAGTCGTCTTAGTATTGCTGAGCAACGACCTCCCTCTTACTCCCATTTGCATCCACGGTTTCCCGCAATGTAACCCTCGCCTCACGATGAAGTCGTCAGTCCACCTACTGGGAGGCCTCTAAAGCTTCGTCTTCGTTCGGCGTCACGACTCGAGAACTTTTCTCCTCCAATTGTTATCTGCCCTTCGAGCGATTTTAATAGTCACAAATTTTTTAAGAAATACGTTATTGTTAGAAAATGCTCACTTTATGTTGAGCAACTTAATAAAATACAATCGTTAGAATAAGGGGCTGTTTCACCATCCATGGATTACTGTTAACTGACGGTTAAATGTGATGCCGTCTCCGTCTATTCCGAACTCCGAACAAAACAAATAGAGACGGCATCACATTTAACCGTCAGTTAAGACTAATTAATGGATGGTGAAACAGCTCTTAAACATAATAAAATAATTTATTTTAAGCCCTAAAGAACGAACTCTCATCTCCAGACTGACTTAATACTATTCTCATTGGCGCCCAAGTGGGTGTTCAAGTTTCCAGTGTAATCTGATCTCTGAAGTACCCTATAGCTAAACGTTTTCTTAGAATTATCGAGATCTCGTTTGAATGGTTCATAACTGGCAGGTATAAGGTTTCGCAGAACAACTCAGTTTCAGCAATCCTTGAGTCAGCTTTAGTTCGTAATAAAACTGTTGCGAGATACCGTACTCGTACCTAGCAGTGGAAAAGTAATTTTTCCTTTAGTGCTTGATTTCTTGAGATATTTTAAGTGAAGTCTTACTGCGATTTGTTTTTCTAATTTTGCAATAATTGCATGTTTACTGAGGTCAAGTTGTATTTCACCCACTTAGATAATACTTATAGTAAATGTGACTTGGAAGTTGTACAGATATTCAGTTCTGTTTTGATGATAACGTAAATACAGTCAGCAAAAAGTGCAATCAGGATGGTGTTTTACGAAAACAATCATTTGGTATCCTGAAAATATAGGTATAATTGCCAAAGATTTGCCTAAATGAACAAACCTTGGCTTATCAGTGATACTTGTTAATTCTGTGAGCTCAAAATGGTTGCCAACCCGGTTACGAGTAAAAGCATCAGAGCTGATAGCTGCTAACGATTTTATACAATTTGCATTGTGAGATCTGACACAGATCTGTGTATCATAATAGTAGTAGGTACACTGAATTACCAAGTATCACCGATAAACCTCTGGTTAAGACGACCTGGTTAAGATCGCGGGATCGCGGTGGATGTGGAAAGCACAAGACTGGTTTGAGTGGAGAGCCTTGTGGGAGGCCTATGTCCAGCAGTGGACGTTTTTCGGCTGACATGATGATGATGACCGATAACCCAAGGTTTCCTTTTTGTATATGTATAATAGGGGGAAAAGACCTGATGGAAAGCAATCACTGCGAAAAGCACCGCCGCTCATGGACATCCATAATATAAACTGAGTTACGGTTGCTTGCCGGCTCTTTGAGAAATGTGTAATCAGTAAGGTAGTTTTTGGATGATCCCCAAGTTGTACCGGTCCGGAGACACTGGCGCAGAAAACTGATGCCAAATTTTCCAAATTTTTGCTACGCTGATTAGATTACCTTTCCGACTGTCGCAGTTGAACTCGTGCATGTCGCAGGTATCTATGAAGGTGCGCATTTCCCCGCAGGAGTCAATCCCGCATATTGGGACTTGGTCGTGGCGGCAGATGTCAGCTATTTTACACTCTTCCTCCAACTATAAGAACAAAATGAACTTAAATAAACCAATGTCTCGTAATGTACCTTAACTTGATCTTATAATATTTAAGAGCTATTTTGTCAACCTTGCTTTATGTAAAATAAAGTATTTTGATTGATTGATTGATTTTTGATTGTAATGTTAACTTTCGTGATTTTCACTCATAGTTAATACCACAATTGGGACTTGTCACGGTAACAAACGAGTAATAATGTTATGGTAGGTACATAATGTCATGAGCAATGCCATGGTACAATAGAAACCAATAGAGTAGGTTTATATACCATAAAACAGTAACAGCAAGACGACGTGACTCCAAAAATCGACAAAGTGCGAAGACTCGCGCACCGAGGGTGTCAAAATGCCCATATCTACATAATGTACTTGTATAGTTAAAAACTGCATATATCTATTTTCAAACACGGAAACAAACCGCAACGTGGCAAGCATACATACATTATCTCTCATTACTTCTGTGATGGCTTGACAGATGTTGTCCCAGTCTTAATAATATAATTATAAAAGGGACAAATGAGGGTCACCGCAAATTCTTCTGTAAGGTGAAACTGTCGGTACAGTTTCGTAAATGTTTTATTGATCAATCGAAAAGCAAGAACGTCTAACCTTGTTTTTACGCAGTTAGACTTTCGCGATTTTCATGCATAATTTGTAAACGAAACGCGGTATTATTCCAAGGAAAGGATGTTTTGTTTACCTTAACGTTTGTACTTTTCCTAGAAATGCGAAAACAAATCAACAATGCAATAATCTTAGTTACCTATATTATTACGAATGCAAAACATTTCCATTTGTCCATTTTATTTTTCTATCACGTTAGGTACAACGTTGAACGGATTTGGATAAAATTTGTTATAAAGATAGTCGGATCTTGGAAATAATACATAGACGTTTTACATAATACACTTTTATACCGATATTTCTCCGGGTCTTGGACGTACTCATGTAAAATTCGGAAATGTTAACAAGTTAGTATAAATAAATTTGCTTGGGTGTCCTTCAAACAACGTAAACGAAGAACACGAAATAATTATTAGGAATTTCCATCGGAATTAAAAAAAATACAGTACAGCTCAGCCAGACGTTGTTCACGCGAGCGGAATTGCGAATAAATAGGTACAAGAAGTATGTACTTTTTTGGTGTTAAGTCACCTTACGGGCCAAATTATTTTATATGAGGTACTATTTAGGGGTTCTTTATTTACCCACAGAGCCTTGCTTCAACTATTTACTGAACCACCATTTACTGAAGACCATTCCAGGTACAGGTAGGTGAGTTTTTAAGTTGATCTCCATTGGTTTCTTCCTTGACCGACCCTCGCCCATTTCCTCATACCTAGAATTCTCCAAGAGAACAATAAAAACAAAACGAAGATCTCAAACCTTTGCAGACTCGACGTGTGCTTCGCATCTCGATATTGTCAAAGCGGAAAACACAATCGAAAATACTATTCTCATTATTGACAGTAATTACGATAGTAATATCATAATTTATGATAATAGTGGTACATGTTTTACGTCGCCATTTTGTGAACCAGTTGCAGGTAGCGTGTGAAATTCGTTCATGGCGGCGAAATTTTATCGTTGGAAATAAAATGTATTAAAACTTTGTTACATGTTCTATAAAAAGCAAAACGGGAGCGAATAAAATAAATGTATACCTAGGTTTTTACCGTAACATTTTTGGGCTTCACGTTTTCTTTGTTTTCGTGAACTCAATGGAATCAGAGTGTGGGTGTAAATGAAAAGAAGTTTTTTTATTTATTTTAAGTCCCCTCCCACGTGGCCCGTTGGGAAATACGAACTTAACTCGTTATTATACTGATTTGATTTAAAAAATTAAGTTAACATAAATGAAACTTTGCGTTCCATGGGAATTACGAATACCTAATCCCTTCTTTTTAGAGCATTATACTTACTACAAGTTGTCTACAACTTGTCTTTGACATGGTTGTTCGTTGTCAGTCACTCCAGTAATCCATACCTACTATCCATACTAATATTATAAATGCGAAAGTGTATTTTTAAGTTTGTGTGTTTGTCCGTCTTTCACGTCGTAACGGAGCGACGGCTCGACGTGATTTTTGGCATAGAGATAGTTTATGACCCCGAGAGTGACATAGGCTACTTTTTATCCCGGAAAAATGCAGTTCCTGAGGGTACAGTGCGCGATAACCGAATACCACGCGGGCGGAGCCTCGGGCAAAAGCTAATCTTATTATAAATAAAGTTATTTTACAAAAAGTGTCTGCTAGTTTAGTAGCTATATTTTCAACTACAGAATATATCAAATTAATGAGCTGATAAGTTTAAAAGTTTAGCTTTAAAGACCTACGTGAAAAAATAACTAAACCGAAACACGCCTTAACTCTCTCGTCAATGGAGTCGTGTTCAAAGCGCACATGTTTTTAAACTTTGTACGTGCGTACTGAGTGTGTTGAAACTTTCAACCCCAAAGGCCCTAACCTAACATATTAGCTCTTTCAAGGACACAAAACGGTTGTCTCGTCCGTGTTAGCTAACAGAGAAACCCTGGTGTAATTTTTATGATTGCAAACGTGTTAAATAAAACCCCCAAAATTATGTAAAAAAAAACTAAGTCCGCCTGAGCTCTATTGGGCAGATTGATAGGTACACGTAGGTACATGTAGAATATTTTTGGACAGGCAATTCCGGCCTATAGCGTCGTGGCAAGCTTTTGTATTTGAGACTTGAATTGTCTAAGGTACTGTCACGTAGCGTTAGCAAACATGATGTAAATTGTGCGGTTGAGATTGAGAGGCTTCCTTCAGCAATTATTGTACTTACTTATTCTACTGAACAATGGTGTTGTTTTTTTTTTAAATACTAGGTGTGCAACATCAATTCAGCTGTTCAGTATTCAACAAAAATGTCTTCCTCAGAACGCCAAATGAAAGACAACTTGCCACTAGTATCCACCGCATTCCTGCAACTTTCACGATATCACCAGTCCATCTAGCGACAGGCCTGCCAACGCAACGCTTCGTATTCCGGTTCGTGGTCGCCACTCAAGGACGTTCCTCCCTTAAGCAAAGTACCTACTATAGCTACGTATGACGAAATTTTGATCAAGAAATATCTAGGAAAAAGTTGTTCTTTTTATAAGTAACTATGTAGGGGCAAGTGTCGTACATAGCAGTAAGAACTGTCTCCACGTTTACTTGATGACGTAGGTAAAGATGAAATAGAACTTTTAATGAAACAGGAATAAGTACTTAAATATTCATATTCTATTTTTCGCGTTCAAATTGCAGTCGGTGTTGAATTCCGGCTTTTTAAAAGAGCGCCCTCGCTTACAGGTGACCCAGCACTCATGGATCGGACGCTGTTTAAAATCTGAAACACGTTAAAGGAAAATATGCGGAAATGTTAAAGGTTACAAAATCTGGTGGCGGTAGGTAGAGTCGTGTGGGGTAAAGTGGCCCCAAAGGAAGAACAGCGCCGTTCGCAAGACCGGCAGATTGCTGATTTGGGACCATTTCGTGACATGCATAACTGTATTTTGTTTTTTTTTTCTTTATTTTATTTTTATCCACTTTTGTCACGAATAAATGTTTTCTTTCTTTCTTTTAGTAGGTAACTGTACGCAACCCAATACATTTCAGTCTAAAATGTATGTGTTTGCGTAGACTGACGTAAGTTTACCCCACATAACTCTGAGGATCGCTGAAAACTAGCGATCATTGTAATGTTCTTTGGAGGAGAGTCATGGACATTATGTCCATGGACAGTAGTGGACGTTTTACATGATGACGCTGATGATAATGACGATGAAAATAATGACAATGTCAATAATGATGATGGCGGTAATGATGATAATGACAATGGTGACGATGTAGAAGACGATAAAGACACCTTTCTTGCTGTCACAGTTGAACTCGTGCATGTCGCAGGTATCTATGAAGGTCCTCATCTCGCCGCAGGAGTCGATGCCGCACATTGGAACTTTGTCGTGCACGCACAAGTCTGCGATCTTACACTCTTCTTCGTTCTACAAATTCAAATCAATTTATTTTCCAGAATACGGTTACAAAGGTCCAAGTTATATGTAACATTTCGTAGATTTTCAACCTGCATATAGGTGTACAAAAAAAGAAAACAAAAATCGAAGGAGATTCATAACTCTTTGTAATGCAGTCAAAATTTTTTTTAAAGTGAAAAGGAAGTCCCCTTTCATTAAAATTGACTATATACAATAATTCCCCTCCATGTACCTTCATGGACTTGTACTGTCGAACGATTCTACCAAGGAAGCATTTGTATAAAATGGGCCAATCAACTTTTTTACCGACACCAATCTGTCCGCGACATTTTGACATTTTTCAAACAATTGCAGATTTTTAGGGTTCCGGAGCCAAAATGGCAAAAACGGAACCCTTATAGTTTCGCCATGTCTGTCTGTCTGTCTGTCTGTCCGTCTGTCTGTCTGTCTGTCCGTCCGCGGCTTTGCTCAGAGACTATCAATGTTAGAAAGCTGTAATTTTGCACGAATATATAAGTAAACTATGCCGACAAAACAGTATAATTAAAAATTCAAAAACATTTTTTTTTAGGGTACCTCCCATAGACGTAAAGTGGCGGTGATTTTTTTTTTCTCATCCAACCCTATAGTGTGGGGTATCGTTGGATAGGTATTTTAAAACCATTAGGGGTTTGCTAAAACGATTTTTCGATTCAGTCATTTGTTTGCGAAATATTCAACTTTAAAGTGCAAATTTTCATTAAAATCGAGCGTCCCCCCCCCCCTCTAAAATCTAAACCGGTGGGTGGAAAAATTTGAAAAAATTCAGGATGGTAGTCCGTATATTAAACTTCCAAGGAAAACTATAGCGGCTAAGTTTGCTTGAGAATTATTAGTAGTTTATGAGTAAATAGCAGCGTAAGGTATAAAATATACCTAAACTTGGAAGATTCCGTATAAAGTACGAAATCCTTAGAAAAATATTACTTAATTTTTTCGTAATGGCTCCGGAACCCTATTTTGGGCGTGTCCGACATGCTCTTGGCCGGTTTTTGTAAGTAAATATGTTTTTTCTGTAATTTAATAGATGGTGTACATGAATACATGCCATCCTACGTAAGTTCAACCTATTAAACCGTGAAATATCTTGTTGGAAGTACGATTTTTTGCTAACGCCAGAGACAATTTTGGTAACACAGGAGACACCCAAAGTGTCGGTAAAATAGTTGATTGGCCCAAATATCATTGCATAACCTCGCACTGTCGAACATTGGAACTCATTATGACATTTACTGTGAAAACGTTCTACGGTAAGTACGGTAGTCAAATGGCTCAATTGTACATATTAATTAACACTAAGTACATATAAATAATTGTGAAAAACTATGTCTTCTGTTCGGTCGGGTATTATAATGGTCGTGTAGGGATCGGGTTGAAGCCAAACTAAAGGATTATCTGTACTGACAGCGTCAAAGTAAAGTGCCTGACTAAAAGCTTTCACAAAGGCTCCATTCATTCGAGCATTTAACCGTATTAGCTCGGTCTGGATTCCATTTTGTTATATTATTTGTATCTATAAAACATGTTAACGTTTAGTTAGTATTTTATGCAACTGTTGTATAAGTGAGGTCTTAAAATGCGAAAGGCGTGGGTAGCGATATGAGCCGCTGGCGAATATTGCTATGAAAGACGCCGTGAGCGTTTTAAGACCAAGTTATGCTTGTACAGATACAATAGTTTTTCTACGACTACTTTTAAATCATCATCATCATCAGGCAAAAGACTTCCATTTCAACACACATCTGACATGTTCAACACGATATGAAATAGGAATGAAACGAATTAGGTACGTTTCCCGCCAATTCCGGGAATGAAATTTGACATAAGTAGTTATTTTGTTTATGGTTACTTTTTTTCTATTCACGTTTACTTGTCAGTGGCGCGATCACTTTTATTTTATCACTAATACTGACCTTAATAGTTTCGCTATGCGCATTAACGTTGATTATTAGATATGACAGGATAGCTGAAAAAAAGAACATTTCCAGTATTACTAATAACTAGCTTTTACCCGCGGCTTCGACTGCGTGGAATTTGGTTATCGCGCGCTGTTCTCTTAGGAATTGTGCATTTTCCGTAATAAAAAGTAGCCTATGTTACTCTCTGGCCTCTAAACTAACTCTATGCTGAAAATCGCGTCGATCCATCTCTCCGTTTCGACGTGAAAGACGGATAAACATACAAACACACACTTTCGCATTTATAATTTTAACTAGTACGGATTATTTATCACTAACACCTGCAACTTCATCTGCCTCCCTCGGGAAAAAAGTTGCTTATTGCGGTCTGTAACAGTATTTCTTTTCATTAGTAGAAAGATGTCTTAATTCATTTCAGTACTTTCAGAGCTTACACTTTACGTCCAAACAAATACACAAACAACGTTGAAAAGTATCGACTTTAGTCGAAGAGTGAAGTGATTTCTACATTATACAGGCTCAGTACTATAAATAGCCTTTTCTGCGCCCTGTGCGAGCTGCTATAACTACGCCCTTGTTTTTTTTTTTAGATATTTAGGTACAATGCCTGGTTTGGCCATTCTTGCGCCCCCCAGAGTCTACGCCTGTGCCTGGATACCGGCAGTGCACAGGCTGTCTTCAAATTATTATTATATATTTAGGCAAGTTATTTTTAACAGCAACAAATTTTTGTTTCAATTTATGTCACGCCTTTGACGCAGTTGCGTATTTAGTCGCATGATTTTTAAAAGTCATAATGTAATGTTTGTCATAATTTTTGCAAGTTAAAACTGTAACAATGAAAATGAAAATATCTTTATTTAAATTCAAGAATGGTTGCACTACTTACTCACTACCTACTGACATTTTGGACTTACTGCAAAATTGTTATAACAATATCAGAGATTTATTTAACTGATTGCATGTAGAACTCTATATAAGATACACGACCAAGTGCTCGACTCACTAATGCCCAATAGACGACACTCTGCTGCCATCTCTATTGTTAATTACATAAGATTAAAGATGCCAACTATTGGGACAGTGACGAGCACTCGTACTTTTACCATAGCTCAGGTTTGTTTAATAACAATTCCAAAAAATTCATGGATTCGGTGATAACCTAACTAATTTAGAAAAGTAACAACCTGACATTGTCCTTTCAAAGGTCTTTTCAAATATCTCAAAACGGCTAACCTGGTTTTAATCAAACCATAACTAAAAAGAGTCACAAGGAAACTCACTTTAAAAAAAATCGCATCGAACTCGGTTCATCCGTTTAAGAGCTACGATGCCACAGACAAACAGATTATTGGTGTCAAACTTATAACATCCCCGTTTTTGTAGCGGGAATTAAAAATAGAGAGGTCTGTATCAAGCCTCACAATTTTTACTTACCAAATAACATAATCATAATGCAGCTTCATAATATCAAATTGCTTTTGTCATTTTAGTTTTCGATTGTTAAAAGTACGCACGCACTCTTCACAATTTAGTATTAACATAAAGGTATTTCGTAATAAAATTTATTGAAACACACTATAAAAGAAACAGCAAATCGTTTCGCATCCAGTTTTATGTCTTTATTTCTTTGAGACGCAAATGGGCGAAAGAGTAAAATTGTAAATGCAAAAGATGTTATTTTTCTAGACATTACGCAGTTAGTTTCGATGCTATTCTAATTTGTTTTGAACCTAATGTTTTTCTTTGAGTAATCTGTATTACTTATGTATAGTAGGGGAGCTCAACAAGGATTTGAGGATTTTGTCAAGCTCGGCAGATTAATATAAGGGAGGATACTTTACGCGCTGTTGAGTACCTCCAGCAAATATGAGCCGAAAAAGAACACGATTTTCCGCGCTTGGGCTCCCTTACTATTTTACGTTGTCACTTTTTCATGTGAACAATGAAAAAAGATTATAATCACAAAAGCCTTTTGTTTTTTCATAATTTTTAATTCTTAGTAAAAGTTTTCTTTCCTTCACAAAAACCTAAATGAATATAGAGTACTAAGTATATCAATATAATCGTCATTCTACAAATGAAATCACTTTAGTGCTAACTAATGCCTATAATGATTCGATTTGTGGCATTCGAACATGGAGGATGTAGACAATATCTAATTTTGCTATTTCTGTTTCTTTGGCTAGTTGAAGTATAATTTTGATAGTATTTTATGCGGCGATTAACCTTAACAGTGAATAGTGATCACAAAATTAAATATTGCTCTCGTGTCTGACATTTTTTAATGCGCAAGTTGTTTCCACGTGGTTTCTGGAATTTTACTATCAAGTTACAAAAACTACAATCACCGTACAACGTTGCCTCTCGAAAGAGAATACTTTGACACTGGCGAAATTGTTCTATTAATTAGGACAGAAGCCATATTTTAAAAGAGAATGCCTATAATCATAAGCCTGAATAATTTTTACTTGACTAATGCCATTTTAAAATGACAAACCATGCAAAATGGCTGGAGTGACAGCTAGTGCTGCAATTAGTAACAGAAGAGCGTATCAACGTTCCTAATTCAATCAAATCGCGCTTAATAACTATAAATCATATTCCGTAAGAATATGACGAATAAAGAGTCTTGATCCTTTCTGACTATAAAAATAAAATGAACATTAAAATGTATATGTATTTTTTTTCTCATGGTGATAACCTTATGTTCGTTAAGTACATTTTTATGCTTAAACAGCCCGACGGATTTGGATGAAATTTGCTACTACTTTTTATCTCGATATTCCCACGGGATCGGAATAAAATCTCAAAATTTCAACCATTGGGATTAGAGACTAAACGTTTAGCACGAATGTTTTGTGTCATGTCAACGGAAGCCACGATAGTATCGTGTTATGGTTTGTACGATAAAACCATATTATGGTTTTTGAGAATCCCTGTGGAAATTTAGTAAAATACCGGAATTCCAATTTAACCGCCGGAAGTAATGGTTTACACGTGTCGTGCGAAGTCGCTGGTAAATTTCTATTAAAGATAATAGAGTAGGTACAGTCGAATAAATTAAATTATGACCCAGGTTGGAACCTTTGTGCTACTAATGTCATATTGACATCTCATACTTTTGTCAAGGAAATTATAGTAAAATTGATTATTAAAAGGATCCCTGGATCATGATTCAATTTGTTCGATCGTACATTAACAAAAGTAACATAGTCGAATCGATGTTTAATTACAAAATTAGCAACCAACGCTTGCCCGAATCACGTACAGACAACTGACCTTTAAGTTTCCCAGGATTTACTTAATTTGTTATAAGTGAACGTATCTTGTATTTACGACGATGCAGATATTACAACTGTAGTTTATAGTCTGCACGTACCTACATAATTGGCTAATGATTATAAACTTGCTTGCATTCCTGCGAAGTCTTATTTGTGCACTTAGTTTGAGAAGTAATTGTTTTTACTGTGATTGATTTTATATTTTACATCTTATAATAATTTATAATTTTATACCAGCGTTTTAAGCTCAAAATAACTTTTTTTCTTAAGAGCGTTAGACTGTTTCCCTATTATTATTATTATTATGCATCTTGACAATAAATGCTCTTGTACTTACATAAAACCAACGTAACACTACCGTGTTTTATTTGGGTGGAGTTCAAAAGTAAGACTCCTCCATGAGGGTAAATAATTAAAGTTTGTATGAAAGTGCACAATACAGGTACTCGTAATTTCAAACGGAACCGTTTCCAGTCACTCGTTTTGTATGGTTACCTACGATTTAAAATGTTCCAATTTTTGCTTACAATCCATTTGCCCTTATTCATTATTATCCATTTATTTACGCCACTGCCATTATTTGACGTATCATCATCTTAAGGCTATTTGTCATCCAGTGCTGGGTACAGGTATCATCTCCTTCCAATCTTCGTTGAGCCCGCGTTGGAAATACACCTCCTGCTTTACTCTTACATACTAAAAAACTCTGCATCAAAGTAGTATTTGGTAGTCATAGTAGAACTATATATTATACAATAAGAAATACAGATAGGTTACATATAGAGACTTACAAAAGTAAAAATACTTTATATTAACCGTAAAAAAACTAAGAAAAAGTATGGTATGGCAAATATCAATGATCAAGACGGTTGGTCCTAGCAGTACATAATTATCGCCACTATAAGTGGCGCGAGCGTCGGGTTGTGACCTACTTGTCCGGCGTCCAGGGGCCATCATGGAGCCCCTTCTCCTCGGTAAATATCGCAGATTCATTAAATTTATCTACTGAACTCACGTAAAGGCCGTTGAACCGTTACAACCGCCCCTGATCTTTAGGGTTACGTAGCCAAAATAGCAAAGGAACTCTTTTAGTTTCATTCTGTCCCTGCCTTACAGAATGAGATGCCTGTATGTTCATATTATGTCTTTTATTTGCGAGCTATAAGGACTACGTGAATGTCCTTTTTAGAGCTGAGCTGATATCTTTAGTTAACCATAAGAGTTTTCTTGAAGATGCCCACTTTGCTGTTGGAGGTTAAGCGGTTTCTGTAGTTACCATTTTAATTTAATTTCAAATACGGAGCCAGTCGTAATTTATAATCTGTCACTTTTGCCAGTTTTATGTTATGTGCCGGTAATTTTCCAAGTTACCTTTTCACATTGTCCTTAAAAAATTCGAATCCAGTAGTATTAGTAGTCTCAAATAGTGTATTAGGTAGAAATTTTCTGTCAGGATTTAAATCCGCAATGACGCATACTTTCCTGTGTGTTGTCTATTTGTACTTAATACTATCGTTGTGTCTTGTGTTGAAAATAAATGTATTTTCTTTCTTTCTTTTTTATAATTTTGTCAGAGTTCCATTACTTTTACGTGTTCTCTCAGTGGTTTTCTTAAGATTTCATCAGACAGATTAAGTACTTACCTACTTAAAATTCATTGTAATCCATTTACCTTTTTTAGTAGCCGCTTTGCTGATCTTAGCAGCACCATCTTACCAGTTACAAATGGACAGTCTGGATGATTTCCTCGTGTACCCTTTGGAAGCACCAGTGGTAAGCCTGCACGTGATTCAAATAATCCAAAAATGTAATTTCAACCAGTAAAAGTTTTGTAAGTATTTGATTGCTTTACCAGAAAGTACAAAAGCGGGCAGTGTTAAAGAAAAGCGACTCTTTTGATGACTTTATCGAAGAAAAGTTGATGCAGCACTCGCAAGCCTTGGAACAGCTTGTCAGAATGGTGCAACGGAATGAAGATGTCACTAAACAACTGATTGAGAACATAAGTTTGCGTTTGGAGAAGTCGAAACTGCCTGAGAAAGTGGAGGTACAACAACCAAGTAGAAGGTTTCATAGTACTGACGCTAGTGATTATAATCCTTTCTCGAGGTTCGGTGAAAAAGTTCCGAGATATGGGAATTTGATGAAAAATTTAATGGTTAAAGAGTACAGTCATGATTCGGAGCCTAATGTTATTGTAGAGCAAAGTTACAAGCCGGGGCAGAAACTACGAGCAAGGCGCGCCTTCTATACACAGAGCATAGTAGAATGACTGCTTTTACTTACAATCATTTATATTTTGATGCTAATTTGTTTTATTTCAATAAGCAGTATGTTCGTAAACTACAACTTTTGTTGAAACAATCTAAAGCAACAAATTAATCAATATATTTATTTCAATTATTATTTATTTATTTATTTATTTTATTTTATAATTAAATCTGTATACCTACACCAGCCAGCAACTTATTACTTAATACAAATTCATAATTATTTGTATTCCATAATCTTATCATTCCATCAGAACTATAATACTAAAGCAAACCCTATTTACTTTACAATAAAAGCGTGCCAAAATTTGTTACCTACTTTATTGTCTCCTTACCACCCAGCTACGACCAATAGGTACGTAAATCATGATATCATGAAGTCTGTCACCAGAATGCCCACACAAGAGGTTTCTTGTCATTCCAGTTCACCCGTCGATCACTAGATGGCAGGCAAGTGACTGTACCTAGTATCAAGCCTCAATCAAAAAGCCCATGGTGTAGAGTAGCCCTAATTTGCAAAAGGACTGTAGATCCTGTCTGTGCGTTTGATGACAACTTTGGCTACGGCAGGTTCGATGATGTCTGTCACATGATACAAGTTAATTGTTTCTGGAAATATAGTGAGTATAAAAGTATAAAGCCGGGATTAGTTATGTGCCTTACCTACCTACGAGTTCTCTATAAATAAATGTTTGAACTTTTCAGATTTCTCCGTGGTTTCTAATTGCAAGCCTCCATTTTAGAACGAGAAAGGATGAAGTGGAAATAAAATTGGTTTCTCGTAATAATATGTTTAATTCATAATTATTTAATAATGAGATTTTATTGTATTGATAGATTTTAAATATTTTTAGGTGTTTTATTTCTTTTTCATCAAAATACTCATTATCTATCCAACTTCAACGCCGAGCTCCTTTTGGTTAGGACAGTATTCATCATCCTTTACGTGCCTGAAAACTGAAAATTCATAATTGAAATTGTGCAAGTTGCATTACATTGCGGCGCTCTGTTGCCGACTTCTAACTCGTTTGCTTTACGGACTTGCAATGTTAATACGTACAAAATTATTTTCTTGCAAGTCTAAACTGGGCTTAATTAATGGAAACTTGCAAAAAAAAACTAGATGTAGTCGATAAACCTCGTTCAAATATAAACTTTCTATACAATCTAGAGCTTCTAAACTGAGCTTAACACATAGGTAAATCAAGTTTTTTATCCAAGCAAGTAGACCATAAGACTATATTATATTTTTTATCCATACAAGACTTACAGTATAGCTCACTCCTGTAGTTTGGTGAGATTAATAGGTTATGTGCCTTGGTCTGTTTGAAAAAAAAAGAGGTCGGATTGACAACTATCATTTCTCAAATGTTGCCATGCAATGACACATAAGTACACACACACACACACACACACACACACACACACACACACACACACACACACACGTGCATACACATACATACGTATGGCGTACGTATACGTATTTTTTAAATCAAACAGGCCAAGGCACCAAACCTACTTATTAATCACACCAAACGCATGGTTTTCCGAAACAAAGTTTCAATTTATTTTTACAAAAAAACAGAAAGTGAAAAAAAACCTGTCTACAGGAGTGAGCTACATTATAAGTCTACTATCGATAAAATATAATATGGACCATCTTAGAAAACTCGAGGGACCCAATTGTTAAGTGTCTTACCCATAACATACTCGCAGGAGTACTCGTACATATCGCACAAGTCTATGAAGGTCCGGGCTTCGTTGACGGACTTGCCGCAGACGATCACTTTGTCGTGGAAGCAGGAGTATGCGTGCTCGCATAACGTCTTCAGGGCAGTCTGTTAAATAATGATCAAGATTTTTTTTAATCGGAGAAGGTTTTCGGTTGCCTTAGACGGGATTCGTCCGAAAATCACTTTCTTTAAAAAAAATCCTAGCTCTCATTGATCGTCGAAGATTTTTGTATGTGTTTCAGCCACAACTTTTAGTTTTTAACTAATACTAGAAATAAAAGTGGCACACCAGCGCGAACCGGCGTAACGAAGTTAATTATTTCAATAACATTAACATTCCTTTTTATAATAGTTTTTCGTTTTGCCTAATTTTCACCAGAGTTGTTAAAGAGTATGATGTTGTTATGACGCTGAGAATGATAAGATTCAAACATTTTCCTTCGAGCAAGATAGAAACCAGCGATCAGTTTTCAGTGTATAAGACAATAAGATCCAGTAGAAAGTATCATAAAATTAATTCAGAATATTTCAGCAGACGGTTTAGTTAGCTGTATATTGATACACGTGAAAAGATTTTCAACGGAATCTTCAGCTCAAATTAGATCTGCAAGAAAATTCGTTCAAGTCACTATACTTTGCGACACTCGATTGACCACTTCAAAATCGTCCAATTTACGACTTTGCAATGTAATTATAACTTGGATGATTTTTCTCGCAAACTGGGCTTTCAATCCAAACTGTTGTCACATCTTTGACGGTACATTTTAAATAATCATCGATCGGTACGCACAGAAACATTTTTAACCATAATAAAATAAAAAATAAAATAATTTATAAGAATATTAGACACAATAACTCAGCCGCTGCTAGAATATTGCATATAATTTCAAAAGTAGCGGCAGAAGAGAACCTAAAACTTAGACACGACTATACTTGAAACTTTTAGGTAATTAACTAAATGCAAACAAATTTCAGCTGCCAGATGAGGTACATTGAAGGATTTTTTTTAATCTATCATTGCAATACAAACTGGTATATAATTCAATACAGAAATTTAAATGTTTAGATAGTTTAATGGGGGAATTTCAATACTTAAGACACCAATTGACGTTGTTTTGTTCACATTTAGTTAGAAACCAATCCAAACCAAGAAAAGTACTCGACTTTTTTCTTTGTTAAGTTTAGTCACCCATAAAAACTTACCAATTGCGATTTATCAGCTATTATATGACTATGAACTGATATAACGACGCAACTAAAAGCAATTATCCTTTCAGGAGACATGACTTCTAATAAAGCGATATTAAACCTCGAGGATACTCTGACATCGTCGCAGTAATACAACTTCAAACAAAATACAATTACCGGATATTACTGTACTTGTACCAGCAATATTGTCAAAACAGGGTCTATTCAACACTGATTCACAAGCCGCATTGCATCTCACTTTTACAAATAATGTTTTACGCGTAAGACTGAGATCCAATATGGCTGCTCTTCGACTTGAATAGAAGATCAGGACTTTACCTATAATACTAGAAAGTGTTTAGGAATTTAGCTGTTCTAAGACAATAAAGCAGAGTTCCAATTAGATTAACATTTTGGTTGTTGTTACGATGGAAATTCCCTGGACTAAAACAAAGAAACAATGGAAAATTTCGGTTTAAGTTTGCTTGTACGTCTTCAAGCCCCGTCAATTGTTTTTGAGGATGTTAATAATTTCGTCAAGGAAATTGCTTTGTTTGAAAATTAAATGCCCTGCCGCAGTTTATTTAAGAGTTGATAAATTGATTACGTAATGTGATCGGGAAATTTCGAGATAAAATAGATTATTGGTATTACTTTGGAATGATGTCAATGGCTGTCTTATAATATAATGTAATTTAATACTGAAGCGGAAGACGTAAATATTAAATTATAGGTGAAGAAAAATCGATTCGTGCTGTGTGTTTAATAGTATTAGTTTTAATGATACTTTTCATAACATTATTATGCTGATTTTTTTAAAGTTTCCACTAATGTAATGTATCTCTTATCCATCGACCACTCGTTTTTTTTTATTATAATTATGTTTTATTAAAGAAGCAGTAATATTTAAGATGAAATATCATATCGACTGCATTAGTTGCTTTTATTTGCAGGTGGTAGGACCTTGTGCAAGGTCCGCCCGGATTGCTACCACCATCTTGCTCGCTAATCCTGCCTTGAAGCAGCAGTGCTTGCACTGTTGTGTTTCGGCATGGAGAGTAAGACAGCCGGTGAAATGACTGGCACTTGAGGTATCCCATTTTAGGATTCTAGGTTGGCAACGGATCTACAACACTCCTGGTGTTGCAGACGTTTATGGGCGATGGTGATCTCTTACTATCAGGACACCCACTTGCTCGTTTGCCATCCAGTCGAATAAAAAAAAAAGTACTGATGTATTATAAATTATATATTATTATTATAAATATCGAATAGTCCTAATGGAAGATCTGCTCAGCCATTTCGAGAAAATTTATTCTTATGTGTAGTTTTTTTCGGTATTTTTTTTGTGTGTATATCACAAATAAATTATTTCTTTCTTTCTAATTTCCACAAAGAAGACGTAAGACAATTTAGCATTAAAATTCAAATATTATTTGCTCCTGTTAAAAGTGTACGACCTTTATACTACCTATTTCGCTCATTTAGTAATCAAATGGAATGGAGGCCGTGGGGGTGCAAGAGACGTTGGAAGACCTCAAATGCGTTGGAGGGATGATATCGGGAGAGTTGCAGGCAGTAGCTGGATGCAGACGGCTCAGAATAGAGCAACCTGGAGAAAGCTGAAGGAGGCCTACACCAAATTGGTTGAGAGAGGCTTGAGATGATGATGATGAGTAATCAATTCAATCTTTAGATCACATTAGTATTTTTTGGGGATGTCGCCAATATTAAGGTTAGTTAGTTATTAGTTTTGATTTGTTCGTTGGTGGATTTAATAAATAAAGTTCAAAGTCAAAGTCAAAATCTCTTTATTCAATTTAGGCTATGATAAGCACTTATGAACGTCTAAAAATCTACCACCGGTTCGGAAAAAACCTCTGTTGAGAAGAATCCGGTAAGAAACTCAACGAGGTATTTTTTTTTAAACAGATTCACAATTTTTGTACATGATATCTATATACTATACATTACAAGTATTTAACACAATTTTATTTTTAACATAGTAGGCGTAGGGGTAGTAGGGGTAGTAATGCGGATCAGAATTATTTCCAAATATCCCTGTCCATGATATAATCATTAACTTTATAATAAGCTTTAGATATTAACGTCTTCTTGACAGTAGACTTAAATTTTGTATCAGTTTCGTTAGTAATATTTTTTGGAATTTTATTATAAAAACGTATGCAATTTCCCAACTTGTTCATTTTTATTAGCTCACTATTTGTAATCACAACAGCCAGTGGATTATTAAATGTATAATTTACTTGATCAATGAAAACGTTATATGATTTATCAATCGTTCATTCCTTTGCAAGAATAGCGACAGTGGAAAGATAAACTACTAAGACGCAGAAATGCTATTTTTTTAAACTTTATAATTAACTTCTCAAAAGTAGCACTAAGGCGCTTCAGTAGTTTCCTTTCCACTAAGCTGTTAATACAATATATGTAGAAGGAGTTCTAAAATTTCTTCTTGCAATCTTATGTTCGATACTACTACAGAGTTGAACTTGCAAATATTCTACTAAAAATTTTTTTTTCTTGGTGTTGTAAATATAGAGGTACGTTGAATTAAAATGATATGATTGTCAACACACGGTAAACAATAAAACAATTTATAGCTATGTACCAAAAGAAAAATATTCGTATGATATAAGAATAGAATAGAATAATTTTATTTGGTGTTAAAAAAGTTCTAAATGTAGCAGTAGTTAACAGGGCATCAAAATGGCTGCCACTCAGCAAATGCCGATGTCTGAATTTCTTCAGTCATGGCGGTGGTCTTCAGGGCAAACAAGAATAAAACAGAATATATATATTGCATAACTTTACGGGAACCTATAAATATAAAGTTGAAGTTGGGTTAGTAACGAAATAAACAATTGGTAATCAAAAATAGTAAAGATTTATTAGAAAATTAAAACTATCTAATACATTATTTTTGTAATATAAACACAATCTTAATATATTTAATTAAATAATTCTGCTGGTGGTACAATAACACTTTACTCGTCATAAAACGAATTGGTAGGTCTCCTAGAGGCGGTCAAAAAATTTCTGTCTGCCGGACAGCTCGTCTGTTTGTAATCTAGAAAAAAAAAAAATGTTTTCATTCAATGCTGGCATAAATACAACTATTAGCATACAAGATTAAGTAAGAAATGGCAGTGGGCTGGTCATAATCAGCACCTACTTATATCTATTGAAGAACCGATAACAACTGGAACGACGAGTTTTTGAGTGCAGACCGCAACTTGGTCCGCGTAGTGTATAAAATCGTCAACATAGAAGTGGAGTTATGATTTGCGAGAAGCTGGATCCAAGGGGCCGAGGAAAGGGTAAAAATGCGAGTTTTAGACAAGGTCTTCTTATTTACGGCTACGGAACGGACCGATAATGACAGGGAGGTATAGATGAAAAACTTAAGTAAATTACCTGTTGTGTAATAGTGCATGCACTGAAAATTAATATGGGGCTGAAGTAATTTTTGAATATGGAACGTCGACTTATCTACACGGACACGTTACTACTACATACAACAGGTAATTTGCTTGAGTTTTTCACCTATACTGCTGAAGACACCAGCCATCACATTATAGGAATAGTTGAACGGTACAATTGTCACGTTATAAATAAGAATACATAGTGGATTGATACAAACTTCGCCTTCTAATGCAGTTATAGTCGAACATGTCGCAGAGGTCCCGGAAGCCCATGACGTCCCCTGCGTGACTGAGCCCACAGATGGGCACGCGGTCGTGGTTGCACACCTTAGCCATACTGCACCATTTGGCACTCATCTGAAATATGAAGCAGGGGTCTTGCTATAAATAAATTATTATAAATGCGAAAGTTTGTATTTGTGAGTTTTTCACTGAAAGTGTCTAGTGAACGAGTTGACTTTGTGAGTTCGCTTTGTTAATTAACTAAGACGTTTCAATGGTTTTATCAAATCACTAAAAACAAATCCGATAAAATGAAAAAAGAGTTGCCTGATTAGGTAGATCAAATAACTGATTTTTTGTAGGTAAATGATATAATTTCGTAGTAAGTAAGTATGTCTTCTAGGAATAACTTTATTTAGTCTCAATGTATAACAAATTAAAAATAGTTGCATTATAACCAACTAAGTCCTCGATCAAACAAATTTCTATTCTACTACTTATTTGGGAGAAAACGAAGAACAGAAAAAATTTCATTAACCTACGTATTAAATCTATGCCCAGGGCAGAAATTTTACATTTAGAATTTGCCTGTCTAAATCGGGATTTCAGCCCGGAACATTTTGTAGTTAGGGCTAGTTACCTCTACCTTATCCTACCAACCGTAAATTGGATCCAATTATTCATATCATTGATGTACACAGGGTATTCCCGATTAAATTATACCTCTCAGTAGTCTACGGCCCAATGTTTAACCCTCCAAATTTTATTAGGTCATGTACGCCCCAAGGGAAATTTTCGGTCGAACCACAACTTTCGATCCTCAACATATTACCAACTGTCGTGTATGGTAATAACATCATTAACGTTCTGGGCAATGAACTCACAGGTGATTAAAATAAAGAAAATTACTACGATATTTCAATGACAAAGCCTTAGAATTCACGTGTTGTAAAGCGGTAGATATTACGTACAATACAAAAACAATACAATGACTCTATATTGAACACCAATACATAGTAAGCAGTACAGAAAGCACAGGTATATAGAGATTTTCCAAGGTAAGCAATAGGTGTACGAACGTACTAGGGTTGTAACAGATATAGTTTTATCGGAACCGAAAGCGGAACCCGATATTTTTAATTAAGTTTATCGAAACCAGAAACCGGAACCAGAATCGGAGCCTGAGTAGGTGGACGAGATGTCAGCGCAGCTCATAGCAAGCACTTTAGGCTCTTGCTTTTCTTTTAAGGTTGCGGGCGAGCAAAGTAATTATTTTAGTTCAATGACAGAGTAGTCGTGGCTGTGTTTGGCAGTGAACATTCATGAAGACTTTTTTTGGAATTTGTATTGTTAATGTGGAAAAAAGTAGTTTGATCAGAGAGCATCAAAGAGCGCTGCTCCGACTCTCACATCATCCTTTTTTTAAATATTTTTAATATATTTTTTTTTATTCAAGATGTCACGAAAGTTTTAGAAAAAAGTATCTTTACACACACTCTCTGGTCGTCTCGGAGGTACTTTCTGTACCTTCCTTCCCATGGCGATGTCTTCGGAGTCCCGGTCGGGAGGAGGCCCGTGGCCAGCCGCAAGTGACAGCAAGCAGCAGAAGAGTAAAACTGGAAACAACAAGTATGAATAATACCTGATTGTATCCAAGAGCGGATCCAGCCTACAGTCAGAGGAGGATCGTAAATGGTCAAAATATTACTGTTCACTGGAAATTTATTTATAAACAAACAAATAATATACCTATACAATAATTAACAGAAATAAATAATTAAAAAAAAACTATAACTAACTTACTCTAAACCTAAAAATCTTTATTTACAAATATTACTTATTTATTGTAAAACAACATTAATCAAAAAACATAATCAATTAAATAGTCAGTTTCAATATATCCAAGTATTAATTAAAACATAATCAATTAGTTAGAAATCATTTAGTTTATTGTCCAAGGCCCATTTCAAAGATTTGGGGGAACACTAGCCCAAGCTTTATCATTCTGAATGAAGACCGTCGTGTCAATTAGTTTACAATTTTTTGTTTATCTCTACTTAGGATACATTTATTTTTAACATTAGCATTATTAAAATCAGTTGATCTTTATAATTACTATATTATGTATCTCAAAATCACAAGACAATTTGCATAAATGGAAGAGGCTCTTTAAAGGTTATTAATTATTAATAAAATCTTTAATCTACCTTTTATTTTGCGTACAGATGCCATCGTACAGGTTCTCGCTAACTCGACTTCAAATGAACAGTGCCTAAGGCGGTTTGCTATTTCTCAGTGTATATATAATCCAGAATGCCTCTGTTGTATTTTCTGTGCGTAAACTTCCTCCATGATACATAAACACAATAACATCGGCGATGGAAAGTAAATAGACATTATGCTTAATCACACCGTTTTAGATGGTTAAACATTTACATATATACAAGGTGTTAATTAAGTTACTGAAAACCAGAAAGCACTTTGCTCAGAATTGGGAGTAGAATCAATACGTTACGTTTTAAATCAGGTTGTATTTTTAAATCCTTTTTTTTTGTACCCAGTCTAAATGTTATATGAATGCATTAGGTATGTCCATTCTTTAATTGTTTTAGCGAAGTTGCATACTACTTAGATTATTTAGTTTTGCTAAAAACGACAAAGCGCAATTATCAATTACGAATTACGAGTATAGAGTTAGTAATCATGTAGAATTAATGAGTAAGCAAAACACACGAATATTTTTTTTTAATAATCAAGGTCGAAAATAAATGCAATCAACCAACTTAAAATGAAATAATTATTTTTTTTGGGTGTATGAGGTTTTCAGGTTATTTAATTAACACATGGGCTTTTTTACGGTTCTCTATCGTTTGCCCGAATTTCATATGCCCGAACGCATTATTTTCTAGAATTTTCATTTGCCATAAAGTAATTTATTTCTGAAATAGTAATTTCTTCAGAGTTGATATTAAAGTAACCTAACCTAACCTACTGCATTCTATATGATGATATTTTACAAAATCCTGAAAACAGCACGGTTCTATATATTTTATGGCAAACGTTGGTATGGCAAGTGATATTCGGGCAAATGAAATTCGGGAAAGTAAAGGTAAACACTTTTTTACACCTGGTATGACAAGGGGCGAGTTATTTGACTAAGTTATTTTTGTAATATCGAGCTGTTCTAAAATCAAGGTACCTACGCGGAACAAAACCCTAATTTAATTAATTCATAAAATTAGTAATGACCGCGACAGTCTGAAAAAATGTATTATTTAGTTCTAACTCTTAAAACACCTTAATTATTATGTAAGTACCTACGTATTCTCTTTCCATTAATAAAACGAAGTAGGTGCCGAGGTTGTATTTACGCTTACGCATTTAGTCCTTGTTGTTACTTTGTAATCTGAAATTATAAAATAATCATTAATTGACGTCAATATAGGTATCTGTCGTAAAAAATATAGGTAGATAATTTGTTTCCACTGTTGCTATTTCATTTCCTCGCAATCTAAGTGAAAAGCAGAGAGTAAAACTCGAACATTAAACTCATTTTCCCCTCGAATTGTCTATCCACCCGTCGTGCCGGCTCGGATGGCTACATGAACGTCTTGGGTAAAATGGCTCGTTTTATGCTCTTGTTGTACAATCTACTATTAGATTTTTTTACTGACGGGCTAATTATAATAATACACTTATTTTTACTCAGGGCTCGCTAAGCCAAATTAAAATAGGTCAAAAAGAAAAATGCGAACGAAGGGGATCCCTATGCGATTTGATGCGATCACACCGTCATCCATGTGAGCTAGCGACCCGAAAGCGTCCGTTGTTGTCCTTTAAGAGAGCAAAATACTTTTAATCTAATTTAATCTTATTGCTATTCTTGAAGGCTCTGATGTCACAGTTGGAGACCCGGTGGCCTTTTATTTCTTGTCAGTGGACAGGAGTTGATCCCACAATTTCATTGACATCACAGGAAATGCCATAGAAACGGTGCAGTAGTAAACTACAATTCGTCGAGGTGGAGACTATAATATCAGACATATAAAATAAGCATACCGTTTTTGAGTTGGCAGTTGTATTCGAGCATGAAGCAGATGTCCCTGAACCAACGCGGATTATCTTTGAGGGGTTCTAAAGCGCATATTCTTTGGTAGTTATGTTTACACTTTACAGCATCTTCGCACAACAACTGAAACCAAAAGTAACTTATTAATTCATCCTAATTACTTAATATTATAAATGTGAATGTATGTTTATTTGTTTCTTACGTTTTCACGCTTAGCAGCCGATCGTAATAAAATTTGGTATATAGATTGTTTGACACCCTGAAAAGCATAGGATAGTTTTTATTTCGGGAAATAAAATAGTTCGAGCAGGCGTGCGATAAAGAAATTCTTAGAAAATAGAAATAATATTTATTCACTAATAGAAATAATATCTATTCTTCGGAGACAAAGTTTCTGGCAACAGCTAGTTTGACAAAGAAGAATCAAACGAGGGCGCCACTTTAGATATAACTGTCATATTTTAGATGTGAAATGACTACCATTTTATTTAGGCCCATTTAGGCCTTATATTAAACAGACACAAGATATTTTTCTTTAAAGAGTCTTGCGGCGCATTTTTCTTGGCAATGATGGTCTTTTCAAAAGCTTAGAAAGAATAAAAAAGACTTTGACAAAAGCCCTTTGCATAGTAAGCATTTTGAATTTGAAGAAAAAAACCTTACTAGGTAGGTATATATATTGCTCCATACGGTTAAGACGGCTATATCATTATTGAATGAAGTTTGCTATTTACTTACGTCTCTAAACCAATTAGCACTACAAAACCAAACTAAGGTTAATAAGCATAAAGTATTTTTGTAAACGATATTCATTTGTTTGCACAAATGTAATAAAATAACAATAAAAGTCAAACAATCTAACGTTCTTTGATAAAGTCTGCTAGCGTTTGCTATGAGGTTTTATACGTTTTCCATTTACTTTGTAACCTATAACGATGTTAGAAGTTGTGAAATTTTATTGCTAGTGCTATTGTTAAGCTGTGACTACACGGAGCTTGAAAATAATATATCAATAACAATCTGATCACCTTTTTTTTCAAACCTTCAAAGATATTTAAGCGATATGTACTATCAGCCAAATAAATGGTCTAACAATTTTTAAACAAGTTACTATTAAATGAATATGTCGCTAAAGTAGAACTTTCAAGTTGATAAACACGTTTGTTGGCATTTATGTTTTCAAATTATTAGAATTATAATTTTTAGGGTGGTAGACCACATATTATTTGTCTGATGATTCTTTGACTTAACACTGAATATACATACCTGCAACTCTTGCAATACTATTTATACTTTATAAGTTAAG
Organism: Choristoneura rosaceana; assembly: GCA_037349165.1. Classification (NCBI taxonomy): domain Eukaryota; kingdom Metazoa; phylum Arthropoda; class Insecta; order Lepidoptera; family Tortricidae; genus Choristoneura; species Choristoneura rosaceana. The sequence continues at coordinate 9,615,627 of JAZBNJ010000012.1, read as the reverse complement.
AAAAGTATTACATTATTGAGGATATAAATGAACACTTCATCGATATTTTTGATTGCCGTAATTAAATATTTAAATCAATTCTAATGATTTTTCGTTAAAAAGCTGCTCCGCTCTCAATCATGACTTAAATTTGAAACAGATCGTCTAATAAAAAAGTCAGGCAAGTGCCAATAGATTCGTACATAGAGGGTTCAGTAAAATTGTTATAGGTAGTTATAATTGACACATTTAGTTTTTACGTTGCGTAAAATTGTTTTTACTATCTCTAAAAGTTAAGTCGGCCGTATTTTTCATTTAAGTACCACCTTATTATATATCGTGTAGCCTTACTACTTGCTATATTGAATAATTATAATAATTATGTCAACGAGTCTGAGCTTTTCGGGAATTTATATGCGTATTACATTTGAAATGTACCTACCATGAGCTTCACGGTGAAGAAATTCTACTGGTTGATTCTGTAGACCTGATTGAAATCAATCTTAGGTACACTAATCTACTCAGTATCTAAAAGTATACAGGTTTTTGCCATCGTATTCATGTCGTGAAATATTCACATTTATATTTTTGATAGACCATTTCACAGCACATTTCACTAGAAAAAAAAAAAACAAAAGAACACTATTTTCATTGATTGATTTTTTGCTTAAGGTGGATCTGGATTACCATAATCGGTTTGCATAAAGGTTTTTGCAAATATTTTATTGAGGCACGGAACTCTAAAAAACATTCCAGGCTATTAACATCCTAACAATTTTACCGCTTTATCCATCCCTCGCCTCGCAAATGAGATTTTGAAATACTCGCGAAATAATAATAGCGCGGGAACCAAAGCGTTAGCGACTTTCATATATTTTAGCTTTACTTTGTACACTCGCCTTATAAGCGAACCGAGTAGCGATAGAAACAAGCTCCGTTGATAAAAATGTTTGGCGTAGCATTGTTAGGTAAGATTTTTTAATACCATTAGCGATCTTAATTAAGGGATCAACCGCTTTTATCAAAGACAAAGTAATAACGAACTCTTTGCTGGTTCAAGTTTTTTAATTAAATTCAATGGTCGTTAAGCGCACAATTTTTTTGAACTTAATCTTGTTCTTTACTCAACCATTCTTTACTATTTATATACTTATATTGTTCATAAGGTATGTTTTAAAATTATTCTGGAATAGGTACATAGGGGTATATCAGATTAAGGAATATTCGTCTAGGGAAATTGTACCGACGTAATTAACTTTGCGTTATATGCACAAAGGTGAACTTAATGATCCCTTTAAGCCATTTCTTCCAGTCAACATTCCAACCTAAAGTCTAATCTTAGAGAAACTTAATTTACCCAGATATTTTGATTTCATTATGACGATTGGCTGAGCTGTTACTAAAAATAATACGATTTACAGTTTTGGCGATTGGTTTAGTTTTGGATGGTGCTAATGCGGCAGATGTAAGTAACGTACTTATAACTAAAACAAAAACAGTCTAATGGGAATAGGACTTCCACACAAAGGAATTTTAACCGACTTCACAAAAAGGAGGAGGTTATGAATTCGGTTGTATTTTTTTTGTATCAACACAGTTGTCATTGAAAAAAAAAGCATAAAAGCCGAAAAAAAATTATTTTTCTAAAATAATTCAAATAGAAGGTGATTCTTAATTTGGTTATATTTATATTACTTAAAAACTCCGTCGTATATCCTTACGAATTTTGAGTTTGTTTGTTAGTTTTTCTTTCATGATTTAACTACTGAACCGATTGTTTTGAAAATTTGCATAAATTATGTTAGAAGACCAAAATAAATTAAAGGACATTTTTATTTCTCGACGAGGGCACGAGATAAGCGAATTCTTCATAGTTGCGAGCAACAGCTAGTAAAGACATAATAAAGGTTCAAAAGATACAGCCCTGTGACAAACGAACGGATAGACACTAGTGAATCATCAGTGATAGTTTTGTTGACATTCTTTGGGTACGTACTTACTTTTAGTATCACTCTTCTGTAGGTCTGTTTTGAAGCAAAAATCTGTATCCACAACGGTATAGAGAGATGCGGGGTGGACTCGAAAGGCAATCCGAGAAGGTTCCTGGATGCTTGCGACATTAAAGAGTATAACTGCATAAAAAACACTGGTAAGTTAGAACGTTATTTACCTGCTCGGGCGTAAGTAAGCGTAAGCTTAAGCAGGTAGCTTTTTGAATACCTAACATAGCCATAGTAGTAGTGAGCCAGTTTAGCTAGGTTACATAGGTAGTAAAATTACATTATGTTGTACAATTTCAGATTACGTGAAAACCGATCCTTCAAAATGCCAAAACTTGCCGGCACTTGAAAGCAAGTGAGAAATTTAACTTCTTTTGAAATGGGGTGCTTTACGTTATTACAATATTTGGTGAATACAAACGTTTTTTATTTATAAGATAGCTTTATTCCGCGGCTTTGCAGCCAATAAAAAATTGACTGGCCCTTTATCCCAGAAATTCCAGAAAACATCTTTGTGATAATCAACCTTAGATGTTTAGGTAATTCTGTTAGTGTTAGTATCATAAAGTATCAATGGCGTAGCTAAGTAACCCAAGGCCCAGGGGCAAAAAGAAACTAGGGGCCCAACTAAACTATTTATAACCTAACCAACAAAAAGTTAGAAAACCCCCGACTTTGTCACTTTAAAGTTCAATATCTCAAAAATGGCTGAACTGATTTTGATGAAACATGTCTAAGAACCATCGCTAGAAAACCTGCTATCAAATAAAAAAACCGCATTCAAATCGGTTCACCCGTTTATGAGCTGCGGTGCCACAGACAGACACACAGACACACAAAGCGATCAAACTTATAACACCCCTCTTTTTGTGTGGTGGTTAAAAATCGTTTGTTCCGTATTTTAAATTGCCATGTTCCGAATTCGACGTATTCCTGATTTGTCATTTACAGTTTGTAAGTCAGAGTCCCAGGGGCCCCCTGAATTTGGGGACCCCGAAGCACTGCCCCGTCTAGCCCTCCGGTAGCTCCGGTAGCCACTGTAAAGTACCTATCATAGAAGAAATGAGCCACTCAGACCTTGAGGATTGTGATTATAACCCATTTTATAAATACATGCGATATTGAAGAAATGGAACTTGCCTGCCATATTTCAAGTCTCTGTACGTAGCTCCGGTGATTCTTGGCTATGCTTTGTCTACCAATGTGAGTCCGTTACTTTTTAATTATATTAAGGTCCTATTTCACCACTTGTCGACTAACTTTAAGTGTCAGATAAAAGTAATTCCGTCTTTGTTTATTCGGACAAAACAAACCGAGACGGCATCACTGATATCCGTCACTTGAAGTTAGTCAACAATTGGTGAAACAGGCCCTAAGGCTTTGTTTCACCACTCATTAATAAATTTTATTTGACGGATAAATGTGATGCCATCTCCGTCTATTCGAACAAAACAAAAAGAGACGGCATCACATTTATCCGTTAAATAAATTTTATCAATGGATGGTGAAACGGGGGGTTAATCTTTTATTATAATAAAAGAGTACTTAACTGTTTGTTTCCGATTATTTGTCGTGTGGAACTATAATGTTTTAACTCTATAGTGGAAAACTCGAGGATCAACTGCCAGAAGTAAACGAATACTGGTGCTGGCGATCCAGCATCTGCCGCGGCACGAGACGTGACTCAGTTGTCTGTGCTAAAGACATCCAAATGAGGAAACGTGTGTTTAAGAAATTCATCAACCAATGCTCCGTCTTCAAACGTAACTGTGCAAGCAGAACTGGTGTGTCTCTCTTTATCTAATTTATTTCTAGATTGAGGCAGTTTTAGGCCGCGAACCGGACTTACTTGACCGGGCTTACAGCAGCCCGGTGAGGGTTTCTCTATCCATTACGTGTGTTGTCTAGTATCCATTGTGCGGCAAGCGTCTCGGCCGTGCAATGAACAGCAATTAATTGCCGTTGAATTGAACGCTGCCCACTGGCATCGAGTCTGTGGCATACCTAGATTTAAAAGATAATTCTTTACGAGTTCTTTTGAGACAGATCGGAGTCTACCGCAGTTCAGCTTTCGAAGATCTTTTGCGACGCACGATTATACTTTAGAATTGCCTTGCAGTGCTTATATTTCCGGAACGATAGAACTTATAGATCTTAAAAAAACGAGTTTTTCTGTATAAAATGTTTTTTGTAAGACTTTAAAGTCGACTTCTTTTAAAGCGGACTAGTGAGATGATAAGATAAAGTAGTTAGTTTTTAACTCATCAAAAGTCAACCACAAAATTGACATGATTAATATATATATAATACGTTACTATAGTATCTAAAATTGCTAAAAGTGGCTCCGAAGCCGTAACGTTTTGTGTGCTCTGCCTACCCCATTCGGGAATACAGGCGTGATGTTTGTGTGTGTGTGTTACAATAGTAAATAAGTGATATTACAATCTACTTGTAGTGCTAGTTTCCAGCCCAAATATCTGCAGACAGGTACTCATAGTTCTGTGGTTCGTGAAGCCGACTTGTTTGATTATCCACCCCAATACTCGTGTTTGTACAAACATTAGACACACACTAACACTAATATTTACGTAATTAATTTTCAGATTTCACAGTAACTAACTACACGAGCTGTTAACGCAAACATTAAACCGCTCAGGTGTGAAATTGTCTTTCATTCGATTACCTGTACGGTTTGTTTACATGAGCTCTTTAAATTATAGTGGGACGTCTATGTAATATTTTCGCTATCAAAACTTCAAGTACTGTTTATGGAATGGGGCCATTGGAAGGTAAAGTATGTTTCGAGGGCAGGCGAAAATAGGGAAACTGGCTAGAAAAGTATGTAAGTATGAAACAGTATGTTAGCTTCGAAACAAAACGATACGTATCGCTCTCTATGCACTTGTACAAAACGTGATTTAAAAAGGTTGTAAATATATTTTACCCCCTCGTCTAACTAAATGATTAATATCAAAACATGACTATGTCTTTGAGATATTATACACTGACATTATACACATACAGGCAAATAAAGGTTTTTCGGATTTCTTATTGGTAGTGCTATAATAGCTATTTTAATTTCTATTAGATATTATTTAAATTTCAAGTTTTTGAGCACCTGGAAGTATCCTATAGGTTCTGATTCTACGGCAATCTGCATGAAAACGATATTTTAATGACTGTATCTTTTAATTGCGTCGACTTAGAAGTTTGTTCTTTTAGAGCTTCAAGTTATCGCAGACTTAAGTATTGGAAATTAATTTCAGTTTTATAACCTTCACCCGTTCCTGAAAATAGATTTGGACAGACAGACAGACAACATAACACAGTGATCCTATAAGGGTTCTGTTTTTTTATGTGGTAGCGAACCCTAAAAACATATTATTAATCGTATTTTTGCACAGGGTTTATAAGCCTCTTAGTATTCGTTCAACACAGTCATCTAGTGACAGCTAAGGTAAGTTATATTTGGTTTTACATATCGTATCAGAAAGGTTTTGTCATGTCTGTATAAATTTTGTTAAGTCTGTAGGTATGACTGATCTCATATTAAGTTTCTCATTTATGTAAGTGTCAAATTGTTTTTAATGAGAAATAAAGATTCTTCAAGCCGATTTTTTATGTATTCTAATTTTGGTATACTTAATTTAGAAAATAAACAAATGTTACCGGAAAGTTGACACTAATTGACCTAATAAATATGTACTTATTGTTTTTATCCATATAAATAACTTTTCTCTTGCCTAGTTCCCATAGTACAAGATTTGCTGGATTACTCGCAGTAGTTCTTTTAGTTCCTTTCCTTTGGTACAGTCAGCTGCAGAGAAAGGGTACCACCCTATAATGGCGGTAGTATGGATACCGCCGTTGCAGGGCGGTACCTTTTCTCTGCAGCTGATTGTACCTACTATTTATTCTCCTTTTTGTATTGCCTAAGGAACCACACTGCGAATAAAGCCGCATGTATTCAGTATGCAACCAAGCGTATAAATATTTAGTTCTAGGTCACTAAAATTTAGGTAATCATTTTAGAAATTAAATTGAACTAAGCTCAACCTTTTAGACACACAAAGAACTAGACACAGCGGTACTTGTGTCCCAATACTACTGCCATCGGCTGAGGTCCTGCAAGTCGCCGGCCAATGGGCCCGTCTGCGGTTACAGTGATGTCAACCATTACCTCGCAGACTTCCCGGATGAATGTGCCATGTTCAAAACCAACTGTGATGGAAAAGGGAGAGTCGGTATGTAAGAATAGACCAAAAGTAAAAAGTATGCTCAGTAAGCTATAGACTGAGCTATGCTTGGGAATTCTCTACGGAATTGAATCAGAAATGAGGAAATCCATAGAAGAACTAGGACCATCGACATGGCTAAGCGAATTAGCTCATTGAAGTGGCAATGGGCAATTCATGCCCAATGGAGAAGAGATGGCTGAAGAATGGAGATGGATAGGAGGGATGGGACGGGTAAGTTCTCGAATCGAGATCGGGAGTCGGCTAGCGCAGCGTAGGTCTTCCAGCAACGACATTGGCGGATGAACCGGTTAAAAAGCCGCGAATTTACGGTGGATGCAGGCCACTTCCAACCGAAATAACGGTAGGTCCATGGGAGAGGCCTATGTTTAACAGTGGAGGTCCTAGGGCTGATATTATGATGATGATGACAAAGTGTTGTAAAAATTATATAGCTGGCCAGACTCTAACAGCTGAAAGACGTCCACTGCTGGACATACTTAGGCCTCCCCCAAGGCTCTCCACTCCACTCAGATGTAGTTTACACCCTGCAAGAAAAATCGTGCAAGTGGCACTACCTTGAATGAATGAATGAATTATAATTTAAAATTAATATTTGATTATGATTAACTAACATAGCATTATAAGGCCGTCTTGCAGGAAAAAATAAAGCTTAGCTTGACACTTCCATACATTTTGACACTACTAAACTGAGCTTAACGCTAACTCGAGATTTATGTGTTTCCGACAAGTAGTCATAAGTCAACAAATTATGGATTTAATTGTCTGAAATAAATGTTTTTATTTTTTTTATTTTATTGCGAGGCCGTGGTACGAGTTTGTGGTAGTCAATCGAGTGCCCCAATGTTATAATAATACAACCTGCACGATCTTGCGGGTTTTAAGGATCTTAGCAAGTAACGTGAATAAATCAATTAATTTTTAATTACAGTGTTTTACCTGATCGAGAAAGAGATCTGTGATATGAAGAAGAAGTATGACGAAGAGCATAAAAACGAGATTTTCGAGTGGGAACGCATTTCGCGCGTGACCTTCTTCCCTTCTCCCACCCCTTCTCCGATCACTCAACCCCCTCCAGAATGGAAATTCTCACAAAGAATGAAGTTGGCTGTGTGAAATTGAATTGTTTTTTTTTATTCAAACAATTAAAGTTGGCTGTGTAAAACCGTATTAGTTTTTTACATGTTTTCTAAATTCAGACTATTAAAAAGGGGAAAAAAAAATTGTGATTTTTTTTATCGTAATAATGATAATGAAAGCTACTTAACCGATCTGTAAAATCTTCCACTTAATAGAAAGCTATATTATATTGAATTAGTGACTAGTGTTTTTTTCTTATATCGAGTTAGTTAATACCAAACAGGATTTTTAAGACTTTTAGTCTTCGAGGTGCACCTTATTTGGGTACGTACAGTCACCAGCATTAATATCTGCCACAGCGGAGCGTGCAAAAATATCTGACACGTCCTTCTAGTAAATAGAGTCTTATCAGATATTTATGCACGCTTGTTGTTCAGATATTGGTGCTGGTGACTGTACGTCTTATTTAATAACTTTTTTTCTTATAATGACAAATTTAAGACGCTGAAGGCTGTTTACCACCATTTGATTAATTTTATTTGACGGATGTTGTCTTCGTTTATTCGAAAAAAAAAGAAACAAAAAAAGAAACAGAATCACATTTTTTTTATTCGTCAAATAAATTTAATAAATAGATGGTGAAACAGGGGGTAAAAGTCGTAATAAAATTAGTAAGTAAACTAAAATTTAAGAATAGGTAGTTGAGGAAATTGGATCACGGAACAAAGTGGAACCTTTGTGCTACTAATGTCATTTTGACATGCCATATATCAGATCTGTCAATTAAATCATAGCGAAATCGATTATGGAAAAGGTACATGATTCAGTTTCCTCAATTATACTATAATACACGATGACTTTCACAAACTTAAGAAAAACCTTATTTGATGTCAGCAGCGCCATCTGTTGTAATCAAGTTCAACTGTTACGTAAAGAGGTTGTGGCGGCGCTTGCTGCACATAGGCAAACCAAGCGCAGCCCGGGAGTGGAAGCCATTATCGCATATTCTTGCTCGTTTTGTTGACTAGATGGCGCTAGTATGAACAAAAATATTTGATTTGTATGAACTTTACTTTTATTTATGTTGTACTAATGTTTGACTACAAATGAATAGGTACATTGTACGACGATATCCATATTGATCCTTACTAACATACATACTAATATTATAAATGCGAAAGTGTGTGTGGTTGTGTGTTTGTCCGTCTTTCACGCTGTAACGGAGCGACGGATCGACGTGATTTTTGGCATAGAGATAGTTTATGGGCCCGAGAGTGACACAGGCTACTTTTTATCCCGAAAAAATGCACAGTTCCCGAGGGAACAGAGCGCGATAACCGAATACCACGCGAGCGGAGCTGCGGGCAAAAGCTAGTATATTTTAAATCCGAAAGTGATCATGGTTGTTTATTTATTTGGCTTTCACGCTTTAAAATACTCAATCATGATAATGATGTCATGATAACATTTGGTACGGAGAGTAGGTATGAGACTCTGAGAAGGAGATAAGTACTAAGAAAGAAGTTTTATTCCGGAAAATTGCATAAAAATTAAATAGTGAGAATTGCATAGCACCAACACTTGATTATGGACAATGAAATGAGTTTTTAAAACACTTTGTGCTTTTTGCCAACAGATGTCAGTTTCCGAAGGGCGAGTTATTTCAATTAATTAAGGGGTATTTTATGCGGACAAATTTGTAACGAAACTCCTCCGAAACGGCTTGAGCAACTTTTATGTGTGTTTTTTTTGTGTGTATTCGGTAGGTCTGAGAATAGGACGTAAACTATTTTTATACTTCTACGGAGACGGAGTATAGTATAATATAATAAGATCGCGGGTGAGCAAAGATATTCTTTAAGTTTATCGGTATGGATATCTGCAAAGAAACGCCTGATTCAATAAATTAACTAAACTGAGATTTATTTTTTCCTGCAAAAGGTATGACGATTAAATGCGATCCTCATCATTCAAGTTACTAGTAGGTATTTCAATGAATAAATATTGTGAAAACATTTCGTATCTATTTTGTTAAACGTACTCAGTAGCTTCGTAGTCAAAATTAGAACTAAGTACAATAATTGCCTTGTTTTGATCATACGGCACGCGCGGGCGTAAAAGGAGTAAATTTCGCAAATGTCAACATTTACCATGTTGAGTGAAATCGCCACTTTATTGTTTATAAGATAAGATAAGATTGTATACGCACGCCAACTCCACCTGTTTTTCCCACGATCGCATTTTGACTTGAGTAAAGCATGCTTTGCTATTACTATAGGGAAGTTGATATAATCAAATTGTAACTGATATTTAGGTAGTGCTAGCTTTTGCCCGCGTGGTATTCGGTTATCACGCGCTGTTCCCTCGGGTACTGTGCATCTTTCCGGGATATAAAGTAGCCTACGTTACTCTCTGGCCTATAAACTATCTCTATGCTAAAAATCACGTCTGTCCGTCGCTCCGTTTCGACATGAAAGACGGACAAACATACACACAAACATACAAGCTCCCGTATTTATAATATTAGCATGGATGGATAGTAACTAATAATCACCATAATTATCTGAGCCGTAGGACGTCCACTGTTGGACATAGGCCTCCCCTAGGGGGTGCCAATACTCACTACGCTTGGCAAGTGGGTTCGTGAGCGCAGATTAGTATGTAAAAAGTAGCCAAGAAGACGCTGCTGGTATTATCCCTTAGCCGGTTTCTACAGAGCCCACGGGAAGAGCCGGGAGGCAACATTTTTATGCCTGCACCCCATAGCAACTCATCATCATCATCATCATCATGTCAGCCGAAAGACGTCCACTGCTGGACATAGGCCTCCCCCAAGGCTCTCCACTCAGACCGGGCTTGTGCTTTTCGCATCCACCGCGATCCCGCGATCTTAGCCAGGTCATCGCTCCATCTTGTTGGAGGCCTAACGACAGCTCGTCTCCCGGTCCACGGACGCCATAGCAACTAAAAACTAATAATAAGAAGAATAAAAGTTGTTAATAGGGGTTAGGTATGAGTTGACTGCGGAACCCTTAAAATGACAAAGAGGAAGCGCGTCCAAACTCAGGAGTGCGAGTTCGTTACGTTACTGTTAAAAAATATCGCACGGCGTGATGTCACACGGGATTTTCACTAGCTGTGTCTTGATCGTTTTTTGTTTAAATGACGAAGAAAAAAATCCGTCTATTAGTTTTTTTTTTTTAAGTAGCCCTTATAGTGTCCCACTGATAGGCAAAGGCCTTCCCTCTTGACCTCCACAACTCTCGTTCTGACGCAATGTCAGGCCAGTCCTTTGCATACGTGTTCAGATCGTCCCGCCATCTCCTCGGTCTGCCTCGATATCGCTGGCCGTTCTCCGGCACCCACCAAGTAACTGTGCGAGCTCACCTTTGTGCATGCTTTGTGGGTGCATGCGACAGACGTGTCCAGCCCAGCAGGGCTACTACGAAACTCGAAACTCGAAGTTCGTATCGTACCATCCCTCTCGCTCTCTTATTAAATAGTGTAAGTCAGAGGGACCGCACGACACGAACTTCGAGTTTCGAGTTTTCGGAGTAGCCCTGCTGTCCTATTTTGGCTTAGCAGTGTTTTTCCCAACGTCGGTTATGCGTGTTTTTGAGCGCAGCGTGGTGTTTAGGATTCTGTTATCCGTTGCACACCTAATATGCTACGCTCTATTACCTACGATAGTATAACTGGCGAACTAAATAGAATAATATTTCTTTTACCCAGAATTTTACCCAATTGAAAATAAACAGGAGCACTGAAAAAATAAATAAAGTAACTTTCAAGAAAAGAGCGTACTCCTACCTTAAAGGCCAGCAACGCGCTTGTGACTCTTCTAGTGTTGCAGGTGTCCATGGGCGACGGTAATCGCTCACCATCAGGCGATCCGTCTGCTCGTTTGCCCCCTATACCATAAAAAACCATAGATGGGTCATAGACCTAAAGGTAAGAAAGGACTAAGCACGCTAAAATCTATCGATAAGGAGTTCTCTAACCGATTAGTCTCGTATCTAGTCTATGAAAACTGGTTTATTAACTATCTAGTGCTCCTAATTCGCAATTTGATAACAAAGTTCACTGAACTAAGATACCATTTAAGGTTAAACCCAGATGTGTGGAGCTTGATTAGTTAACGTACGAGTATACGTGACAATTAACTGATTGCTATCTAGGCTTTCACGTGACACTTTCATTTAGTCACGTTCTGTAAGTTAGATGATTAATTTTGAATAATTTATTGAATCAGGCGTCAATGAACTTTTTAGGGTTCCGTAGTCGACTAGGAACCCTTATAGTTTCGCCATGTCTGTCCGTCTGTCTGTCCGCGGGTAACCTCAGAGACAGTTAGTACTAGAAAGCTGTAATTTGACATGTATATTCATATCAGTCACGCCGACAAAGTGGTACAATAAAAAAAATCTAAGCTGTTGGGTGGAAAACTTTGAAAAAATTCAGAATGGTAGTAAATATATCAACACAATATTTACAAGGAAAATTATAGCGGCTAAGATTGCTTGACAATTACTGATTAGTAGTTTAAGAATAAATAGCAGCCTAAGGTATAAAATAGACCTAAACTTGGAAGATTCAGTACACACTACGAAAAATATTATTTGATTTTTTCGTAATGGCTACGGAACCCTATCCTGGATGTGTACAACACGCACTTGGCCGGTTTTCTTTAGGTCGCGGGTGCGCGAAAAATTATTTTAGATCATTGATTAATTTTGATGTTAAGAGTCGCAGTACGCTCGCCGCTGATCGCATTTTTATACAAAAATAGTTTCTCTTTTACAAACAACACACTGAATCAAAATAAAAGTTTTCTACTATAACGGAGCCTTGAGGGGAGGCCTATGTCCAGCAGTGGACGTTTTTCGGCTGATATGATGATGACGATGATGATGACTATACCTAATGGAAACAGCTATTTTGATGTTTGTAATTAGTTTTCGTTCATGTTCAATGTAACAAAATAAAATCACATTAATTTTATTTTTTGTATGAGAAATGGAAATTCGCTGTTCATTGTTTTTTTCCCTTACATTTTATTTTTACCAGAACTAATTATAAACATTGTAATGGGTGCTCCCATTTTATAGTTGCAAAGTTGCGTTTTGATTCGTAGTACTGCTTGTAAATTAGATCGAAACTACCTTTGTATGGGAACGCGAGCGTACTGGGAACTCTTAATCTGGCTATTTAATTGGCCTCTCTAAGCGTAACTAGTACTAGTAGATTCGAAATTTGAACAATTCAAAAAATATAAATAAAAGTAATAATCCATATAGGTATTCTACACTTACAATACCTACCTATGCGTTCAGAAGATTCTCTTTTGCTCATGACAGAGGAAATTAAATAATAAAAGAAATCGTCAATTTATCGTGATACAGTTAAATACAATCGCGATAAAAATCATTTGAACTGTTTAATTCCAATAAAAGAAATAGCTTCCTGACAACAACTAATTTAAAAACATCCTGTACGGAACTTTCGAAAGGATATCAAAGAATCGATTCGGAAATCGAAACACCCGTTCGATTTCTCTAACGGTCTGAGGAAACCAAACATCGATGGTATCGATACACCACCGTTACACGCTTTCGTCTAAATTTTGAAGAAAAAAAAAGATAATTTATATTCTGTGGCGCTGTGGCGCGTGTGCATCGAACGATTAGAATTAGAAAAGGTAATTTTGAATAAAATTATGTATTTAGTAATTTTAAATTCAGGGTGGAGGCTTGCGTCGTGTATCTGCCGCGGACACGTGGCAAACGACATGAAAATCGTGCGTTTGTTTGAAAGAGTAAGGCTACAAATTTTATCGATATCATACAGAGGACAGTTTAAGCTTTAGATATTTAAACGGCCCGAAATGTTAAGGACTTTTTAAACTGTGGTTGACAATTTTATACATAAGTGTAGGTAGGTACATATTGGTTGTTATTCGAATTAAAAGTATGCATCGTAAAAGGGGTGGCTTCACTTTGAATCAGAAATCCAGATAGTACATTTTAAGATGTACCTACGTAGAAACTTTGTTTTTTAACATCAAGTAAATGCCGGGCACTATTTTTTTACTTGCATGTGACGTTACATGCTAGTATTTCTTACTCATACTTATCTTGAATTTAAAATATTTTGAACTCTATTGTATATATGTGAAGTTAGCTGAAAATGGTTTTTCCGATCTATAAAACGCATTGTCAAGTATTGATCAAAACAATAAATAAGAAACAACTTATTTGATCCTTGATCGGATTTCAACGAGTATCGACAATTACGTGAGCGCCATATATTTAGCTATTTTCAGCTTATTTCTTTAAATCACCGTCTGTTGTACTATAATATCTATTGCTAATAATAAATATCTGTGACACATACGTGCATTGACCTCAGCAACAGCCTTCACAGAACGATCCTTTCCGCGAACATCGTCTTCCTGCATTATCGATAATCAGATCGACTCTATCCCATCCCTACTAATGAAGCCATCGAGTCGTGCTACCCCGTCGATTGTTTTCTATATCGACTCGTTCCGTTTAACACGAATAAAGGAGTCGCCGCTTCTTAGCTTACGGTCTCCTTTGTATTCAAAGTACACCCTGTAAAGAGGTGACTTGACTTTTTTGCGGCGTAATTATGCCGATTATTGATTAAATTATAATTTTATCGTTTTGTATGATATTGTTGTAGCGTATTATGCAATGTTACTTAAATGCTTTGGTTATTTGTTTTTTTTTTATGTTGGAACGATGTTGTGTTAGGAGTTTTGCGAATTGGCACAATCTGATGTCGAATTCTGATATACTGTGCGGTCATTACTTACAAAATATAAACTAAGAGACACGCCCCTGAAGAACATCATAAAATAAAATGATCTAAAAAGCATTTCAGTAAGAAATTCAAAAAGGAAATGGGTATTTTTGTATGGAATCGTATCAAAGTAAAAAAACTCAGATAAATTTTTCTAGTATAAATAGTTTGAAATTAATGCGAAAAAGTATCGATATCCAAAAATTAACTTGGCTTTTGCTTAGCTCTTTATTGCGATCGTATAAATTCATATTTTTGTACTCGATTGTATGCCAATATGGCGGCAGGTAAACCTTGGTACATAGGTGTATCTGATAGCTCTTAGTTCCATTTTTTTTCAACCAAGAAAACCGTTTTATGTTTCAATTTAATTCTGTTTTTGAAAATGTATCGATACCATCAATGGTTCCGATAAAGTCAAGGCTGAAAAGAACACTATCAGTTTAATTTGCCGTTATTTGGTAGCTGTTGTTTTAAGTTAGAAGTTGTATGAAATTGATAGCCGTCAAAAAGAAGTCAATTCAATGGTTATTATAGGTAGATGGCAGGTGAGTCAAAACTGCTGTATAACTTCTTTAAATAAATAAATATCATGGGACACTGGCCACCAATATACCTAGTGCCATCCATCGTGATTTTGTCAAAATTAGACATTAATGACATTGTAATAATTAATAAGAACTACGGCACGCGTCATCGTGAATGAATCTACCTATTGATAAATATAAAACAAAATTACAGGGTGTTCAAAATAGCCTGAATGGCTTCGAGAAAAATATGGTACGGCCGTGCCTTTGTTTTGTTTTGCTCGACTTGGCGGGGGCACTACCGTGCCCCCAGTTACATACATTAAACATCCAAAACCAGAGAACAAATGTTTTATTCGTATTATTCATACAAATATTTGCCCCGGCCAGGAATCGAACCCGGGACTCCAGGCTTCGGTTCTATAACCACTTGGCCATCCGGTTTTCAAAACAACGATTAACTTCTTATTTTTGGCGGTCGGTAGCAGGGGTTCCGACGGGACTGTTGTCTCTCTTGGTTTGAGTTTTATACTCTTTCTCATCGAGTGTTTGTTACGAGTACCTCTATATTGTGCGCTGTTATATGATCTGCCTCATAGGCATGCAAATTTTTAATATAATATAAACTAAAAAATCCATATTAAAGTTAACAAACAATTTCAACAATAAAAAAGAAAAACTTAACATACTCAGAACATACAGCTAGCTGAGTCTATCATGAGAACGATATGATGTTTAAGTTAGTTACATCATCATCATCATCATCTCAGCCTATATACGTCCCACTGCTGGGCACAGGCCTCCTCTTGGAATGAGAGGAAGCCGTGGTGGCCTAGTGGTTTGACCTATCGCTTCTCAAGCAGAGGGTCGTGGGTTCAAATCCCGGCTCGCATCTCTGAGTTTTTCGAAATTCATGTGCGCAATTTACCACGAGCTTTGCGGTGAAGGAAAACATCGTGAGGAAACCTGCACAAACCTGCGAAGCAATTCAATGGTGCGTGTGAAGTTCCCAATCCGCACTGGGCCCGCGTGGGAACTATGGCCCAAGCCCTCTCATTCCAAGAGTTAGTTACATATTTAAGTTTTATATGAATTATTATAATATTATGTTCATTAATTGATCAAAGTTTCATAATAAATAAAGACGTCTCTTAGTTTCATACTTACATTCTTTTCCATTTCCTCGCCGATTCTGGTACTTTCTACCGCCCCTCCGATATTTCCTGCCATTCTTCGCCCTCATCCATAACCTCAACAATAGGTGCTTCGCTATAAATGTGACCTCACTACAAACGCCGGTAGAAATTAAAATATTTATAGCAAATCGGATCCATCCATCGGTGCATGTGAGAATCCTTGTTTTCCTTTTTCTATTGAATCCAGGATGCGTGGATATTAGCATGAATATTTATCATACACGTTGTCGGTCCAGTCGTAAACTGCATTTTAATGCATTTTTATCTGACACTAGAGGGTTTTAGTTTAGTTAGTGGCCGTAAGAGATCATTACTTCGGGTTTACGGCTGTTTTAGAGCTGCTCGTGAAATAATAGCTGATTGTGCGGAATAGGTTTTTTATCTCGAAGGCTGAATAAACGTGTAAGCGTGGTTCGGAATGGAAACAACTTTGTATAAGTTTAAATTATTTGATAAAATGCCGTAATTACATACGTTTTGAGTTTGAGATTTATGTATTTATCTAGATATACTACTCAAGAGAAATTAGGGGCCACGTGAATTTTATTAGTACGAGTAACACGAAAATACTAATAAATTATATACTATTTTAGGACATGCTTTATCTAAAAATGGTTTTATTAATACAACAATACACAAAACAAATACTTTTAATTTAATTTAATGTATTTTTGGTTTCATAACAATAACCTTCTTTTAGTTTTTTCGTATACTTAATTTTATGTGTATTGTGTACATGTATCAATAGGTACGTATATTTGTTTTATACATCTCTACATTTTCATTTACCAACTGCTCGCCTAAAAACTAAAACAATTTTTTTAGGGTACCTTCTACTACTTTACGTCTATAGTGGGGGTGGTTTTTTTTTGAATAGCCAAATATGAGGTATCGTTCTTTTGTATCGTTCTTCGTATCTTTTTATGGGTGGTTACGAGGACGATTTCGATTAATTTATCTCATTGCGAAATATTTAACATTAAAGCGCAAATTCATTAAAATCGACCGTAGGGGAGACCGAGGGGTTTTGAAACAAAGGTGAGTTGAAACAATGTCATTTTCGCGAATCCTAAAACCGTTAGCGAGCTGGCAACAGCTCTGTGTAGCCACGTTCCACCACTGCACACACCTCAGGCAGCGTCTGTGCCCTGTCACACGCAGTTATGGCGTTCTATGACCCGCGTCAAAAATATCTCGAAAAGTAGGTTTTATTCGTTTTTTTTGGCTTCCATTATTTTGGTACTCTGTTGGTGTTTTGCCTTGTGTTACGTGTGTTTCTAAACTTCAACAACTAAGGATTGAATTGATAGTTGTCATGCAAGTCATCGCCTTTTAGATTACCTGAAGGTGATAATTTTGTAACGGATGGGAAGATTTTTGATACTGAGGGGATTTGAAACAGACTGTTTCAAATCTCCTCAGTTTTGTTTTTCTTGTTTAATTTGCTAGTACGTTAAGTTAATTTGTGTATTTTATTTGCTTTCTTGGTTTTAGTATGTCTATTCATCAAAGAAAGACAGATAGAGCTATGGCGAACCGTGAAATACGGTCTCCATGCATAAGAAGTTAACATTGTGACTTCGTGTTCTGCTTTAAGTTACAACATCAACCATACTTTTTCTACAGTTAAATTGAAGGAAAATATGCTGTAGCTAATGAAATAACATACACATAGGTACCCATAAAAACTATATTTTCATCACCAGAGGAGAAAATAATCTTTCAAGTTGTGCTACTGTGAACTGCGGTCTAACAACCAAGGAAACATAAGGCGTTTCACATATAAAACTGGATATGCAGTTTAGCAAAATGTATCTTCGGTGTAAAATAAGATAAATTCAACCAGTATGTGATGCCAGTGATACCATTTGACTGTTGTCGGTGTCACGGAACGAGCTGTGGAGGTAGCTATTGTCGAAATTTCTTTGTGAGAATTTCTTCTAAGTGAATCCGGAATGAGAGGGCCCTCTCATTCTGAGGGGAGGCCTGTGGCCGGCTGTGGACGTATATAGGCTGGGATGATGATGATATTCATGATGAAATCCGGAATCCGGAATATGAAAATTCGCCGAAGAACTAAAGTAAACCTACATAGGTAGCTCAAAGAATATGAGTTAATAATCCTGGAGGAAGAATGGTCCTCAAAGTGTTAGCAGTCCTCCCACTAGGTGGATTGATGACATTGCGAGCGTTGCGGGTAACCGGTGGATGCGATTGACGAGTTGTCGTTCATTATGGCGATCTAAGGGGGCACCTTTGTTCAGCAGTGGACGTCTTTTGTCTGATAACAATTGCGATAATGATGTTGAGTTAATTTAATTTAAAAATTAGTGTTCAATTTTCTTTCTTTTGTTTTAGTAATGAAAATCTTTAAACTACACTATTTGTTTCTTATTTATAAGCCTAATTGTCCATAATAAGTGGGTGTTTCAATACACCTCGACCCGTGTTTCAACTTACCTCAGCATGAGGGGAAATGAAACAGTGTGACTTTTCTCGTCTAAGTTCATTTTTCGGAGAAGTACTCATAGTTAGGCTTTGTTAATTGCGGTCAAATAAAAGATGAATAAATAGGCTATCGATTGGTACTAATGTCGTATGATTCTTACGAATAGATTTTTATGTATGACACAAAATGTCAAAAATGTTTCAACTCCCCTAGGTCTCCCCTACCCCCCTCTAAAATCTAAACCGTCAGGTAGAAAAATTTGGGAAAATTCAGGATAGTATTAAGTAGGTATGTATATCAAATTTACAAGGGAAATTATAACGGCTAAGATAGCTTGGAGAATAATTAGTAGTTCAAGAGTAAATAGGAGCCTAAGGTATAAAATATAACTAACCTTGGAAGATATCGTACATAATACGAAATCTTTAGAAAAAAATTGACTTGATTTTTTCGTAATGGCTACGGAACCGACACGCTCTTGGCCACTTTTTTATTCTTACAGGAAGAAAGTGATATCCTTCCTTATTGATTTTCTTCTATTTATTTATCGTAGAACTTTTAGTCAATACACTGGCAATAAAGAAAGAAAAGAAAAAAAAAACATTTTTTTTTTAATACTGTTTATTTACATTCGTTTCTCACCCTGTCACCGAGATGTCCCACATAAGGCACAGTTCCCACGCACGTGTGCTGGAAAACATACGAGACAATAATTTATTAATTTGTTTTCCGCTAACGAACCGCGCTAATGCGAACTTCGATGCTTCCCAAGCACTTGGATGGGATTATGCGACAGTGAGTTAAGAATTAATAAATCTGTTAATTGGTCAAATATTTAAAACAGTCAAATAAGTTTGTTTAATGTCTGTCTACATACGTCCCATAAATGGGCTTGAACCGTAGTTTATTTATTTATTAACTAGCTGTTACAAGCGACTCCGTCCGCACAAAATGATTGAAACTATCTGTATACCGAATTTCCTCTAAATCGTTTCAGTGGTTTAGACGTGATAGCAAACAAACAAACAAACTTACAAACTTTTGCTTTTATAATGTTAGTGGGATAAAACAAACAGAATGACTAGAAATAGTCCATAAAATTATAAAAGATGCAAATCTTCTTGTATTTACCTACGTAACTTCAAAGAAACACAGTGCTATTCGGCAGATCTATTCGGCATTTTGTTATTTCAGACATTATTTCACACGAGTTTTTTAAAAACGAAGTCAGAGTTTCGTTAGCTCATAAATTTTTCTTCGTGGGTGAATCAGTGCCTACTCCGAAGTTCGAAAATCGAAGTTCCTATCGTACCGTCCCTCTCGCTCTCGTATTGAATAGTATAAGTATCAGAGTGACCTAACGATACGAACTTCGAATTTCGTAGTAGCTTTGCTGTTCATGAGTATTTGTATTATTGGCTCCATGTTACATAAAACTATTCAGATTTAGATCCACTAATCATTATAGATGCTATAAATGCGCATGACGCTGAGATCCGACACCCATTTGATAACATAACCCGGACCATAAATCGATGAACCTTATAAAAAACCTTTTTTTAACACGAACAAAACGTTTACGTACTCGTATTGTAAAAAAATTTTTTTTTTCTGGTCTTTAAAGTGATGATAAAGTTCTACTGTTTTTGAACCTCATTATAATCCAAAGAGTAATAAAAGATCACGTAACAGAGGGTAAAGTGTCCTCCTCCATAATTCATCATAGCTGCAGTCAGTCAGACAATGTTGCAATACCAATTGATCGAAGTTTTGCTACAGCTTAAGCTTTTTGAGGGCTAAGTGACAAGCTATGCGCGAGTGAAGATTTTTGTAGAAAATGAAAATCTTATGTGGCAACATGCACTCTGTAAGACCCTATTTTAGCACTCGTAAAATAATCAAATTAGAAATGTCTAAAGTTTTCTGTTGAATTTTTGCAGTGCTGCATTTGCTCTTCGAATAAAGACTTGGATAGTTTTGATAAATGTCTAATAATTTTAAGAAAAACAAAGCAGCTAGATAGTTGAAGCATAAATCAAATATTTTAATTTGAAATAAAATGAAATAAAAAATATCCTGCCCCTGGATTTTCAAATCAAACTAACTAGTTCCACAAAAGGCTGCTGGTAGAAACTGGATCCGTCATGCCGCGGATAGAGCACAATTGACCTCATTGGGAGAGGCGGTCCAGCAGTGCACTGCTATAGGCTTATGATGATGAGGACTTAGTCCGAAACCAATTCAAGCCTGCATCATGGGTTGGATAACGAATTCAATAATAATAATAATAAAAATAAACGTATAGTATGTAACGTATACATGTATAACAATCGTAAATCGAGTGTAGATATTCATCCATTACTTAAAAGCCTGCTGACTTGAAGCTATAAGCTCTTTTCATAATCACTAGGCTATCCACATGTCGAATACAATTCTAATCTTCACATTCCTTCTAAAAAAAATTGATGACTTTATTAAATAACACACAATACAAAATATTAATATATATTTTATTTTAATATTTAATGTACATTTTTGAAATTTATGGCGAAACACAACTTTCTCTATAGTAGTTAAACCAGGTAGTTATTTACCTTCTTTCTTTTCTTCTTCTGCTTTCAGCAACAGTTTTGTAGGCTATTGCTTGTATATTAAACAGTTGCTTTTGGACTCATATGCAAAAACGAAATTGTCTTGTCACTTATCCCACACATCGATTGATTGACAGACGTAGCGCCGCAAATGTAGCCTGGCCTACCATCCCACCACATAAGGAGTACTATACCAGTCCTTGAAGTTTCAACTTACACTGGTCTGTGACACCCTGTTACATCTATTAGGAGGTTCGACGGCTTGTTTCTTAATGTTAATGACTTGTATTAGGCATTTAAATGATTCCTGAAACTGTTGAAATTAATTCGCGTTCGACGAATGAATCGGTTAACAGAACTATACAAGGTTTGATTAGGGAATGAGATGATACGTCGTTGGTGGTAACTGTAGTTTTAATCTATGTTTAAATGGAGTGAGTTACGTAAAGCCTTTTAAATCAGAGGAGCTTTGATTTGATTAATAAATAGTAAGCAATTATGTGTCTAAAAAACCTGTAAATTAAGCTTTCGTTAACTTAACATTCGTTTGTTTTATGTACCTAAATTTAACATTTGAATGTTTTAGATGTATAAATATTTGTAGTTTGATTATTGACAGACAATTTTTTTGACTAAACAAGAAAAAAATACCCAAAATATTAGTTAAAATTAAACCACACCAGATATTTGTAAATTTTATTTATTTTCATTTCAGTAAATTTAACACAAGTTAACATAATTTAATAGGAATTACCTAAATGTTCCTTAGGTATGTACAAAATTACTCGACTTAATTAAATATATTTACACAAAACCGTAGTCTAAATTTTCCTTTGGAATGCACAAATATTTGGACGGAACCATTTTCCATTGCTTATCCTAAAAATACTTATTAAATAAGTCTTAGATAAGGAAACATACAAACACAATAAAAATAAAATACTGTTAAATTCGTCATTTTTAATTGACCGAAAAAAAATTATAATTGCACGACGCATTGCACTTAAATAAATGTTTAAAAACTTTATATAAATAAATACAAAATGTTGCATAAAATTGGCCACAACGCAACCGGGTTTTTTATAACTAGGCTAGGTTCACAACTTCGCTGTAGTTGCTAAATTTCCTATCCCATAGGAATTTTATAGATTAAATATTATTTACATTACCTGGGAGTTGATGAGTGGTTTCAAAAAGCCAAAATTTTTCTTTTCATGTACGAGATGTTAGTTAAGTTACGGGAAACCTGAAAATAGTTTGTAAACAACTACACTGTGCTTTAAAAAAATGTTGATCATTTAAAATTCTATATAAATTATTGCTTTTTAGTCGTATTTATGTAATGTTTGAAAGAATACACCACTAATATAATATAACGATACCTAGATTCAGGTTTTAGAAATACCTGCAGTGTGCGTGATTTTTCAGTAGTTAAATACATACCAAAAAATAAACAGGAAGTTACATACAATAACAAATAAATTAACAGGTCTAGAAAAATATATTCATTGAGATATCTACACACTTCGTCGCTAAGTAGCTACTTAAAAACAACAATGACTTGGCTTCTTGAAAATATGCGACAACTTGTTTCATCCTGCTTTATTTATTTATTTTAATTACTTAATGGACAATATATTTAATGATTTCTTTATTGTTTTTGAACTGACCGAAAAAGATATGTGGATATTTATGTGCCTGTTTATGAGGGTACAAGTAACAAAGTTCCGGGGCACCATGCCGCAGACGAATGCGACGTCGGGGACGGTGACTCAACGGGGTCACGCCGTTTTGTCACCTAATTAGTTTTAAGTATTATTAATTATAAATATGTATGTTAGTTTGTAAGGTATTTATTGTATGGGCCAAGTTGCCTGAAATAAATGAATTTATTATTATTATTATTAAATGTAAAACGACAATGACAAGGGATTTTCAACTTTTATAAATTCTTATAAAAACAATTTGAAGATGTAAATGTACAAGTCAACGGTATTAATATCTGGACAGTCATGTATGTATACGCTAAACTTATGGTTACAGGCATAAAGCTATACATAATAGATATTGTCCTACTTATGACAAATATATTTTATTTCATTTCATTTCATTGTTGACGTTTCGTAACGTACCTATATATTTATGTTTTTGATGTGGTACCATACATAGATTCATAGAATACTAACGCCATTTTTGTACATTTACAACAGGTTTTATCCCAATATTTAAAACACACTTAAAACATTACATATTATAATTACTATGCGTCCATTCACGAGTCTATAAAAAAACATTTCCTAAGCTCATTTAACTACTATAAGTTTATAGATATGGACCACCGCAAATCATCGTCTGACTCAATAAATTGTAAGTATCAATTATACGGAGCGGCACAAAATTTGACCTACTCTCCATACAAAATTATCTATAACAGCATACATTTGAGGGCCAGATTTTTTGCCACTCAGTATATTTTGACCCAAAAAAAAAAATTACAAAAAACGGACTTAATACCTTCTAATAATAATTTTATTAACAATTTGGCCCCAAAAACTTATTATTCTTATCCTCGCAAAATGGGTCCCAATTCTTCACATTCTCGCAAAATGGGTCCCAGTTCACAGTTATGTGACCATAGTCCGTTCGGGCTGCACCACGTGGCCGTAACTAAACCGTTGGTACTCCGGGGCCTTCAGGGTGTCCGACCAGGGGGGGCTGGGGTTCCACCGGTCCATGCCGTCTGTGTCCAGGGTCAGGGAAGCTAAGCGCATGCGCTTTGGGCTGGGGTACTCCATAACTGTGGAAAAAATGGAAGCATTTAAATTGTAAAAAATTGATATTGTACTGCAGGACAGTATCCTTTTGTAAAATTCTTACGCTTAGTGCGGTTTGTTTTTTAAATATATACCTACAGGGTGGAAAGTTGAGATGGGGCAGCAATACTGGGTTAAGACACCAAGTTTAGTTAAAATGTTCAGTTTTTAGTGGTCTAGATAGTGTTAAAAAATTTTTAAGCATAAAGGATTCATATCCGTAAAAAAACAACATGCGAAAGCTTCACTTTGCAAAATTAGTACCTACCCTACGAACTGTATGGAAAAAGTTTTCTTTGATTTGTGGGTGTACTAGTAATGTAACCTTAGTTGGTCTCAAAGAGTGTTTTGATCCTTGATAGAAATGGGACCGATCGGCAGTAAAAAAAAGTAAAATCTGTCGATTGTCTTGCTGACTGTACATTTTATCAAAAATCTGTGAATGTCGATTGTCATCACTCAAAAAGTTAGTAAAGGTCTCCTTAGAGCATTTTCGCGTAGCAGCAAGGGATCTAGTAGCTACCCTTGCTGCCCCGCTTAAACTTTCCACCCTGTATGACAGAATACTAACGATGGTGGCGTTACTAACAAAAATAACTGTCAGCAACATCAGTAGGTATATTATGAATGTTAACTGTTTTAGGTTAAAGTTTAATGCTTATTTGGTCAAAAGCGGTACAATATAAGTAAAGAATAAAGGAAAATAAAACTTAAATTTTATTAACAATCGCACCGTAAATATGTCACTTATTTTTTTTTGTTTAGATTAAGTTCAGTTTTAGTTTAGATTTAGTTTAGTATTCGTTTAGTTTTTATTACCTTCTACCCCAGTGCTCGTGCAAGCTTCCTGGGCGGGGTAGCTCACTCTTGGATATTGTTCGTAGTAATCCCGTTTGCCGTGATGAGGGTACATGTACATATTGCTGTTTACCACGATTTCAGGAGACGGGTCGTAATGGAGAGGCGACCTGTGAAAGGAAAATTAGTTTATTTTTTTTGAACTTTATTGTTTAAGGGTTTGGGTGATGTACGTCACAGAAATAATAAACACACACACACACACAAACATCACGCCTGTATTCCAAAATGGGGTAGGCAGAGCACACGAAACGTTACCGCTTCGGAGCCACTTTTAGCAATTTTAGGTTTAAAGTTTGATAAAAACTTTGATAGAAATAATAAAATGTATACAAAATACTACACACACACTGTGTTTTTCTTGATTTCCGTTATTTTTGACAAACGACTTAGTTCATAAATTTAAACTACCTGGTAGCTTTTAAGTAAAATAAAAAAAAAAATCCTCAACATCGTCATCATCATCTTATCAGCCGTAGGATCTACTGTCAGACAACAGGCCTCCCCATACCGAAATACGCAACTCACAACTCAAAATTTTACGTTCGTTTGGCCTTACTTTAAGTAAGTTTACCTACTAAGGGGCTGTTTCACCACTTGTCGACTAAGTGTCAGATAAAAGTAATAACCGTCTTTGTTTATTCGTGCAAAACAAACAGAGACGGCATCACTGATATCCATAATTTAAAGTTTGTCGACAAGTGGTGAAACAGGCCCAAAGTTTCGTATCATGCTTGCACTGTTGTGTTTCGCCGTCGAGAGTAAGACAGCCGGTGAAATTACTAGCACTTGAGGTTTCCATCTTAGGCTGGGTTGGCAACGCATCTCTAAAGCCCCTGGTGTTGCAGATGTTTATTCGCGGTGGTGATCTCTTACCATCAGGAGACCCACTTGCTCGTCTGCCATCCAGTCGAATAAAAAAAAAATCATACTGTTAGGTCGGATATCAGCGGAGATTATAAAACTAAAAGCAGTATATTTTTTCATTTCTATTCTATTCTGAACAACTGAAAACAAATTCTGTATGAAACTATTTAATCGTTTTTAATCTCCACATGTGTAATAAACTTTCCTATTCAAATGTTTCCACTATCCGTTAATAGGTTACCTACGAGTACGTAGCATCAATAACATTCACGCGAGAACTTTGAGATACATTTTTAGTTGACGTTGTCATATTTGGTTTACACTTAGTTGAACCATTTTAAAATTGCCGATGTCTAACGTACCGTCATTCAATTTGAGGTCTTACGACGCTCGTGTTAGAGAAGTAGTGGTCGTTGTAAGTGTAAAGTTAAGTTGGTAAAATTGATATACAATAAATATGGTAATGAAAGATGTCAAATTACGCGGCCGGTGCGCCTGCGACGGGGTGATGATTTTCATATTTATCTCTTGCCGCGACATGACAGATACAAATTGTACGATGTGACCTTGGGCGATGTTTGTTTTTTAATCCAGTGTTCATTGTTGGACGATTATTTAGCAAGTAAAACGATTTATGAAAACGAGATACATTTTGAAGCAATCGCGTTAAATAAATCGAAAATTGTCGAATTTATGTTTTGACTCGGTTGTTTTTAGAATAGTATTGTATTGTAAAACTCTTTATTGTACATAAAAACACATGAAAATAACAGAACACAGGATAATAAGATGTACATGTGTGTATAGATGTAGAAGTGTGTATAGTAATAATAGATAACATAATAAACTACACTCGAGTTCCCAAATGGAAGCCTTACTTTAAAGAAATCGTTGGATTAAATTCTTATTTCTCTATCGTTTGTCTATTGTTTTTTTTGTTGTTGTATTTGTGTGTCTTTGTGAATGTGAATAAATGTCTTTCTTTCTTTCTTTCTTTTATTTAATAATACCTTTCTTCGCTAATGGTAGACTGTGGAGAATGCGTAGAATAGTCGACTGGTCCCCGATCAGGATATGTTCTTTCACAACCGTGTAATGCTAGTCCTAAAACAAAAAAAAAAACAAAAATTAATGCCAATACTTCAAAAAGCAGCTGTCAAAATCTGCAGCTAAAAGGTAACAGAAGTTATACCTAGCGCGCGAGTTTATAGCGATAATAGAGAAACAGTCACTTTCGTCAGATAACCTATAGGCAAAAATGCTTACACAGGAGAATGTGTCGAAAGTGATTAGTTTCCATTTAATTTATTTTTATTATACGTACCTACTGATTTGAATGTCAGGAAACAAAACTAACAAGCTAGGTGAATTTTCGAGCGTTCGACCGTTAGGTTAAATGTCATTACTATTCCACGTTAATTAGCACACCAAAAGGACAGGTTGCACAATTTTAACGACACTAGATTTAACATTGGTCTTTATTTTTCATAAAATTTAACCCCTTACCATCGCCTCTTTTAATAATCCTTGCCGAAAAGGTAATGACGAAAAAAACGCCGCAAAAATACTGACTAGTACCCTGCTACAGCTAAAGAAACTGCTAAAAAATTACTGCAGAGTAAGAAAGAAACCAAAATAACGTACCATTCAAGTCTTCAGACATCTTCTGAGGGACATACGTTGATACATGGTATCCCGGGTACTCCATCTCTTGACTGTCAACGTACGAGTATTCTTGGTACGCGTCCTGGTACGTCGTCTCTCTTCTGAAGAACTTCTGGCATCGAGGGTCCAGGACGCCGCAAGGCTGGTTCTGGTAACCGTAGTATTGGTAAAGCCATGAATTTGCTAACATTATTGCGGCGTCTTCTTCACTGTTGAAAAGAATTACAGTTAGAGTAGTTGTCGAATCTTAACCATAGATTTATGAAGAATCTACAACATTAATAGCAGTTTGATTGGTCTCCGATTTTTTTTATTGAGTGTTTGCGGTCTAAAAATGTGTATCAATTTTGAAGCAAAAATTCTTATTTTGATCAGTCTGTCTGTCCAACTAGTTCTTATAGTCTCACAAAATAATCATGAAATGGAATTTGAAGATATGTTCTACAATATGCCTCAAACTATTCATGAATGTGATAATATTTATGTATATGCACCTAACTTCGAAGTCAATTTTATGGAACAAATACCTTATAGCGAATAATAATCACTGGATGATAAGGTAAATAGCTAAGATCTTGAAAAATTTGAGTAAATCAAATTGAAATAATCATACTAAAAGTAAGACGAGGAAAAATCATCTTCGTTTGTCATAAATACAAACCTTAAAACTTGATTAGTAGCGATAATAAACTGCCGAGGAGTGTCAGCCGCATTCTTTACTTGTAGCACAACGTGAACCCATAGGAACTGACCGCTACGTTGCTGGAGTTTCACTAGGAGAATACAACATTTATCTTGCTCTGACTGTGTTACTGCAACAAGAAAAGTAAAATAACATTTCCGATTTACATTTATAGCAGCCGGTGTGTAAGAGATTATCCGGAAATTTTAAGCAAAAACAAAAAATCCTGGGTGAAAAAAGAACTATAACGAACAATTATTTACCTTGAAAAATAATTCTTAGTTTTCGAGAAAAACTGTTTGAAACTTGACTTAAAATGCACAGATTTCAAGTAAATGGACAAGTACACAAAATGTAAACAATTGATGTTTTCTTTTTTTAGTGAGCGTAATGATTGAATTTTTTTTGTCAAGTACTTTGGTTACTTACTTAATCTATGTTTACTCTGTGCTTCTCGTAAACTGTCCCAATGAAGAAGTTGATACCAGGATACATCAGCTAATTCAGATTTCTTCCAACCTAGGTACCATTCTCCACTGTAACAAAAAATATTACTATAATAGATTGCCAATCAGCCGCAAGAATTTTTTTAGGTATTTTTTGTTGGTTAAGGAAGAATTGTAAGTAACAGAAGGATAATGTCAAATATTGTTGGTTTGGCTGTGCTACAGAACCAACAATGCTGCTTCATTTTAGAAAAGAGAATAAGTTTCAACATACATATGGACCATTATACGGGCATATTGATACTGGAAAGGTGAACTGTAATGTACGTACTCTGCGATGACGAAAATCTCAAGAAAACCAAATTATGCATCCGGTCTTTAACTTACTTGGTATCTGTATGCAGTAATATAATCATGTCCATGCCATGTCTGGCGGTGAAAACGTTGGTGGCGCCGTGCATGACATACATCGCGTCTTAGCATGGCTGAGGCTAGACTGTATGTACAGGGTCTTCATCTTACTTGGTCTTGGTCTCGGTCGGTTGGTGGTCGGTGATTCTATATGAAGTAACATAATCATGTTCGTGTCATGCTTAGCGGTGAACACGTTTTAGTAGCACGTGGCACCACATATTACAGCTGAGCTGCACTGATCTTCAACTTACTTGGTGTCTATGTGCAGTAATATAATCGGGTCCATGACATGCTTGGCGGTGAGCATGTTGGTGGCACTTGGTACCACATACACGTACGTCTCGACATGGCAGCGGCTACACTGTATACAGCGGGTCTTCAACTTACTTGGTGTCTATATGCAGTATCTTCATGTCCATGCCGTGCACGGTGGTGAAGACGTTGGTGGCGCCGTGGACGACGCACTCCCGCGTTTCGGGCATGGCCAGCGGCGTGCACACTGCTAGGAACACCGGCTCGTTGCGGCTGCACAGTGGCAGGTATGACACGTAGTGACCTCTCACTAGAGCCACCTATTGGATAGGTTTGAAGATTTTTGATTAACAAATTAAGTCAATTTCGGTGTAGCTTGCGTTTCATGTTAAAAAAAGGTTGTCTACTTCTACATTAATAAAAACAAATGTACAAACATAAATAGTATTTAGAGCTAGTTTTTTTATGGTTTTTATTTTATTTCAAGAGCACGAATTTCAAATGCTACATAAACATCTAGTAACTTTGGCATTTATTAGCCATAAAACAGAAAAATAAATACTTAAATACCTACCCCAATCATCTTTTTAAACTAGAAATTATTTGCTGATTGGTATAATATTAAGTTTCTCAAAACGAAAAGTTTTTCCTTGGTTGACAGTTATACTCACTTTTTGGTCACCAAATCGCATTTGTCTTCGAGCATTCCTTGAAACGTTCATCCTACAGAAGAAATGTCTATTCTTTGGTACATTTTCAGTCTCGCCATTGCTCCCTCTATTCAATTCAGTTTGAACAGTTTGGTGGTCTTGTCTATCTATAATATCGTATACGCTGTCACCATGTATTAATAAGTCTTCCTGAAAAATATAACACAGTTTAAGTTTTACACCTACGTTTAGATTGTAATCTTTGTAATCTTTAGACTGTAATTTTTTTCAATAATGTTAAACATTTACATAAGGCAAGTACTAGTAACAAAAACATAAATAATTCCAAAACTGACGTGGTACTTAATACTTCTACCTACTTGAGAGAGTATTTATTAAAGTCGAGAAAATTTTCTATTTTTGAACGTTGAGCTACTTGCACATTATCTAGCCCTTATTATGTCTAACTACTCTGTTTTCTGTACCGCTTACTATATTGTGGTGCTCAATAAAGAGTCATTGTATTGTGTGATTCAGTTTTGGTACTATCAGCCAAATAAGCGATTTATCAATTTTTAAACAAGTTTCTATCAAATGAATATGTGATTAAAGTCGAACTTTCAAGTTGACAGACAAGTCTATTGGTATTATTGTTTTGTGATATGCAAACGATTATCAACTTCAGGGTGGTAGACTACATTTTTGGCTGATGGTACCTAATAATTTGTAAGTAAGTAAATACAAACCATCGAGTGTCCCAAGTATTCAGCAGCATTTTCCGATATGTACAATAGTTTCCCGTTCTGTGTCATCATCATCATAAAACCGTTCATCGCCTGCAACGACATTGTAAATGTCAATACTGTATTTTATTGTTTCACTTTAAGACTCATAAAACTTGAAAAAGAAGCAAATACCTTTGAAAATCCAATATTAGGTGTGGGTGTCGGTTGTTCTTGATACTCGTAGCTGAAATCGTGACTTTTAAACACTAAAACGGAAAGAAAGACGGCATTATGGGTAAAGTTATAGCAACCAGAGATAAGATAGTGGACTAAATGCATGTTAAACGTCTTAATATGCCCTGTCGTGACTGAAGGTGAGCTGACAAAAAATTTGGGAGACGTTTTCAAAATGTGACCGTGAGATTTCGGGATAAATACGTGATGAGCTTACGAGACTTTTGGGTGGGAAAAGGGAAATTGTTGGAACAACATGAGATACATGATGTTTATCTGTTAGTTGTTACAGTTACCATTTTCACGACTGAGTTAATTTCGCATATTAAATTACATGACGTCAAGAAACAGTTATGTTTTGTACTTTACTAGCGATCCGCCCCGGCTTCGCACTGTGCAATGCTGATACTAAATATGATGATGGATGTTATTACACATATAAACCTTCCTCTTCAATCACTCCATCTATTAAAAAAAACCGTATCAAAATCCGTTGCGTAGTTTCAAAGATTTAAGCATACATAGGGATATAACTGGTATCCTAACCCTGCCGTCGCTTTATGTTTTTGAAATAATCATGTACGTTAGGAAGAACATATGTGATTTTCCCACTAACGTCGATAAGCCAAAGGCTACTAGAAACACAGGGAAGCTTAAAGTACCATCTTACAGACTGGCTAAAACCAAAAAGTCGTTTTTGGGAAGTTGCATACGTTTTTATAATAAAATTCCAAAAAATATTACTGAAGAAACTGATACAAAATTTAAATCTACTGTCAAAAAGACATTAATATCTAAGGCTTATTATAAAGTTAACGATTATATCATGGACAGGGATATTTGGAAATAATTCCGATCCGCACTAGCGATCCCTTCAAATAGTGAACCTACTGTGTTAAAAATAAAATTGTGTTAAATACTTGTAATGTATAGTACATAGATGTCATTTATAAATATTGTGAATCTGTTTTTAAAAAAAAAAAAAAAATACCTCGTTGAGTTTCTTGCCGGATTCTTCTCAACAGAGGTTTTTTTCCGAACCGGTGGTAGATAAAAAAATGACGTGTAAAAGTGCCCATTGCGGCCTATTTGCTGAATAAATGATTTGACTTTGACTTTGATAGGGACAGAGAAAGCGACTTTGTTTTATACTATGTAGTGTAGTGATGTCATAAGGCTGAACGTAGTGTTCCAAGTGCCTAGTTTACTGAAGCTAGCCTACAAAAAGGTGATGATGTTATTAAATTGTGAATATCTACATGTTTTTTGTCTAGTAAAAGTTAAATCTGACAACACAATATAACTCAAGTTTAGTTAATAAAACCTTTGACACAAAGTTTGGTATTTATAGACTCAGCCGTTTACGCTTGAATGATTAGTTCTCTCACTGGCCAGGGAAGTTTTAATAGGCAGCCAAGCCACTAGTTTAAATTTAACATTTGCGTCACTGAAAGATATATTCCTATTGGTATATGTATAAGTACGAAAGTTTGTTAAACTGTAAAGTTTGCTGGACTATTCAGGCCAACGTTGAAAGACAACGGCTAGTACCTATCTAATGTGGCCATAGAGTTATTTAAAATTATGTGATGTAATAATTAAAAACACCCATGGTAGTCTAGTGGTTTGAACAATGGCCTCTCAAACCCTATGCTTTTCAGAATAAGTCGATGGTCTAGAAATTTTAATTAATAACATTTGAATGCCAAATGCACAAAATAAGTAGGCCTCTCCCGTTTTCTCCTGTAAAAATAAAAAATAAAAAAATTGTAGGTACTCTGCCCATTTGTCTTCTACCACCGGTTTGTGTGAAATTATACTGATTAATTAATAATTATTCGTAATCTATATCTTATCGATGAAGGAAAACATTGTGAGGAATGCTGTATTTACATACATGCGAGGTAGTTCCCAAACCATCGTCATTTCAAAGTTCAATATCTCAAAAACGGCTGAGCCGATTTTTATTCAACCTAGTTAAAAATCACCGCAACAAAACTCGCTTCTACGTAAATAAAACCGCCTCGAAATATATCCGACATTGGCGGGCCAATCAACTATTTTACCGACACTTTGGGCGTCTCCTGCATTACCAAAATTGTCTCTGGCGTTACCAAAAAGTCGTACTTCCAACAAGATATTTCACGGTTGAACTTACATAGGATGGCATGTATTCATGTACACCATCTATTAAACTACAGAAAAAACACGTTTACTTAAAAAAATCTGCAATTGTCTGAAAAATGTCGCGGACAGATAAGTGTCGGTAAAAAAGTTGATTGGCCCTGGCGTCAAATTTGTGACACCACTTTTTTGTCCCGAGGGTCAGAAATAGATCGATATGTTATAGTTGAACGTACGTTGCTGGAAGTAGTTCATCTTCCTCACATAGACGCAGACGAGCGCCATGAGCTGAAGCTGCGAGAGCCTCTGCCGCGTGGACGGCGGCAGCGGCAGCAGGTCGCGCAGGTTTGATATCTCTGCGTTGATGAGGTCGCGTCGCATCTTGCTTGCGCCCTTCGTGGACTTCGTCGGTTCGAATCTGTGTGAAGCGTTTGAGGTTAATGATGAATTCAAAAGCACAAGGCGGAGTAAAATTTGTATTTTTTTTGTTTAAAATGTAATTTAGGATACATTTTTTTTCTAAAAAACAAACTGAAATATAGATGCACAGAAAAACCAGAAAAATAACACCAGCGGTCCAGTTATCCAGCGGTGGTGTAGCGGTATAGCACGTGGCACGGAATGCCGACGACCTGGGTTCGATTCCCAGCGCTGGTCTTATTTTTCTGGTTTTTCTGTGCATTTATATTTCAGTTTGTATTTTCAATTTAGGTTTTACGGGATGACCGTAAAAGTAAAAAATTGGAATTGAAATATTAAAAATACAAAAAGATTCCAAAAATCGATCTTACAATTTTTTTGTTCTTTGTTAAATATATTTGCATTGTAGGTACCGTCAGCCAAATATGTGATTTACCACCCTAAAATTCGAAGTCGTTTGCGTGTTACAACACAATAATGCAAATAGACGTGTCTGTCAACTTAAAAGTTCTACATTAGCGACATATTCATCTGACAGGAATTTGTTGACATACCACTTATTTGGGTGATGGTACAACATGATTTCAAGTCAATCCGATCACTGGACTAACGTGGAATTCCGCTTCCACAATTTAACTCAAACATACCGACTAACATAATTCAAATTCGAAAGATTTCTTCGAAGTTAAAAAACAAGGTCATGAACTGAATGGATCTGAATTGCCAACTTTTTATACAGAAGATCTCTTTTTATAAACGGAACTAATTTTACATTCTAACTATTTATGATTTATTTTTCAGAGGTGCAATGAGTCAGGTGATTCTAGTACTCTAGTACGGGTATACCTAGTACCATCCACGAAGACGCGTGATTTTGTCAAAATTAGACATTAATGACATTGTAATAAGAACTAAGGGACGCGTCATCGTGAGTGACTCTACCTATACTCTAGGTCCCTTTAGGGCTCTCTTCTCTGCAGTAAAATAAAATAGGATAGGTAGAGTTAATAGGCTCGTACTGCACCAGCAAGATGCACCTTTTTTTTTATTCGACTGGATGGCAAACGACCAACTGGGTCGCCTGATAGTAAGAGATCACCACCGCCCATAAGCATCTGCAACACCAGGGGTATTGCAGATGCGTTGCCAATCTAGAGGCCTAAGATGGGATACCAAAAGTGCCAGTAATTTCACCGGCTGTCTTACTTTCCACGCCGAAACACAAGAGTGCAAGCAATGCTGCTTCACGGCAGGATTAGCGAACAAGATGGTGGTAGCAACGAGGTCCTACCACCTGCAAAACCTTTGCACCTTGTGACCTTTGGTCACATCTGCACTTTTCGTCAGGTAAAATGGGGTCAATCACGGATCCGTTTTATGTAAAAACTAGCTGTTGCCCACTCTCTCTCTGTCCGCGTAAATTTCGTTTATCGCTATCCCGCGGGAACTATGCAAGTTTCCTGGATAAAAATCATCGTATGTCCTACCCCAGGATTCACGCTATCTGTATACCGAATTTTATCTATACCTAATCGGTTCAGCGGTATAGAACTGAAGAGGTAACAAACAAATCAACAGATCATAAACGTTGGCATTTATAATATTAGTGGAATATGGAAAAATAAAATCTATGGAAAATTTAGATTTTAAAGTTTTTTTTTTCAAATCACATCTGGCAACTCTAATCGATGATCACACGACTCCCGCGCACCTGTCCGGAACACTATATCCGCGCATTGTCTGCATCCTAGAAAAGGTTTTTTCCATATTATTTATGGCGATAAAATGCCGGCTTTGCCGGAAGAAATCGAGAATTTGCATCCTGGTTCGCTAGTCGCTAGTAGTACTATTATGTGACAGTGAAGTAAAAATAAATCGTTATAACGTGTAACATTGTTTTTCAGTGATCTGGGTTATTTTATACTGGTTGCTAGCCACGGATTTGGGCAAATGAAGATAATGAGATCAGATTTCTGTCGTAGGTTTTTTCACTAATATTTTTTGTGGAGATTTTTAATCTAATTGTTACTTTTTCTTCATAAAAAATTGTTTACAGCAAACGCAACGAAAAAAGGCAAAGATAAGGTTAGGTGTACCGGTGGTAGTTTTTTTTTGCCATTCGTAAATAAGTGCTTGTTATTGCCTTAGTTGAATAAAGATGTTTTGACTTTGACTTTGAGGCTGCAGCCTGAAGCGAAATTTCAAAAGTCCTTTTGAAATCGTGCGTTTGATATAATTCGGTAATTAATTATTATTTCATAATAAATGTATACTTAAGTCATTGTCATACCTCCTGTGGCTTTACCCGACAGAAGGTCCTAGTACCTACCTATTGGACCACCGCAAAATCTGTCAAATATGAATAGTCCAGCGATCCTGAATATGATAATTAAAAAAAATCTTAGATTACTTTAATCTGACGTAGTTATTAATATAGTAGGTATATCTTTGTGTGAAAAATATTAAATATTTTTTATGAGAATGTGTCTTTTTAAAAAATAAAAAAATCTCCATATTCTATATAAACAGCGCAACTTTTAAAAGTCGGTTTCAAATTGTATATTTTGTCACTTAGTAATTTGATGCCAACTTAACAAGTACCTACTCATGATAAAGGATACAGTTTTATTTGGTCCATTCCGACTAGTTCCATTATTAGTTCCACTGATGGAACTAGTTGGACTTTTACCCTCTCCGTTGAACGTAACTACTGAGAAAAAAAGTCCAACTAGTTCCATCAATGAAACTAGTCGGAATAGACCTTTTATTTTTGCAATATAACTGACATTAATACCTTTCTAAGGGCAGTTAAAAGATTTATTCACTTAGCTTTGTAGGAAGTAGTTTTCCGGTGCGCGCGGCGTGTTAACACGCGCAGGCGCAGGCGGTGCTTTAATCTCACCTGGGAGTCCTTTGTACTATGGTACAATCGCGGCAAGAAAAGGTTTGTCCATTTTTAAACCATTTTGATTTATTTTAAATTAACGAAATTAAATTTACCGAAGTAAACAAAAATAAAGCTAAAATAAGACTTAAACAAAGCTTAAAGCTTTTTTTTTAATTATTATCATCATCATTATTTAAATTCATTACTAACATAGTTATAAGATGACATTGTAAGCTAACAAAACTATGGATTCTTGTTATCTGAAATAAACGATTTTATATTATTATATTAAAACCTATATTTAGAAATGCCACTTAGATTGTGTGGGGAGCAGTAGGTACGTGCCCATAAGGCTGGCTGCGTTTCCTCGTTGTATGGCAATGCCAATACTTTGACCTAGGAAAAAGTCAGCCTAATGGTAACCTACGTAGAGGAAAAGCTTCAAGTTTTAAATGCAATATGATAATACCAGACTGTATTTTAACCCACAGAACTATTATAAGAGGAACTTGATCACAGGTCAAAGTGTTTTGATACCTATTATTTTTGTGCGTGTGGTACCTTGTAAATAAATGGAAAATTGTATGAAATGATTAAAATTTTTTTTTCTGCTGCGTGCTTTGGGAGACGTAAGCTGGATCAAGCCTACACCGTCAGTAATTGATAGTCGATCGTTTATGTTTAAGTAAAACCCTACACTATTAATCGCAGAGTAACCAATGACCATGCACTTGTAAATGTAATTAGGTAATTTAATTCTTTTTGTTTTAACGTTTACAAAAAAAATTCGGTATACCGGGTGTGGCCTGTAACACGGACAAATAATTTAAACATAGATCGTACTCGCAAACTGAACAACATTAGTTCAGCGACTTTTAAAAATATTTTGTTCGACCAATGTAAAGCAAAATGTTTGCTATTTGTAGCGTGATAACTCCACTGGTTTAGAAGACGACTGACGAACCTTTTCATACCGCGACTGTACATCTGTATACCACCACTTAAGCCCAAGCGCATCAAAGAAAAACATTCAAACTATTTCAAACCTTGATCCCACAAGATTTAGAACAAAATGTAACTAATATGCTTTACGAGTTAAATAATTTTTAGAGCAACTTCTTATTTGAGTGATTGAGTTTTTTACCACTAATATGATTGTGGGAAAACATGGGATGATTGGTACCTTTGACGGCGGGTTATTAATTTGTTTGAGATTTTATATTGAGTTATTGTTGTTTATTTTGTTGTTCAAGTTGTTGCGGGTTTGTGTTCAGGACGAGTAAAAGTGGGGTTTAAAATGTTGAAATGGTTTTAACGCCACATATATATCAAGTTTAGTTCTTTACTTAGTTTTTGTACCTAAGTTTGCAAAAATAGAACCGCATGGTGCCCGCCTATCTGACATGAATATGTTGTCAAAATTGCAATGGAATACTAGCTAAAGTTGAGTAAAGAGTAGTTTTTCTAGTAAAGTTGTGAAAATGTATGTGTATACACAAACACGTTGTCTTTGTATTTACCCATCAATGTTACTCATTTAGGAAAATATACGACATTGTAAATGATTTAGTTAAACTTGTTTAATAATACCCTGAATTAACACACGGGTTAAGACTACTCTAGAAAAAAAATTTTTTTTTTCGAAGTAAGGATAAAAGAATTGTCCAAAGACAAAGTTGCGGACAACATCAGCTAACAACTAATGAATAAATCTCCTATTTTTTCTTCAGAAAACAAAAATAAATTTGTTATTTAGCAGGACTTATTTGAAGTTAATAACTATTAAGTAATCATAATCATACACAAAATTTAGCAATAAAAATACCGTCAGCCATCAACCAACGTTGTAAGTAGATTAGTTTTTTTTTCACTTAATAAACTCATAGAAAACTGGTACAGCAAAGCGTAACTTTATCGTAACTTTTTACATAGATATCAAATCAAGAATGCGACGTAACATAGGTAATCGTTTACGCACTGCGCTAGAAAAAGCGGAATTCTAGTGATGTGCGCAGGTGAAGCAACTTTGTAGCGATATTTTAATTTTAAAGTATATATAAGTAAGTAGTTATATTTTAAAGTAAATTAGGTTTAGGTTTAAAGACTTTATTACTCATAAAGAACAGTGTTCACTTCTAATGAGCTTAAATTAGACAAATAATATCTTTAGTAAGATTTTCCAGCTAATTCGAGTTTTTAAATTATATTCTATAGTTAAAATGATAAGTCGTGAATAAATTATCATTTTGAGAATTTTTAGGGCTCCGTATCTCAATTGGCACAAACTTTTCTTCTCAGGAACGCGTAGATTTATTAAGCTGAAATAATTTCTACTTAAATCTGCATCATCATACAGCGAGAAAAAAAGATACTTGTAAATCGGCGTAATCATAAGACAGTAATTTAAAACAAGTGTTTCTATATATAACATATAAGATATCGGGGAGTCCAACTCTATATAAAAACGTGTTTGTCCTACAAACTTAAAATTTAGTATAAAAGTAACCAATACAAAAAATTTGAATCTTTATTTGTTATGTCTGTCTATCTGTCTATGTCAGTTACCATCCGTTAGTTTTATCACTCACAAAATTTTATACTGTAAATTTGATACTGTAAAACTACCGAGACTAGAAATTGTTGGTATATTTATTAAAATTACTTATTTGTTATGAAATGCATCCATTTATCAATAAGTGACATCTTGATTTACAAAATGACAAAGTAACTTTTAACAAAGTATGAGAGCAAACAAGCAGGAGGTATTCATTTTTCCACGTGTGCTTGATTCTGTATACTGTTAATTCCTTGTCGTATACTTATTGTAATGTTTAACTATATTATCGCATTAGGCAATGCCTATAATAATAATTGTTTAAAAGTTTTAAATAAATAAATAGTCATCGATATTTCGTGACACACGGAACATCCCTACAGCATTCCTTGCGTACGTCAAGCGACGTGGCTGCGACACGCTCGCTTACGGCGAACCGTGAAAATTCTAATACATTAGCGCGTTCGTATAAATCGGAATGCTTGAAATGGGAGTCAAATTAAGCGGAAAAATT
Organism: Choristoneura rosaceana; assembly: GCA_037349165.1. Classification (NCBI taxonomy): domain Eukaryota; kingdom Metazoa; phylum Arthropoda; class Insecta; order Lepidoptera; family Tortricidae; genus Choristoneura; species Choristoneura rosaceana. The sequence continues at coordinate 9,576,619 of JAZBNJ010000012.1, read as the reverse complement.
CTTTAAGATTTTGAAAATTAAGTGTCGTTTATTTGAAGTGCTCGATCAGAGAGGTTATTGTAATTATTATTAACTTAAATATTATATTGTTATAAGTTTTATTAGTATAAGTATAAGAAACTAATGTATACGGGGTGTAGCCTGTATGTAATACGAGAAAATAATTAAAACAACCGTAGTCGTCAAACTAAACAAAATTAGTTCAGCGACTTAAAAAAAATTGTAATTAAAAAAGAATTTAGATTTTACTTTTTTACATCCTAGAACACAACTGACATCGCCTGTTACGCTACAAACATCAACCGTTTTAGTTTACATTGCTTCTTCGAATAAATTTTAAAGTGTAATAAAAATTAAAAAAACTAATTATTTTTAAAAGTCGCTGAACTAATGTCATTCAGTTTGACGAGTTTGATCTATGCTTTAATTATTTGCTCATATTACAGGCCACACCCGGTACATAAACAACCTTGTCACGTCATGGCCTCTATGAGAAAAACATAGTTTTTTTACATGAGTTTCAGCTTATTTTCCCAACAATTTATCTGCTAGTATGAACTAATTAATCTGTTTGTTAGTTTGTTGACACGCAGCCGTTAGTAGTGAAGGCGAGACGTGACTTACTCGTTTGAGCTACTTTGTGACGTGTGTGGACACTGACAATTAATACTGTGACGACTAAAATATCGGAAATTTATTTGAAATAGCCTTCAGACCTACGGATTTCAAGAAACTTTGAATTTGGAATGAAATTTTTATTTTTTTATTTTTTATTTGACTGGAAGGCAAACGAGCAAGTTGAAAACAAGTTGAAACAAGAAACAAGTTGATTGGTTGAAAACAACTGAAACTTGTAGTAGAGCAACAATTATCTATCTCTAATAACTTTAAACGAGCAATTCTTCTCTAGTTCCACATATCCCTACCGCGATATCCCCCCTGATAGAGTTACGTGGAATATTTTTCCTTTCTTCCCTACCGGTAGGGATAGATGGAAATAATATGTCCACTTATCCCTCTCAGCTCCCACTGGTAGGGACATGTGGATTTTTTTCCAACCTTCCATACTACCTGACCGTGTGGTAGGGACTTGTGGAAGTAGGTATAACAGTAAGCAATACATAATTGGAACCAAGCGTAGGCCAACTCATTCATGTAATAGTGTTTCTTAATCCATGAATAATGACTGACTTTACTCAATTAAAGTAAAATAGTATTTTACTTTACAGAACAAAATATACCTGTTTGTCATGTAACTTAATTAGATCCTTGTAAACAACGAAATACAATGTGACACAAAGTAGCTACAATGCATAAAAATAGAATATAAGTTTAACAAGTAAAATTTTTAATAATTCACTTTAATAATATTTATACTCAGCGGCACAAAATTTGGCCCACTCATACATCACTCATACTCTTTGGCATACATTTGAGGGCCAGATTTTTGCCGCTCTGAATATTGTATTTGTTACGGGATGAACACCGTGCTTACTTTCAAAAAGCACCCTATATATCGAATACCGATAATTTTTCAGTCTAAGTTTGCTTCAAAATATCGGGAACTCGTGAAAGACATTCGCGGTCTATATATGAGATATTGTTATATTATATAATCCATAATATCGTCACAAAATAGACAATAGTACATGCACTATTTTTGGTTGACTGTGATAGAGCTCAATTTGAGAAGTGCATAAGTACTATCTGTTTTATTTTTTAGCATTTATGTATTTATGGTGAATTTGAAATGCAATTCATTTCACGAAACAATACAGTACATTCTTTAAAAACACTTTTTATCTTTTATCACATATTTGTCCATTTCAAATCTGGAAAGCGAATATTGGCTTATTTCATGCGGTCGGCATCACAAGTCGGTTTAACTTATTTGTTATATTAATAGAGTTCAACTCGAAATTCGAAGCAAGTGAGTGGTTAAAGAGTACACGTGTAAAACTTCGATGTCAATGTTTTAATTGTTGTTTTAAGTGTTGACAGTAAAAAAACTAGCTAAAAGTTATGCAAAAATTATTAACCTTTCGCGAGTTCTGATTGGATTTTTCCGGGATATATTGTAATTGTTCACTTTAAGAAGCCTCAAAACTCATAAAGTATGTTTGCCCATTTTGGTATATTTTTTTTACAGATCAGCATAGTTTATTTATAAACTTAATAAGTTACATTTCAATGAACTTTGACTCCAATTTAAAAGAGTAGGGTAGAGTAGCTAGAAAAGTCCGTCGGCGCCATTTTATGGTCTTGATCTTAATTGTCTATTTCTTGGATGATAACGAACTTCCTAAATACTTTTTGTATTAATACTTATGTACTAATTTATACTCATCACGAACATTATTTCCAATTAATGAAATGAACAATAAACGTAATAATTTTAATGTACGTATAATGTAGAGCATTAAAAGCAAAAAGTTTTTTTTTACTTTTACTTATTTTTTTTGTTAAAAAAGTGTGGACTTAACCAACTTCAGCTAACCAGCTATTACGTTACGTATTAGGTAAATATATGTCCGTACAAGGTTATATATCTCAAGGCGCAATATATATTTAGCACTTAGGTAACAATACAATTTGAGCAGCAATAGCGCTAAAAGATCTTACATTATCATTAGACTTTTTGTTTTATTATATCCGGATTTGACCGGTTATAACTGGAATCGACTAAATATTTTCAAGTATAGAAAAATTCTAAAAATGACAGTGTTTAAAAGAGAAGAAGGTTTTGTTGGTGTTGTACATTTTGTAGATTTATTTATTAAAGTTTATTTTAAAATGTTAGTTGAAGTCTGAGACGAGAATAGAAAATCGTGATTTATCTCGCAATGGCAAACAGTACTTAATACTTATATTAAAAATTACCTCTTTTTTCACAAACTTTTATTCGACTTCGTATATGATTTGTGATATGAAAATATTCCTCTAAATTTGCAAATAATTTTTTGACAGCTTTAACTGACCAAATTGATTGACTTGGTAACTATTTGGTATTAATTATCTAATGAACATGCATTAAAATGGTTTTGTAGGAAGAATAAAATAAAATTAGAATAAATTATGTGCGGCTCTATTTTCAACATATGGAAGTTTCTTATACCTCTTTGATTTACATCAGAGGTTCCCAAAGTGGTCCAGGTGGACCCCTAGGGGTCCACGGGAGACCAGACTTTGGTCCACGTTGGCGTGAAAAACAATGAGGATTTCAGGAAATATAGTAATGTAGCAGCAGGCGGTCTACCAAAAACAGTAAAAATTTAAAAGTGGTCTACGAAAAAAAAGTTTGGGAACCTCTGATTTACATGGATTAGTTTGTAATTTGTTAGTTATATTATAACTGTATTGAAATTACAAAGTTATTTTAAAATTTCTATCATGCATGATATAAAATATTAGCTTTAGATTTGATATTTTGTCCTTGATTTAAGGACCATGTGAATCTATGTATGTATGTATGTATGTATGTAAACTCTTTATTGCACATAAAAATACAAAAACACAGAGAGGAAAACAAAGGCGAACTTATCCCAAAAAAGGGATCTCTTCCAGCTAATTAAGAGATCTTTCAATAAATCAATCAGTCAATCTCTGTGTGAACATAAAGAAAACTGATACCATACCTATTTGTCTGCACTGTACTGCTGTCATAATGTGCGTAAATAAGCTGTGATCTTCATTTGTTATTCAAAAGGCCACTCATGCGCATCGTGAATTTATTATAATAATACAAGCGATTATTATTGTTTGCTTGCATGATAATTGCAGATCAATATTTTACACACAATTGTAAATCTCCGTATGTTTCATATTTTTTAAATTATTAAAATTGTAATTTAGGATGCGCAAGCCCAGATTGAAGTTTCACAGCGCTATTTAAAAGGGATTTATTCATTTTGTTACTAATAAAACATTGTAATAGTGGCAAAAATACTAAATAGAAATTTAAAGAAATAAAAACTTAAGTTATTAATTACAATTGACAAATAAATAAAAATACTTAAACTAAAGAAAAGAAAACTTTAAAACAGTCTCACCTTAGAAACATTTTGCAGTAAACTGACAAATAAAATCAAAACTTCAAACACTTAAGCGCACTTATTATTCTTATTCATTTTAAACGTCAATCAACAATAACAAATAAACACGACCACACAGTCCGAAGGATCAAGTCTTAATGATCGCTCAAAAAAAAATTATCAACCCTTTTCCACGGAATAAAAATCACTAAGTGTCATATCCAGTCATAAAAGTAACGATAAAACGCACGTGCTGCACATAGTTATAGCCTGTACAACCTCACAGCACGATGTAATAACACGTTATGAAAAAACTATTTTGAATTTCCATATAGATACCGCGACAATTTATGCGTAAGCTTTTTATTAGAATTAGATTAAGGCTCGCTCCTTAAGCTCGGATACTGCCGTGCGTGCGCGCACCGGGCCCGCAACTATAAAAAGCCTCAACAGAGCCTCTCTTTCCCGCGAGCCTTTTTCTTTTTTGTTGAAAAAAACGCGCGCCTAACGACTCCCTACGGGTGGAGGGGACCTTCCAATTTCAAAACCGTTCGACTCACTTTCCACTTGTCATTTTGTAAACTAAACTATCTAATTTTCAAGTGAAAAAAGTACCTACAACTTTATTTTCATGAAGCTGCGGTGTATTGGAGTAGGACGGCTATAGGTCTGTCCGTCTTGTTTTTCCTCTGTGCCGTCGCGGTTTCGCACGAAAGAAATGGAAAGAGCGGTTGGTTATGAGCGTAACTTGAGATTAATGAGTTCGAAAGAGACGTAGGTAAAGGCGCGGCAATTACGGCGGTTTGCGTAAACGAGACGAAACTATAATGATTGGGCGAAATGACAGTTATTGATATTGTCATAATACGCGGCGATTTGTGCGCGTGGGACGGGACGTGCGCCTGCGCATGGATTGTTAACGTTAATTAGTATTTAATGACAGCCCTCTTGAGTCGAGATTCGTTTTTGCGGTAGGTGCTTTAATTCGAGCCATCGATTAGCAGATGGAGACGTGTGATGAACTTAATACACTTTTTGTACTTGTTAAAGATTTTTAGTTTAGTTTAAAGTAAGTTAGTACTTCATTTTTATGAAGTTGGTTTCAACAAAAAAAAAAGCTTTTGGTAAAGTTTTTGTTATTCTTTATCAAGTTAGGCTTGGTCTTCTGAGAGTTTGAGCTAAGGTAGTTCTTATCTAACGTGCGACAGATTTTAATCCTCTGCTCTGTTAGGTACTTATTACTCGACTACGGCAAAGCCAAAGGAAGAGTAATGATTCTAGCAGTCTATTTTTATTTTTAGTTTGTATCCCGGGAAATCACATAGTTAGATAAATGAAATTTTAGGAGATGTAGCCGTGGGAAACGCGATATTTTTTGATAAATTTTTCCTTTATAAAGCACATATATAACGCAACATCATTTGAAAAAGGTTCATTGTGCAGCCCTTCTTGCTAGAATGCCACAACAGAACTGGCTTCCTAAGCCTGTCATCGGTACCTACACGTCTTTCACTTCACAGCTCAGGACTGAACCACAAAGATGGATGGATGACTTGGTTAAAGCCCCAAGTTTACCTTGGATGCAGGTCATTTCCAACCTAAGCAACTGGAGGTGGAGGACTTATGTCCAACAGTGGACGTGATAGGGCTGATATGATGGTGATGAGTTTTGTTTTATTCTCCCCGTGTTTCCTACAGCATCATTTAACAGAATAACCTTTGAATATGTTTTAGCGAAGTAAAATGAAGACTTATGCTCGTCTATATTTCACTGTTAAATACCCATTTAGCATGATGGTTTGTGTTGCCAAGTGATGGATTGTGGGTTCAATTCTGGATGTTGCTTGTTAACTTTTACGTTGGAGAGAAATAGCAAAAAACTAACTACATATTTTTCTGTTGCAATAAATAAATTTTTCTTTAATACAGTTTTAATAAAAGGAAATTTCGTTATAAAACAAGCTTTTTTGCTGAGTGTTCGTTTTATTGATTGTATTTACAATACCACAACAGTAAGCGATATAGGAAACAGGTACACAGTGAGAAAGTTATAAAAATATAAGTAGCATGTGACAGCCTTGTCACTGTTATCACTTCAGGTAGCCTTTTACAACAGAAAGTAGTAGACTAGATTTCAGTAGATTTTAGCTACATATTATTTAGTTGTCCGTACGAAAATTATAGTAAATTCAGTCTCTAGAAGTAACTGGATTTATAGGTCAGATTCAGTGGTATTATCCGCCACTTTTATGATAATTATGAGAGTACTTTATTTCCGTCGCCCCACCTTTCTAAAATAATGATTATTTCGTCCTCTGAAATCTGCCGCCCTTGGGACGCTGCTGCCCCTAAGCCGCGGCCTATATGAACGGTCTATTGACAAATCCATGTCTAGTCAGATACTCAGTAATGTATATAAATAAAGAATAAATAATAAATAAATAAATAATAACGTTTCTCCGTACTCAGAATCACGAGCACGACAAAGAAATAAAACGTCCCCAATTTTCCGAATTTTTTTATGTTATGTGTCCATTTCGTAACGACCCATTTAAACTACATGAAAAAAAAGTCACAAAACAGACAAAAAAATCGGTCAAGTGCGAGTGCGAGCGACTCGCGCATGAAGGGTTCCGCACCTCCGTACAATGTTTTAAAAACAAATAGTTCAGTAATATTTTTTTCTAAAAAAATGTTATGCAAGCTTATTTCCTGGTGGTACTTTTTGTCCCTGGTTACCAAAGTAGGTAGTCGTCAAGACGAATCAAATGAGATCAAAATCGAGTTGTTTTATTACAGAGTTCCTATGGCCAACATCTAACTTCATCATCAGATCAACTCTATGTCACAATAATATTGCATTGTCATCGGATTTAAACATGCGTGTAAAATTTCAGCTCAATCGGTTGAAGATATCCACTTCAAATTTGAATTGAAAGATTCCACCCGAGCAAACATACCTCATCACAATAAGTTTTTGTTAAAAATTTCATTTTTAATACAAGCTTTTCTTGCCGAGTGTACTTTTTGTTGACTATACTTGCATTGTTATCTAAACTACATATCTGTACCAAATTTCAAATCGGTACTATTCACTATTGAGGAGTTCCCTCCTGCAGAGGCGATCCTGGCAGGACCACCAAAATGTCACTACCAGATTATTGTATTGTCACTAAATTTACAAAAGTGTGCCAAATTTCAAGTCAATCGGACCACGGGAAGTGGATGAAATTTAGCTTCCAAGATTTGACCTAAACAAACGATAAAAAAAATAAATAAACAAACAGGGCAAGCTAAAGAAAAGCTTCTAAAAAAAAATCCAAAATGTACTTAAGCACTTGTACAAGTATTTCAAATAAAAAATAATTTGATTTCTCATCCTCTTTGGTTCTGGCTGTTTGCTTCTGAAGCTATTGCCACCCAGGGCTTTAAAAAAAAAATGGCTGTCATGCGGTTTATTCGCGGGAAATTCTGCGGACTTCGTATGTTGTGTTTGTGTAATTAAATTATAATAAGAAGCTCGACTTAGTGTGAATAAATTTTTAACTGTATTATAAAGCTTGTAAATAGTGTTAAATACTTAGTATGATTTTTAATAGTGTAAAAAACAATAAGTAAACATAGTGATGTACAGTGTGGATTTGACTAGCGCTTTATCAAAGTTGGCTTCATTGAGGTTTGTGATTCATAAATTGCTTCATTTATTTTGCACAAAAACTAATAAATCAGACAGTCACTAATTATACTATCGAAACTTTTATAAAACATCATTAAAATCGCAAACCTAAAGGTAAATATTCAAACGACATAGCTAGCTACTCGATCGCCTTAGCAACGGTTAATAACGCCTAGCAACCAAAAAACGCTCAGAAAAAACACGTTTCTTGTATGACGACCCCCTTTAATTTGTAACTTTATTTTATTTTTAGTATTTGTTGTTATAGCGGCCACAGTTATACATAATCTGTGAAAATTTCAAGTGTCTAACTTTTACGGCTCTTAAGCCGTATCTCTTAAGATAGAGCCCTGTGACAGACGGACGGACGGACAGACAGACAGACAGACAGACAGACAGACAGACAGCGGAGTCTCAGTAATAGGGTCCCGTTGGCACCCTTTGGGTACGGAACCCTAAAAATTAGGGCCACTTGTTTTCTTCGTTTTAATCAATAGTATTCGTGATTTTGAGTAAGGAGAATCCAGAATTACCTATTATGAAAAAAAGTTATGTTGCGTCATTTAAAGTAAAAATGCCCATTAAATAAATAAACGAATTTTAGTCTCATAAATGTGTTGCTCTGAAGATGAGCTTTGGTTGATTTAGAAATGCGTCAGTGTAGTGTGGTGGTGGTGATAGATTGATTTGTGTGTGTTCTTACACTATGGAGGTGGAGAAACTGCATGAACACGCATTATCTTGCACAAACTTAGCTATCATAAGTTCGCGGGTGAGCAAAGAAATTCTTTTAGTGATTCAAAATCGTCGTATGACTGTAAACTTCGTCAATTTTACAGGCCAAACACCTCAAAGTAAAAATGATCTAACAGCGAAGTAATTCAATGTCGTTTACGTCATTTTTGCTCCAGTTATCGACTGTGTAGATGCGAGGTGGTTATCGGCGTAACTCGGTAGCCCGCCGCGGGCGACGCGTGATCCTAAAATTGATCTTTTTTTGTTTTTTTCTCCCAGCCTTTGAGGTAAACGATTAATACGTTGGCTTAAACATTTATTGAGCTTTTTCAATGTGCGTGACGGAATGTACGGTCAACTATAAATTGGTTCATAAATAGTTTCAGGTCATCTTGTCTTTCCAACCATTTGGTTATGGTTAAGAGAAATACATTCACAGTTCTGTTTCGATAGAGGACGTTATAATGCTATCCGTCCAGACATAAAAAAGTTCTGTGTTCTCTAAGTATGGTGTAACTAAAAATAACTTTTGACCTCATTCATCAAATAATATAATAATAAAGAAAATATTTATTACGCAAACTAAAATTGTACATGAAGTAGTATCCGGTGGACCCCAAACTAAGCTGAACCCGTAGGTATCTTGGGATCCGGCGAGTTAGTTAATATGACCCAGCTATTTACATTATAATGGCCACTGTAATACACCCTCTATGTAAATTTTAAGTTTTTAGTACTTAGTACGGTTGAAAAAATAACAATCCTGTCAAAGATGGACAGACAGTCATACAGACAGCGGAGGATAGACACCTATTAGGGGTCATCCATAAAGTACGTCACACATTTGGGGGGAGGGGAGGGGTCAAGCGGCTTGTGACAGAGGAACAAAATAACTGCAATTTTCGTGGCAATTCGTGTGACGGGGGGGGGGGGGTCTAAAAATAGTCAAAATAGCCAGTATAGCCAGTATAGTCAGTATAGCCAGTGTCCGATTCACAATCGCAATGACACATACCTTTGTGTTGTTTATTTGTACCAAATAGTATTGTTGTCTTGTGTTGTGAATAAATGTATTTTCTTTCTTTCTTTCTTTCTTTCTTTCTTTCTTTTCTTTCTTTAAATAGGTGTGACGTACTTTATGGATGGTCCCTTACTACATCTTAAAATTATATATTTTTTTGATTATTTTTTATTTACGCTTATCAAATATCTTCCATTGTGTCTCTCAGATTAATAGTAAGACCAATAACTTCCGACGTACGACAAAATCAACGGATCCTGGAACAGAGAGCGAAAGTTCGGCGCATCAAAGCGGCGACGTCCGGCGCGGCGCGTCATTATAGCTGCACGCACGCGCCCAAACCGCGCCGCGTGCGCACCCCTGTATACAGAATGATCTATTGAGTCAGTAATAAAAAAATAAAAATATGGTCGTAAGTAGTGATTTAAATAGAGATGACTTTAGGTAAAAATTGTGGTGCCATTGTTTCAGCTTTATTTTAAGTTGTTGTTTGTTATTTTATAACTATTGTCTTATGTATGTATGTAAATACTTTATTGTACATAAAACACAAAGTAATACAAAAAGAAAACAACAAACCAAAAGACTGGCATTTGTTTTATGTAGACTAGACTTGATTGATAATTAGCAAAATATTAAAAAAAATAATCTTTGTAACGGTGATGCGATATTTCAAAGTAGATGTTTTATATTATTATCTGAATTTAGTCACAATAGTAAGAATGGCATTATGCTATTTTAACCGACTGTGTCGAAAGGAGCATTATTGTATGATGTTTTTATTAGGTAAGTCTTCGGTTTGTCGTCAGCTATTAGGTACATACATTTTTAACTTTTACTTATATTCACCAACTCTATAAAAAAAATACTAGAAGAATTTGTCGGTTGGTACTGCAAATTTTCGCTGCGCTTGCCGATCCGTGGCCTCCACTCGAGAACTTGCAGGCCGCAGCCAACCGAAGCAACTGGAGGTCTATGGGGGAGGCCTATGTCCAGCAGTGGACGTCATGCGGCTGAGATGATGATCATGATAACTGCAAATTTTACATTTCAAATAAATTACTTGTCATTTTCTTGTTAGCCTAGCTAGTTTAGCTCCAGATAACAAAGCAAGACTGTTGACTTCTGAGAATATTACCTAAACAAATTATTTCACTACTTTGAAAGAATCTCGTATCTAAAATCAATATGACAACAAATTTGAACCTTTACATAATATTCGTAAAGTTCACTCAGAAAAATTATCTTTTTTGAGTTACGAGTTTTTTTTTAAGTAGTGACGATATTCTTTTTCTCATCACCCTGTGTCAGTCATAACTGCGTACCCGCGACCACGGGGAGGTCCGAGACCAAAGGTGCCGGCGTGACTCCCGAAATCACGTCCCACCCCAATGTAAACAATGGACAAAGAGCCGCGGCCTATTAGCTAGACGATCATTATCGGTACGGTGGACAACAGCTGGGATCCTTCGTGGAACAAAAGAATATAGTTACGTTATCCACTGGCAATGAGCTATAACCTTTTTACCTTCCGTTTTTGAGTTTTTTCCGCTGCCATATGAACAAGAGAGCTAGGTCAGTGACACACGTTTTCATGCAGATATTCACATCTTTGTAAGTTGTCACACTACATCTATCAAAAATATCGAAGGCTTATTATAAAGTCAATGATTATATCATGGACAGGGATATTTGGAAATAATTCCGATCCGCATTAGCGATCCCTTCAAATAGCGAACCTACTGTGTTAAAAATGTATAGTATATAGATATCATTTAGTAATATTGTGAATGAAAAAAAAAATACCTCGTTGAGTTTCTTGCCGGATTCTTCTCAACAGAGGTTTTTTCCGAACCGGTGGTAGATTTTTTTTGACGTTCATAAGTGCTTGTTATAGCCTAAATTGAATAAAAATATTTTGACTTTCGTGAGAGTTGCGGGAAACCGGTGGATGCAAGTGGCGAGTTGTCGTTCATTATGGCGTTCTAAGGGGGAGGTCTTTGTCCAGCAGTGGACGTCTTCCGGCTGATGATGATGATGATGATTTTGACTTTGACTTTGAAAAACCATACTAAATGCCGAGTTTTAAAGTCTATCTAAGCGAATTTGCAAGCCTTGGTGTCACTAAAAAAAGCTTTGAATAAAAGTGAAAAGCTATCAATCATAACAAATTTGCTCTAGGTAACCATTTCTTCAACTTTTAGTGACGATTTGTGTCGCCCACCATACGCTACTGAGAAACTTTTAACTGGGTGAAGACTTTATCACAAAGGGTGCACCGATTTTGTCGGTTTAGTACTAAGTAGGCCGTTGAGATGGTATCAAGCTGTGTGGTTATGGGTCGCCACAGTTTACTGTGAAAGTGTTTGACTGTTTTTTATTTGATTTTATATTATGGAGTAGTGTAATAATAGCACAAAAACACCTGAACACATCAAGACGTCAAAAATATTTGTGCACCTTTGTGTCATTAACGACCTACAACTCAAACTCATTATAAGTATAGTCGAGGTTATAGATATCTATACTGATATTGATGAGGTACAGCCGTGTACCTAATAATGTTTTTCTAAAAATATCTGTACTTCTGTCTGTCTGTATTTTCATAGCCATCTAACAAAAAGATGTACACTAAAAGTGAAAGTCAGTCCGATCGTTGTTACAGGGTGTAATTTCGATTTCCAAAATGTAATCCAACTTACTATCTAACACGGCGAACGGAAAATCTGAGGTCCGTTTTTAATTGTTATGATTCATAGCAATTTCAAAGTCGCTAAATAGGTATATATATTTTTACGATAAGTAAACATCATTGGGAAATAATGAAAGAATTTGTTTACTAAGAAAAGCCACCCATATCTTTTCATACCTAGTAATATTTTTAGCGACCAACCTATAATTTTGTTATTAAAACTTACATTACCTGTTTTACTAAAGTGTTAACATCAATTTTAGGGTTCCTTTCAACAATACAGCTGATATTCTGGTAACTGAAAAACTTGTTAAAATAGTTGTTTACTTATAAATTTACATTTAAAAATATTAATTAGCTAAATATTAAGTAGTTATACATATATGTAAGTCGTAAGTGTAAGAATTACTATAAGCAGTAGGTAGGTAAAAAAAAATTACGCAGATATTTTTAGACCGATGATTACGATATAAAATATGTCAATATAAAGAAATATTTTTATTGTTATTGTTTATTATCTCAATAATTGCGCTATTTCATATGTACTAAATATTAAATTGAACATTAAACAGTAACTATTATTAGAGCAGATGTTTTGCTTACTAGGCCATGGGTTCGTCACTCTGTGGTTATACAGTGTTAACTCTTTTTCTTTAGGGCAACCACCTTTTTTTGTTCGCTTATACTATACTATGGCAGAGTTAGAGCAAAGACTTAAGCAGTAATAACTCAGTAAAAACACTTCTTGTTCATATTTATTAAAAAGAATTTATTAAAAAAGACTGAACCCATGTTCACATTGTTTTCACACTTACCTCGAAAGCAACCCGGGCCACTCTTGTTGTTTATTTTCTCGTAAATCCCGACCTTTTGTTACTCATTTATTTTTCTGGATCATATTTTTATAACGCTTAATCTCCAACCAGCCGTTAGTTATAAGGCAAGTAAGCGAACCTCACTTAGGATGCATTTTTAAGAACAGGGCTGGTTGTTACAATTCGGACATTATAATTTTATTTGTTGTTCCAAAATTGAAAAATTACAAGGCGTCTGCGTTATACTGGAACCTATTAGGGTTTGATTGGTCCGAATTGGAGGTTTATGTTTTTGATAAAATTAGCGGAAACCTTTCTTTAGATGAGATGATTCACCATGCATAACGGATATAATTTATACTATTTAAATGATTCTCCCTATTAAAGAACTATAGAGCTCCCATGTAATCTTGCGAAGGTTTCTAAGAAGAAGGACGTAGAAAAATACAGTAGTTGTCTATTATTATGTAAAGATCATTTTCTGGAGGGTTTGCATATTTAAGAAACAGAAACTTGCGGTTATCGATTTTATATTTTATTACAAATAGGATGCAGCTGGTTTTCCTCACAGAAAAAAAATTAGACGCTTTTACAGTTTTAAAATTTTAAGGTTGATTTTACCGCAATTAATTTTCCTTGGAACTAAATACTAATGGAAAATTTGTAATTAAATTCAATATTTTTAACCTTATCGTAGTATTTCTTCAAATACGATATTTTGATTAACTACTTCGATATGATATGAGCTCTAGATAAGATTCTGTGGGGATAATCTTTATTAAAATTAAAAACAAAAATATGGAAAATTACATAAAAGGTTACGCAGTAAATTCAATTTACAATAAATTAAATCCACAGCACTGATACATGTCCAAAAATTTAATTCAATTTGACTTCCCAGAACCAACTCAACATACTTCTAAGTGTTTGTAATACATTCGAGAAGGTCATAGAATTTCTACAAGTGATGACCTGTTCCACGGAGATAAAACCATAGGCTTATCCGATTATCCGATACCGGTGTCTTATGGACAGACGCACAAATATCTCCAACTATTACATCAAAAATCGCAAGGCACCAAAATATCCATTACCACTGTGAACTGTAGTCCATTATCGCAAAGTCGTCAACGAAGCGAAAAGTTTTTGTTCCTTACGATCTTTGGTATTGATTTGGTCGATATACCAACCAGCGATCGTATTTATGGGGCGATACGATTTCTTTAAGATCTGATATTGAAATAAAATGCATCTGTGCGGATCTGTTGATTTGTAATGATAGTGAGATGTCTCATTTTAACGGCTGCGATTCTTCGTTTGCAAAAAATAATAAATCGAAATATGCGATTTCTCAATGGTTAAAAATTTAATCATGTTAAGCAGAATTACATCGGTATAAGTTACAGTACAGTATTTAGATATTTGTCAGTTTGTAAGCCAAATTTTATCTAAATGTGTTCCGCCGTTACTGCGTAATTGAGTAACAAACATCCAAATGTCTTCACAAACTTTCCGATTCAGCTAAAGATGTGCCAGTCAATTAATCTTTTTTTACGCAATGAATAATAATTTGTTTGTTATATATATCTAATTTAATTTTAAAGCCGTAACTGGTCACATTAGCTAGATGGAAAAACAGCTCTGGTAACCCTAAGGCGCGGGTCGGCGGGCGTGGCAGGCTGCGCGCGCGCCTGTTTACCTGCCACGTTTGCCAAACAACCGGCGGGCCATGCCGCATACCAGAGCAGAGTCTGGGTAATATAGTCAATCAGCAAATACTTGTCAGATTCCTTTGAAAGTTAAATGAGCAGATTTACATTTCGACCTGTTTTAATCGGTATATATGTCGGCGGCCGATCGTGAAATCCGCCAGATCTCGACGGCATTTCATGATATGCCTAAAAGTTGGCCAGGCATATCACGATGTGCGTGAGAAACGACAGATATAGCAGATCGATTAGAGCAACGCATTCGTCAATATTCCTAGATTTCCTAGCTCTATACCGGCCATTTCGTCATTAGGAAGTCAAACAGCTGGCCAAAGACCGTGCGGAGTGGGGATAACTCCACCGACAAGAGCATTAGGTCTTAAATTTAAGAAGAGAAGAACCAATGGAAATTTACGGTATTATATTTCAGATAAAATAAATTATGATGGTGATCTCAGTGTATCGTATCGAAATCCGACTAACATCCCTAAGGAAAGGTCAAAGGTCATGTGACCTTTTTGCACTCTAACGACTAAATGACATCGTCTAGACATTTTTCTAGTGTAAAAATCGGGTTCACGGACTTGGCACGAATATAAGCCAATTTGCCATGTGCTTTCATACCCATTGTTGGCGCGGGCCCAACTAGGCTTGCCCTGTCATGTTGCAATTAACCTTGTTTTGCTTTGCACACCCTTATTTCTATTTTTACTTTCGAGCTTAGTAGAATTAGGTTTAGAAATGTGAGTATGTTGGAGTTTGGTTTAAATTTTAAGAGGGCATCTTCTTTAAATGTCACTGAAAACTATTTTTATGCGGAGTAACGTCCGATTTATATGCAGTATGAGATTTTTATCTTGAAATTGTATTTGTTCCTATGTATCGAATATGTCCATCCTTGGGGGAGGCCTATGTCCATCAGTGGACGTCTTTCGGTTGACATGATGATGATGATGACTGAATACGTGTCAATCAACTAGTTTTAAATAAAACTGAAAAAATTATAAGTCGATTAGAGTTGGTCCTAAGATTTAATTTAATAACAAGTTCCTTTCTCAGAGTACGTGGATAAGTCGTCAACGTAACAAAAGTAAGCAAAAAGTTGTAGAGTTTAATATGACCACACGCACACACACACACACACACACACACACACACACACACACGCACGCAAAAACACACATAGCTTTACTATCAAGCTCTGTGACAGTTTACGTACATGTGTTGCTGTTTTAACATTAATTTAAAAGTTAAAGTTCCAATAAATTATTGAATTGATAAAAGCCTACTTCTTATATGTAAATATAAGTTTTTTTTACGGAAAACGATTCTCCGTGAATGGTTAAAAGGTTCAAACCGATACTTGCCCTTGACCCCTGAAATCCACCTGTTCCGAACTTGAACCCACGGCTCTAATCAACTGAATCGCTGCAAGCCTGAGAACACAATTTCGTGTAAACAGCTGTCTCACTCTATAACAATTTACGTTATCGCAGTAATGGTGAAGGAAGTGGGAAAAATAATGTTACTTGCTTAGATTACCTGTACAAAACATCTGCGCATGCATCGTTTATAATTTATGAATTAATTTTAGCTTTTTGCACCCTTTACGTACATGTCCAAGTTAAGTAAAAATAAAAAAAAAAGTTGTCCAAATTAAGCCAGCAGTTTGACTACACTGCAAAATAGTCTAATCTTCAAGTTATTATTTTTTTGTATGAACTATGAAAGACAGTTTTCCTTGTTATTACATATATTATATTTTCGAAGAGGTGCTGAAAAGTTCCTCGCTTAATTTACCTCTGTACTACGTTTTTTTGAGCCCGGCCTCAGTATAAGCTTCTTCCGTAGACATAACGGAAATATAAAGTGGAAATTCGTCAAAAACTGTATTTATAAGGAGTCGTTAGTCCTTTAGAATGAAATATTATCTATTTATAATATTTTGTTTCTGGGTCATGATAATGACAATGATGACTGTCTAAATCAGTGTTTTTCAATCTGTGGGTCGCGACCCCACGGGAGGGGGGGGGGGGGGGGGGAAAGGGGATCGCAGTATCATTAAAATACTCTCACCTTTATTGTGTATTAAAAGCACTGGTCTAAATCTTGTAACAAATAAATGTCTTCCAGTGATCTATTTGCCCCCGCAGTCTGTGCGCCTGCGACGCCGAGGCGGGGCCCGTGATTTAATACTCCACTCGCTAATTACGGCTTGTTCAAATTGTACCTTTCTCACGGCCGGCCGGTTGCATGGGGTGCTGGTTTGAAAACGCCCTAAAATATTCTATAGAAGAAAGTTCGAGCGTTATGGTTTATTAATAATTGAGTGAACCGATTACTTCAATGCTAACAGTTTGACGGGATGTTAAAGAGGAATTTCTTTGCTTATGCACTTTGTACAGTTACCTGCACCAATATCTGACACCACAAAGCGTACATAAATATCTGATACGACTCTATTTCTAGGGCCGGTGGGACGTGTCAGATATTTTTGATGCAGCCGACTGTACCTATTACCTACATAATAATCAATTTAGTAAGAGTGCTTATGTACAGTTTTTTTTGCAGAGTTACAGAGTTTGTATTACTCAAACGTTTTTTATGTCGCATTGTAATTTGAAATCGATTGTTCCAAAATAGAGGCAACAAGTCATAATTTATTTGATTCAGCCCTAAGTAGTCCTGCTAAATAAAATGACAAATTTATTTAGTTCTATATTAAGGTAGATACAAATACATCAAACTTCAACCTAATTTTTACAGACCTCCCACAAAGTGGACTTCAATTTTCCAAATTTGATGAAGTATTTCTAAATTAAAAAATTATATTCACGGACTATAATAAGTTACAATATTTTTGGATAGGTACTCATACATTTTTCATAAGCACATTTTTGCCTTTTAAACAGATTGATTAAATGCCTATTATAGCTTTAAACAATTCTTAATCCCAGATTATTCTTTCGCTGCAACCCTATCAGATGCGCCAGCGCAAACTACGTTACTGCTATACTTATTCTGTCTGACCAACCTGTTACCCGGTCAACCTTCGAGTTATCCATCTCTCTTTCTCATGTATAACCTAGTATACGTCCATCCCTTCCTTGTGTTCTCAGGTCAGACTGGAGCGCATTACCGTAATGATACTTAAACACATATTTAAGTAAAGATTCTTTTTCCGCAAAAAGTTTTGCGTCTGTATTTTGTGCTCGTAGTTTTATGGTACTATACTATGCTGACCTCGTAACAAAGAACGCAGTATAGCTATTACTGCATTTTAATTATGTTCAAAGAAGTAGGCTACTTATCTGTATGTCTATATATAAAAAAATACATTGCTGAGCAACGTATTTTTTAAATACATTACAAAGCTAAAAAATACATTACAAAGTAGGTAAGCCTATAAAACAAAACGCACGATTTAGTTTAAAACGCAGTAATGTCCTTAGTTGTGCTAACTTAAAATACAGAACTATTTTCATGCGAAAAAAAGGAGTGATTAGTAAATAGAATTATTTTAAATTTTATAAATAATTTATACACAATAATTGTGGTAGATTTATTACAATTTAATTTTAACGTTTTTCCCGGAAGCGTCATTTCGTTGATTACTGCGTTGTTCGTTTGTGTAATTAATATGATTATACTACTTTAGGGCCGGGTTTTGCTATAGGGCAGCCAACAGTGTCTTCAATGTGGGTGAACACTGGAACAGAAACAATGGACTATGTAAATTACACAAATGACGATGCATTTTACTACAGTATTCTTTTTATATAGCACTTTTTGTAACCTTTTTGTACAAAAAAATTGATCTCGCATGTGTGACCTTGAAAGTTTTAATTCGAAGTAGCTAAGGAACCTAATCAATAATTTGAATGAATACCTGAACAACATTACATACATATTAAGGCAAGAACTCCTTTTGAATGAAAAAAAAAAACTTGACGCGAGCGTAACCAAGGGCAGCAGGGCTACTAGGAAACTCGAAATTCGTGTCGTGCGGTCTCTCTGACACTTATACTATTTAATACAAGAGCGAGAGGGACGGTACGATATACTTCGAGTTACGAATTTCGTAGTAGCCCTGCAGAAACAAGCCTTCAAATATTAAAATTATTGTTATATTAATTCAATTTTTCTGATAGAAATTTAAATTTTAGTTTTACCATTATTACTATCACAGGCGTACTCCAGTAAGTCGCAAAGGTCCAGAAAAGTCCTCATTTCCTCGCCGCTTCGCCCACAAATGGGTATTGTGTCATGAATGCATTTCTCTGCTAGCACGCAGAACTGCTCTACTTTGTTCTGAAAATATACGAACGACCATGAACTAGTTCAAGAATGGTGGATGTTCTTGGTTGAAGTTTATGAAGAAACAGTAGCCGTCCACGTCAAGTTTCTTGCGGCGCATTCTTCTTGGCAATCAATGATGGTCTTTTCGAAAGCGCTGGTAGTTTAAAAAATGACGTGTAAAAGTGCGTATTGCGGCCTATTTACTGAATAAATGATTTTGATTTTTTGATTTTGAATTTGCGATAAGCGGAGCGGGGAGCGATTATTCAGCTCATTGCACGCTTGAACCGCTTAAAGCGCTCATTTCACTTAATTGGCAACACTCCCATGTATAAGAAAAAAAGTTTGCAGTGACCTATTGCATTTTTTACACGTGCAATATTTGTGTTGTTGTCATTCAAAATTTTGCGATTATTTCCTTGCCAATTTAACATTTATATTTGCAGCAGAAAGATCTCAAACTGGCATGCATTTCTGTTTTTTCGACTGTAAATAATGTGATACTTGTAACGTCTAATAAGTATAACGGATGAAGGAAAAGATCGTGAGGAAACCTGCATAAATGGTCTGTGTGAAGTTCCCAATCCGCATTGGGCCCGCCTAATCATCTCAATCTTTTTAAAGACCGAGATGATGATAGCGGATTTCTGGACCTAAGTAAATAAAAGTTCATTCATCGATACATACCGATGGAGTCGATACGTAATCTGGCAGATGACACTGTACCATAGCAATAGGAATCATCCATAGGAAGCCTGCAACAATAGTCTTAAAATAAACCTGTCACATCGGTATAAATTTGTATCCATCTATAAATATTCAGTGTCAGCAGATCCCCTCTTTTAAGCAAAATGTACGCAGTGTGGGGTCATTTTAGATGGTTAATGAGAAATTGAGATTTTTAGACTTTTCTTAGTGGTTGAGTCATATGAGGTATTTTCATACTAAATTTGAAGATTTTAGGACAACTAAAGGTTCTCTGTAGGTATTGATTCCCCGGAAAGCACCAATAGAAAACCTTTTCGTAATGACCGTGTCTTTTGATTGCGTTTACTTAGAAGTTTTTTTTTAATAATCTTTATATATAAAAAAATAGATAATAAATAAGTTCAGCTTGATACGCGTTCCTGAAAAATAGGACCATGGCATACGGGCGGACGGATGGACGGAGAGATAGCCAACAAAGTGACTATTACGAGTACGTACGAGTTTTAAAAAATAACTGTTTAAAAAATATTACCCGAGTAAAATGTCCTATACTGTATAAGTAGTATACTTATCTATTTGATTTGTTTTGCTAGTATGCATGACAGTCAATTGCAACAATATTTGGGTATTGTACAATAAAATAACATTAAAAACAATATTAAACCAGAAAATAAATTCAAGTTTCGCACGATATTTCGAAAGCGCTATACTTACATAGTTGTTTCAAAATACCTACATAATAGTAATAAAGTTTTTGTAATATAGTACGAGTACGCTACAGGCCAATCTCGCTGTTGAGTCATGTTTATAAGCTGTTTTCCAGGGTCATAGTAAATCGGCTTCCAACCACCCGAACAAGCCGGGTTGTGGAAAGGCTGTAGTACTGTAGATCACATAAGTACACGCTGCAGCAGGTCAATCAGAAGAAAGAAGAGTAAAACTTGTCTAGACATTAGTGGGCTATGATATGACTGATTCGATTGAAACATGGGCAGTGCTTGAGTCTCTCCAGTGATGCCATATGACTATCGGTATATCGAAGTGTTGAAGTATTTGTATAGAAACGCTACTATGTCGGTCGGAGCACAGGAATAGAGTTTCAAGGCGATTCCCTTGAAAATCTCCAAAACTGTTTACTGCCGCTCTGAAAAACGCCTTCAAGCTGGCTGGCTGGAATCGAAAGAACTAGGTATCAATGTCAACGGCGAACACATTATGCATCTTCGGTTTTCCGAAGATATTCTGGTCACGGCAAAGTCGATGGAAGAACTCAGCACGATATTCGATGGCTTCAATTGAGTCTCCCAATGGGTAGGCCTCAAAATGAACATGGACAAGACGAAGGTCATGTCGAATCTCCGTGTGGTGACTGCCCCTGTTATGGTTGAGAGTTCGGTTCTTGGAAGTTGTCGACGCGTATATCTAGGACAAACTTCCCAATTAAGTAGGTTCAACTTCGAAAAGGTGCTCAATCGTCGAATCCAACTCAGATGGGCAGCGTTTGTGAAACCCTCAGATCCTTAAGACGAAAGTTTTTAACCCCAGTGTGAGATGGCATATTGGCCTTTTAAATAGGCTCAGAGTTGCTTAGCGAGCTATGGAAAGAGCTATGCTCGGAGCTTCTTTACGGGATTGAATCAGAAATGAGGAGATACTTAGAAGAACGAGGGTAACCAACATAGCCAAGCGAATTAGCTCGTTGAAGTGGCAATGGGCCGGCCTTATGTGCTTTATAGCTTTATAGCACGGAGAACAAATGGTCATTGGCACTGAAAAGTTCTCGAATGAAGACAGCGAATCGATAAGCGCAGCATAGAACGTCCACCAACGAGATAGACGGATGACCTGGTTAAGGCCGCGGGTTCACGGTGGAATCGGATGCAGGCCACTTCCAACCGAAGCAACTGGAAATCTATAGGGGAGGCCTATGTCCAACAGTGGACCTCCTACGGCTGATATGATAATAGTATTTCAGTCAATGTTATCCCACAGGAACACTACCGGTATTAAAGTTATCATGTCCTAGAAGATTTTGTTCATATAAGGATAATTTGATTTTGATAGGTAACAAGTTTTACAATTATTATGTTTTGTTTTTGAAGTACTCAATTTTTTATTCTGAAGTGTATAAAATACACTAAAAACTCTTTAGTACAAGTATAATTATAAATCTCGTGATAATAATGTGATTTTATATGCTTGAATAGATGTTGTATTATGATAAAGGGACATTAATGAAGATAGTTGAAAGTATCGCAAACGTTAATGTGCAATTAAAAACAAAATGTATGATCTTCTCCGACGTCGGAAGTCGTGTTCAGACCTTGTTGACAATAATTTTAATGAAAATTTTGTGCACAATACAAGATGGGCCGTTGTTAAAGATAAATTTATGTTATATTTTGTCTGATACGACATTATTCGTGATAAAATTTACTTTATCACATGACTTAAACACAAATAGGTCGTTATTTGTCATACATTCTTGTATTATTGTGTAAGCATTACGACTTGTGACTTTCTTGCTCATAATAAAATTAAAAATATTAAGACTTAACTCGAAGTGGTCACTGTTTTTATTATTTTATTGATATAAAGATGTGCCATTTCATTAAAATTTTATACTACAGCTATTCTTGATTAACCAAGGGACTGAATAGCACATAGAAGAATGTATTTAAGTTTATTTTAATACGAGATATTTTGAAATTAAATTTGTTTTATTTTCAAATCGCTCTACTGAAAAAAGTTCGATTTTGAGTTGGGCCGTTTTAATTCATAAGCAGCGACATGTCTAACCACATACATTGGCATGTAAACATTGTCTTAAATTCTAAAAAAGGATTTTTTAATTAATTAAAATATAAAATTATCATCATATCAGCCATGGGAAATCCACTGTTGGACATAGGTCTCCCCCATAGACCTCCAGTTGCCTCGGTTGGAAGCGGCTTGCATCCACCGTGAACCCACGATTTTAACCAGGTCATCCGTCCATTTTGTTGGCGGACGTCCTACGCTGCGCTTGCCAATCCGCGGTCTCCACTCAAGAATACTTAAACAAAATTATAACAGACAGAAATCAAGATTAATACATACGGTAAATCAAGATTTTCAGCCACATACTGGCGCTTCGTCCGCAAGTGATTCCAGTAACATTTAGTTATCGAATGCATTAAACTTTGATCTCAGTACTAGAGCAATATAGCCAGAAGCGCGTCACCGTCGGTATGCTTTTAATTTACCAGAATTAATTGAAATTTAAATACATGGAGGTATAGAAAATCTATACTATATGTATGTATAATTTGACCCACGTTAAGGCTACTGTTACTAATACGATACAAGTGGAAAAAGGTATATGAAAAAAATAAATAGATTTTGTATGGAAGTTACCGTATAAAAAAACATTTATTTTAATTTGGAATTTTAATGTTTTTCGACTTGTATTAGTAATAAGAAGCCTTAAGGGCTTAATTACAGTACAGGATGTATTGAACACCACATGGCCTGCTTGACACTTGAATTCTTTTTTTCTGTTCTGTGCTGGTAGGTAAAGTCCTCTACATTAATAACTGCCACATCAAAGAGTGCAAAAATATCTGATACGTAGTACCGGCCCTAGAAATAAAGTTGTTTTAGATACCTATTTATGCATGCTTTGTTGAGTCAGATATTGGTGCTGGTTACTGTACATGAAAATTTTGCATAATCCAATTGTAGCGTGGACAAAGGATAATTAAGGTTTTTTTTTCCTGAAAATACAACACTATAGAGTCAAGTGTTTGCCACTCCTGACCACAATTGACTCATCTAAACAATTTTCACCAGAACCGTGTGTTTTCTCATAATATCCTGTACTCTAGCTACTAACAATTTATTATTTAGGTAAACATTTGACATTCTCTTACTGGTAGATCGTAAGTGTGTCGTGTTAGAACAACTTGTGCAATAATAATGATATTACGGAGGATAATAACCAGTAAGTTAATACGTAATCATCATATATTCAAATTATCCTTGTACGCTCATAGATCTAGTACAGTTCCTTCAAATTTGCTCTTCTCCTTTTAAAATAAATTTCGATTCAAAATTGTTTCATACGCTAACGTCTCTCCTAACATAGGGTGAAGCCAGACGAGCGTATTTTTTTGAGTTGTGTGTGAGTCGCGTAATTTCTGCTAAATTCTATTTTATACGGGTGTGGCCTGTAATACGAGCAAAAAATTAAATATAATCGTCCTTGTCACACTAAATAATATTAATTCAGGGACATTTAAAAATAACAGAGTCTTTGATTTTTCCTTTTTACATGCAAATTAAATATTGCTATCAATGTAACGCCATCCTAGAAAACAAATGACGTCGCCTGTCATGGTACAAACATCAAGCAGTTTGCTTTACATTGCTTCTTGGAATAAATTAAAAAGTGTAATGAAAAATAAAAAACGAATTAATTTTAAAAGTCGCTTATCTACTTTTGTTCAGTTTTTGAGAAGTATGTTTTATGTTTTAATTCGTCATCATCATCATCATCATCATTCCAGCCTATATACGTCCCACTGCTGGGCACAGGCCTCCTTTCAGAATGAGAGGGTTTTAATTATGTTTTGATGTTGTTTTAATTATGTGTGGCTTATACACACCCGGTACAAGTCCCGTTTGTGCTACACAGCGTGCAGCGACTCCAAATACGCAACTCACAACTCAAAAAACTACGCTCATCTGGCTTCGCCCTTAAAAATGACATTTTTTCAGGTTTATTTATAATCAGTTACGCTACAGAAGTCTGGTGCCATGTCGAAATCGAAGCTGAGGACTACTTTTTTCCCCTAGAACCGGTAAGTAGGGCAAACTTTAGCTTATCGATGAAACTTGGTAATTCATACTACGTTATTATCTTAGACAGATCTCACTAAAAGGAAATGTAAGCTATAAAATCTACGGCACCTGTCAGTTATGTTGTTGCCAAAGACGCAATTTATTTTTAAAGGGTATAATATTTTCTTTCAGGTGATAAATTTTTGCAAGATGGCCGACGAATGCCAGCACGATTTCGTTCCGATCTGCGGGCAGGACTCACTCGGGATCACTCGGATGTTCAACGACAACTGCGACCTCTATGAGTACAACTGCGATGAGAAGAAACGTGAGTTTGATTCAGTATTCTTTAGATTGTGAAGTTTCTTTGAGTATACTCATTATACGATGAAGACTTACTGAATTTTATGGCGCTAAGAGATCTTGTCGCTAAATATTATATCTATGAGACCAAAGGGGACAGCGCTATAATAAAGACTGAAACACTTCTTTATCTTCTGTGTATGTAATGTAAATGTACCGGGTGTGGCCTGTAACACGGGCAAATAATTAAAATGTAGATCGTACTCGTCAAACTGAACAACATTAGTTCAGCGACTTTTAAAAATAATTAGTGTTTTATTTTTATTACATTTTAAAGTTTATTATTATTATTATTCCCTTAATGGCGGCCTTAAGGCTTGGGCCAATGTCAGTAGCGATGACAGGGTTGCGGTTGATTCTGCAAAACGCCAACAGTTTGACAGCAGCAAGAAAATAATTTTGAAGAGAGAGAAAAAAAATCCTTTTCGGTCGAACGCTGTTGCGGGAGTTCACGTCACTGCGACAAAGACAAAAGATGTTGTTATTGATTAGAACTATAGTCTTATATTATTAGAGGATATAAAATCACACAGAATTATAATAAAAGGAGAATATAGTTACATAACGAAAGAGCACTTTAAAGTTTATTCGAAGAAGCAATGCAAAATTTTTGATATTTGTAGTGTGACAGGCGACGTCAGTTGGGTTCTAGGACGACGTACATCGAATTTATTAAAAAAAAGTTAAGTCTTAATTTTAATTAAGTGGGACCATAATGATCCAATAACCGGTAACTTAAGAACCTCTGTTTTTAATATTATCCCCGGTTCTGGGCCACACACTGTATATTATACATCCGTATTTTTGATTGCAGAATACCGTCACGTCATAACGGACGTTTGTAAATACGAGGCTGCTCCAGCTCCAGAACGGACGACATAAGAATAAAAACAATAAATGTTAAATAATGTTTTAGTTTTAATCGCCCACGTCGGTAATAAACTGACGCTGACAAATTTGGGATGATAGCATTCTGTGATGGCAATGACTTAAGGCTGGTTGACAATAACAAACGTAAAGAATCTTTTTCTATATCTATATATGTAAATAAAAATAAATCACTGAAATGTATGTAATGGTCTCAATTAAGAAACGTGCTAGTGGGCAGTCTTATAAGCGCATTGCCCGGAATTCTCGTAGCAGTTTTGAGTTGGCATAGGGAGTTCTCGTTTATCGACTTCCGATATACATATATATATATATATATATATATATATATATATATATATATATCGACAAATACAGAATAAGTGCAATATGTAAAATATGATTAGGTGGGCGTTTTCAAAATAAGTTGTCCAAATGGCTTTTTTGTTAGATGTGGATGAAATTTGGTATTCCTACTCAGAATCAGGAGCACTTTCGATTGCAATAGGAAAAAAAAAGTGTCCCAGGTTTTTCATATAATTTTGTGTTATCCATTACACTACCGCCACAGACACGCGTATGAAAACGGTAACGTAATGGAATAAAAAATATTGGGACACTTTTTTTTCCCCTATTATAATCGAAAGTGCTCCTGATTCTGAGTAGAAATACCAAATTTCATCCACATCTAAAAAAAAAAGTCATTTGGACAACTTATTTTGAAAACGCCCAGGTACGAGTAAGAAGTAAACAACATGAAATTGATAAATTTTAAAATACTGAACTGATTAAATTTAAAATTGATAACTATTAACTTTTCGTTGTTTTCATTGCAAATTGCAGTTGAAATTGCAGCCACTTAAAAGTTATCTAAAAGAGATCGCTCTTTAGCGATAAGACCGCCTGTTGTTTACTTCTACTTTTAATCTTCAAGGATATGTTGTGTTGTGTTCTACAATGTATCGATAAAATATGTAGATATATCGGAAGTCGATAAGCGAGAAGTCCCTATGACAACTCAAAAGTGCTACGAGAATTCCGGCCTCTGGTTATAAGTACTTTTTTATACGAAGAACATGTTTATGCCTGACACGTTGCTTATTACGGTTATTGTATGATACGGTGTAATGGGTAAAGACCTTTACTTGTGACTACGTCACTGCAACGTGGTCAAAATATCGAGGTAACTTTTAGCAATGATTAGCTCCTATGAATGTTAATATGTTCTCTGAGTAAACTAAAAAAAATCCTGTGAGGTATTTTTTTATTTTTATTTTTTTTATTTAGCCTATTTTTGTGTCCCACTGCTGGGCAAAGGCCTCTCCTCTCTTGCTCCACTCCTGCCTATCTAAGGCGAGCTCTCGCCATCCCACATTATAGGCATCTAGGTCGTCCCTCCATCGCCTCTTCGGTCTGCCTCTATTACGGTATCCGTCACTTGGGACCCATTCCGTAACAATTTTGGCCCAACGTTCTGGGTTCATTCGACAGACATGTCCAGCCCAGTCCCACTTCAACTTGGCCGTCTTTACGCCCACGTCAGCAATGCGAGTCTTTGAGCGCAGCTCAGTGTTTTTAATCCGGTCCGTTCTTCGGACACCAAGAATGCTTCGCTCCATTGTCCGCTGGCAAACCTTGAGTTTGGACTTTTGAGCTTCTGTAAGTGACCATGTTTGCGCGCCGTAGGTTAGAATGGGCAGGACACACATGTCGACGAGTTTACGCTTTAGCGACATTGGAAGGTTCCCTTTCATTAACGATTTCATAGACCAGAAGCTCTTCCAGGCGTTTTCGATACGTCTATCGATTTCTTTGTCTTGCCTGTTTTCGAAGGATGCTATCTGGCCTAAGTAAATATACTCGTCGACGTAATGTATGTCCTGTCCATCCACTACGATTTTACGTTTAACACTATTAGTCATGACCTTAGTCTTAGCTCGGTTCATGATGAGTCCAACCTCAAGGCTCGCAGTGCTGAGGTCTTGAAGCATTTGTTCCAGTTCTAATGCTGTGTTAGAGAACAAGACAATGTCATCGGCGAATCGAAGGTTTGTTAACCTTTTATCACCAATTTCAACGCCCCTATTCTCCCACGAGGCGGCTAATTTTTGAAAGATCTGCTGGAGACAACTGGTAAACAACTTTGGAGACAACGGGTCGCCCTGTTTGACACCTTTTTCTATTTTAAATGTGGGACCGAAAGTCTGTGAGGTATTAGTTAATAATAATAATAATAATAATAATAATAATAAGCCCCTCACAAATCTAACTCCACGTCCGATCCGACCATCTGTGATCACGTGAGGGGCGGACATTGGCAGCTATTTTATTTAGCTAATAACTTACCAATGGCTAACGGAGCAATAGTCAACCGAAATATACGATGCGTTTAAGAAACGGCAGATATCTACCCCAGGCGGGTACCGAAACCAACCGCGACGGAGAATCCCGCCCTGAGCTGGTTAGCTCAGGTTGTCCCACGTATTCTGGGGGGGACACCGTATCGTATAATTCTGCCCAGCCGGAAACTGTTGCGGAACGCGACTCAGTAGCAGTCGATAAACAAACACACACACACCCCTCATCACCCACATCATCCACACACAGTTTATTCTCCTCACCAATCTCATCACCACACTCTTACTCGAATCAGAACCCATCCTCATCACGATCCACCACATTATCACCAATGCCATTCGATGTTACGCAGGAAGCTTCTGCTACTCCTCCTGCGTCCATCACTGGCATCACCGACACGCGTATATCACAAACCAACACAGTTAATGAGCGCGTAAACATTACACACACACCAAATATCCACACCAACACCCCAGAACGAAGTGTTTTGCAGGAAATGCGCCCTGCAACCACCCGTGCTGGTAAAAGTAGACAACGAATGAAGTGGACTGATAATATCAACAGAGAGCTCCTTCGTTGCTACTATATCGTCACACATTGCGAAACAGATATGACCTCATACAGACCACTTCTTCATCAGCAATTCACACAGATATTCCCAGAACTAAGACACATACCAGAACAAAGATTAGCAGATCAAATTAGAGTCATATTTAGAAACAACAGAATACCACCACAGGAAAGAGAAAGAATCAAGCAACTAGTATCACAGTCAACACCGAATTTCAATCCTCACAGTCAAGAAAACCATACATCTGAAACACAAATAAATAACATCACACTATCCACAAACACTAACAATGATTTCGATCACATTCATAATTCACATAACCCAATTCATTCATCACACACCCCTGAGCAGGCACAACATATTGCTCAACCCACAGCACAACCAACCGTAGAAGCGCAAATAGAAAACCATAGTTTTAACGAAACCCCCCCACAAGCAACAAGAGCTAATCTAGAAACAGCAAGCACACTGTGCGATTCATTCACTCACGAAAAAATTGAAGACACGTTTGTAGAAATGCTCCTTAAATATTCAGACACAGACCCAACCCTTAGACCCTCCATCCCAAAACTCCAAACAACAAGAAAGATGATACACGTTGTTAATACAGTTAATGATATAATTGATAAGCATTTAAAGAGCATACAGACAGTAACTTTGGAAGAACTACATACATTTATATATTGCGCAGCAGCTACAGTCACTACATTACAATCTAACGCCCATAGGAACCAAAAAACACGTCAACACACACCAGCCACCATTAATCACACACAACACCACAGACGAGATTCGTCACAACATATATTATCCAACACAACATTACACACCAATAGCAACACAACACAACACTATTCACCACGTCATGCATCACACAATAATAGTAATTTACCACACATTAATAACGAGACAACACAGAACCAACAAAAGAAAGCACAGTGGGAAAGTCGACTGAATAATAAGATTACAGCACTTAGAAAGGAAATAGGACTGCTTACACAATACTTACAAGGAAACCTTACACAAAGAAAACAAGCAAAACTGAACCCTCACAATAAAAGCAGAGACGAAATGGTAGATCAATTAGACAGTAATAAGCAAAAACTACAAGCATACTCTAAACGACTGCGCCGATACAAAATTAGTAACCAAAGAAAAACTGACAATAACTTATTTAACACCAATCAGAAATTGTTCTACAGAAAACTGAACTCAGAACACATAACAATTACACAACCACCCGACATCAACACTATCCAACATTACTGGGAAAACATCTGGTCCAGACCAATAGAACACAATACACACGCATCTTGGGCAACAATAGAAGCAGAAGAAGTAGGAAATATAAGCGCAATGCCAGAAATCACAATTAGTAAAGATGATGTTACACAAGCAGCCAAAAAAACACTCAATTGGAAAGCACCAGGCCCTGACAAAATACAAAACTATTGGCTTAAATATTTCACTTCGATACACGAATATCTTGCAAAGACACTGAACCATCTCATACATAACCCACACGACATACCCCCATTCCTTACTCAAGGCATCACCTATTTAAAACCCAAAGACAACGACACGACCGACCCTGCCAAATACAGACCTATTACATGTCTACCTACAATTTACAAACTACTGACATCTATCATCTCACACAAGCTCACAACACACATTACCGAAAACAAAATAATATTAGAAGAACAGAAAGGCTGTTGTAAAGGATCGAGAGGATGCAAAGAACAACTAATAATAGACACCGAGATTCACAACCAAGCCAAACAAAATAACAGAAACCTATACTACTCATACATAGACTACCAGAAAGCATTTGATAGCGTACCACACTCATGGCTCATACATGTTCTCAAAATATATAAAATAGATCCAACACTAATAGAGTTTTTACAAACTGCAATGACAAAATGGAGTACTAAGTTAAATATTCAAACAGGAAAAACGACACTAAGTACAACCCTAATAAAAATAGCCCGTGGTATCTTCCAAGGTGACTCACTCAGCCCACTGTGGTTCTGCCTAGCGCTAAACCCGCTTTCCAGAATCCTAAACAAGACCAACTGTGGATACATAATTGACAGACAAAACAATATCAAACTGACGCACCTACTTTACATGGACGATATAAAACTCTACGCACCTAACAGAAAAAACATAGATCATCTACTTAGACAAACAGAGGAATTCAGTAAAGATATCAAAATGACGTTTGGAATCGACAAATGTAAAATTAATAGTATTATTAAAGGAAAACATAACGAGACAGAACCATACAATCTACAACAGGGAGGGACTATTGACAGAATGGAAGCTAAAGACGCTTACAAATACTTAGGCTATTTACAAAACACACGCATAAATCACACAGAAATAAAAAACACATTGAAAAATAAGTACAAGCAAAGACTTAACCAAATACTAAAAACCCAATTATCAGCCAGAAATAAAACTAAAGCAGTTAACACATACGCCATCCCGATACTTACATATTCTTTCGGAATAGTTAAATGGTCAGACACCGAATTAGAAGCCCTGAACACCACAACACGTAAAGCATGCAATAGACACAATATTCACCACATACACTCAGCAATAGAAAGATTTACCCTTAACAGAGAACTCGGAGGCCGTGGCTACATAGACATAAAAAATTTACACTATAAACAAATAGACAATTTGCGATCATATTTTCTCACAAAAGCTACCGACAGCCCAATACATAGAGCAATTCTTGACCTACCCAAGCCAGGAACACCCCTACAGCTTAATAACAGACAATTTGACCCGAAACGTAAAATCCACACAGAAGAACAAAAAATAGAGAGATGGAAGAGTAAAGCATTACATGGAAAACACCCAAATCACTTAACACAAGAACACATAGACCAGAAAGCGTCCTGTACATGGCTCACTAAAGGAAACATTTTTGGCGAAACGGAAGGATTCCTCATAGCCATACAGGACCAAATCATTAAAACCCGAAACTATTCAAAATACATCTTAAAGGAAGCAATAGAAACCGATAAATGTAGGCTATGTCACCAAAACACCGAAACAATAGATCATATCACAGGAGGATGCAGTTTTCTTGCCCTCAAAGAATATACTCATCGCCATAACAACGTCGCTAAACATATACATCAACAGCTAGCACTAAAACACAAACTACTAACCACCTCCACACCCTACTACCAATATAAACCAAAGAATGTATTGGAAAATAGTACTACAAAACTCTACTGGGACCGAGACATAATAACTGACCGCACTATCCTTAGCAATAGACCCGACATTACACTCATTCAGAAATCTACTAAAACCACTTACCTTATAGATATCGCCGTTCCCAACACACACAACCTTAAACAGAAACACACAGAAAAAATACAAAAATACATACCGCTAGCAGACGAAATCAAACAGATGTGGCACCAAGAAGTCGTCAAAATCATCCCTGTCATTATTTCCTCAACCGGCATTATCCCAAAAACCCTTAACACAGCACTTAAAATACTAGATCTCCACGAGAACACCTACATACCCTTACAGAAATCAATAGTTTTAGACACTTGCTCGATAGTGCGTCGATTCCTGAATTCAACTTCACTACCTCTGCACAACAACCAAGAGAACAATCACACAAACACACAGCAAAATTCACAATCATAACATAACACATGTGACACACTGGTAACTTAATACTTGGCATATGCCCGTATCAAGTACCAAAAAATAACCGACTTAATGTCGAGAAACTCTTTGAGTAAATCATAATAATAATAATAATATAGTTCCTCACTCTGCGGCCCTGACCACCGATAACTTGGGCCCTGCTCCGTTACCGGTGGCAAACTAGGTTAGGTTTTTATATTTTTTTTATTTTGTATGTACTTTTCTGTATTTTACTTTTTATAACTATTATAAAAACCTAATCCTAAGAATAAAAATAAATAAAGATAATAATAATGCTTTTATTGATATAACTGTTGGGTTACATTAGTTAAGGTTGGGACCTCCTAGTAGGTACCGTAAGACACCTGTGTCAGGAGACCCCGCTCCTCCAAGAATAGATAAATTTGACCAGCATACAGTCTACATAGCAATTTTTTTTTTATTTTTTTATCAAATTGCCTAAAACTAATGCATCAACATAGTGGCATGGTTGTCAGTAAGAACTGCGAAACTTTATAACATTGTTTCATTCCTTTCCATTCTCTGTTATAGTGTTACTATTCTATGGCAAATTGTCTTTGTGGCGCAGAAGCTGCGCCAGACCGGAAAAGACGCGTTTCCTGGAGCTAACGAGAAATGAGGCCTTGCGCAGAACTAATAATAAGAAAAATAGAATGGCACGTGAATTGAAATTAAGAAAGAAATATAATAAACATTTTATTCGTAATATTTAATGTCTTTTAATAAATAATAATAATAAATAAATATCACGGGACAATACATTAAACATCAAGTGCAAAGATTTGAAGGTATTGACTGAAAATCAGCGCTGTACTTGTAGTAGGCACATACTTTCAGCAGCATAATGTTGAGTCAAGTTCCTTTTCGACATCGTCAAACTTTTTTTTTTTTAATTAACGTTTTTCTTTTCTGTAAATTGTGTATTATTTTAAGTTTGATGTCGAAATACAGTTATGTCTATGTCTAAAAATGGAAATAGAGACTAATTGTCACCACCAACACCTAGTATCCGGTACCTGGTCTATAATCTCTGGCAGCATGGTGAGGCGATAGTTAGGTTTGCGTGATTTATGTGTGTTCTGGAAGAGCTTCGTGTATACATTTGTTGCATAGAAGTAGCTATCGTGAGTTCGCGAGTGAGTAAAGTTTTTTTTACTTTTTATATTTGAATACAGGAATTTAAGAAAAATAACCTTATAAAACTTTTTATTTTATTTTTATTCGACAGGATGGCAAGCGAGCAAGTGGGTCTCCTGATGGTAAGAGATCAGCACCGCCCATAAACTATAAACTAACTATTTAACTTAAAAACTTAATACGTACTAAATTAAATCTAAAAAAGGGCCCCGTGGCATGGTGCCCAAGAGGCTAGTAGCATTCCCTCGTTGAATGGCGATAGAGATTTGTTGAGAGAGATAGCTGCCAGCCCTTTGGTCTCCAGGAGTTTCGACCAGGCGCTTTGGCACTTCTTTAATTAAATTTGCCGCTTTTTTAAAAAATGCGCCGGTACCCCAAGGACCCAGGGTCTCGCACACAGTAATGAAATTGTATGCTGGACCGAGACCTTGGTATTTTAATATTTTCCTACCCTCGGACGCAAAGTAATTGTTATAGTTCATTAATCGCAATACTTTGCTCATATCAGGGGACTGGTCAGTTCATAATCAAATAAAGTATAGTTTGTCAATTGTATTTTGTTCTTTTTCTTTTGTATAATTGTTTACATACATACATAGATATTAGTTTTGATATTTTGCGAACCCCGCTTCACCAATGGCCACTGCCTTGCTTTTACGACGGCAAACAGGAGCGCGTGTAAATCATGCGCAGCCTACGTACCAGGGCAAATGCAGCGTCACATGTATGCAGTACATATTGCGTCGCCAACTGTTCTTAGAAAATATTGTACAAAGCAACGGCAGGCAAACTGGTGAATGTAAACTGACTACTATTTTTGTAACAAATTAGTTGAGTTTTGTTTTGTATACTTAAGGTATGGTTAAAATAGTTGCTGTAAGTCGCGTAAGTTTTCTATTCCGTGACGTGTAATAGGTACTATAGCGAATATTTGGTTTGAATAACATGGTTGATCAACTACATTATTTCTTTTTGCTATTCTGTTCCGTCAGCGAGAGGACAAAAGTAGTACAGTTTAATAGAAGAAATGTTGTGTCACATTATAGTAACATGCTTATTACCAAGAAGACCAATTATAGAAGGGGCTTAAAATACCACAATAGGCAAATTTTAAAGAGTGACCAAAGAAGAGTGACTCAAGAGGCCTTACGACGACGAGTGACAGGAAAAAGTTGAACGACCCCAACAAAATAATCCAATTCGTGGTCGCAAAAGTGCGAAATTATTGAGTATATTTTTCACGGTGATTTTTTAATTCACGACGCATAAAAGTGGGTTTTGAATGTTATAAGTTTGCGCCAGTGTATGTTTTTTTCTAGTTCTCGATTAGAAGGACCGACTTCGATGCCGTTTTTTTATGAAAAAGCGAGTTTCTATGCGGTGGTTAGCTATGTTTCATTAGTGCTGTTACAAGGGTGGATCCATTGTCATGGGGGTCATGATCCCCGCTCATGGGCCCTGGGCTGGGTCTAGGACAATAGCAGACATTTTTCTGAGCTCATTGATTTTAATAAAATCAATATCTTTTCGCAACAAAGGAGGAGTATTTATTTTGCTATTTGATTAATGTTATTTTGCAATAAATAACTTTCAATGTTTTATTTGCGGAAAAATAAATTGACCATGTCATCTGGCTGCAAAGCTGGATTCTCCCTTGACATACATGAGCACGGGCCGGTGTTATAAACTAATTTCAACCGACTTCTAAACCCATGGTAAACTCTTGCGCAGGCTTCATAAAGATAGATCTCCCGTCCCATTACACAGCGTACAATACTCAATTTAATAAAGCCCGTACTGCGTGTATAATCAGATTGTAATGTTTAAACTTGTTTTAATTAAAATTTTAATTAGGGTAAAGTGTTTGGATGGAGTAGCGGCTCTCAAACTTTTTGGCGATGGGACCCTTTTGTTTAAATAAAACTTGATCTCGTTAATACGATCACAACTGTCGTAGTAAATAACAATAACTTTATAAAGTTTTTTTTTATTGACTGGAAGGCAAACGAGCAAATGGGTCTCCTGGTGGTAAGAGATCACCACCAGTACTACCACCCATAAACATCTGCAACACCAGGGGTATTGCAGATGCGTTGCCAACCTAGAGGCCTAAGTTGGAATACCTCAAGTGCCATTAATTTCACCGGCTGTTTTACACTCCGCGCCGAAACACAACGGGGCAAGCACTGCTGCTTCACGGCAGGATTAGCGAGCAAGATGGTGGTAGCAACCCGGGCGGACCTTGCACAAGGTAATAACTCCCGACTATATTATTTTAATATTACCATTTGAATTAGCTCGTTGAAGTGGCAATGAACAAGCCATATAGCACGGAAAACAGATGGCCGTTGGGACCGAAAAGTTCTCGAACGGAGACCACGGATCCGCGGACCGTAGGATGTCTACCAACGAGATGGACGGATGACCTGGTTAAATCTGCGGGTTCATGGTGGATGCAAACCGCTGCCAACCGGAGCGACTGGAGTCTATGGGGTGGCCTACGTCCAACAGTGGACGTCCTACGGCTGAGATGACGATAAAGATGTAATTTCACAGTTTAATACTTCAAAAAGAGCTGAAACAATTTTAAAGACACTTAGCTAAGAACTACCGTAAGGAAACTCGTATGGGAATCGTTTCATCAGTTTGAGAACTACGATACCACAGACATACATACATACTATATGTCCAATTTATAGCAAATATGTTCATGTCGGGGATTAAAACATCATCTCACCATCATCCCATTCCAAGACACAGGCCTCCCAAAATGTAACAGGCAGGCAGGTGTGGTAGGACCCGATAATCCTGCCGTGAAGCAGCAGTGCTTGCACTATGTTTCGGTGTGGAGAGTAAGACAGCCGGTGAAATTACTGGCAACTGAGATATCCCATCTTATGTAGGCCTCTAGGTTGGCAACGCATCTGCAAT
Organism: Choristoneura rosaceana; assembly: GCA_037349165.1. Classification (NCBI taxonomy): domain Eukaryota; kingdom Metazoa; phylum Arthropoda; class Insecta; order Lepidoptera; family Tortricidae; genus Choristoneura; species Choristoneura rosaceana. The sequence goes on along the minus strand of JAZBNJ010000012.1, from coordinate 9,540,174 downwards.
ACTCCTGGTGTTGAAGATGTTTATAGGCGGTGGTGATCTCTTACCATCAGGAGACCCACTTGCTCGTTTTCCATCCAGTCGCATAAAAAAACAAATGTTGAGTAATTAAGTATCTATCCTGCCACATAAAAAAGCTGAATCATATAGGTGATTAAAACAATAACAATTAAAGCCCAAAAACAAAAGACGCACTTGCATCGGACCCCCCACGGCGTAACTAACGACCTCTCCGACAAGACGTATCGGCGCGGGCGCAGGTATCAGGTCGCCAAACTATCACTTCGCGATTAATCTGTTATTGTAGCGTATTGACTTACCAGTTCATTTCGTTTATTACTTGTTACTAAACTTCACTCTAGATAACGTTAGATTTCGATATGTGTAAATGTAAGGCTAGAAATACACATGCCTGTAGCTCGCACATTTTGGTATCAATAGCTGGTGCACGTACGTCAATCTTCATACAAATAGGACACAAGCGTGCAAGTTCATCATCATCTCCGCCGAATGACGTCCACTGTTGGACCATAGACCTCCAGTTGCTTCGGTTGGCTCATGGAACCACCGTGAACTTCCAAGCTACTTGCAGGCCTTAGGTGTACAGTATTCCAGCGTGCATCCAGGTCTCAGCTTGTATTTTCGGGTACAGAATTCCGTTTTATTTATCTTTTTATTTCAGAATGTTTGTGGTCCTGGTGGGAATGCCGCAAAATTTCGAAATGCACAGTCACCGTTTTCGATTTTACAGTAAAATAGATTCTATAAACAACAGTGGCGTGGCGCCTTAACAATTTAATTTCCACTGCGTTGCCTTAATTTTTTTATACGACTTTATCGGCGACAGGTATGGCAAGAGCATGCATATCCAACTCAAGCTTTTCTCACTTTGCGGGTTAGACAACGAAAATATTCAGTTTTTTTATCTATTATTACACAAAAACATAAGTTTCGTGTGAATTGTCTTGGTGAAATAATCACAGTTTTTTTTGGAATCGTATATAATCTTAGTATCGTAACTATTTACACACAAAAAATAGCTACAGTTACTGTTACATTATAGCCTTCATCGATAGCTCCGACTGAATATAACAGAGTTTACGTAATCAAATTTGCCATACATAATGTTTTTTTGCACTCCACGAAACATCCTATTATTGACAAATCCGTCTTGTCATATGGAATGAAGTGTAGTTAAGCTTTAGTTTATTTATTAGAGGCACTGGCTAGCGAGAGCGTAAGTTATGTCATGCTGACAGCTTCGCTACAAAGTAAACTGTTTCAAGTTCTAGCCAGTTTCTAATAATAATATGTATTATGTATTTAAATATATTAAAAGAACAAGGTGTGGAACCTGGATGGGGGCAACTACTCGTACTACTGTTATGTATGTGTCCCTTCCAATGTAAGATATATGTAAGTTTTTTTTTTATTTCAAAGCGACCAGTAATTTGAATCTGTCTTGGTTCTTTGATTTTTTGCTGAAAATATTTTTCTCAAATGATTGGTTTCATATGCTATGGCATGCTATGCCAAAGCATATGCTATGCTACATAGGTATTTTAAGTTTTAAACTCACTTTTTGTCAACATAGAGATCCGTGCGCCATTTGTGTTTGCTTTACCTAAACAATCTCGGCTCTGACAGCTACGGCCTTATGCGCTAAAACGCCATACAATAATTATACCTTCATCTGCCTAGACGCCAGATCTAATGCTACCATGAGAGAATGCCCAAAAATGGTAGCATGCACTGAGGACCCTTGATACTGTGTCTCATAACAACCTAATTTCATAGCAAACTTACGGTGTTTCAAAGCATTTAATACTCAAACTAAGCTCGAAATGTTACGATCTATTTTACCGTGAAAGGCGTGGGTTTTTAAAGCTTTTTGGAGTTAGTTTAACTATGTTTACGTTTTTTGTTTGTAGTACTAGTGCACCCGTGTCTCGTATTACCGAAGAAGTGATAATACGTCGGCACATGGCCATCGAATTCTGACTTAAGCTTATACCTATCTGCGATGGAATATAGAGCGGCTTGCATTACACTGCAGCGTTGCCGGTCTATACATTTATAAATGGTTGATTGGTCGCAGCAATGTAAGGTAACTGCACAATAATTCTCTCACGGTGTATTGACACTTTAACGCTGACTTAAGGTGACACCGGTCACAATAGCATGTTAAAAGAACTGGTTGGTTGGAGTGTCGTTAGCTTGTTTGTTTTTCAGATTTGGCTATTTTTATCCTTGCCTAGCTTACACCCGATTCACCCCATTGGAATATAAAAATTAGCTCAATTTTCCATCCCGTAGGAGTTTTAATATCTCCAAAGGTTTAAGCCTGGCGTTGTCTACGTGTCAACGGATCAGCAACAGGTACAATTTAGGGGTCTTCAAGAAAAAAAAAACGGCCCAGTGCGAGTCGGATCCGTGCACTAAGATTCCGTAAGTCTCAAAAAAATCAAACTAGGTTTAGAAAGCACTGATTAAGTTCACAAAATGCAGCCGTAAACAATACGTTTCTTTTACAGGACTCCTTCCTATTTTTTGTTTTCATTCTATCTTTGTAACGGCTATTCAAGCTAACCTGCCAACTTGATTTCGAAGAAAGATATACCTACTTAAATTGTCTTAAAACATGGCACAAAACCTAAACATTTCTGTCGGCGATCGATAACCCTAATGTTTAGATAGTAACTTTAATTTCATAAATAAATACGGTAGGAACGCAGCTTTGCCCACAAAGTTCCGAAAAGTGTTAAAACCGACTAGTAAATATTTAACAGTCAATATGGAAAGGTTATGTCAAAAGTGTAACACTCTGGTCAGAAGCGAGTGGGTGTTTATTAACATTATTGTATTAAATTCTGAGTAGCATCGTAGCATGGCATTTAAATAGCCGTGCTTACACGTGCCAAGTCACATAAATCGGTAACATCTGTACTACTATGTCATATATCATGGCATGGTTAAAAAAAATGTTACTTGCTTTTGTAATATCTATTATTATGCTCTACATTTTTGGTGATTTAAATAGTATTTTAGGTAAAATTTTACTAAGTTGGAATATAGAAAATTACTTTAGATATATTATTAGGTATCTAGGCGAGCTCGGTCCTTCCCATCTCCGTGGAACCTGCAACAGAGCTGGTGCAGAAGTGAAAGTATACAAATACAGATTACATACGACTCTACTCTCCATTTACCTCCTCTCTGTCTATGACTGTGTCCCGTTCGGTGTCGAGACTGTTGGTTTGTGAGGTCCTGAACTTTAAAGAAAATATTGAAGAGGCAGTAGTCATCAGTCATCACAGAGGATTACACTAACGTACTCGGAATCACAATTGTTTCCACCACTTTTTCTGGCGCCCGGTATAGGATGACAATAGAAAGAGATAGTGAATGCGATCGCAAGCGCATGTGCGTTAGAGTTAAACAATACACCCTCAATACTTTTAGAAGATTCCCATGAAAGTTTAGCAAATCCTTCAATTCAGCTGGTTCACCATGTGTGGTAAAATTAGTTTATATGATTTGGTGTGAAAATGTGACCTACCAAAACCGAAAGACAAAGCTTTGACAGGCTTGGCAGGCCTCCCATTAGGTGGACTGATGACATCGTGAGATTTGCGGGAAACCAGTGGATGCAAGTGGCTAGTTGCCGTTCATTGTGGCGTTCTAAGGGGGAAGCCTTTGTTCAGCAGTGGACTTCTTCTGGCTGATGATATCGATGTGTTCCACTGCAGGGCAAAGGTCTTCACGTTCCCCACTCACCCCATTCTAAGCAGTGTCTAGAAGCTAGTAAATACTCATATTTTTCTCGTTCCCCAAAGCGACCCGCGCACGCGCAGCGTCCTAACAACGGCGCGCAAACACTCGCCTTGTTAACCCAACCAGTTAACAAGGATCGCCGGCACTTAGCCGGGCGGCGCTAACGCGGGGGACAAAGCCAGCTTGTGTTTGCGCCGCCTAGTTGCGCTGTAACTGGCCTAATTGCTCATAGAATGTCGTACAGTACACCTGCTCTCTAACTTCATTTATCATCATCAGCATCATCAGCCCTCAGAACGCCACAAATGAACGACAACTCGTGATTGCATTCACCGAATGTACGCAATTCTTACGATGTCATCAGCCCCCCTAGTGGGAGGCCCGCCATCGCTTCGTCTTCGTTTAACTTCATTTTCATCATCATCATCATCATCATCATCGTTATCATCATCACCCAGAAGACGTCCACTGCTGAACAAAGGCCCTTAGAATGCCACAATGAGCGTCAACTCGAGCTTGCATTCGACGGATGTAAGTACGCAATTCTTACGATGTCATCAGTCACCCTAGTGGAAGGCCCGCCAATGATTCGTCTTCGTCTAACTTTATCTATAACGGCTAAAATATCAACTCCTACTCGTAAATATGAAAGCAAATTACGAACAAATTAAGAAAGAGAAGAGCGGGACATGAAATGGAGTCAAAGGTGATGATCAGGTGACTGGAAGATAAATCTTGAATGTATTGAACATAAACATCCCCAGTCAGGATGTTCGTGTCAAGTTGAATATATTTTAGTTCGAAATGGGAAGCAATCACCACCGCCCATGGACACCTCTCAACACGAAGGGTATCACAGCTGTGGCCCTTTGAGAGACAGATCCCTAAGCTGTACCGCTCCGGAAATTTAATTGTATTGGATTTATTTGTTCCATTACGATGTCCAGTTTGTCTCATTCAGTTCCCGGACTCTCTCACAGATTGACGCTCATTACTTAAATACAATAATTAAAGATTTACCACAAATAAATAAACGTATTAGGAGAGTGACTTACGATGCCTCCAAGTCCTGCTAATAAAACAAATGAAGAGCCGGCAATGAGAATCTCAGTACAAGGATAAGCGGGAAAGGGACGTAAGTCAAGATTGAATAAAACGTGAACATAGTTTATCAACTAGAAATAGTTAGTTAGGCAGAGTAAACGCACGATAAATTTTAGTAACTTAAATGATTTAAAGTAAAATATCTGTTTAAAAATATGAATAAAAGATTTCACCCATACTTTTTCAGTTATTTGTGCCATCTAAAGCAGAGCGTCTTAAACTATACGATGGTAAGAATTTTTCAAAAGTTTTTTTTTTCAGATACATAAGCGGTGCTTTAAATGGTTAGTACAGCAAGATTTAAAAGAAACAAAATATAAATATAGAGCGTGCTAAAATATTATATAGGTTTTACGTCAATATTTTGTAGCACTTTATACCCATAATAAAAGGTTTTTACCTTACAAATAATCCACGAAAGTTGGTGTTCCAAACACGGTGTTATTTATGATCACTAAGCAACACAAAACCACTGCACTTTCGCTTTGGGCGCACACATGATCGCGGGTGGTATTCATCTGTTCTTTGGAATATCTCCAGCGGTTTCATCGCAGCGAATTTATATAAACAAACCCAATATTTTGGTCTGGACTTTTCATTTTGGCTCAGGGGAAAGTTTGACAGATCGGACAGCGGCGTTCCGTTCCTCGTGGTCTCGCGACTGTCAAAGGGATAGGCACTTGCTTTGTTTCTTTTTAGGTTAAGAGTTTGGGTAGTAATTTTCGTTACAGGTTCACGCCTCTGGTTGTTTGTTTTTTTTTAACATTTATTAGGAAGCCGGTTAGCGAAATATTTTATACACTGGCATGTCAGCTTCGATCCGTCGCATGCGTGAAATGGACCGGGTCACTGGACACGGGCATCTTGTTTGTCGTCGTGTTTGTTCGATGAATGTCAGTCTATGGCCGGTGTTTATTAACATATTTTGTTTTTACATTTTATGCTCCTTATAACATAAAAAATTATGGTATTGTTCGGTATAAACGAATAACAGTTGTTGATAATTTTATCTACGGTATCTTGGTAGTTACATATGGAAATCTCTCTATGGTTTGTTTTTTTTTTTTTCTCTCTTTAATGGCGAGATGAGGAGATGTATTCCGGTCGGTCATTTCTCAAGTTGGTCTGCGACGAGCGGACAAGTCTTATTTCTTTTTATCCCGGCGCGGAAATGGGTAAGCTTCCTAGCCTAGTATTCTTTTGTGTAGATCTGTTGGATGAATTGTCAAAATGTATTTTTCTTGTTATAGGATCAGTCGGTGCATTTGCGCGACGAGGCATGCTGACGCCATCTTAAGCGTAATTGTTTCATATTAGAGGTGAGTTTTATGATGATCTACACGGCCGTTATATTATCGGTATTGCATCGCCGGCTATCGCGGTGATAATCCGTGTTTTACATTGACGGTTTCTTTCCAGCAGCGCCGTGTCGACACACAACGAATCTATGAAGGCTAATGTCTGACGGTCTACTGGAAGGCAAAAAGCGGTCTGCGGTGATCCCGTAGCGACTCGTCTTCCTCTTTTAAAGAAAAACCCCTCGGGTAAGTCCTCTGGGCATTTTTTTTAGGTGCTTTGCCGTTGCGTCACCTACAAGTCAACCCTCTGTGTAAATTTCTTAATGCTAGTTTTTTAATTGGAAATAATATTGTTCCAGGGTTTTTTTTTCTTTCCTGAAACGTTCCATCATCACTTCTGGTCCGGTTCCGGGTTCCGGTTTCGCCGGCACACTTCCTTGGTGGCATCGAGTACTGAATTCCGTCCTCTACTTATAGCATAGGAGCTGGGTAGTGTTATCTCTTTCCGTATGAACTAGATGCTTTCCACGTAAGTTTTTTTCTTTAAATTTGTATTCTGTGCCCCGGTGTGACCGTGATGATGAGTATACTCTTGTAAACTAAATTACACTTTAAGGTGGTAGACCTGATTGTGCTAAGGTCGAGTCGGGTCACGAACCACCGCTCCGTACCTAATGTACGGAGTAGCCGATTACCTTCAGCACCGAGGCATTCCATCTGTGACCTCAAATTCTTGTAGTGGGGAAAGTATTAAGTACGCCGTTCTCCGCTAGGTGTCTTCTTACTTGAACCATGACTTAACAGTTCCCCCCGTTATGGCAGGAACTACCAATTCCCTTGACATTCTCTCTCACCCTCGGTTGGAACTAAAAAGCCACCGAGTACCCAATCTTATCCTAACTTTTATTTTTTTTATAACGCACTGACGTGTAATTTGCAAAACTTAATCTTCTAAATGAATCTATCTCAATTTTAAATCCAAGGTGTCACAACCAGTGGTAAAATCTATACTACTATTTGATATAGTAGTTTCTATCTAATTTCTACTAAGAAAATTTATACTATTATGATACTTTTATAAGTAACTGTGTAATTTCCATAGGAAAATTCTAGTTGTAATTTTGCGTAATTCTGTATGCGGGTATTGTGGTTTCGGTACCTACCTCGCATTTCACCTGTATCCCTTTTTTGGTTGATGAAGTGGCAGTGGGCAATTTTTTTTCTTTTCTTAATATTAATAGTTAGGCGTACACGTGAAAGTAGGAGGTGCCTGAATCTCTGTACCTACCTGGTGTTTTAATTTAAGAGGTATTTTATAAAATATAGGTTACTGCCTTTTGGTGACTTTCACTGACTTTTTGTACCGTTGATTTTTTTTAACGGAATAAACATTCTTACTGTGAAATATATGTTCTTTTATTTAAGCACATCATTCGTTTGCCGACAGAGACCTCTGGCGCCTATTTAAATAAATTCTTGATGTCTTTGTTGCTCCGGGGTTACGCCGAATCAACGCCCTGAAGTCTCCATATTACCGAGTAATTTTCTCAATTGTAGCCGTGTGCATTAAGGAGGTGGTACACCACTGGACTGTACAGTAATACCCTACTGTACCCTCCAGCCTTACAGTGCCCCACTCACAAACCTTACCGTGGCACTCCCATCGTGAAGCCACTTACAAATATTACAGTGACACCCTATGTCCCAAATATTACAATTTTAGCACCCTCTACTTTATATTTGTTTCTTTTAAATCCTGCTGTACTAGCCATTTAAAGCATCGCCTGTGTATCTGAAAAAAAAAATCAGTCTATCACTCAATAAAAAATCAAAAACCGAAATTCAAAACTTTGTACTTACCCCATTTGTCCGCACCCAGCCCGTCGTAGAGGCAATTGATTAGCGGCATCCTTTGTGCGCCCGCGCCGCGCACAACAATTTGCTCGCGGCCCGACCGCCCTAATTTTAATGGGCTTATAAAATTTATATTTAATGTATTTATCATCGGAGAGCGTTGTGTGGACAGGATGTTATGTCGTTTGTATTTATAGAGGTTCTATGCGTTGTTGAGAAATTCAGTACAAATGGTCATGGGTACGTAGGTTCTTAATCATTTGTCTGAAAAATGTTGCCGAATTTTATTTCGGCATAAATTATTCAAGAAATATTGATGTCTTTTTTTCGTTTCTACAAAATATCACTTTGTTTATATTTTGTTGTTTTTGATATGGTTGGTTTGGTATTTGTTTTTTTAAGGTTTTAATAAATTGCTTTTTTCCCTTTACTGATTTCGCCACAGTATTATTGGTCCCTTGTAAAATTTTGACAATTCATTTGCCATCTGGGGGCACGGCAGTGCCCCCGCCAAGTCGAGCAAAAAAAAACAAAGGCACGGCCGTACCATACTTTTCTCGAAGCCATTCAGGCTATTTTCAACACCCTGTATTTTTGTTATGGCTAAAGCTAGAACCCTGAATTTTCAGTTACCTATAGGGCCTAATGGGACTTAGATATATTATCAATAACATTCAGTTTGAACACGTAGATTAAGAACTATCACATGTTAAAGTTCCTCAGTTTTGTCACTGACATACCTACACACTGACTTTTGATCATCATAATTCTAAGGTACTTCTAGCAGACCCACAAGGTCCAAATTTTAAACATAGTTAGTTTTTAGCCTACATAGTCACGAAAAAATCCAAAATGTTGCAATTTCAGTCACGTTTCAAAGTTATACAAACCGCACAAGTAAGTTTGTAATCCCATATAAATACTAGCGATTACAAAGTTACACAGCAATGACTTTATTGAACGTAGTCGTATTGTATACGTATTAATGTTGAGTCTTAATACCTGAGTATTAAGGGTTAAAATGAAATTGTTTATCTTACTAATGTAATAAGTACCAAAGTTCGTTTGTTTGTGAATGTTTGTGCGATGCGAGTGGACGCGAGGATGGACGATGGAAATTGGAATATGGATGATGGACAATGGATAATGGTCGATGGACGATGGGTAGAAAATGGACGTTGGACGATGGAGTGTGGACGATGGACGATGGGCGACGGACGATGGATCATCATCATCATCCCAGCCTATATGCGTCCCACTGCTGGGCACAAGCCTCCTCTCAGAATAATAGGGCTTGGAGCTTAGTTCCCACGCGAGCCCAGTGCGGACGATGGATGGTGGAGGATGAACGATGGACGACGACGGACGACAGAAAACGACGGACGACGACGGATGACGGAAGTTAGACGGGCGAAAGACAAACGACCGACGAAAGACGATGGATGACGACGGAAGTTCGACGACGGACGACAGACGATGACTGACGAGGGAAGTTCGACGACGGACGATGACGGACAACGGACGATGACAGACGACGGACGACGACAGACGACGAACGCCGACAGACGACGGACAACGAACGATAGACGATGGCGACGACGGACAAAAGACGACGACCGACGACGGACAAGACAACGGATGACGGACGATGACCGACGATCGACGACGGATGATGGAGGGTGGACGATGGACGATGTACGATGGACGACAGACGGTAGACGGACGACGGAAGTTCAACAATGGGCGACGATGGACGAGAATGGACGATGGACGATAGACGAGGATGGACGATGAACGATGGACAAGGAAGGATGAACAAATGAAGATAGTAATGCGTTATTACAAGAAGTAGTACCCGAAAAAAAAGAACTGCCTACAAAAAGTGATGAGATCCCACCAAAAACATTACATGTAAAAAGCTGCAAGTCTCGCAACGCAATGCAGTTCTTGTAATGCTAAAAAGGTTTGAGATGCAATGTTATACCAAGTCGGTTATTTTTGTCAGTACCGGGGGGCTTCCATAGAACTCGATTTTCACTAACTTGCTTATTTTAAAACCATAGAAAAATACAGTTTATAGTTCTCAAATAAAGAGTAAACCAAATTATCTTTTAAACACATAATGACTTGGCCATCGCACTCAACCTTTAGTCATTCTCGTATTATGTGTATCACTCAAACTGCAAGGCTGGGGCTAGCGCTATCTTTAATTAGAATTACTTTAAATAGCTGATGTTGATGATTATAATTCTTATGTCATTATGTCTTGCGATGGTCAAGTCATTTATGTGTTTAAAAATAATTTGGTTTACTCTTTATTTGAGAACTATAAACTGTATTTTTCTATGGTTTTAAAATAAGCAAGTTAGTGAAAATCGAGTTCTATGGAAGCCCCCCGGTACTGACAAAAATAACCGACTTGGTATAACATTGCATCTCAAACCTTTTTAGCATTACAAGAACTGCATTGCGTTGCGAGACTTGCAGCTTTTTACATGTAATGTTTTTGGTGGGATTACTTTTTTAGCCACAGAGCTGCATAAATTTAGAACTACCTATAAGACAATGTTGGCGGAGCGGAGCTCCTATTCTGCGTAGTTAAGATGCTTAATGAACATACAATTAGTCGAGTACCTTTTTCTTGAAGGCAATTAAATATTGCATTAAAAAAAACAAAAAAATATGCTGAATAATACACAATTGGCCACACAATATCGCATTTGCGTTCCTTATAATGCTTCAAATGTATTTGGACGACTATGAAGTTTACACAAAAAAAAACCATCACTTTTTAAAAAATGTTTAGTGTCTTGTCCATACTAGCACTGATCACAAAAGGTAAGCATTCGTATTGTTTTATGGCGCGTACGCACGCGGCGAGCATTAAGCGTCGTTACGTTATGCGTCCGCGCTGATTGGAGCGGCCAGTGACATTTGAACGTTTGAAACAAGTGACTCCCATTAGTTTAATTTTTGGAGTTAAGACTGTGTGTCACTTGTCGGGTCGTAAATTGAAATGATGATGATGGAATGAAATAATGAAAACATTTTAAGAAAATGCTTTTTATTTATACAATTTAAAAGGACGTAATAATGATAAAGTTGACACTTGAAAGTTGTAAATACTCGTTTATGAAAAATGTGTTGCCTGCCATACATAGGCAAGGCATGCGCCGTCATAAACGTTACTTACGTTAAAAGCGGTGCCCTAATTCGGCATTTATTTGCTTTAAAGTAGTCTGGCGTAAAATGCAGCCACGCCAACTGTGGTGGTAGCGTCAACTGAACATTTTATCATGTAATTATTGTTAAATGGTTCTCATGTTCAATCGTTACTATATGTAGGCTGACCCATACATAATGTTAATTTAACGTTAGCTAAACACAGGCGGTTATGAATAAGGAGGAAAATATATCGAAAAATAATATTCAATCACAGCGCAGGTTTAGCAAAAAAATCTACATACTTCAGCCAAAAACTCGGATCTAAGCCACGAAAATAACAAATAAGTTTTATTCTGTACCAAATAAGGAAACGCTCAGCTGTTACTCTTATCTCTAACAGATAATTCAAAAAAATCCTAAGCGTATGTTGTCTAACACGCTCATCATTGTAATTGCATTGATCATCTCTTTCTGCCATGAACACATTGACATAAACTGTCACAATGCGAAACACGTACATATTAAATAGACATTTATCGCATTTTTTGTACATACTAGAAAACAGATACTTACACAGAAACAGAATCAGAATCAGAATTTAGTTGTCAAAACATAGGTTTATACAGTTTTTAGGTTTACATTAATTTGTTTCACTATGCTACGGTTTTTAATGGTTCTCGGTTAGTTAACCCATAATATGCTCAGAGGGTCGTTTTTGTCCCCAAAGATAGGTAAGTATCAGTTAACGCGCGATTTTGCAAAAAAAGCGCAAATAGGTATGCAACTTATAGCACAATCTATGAGGTAGAACTAGGTACTTTTTACAAAACTAAATAGGGAACTTGAGTTGATCGGTAATTTTGTGATCTCTGGTGTGAATGCGAGTTATGATTCTTGTTTTCTGATGGCAAAAAAGTGCATCGTTCCTTAGAAAAATGTAAGTAATATTTTTTCGCTTTAAAAATTTAAATATGGCGCCGCCATCTTAAAGGATATAGATAGATAGTTTACCCATTACGTACCTCATATAAAAAGTGTTTTTGACAAGGAGGTAATCTTCATAACTTTGTTGGGTCGTTAACGACGCTGTGGGCAGTAGTGTTTTAAATACATTAGGCATGTTCAGGTATAACGGCTATTGCTCGACATCTTATTGAGTTTAAAAGATTGGATAAAATACATATAAGGCCACAAATCAGCAAGCGCAGCATCTCCCCCACCAACGAGATGTACGGATGACCTGGTTAAAGCTCGCAGCGGGTGCAGGCCGCTTCCATTCCAAGTAACTAGAGGTCTACAGGGGAGGCCTATGTCTATCAGTGGACGTCCTATAGCTGAATAACGATGATGATGGTGTAATAAAAATAAAGAGTTTACATACATACTAACTACTAACCGCCATTACATCGAAATTAGTCTCCCCGTATCAGGGATTAGAACACAAGACCTAGGCTATTCATCCTTATTTTCACCTAACTAAATAACACTAAATAATAAGGAAAGTCCTTACATCAGTATTATATTATAATATTCATCAACGCTCAGCCTAAAATCTTGGATCTAGAAAGCTAAAATTTTCATAAATTCTTTCTCATTCCTAGGCAATTAGGATTTTTTTTTGCAATAGTCGAAACCGTGGAAATGTTAAATTATATGACCAATATAATAATGCTCTTAGTTTAACAAAAAAGTATCCAAACCTCAAAATTAAAATTAAAATTAAAAAAAAAGTAAAATTTTAAAATTTTGTTCTAATTTCTTAACCCTACATTTTTTAATCCTTAAATTGAAAAAAAAACAAAAAAAGTTCATGCATCAAACCTCGTTTAGACCAAAAAATTTTACAAAAGAAAAAAACACAAAAATAGTCTCGAATCGTGAGCATTGAGGTTGCACATAGACAATTTAAGAGTAATCTAGGTCCCAATAGTGGCATGCCACAGCTCATCGTAATTACATTGATGCGTTTCATTGATGCAGTGCGACACGTGCGGCGTCCCCCGGACCTACCCCACGAGTCCGGCGATCGATGCGGCCGCGGCGGCGCGCATGCGGCAAACAAAGGAATGGCGATCATGAAAGTGGTTAACGAATTCATCATCATCATCATGTCTGCCGAAAGACTAGGACCGGTCTCGTGCTTTCCGCATCCACCGCGATCCCGCGATCGTAACCAGGTCGTTGCTCCACTTTGTTGGAGGCCTACCGACAGCTCGCTCGATAAACTTTTACTGGCACGTTAACCTCTACTTTCAAAATAACACATTTATACGAAAAAAGAACACTAATACGTCTTTCCCATCATTTAGTTTCTGAAAAATTACAAAAGTAACAAAAAGGGCTGAAAAAAGGATGGATATAAAGCTCCGTCAGCACTTGTGTTTGCGATTTCACTGCGGCCGGCTTCAGTCGTGCTTTGCGGCAAGACCGTGCGCCTGAAAGCCCCGCGAAAGCTCTCAACCATACAAATATCTAGCAAACCCATAAATTCACTTAACAAGGAGAAAAAATTACGATGTAAGTACGATTGAAATTAGAGATCAAGTTTGAAAAGTCGTTGAAAGTTGATCAATTGATTGTTGCATGCGGCAAATTGGAATGCTAATCTGTTGCTTTGTTCACTCTGACATACGTGATTGATATCTTACACAATTTTACTTTTTGTACAGTATTTTTTTTTTTTTTACTATTTTTTATGTTTCTTAAAAGCACTTCTAAGAGTATAATTATTTTAAAAATTCATAATTGTTGATTTAATCTGTTAAAATCACTGAAGTGTCATATTTATTGGCACCAATCCAAAGTTTTTATTACTTTCACGGAAGCACAGTTTGCTGAAATTCAGTCTACGGACCTACTTGTCGTTTACTTTTTGTGTTGTGTGCCCAAAATAAAAGTTATTAAAAATAGCTTAATATTTCGAATTGTGACTCGTTGATGTTTTCAAAAAAAAAACTAAAAAAAAAATTTTTTTTCAAAGTAAAGTGATAATTAAAGTGGGGGTGATTTATTTCTCGACTAACCCTATAGTGTTTGAAAACCTTGGATAGATCTTTAAAAACCACCATTGGGGGGCTGCTGAGACGATTTTACTATTCAGTGATCTGTTTGCGAAACTTAAACTTTAAAGTGCAAAGTTTCGTTGAAATCGAGCGTCCACCCCCCTCTAAAATCTAAACTGTTGCACAGTGATTCGTGTAGAACAAGCTAGATGGACAAAAGTCACTTTCGAATTCCGATATAATTCTTGTTGACATACAATCAGGACACCTATACATTAAGATACCCACAAGTTATTTTTATAGTATATCCTCATATAGCGAGATAAAACGTTAAGTGTACACTAAAGTGTTAAATTACAGTTGCTTTCCTTCGTGTTATTGCTTGCGAAACGAAACGGTTTAATTTGTGTTTAAAATAATATATTATCAAATATTTATTATGGACGGTGAACTTAAGGGTGAGTACTATATTTCGCAATGTTTTTTTATTTACATTTGCAAACAAATATTATTTATATGGAGCCTGTTATGTAAAGTTACGTTATATTTGTACCGTTTTCTTAATTCAAACGCAAAAAGTTTACATGTCTCCGGATGTCACCTCTTTGAAAATTAAATGAAATATGCACATTACTATGTACTTACTGGAAACATCAATTTTGACTGCGATATCTTTGCACATCAATTTTTTATTAATTTTTTTTTCAGAACGTATCATTACTGTTTAAAAACTGATTTTTTTGAAGTATGGGTGAGAAACCCGAAAGAATTCCGAAATGACGAGCTCTTTCGCTTTGTGGTTTTAGAATATGACCTAAGTGGAGTAACTGGTGAATCCTTGAGAAATTTAAAGGTGAAAATTTGCCAAATTTCCAAAAAAATCGCGGAGAAATGGATAAGTTGTGGTAAAAACAAGGAACGCTTTTTAGTTAAGTTTTCTAAGTGGTTAAAGAGGGATACATCGTTTACACTTACTAAATTACACGCTGTACCCTCTGGATCTAGACTTTCCAAACCTGGTAGACCACAAAAAGAGTTTAATGAGTCCAGCGTCAAAACAAAACGACGGCGGGTGGCCGACTTAATAAATGCAAGAAGTGCCTCGCAGCTAGTATACGCTGCTGAAGTATCTACGCGTTCTTTTGGAAATAAAAATGCAGCTCAAATAATTAAAAAAGTCGGCGACAGACCAGAAATGGACAATGAAAATAAAAAAGGTTCTGCAGATAGTTGTGAACCAAGGTGTTTATCGAGTTTGGAAGCCTTAGCGTACTATGTCGATAGCAAGTCAACTACTTACAGCTATAATCAGACTCGAAAATGGAGCAGCCTAGTTTTGACTCAGATTGATTACCTATTACTATTACTTTCGTTTGTAAATAAAGTTACTCTAGCTGAATATACTTATTTTTAATGAATACCTACAGACCTACCCTCTAAAATTTTCGCATATATACTCTTAAATAATCTAAATCTTGCGGGTATATGATAAAACATTACGATTTAATCATTTACATCAGCAAAATCGCAGTTCAAAACAAAAAATACCAACCAATTTAAACTGACCCCAGTTCCAATAGTAAATGGCGGTGAAAAGGGATCAAGTTATGTTGGTTTCGTTTTACAAGGCTAATATAGCTAATTTCGTAATTTAAATTATATATGGTGATAAATCATAAAGAACCGTAACGTTTAAACTCACTAAAAGGACTCAAATAATTTTGTCCATCTAGCTTGTTCTACACGAATCACTGTGTGTTGGGTGGAAAAATTAAAAAAAAAAACAGAATGGTAGTAAATATACCAAATATTACAAGAAAAATTGTACATAGTAGCTAAGATTGCTTGAGAATTTAAAATTAGTAGTTTAAGAGTAAATAGCAGCCTAAGCTATAAAACATACCTAAACTTGGAAGATTCCGTACACAATACGAAATCCTTAGAAAAATATTACTTGATTTTTTCGTAATGGCTACGGAACTATCCTGAGCGTCTCCGACACGCTCTTGGCCGGTTTTTTTCAAATAAGTTTAGAACTCTTTATGATGTAATATAGAATTTAACTTGTAGTTAGGTACATACAATTTTGAGTAATCTGTTTTAATTTTCGCTTTAGATTACAGCAGTCAGTTTTTTTGACATTTCATTTTATTCTCAGAATTCATTTTAAATGAGTTGTGTCTCAAAAACTTAAAACTAATTCTAGACTATCATTTTTCATATTCAGTAATGAAACTAAGTCAAATAAGGTAAATGACCTTACCCGTAAATATGCTGAGTCGGCATGTTGCCAAGTTTTGTATTGATTTGGGTGACTTGCACTTATTCTATCATTAAGCACTAAGTATTTACTAATCTAGATAATTGACATTGTTACCAAGGAGTTTCCAGAAACAATAACTCACCATCTATAAGTTTGATCGCTTTATGTACGTATGTCTGTCAGTGGCACCATAGCTCACAAATAATGATCCGATTTTTTTTATCGAAAGCTAGCTTAGTCAAGATATCTGTAACAATCATCATCATCATATTAGCCGTAGAACGTCCACTGTTGGACAGAACCGAGCCCTCCCCAATAGACATTTAGTTGCTTCAGTTCGAAGGCCTGCATCCATCGTGAACTAGCGGTTTTTATCAAGTCATCTGTCCATCTCGCTCTTTTTTTTTACTCGCTCTTGGATGTCCTACGCTGTTTGTCTCATTCATCGTCATCATCAGCCTATCTTCGTCCACTTCTGGACAAGCCCTCTGCACTTAAAAGCCACTGAGCACGATCTTCAGCCACTCCTCATCGACCTTGCGAAGATCATCGCTCCACCTACTCTGAGAGCTTCCCACGCGGTTACCAAGGTCTTCATTCAACAACTTGTTTATCCCAGCTGTTCAAATTCAAATCATTTATTCAGTAAATAGGCCGCAATGGGCACTTTTACACGTCATTTTTCAAACTACCAGCGCTTTCGGAAAGACCATCATTGCCAATAAGAATGCGCCGCAAGAAACTTGGCAGAAAGTCATTTTTTCAAAATAAAATAATTACAAACAAAATACTTAAAAACTACAGTAAAAAATTAAACAAAAAATTACGAAAAAAATTTAATAATAATACAGGAATGTATGGGGTCCCTTAGTTACAAAACTAAACACTAAGTATCTACGTTAAGCGGAAGTTAACAGTTCTTTCGCTAATTCAGCTGACCCCATTATATTGGGTGTCCAGTGGCGGATTAGGCATATAGCAAGGATAGCAAATGCTACGGGCCCCGCGCATCTAGGGGCCCCGCGCATCTAGGGGCCCTGCCGACCAATGCTTTCTGATCGTAAAAAACGTCAATTCAGATAGAAGCATGTTTTTTTTCTAAATTAATGTAAATAGAACAAAACCAACACAAAACACCGCAAAAGAAAGAGATGGTATCAATATGATCGACTTAATAATATAATATTTTACTTATACTATAAACTTGAAGCAAATCAAGGGCCCCATGATAAAATTTGCTACAGGCCCCGCGCTGACTTAATCCGGCTCTGTGGGTGTCCCATTATATTTATTGCTTTTGTGATTCCAGGGCAGCACCAGAAGGCCCCCCTGGAATGCCCTCCACGGAGCCCCAGACCGGTCCCGACGGGGAGATCATCGGGGGCCCACGCAACATGCAGCAGGTGGCCGCGCAGCGACGCTTGCAGCAGACGCAGGCGCAAGTCGATGAGGTAAAGTACAAGTATGGGGTCCGTTGCCTAATAGGGAATCAGTACCTACCTGTCCGCTGACCTAATTAGGCAGACAATCCGATGACTTCTACAGGAAGTAAGACAACGTGTCAAACGAATGTCAGAAGACTCAAACGAACCTCGATACATTTCAATAGAATCTGTCAATGTTCTACACATTTAAGACACTCTAACGTGGGCACACTTGATTATAATTATATGTTCCTGTGGTTGTGATTATCATCTTAAAGAAATAAAAAAAAAAAAAAAAATAGTCACATCACAAAGCCCTAGGCAGCCCGGTGTTCATATTAGTAGGGTGGAAGTGTCTACAGGATTGTCAGATTCTATTCTACTAGAAATGGAGTTTATAGCATCATCACCATTATCATCATCGTCCTAGTCAAGGAAACTGAAGTACGTACCAGCGAGGAACCTTTAACAAATTTTGCTATGATTTCATAGGCAGATGTATAGCTTAAAGGTTTTACCCTTGTACGTGATTCTGTTTCCTTGACTACATCCAACTAGAGGGCACTTTTCTCAAAGTGAGAGGCTTGGACCATAGTTCCCACGTGAACCCAGTGCGCATTGGAAACTTCACACTCACCATTGAATTGCTTCACAGTTTTGTGCAGATTCACTATGTTTTCCTTCACTGTTTTTAAGAATAAGAATTGTATAATCTGAAGAAATTGATAATGATCATTTCTCGTCGATTTCATGATCACATATTTCAGTCAGGCGCCTACATTTACTGCGTACGTTTATTAACTAAGGGTCAAGGTCAACCTGTTGTCACTGCTGTCCTTGGTGAATATACAAGTTGGCCTTGCAGTGCACATGTTAATTCACGGGTTAATAAATTATGGTACGATGATGACGAAGCGTTTTGCGATTTTGTGATACGAAGACTTTTGCATTCCATCGGAAATACCTACATTTTGATGCAGAACATAAAGATTAGTAAAAATGTACCATGCACCAGAAAGCGGGGTGATGAAAAGAATACGAGTATGGGCGTCCATTACCGACGCTTTTAAAATCACTCGTAGGTCATGGATGCTACAATTCACTGTTCATTATAAAGTTCCCCGTTGTAGGGTTTTCTAACTGTGGTCATCCACTGAACAAATGGAAATGATGATGATGATTATAACTTTTCAATTATAAACCTAAACTATGTAAAATATTTTGAATTTCAGGTGGTGGACATTATGAAGACAAATGTGGAGAAAGTATTAGAGAGAGATGCAAAGCTATCAGAACTGGACGACAGAGCTGGTAATAACAATTTTTGAATAAGTGATAAGTAAAAAATTACAAATTACTACCTTTCTAACAAATAAGTGTAGTGAGACAAAATTATATTTTACGCAAATGACGTGCCACTAGCTAATAATGATAGTAATATAAAATGTAAACTATAAGTTAGTTATATGTATAATAATCGAACAATATTCTTTGTTTTTGTAGATGCCCTTCAATATGGCGCGTCGCAGTTTGAGCAACAGGCAAAGAGCTTAAAGAACAAATTTTGGCTACAGAATTTAAAGGTAATCAATTATTAGCTTGGAAATAGCAGCTTAACGTCGGTTTCAAAAGTATTAAACTTAATACCTAACAATAGTTTAATCAAAATCAAAAAGCTGAAGATATAGTAATAACATTATTGTGTGGGTTTTCACTAGCTAAAATATTGATACTTTATGTTTTTTTCTCATAAAAACCGTAATAATTAAAACAAAAATCAATACTGAAACTGATGATATCACATTATTGCAGATGATGATAATAATGGGAGTGATTGGGATCGTCATAATAGGCCTACTGTTTGGTAAGTAGTTACACTTTAACAATATTCCGTCAATGTTGTCGAGTGACCAAAAGCTTAGAAAAAGTAAATTTAGAAATCTTATGAGCAACACGAGTTGAAATGCAACAAGTTTACGAGTACCGGCTAGATAGGTTGTGTTTCAACTTAGTTGCCCAAAGAAGCAATATTTGTGTTATAATTGGCTGTATTAGATATTGTTCCTTCAATGTGTATTCAAAAACCTTATGCCTTGCTAATTCCCACTCTACTATTTGACTATGACTGTTATAACATTTTATTTACCAATCCTTTTGTGATTACGTTCTCTGGAGCAATTTATATTTTTGGTTTTTGACAACAACGAATTTTTCATCAATGATTGCCGTTATTAAAATTGTGATCAAATTATAATGTTGAATATATAAAATATTACAAATGAACAGTAGATCACAAAGAAACATCAGAAATATACACTTTATAAAATTGTTTTTAATAAATAAAGGCTTACTTCTCTTACTATAATAGTCGCAACTAACTATCCAGAAGAACTCGTAGTAAACTCTTATCCTTATAGCGCTAAACCTAGTTGAACTACGAGGCTCTTGAGGTAGAGAGTAGTCGCTTCGAGGCATAAGTTCTGCTCATGGCTGTTTGCAGGTGATAACATAAAACAAATGTTTGGTTAGTTCGATACCGTGGCACCCCGACTATGACTGGCATCTCCTCGGGTGTATCGGGTATAACCAGCAATATCACTATGCCAGCTAATACTATTCATTGTGAGTAACGTTAGATCTTCTGTCTTTCCCTCTCTTACTTCCTTCTTGTTCTAAACGCTTGCGCATGTTCAGGGCTTGTATTAGTTGATACATTTACATCGGTAAGTTCCACGGTGAGTAAAACATTATTTACTTACACATTTTTGTATAATTTCTATTGGATTGTTACGTAAAGCCACAGTTTTACATTCGTACATTTACTGACACTTTCAAACATTCATCGAAGTAGTTTAGAAAATTTTCAGTACTTACATCACACTTTTCAATATTTACTGTATTTTGTACCTTTTTATACACAACTACGCTTTCTTACACGTTTTGAATACTATCAACACTGGAATATGGTAAGATATGAAATATTTACGTCCCCCTTACAAGTATGGTTTTCTAAAACACTACATTCACATTAACATACTGACTTTGCAACAACATTTACAATATTTGAGGAAATGGGCACAGTCTTCGTAATTTTATGCATTGAGATTCTTAAATTTTAACATTAAATAATTTTTACATTTCAGATTTACCTTTTCATGTTTTAAATGCAATGTTTAACTATGTGACTGTTTATTGCCTTAATAAATAAAAAAAATCTAAGAATAAATTTAATCGCGATTGTAAAATTGTTTCCCGAATAAACACGTTGTTGATTGAAATTTGAAATCTTTCAAAATAACTTATTTTATTTTAACGGGCACCTATTTACAGACAACGCTTTTTATATTTTTCACCGAAATTTGTATTTACTGATCGTATTTATGTTTCAGGAAAATATATGTAAGATATTTATTCATCGCATCCGTTGGGTTCTACTTAAAACGTGAAGCTGTCTGCAAAACCATATACTACGTATTTACACTAGGTACTTTACATTCTAATATCTACTTAAATAAATTAGGTAGCATCTCTAGAATCTAGAATACCTACCTAAAATGAAACAAAATTTGGCTACATGTTATCCTTATCAAAATTATATCACATAATATATTCAAATGGATATCGTACGCGTAAATTGCCGTTAAGTATTTACAATTTTACCTTAAATTACTGAAGTACTGGTCACTAGATCTTTTATTTAATTTCATAGACATACTTCTAAATATTTTTCCTTTATTAAATGAATGCGTTTATAGTTAGTAAAAATAATAAGTATGTAACATTTTAGCTGAATTATAAATTTGATTTGCGTGCCTTGTTCAAGGACTCTTCGGGCAAGTCCTCTCTATAATATATAATTTAAAACCTCGCTGTGAAACTGCTTTAATTTAAATTTAATTAAAATTGGCCTAAGCCTGCTCGAAGAATTTCAAAATTATACACTAGTGAGCGAGTTCTTCCAATGTAGCGGAAATTTAATATTTATATAAAACTATCTATTCAAATACGGGTTAATGATTTTGTTAGTCACACTTTCTTGATTATAACTATCTAAAACTTTGTAAAATCTTATAATTATTATAAAATTCGTATTCGTGACACCAATAAAATTAGCAGCAATAGCGAAAAATGGAATTGAAATGTTAAGTGATAGAAATTTAGATTTAAGATAATTTTATCGAATACCTATCAGAATTGCATATCTTCTTTCAATTGGCATATCTAGTTGAAGACTGTACGTCTCGAAAAATATATATAACAAATTCAGACCAGAAAGGACACTGCTGCAGCCTCTTGGAGTCAATTATTTGCAAATATTATATGTATTACGAAATATTATTAAGATTTCTTATTTTTTTTTACTGATATTGTGTACGTCAATTAGACTTTATGTTAAACTGTCAAAGTAGTATTCGCTAATAGATTTCTTAAAAAAATATATTTAATTTCAAATGATTTGCGTATAATAATATGTATGGATAAAATGGACTGTATTTACAATTTTTATGTAAATCGTAGAAATTATTCGGTAGTGGTTGATTTATTTATCTTGTGCCTTCAATTTTATACGAAGCTAGAGAGTTATCCCTTTTTGTGATTAGAAAAAATTAGATGACGATTGTCGTTCATTTGCAAAATCTTGGATATTTTATTTGATTTTAAATGTTTCATTATAAATTTTAATGAAAATTGTAAGTATAGGTTATAATATGGTGCCATTGACAATATTAGTTCTCTTATAATAACGTTGGAATGATGCGTGGATCTATAGAATGATACATAATATTCTGCAACTTCTGATCGATTAATCGATGGTGTTAAATTCTTGTAGGTTTTCCCTGATTCTACTTCAAAATGCACTTATGTTAAAGAGATAAATACAATAGCATTATCAATGTCTTGTTAACTCTAGAAAAGTACTTAGAACAAACCTTAAGCATATCTAATGAACTTCAATACGGTCAGAAACCGTGTCGATGGAATAGATCAAAATATACATACAAGGTGCCCCAAAACTAATATCGAAATTGCGAAATTGACTTTGTAAATACAACTACACTTCTAACTTTTTGACCTTCACGTTTTTTTCCATTACGAATGATCATATCAATAAATACAAACATTTTATAGTGTTATAATTAAATTAAAATATTTTTGATTCAACGAATAGACATAATCTTTGATTACATGTTAAATTCTACATTTATGATATTGTGACTGTAAATATTTGACCTTTTCATTGTTTTTGGCCTAAACCTTACAAACTTCGGTGAGTGAAAAAATGTTGTTATTTTTCTAAAACTGCAAAGCAAGGGCGTCGTTTGACGACAATTTCATAGTTGTTTATTGAATTTAGAATACTTACAATAAAAATAACGATTTTAGGTTATACAATAATGTGATTAATAATGAATATGTGAATAAATACTTGTTTTATTTTCCCCCAACCAATACCAAACCATTGAATGACGAATGATGGTTTCTAACAATTACACATTTCCCCGCTGAAAGTACAAAACTATCCACATAATTGTACACGATGTCTTCAAATTCTTCCAAAATATTTCACTGCAATACTCGTAGGTGGTTGGCTTCGTTTATATACCCTCCTAAAGTTTATTGAATTGTTTGATTGTGGTAAACTAATGTTTTCATGCATTGATAAATGCTCAAAACATACCGCGTCACAGACGTGATTATTTTAGAAAAACCTTAACGGAGGTGTAATCAAACTAACCTAAGTAATAACCTCCTGAAGTATTCCGGAAGAATCATTGGCGTATCTAGGGTTATTTTTCAGGAGGTGGGGACTGGTCTGGATTTTTGTGTGAAGATATCAGTATTATAGAATTTCGAGTTGGTAGCTCAACATTCTGGGTACTAGACCATACTGGGGCGGGCACGGTCCGCCTGGCCCCTCCTCCATATACGTCTATGGGAAGAATTTGAAAATAGCCTGCTTACTTTGGGACTAGGTCGATTGGTGTCAAGTGTCCCATGATATTTACAAAATACAAATTAGTTTATTTCATAGAAAACAGAATTTTTATTTATATGTTCATGAAGCTGTTAAGGTTTTCTGAAAATGACAAATTGAATCAAATAGAAAACTCATGACGTGACGTGTGCGAAATTTATGGTCAAAATAGATTTTTAATAAGATTATAGTAAAAGAAAAGTAAGTGACGAAAGATTTAAATGTGTAAACAGTCGGATAAAAACATCAGCAGAGGCCCGATAAAACGTTTATTGTATTTTCGTACTCTAAAACTAAAATTAAACTTGCATAAAACTGCAAACTTTTGTTTAAGTTTTAGATCAGAAATTGTACACTTGGCAGACTTGTAGTAGAAATTGTAGGACTTTTTAAAATATAAAACCAGTCACTCAAAAATAAAATAAACCAAAATACCTATTTACTTAACATAATCATTATTTAGTTCTAAATATGTTCATATTTCAACATTAGAAATAACTCAAATAAACAGCTAAATAGAATTTAAGAGTCTTATAGCATGATAATCAAGTACTGGTAGACTGTTCCTAAATCTGGCTTAAGTTTTAACCTAGTATACCTTATACGAAATAGGTACTCTTCAACCATCGATGTGCGCCACATCACTAGCCATTCATGTTCGGCGCACAATTTCGTCTCAGTCTGTCGCATATATCGATGTGAAAGACAACACTAGTTGAAAACAGGGCCGTTTACTGCTCTGCGTCATTCTGTCGTAGTGCCGCCAGCCAGTCTGCTCCTGTTTTTCACTAACTTGGGACTCGCTTTTGGAGTTGGAATTTTAAAAAATGTAAGTAATCATACTTTTATTTACTTTGACACTTTTGTCCTTACAAAGTGTTTAGATAATAGCTTGTAAATAGTTGGTTTCGATTAAATAGAAACGTTTTTAACTTTTTTCAGTATGGAAGTTACTTATAGATTTTGTAATGATTTTTTTCGAATATAAATTATTTTATTTTCCCTTTTTTACGTACTTTGTAGTATTATTGGCGAATAGTAAAATAATATGGTTTTCAAATACTTAAGAATTACAAGCAAAGTTTGTACTTTTGGCAACGTATGAACAATAGGATGTTTTAAATCATGAATAATGATGGTTTTTGTATTCACCTTCATACTTTTACTAACGTCTAGATTATAGTTTTATCATATCCAAGCTTGTCCCATTCTCGCCGTGACGTCATATGGCATTTTGCCAATTTCTGTATTGATTAGCAAACTAACTTCTTCTATGTACACACCATACAACCTGACTCCGACCAAAACTTTTTGTACCTTTCATCAATGATTCTTCAACGTTTGGTTGGCTCAGTCCCTTAGAGTAGGTCACCATCATTTCTTTCCTACGTATGTGGTTTCATTTAACTTTAAAAATATAACGGTTACATTCGCTTAATTATGATTTTATTAAAACGATCATTTTACTAATACATACGTTAATTTTTACATAAAAAAATTGAATTATTGAAAAATAAGGGCGAGTATGATTGTTATAATTTCAATGTAAATACATTTTTTTTTAAATAAATGAAATGGAGTAAGAGAGCTCAGATGAGAATTATTTCGATTATACTTTTACTTGCCGCTATTTCTATATTTTTTATTGTCTAATTGAAGCCTACGTGTTATTTCAGAAGTCCAGTCTACATACCAAATTTCATTAAAATCCCTCCTGCTGGTTTAGCGCGAAGAAGTGAAATGGCATTCACGCACGCACGTACTTATGTACTTAGAAACTTAGGCATTAGTAATATCAGCGACATAATTTGCTAAACCGTTGACCTTTGGCAGGTCTCCCATTGGGTGATAGTTGTGGGCAACCGGTGGATGCAAGTGGCGAGTTGTTGTTCATTGCGGCGATCTAATTGTTTCAACGATGGACGTCTTCCGGCTGATGATCATATCATCATCATCATGATCTTCCATTGGCATTTCATCCCAAACGTGATCCCTATCTTCATCCAAAATTGATAACCTTTTTGAAATGATCCAGGTTTGCGATTATATAATTATTTAGTACGACCATACGAAATAATCTAATACGTTTCAGTCTTGATAACTGGGTGGCCATTCATGGTTCGGCAAAAATCGCTCAAATTAGCGTGACACCAAGCTTCAACAGGGTTTGCTGTATGAAGGAGCCCCATCTTGTTGAAAAACATAATATACATTCCCAAACGTACTTTTTAATTTGAGGCAATAATTTTTCCGAAAACCTCGCATTTACCGCCTTTATCGACGCTAAATAAATCGAAAAATACTAAAGGTAGGTAGGGGTAGACGGGGGTCTACAAATTGCACCCAACACTATAATCAATGGCGAGCTCTGGAACCTAGGAACATTCATCTATTTGTCCGCAATTGCTTCTATCCTTTGGTGTCCACAATTCATTTTGGGCATTGAGAGGCAGTTCTTATACAAACAATTTCTCGTCAAAAACATACTGATCCCCTGCGTGCCCAGAAAGTATTATGTTCTACACTCTTTTTCTTTGTATCTACACTCTTTTTCAGAGGTCGCTTCGGAAATCCAATGAACTATGCGTTTTTTGTAGGCATGGTATCTCCTCCCCTCCCCTCCCTGACCTACCCTCAAAATGTTGTGCAGTGATCTCGTTGAAATTTTTAGGTCATCAGCTAAATAATTTTTGAATAGAGCGATGTATTTTCCGCCGAACTCCCCCTCTCAAAATTTTTACTACTCTATTGGTTCTAGTTGAATGTGACTTTTCCTGTCCTCTACGGAGGAGGTCTTTATAGCTTTTGATTGTGGTGTTAAAATAAATTGCGTTTAATTCCAAGGGGTTTTAAAGCCTTGAAAATAGCGCCTGGGTTGCCGCAATTGCGAAATTTTTTGATAATCATTTCGCGAAACTATTTCATCGTGGTATAGCAAACCACAAATACCTTGAAGATTGAAATGATTGCATTTTGTTAACGTTAATATACTCGTATTTTATTAATTAAAATAAGAATATGATGGCTTGTGGTCCGTATGACTTTTTTAGGGTCAGTGCGAAAAGATGTGTAGGTACTTATTCGAAGTTATTGGACACGGTGTATAATTAATTTTCGTTCATATTCAATGTAACAGAATAAAATCACATTAATTTTAAGTTTTGTATGAGAAATGGGAATTCGTTATTGTTTTTTTCCGTTACATTTTATTTTAACCAAAACTAATTATAAACATCGTAATAGCTGCTCTAATTATAGGTAGTTGCAAAGATGCGTTTTGATCCATAGTACCGCTTGTAAATTAGGACGAAATTACGATTGTATAGGGACGCGAGCTTGTAGAGACTCTTAACCGTGAATCATAAAAATTTGTGATTTTGATTTGTGGGAGACGAGCTGTCGATAGCCTCCAACAAGATGGATTGACGACCTGGTTAAGATCGCGGGATCGCGGTGGATGCGAAAAGCACAAGACCGGTCTGAGTGGAGAGCCTTGGGGGAGGCCTATGTCCAGCAGTGGACGTCTTTCGGCTGACATGATGATGATAATGATAATGATGATGATGATTTGATGTCACTTATTCTTCCACAAAATATTATCTTTTCTCAGGGCCAAAGACAAAGACGTGGAAGCAGCCGTCGAGGATCCCGCGCCCGCCGCGGTTCCTGGGGCCCCCACCAGGGCCCCTGGGGCTCCCCCACCCCGAGAGCCCCAATATGGGCCCGACGGGGAACTGCTAGGGGGCCCTCATACTATGCAACAGCAGGCCGCCCAACGACGACTGCAGCAAACGCAGGCGCAAGTTGATGAGGTAAATTAAAAAAGTAAAAAAGAAAAATATCTTTATTGCCACATCTTAAACTTATTATTATTATTACTTGTATTAGGACAGTTTTTGTTTTCTACAAAAACCATAATTGGGCCAGTCAACTTTTTTACCGACACTAATATCTCCGCGACATTTTTCAAACAATTGCACTTTTTTTAAGTAAACATGTTTTTCTGTAATTTAATAGGTGGATAATAATTTAATACATGAATACATGCCATCCTACGTAAGTTCAACCTGTTAAACTGTGAAATATCTCGTTGGAAGTACGATTTTTTGGTAACGCCAGAGACAATTTTGGTAACGCAGGAGATGCCCAAAGTGTCGGTAAAATAGTTGATTGGCCCAATTATGAATTAAGTAAGTAGCTGAGTTTTAGCTTGTCTGAACGAATGAATTGAGAAGAAATAGTAGATTGATAACCAAGGGTGGAAAGTAACCAATTTCGCCCGAGATATTTAGTTAATAATAATAGTTCGAGGGGAAATGGGTTATTTCACCCGAGTTAGACACTCTACTTTTCATTTCGACTGTGAGGAAACTAAAATACTACAAAAAAACCGAGAATAATAATAAAATTAATTTACTTCTACCTATCCAACCTCCAACGGTACCTTTTCGACTGGCCACTTGCCATAGCCGACTATAAAAAAAATCGAGTTGGTCACGACATGCATCTAGATGGCCATGCCGAAACGTGAAAAAAAATGTCATTGGCGTAACTCAATTATCTTCGATGTCGTGGCTAGCCGAAAAATTAAAAAAAAAATTACTTTCCACCCTAGAGGAGAAA
Organism: Choristoneura rosaceana; assembly: GCA_037349165.1. Lineage (NCBI taxonomy): Eukaryota > Metazoa > Arthropoda > Insecta > Lepidoptera > Tortricidae > Choristoneura > Choristoneura rosaceana. Next base: position 9,511,693 of record JAZBNJ010000012.1, on the reverse strand, counting down.
ACGCAATTTTCCACCCGTCTATCTACCCATGAAAATGAAACTTTCCGAACAGGAGAGATGAAAAAGTATATGCCTGCAGCATTTTAGCAACATTAGGTCCTATACCAGTGGTGTTATATGGGGAATTGATTCTAAACTACTCCGGAATCTTGTTATGTACGTTCTTAATTTAGTATTTGTGATTAAATAAGTCACTTGTAATAAAGGAGTACAAAAAATAAATAGAGGGCCGCATTTTTAAAGAATTAAGAACTGATTGATTTATTATTTTATCAACTCTCAACGAACAGAAGATAAGTGGACATTTTCGATGTACAGTCAATTATATACTTAACGGTTTATTTATATACTGGATAACGGTTTTTAATTATATACTTATCATGAAACTACCGTGAGACTCACTCATATTAAATGATATTGAACGAATCACTCACGTCTTAAATCGAGTTTAGCTCGACATGTTTCGGGTTATTTCGAAACCCTTTATCATTGGAGCACGCGACTCGGCGGCTGCCGCAACACGCGCACTACGCCGATCGCGTGCTCCAGTGATGAAGGGTTTCGAAATAACCCGAAACATGTCGAGCTAAACTCGATTTAAGACGTGAGTGATCCGTTCAATATCATTTAATATTATATACTTATCTTCTTTTTCACTTTGTCGCATTAGAATAAGCGAAATAAAACGTCGATTACTCAAATGTACTTTTAAAATTTGGCTTAATAATTTCAGGTGGTCGGTATTATGCATACGAACATGGAGAATCTCTTGAAGAGAGACGAACAGTTATCGACGCTGGCTGAACACGCCGGTAACAACTCAAATGTACTTTTAAAATGTGGCTTAATAATTTCAGGTGGTCGATATTATGAATACGAACATGCAGAAAGTCTTGGAGAGAGACCATTTGGTATCGAAGCTGGCTGAGCAAGCTGGTAACAACCTGTTCCATAGTTTCTATTTTTATTTCCGTACACAGAGGCTGCCTGTCCGTCCATCCGCCTGTCATGTGATAGCATTTTTTTTTGGCACACACTTGAAAATTTTACAGAGATTGATTGTATTAGTATGGTTGACCGATATAACAACAGTCCACTACATTTGTTCGCGTAAATTAAAAACAGATGACAATTCATCGAAAATGGTCAATGCTTTCCAATATGCGAAATTATTGAACTGAACATACCTATATAGATTTTTACTGATTTTTTAAATGATGGATGCTATGTTTTCATACCTTAGTTGATATTCAAGACGTGACTTGAATCATCTTGAATCAAAAAATCCTATGACTTACGTTAGGGGTTGTTCAGACTAACCTAATAATCTGCTAAAATATATTATATTAATTTTAAAACATTCCACATTGATTAGTTCTTCGAATTTTTTTTTGTAATTATTTAAGAGATTTTTTTCAAACCTAAGCGAACAACTGATTATCCTTAAATCATAAATCATAAATCTTTATTGCATGTGGAACCTTCAAACGGTTTCAAATAATTTGAATTATTGAATCCATATCCATACTAATATTATTATAAATGCGAAAGTGTGTGTGTTTGTCCGTCTTTCGCGTCGGAGCGACGGATCAACGTGATTTTTGGCATAGAGATAGTTTATGGGCCCGAGAGTGCCATAGGCTTCTTTTTTTTCCGGAAAAATGCACAGTTACCGAGGGAACAGCGCGCGATAACCGAATTCCACGCGGGTGAAGCCGCGGGCAAAAACTAGTAGATATATAAAGATAAGTTATTTTATTAGATATTTGTATGAATAATACGAATGTTTGTTCTCGGGTCTTGGATGTTGAATATGTATTTAAGTATTTATTTATCTATATAAGCATGTTTATCCGTTGCCTAGTACCCATAGTACAAGCTTTGCTTAGTTTGGGATTAGGTCAATTGGTGTCAAGTGTCCCATGATATTTATATTTATTTATTTATTTATTTTATATTACAGAGGCTCTGGAAGAGGGTGCATCTTCATTCAAAACCCAAGCTGCCAGTCTGAAAAATAAGTTCTGGTTAGAAAACTTAAAGGTAAAAATACCTAACAATTTATAAACATTTATCTGCCGTAGCATGATGACTATATCGTTAGCTTAAAAAGCATCTGTTCTTTTCATACAAGTTTTGATAGAAAGAGAAAGATGCGTTAAGTATAGCGATATAAAATTACATTATGCCTTTTGAAACGTAATTCAAGATAATCTTCTATTTTACGATAGAAAAGATAAATATGAAAGTTTGTTTTGTTACTGTAAATTTTAAAACATTGACATCATTAAATAGCACAGTTTTTTTTGTCGTCGGTCGTGTCGTTGAAAAAAAGCGGGGAAAGTGAGGGGGTTTTTGTATATCTCAAATAAAATATGATGTTGATAATGTTATTGTAAACGATTTATGAAATGATTTATACATAAATGCGGAGATTGGGTTACAGTTGCAGACGTCAGTACTATTATAAATTCTGTGGTTGCAGTAACAGTTGCACTAATAATTATAAAGTAGATGATAAACGACTTATCACTCTTACTTATTATATTCTTGCTGTACTATGTACTCGTTCGCCCTAATGATTCAGTTACTAATTAAATAGGGCCAAGAATTACGAGGCTATACAGGGACATACATTACCCACATTCGTAAAAGCATACTGTCAGTGTTTTTGTGATTTCAGTCATACCTTACTAAATTGAAATCTTGAATTACGAGTTCAAAGTACTCAGCAGACGCTTTTTACAACAAAATTTTACTCGAAAACACAAAAAACAACAAATCGGATTCGGGAAAAAATCGGTAATTCGAAATATAGGTAATTGAATGATAAATGAAGTAAGCAATTATAACGTATTTCAGATGATGATTATTATGGGAGTAATCGCGCTCATAATAATAGGTATTCTGTATGGTGAGTCTACTAATCTATTTTTTCTGTAAGTAAACCATTGTCATTAAGTACTTCTTCAAACGCAAGATTTTTTTGTAACTTGATACAGCCAGTGTGTCTAGATTATATTGTTTAGTAAAAAATATGGATTACTAATGTATGGCCAAAAAACTTTTCCCAAAGTATTACATCCCAAAAAATTTTACCCAAATTATCATTTGGCAAAAAAACTTATCGCAAATTTACAGTTGATAAATTTTTATTTGGCAAATTATTGTTTCGCAAATAATTACTTAGTCATGTTTCATATTGCCAAGTAATATTTGGTAAAATGTATCGTTTGGCATAACGTACTCTTCCCAAAATATTGAATGACATAATAACCTACTTTTTTGATAGCAGTTTCTTTTTTGCGGGGGACGCAGTTTTAACCTATAATCTAACCTACTTTTCTGGTAGCAGTCCGTTTCTGTGGGGGACGCAGTCTAACTCATCTACTTTTCTGATAGCAGTTCGTTTATGTGGAAGACGCAGTTCTAAACTAAGCTACTTTTCTGGTAGCACTTGGTTTTTGTGGTTGGTTTATGCGAAATGTCATTTTGAACAAACATTTTTTTGGGATACAATATTAGCCAATATAAAACGTTTGCTTAATAACGTTTGTCGTAATAAAATTTTACAAAGTAAAATTATGCCAAATGATAATTTGACCAAATGAATAAAATGCGAAATGTAAATATGCCAAAGATTCGTTTGGGAAATGAAACTAGTGCGATAAGTTTTTTGGGAAGTGAAATTTGGCGAAAAATATTTTGGCGAAACGGCAGTACACCAAATATAGTAATGTCGATTTGCCTATAACTATTCATGTAATTATGCTCCATTAACGTTTATTATTATTTAAAAGCCTGTAGAGGTGTCCCACTGCTGGGCAAAGGCCTCCCCATTAATGTTATAAATTAAAAAAATATTTAATACGTAATTTGCTGTTTATAAATAAAGCTTAAAACATATAAGTAATTAATTACAATCGTTGCTTTTAAATTTTTAATCTCTTTTATGTATGACACTTATCAATCACAAATTACACTTACATAGCAATGTACATTGCATACAATATACATTCAATATAAAGCTAGAGTAATTCTACCAAGCCAAGTAAAATTTAACATTTACATACTACCTAAGCGATTCAATTAACAAAGCTGACAATTTCATTTGCTACCTGTCAATTTTAGTCATATCTATTTATGTTATAGACTTAATTAATCTGTATATTTCTTGTCAATCAACACGGTCATCACGTCTTGCATTGTCACCACATATATTTAAATGAACTTCAAGCCCAAACGATGTTTAACAAAGTGAATGTACAAATACAATAACTAAAAGGGACGAAGATAACAAAAAGGTCAGAAAATTAATGCAACGTTTGACTAGTGTGAAAATGTGTTACGTAGCGCAGCAAGTGAAATTCTTAGCAAATCTAATTCAACTGTTAACTGAATGGCACAGTACTAGTAATTTTTACTTGGTTTTAATTAAAAGCCGGTAGAATTACCCAGTAGGTAGGCTTTTTGTGCTAATATTTTTGTCATAAGTTTTGTGATAGTAAAAATATTTACTAGGAGTAGTACTAAGTAGCTGAGGCAGATGAAAAATGTTCTACTCAGAGATACTATAGAGATGTCAGCTACATGTTCACTTGCCATTATCAGGGTTCGTAAAATGCGAGCAAAATTCATTGAGGTTGTCATAATTGTCATATTTGGGCGTTAAAAAAATATTACCTACCCTTTTCTTTCATTTCAAAATGTAATGAATTTTTCCATACAAAATTTATGAGTCACTTTTGTGACGCCCATTTTTTGAGTTTTTTTTTTTAAATTATCGAAATCGATTGTGCTCTTGATTCTGAGTAGGAAAAAGCAAATTTTTTTCCAAAATAGGAAAAAAAGACACATGTGGTGTCGAGTTACAATTACACCTCTCCATTTTTTCTCTGGATGTCGTAAGAGATGGCTGCGGATATAGGTTAAGGTATACCGTAGGCGACGGGCTAGCAACCTGTCACTATTGTACCGTTTTTGTCAAACTTAAAACCTAAAATTGCTAAATTGGCTCCGAATCGGTAACGTTTTGTGTGCTCTGCCTACCCCATTCGGGAATACGGGCTTGATGTTTGTGTGTGTAGGAAAAAAAATGTAGGTACACTTTTTTGTGAAATGCCCATTTATTTTTATTATTATTTTAGTCATTTCAATCGATTTTTCTCGTATTTTACGATCCCTAGCCATTTATCCTCATTTAGGCAATGCGAGAAATTGCATGCAATTTTCACTACATTGCGGTATTTGCATGATCAACTGCATTCATTATCCCTCAATAGTCCGCAATATACCGCAACTCGCATACAAGCTCTTGCATCGTCTAAATGAGGCTTTACTCAAATTACTTTGACGCCTGAGGTTCAGTATTGAATGTACCTTACCTGAGGGCCTACTGCGTAACGTTACTGACACTCGCAATAGACCCTCTGGACTAGAATTTATACCTTTGTATTTCGCTGTTAAGATCAATGAAGCACGTCCAAGGCACAGTATATAATATATAAACTAAAGCAGTATGGTACTGCAGTACCGCGAGACCCCCTTAGAGGCCATGTAGAGCGCGCGTCTGTGTGAGTGTGTTCGTTTCAATCGTAGCTTCGTAGCTTCCATACTGCTTGAGCTTATATTTATGCTGTGTCCAAGGACCAAGTGTTTATAGCGCGGCGTCAGCGTATTTTGATTCTCAGCTTGTCAATCCTTAATGCTGTAACTTTTAACAATACTCGTATTGACTCAGCTCAAATTAATTACACAAGCAAATGTTGAGTTCTGACGTAGTTGAAATATTCAGTAGGTACCCTTAGTGTAAGTTTTCGGTTACAAAATACGTCTCGATCGCGTTCGCGTTAAAATCTCAATTATTATGGAAACACGAACAGCGCCTCTAGCGGAACGTTTGCGATGTTCGTGGTTCCATACAAATTGAGATTTTAACGCGAACGCGATCGAGACGTATATTGTAACCGAAAACTTACACTAGAGGTACAGAATAATGTTTTTTTAACAGTTCGCTATAGTGGCGGTGACACGCCGGCCGCGACAGCGGCGCCGGCGCCCGCCCCGGCCCCGGTCGCGACCGCCGCACCGGCAGCGCCAGCAGCGGTCGCTACCACTGCCCCAGGTGGAAAATGTAAGTAACTTAAGCGTGTGCTTGATGGCTTAAAAGAGTAACACTAGTTTTAAGTCTGTACGAACTACACTAACAATAATATGGATCATTGGTCTGAAATAAAAAAATATTATTATTATTATTATTAAAACCACAGTATTAACCAATGCTATCTCCGTAGAATGAGAACGTTCGTGAATGGGAACGTTAGGAGAGGGAGGCCTAGGCGAACGTACCACGTTCAAATCGGGGACATTCTGAAGAAATGTCGGGTCAGGAGTACTCTAAACCGATGTGCATGCATGAAAAGATTGATGAATGTAGAGGAAGCGAGAGTTGTATGCCAGAATCGTAGCAAGTGGAAGGATGTAGTCTCTGCCTACCCCGTTGGGAAAGAGGCGTGATTTTATGTTTGTATGTACTCGTACCTCCGTAGAAGCGAGTCCCAAGCTACTGCCTGCATGGTTTAAAACAAACCACAAAGTTCTGTCAGAGGTTTGAAATGCACGTTTATCTACCAAGGGCATTAAAAGTTAGCATTAAAGTTTTTTTTTTACTTTCTATAAAACCATGTAGCACAGGTTTACCTAACAATGAGTTTAACGTTACGGAATTAAGTTCAGATTATTCCGACGCAAAATTATTCCGAGGGGAACTCTTCACCGTGTAATATCAGCTGAATTTTTGCAAAACATGGAATATAAAACCATATTTTTCAAGATTATGAAAGAAGTAACAGTTTTTTTATGCGGGTAAAGGTGAAACCCTACCCTAAAGGACCCTAAAGAAAGATCGATAAAACGGCCTATTTTTTTATATATTTGTGGGATTTTTTCGAGTGAAACAGTGATTTGTAACTGAGTGAAATGTACTTATCTATCAAGAATGCTTGTAACTAAAGCTGCGACTAATATTTTAACTTCGTCAAAAAGAATAACATTTCTAATGATTGAAGTTAAAGCAAAACTTTCATTATTATCGGCAACCTGACTAGCATGTTTTTCTTTTCCAGAATCAAGTCTTGAAGGAAACCCCCACCCTTCCCCCACCACAAGTCCACAACGTGAGCAATCTCTGTACACGGAATTATACGAAGATTTATTCCATCATACGGAAGCAGTCAACATTGTTCTCAAATACGAGTACGAAGTATTTATTGAAAATTAGTTCCCCAAATAATTACGACAGGAGTTTGTTAAGCAAGTCGTGCCTCTTCAAAGAGGTGGCATTTTTAAAAATCTTTTAGTCATTAAAGGTAAAAAATATGGCTACTTAATACTTGAAATAGAGTTTAATCTAAGCTAAAGTGACGCTTCCCTCACTCAACTCAATGAGTTTGCGGCGCTCGCTGTGGAGACACTGGGCCCCTGGTCGGCTGACATGAAGGCTTTCATTGGGGCCTTGTCGTCCCGACTGATAAAGACCTCAGGAGACCCCAGAGCTGGCGCTTACCTCTCCCAGCGAATTTCTCTGACTGTACAGGGAGGTAATGCCGCCAGTGTGTTGGGGTCTATGCCGCAGGAGGTCCTCTTAGATGGTGTTTTTATATAGTTTTATTTATTTTGTTTCCTATCATATTGTTTTATCAGTTAGATATGACTGTTTAGACAGCAAAACTTACAATAACCGCCCGAGTCTAACGGGGTACTGAATCGCTGTTTAGTGAATAACGCGTTATTTTAGCTAGATTAGCTAGTTAATTAAATAAATCCAGATAAGTCACGTCTTAAATCGAGTTTAGCTCGACTGTTATGTTATGTGAGCGAGTTTTACGGTAATTTAATGTTCAAAATTGATATTTGAATGTATGTAGCTGTTTTTTAATTAACGTGGTGCTCAGAAACTGAGGTAGGCTTATAGTTTTTACCATACCTATAATTTGTATTGACATTTAAAAGATTTTTGAAAATGTTGACTTTTTTAAGGGACACGACTCCTTTAACAGACTCTATATGTCCCTACAGACTTTTAAGAATCTAGTAACGTAAACGAACATTGTAATCGTTATAAATAACGTTTCAATACTAAAAAATGCCTTAAAATTAAAATAAATGTATTTGAAAGTAACGAAAATTAAAGCCTTATTTTCAATTATTCTTGTAATAAAGGCCGTCCACGTTCACCAGAAATGTGATAAAATGACAATAAAAATTCAAATGAATAGAATGGAAAAATAATGACAGGTGCAAAGGTTGGCATCTTGGGTTGTCTGGAAGTAGCACACTTAGAGATAAGTGCTTCGATAGCTGCTTAGATAAGTGTAACATAATGAACAAACATACTGTGAACTGAAGCCCTGGCCACCCCGCAATCTTTGAGTACCTTATGTGTTTCTATAGTTCGAAGATTTCATTTCGTTTCAAGCATGTTTATCTCCATATACTCTAAGTTTCTTCGTCTAAAAAATACTTACAAAAGGAATATTTTTCAAAAAAAATAAAATTTAAAAGCCGATTTTTTTGCACAGTCATCACATTTGTGCATTGTCATTTAACCTTCATAATATGTTTACTCGATTTCAAATCTATCCGATCACTAAAAGAAGGTTAAATTAGACATCCAACATTTGACCCACAAACATACTGACACAGCGAGTAAAAACACTGTACTTATTTAATTGGAAATAAAAATGTTAAACTAGAAAAAACTATAACCAAATGCTTAGGTTAGAAGTACGGTTTCTAAAATTAAAAATGTCGTACAATAAATATATTTAAAAAAATTAACACATGCCAAAAATGCTTATAATTAAAGGAATTTTAATTATTAGTGATAATTACCCGACTGCAAGGAGAGGTATTGTGATTATTACACATTAATTGAAAATTATGAAAGAGGGTATTTAAAGTAGGCACATGTGTACGTATAATCGTTGTTATAACAAGAAGTTCTAATAGATCCAATAATATAGTGGAATTTCTAGTAAGCTTTCACATAAAAAGTATAAGTATGTATATATTTCCGAAAAATACTGATTTTTACTTTATTGACCAAACTAATGGAATGACACGCCCGGCTTCGCAAGGGTCCAATAAAAAAAAAGAAGTTGGAAAAAAAGAAAGACTAGGTATAAATAAAGGCAGTGTCACATTTGTCACTTCCCTTTCCCCGAAAATACACCCGCACGAAACCGGGGCGCGTAGCTAGTTACATGTTTTGAAAAATTACGTACATACATACAAACAGACGACGGAAAGTGACTTTATTTTATAGTATTTATAGATAGCTAATCGTAGAAACACCTTTAGCCTAATTATTAGTATTAGTTTCATGGTTATTTTATTAGAGTTACTTATAAGACAGAAGTATAATATTTACTGATGACATAAAGTATACAACTTGATAAAGTAATTGATTTTCATTTGTCTCTGATTAGGACGACACTATTCGATTAGGCATTTCTTAATTTCATTGCACAGTGTGGCACATGGACTACATATATGGACTAGTTTATAAGTAGTTCGAACTCTACTAAGATACACAGTATCTTCTAGAGCTTTAGTGATTATATTCAATTAACCGTAAATCAACACTGATCGCTTCATACCTCTCCAACCTGCAAGTAAAAGGTATCATTAATATCACGTTTATAGGTTACCAAGACGTTAGTAATGCATCAAGATTGTCCGTAGCCAAGCCATTAACGACTGGCACTATGTGTTATCGGTAAAGCACGGTAAACTTCTATAATTTAATATTTAGCGGGACACAATCACGCTCCGTTAACGTGTTAATAAAGCGAGACATCGAACAATCTTTGTAAATTGATAAATTTAATCCTGTCATAATGAAAATGAAGAAAATTTTAAATTTTACTCAAGGAAAACAGAACTCTAGATAGTTTGACTACAGCTCAATCTAGACTTTGTTTGATGGTAGTGCTTGTAGTCTTAGCATATCATAGATGAAATCAGCCTTTCCCAACCTTTTTCAACCCCATATCCCTTGATCTTCGGCTATAGTCGCTACGATTTGACATCTGTCATCTCAGTACAATTAATACGAGTAATATAGTTGTCATGTTATTGGTTACAATTTGCACTAGGATAGCAGGTACAATTTTTGTGCTATTAAAACGTTTTAGATTTATCTAAGACTATGTAATGTATGTATAGTTTGACAAGTATTTTTATTGATTTAAATAGTCTGCAGATTTTTTTGGAATAGCGTTCTGGTCCTCAGGTTGGGAAGCCCTGAACTAGACCATAGAGAATGTTATGAGAGTTCGCGCGCTTTCGCTTTGATTCTCGCCCGCCATTTTGAGTTACGTTAATGGCGGTATGACATGAGTTATACGCGCGTGTCACTGGAACTTAAGTAATGTTGGTACCTAGTGTTCAACCGTTACTGTAAATTAAAAAGTTAGCGTTTTTAAAAAATGATGACAGGCATTTAAAGCGATAATTAGCTTCAGATTAGCAAAATTTTAAAAACGTAGTGGCAAAATATTTGAGAAAAGTTTGGCAACGCGTTAAATTATAACTGGCCATTTGTGTTCTTAATTTTTTTTTGTGGTCATAGGGCTTGTTGGTTGGTTTTATTTTAGTTTATTCACACTAGTACCATGCAAAAACAGTTCGCGCTATATTTCGTTGTTCAGACAGTCAATTAGTTTCTTGGTGGGAACTGTCTGGGAAAACAAAGCGTGTTGGGTTACGAACTATACTCTGAGCGACGCACGCGTATTGGTGTACTATGGGTCCTCGAATGCACTGAATTCGAGTTGATTACAGTAGGTACTGTGTTTAATCACCCTTTTTACATGTAACGCTGGTAAGTAATAATAGTACGTAAATATACCAAGTATTCTAGGAAATATGCCAATAGAACTTAAGTTTTAATAAACTAGCGATCCACCCCGGCTTCGCATGGGCAACGAAGGAAAGAAAGAGTTTTCAATCAAAGGCAGTGAGTAGACATTAGAAAAAACCTAAAATACTCGATTTATAAATTCTGCGTATTTAATAATTATGTATCTTAATAGCGGAATGTGTATATACTGAAATAAAATAAATATTAATTATATAAACCAAATTATTGTGCAATAATTATTTGGTTTACTTGAGTAATCAGTGAAGATCACCAGTGGTACTATCAGAATCATAAGGCTCTAGGATAAGTTAGCTGGGAGATATTGAATTTAGTGTGAACTCTGGGCATTATTTAATTGCGTGTCAGGCTGCGCTTGCGCTGATGTCCGGTGAGTGAGTCGCACCGTGAGCCGCAAGCCACTTGGATTGGGACAAAATAAAGTATGGATTAAACTTTTTTATCACTTGAATGTATAAAAAAAATACTTTTAAGGCACCAATTGCGAACGATTTTACTACGAAACTTGATACAGTTCTGATAATTTACTGTGATGATACTATACTAATATTTGGAAAAATATGTATTGGACCGACTCAAACAATTCTTAGTTGATTTAAAAAAATCTTTGACTTATACAATTAAATTACCACGGACGCACGCGGACGAAGTTACGAGCAGAGGCTAGTGCTCAATAAAGTAACTTTTTAGCAGTATACAAATATTCTACATTACGGTTACTGAGTAAGTTTGGAATTTTTCAACTCTAATATAAAATAAATACACATACAATAAAGTACTAGTAAAATAAACTTTCTCTCTCCTTCTTCTTCTTTAGCCGTTCTCAACCTCTAGGGTGTAGGCCTCCTTCAGCTTATGCCATCTGTTTCGGTCTTGAGCAGTTTTCAACCACTTTGTTCCCGCCAGTCTTTTGATATCGTCGTACCAACGCATTTGCGGTCTTCCTCTCGGACGTTTCTCGCCCCACGGTCTCCATTCTATCACTGCCCTGCACCACGAGCCATGCTTGCGGGATCCAGCTCGTAGAACAATTCCTCCATTCTGTCTTCCGTTCTCAAGGTTTTTGCGTTGTAAGACGCTATCGCCAATTTCGTTATTGAAGTCGAATAGTGGCAGTTTTTATTCACCCAGTGATTCTTAGCACCCCTGGTATCGCTTTTACCCACACTGCTGCCTTTGTTGGGTACCGCTACACCGCTGGGAACTCGGGGCCATCTTTTTTGTTCAGTAAATAAGGAAAATAAACTTTATTTCAATTAAAATCCTATAAAAGTCGTCATGAAGGTTCTACCAATGCTCGACCGCCGACTCCTGATCACTCTGTCAAGAGTTTATCGACTTAAAATAATGAGTACACCAGAAACCGAGTACCTACACGGGTCTATAGATTTCTAGGTACTTTGATACACACACACACACACATACACACAAACATCACGCCTGTATTCTCAAATGAGGTAGGCAAAGCACATGAAACCTTACCGCTTCGGAGCCACTTTGATACTTGATAGTAATAATTATTAGCGTCAATAATATATTTATGACTATTAAAGAAATTAACGTCGTGTTTTGACAATTCCACTTCAACTTACGCTTTAGCTTGTTTATGATGCGCGTACTACGGTTGCTGATGAAGACCATCGCGAGCGCTGCTTTCTGGCCGAAAGATGTCGAGTTCAGGTATATATCGAATGGACCATATGGCCCAAAATAAACGATTTTATTATTATTATCTTAAAGCATTTATAATCTTAAACAAAATGCGATACTTCATTGAAAAATAGTTTAAATTAATTTTGTTCCACAATCTGTGGCGTTGGACCACTGTGCGCTGACAGTACGCGGTAATGGGACTGTCAGGTGTTTGAAGAGCACATATCGTTGTTTATTTTCAAGTTCTCTGAAGTGTTTACTATGAATACATTTTTTTGACCTCGCGACCTCGTTGTGTGATCTCGGCGTGAGCATTATGCCGTGTTGAGAGATTGGCTGTTACAAATAAATGAGAGCCTCCTGGTTCTAGCGTTTACTATGTTTTATTTCACTGCATAAATATTTAAGTACAAATATTTTACATGAATTGTCTTGGTACAGAAATAAATGTCATGAGCTCATGAGGTACGAGTACCTACAGTGGTTTGCAATTTCTATTTATCGGACTTACATTTTTAATAAAAAAAAGTCGGTTTTACTTTATTATTTGGAATCACACAACTACTTCTGAATACTGCTGACGTGTGTATGAGTTAATATATTATTAAGTGGCATTGTTTTTATTAAAACGAGTCTGTATTATAGTAGTGTAAACAAGAGCGAATAAAAATCTTAACTTAGGTGTTAACCTCTCTATATGGATTATTAATCTCTCGATGCAGCCTTCCCTTATGCTGTTTTGATGGGCACTGCGACTGTCTGAAGCAGTGCTGAGATTTTTTTTACCCTAACGCCACGCGAAATCACCTTAACACCTTCACGGACAGTACGTCGACAGACGTAAACTAAAACCCTCGTAATATGGCACTACGGCTGTAGACGGGAATTTAATTTTCATTAAAAGTGGCACTACGTTCACAGCCGAATATTTGTCATAGTATTTATAGGAAGGTTATGTCTCTGTGCCGTTTTTGGATGTAACACAGACCCGCCAGTGCCACAGCAAGCACTCATATTGTTGCACACAAGTTACCTCCGTCACGCATACATTGACAGAGTCTGCGTGTTGTGACACTACGTCTGTGGCCGGACAATTCGCATAGCCGATTTCGTCTGTGGCCGTTAGTGCCGTAACACAGGTCATAGTAGTCGCTTGACATGAATACCCGTCTACAGGCGGTTACGCCTCTGGCCGTTAATGCCGCAACATGAACATTCAAACCTGAGCAATACGATAATCCGTCCCCAGATGTTATGCCATGTTGTATGGAGAATTTTTGTGCCGTATCACAAAAAAATCAAGATTGTCCTGTGTCCGTGAACGTGTTAAATTAGCAAATAAATCATCATCATCATCCTAAATACCCTATAAATGTTTTCTACCCTAAAATACCCTAAACTCTTAAAAATATCCTATATTTAGGGTTAAATACCCTAAGGTGTGGACACTGGTCTGAAGTAGCATGACAAATACGAATATTCCCGAGAAAATACGATGTGAACGATTTATTCTCTAGTTACATACGTCTGAGGCCTTATTGCCTAACGTTTCTGACACTCGCGATCGCAATAAAATGACAGCTTTTGTATGCGAAATATGTCATTTGATTGCGATCACGAGTGTCAAAAACATTAGGCAATACGGCCTCTGGTCCAAATGTATAGTGCGAAGTTCAAAATTCGAACTTCGTGTCTTGCCATCCAGTTGCCGCTTATATTATTTAATACGAGAGTGAGAAGGATGGTATGATACAAACTTCGATTTTCGAATTTCGTAGTAGCCCCTGCGCATGCGTGCGAGCCAATAAAGGGGTCCCAACATAAAGGGCTATTACGTATAGCCCGTAACCAGCAAATTGCGATTATTACGTCAAACTAACGAGGTGTTCGCGACTTTCACTGTAATCGCAGGCGCTGTATAATGTTTATCTCTATTAATAGGCACTTTGTTAGGGGCTTGGGAATTTGCATTATAGGTAGATAATCTGTTATTATTTTCGAGACGCTCAAAGTTTGTTCCATTAGTTTGCTATCTGACTGCCCAAATAATGTTTCTTTGGCACCTTCTATACGGTTACTTCGGCGGTGGATTTTGGCATCCGAGATATAATTTTGATTTGTTAAAGTAACGTGAAAAAATATATTGAGGCGGATTCAAAAATATATATCTTTTCAATTTGGGTATGAAATGAAAGCTCATCATAATCAACCTATTCCAAATAACATAATATTTAATATGTAATGTAATTTATAGTTATATATAGTTATTACTATTTTCACAAAAAAATTAAAAAAGCATGATATAAAAGTCGAGTTCAATTAAAATTTGTGACCGTCCCAAAAATTGCCAATGATACAGATCATTGACAATCCGACTGTTAAACTGAAAACTTTTAATTAATTAACTGAGTTCTAGACTACTAGACCAATTTTTCAAGTTTTTTTAGGAATGGACTTCTGTTCTTCGTATTTATTTCTGTTTGGGAATTTTTTTATTCTGTACTTATCTGAAAAATTATTTGAAATAATCAGGCCTTAGGTCAAACATGTATAGACTACCGTAGCTTTTTATAATAATATTTTTACTACATACCTACTAGTAAAGGGCAATTCCAAAAATAGTGGCACCTTAACCTGTCATTTAGTTTTTGAATAGAAACTATGCTCAATTTATTGTTTTCAGAAAAAATAAAAATGTTCACAGGTAAAAACCAATCGAATACACAAAGGCCAGGCATTTTTATTAAATTTCAATCTATCAGATTAATAAAAAAAAATAAAAAGTGCCAGTTTTTACTGTAACCTGTCTTGTCCAAACGCGACACTCTTCGAGTTTAAGTTGTTTAGTTTATTCGTATACGATTTTAGGTTAAAAAAATATAGCGCTATATGACAACAGGAATATAACTTTATCAAAAATATGTTGCACGGATTTTATATATCATTTTCAAATAACAATATCCACGCCCGAAATTTGTCCAGCGATATTTTCACTGTTACCTGTGTGTTCACAGTACAGCGTCTCACTCACACAGAAATAACATTTGTAGACCATAATTTGCGGCAAAACATTCTGTCAGTATCCATCTAATCGCCAAGCAGAGCATTCGCGGCTGTACGAACATAGTTTTGTGGTGACAAGTGATCGAAGGCAGGAATCTGGAGTTTGTAACGTGTATTGTTACTTTAACTTGTCGTGATTATTAGACGATATTGATATGGGACGTTTTTTACTTATTTAATTAAAATGTTCTATATACTCATATCTGATTGTACTGAGAGTGAGGCATTCATATTATTAACGGTTTTTAAGTAATCGTCTAGTATACCTACTTTTCACTGTAACCTGTGTCACTTTCACTTGTAATCTATATACATGTTAAAGTGACTCTTGGCAGGTTAAAGTAATAAATAATTTTGAGTGGCATTTACGAGTTCGCTATTAGGGTATCTTAGTACCTAAAGTTGTTGATATGCCAACTTGTTCACTTGGCGATTTTTAACAGCTGCAATATGTTCCTTGTCTCTTTATTGTTGTTCTCAGTTATTGTTTTTTTCGTTTGTCCGGTATAGGAACTTCCGCAACTACAATCAATCTTATAAACACCTGGTGTTTGGAAGGGATCGACATCCTTAGGTGTCCTAATATGCCTCGCGACTTTGTACAAAGGTGTGTACACTACCTTGATGGAATACTTGCCTACAACGGCTCCCAGTCACTCCTTTCACATACTTGTAAGACATATACGCAGGTTGTCTAGCTACATCAGGATGTTTGGTTCTAAGTTTCCTTCTGGGCTGCCATTTAGTCAGCACATATCCGTCACACTTTATTACCTCCTGAACATATTTCAACTCGTCCTCAGTCACAGAAATCAAATGCCCTATTTTGCAATGAACTCGCAAAGGATAAGATGTCTGGGATAGTGGTGAGATCTATCAGAAACCTATCTATGTGCGTCGGCTTCCTATCGACGGTATATGTCAAAGAACCATCCGCTCTCGCCATTACCTTTACATCAAGGAAAGCTAATGTATGCCCATCTTTCAACTCATAAGTAAAATTAATCTTTGTATGAATGGAATTAAGATATGCAATAAACTGTTCCACTTCAGGTTTCCCATCTTTCATAACGCATAAAACATCATCGACGTACCGCTTCAACAATTTCACATTCCACGCTTGTCCATCCAGATATTGACTAACTTCCCCCGAATTATCTCATATCATTCTTTAAGAGAAACACTGGTGAAAAGCGACGCCACATCAAAACTCACCACAACGTCGTCTTCTGGTTCCAACTTAATGCTGCTGAGAATTTCTACAAAATGGCGAGAATCCTTAACATAAGATGACGTTTTCCCCACAAGCGGCCACAACATCGATGCTTACGATACTTAGGTCCTAAAGACACGCCCGTCTTGTACACCTTCGGCAAACCATATAACTTCGGCAGCTGCACGTTCTTCGGCTTGTAAAGGCTCAAAATCATCACCGTCAAACACATCCTTTAGTATGACAACAGTCCTTATACGGCGCGTGATTCTGGCCGTAGGTTTGTACGACACTGGCTTATAGACCTGATCGACATCCAACAAATTGACTATTTTACTCTCGTAATCATTAGAGTCCATCACAACAGCGGCATTAACCTTGTTCGCTTAAGTACGAAAAACCTCCTGGTTCTTCCAAATATTACTTAAAGCCAATCGCTCTTCCGCAGTGACATTGTTTTACGGTAAACTGGCCTTTCTTAAAATAACCGCAACATCTTGCCTTAGGACATCGGCATCACTCGAAGTCACTTTATTGTGCATAATTACTTATTCCATGCTACTGATTACGGTTCTATAAGGAGTTCGTTTCGGTGTCAAAGCATAATTCAACCCCTTCGCCTCTTGATACATACTCTTTTGCACAAAATCTGTAAAATTTAACTTTAACCTGTAATCTTTTCTCTACTAACCTGCGCAATGTAACTTTAACCTGTATCTCAAAAATTTCAACACGCCATAATTTCTGTATTTTTATGAATTTTGCGGTGCCCTTTACAAATATGCCCCAATTGAAATATTTAAAAAATATTTGTCAAACCCGATTGGTAAAACTGGCCCATTTTTTTTCGACAAAAAACTTTAACCTGCCGGTGCCACTATTTCTGGAATTGCCCTAAAATTATTGAATAATTTCACCTACATTTTTAGTCTATTTCCATCATTGGTTGGATACTAAGCACTATAATATACGGAGAATCTCATACGAGACGTGCTTAATCCTTAGAGAAATGGTATTCACTTTCAATCTCGAAACAATGCGAGTTGTAAGTAAATTGTTTCATATCGTACTTGCGAGTACTAGTTTATAACCAAGTATGTTACGAGACTCGCAGTCATTTGTGTTAGTCTCGACGACCAGACAAAGCGTTACGAGTAATAAAAAAATCTAAAAACACTATAGCTCTTAGAAAACTTTAAATATAAACTGAAAAAGAAAAACAAGATACAAATTCTAAAGGTTGATTGGCAGAGATCCCTTCAGTGATAAATATGCCTTTGTACTTCCTATTTGCACAATAAAGAGTATCTATAAATAAACAATCAAACAATTCTAGTAGACGACTCTCTGTTAAGTAACCTCAACAGCCAGGACCCATTATTGCTGAGCTGAGTCCTTTTGGCATCACACTACAGCACAACGTCTCTAATTCTTCTCTCTTCTCCTATTTATGTTTAAAATGTGTTTTTGTTGTGATGTAGTGTGTTTTTGTTGTCAATAAACGTTGTGAGTTTGAGTTTGTTTAAATGACCAGCTCAAATATTCCCAGTAATGTGTCCCGACTGTTGAAGTATGTTAAGAGTTCTAGATGCTAGCCTTCATTTCCTTTTCAATACAATTCATCTGTGCACCATTCTAACTACCATGTCACTTTAAAGTGACACTGCAATTAGATTGAGTGCACAGAAATATTACATGGGTATGACCTGTCTCATTCATGAACTCAGTGTAACTACTGTGTCGTGCTTCTTTCCCGTAATAGTGACACGGTTATTAGATTGAGTGCACAGCAGAATGAGAATGGCCGGCGAGATTACATTTGTACTACAAGTTTTGCGGTAAAGACAACATCGACAGGGAACTTATTATAAGTAACTGACACTAAAGTTACAGCTAATAGCGACTTTGACGGTAGCTTTCCTTCTCCGAGTATTTTTTTTAGTATAATTTGAAAAATCTTCCTATCCGTTATAGTGCACAAGCCTTGCTGCTCGAGTAACTCGTCCAATCATCGCAGGATCCGCCGACAAGAGCAACAATCCCAAGTATTATTGTAATGCGATTGTATTTTAATGCATTTCATATTGTTTCACCCGAACCTCGGCTTCCATGGATACGGTAAAGACGGTTATATTGCCAATTTAATTTGTGTGATGTTATTACAAGACAATACAAAGTTTTTTATTGAACACCACGATGTAAGCAAAGTCAGTGATCTCGTCTAAGCAACTTTCACAAAGGAATCTTTTCCTTATATACCAAAGTGCAAATGTTAAGATGAACACCTTTACGAAGATTTTTTTCATAAGTTATCTAATTATGACGTTTTTGAACTTACTTGGCAGTCTTTAGTCTTTAGTCGCGCGAGCAGAGCGGTGGCGCGTAGTGCGCGTGTTGCGGCAGCCGCCGACTCGCGTACTCCTTAGAAGAATAGTTTCGAAATAACCCGAAACATGTCGAGCTAAACTCAATTTAAGACGTGAGTTATCCGTTACCATATCATTTACTTGGCAGTCATTATGAAACAATATATATTTTTGTAATTTCTGTTAATTTTTAATGGTTTGTACATGGATGTGTTGTTATAAAGATGGAGGATGCTACTGGTGCGCGCGCGCATGCTACGTGCTGACGCGAGATGAGATCGCATTCCTTTTATCAAAATGGCTGTCTTTACTAGCATATTTTTTATGAGGTTTTTCCGGAATTATTAAGTCATTTAGTCAACAAATATGTGACGAAAGGATCGTGTGACAGATACTTTTCTAATTATCGAACCTAATTATGTGCCTTATTTTAAGTTTCGTTAAATTAGTTTAAATAAATAATAAATAAATATCATGGGACACTTGACACCAATTGACCTAGTCCCAAACTAAGCAAAGCTTGTACTATGGACACTGGGCAACGGATAAACATACTTAAATATAGATAAATAAACACTTAAATACATATTCAACATTTAAGACCCGAGAACAAACATTCGTATTATTCATACAAATATCTGCCCCGGCCGGGATTCGAACCCGGGACCTCAAGCTTCGTAGTCAGGGTCTCTAACCACTTAGCCATCCGGTCGTCTTATTTTATAGTTTTTCTATGAAGTTAATAGCAGTTTTTTTAATTTAAATATTTATCTGTCAAACAATGCATGCAGTATTGCAGCAGCCGCCGAGTCGCGTTGCTCCGAGGAAGAAGGGCTACGGATTAGCCCGAAACATGTCGAGCTAAACTCGATTTAAAACGTGAGTTATCCTGGTCAATATATTTAACATAACTTTGGCCTAATAAATACAGTGTTATTCACAACCAAGTTCTGCGAAGCTTTTCCCTACTGTCCCTGTTCCCTACATTGGAAAGTGCCCATAACCTTTTATTTTAGCAATAATCATGGTACGATTCTATAACCGCTGCCATTGAACAGGCACAATGTCGTTTGGACAGTTAAATTTTATTTTACACTCTACTTAAGAAGAGATCGGGCGATGCCGGTCACCATACAATGAAGATACAGGTTAAAAAAAAAGAAATTTGCCTTTAAAAAAGTCTGAATTGAAGTACCCCTAATCTGAAATACCCCTGGTGTTGCAGATGTTTATGGGCGGTGGTGATCTCTTACCACCAGGAGACCCACTTGCTCGTTTGCCTTCCAGTCTAATAAAAAAAAAAGTCCACGGGAGAGTTAGTTTCTGCTTTGCTTTAATTGACATACATAACAGTAGGTATTCTTTGCCGAGAGTCCTAATCACTAGAATTCCTTTAAGCTAACAAAATAACACATTTGATTCTGCAATATATTTAACGTTAAATTTAATGACCGCCATCAAGGAGTATACTTGCTTGTTTGTCTTCCTATTCGTTTAAAATATATCCCAGCAAAAACATTACATGTAAAAAGCTGCAAGTCTCGCAACGCAATGCAGTTCTTGTAATGCTAAAAAGGTTTGAGATGCAATGTTATACCAAGTCGGTTATTTTTGTCAGTACCGGGGGGTTTCCATAGAACTCGATTTTCACCAACTTGCTTATTTTAAAACCATAGAAAAATACAGTTTATAGTTCTCAAATAAAGAGTAAACCAAATTATTTTTAAACACATAAATGACTTGGCCATCGCAAGACATAATGACATAAGAATTATAATCATCAACGTCAGCTATTTAAAGTAATTCTAATTAAAGATAGCGCTAGCCCCAGCCTTGCAGTTTGAGTGATACACATAATACGAGAATGACTAAAGGTTGAGTGCGATGGCCAAGTTATTATGTGTTTAAAAAATAATTTGGTTTACTCTTTATTTGAGAACTATAAACTGTATTTTTCTATGGTTTTAAAATAAGCAAGTTGGTGAAAATCGAGTTCTATGGAAACCCCCCGGTACTGACAAAAATAACCGACTTGGTATAACATTGCATCTCAAACCTTTTTAGCATTACAAGAACTGCATTGCGTTGCGAGACTTGCAGCTTTTTACATGTAATGTTTTTGCTGGGATCTCATCACTTTTTGTAGGCAGTTCTTTTTTTTCGGGTACTACTTCTTGTAATAACGCATTACTATCTTCATTTGTTCATCCTTCCTTGTCCATCGTCCATCGTCCATCCTCGTCTATCGTCCATCGTCCATTCTCGTCCATCGTCGCCCATTGTTGAACTTCCGTCGTCCGTCTACCGTCTGTCGTCCATCGTACATCTTCCATCGTCCACCCTCCATCATCCGTCGTCGATCGTCGGTCATCGTCCGTCATCCTTTGTCTTGTCCGTCGTCGGTCGTCGTCTTTTGTCCGTCGTCGCCATCGTCTATCGTTATTTGTCCGTCGTCTGTCGGCGTTCGTCGTCTGTCGTCGTCCGTCGTCTGTCATCGTCCGTTGTCCGTCATCGTCCGTCGTCGAACTTCCCTCGTCAGTCATCGTCTGTCGTCCGTCGTCGAACTTCCGTCGTCATCCATCGTCTTTCGTCGGTCGTTCGTCTTTCGCCCGTCTAACTTCCGTCATCCGTCGTCGTCCGTCGTTTTCTATCGTCCGTCGTCGTCCATCGTTCATCCTCCACCATCCATCGTCCACACTGGGCTCGCGTGGGAACTAAGGCCCAAGCCCTATTATTCTGAGAGGAGGCTTGTGCCCAGCAGTGGGACGCATATAGGCTGGGATGATGATGATGATCCATCGTCCGTCGCCCATCGTCCATCGTCCACACTCCATCGTCCAACGTCCATTTTCTACCCATCGTCTATCGACCATTATCCATTGACCATCATCCATATTCCAATTTCCATCGTCCATCCTCGCGTCCACTCGCATCGCACAAACATTCACAAACAAACGAACTTTGGTACTTATTACATTAGTAAGATAAACAATTTCATTTTAACCCTTAATACTCAGGTATTAAGACTCAACATTAATACGTATACAATACGACTACGTTCAATAAAGTCATTGCTGTGTAACTTTGTAATCGCTAGTATTTATATGGGATTACAAACTTACTTGTGCGGTTTGTATAACTTTGAAACGTGACTGAAATTGCAACATTTTGGATTTTTTCGTGACCATGTAGGCTAAAAACTAACTGTTTAAAATTTGGACCTTGTGGGTCTGCTAGAAGTACCTTAGAATTATGATGATCAAAAGTCAGTGTGTAGGTATGTCAGTGACAAAACTGAGGAACTTTAACATGTGATAGTTCTTAATCTACGTGTTCAAACTGAATGTTATTGATAATATATCTAAGTCCCATTAGGCCCTATAGGTAACTGAAAATTCAGGGTTCTAGCTTTAGCCATAACAAAAATACAGGGTGTTGAAAATAGCCTGAATGGCTTCGAGAAAAGTATGGTACGGCCGTGCCTTTGTTTTTTTTTGCTTGACTTGGCGGGGGCACTGCCGTGCCCCCAGATGTAAAATGTATGTGCGTCGGTGTATAATTATTTATCCTATGTTTCCTATCCTAAATATAAAAAAAAGAGAAAGTTTCCGAAATATTTTTGCATCACGCAAAATAACATCTGAACAAGCTTAGATAACATTTGGTATGGAGATGGTTGTATTAATCTTGAGGTAAGTTTTATTCTGGAAAATTATGTCGATCTCGCGGGATCGATAAAAAAATTCTTCGGAGAAAATCTCACGGACTGTAGTTGTATAAAACGCATAAAATGAACAAATTTCCCGAGAAAAAGATGTACAAATATACCTATCTTAGTGGATGGCATGGAGAAAGCCCATATCTACGGCTGATACGCCGTAAAAGATATAAAAGACAGTGAAGATTTATAACACGTTATAAAAATGCTTTAACCGTTTTACAAATTGTATGGGCCAACGGCGTCGGACTGTTTACAAAAACATGTGGCGCATACGGCGAACAGGAGGCACTTAGGGCTAATAGCTGCGTCGTTATAGTAAATACAGAATTTATCTTATTTGTCCACGCTATTACTGCTCTTTTTGTTCACTTTTGCTTAGATGAAACGGAGCTTTTTGTGCAGTTTTTGTACTATAAAATTTCCATCCCTTTGTCCGGTAACGCTTGTAGGCATCTTGTCAGCGGACTTCGGTCGTAATTTTTTTACTAGGTTCTGTGTTACCCTTGTTTTATTAAATACTAGTGTTTGACAGCGGCTTCACATGCGTAAAGCATTAGATCCAGCAGTTAAATAAAAATTCTGAGATTTTACAAAATTCCCGTAGCTTATGTGTTATTTCAGATATCCAGCTATTTACGTACCAAATTTCGACCGTAAACACACACACACACACACACACACACACACACACACACACACACACAGACACACACACACACACACACACGCGCACGCACATACACACACATATAAAATTCCTAAGCCATTTTGCTTAAGAAATTGGGACCAACTTAAATCAACACAGATTAGCGCTCTTTTGTTTTCTTTATCACACATGGGTAGTGTGTAGGTAATCAGCCACTGCCAGTTGACCCAATAACAATCAGATTTGTATTTCATTAACCTTATAGGTTGTGTACACCCGGAAGCTTATTAACCAACTTACGAAATGACTATGCGCCATGATTTACCTAAGCTCACACCTCCTCCGTGTAAGAGTTAATTGCTAACACATCGATAGAGATAGCCGTCGCTTTTGCTTGGGTATTTGTATCATTAAAATCATAAGTACCTTAGTTATGAAGAATATCTTTTTGCTTGTCCGTTTAGTGATATTAAAAAATAAATAATAATAAATAAATATCATGGCACACTCGACAACAATTGACCTAGTCGCAAACTAAGTAAAGCTTGTACTATGGATACTAGCCAACAGATGAACATACTTACCTATATAGGTAAATACATACTTAAATACATATTAAAACATCCGGTGAAATTACTGGCACTTGAGGTATTCCATCTCAGGCCTCTAGGTTGGCAACGCATCTGCAATACCCCTGGTGTTGCAGATGTTTATGGGCGGTGGTGATCTCTCACCATCAGGAGACCCACTTGCTCGTTTGCCTTCCAGTCGAATAAAAAAAAAATCCAAGAAACGAAAACAAACATTCGTATTATAATATTTCAAAAAGAAATAAAAGAAAAGAATTATAAGAATTCCTCATTGTCGTCGTCATATCAGTCGTAGGACGTCCACACTGCTGGACCTAGGCCTCCCTCAAGACAGCCAGACGTTAGTGAGCACCACGTATTATTTACTAACTAGCTTATGCCCGCGACTTCGTCTGCGCGGACCTAGGTTATCCCGCGGTGGTGCCCTCTACCGGAATAAAAAATATCCTATGTTGATCCTTGGGGCTTAAACTATCCCTACACCAAATTTCATCAAAATTGGTTCAGCGGTTTCGACGTGAAAGCGTAACAAACAGACAGAAAGACATACAGACAGAGTTACTTTCGCATTTATAATATTAGTATGGATAAAATTATTGTGCTCTCCCTTTCTGCACACGGCAAGTCAAGTGAATATTTGAGTTTTTTTGTAATATATATTTTTATAACAATACTTAGAAGAAATACTCTGTAAGTTATAGTAAATTATATTATTTTTCACCTATGATGAGTTCTGTGACGTTTCGAGTTTGACAGTTTTAGAGATGTATCATTGATCGAGTGAACCATAGATTTTTCTAAGAGTTATTAGTACTTATTTTTGAAAAAATTGCATCATATTAAAAAATATATATTTATTTTCCAGTTTTCCGCCCACCGGGCCACACTCTCGTTCTCGCTCGAAATAATCCCTCAAACGAATTACAAACTCCCGACTCTGGGAGTTCAAAACACTCTTTTTTGGACTGTTTCAGCATTTTGCCAAAAAATAACAACAAACTTAACGAGAAACAGTAACAAAAATCAACAACAATAGCAATAGTAATAGAAATGAACAATAACAAATACAATGCAAAGAAAATGCAACGGAAACTCAACTCGTATACACGGCAGACGTACTCGTACTGGCCACAAGAGGCACAAGATGGTTGCGGCCGCGTCGCAAATAGCCGCGTTTATAAAATTTTGCAAGTTTTGTTTAAAAATGTAAAATATCTAAGTTCACTGTTATCGAATAATGAACCGCTGCAATGAGGGCTATCGTATTTTCTCTCACTAGATGGCGCCACTGTTGCGTGAGGTTTTTAAAAGTCTGTTTTAACGGGCGTGAAAACAAAGTTTAGATTAAAATCATATTTAATACGTATTAAAACAGTACCATAGAATTATCGAGCAACCACAGTATTGCGTAATCCCGTTTTGTTCGGAAAAAAGGAAGGACAAAAGTTTTCGAAAGACAAAACTGTCTCAAATTACAGACGTTCATTGCCCCTTATCGCATAATTGCCATAATTAATTTCAGGTAATGCAAAATGTTCACAAAATTATTCTAATTTTATATAAACCCGCGTAGCTCACCCAAAAACTATGAGATTTGACATTTCGTTGACCTCACGCTACACTAGCGCCTCTAGCGGAAAATTCATTCGCGATAGCCCCCATTGCCGATAATGTTGTGTCACGTCACTACTCTGTTCCGTTTCACACATTGCGTTATATAAAAAAAATAATATTTTTGTATCGTATTCAATGGAGGCTATTTAACAGACACTGATATTGCTATATATTTTTAAAAATAACAGTTTTAAATTTTTTTGATTAATTTGTTTCAAAATAGAAATTATTTTGAAAATATATTTTGCGAACATAGTATGCGTAATTCGGAAAATTTTCAAATGTCACAGAACTCATCTTAGGTGAAAAATACAATAGTTACTCCTACCAAAGTTAGGTGTTTTATGAAATACACGTACCAACCAATACCACTACTAACCACCAACCAATATTACTATCCAATGCTGTCAACCTAACAGCTGGTGCTATTTATTAGAGACACTATCTAAGATCCAGTCCAATCAACCGTGTCTGAACTGAATTAGTTGATCTTAATTTACCATTACGGCCGAGCAATTATTTTGACATGTCCGCTATCACGTTATTAATATCACAATAAAACCAATTCGTAGATCTTCATCATCAGTTCCATTTCACCAAATAATGATTTTCAAAAGAAAATGCACGAGTCACTACTAAATTTATCCAAATTACTATAGGTGTCCCTACAATAATTGAAGAGTACCTAATTGAAGGTATTCCTATACCAATGTATAAAAAAAAATCAAATCGGTTCACAAATGGCGGAGTTCTGAATAAGAATAAGAATAAGATTTTTTTTTTTATTGAAGTGAGGTAACAAAAATAAAAAATAATTATAATGCAACCGAAAAAATACAATCGAATTGATAAATTCCTCCTTTTTTTTTGAAGTCGGTTAAAAATGAAAGCTTTTGAGTTTTTTGAAGATAATAGTGAAATAAGTAGTTAAAGAGAAATATTTTAACAAAGCCTACTCACTATCCAGGCACAATAATGGCACAATAATAATGTTAGTAAATCAAGTAACATTTATTACCCTTATTTATTATGGCCCGAAGCTTAGCCCCACCCTTTTAAAAGTGAAGTATATGACTCACTCAATATACTCAAACATAATTTGTCAACGCGACTCAAAAATTTCTAATCGATTTCAAATATCAGATTACTCGATTATAGTCGATTATATCAGAATATCGACTCGGAATGTAGATAAAACGTAAGATATATCGTTCAATTTAAACCAGGGCGGTGACTTGGTCTACTGCGACGTAATGACAATGTCTGGTAATTGCTTATGTATATAACAAAGTTAAAAGGGCCTAAGTGCTGTATGTTTGGCCTATGTGTTAATTATTTCGGATTTGTGCAGGGCAGCACGTAATTAAGATTTACACCTGGATGGTATTAATCAATGGCGAGTGTCAGCCAAATTTAGAGGTACCTGAGGGCATAATGTGATAAAGTCGTTACGCGTTGTCTGTATTAAAGGTAATGGATAACGACAATAGATTGGCCAATTTATGATACAATTTGGGTACATTGTTGTCACTGAAAATTATAGGCAATGTTGTTGAGAAACACTATACGAATAGGTATGGGTTTAAAGACTTCGTTTTTGTTTAACATTTGTGTTTGTTGTTTCCGGCAGTTTAATCGCAGAAACTTTAGCCCCAATATAATTATTTTGTTATAAATATATTGCAACGTACAAATTTGTAGGAAAGCGGAAAATTAGAAGTACGAAAATGTGATTACGCCATAACATAAGTGAGTGGATTGGCATCAAGACCGAAGCATCGCTTATAATGTATAGGCTAGCTCTGTTTCTAGCAGAATAAAAAACTGACTATCTACCTTTAGTAATAGACTTTTCTCATTTCATTTAGGTACTTACAGAAGATAAGGAATAAACACATTAGAACAACCCCAGTGAAAGTAAATTAAGTCATCTATCGACAAAAGCTACCTACTCCACACTATTGTCATCAAATCGACGTTAGTTATTCGACCTAACTTGCATAAACAAATATTTTAACTTTCAAATACGAATTAGAAATTAAAAAATATGTCTCCCATGCATTGAAAAGAAAAAAAGATTTGCTAACAGTAACAAAAAAAATTTTTGCTTGTAACATAACTTGAGTGACTACAAAACTAAAGTCTACTAAGTAGTAGCTAAAAGTTAGGTGATGTCTTACAAAATCATTTTTGCAATATTAGCATCATTTTGGTTCCTAATTAGTAAATTTTGGCTAAACAACAAGTAGCCTAACTAGTTCAGCTATCCTTTTATTTCAGTGCATATTATTTTTATACGAGGTATTAGAGAATGCTGCCGAGATGTTTTAGCAAATGGCTGAATAGGTCCAAATTGGTCCAAATAAACATCCAACAAAAATTGTTCATTATTATTACGTTTTGAAAGTGATTCTTTGAATATTAAGGAAAATATTACATCAAATTCATTTATTATAGTTTTACCTTATTTAATTTTATTGTACCTAATATACCTTTTATTGCAATTCAATGGAAATTCGCCAATGATATTTACAACCATGTTCATTGATTGAAATACTCCAGATTAATTTTATAACACCTTATAATAGTCAATCTTGTTTCACATTAACCCTAACACAGCTACATTGCTTAGATGTGGAACAAAATAAAATAGGACTTCACTTATCAGTGCTGAATGTCCAATAAAACATGTTATCACACTGGCTTAGTTGTAAACACGCTTATAAATTGTTAATTTAACGGGCAGCTCGTATACCATTACAAGGGTTAATTAACCGACTCAGCACCTTGGTATCTGTTCTGAGTGAAATAATTCAGCGTAGGTGTGCTTTTAAGTGTAACTGTTGATGGTGAGTGGTTTGGCGGAATAGTTGTGAATGTTCTTAGCGTTGGCATTCAGATGGTTGTAACAGTTAGAAAATATTATGATATACTATCACTCATCATAGTATATTTTTGCATTTATCAGGAAAACGTTTTATCAAAAAACTTATTTTAACGACGTGCTAAATCCAGTTATGCCATGGTACAAGTCAGTCAATCAACTCCCGGTTAGGGCATTCCAATAGTTATTTGTGTCACAAGGGATAAAAATGATGTATTGACGGCGATGGCGGTATTGAATTCAGAATGTAGCAATGGATTATACAGTAAAATCCTGAGCGCAGCGAGGAGTTCTAAAGTAGAATCCTGAGCGTAATTAAATTAAAATAATTTGGCACCCGAGTGACTCATACAACATTTCATTTGGTGGAATCATTTGGGCATAGTCAACTAATCTTATTAAAACAACCATTTAAATGTTATTGTAAATATAAAAATAATTATTTATGAAAATTATTTGATATTTAACTACATTTTGGATTACTTATTTTATTTTTTACTTGAAATTCAAAATTGATGCAAAATCAAGTAATATATTTAAAAAAAATAAATTCTATATACTGTAGATATCAATTTGTCCCGATGTTGAAATTGTATGCTATTTCAGACCAGATTAGTTATACTTTGGCCCTTTGCCCCGTTAATTAAACTTTAGTAACCCAAGTTAAAGCACAATGATATCGAATAATATTTCAACTACAAAACAAGCTTTCCGATGTCCAAAGTAAATAGTCATCAACATCCAAGTCACAATACCGTCCATTGTAAATTAACGGGCCAATCTCGTGAATTACTAACTCGTGTTCATGTTGCAATTTATTTTTTCTATTGGGTATAAATAAGCGTTCAACTGAGATGTCCTGCGACACATTTTATGGCTACGCTCGTGCCGAGTTTATTGGTCAGCTCTGGCACCTTAAGGAGAAAAACCATAAGTGTAATTTTTTGCAAAATTTACTTTTCACCAGCCTCGTACTCAGGAAAAAAAACTGAGTACGAGGCTGGTGAAAAGTCAATTTTGCAAAAAATGTCACTTATGGGTTTTCTCCTTAAGTCGGCAGCTTGTTTTGAAAGTTGAATTACAGCGTAAGAATAACAAGGTGATGTAAGCATCTTACAGACTGGCTAAAACCTAAAAGTCGTTTTTGGGAAATTGCATACGTTTTAATAATAAAATTCCAAAAAATATTACTAAAGAAACAGATACAAATTTCAAATCTACTGTCAAGAAGACGTTAATATCTAAGGCTTATTATAAAGTCAATGATTATATCATGGACAGGGATATTTGGAAATAATTCCGATCCGCATTAGCGATCCCTTCAAATAGCGAACCTACTGTGTTAAAAATAAAGTTGTGTTAAATACTTGTGATTCTAGTATACAGATATCATTTATTAATATCGTGAATCTGTTTTAAAAGAAAAAAATACCTCGTTGAGTTTCTTGCCGGATTTTTCTCATAAGATGTTTTTTCCGAACCGGTGGTAGATTTTTTTGACATTCATAAGTGCTTGTTATAGCCTATATTTAATAAAGATATTTTGACTTTTTTGACTTTGAACTCAGTTTTAAAAGAGTGGTTACGCTAATTTGTAGGTCCTAATCCGTCCGATCTTCAGTGAGCGTCGTAACTCATATTTTTGAAGGATACAAATTAAGTGCGCGCACCATTGGAAGTTATTACGCTACGTACGAAACTTTGGAACTAAGAGTTATCTATAAAGTTAAAGATTGAAAGCACTCTTTTATTAATATCTTCCTTATTTCATGTTCCGGAAAATAAATAAATAGGTAGGTAAGGATATCAATTTACCGCACTCAGAATCGTCAGTGCGCCATTTTTAATGTGGAAAATCACTATCCCTTTTACCTTTTACGTCGGTTATAAATATTCATTGATATATTTGAGTGCAGCCACTGAATCATAAGTAGTAATTTAATTTTATTGTCAAACACTGATTAAATTAGTTACTACAGTTGTTTAGGTTTGTGTTCTGGGCCATATTTGCTGAGACGGTTACACACTAAAAAACTATTTTTTTTCTAAATATTATTCGTTCTACTCCTGGAGTGGAGCAAGAGAGGAGAGGCCTTTGCCCAGTAGTGGGACACAAAATAGGCTAATAAAAAAAATTCGTTAAAACAAGCCAGCAGCCATGATTATTTACGCTTCCTCCTCTTGTAAAATAATTCTGTAGACTTATTTATAAGTCTGTAAAGAAGCTAACTGAATATAACATTTCAAAAAGCCGCACTAAAGCTCGAGTTGGAATTTTAAAGCAAAAGATAATCTCATGATTCGAATCGCCTACAGATGTTTAAGCGTGTAATTATTTGTGTTGATTTCATACAAATTATGACATTTTGACCGCACAAAGGGATAAGAAATTAACCGAGCGTTTACGGTCATCCTTTTACGAGCCGTACATTAATTATAACACCTCTT
Organism: Choristoneura rosaceana; assembly: GCA_037349165.1. NCBI lineage: Eukaryota > Metazoa > Arthropoda > Insecta > Lepidoptera > Tortricidae > Choristoneura > Choristoneura rosaceana. Next base: position 9,480,553 of record JAZBNJ010000012.1, on the reverse strand, counting down.
TAAGTTTAAATTTACGGCGTTGTTTTGTTAGTCATTACATGGTGTAAGTGGCCGATGTGTTGGGGTTCCAACGAATGAAACTATTGGCACTTAAGTAAAATCTGTACCCGGGATGATTCTGCTTAAGTAATTGGGACCAACTTATATCTAGGGACGGGCCGAGTATTCGTATTCGGCCGAATATTCGGCTATGTGGTTATTATTCTTTTTACTGTATTGAGCCATGTATGAGATAAGTGTTTAATGTGCTATTTTTATATGAACTACAGTTAGGTTTTAAGCGGCAATTATACTGAGTCTTTTGCCGCATGCTGCATGCGGCGACCGCATTAGGTGGACGACGCCGTGTAATTGCCGCTTTATGTTTTTGTTGACAGCTAACATCCGGCCGAATATTCGTATTCGGTGAAACCCATGCTCGGCCCATCTCTAGAATTAAATGAAAACAATCGAAATTAGTGTTACTTTGTTTCAGATTTTTATTCGTAAGAGATGTGTTTCAGTCATCATCTTCATCATCATCATCATGTCAGCCGACAGACGTCCACTGCTGGACATAGGCCTGCCCCAAGGGTCTCCACTCAGACCGGTCTTATGCTTTCCGCATCCACCGCGATCCCGTGATCTTAACCAGGTGGTCACTCCATCTTGTTGGAGGCCAACCGATAGCGTAGCGTAGTGTGTGTTAGTAACATACACTAATGAACTAATGATTTACAGAATTGTTTATTATGAATAGTTTTGAAAAAAATCTTCCGGATACCGGGCCCTTCGATAGCCGTATTTTAACTGACTGAAACTCTCAGAGGCAACTGTGTGAGGCATGATTTTGCTTGACACAAGTCTCAATTTTGAACCAAAAATTTATTTCTCGCGAGTCTGCTGGCTCAGTCAGTAGGTACAAGGATAACTAGGGCGAGTGGCATAAGTAAATAAATCTCGTGAGATACTGTATATCAATTGATCTTGTCCCTTATTAAGCAAAACTTCGATAGGAAATGACCAAATTGAACTCTTACTATTTGTAGTCTGTGGAACCCTAAAAATATTTTTATTAGTATAAAATATCTGTTCAGTAAAAATATCTGGGTGATGAATGAGAGTGTTAAGTTATAAAAGCTTATCATTTTGTTTGTAAAGCGACGTACGTTACTAACGACGAGTAGGTATATCTATAATAGATGTTCTGGCATTAGTGTAAGCTTCAAACTAGTTTTAGGTACTATATGTTTACGTTGGATGATTTTGTCAAACAATAGAAAACAGATTTTTTACATACCTAACAGTTTTTTCCGCAGTCGTTAGAACCTGAATTTCGAAAAATATTGGATATTTTCTGTAGCGGTAGAACATTTTTTTTTAATTGATATTATTAAAACGCTTTATAAAAATGCTATAGATAGCTACGGACTTGAAAATTAAGCACTTTTAACCAAGTGACGGAACCCGCATATTATATCACAAGTAATATAACCCAGCCCTTTTTAGGATTCTTTGCCGAAAGGTTGCCTATGAGATTCTGTTACTATTATATCAGTGAAAAAGTGTATGTAACTTCGGTACTAATAGCCACTTATCGTCGGGGGTAATGCAAATCCGCTTATCTACCATAAGTGAATACCGCGTATCTGCTCCGCGTATAGTTTTACAACTTAAGATTTTAGCTTTTTTATCAACCAATTTGGAGAGAAGATTGGAAATTGGTTACATTTGTCAGATAATCGGAATTATCTCATGTAAGTTATGCGTATCTGCACTATCCCTGACGTTATGTAACAAATAACGAACAACAGATTTCAGATTAGAAGTTAAGCTATGTAATTAAAATATTAATTTCCAAAGAAATAAACAGTTTAATTTTTTTTTTTTTTTTTTTTAAATACTTAGATTATAATTAAGTTAAGAATTGAAGGAAACCTTCATACACAAAGTGTGTTTCTTTCAGCATTTTTACTCGATCTGTATCATCATTCAAGCCTATATACGTCCCACTGATTGGCACAGATCTCCTTTCAGAATGAGAGACTCGATTTTAATAATGTAAATTATAAGGCGGTACGGGAACCATTCGTCCTCGAGCCCTGCTCGCACTTAGCTGGTTTTTTGCAGCTCGCTCGCAGCTCAATACTTATTGGGTGTTTATGTTGTTATAATTTATGGCTCGGAGCGGTGTTTTTATACTTTGAAAGCCTTTAAAGGCACGTGGTAAATTTATTGAGGGACGTTTCAATCTGGGCGATCTTTGAGTTCACTTTTATTTTGTTAGGTTTCCGATACAATTTTTCATTTGTTCATGTTTGCTGAGAATCGGCCAGCTGTATTGAGTTTAGAATTATGTTTTATAAGTGGGTTTTCTTGACTGTTTTTGCCTACAAAAAATATGTTTTTATTTTAAATTTTAATCAAAGACACTACGTGAATGTTAAAAAATTTAGCACAGGTTCGAAAAAACCTTTGCTGAGAAGAAACTCAACGAAGTATAGGTAAGTATATTTTTTAATCAGATTTACAATGTTGTTTGTATAATGATTTGCATCACAAGTATATAGCATGACTACATTTTTTAACACAGTTGATTTGCTTTTTGAAGTAAGGGATCGCCAATGCGGATTAGAGTTATGTCCAAAATATATCTTTGACTTTGATCGTACATTTTTTCTAGGTACAAAAATATTAAGGAAAAGTGTGGTTAATTGACGTAAATGATTCTGCACTCAATGATAACCCGTATTAAATTCTAACTAAAGAACAAATCATCGCCGGATTTTCCTTATTTACTGCTCCCGTATATTTTCTTATTGGAGATCGATATCTTTTGTAAGAATTAAGTCTTCCTGGGGTTTGTTAACTTTGTTAGTGACAGGAAGTGTTGTTCTAGGAAACTGGGCCTATGATATCGTAAAGAATAATGACTGCAATGATCTATTTCCTTGTTCTACAATAATCATAGGCCGATTGTATATTCACACGCAAACATAAAACAAATAAAGTTAACGCACATGTAACGAGTACACTACGGAAATTCCATACATATTCAGAGACATAGATGTAAGTCAAACGCTAACCTAAAAAGAAACCACAACCACAGTTTAAATATTTTTAAGATATTAATACCCTTCTTGTAGTCTCCATATGCCTGTATTTTTGTACAGTTTACTATGTGTTAGTGTTCAGTAAAAAGTCATCGTGTATTGTACCTAGTATCTTTTTAAATAAAAAAAGCGTCTCCTTTGGGTAAATTTTTCTACCTTCATTCAGCATTAAGAGTATTTTCCTCCTTGCTGGTTTTAATCCATATAGCTTGTCAATTTTGAGCGTATTGGGTATTTATAGTATTTATCATTTGGGTTTTTACCCGGACTTGAACAAACTAAGACAGTGACTACCCATTGTTATGAGGATGATCCTTTTTGAGGTCGTGAAAGAGACACGACACAAATTATCGATTCAGAAAGCTTGGCGCATAAATCAGCGGGTTACACGTATGCCCGTGAACAGGCGACACTAATGGTACCTCAGAACGAGATAGAGAAACAGTACGACTAGATAGGACTCAAGTGTCTAAGCACATTATGCCGAAGATATGTACAGATTGATCAACTTATCTGTGAATCACACTAAAAAAGACTACACTTTATGCGAAAGACTATTTCGACTACAGTAACTATTTCGATTCACAGATAAGTAAGCCAGACGTCAAAAAGTCAAAGTAAAAAAAAATCTTTATTATAATTCCGTGCCAAAATGGATAACAGACTTAACTGGTAACCAGTGCCACATAAAACTAAAATTATGGTCACAGGACGAATGTTTTTATTCATTGACAGATTTTTTTGAATTTAATAAATAGGTACAAAGTTTAGTAAAATGGAAATGTGTAATGAATGATATGAATTGGATTATTATATAATTTTAGGTAATATTTTTAATTAAGAAACATATTTTGTATGCCAGAAATGGCTGGGTGGCCGTTCTTTATACTTGTAATTAAGTATCTTAAGCAACTGATTGTACCTACCCATTAAATGCAAATAAACGATATTATTATTATTTATTCAATTTAGGGTACAAACGCACTTATGAATGTCAAAAAAAATACCACAGGTTTGGAAATACCTCTGTTGAGATGATTTCTGCACTGAACTCAACGTTTCGACGTGCAACGTTCAAAACACACAAAGTGCGGAAATTCTTCTCTTCTAAGTCGCTACACTCGACTTGAGTGAACGGTCGTAGTCGGTGGTTAAAGATCGCAGCTCATTAGAGCCACCCGGCACCCGGACCAGTACCGCCTCGATTTTCGGCGTCCACTCGTCGACAGGTGGTTCTTGGGTGTTTAATATGTATTTAAGTATGTATCTATCTATATAATTATATTTATCCGTTGATAAGTACCCATAACACAAGATTTACTAAGCTTACTTTGAGACTAGTCCCAAGTTGATTGACCTAGGTCAATTGGTGTGAACTATCCCGTGATATTTATTTATTTATGACGATTTTCTTGAGAAAATAGTGTATTGGTTTCCCATCGCCTTCCGCAATTCAGTTCTGGATTCCGGAGTTTGTAGTTTAAAGTAATTTAATTCTATACATCAGGGCCCATTCTCAAATCCCTTACTCGCCTTTTACGATACCCGCGCGTGCATTCAAGTAAATTAGCTAGCGATCAAACAGATGTGCATGTTGGAGAATGTTTCCAAAAATTTGGAAATGTTCTCGAAAATTTCTGGAAAATTTCCACATATTTTAACAAGAAATATAGGAAATTTAAATTTAAGAAACGGAAAGTTTCAATACCCATACGAAATCGTGAGAAGTTCCGGAAATTTTCCTATAAATTGTGCAATTTTGGAAAGTTTCTTTTGGCACATCAGTACAGGTTTTAACTAGGTCACTACTGGGATCAATGATGATATAAAATAACAGTAAAAATAATCGGCATATCTAGACAGAATCTATCCCATCATGAATACTAATTTGCATCGAGAAAACGTAAATCGCACAATGCAGTGAGTATTGTATGCATCGATGCGATCGATATCGCCTATAATTAATTCGAACAAACACGGCAGCCGTTATAAGCAATCAAGGACAGGAAATTATCTAAAGTTATTGGTACATATACATTGTTATCCACATTGATGGTGATTATCGCGGGCTCATATTGACTGTTATAATTTTTTATACCTATTTAAATATTATGCTACTAACATTTTGTACTCATAATCTTCTTCACTTTTATCTTCGTATTTTTTTGTTAGTAAATTTATACCTAATAAAAAAAAATATGAAAATTCGTCTTTTGAAAATGTTGGTACTATCTCCTGCATTAATATCTGCGATATTTTTTTACACTGATATGCTGTTGTCAATAAGTTTTTTATTATTTATAAGTAGGTGAATTGGAGTTTCGGTTTCGACGTAGGTACAGGAATGGTCGATCAAGCAAGTCAAGTCAAAGACTTAGGACTGGTTCTGAAGTAAACTTTTAAAAAAATTTTTTATTTTTTATTTCATAAGCTAGTTGAAATTTTACGTGAACTTTAGCGCATAGTGAAGCTAACCAAATCATATGCAAAGACAGGTAGAACTTGACGCAAAAAAGAACATGTGTTGAAATAATAATTAATATTTTGATATATTGCTCTACCCCTATTAATATGCCTACGTCACTCTGACGGTTTCGACAAATCTAACGATTAGTGTAGCTGCTTAAGTGGCTAAATAAAGACAAACAAACTGTGATATGTGGTGCATAGGAGAAATTCGTGTCTGTACCGTTGTCCAGCAGTGGTGTAGCGGTATAACACGCGGCACGGAATGCCCGACCTGGGTTCGATTCCCAGTGCTGGTCTTATTATCCTGGTTTTTCTGTGCATCTATATTTCCGTTTATATTTTCGATATAGGTTTTACGAGATGGCCGTAAAAGTAACAAAAATTTGGAATTGACAATAAAAAATACAAAAATATTCCAAAAAAAACAATCTTAAATCTAATGATACCTCATTATGTTGAAACCCGTTCAGCCGTTTAAGCTACATAGATGAATTAATAAATACACACATATACGCTTCAAAAACGTAACCGTGCTATTTGGTTCTTTCTAATAATAAAAAGCAAATCATTCACGCATGAACTTACACCAGACAGCACTACCGTTGCATTACTTTACGGCTCACTGCTCTACAAGTTAAGCCAACGCTAATAAAACGAATAAATCCTAATTCGCGTACACTTTCAACGCTAAAAACTGCTCGGTTATCAATACTCCCCACATTACTAAGGCTGTATTTATTATTCCTCTCGGTAGTGTCAGATAACATAACATGAGATAGATAAGATTATACGCGTATCGCACTGATAGCCCCTGAGGGGTAGTGCGGGATCATAAATTATTATTACCAATGTATATCTTTTGCTATTGTGATTTATAGGACGTTGCAAATTGATTATTAATTAAAGGTTATTTGGTTGAGAAATTGCAATTATGGTTTAGTGCTTACGGTTTTGTATGCGCATTCCTTTGTGAGTAGTTGTTTGCTATTTACTTATCTACTTGGCATATTTTCCTTGATTCCGCAAAACTACTTTTTAGTAATTGTTTGTGAATGGCATCAAATATGAAACCTAAGAGATGGATGTATTTTTTAATTTGTAACCTACATAGGATTTTTGATGCCTCGAAAATTTTCGTGATTTGTAAGTATAAATTACATACATACATACATACATAAAATCACGCCTCTTTCCCAACGGGGTAGGCAGAGACTACATCCTTCTACTTGCTACAACTCTAAGTAGGTATAAATTTGTCGAACTTAATGCAGCCAAGGGCAAAAATATCTACAAAGCCTTTATAAACAGACTTTACGATCAGTAGAATGTATATAGACATTTTTGACGTGTTGGTAACTGTATCTAGACAAAACAGTAACCTGTGGGATCTGTGTGGTTTCTAACTTATTGGATAATAACCTAACCAACAAAAAGTTGGAAAATCCCCGTCTTTGTCACTTCAAAGTTCAATGTAACAAAAACGGTTGAACCGATTTTGATGAAAAATATCTAAGAACCATTGCTAAAAACCCTGCTTTCAAATAGAGAAAACCGCATTCAAATCGTTCCACCCGTTTGCCCCAGTGCCACACAGAGAGACAGACAGAGATACCGACAGACATACAGACACAAATAGCGGTTGAACTTATAACACCCCTCTTTTTGCGTCGGGGGTCAAAAATAAGTAAACTGCTTCTTTCAAGGCCACATGTTTAAGATATTCGAGAACAGCCCCATTATGGGTAGTTCATTCCTAATCTTTACAGCAAAAAGTTGCGAATAAACAATACTTAGTACTACTAATTTATTTCCCATTTGGAATATTCCCACAAACGATTATGCAGTCCACGATATGTAACCTGGCTGGACGAAGAAAAACATCTATTAAAATGGCAACCTTCGACCTACAGTGTACGATCGGACTGAAATTATGGAAGCATATCGAAAAACTACTACAACGCTGAGCGCGGTATGCACTTGTTCGAGAGCTCTTCCCAGTGGGATAGTGTACATTACGGGTTTAGATATTCGCAGAGTTTTCTATGGGATATAGACCGCGATTCATCATCATCATCATCATCAGCTGGAAGACGTCCATTGCTAAACAAAGGCCTCCCCATTAGAACGACAACTCTCCACTTGCATCCACCGCGATTGAGTTTAATGAACTCCTGATATTTTGACGTAAAATAATCGTTAAATATAAAACAAACAGTCGAATTGAGAACTCTTCCTTTACTAATTCGGTTGAAAATTGGGAATTTTAACGTTGTATACTCTCATTCTGTAAAGCGGTCTCTGTGCCCATGCGCGGATGTGAAACGGGTAGGTAGTTTAGTTAATTAATTACTTTGGCTTAATTAATGGATTTGACCCGGTTAAAAATTGCCACTTGCAGTGTTATTTATTACAAATCTTAATACACATTATTTAAATTTAATTGAATAATTTTAACTTTTGTAATTACAGCTCATATTTTTTTTATTGTGATTGGATTTCACTTTATTTTATTTCTCCACACTTTCATATCTATTTGCACTGTTAAGCATAGATAATTATTTTAATTTGTGCTAGCTCTTTTAGCCTGTGACACAGAATTCTCTAATAACCCTGGTGTAGGCAAACGTGTTACATTGAATTTTGTAAAATATTGTATTTTGTACATTGCCGCTTTCAATCGGTACACAATTTCGTACGGCTTTTCAAGCATGACGTTAAAATGACAAGGTGGTATAAATTAAAAGTGCACTTCTTTATGACGTTGACTGTACTGCAAATTATTCAATAAATAATCTTATCTTATTTCATATGATCTTTACTGCTACCTATTATAAATATGATTGTTTATTTACTTACATGACTTCTGCAGATTATAAGGCAGTGAAGTTATGTGATCCAATCATAGAAACCTTTCCCTATTGTAGAAATGTAACGAGGCACTAACAAAAACTGAGGTTTTTCCGATCCGGTGGTAGATTTTTGGACATACATATTCATACATATTTCATATATTTTTATATACAACAGAGTTTTATACGTACAATACAATCCATATGTGCTTGTTATAGCCTAAATTGAATAAAGATACACACATTCTATACTTTAGAAGAGTTCCTTAAATTTCAGCCAACGGCTATTACCTACTTACTAAAAATTATTGAGTAAAGTAGCTAATTATAATAATTTATATATTAGAATAATTTAACAAAACGACATGTAATAATGATATTACCAATAAAGGAGTATGAGTATAAGTATGATATTTTGACTTTCACTAAGACTTTGAATGAGTGGGCCTAAGTCTCTGTTCTGCTTCCATGAAAGTGCTCTCTTAACGATGAATTGTCTTTATACTCATGCTTTAAGTATTTCAATGGATGCAAGCCAGACCACCAGGGCCGTACAGTAGCTTTGGGTCACGGGTTAGCTCCCCACATAAATACTGTATCTACAACAATTCAGAATATTTTTGTCCGAGCATGTCTTTGAATTTATTGAACCTGTGCTACCATTGTTTATCGATATATGATCTTTTTACGTACTTCATTACGGATCGTATTTTATTTTGGTTAGGAAATAAACAGCGGACGAGTTTTGAAGAATGGAATTTTTGGATGTTTTTTTTTTTAACAACTTTGCTCGTTTGCCAGCTGTACCATAAAAAAAGGTTGACTTTTTCCATACCTATTTACCTAAAGTAAAAAAATTAAGTCTGAGTCGTGTTTTTTTATTTGTATTTTTTTAAATTAATTGTTCTCTTTACTTTTTTTACGGCGGGAATTTAACTATGTGAAATGTTATTGATTCATTTATCTGATAGATTTAAAAACAACAATCTTAGCCACTAGTGCGTACTGCGTAATAATATGAGAACAATTCGGATCTCGCTATATCATGAGTCTGTCAGAGTAACATGTGTGAAAATCACAAATTTTTGAAACATCAATTGGTGTTTGCATTTTGTTACGTGGACTGAAATATTTGTGTATTTTTCAATAAATTTCATGTACAATTTTGCAGTCACTAAAATAAAAGAAATAATACAAATTAAGGCAAAGGACAGCCCAACAAGATATCAAGACAACATTAAAAAAGCCCAATACCTACTGCTTCTTACATCCAATATTATTTTCTAAAAATCTGAATTAATACTTTGGCACTGTTTTTTTGTATGGACACATTTTGTTGCTTACTTAACTAGGTATCATTAACTAAAGCCTAATTTTTTTTCATGTTCCCTAAAAACAATGCCATATTGCTTGCTTCCACGTGTGAAATGATTTTTTAACCATTCCATTTCATATCCAGGCCGTATCACTAAAACAACGCTACCCTATAATATTATACGGCGATCAGCAGAAATCCTTTACAATTGACACTTCTCTGCATCGGTTGACATATTTTTACACCGACATAATTCCTTCCTCAAACAAATTTTCACTCTCACGCTGGAACACAAAACTCAAACTGGATCAAATCCTGTTGCTCCAGAAATTCAAACCACCAATTTAAGAATGCTGCTCGTTATGCTTGTGTGAGTTGTATGTGGACGTGTTAAAGTTGTGTGTTGTGTTATGCTTTGTGTCATGTGCTGTGTGTGTTTGGAGTGACGAAGTGACAGGCGCGAAGGTGGCGGTCCGTGTGATGCGCCAATCAATTTGTAGCTCACAATACGCAATATATCGTTGCACTAACTGGCTCAACGGCTGTAGTATTCTGGAGAATCTGGAGAACAAACTGATACAATTTTATCCCCGTGTCTTCACTTGGACATTTTTTTATAAGTTTTCACTAGTTTACCTCTTTGACATTCGTTTGACACGTGTCTTTACTTCCTGTAGAAGTCATCTGATTGTCTGCCAAATCAGGTCAGCTTGACAGTAACTGATTTCCAACCAGGCAACAGACCCAAGTGCAAGTGCACCAAATTCCTAGTGACGGGATGGACTTGAACTTTGGTATGGTTATTTAAATAGTTTGTTAGTAAACAAAAAGCACAGTGAGTAAGAAAAACTTCTATAATGCTAATAATATAGTGCCCCGCGTCTACGTGAAAACCTTCCATTCTTTGCGCTGCTCGAGTCTGTGTCTACAGGGAGTCTCTGATCAAGGGGCCTTGAATCCAAAGGCTCGTTTCACTCGAACGGATAACTCAGCTATTTATGATCTACCACTTTTTTAAAATACGATCATTGTTAATTTCATAGAGATTACATGTAATTTTCAATGTATTTAACAATTCAATAAAATTGGCAGTAGTTTCTCTAAGAGATGTCATATTTAATAAAATTTTAAAAATTATTGAAAGATCTCCGTACCAAGAGACAGCGATAACCAATACCGCAATGTCGATGGATCGATTTAACGATAAAACTTTGAGGATCAATAAATTATCTAAATTAAAGTTATTTGAAAATGTTACAAAACAAAATGAGCTTATTTATTATTTACTAGCTGTTACCCGCGGCTTCGCCCCCGTTGCATTTTTTCTGTATTTTCTTCCATAAAAACCTTCTCCTGACAATAACGAACGAACGAACAAAAACAGAATAGCAAACTCGGACTAGTCGTTCCCGAGTTTTGCGCTTTGTAACACATTTTACGATTCATTTTTACTTATATAGATTTATTTATTTATTTTTATTCGGCTGGATACCAAAAGAGCTTAGTTGTACGAGTAGGATCGAACTTTGAATCTAAAGCTTCATGCTCAGAGACATGTTTATCTGTATATAGCATTCCACAATTTTTTTTCAGTCTGGATCATAATTATTTATCATAAGTGTAAAAACATAACTCCGTCGAAATTTAAGTTAAATATATTTTTGTAAGATTTTATTATAAATAAATACTTTGTATAGGTCAAATCTCTGTCGTATTTTTTTATGTCGTATAATTAATTTGCCCATAATTTTGAAAGTCAAATTTTGCCAATTTCCAGTGATCGAAAATATTAAATAAAAAGGAATTAAATAATCAAATGAATAAAATTGTCAAATACCGTATTTTTCAAGATTTCTGCGTAATAGAAAGTTGACCATTTGTAGCCTTCCGTAGCCAAAATGGCAAAAATGGAATCCTTATAACTTCGCCATTTTTTTATTTATCCAGGTGCAGCCGCGGTATAAACCTAGTTTTACACACAAGATGCGGAATAACGTCCGTCCCGTTGGGTGTCTCATACAAGATGCATAGAGGCGATGCGCCGGAGTCGGCGTTTTTGCAGCGCTAATGAAGTGGCGGTTCATTAGGCGGCGAGTAACGAGCCCCGGGTTCGATTCCCGACGTCCACTTAAAAACTCAACATGTCCATACATTGTATGTTTTTAGTGGTGTGATGAGTTTGGATTTTCGTTGTTTATGGTGATACGAGATTTGCTACAAGCCGATAAATTGCGATGCCCTGTACGGGAAGATATATATAAAAAAAGCGGCTAATTGCGTTTCGGCCCACGCGGTGTTGGGTTCCGTACTAATTTACGGAAGTTATTTTAAATTAAGATTCGATAGACTATTGCTCGTTAACATTACGTTTTTTTTATTTTTTTAAGCTCAGTGCTTCTAGCCAGTAGTTGTAGTGTGACTAAGTTACTCGTATGAGTGAGTACCAAGTATTAATTGTAGTGAATTTCTTTTTTACTTTTTGTTCTTCTGTTACTACAAGCTACAGACTCCTGTTAATAAGAAGTATTTCGCAAACAGACTGAAAGATTAAATTTATCCATCATACCCCGTGTTATGGGATATACGACAGAGAGAGACGGACACGGCGAAACTAGGTACCCTATACCTATGCGTTCCATTGAGGACTAAAAACCATTATAAGTATTGTGTGTTGTTTGTGTGCGCGCATTTGTGTGTGCGTGTGTGTAGTGTGTATGTTCGACTTCGACTGTATCAAATTTAAATTAATTTGGTCCAGTAGTTTAGGAGGTACGGAACTCTAAAAAGTAAGTGTAAAATAAGAAGATGAAAAGTCGTTCAGTTCACACCTACCCTTTCATGGTAAAGAGTGGGAATTGTGCAATTAAGACAGTGATTAATTATCTTATTCATAATCGGTGCTATCGTTTTTATTACAGGTTTTTTTTTTTTATAAAAAACCCACCCCGATCGTCTCATGGGTTTTTTAATAGTCAGAGGAAGGTTAAAAGTTAAAAAAATGTATATTTGTATTGTTTTAATATTATTTAATTCAATGGTAAGCCATAGTATTCTGTACATTTTGAGACTAAAACATCCATTAAAAAAAAAGAAGACTAGACAATTTTTTCTGTGAACTGAAATTACAGCAAAAATACCTATACCACATAGCTTTATGTAGGTGGTAGGAGCTCGTGCAAGGTTCGTCCAGATTGTTACCACCATCTTGCTCGCTAATTCTGCTATGAAGCAGCAGTGCTGGCACACTGTTTTGTTTCGGCGTGGAAAGTCAGACGGCTGGTGAAATTACTGGCACTTAAGGTATCCCATTTTAGGCTTCTAGGTTAGCAATGCATCTGCAATACCCTTGGAGTTGCAGATGTTTATGGGCGGTGGTGATCTCTTAACATCAGGAAACCCACTTGCTCGTTTGCCATCCAGTTGAATAAAAAAAATGAAGAAAAAAAGTCTTGAACATACCTGCACAAAGCTGCGAAGCATTTCAATGCGTGTGAAGTTCTCAATCTGCACTGGTCCCGCGTGGGAACAACGACCTAAGCCCTCTTATTCTCATTCTAAAAGGAATTCTGAGCTCAACAGTGTGTCGTATATTAGGCTGGGATGATGATGATGATGATAAAAAATTAGAAACTAGAAATTAAACAAAAACCGGCCAAGAGCGTGCCGGATACGCCCAAAATAGGGTTCCGTAGCCATTACGAAAAAATTAAGTAATATTTTTCTAAGGATTTCGTATTTCATACGGAATCTTCCAAGTTTAGGTATATTTTATACCTTACGCTGCTATTTACTCATAAACTACTAATAATTCTCAAGCAAACTTAGCCGTTGTAGTTTTCCTTGGAAGTTTGACACTACCATCCTGAATTTTTTCAAATTATTTAAAAAAAATATTTTTGAATTTTTAATTGTACTATTTGGTCGGCATAGTTTACCTATATATCCGTGCAAAATTACAGCTTTCTAGCATTGATAGTCCCTGAGCAAAGCCGCGGACGGACAGACAGACGGACAGACAGACAGACAGAAATGGCGAAACTATAAGGGTTCCGTTTTTGCCATTTTGCCTCCGGAACCCTAAAAACAGCATCAGTGTATTCTCCGTGGAATTATAAAGACGTTCTCAACGCGTTTTCCCCGGCCATCTAAGATACTAAAACACATCATATTACAAGGTTCACACACGAAAGCACTGGCATTAGACGGCTGGCTTGAAATTTCAATCGCGCTAAATAACGCGAGCTAAACAATACGTCGCGCTGTCTCGCCTCGCCTGTCCTCGCTTGCAACACACGAGCTCAAAACTCGACGAACAAATAGTTTTTAGGGTTCCGGAGCCAAAATGGCAAAAACGGAACCCTTATAGTTTCGCCATGTCTGTCTGTCTGTCTGTGTGTCTGTCCGTCTGTCTGTCTGTCTGTCTGTCTGTCTGTCCGTCCGCGGCTTTGCTCAGGGACTATCAATGATACAAAGCTGTAATTTTGCACGGATATAAAGGTAAACTATGCCGACAAAACAGTACAATTAAAAATTCAAAAACATTTTTTTTTAGGGTACCTCCCATAGACGTAAAGTGGCAGTGATTTTTTTTTCTCATCCAACCCTATAGTGTGGGGTATCGTTGGATAGGTATTTTAAAACCATTAGGGGTTTACTAAAACTATTTTTCGATTCAGTACCCCCCCCCTCTAAAATCTAAACCGGTGGGTCGATAAATTTGAAAAAATTCAGGATGGTAGTCAGTATATCAAACTTTCAAGGAAAACTATAACGGCTAAGTTTGCTTGAGAATTATTAGTAGTTTATGAGTAAATAGCAGCGTAAGGTATAAAATACACCTAAACTTGGCAGATTCCTTATAAAATACGAAGTCCTTATATACGAAATCCCTATTTCGGGCGTGTCCGACACGCTCTTGGCCGGTTTTTTTTTTCGGACGGACTGTTGCTGTTGGCCTCAGACGGCCTTTACAGCTTACCGGAGGGAGGGCGAGCTGCCAGATGGGCTGCTCAGCAAGTGGGTTATTTAACTTAAAATCGTCTTAGGCCCCATTTAGACTATGCGAGAACTTTTTTTTATACAATATAGGCTTGCGTTTGGCCACAATCACGCCTGATGGAAAGCGAAGATGAGGCCTACGATGGAGCACGCTTGCTCGTTCACCCTGGACTTGAAAGCGGCCAAATTGTAGTTTCACTACATTGCGGTATTTGTTTGATCAACTGTATTCATTTTCCCTAAATAGTCTGCGATGTAATGCAACTTGCATGCAAGTTTTTGCATGGTCTAAATGAGGCTTTATGCTATTCGGCCATGAGTGCCTATCGACTCGCATACCAAAAGGCCGAATGTAATTTTTGTCCGAATGATCGTTCGTCTTAACTTTTTTTTTCTCTGAATCCAATAATTATTCAGAATTAAAATAAATAAATAAATAAATAAATATCACGGGACAATTCACACCAATTAACCTAGTCCCAAAGTAAGCTTAGCAAAGCTTGTGTTATGGACACTAGGCAACGGATAAACATACTTATATAGATAAATACATACTTAAATACATATTAAACATCCAAAACCCGAGAACAAACATTCGTATTATTCATACAAATATCTGCCCCGGCCGGGATTCGAACCCGGGACCTCAAGCTTCGTAGTCAGGTGCTCTAACCACTGGGCCATCTGGTCGTCAATTGTTGTAAAACAAAGCTAACCTAACCTAAAGTGTTCTATAGGATGACTATTTAAAAATTTCAGATTTTTTTAAGGTTTCAATGGGAAAAAAAATGACAAACGATGATTCGGACAAATAATTACATTTGGACTTTTGGTAAATATGCGAGCCGTAGTATGACTAGCGAAGAGTGTGTGAGCTTTGGCGCTCCCATACGGCCATAATTATCTCAAAATTTTGAATTATGTCCGACCTCATTTCGAGAGCCATAGCAAAACATATCCTTAAGAGCCATTTTTCACAAGCAATCTCATAGATTTGACCAAAAATTATCAGTTGAGTCAGCATAAGTAGAACTCATGTATAATCAAGTTTGTTCGAGTGTTATTACAATGAATCCCTTTAAATGTGCTAAACCAACCGACAACTGTCTGCTATCCACTATTATGGCCTCTCATGCAAAGTAGTTTGAACCCGAGCTCACGAGATTTTTTTTTAAATTTGAGATCTATGTTTTTAGCTGAGTCTACATAGACCTTTGTAGTGCGACCCCCAGCCGCCGTTCACCATGCTACCAAAACTAATCTTATAATTGTTATCAACTAAAAAGCGCAAACTGCTTTTCCGTTCCGATTCAAATTAAAATAAAATATCATGTAGTTTTATTTTCATAGGCCGTTTTGCCCATAATCGAAGCACTTGCAAAATAAACAAGCAAGTCGCTTTATGTAATAGTAACGGTGAGGGCGCCGTGCCAGGTCACTAATGTCATTGAGCCTATGAAGCCTGCCCCGCTTCTCGGAATGTTTTTTTTTCTTATTGCTTGGGTTGTGTTTTCATCGCCGCGGGTAAAAGCTAGTGCATACATATTTTGCCACTAAGCACACTTTCTTCTTGCAGCATTTTTTTTTATTTGACTGGATGGCAACGAGCAAGTGGGTCTTCTGATGGTAAGAGATCACCACCGCCCATAAACATCTGCAACACCAGGAGTATTGCAGATGCGTTGCCAACCTCAAGTGCCAGTAATTTCACCGGCTGTCTTACTCTCCATGCCAAAACACAACAGTGCAAGCACTGCTGCTTCACAGCAGGATTAGCGAGCAAGATGGTGATAGCAATCCGGGCGGACCTTGCACAAGGTCCTAGCACCTGCATCTTGCGACTTTGTGGTCCGATTGTTTCGATATACCTAAATAAAGAAAAAAATTATATGACGAGACACGTAGAAGAACGAAGATCACCGACATAGCCAAGCGGATTAGCTCGTTTATGTGTGTCTGCCTGTGGCACCGTAGCTCTTAAACGGGTAAACCGATTTCAATGCAGTTTTTTTATTTGAAAGCCGGTTTTCTAGCAATGGTTCTTAGACATGTTTTATCTAAATCAGTTTAGCCGTTTTTGAGATATTGGACGTTGAAGTGACAGTATCGGGAGTTTTCCAAGTTTTTGTTGGTTAGGTTAGTTTGTAATATTTTAAAAAGTTCATCATTTTCCCCGACAGTGTGTCGCCTAACGACGCTCACTCGTAGGTGGGTCCCCCTCAATAATATCAGTAATTTCATCTTATCAACTCGTAGGAGAGAAAATGGGGGCGGTTAGCATCGCGATAAGTAAATTACGATGCTCGTTGTAATCTGTTGTCTAACGTGGCGGGCGTTGAATCACTTTAAACGTATTTTAAATGAAAATAGCTCAATAAATACATACTTCAACTTAGCAGAAGTTTGATAATATGTACAACAAGCGTATCTAATAAATGACAATGACGCATCAGGGAGAAAAATCATTAGTTGTTGGTGAAACTACTTGAAATGTGTTAGTGATTAATGTATAAGGAACCTTTCCACTAAATGAAAAAGGGTCTGTTTCACCACTCATTGATAAATTTTGTGTGACAAATAAATGTGGTGCCCTCTCTGTTTATTCGGACAAAACAAACAGAGACGACATCACAGATATCTGTCACAAAACATTTATTAATACGTGGTAGCACACCAAATTAAATGAAGCTTACATATACACCACATTAGAGCCTCCAGCCACGCGTGATGTTGAAGAAAATGACAACCATATCAGAAAGGGAGCAAAACTACACAAAGCTTGTATATTTTTTCAATTGTTTTGAGAACACTCGACAAAATAATCGTTACTTATAACGTTATTATTCGCAGTGACAATTCAGTAACAGTATTTTTTCATTGACTTTATTAATTTCAAAAAATAGACAAAATAGACAGGTTAATCAGCTAAGTGGACATTGGAGCTGTCAGTGAGTATTGTGTTCACTTGATTATGGAAGTCCTTGATTATTGAGGTGTTTACGCTATCTAGTGTAATTTATATCTGTAGGATCTATATCTGGAATAGCAGGAATTTTGACAGTGCTTAATTTCATTGCTCTGGATTGACGTAAAAGCTTTACGTAGGGATAAGAATTTTTATGGCATCTCCTTTTATATCGCCTCCATTTGCGTATATCTATTCAAATACATGTATCTGTCCAGCGCAATCCAAGAATACCAATAGTTAGGAATAAAGGCATATTTTATAAAGATAACATTCCCGATTCCACACGGGAGGCGCATTGTTTCCACCGAATACGTATCGATATAAAAAGCTATTGTAATGTAGTCAGGAAATGGAAAGTGGGATGGGCTGGTCACAGTACACAGAGTATTGTGCGGTAGAATAATGATTATTGATACATTTGACAGTTCAAACTTTAACGGGCTTGAGAAATGATTCCCCTAACTTCAAATAGCTCAATTTACCGAACGAGCAGTCATTTGTTGAAGGATGTTTTTGATTAGATCAAAAATTGTGACACTGTTTTTTTGTATATTTAAATTAAAAATAGCGCTTTGGTTCATACTGTTAAGCTTATAATTGTAATTTTGTGAATAAATAAATAAATAAATAAAAACCACAATTTTACGACAAACGATCATTCTGACAAAAATTACATTCGGACATTCGGTATGCGGAACGATATGGACCCAGTGAGTGGACGCAAGTGGCAAGTTTATCTTACATTGTGGCGTTCTAAGAGCTGATGACGCTGATGACTAGATAGTGTGAAAGACTACTTATGAGCGAGTTATACCTCAATCTCATTATCAACATTCTCCTTACATCCAATCATTGCCCTACTGCGTGTCTTATGTGCGTCCATATCGTCTCGCTTACCTATCGAAAGTCCGAATGTAATGTTTGTCAGAATAATAATCTTCGTTAAATCCTGTGTCAGATTACTTATGAGCGAGCTATACCTCAATTTTATTGTTAACATTCTCCTTGCATCTAATCATTGGATTACTGCATGACTTATGTGTACTGCGACTGCAAAGGCTGCGTAACGCGAGATTCCCAAGCAGCCGCGTAGCTATGCGCTGCGATTCGCAGAGCTAGACTTGCCATTTCATCGATGTTTGTGGGCATAAATTTTGACACAGATTTTGCATAGATAGAGTTTTTGTTTTATAAAATTATCATTATCAACATCATTAGCCGAAAGACGTCCACTGCTGAACAAAAGCCTCCCCCTTACTTGCATCCCCAGGTATTATAAATGTTAATGAACTAAAATTTTGCATTTTCGTCATGTTTGGCAAAAACATGGTAGTTTTTACTAAAAAAAGGAAAACACCCAAATACTCCGAAATTTTTATTCCAAATTTGATGATTCCGATTTTCGAAACTCCGATTTTCACAATCCCTAAGATATATAATTCCGATTACTTAAAATTACTACATTTATGTTTTCGAATTTCAAAGTTACGAGTAGGTATGTACCAAAATACATAAAGTTCAAAAGAGTAATGGAAGAAATACAGAATGGTCCTTTGATATAAGTACTGAAATTTCCTCTGAAATTGTCATCTTAACAGGATTGTTATAAATTAAAACTAACCTAAACCAATCCAAAGATTACGCATCATAAAAGTTTGTATAATCAATAGTTTCATCGAGAATGTTATATCAAATGACATAATGATGTATTTCGTCCATTCATTTTTTAATTAAACTCTATTTTGTCACGTTTTCTTATCGGTAGTTTTCTCTTAGTGGTAGAAAAAAAGATTGTTTTAAATCAATAAATATTGGAAATGTTCCTCGATATATCGATAGCACCCACCCCATCACCGGCTTAATTTCACGCTGTTTTATTCGGCCTGCGCAGTGCGTCGAATGCCTCGGATACGTATATATTTCATCGCATGCGCACGTGGTCTCTTTGCCTTCTGGCACGCATTGTTGTGATTTACCAATTTCAATAACTTATTGAATGATCGCGGGCTTAATAATGCACTGAATGTTGTATGAAAAGACGTACGAAGTTTTATCTTTTGCAAATTATGGAGTTTATTGTTAGTTAAAAAAAAAGTTAAGTTCATTATAAAGCTTGAAAAATCAGGTGGCGTTATTTGTCACCGTGCAAATATTTTTGTGCTTTATGTTCACTTTTTTAAAATAACGAAGCGGGTGTCTTTATTAAAAAAATATTCAATTGTAATGCCCATTCATATTGTGGTTACTTTATTGAAAACCAACAAAACCTTTATTATTTATTTATTTTATTTTATTCGACTGAATGGCAAACGAGGAAGTGGGTCTACTGATGGTAAGAGATCACCAACGCGGCAGGGGTATTGCAGATGCTTTGCCAACTTAGAAGCCTAAAATGCAATCACCTGCAAAAAAAAATATATTAAGTACATGGAAAAGAAGTATAATAAAGATTAAATCAGTATTCTCTTAATATACTACGAATCACGATGAAATGAATTTGTTGAGCGTGAAGTTTAGAAGACTATACAAGAAATAAAACGTGGCAATAAATTTCATTCAAACTGCCCTCGCGATTCAAAGTCAACAGGGCTACTACGAAACTCGAAACTCGAAGTTCGTATCGTACCGTCCCTCTCGCTCTCGTATTAAATAGTATAAGCGTGAGTGGGATCGCACGACACGAACTCGAGTTTAGTAGTAACTCTGCAGTTCGGGTCATGGTAATTATTTCAAACTTCCAGCGAGGTCATGTAGTGCTAGATAGGCTCGAGTCGGTCCTGAACTAAGAACTAAAAAGAATGAATTCCCATTGCGGACCGAAAAGAACTAGTTCCTCGTAAAGATCGTTTACGAGGAACTAGTTCTTTTCGGTCCGGTCTCGGTATCGGTCTCGGTCCCACTTCCGGTCCGCGCTCCTTAGCTTCGATCGGTCGGAGTCGGAGCTAAAACAGTATGGGAGCGAGCATTGGGAGCGGGAGTGAGTGAGCGATATAATAATTATGATTGAACGAGGAAACGAATAAAGAGCTTAGCGAAGCTAAATAAACTCGCTCCCCGATCTTAAACATTGTTTCGGTCGGCGCCGCTCCTCGGAGCTGAAGGAACTAAAAGACCGAACTAGTTCATTTGACCGATTGACCAAGATCGGAGCGCTCCCTTTAAAGACCGAGCGGGTGCAACTCTAGTGCTAGAGCCGAGCTATTCCCGGACTGGGCCCAGCTGTTTTTGTCGGAACGAATCGGTAAGAGGCACGCCCGGAATTTTCGGAAGTTCGGTTTTTCTGTGGATTCTCGCGTAACAACCGTGGCAGACACAACAGTGTGAAGGAATGTCAAGTCTTAATTATCCTTAAGGAACGTTAAATATTTAGTATTCGAATCTGTGGGATATTTTTATGTTCTTTGTCAAGAAATAATATCTGTTTCCTATTTATGGACATTGTTAAAATTAAAGTATAAAAAAATGCTTTTAGCCAATAATAATTGTACTTTTTGTAGACTGTGCGTGCATTGTCATCCTACATACGTACAACATAGTTGCACCAAATTTCACATTAATCCGACCACTGGAAGTAGATCATGACTAACTTAAATGATTTGAAGAAAAAAACCTCTTTGAATGGATAATCCATAATTTTACCAAAAATTGTTTAATCGATTATTGTTTCCTATCCGCAAAACATGTCGCATACAAATAAAATGATGAATTAAAATTCGATGCGTTGTGTTTTTGTCTTGTGCAATTGTGTGAGCGATAAAACGAAGTTCAATAAATAATTCCTAAGTGATAATAAAATTCTGCGAATAGTGTTATGGGAAACGATAATCGATGAAACAATGTTCAGTAAAATGATGATTTTTTTTTTATTCTACTGGAAGGCAAACGAGCAAGTGGGTCTCCCGGTGGTAAGAGATCACCACCGCCCATAAACAAACTAAACTTCATCATCATCATCACATCAGTCGTAGCCCACCCATTGTTGTAAATAGGCCTTATGTCCTCCAGTTGCTTCAGTTGAAAGCGGCCTGCATCCACCGAGGACCCGCGGCTTTAACCAGATCATCCGTCCATCTCATTCATCATCATCATGTCAGCCGAAAGACGTCCACTGCTGGACATAGGCCTCCCCCAAGGCTCTCCACTCAGACCGGTCTTGTGCTTTTCGCATCCACCGCAATCCCGCGATCTTAACCAGGTCGTCGCTCCATCTTGTTGGAGGCCTACCGACAGCTCGTCTCCCGGTCTGCGGATGCAATTCGTAAACCTTTTGACCCCATCGCCCATCAGTCCTGCGTGCAATGTGGCCCGCCCACTGCCACTTCAGTTTCGCAATTCTCATTAGTGTAGTCCTACCCTGCTTGCCAATCCACAGCATCCATTTGAAAACTTTTCGGCCCCAACGGCCATCTATTCTCTGTGCTATATAGCTTGCCCATTGCGACTTGAATGAGCTAATTCGCTTGGCTAAGTCGCTGACCCTCGTTCTACGTATCACCTCATTGCTGATTTTCGGAAATCTTTGTGCAAAGAAAAGTGGAATTTACCGAACATACCAAAGCTCAGCCACGTCTGGCGCTCCAGGCGTCCAAAACACGTCCGTCACAGACCACTGAAGACAAGAAATGCAACTGACAAAGAAATCAAAAATAAATCTCTCACTAATTCATTTCACGGCTTATTGTGGCTGGTTTTTAGGAGTTGACGACAGTAAGTTTTTACAGCGTAATTAATTAGGTTTAATTAAGTAATTCGGTATTTGACTTTGTTTTATTTTATAACTAGCTTTCGCCCGCGGCTCCGCCCGCGTGGTATTCGCTTATCGCGCACTGTGCATTTTTCCGGGATAAAAAGTAGCCTATGTCACTCTCGGGCCCATAAACTATCTCTATGCCAAAAGTCACGTCGATCCGTCGCTCCCTTACGGCGTGAAAGACGGACAAACACACAAACATACAAACACGTTTTCGCATTTATAATATTAGTATGAATTCAGAGCCGGAACTAAAAACGTCTTTACAACAAATGTGTGTTCATGCTGCTCCTCCATCTTCACACTGTAAGCACACACATGTATATATCACGAAAACCCAACTATCACCACCAACAAACTACACTGAGCGTTTCGTACTCAGCCAGAGTTCATCTTTGGAGCTGACTGGTTGAACAAAATAATTGTTTGAAAGAAAAAAACAATATTTATCTAACTGATGGTCTAAATGGGATAATATTTTTTACCCAGGAAACTGCTCATATTATATGTCACGAGATAGCGAGTGAGGTACATTCATATTTATAATACGAGTAGGTAGCATTAAAGATCATATTAAATAAAATAAGATGATTTATTGAATAATTTGCAGTACAGTCAACGTCATAAATAAGTGATCACTTTTGTACCTTGCCATAAACGTCATGTTCGAAAAGACATACGAAATTGTATACCGACAGAAAGCGACAAGGTACAAAAGTAATCACTAATTTATGACATATTAAATGATATTTTGACGGATAACTCACGTCTTAAATCGAGTTTAGCTCGACATGTTTCGGGTTTCGACATGAGTCGCATGCTCCATTGAAAAGGGTTTCGAAATAGCCTGATGTCGAGCTAAACTCGATTTAAGACGTGAGTTATCCGTTACAATATCATTTAATATGAGTGAGTCTCACGGTAGTTTCAAGACTAATTTATGACGTTGTTTGTTGTTATAATATTGTTATAGATTTGTGGAGTATCTCTAAAATTGTAGTTCATAAAGTGTTAATCTATACATACATCTATACATCTAGACGACCAGATGGCCTAGTGGTTAGTGACCCTGACTACGAAGCTTGAGGTCCCGGGTTCGATTCCCGTGTCGGGGCAGATATTTGTATGAAAAATACGAATGTTTGTTCTCGGGTCTTGGGTGTTTAATATGTATTTCAGTATGTATCTATCTATATAATTATGTTTATCCGTTGCTTAGTACCCATAACACAAGCTTTACTAAGCTTACTTTGGGACTAGGTCAATTGGTGTGAATTGTCCCGTGATATTTATTTATTTATTTATTTTTATTTATACATAGTTTTATCTGCACTGTGTGGGGATTATTCTACTTATCTGTCTGATTTGTAACCTGACTCGGTGAGTGCCAAGATACAGGCTCGGCCTAGTTTGGTACTCACAGGATAATGATGATCAATTTGTAACCTTGTAATTTGTTATTTTAATAAACCATTCTATTTGACGACCGGATGGCTAAGTGGTTAGAGAACCTGACTACGAAGCTTGAGGTCCCGGGTTCGAATCCCGGCCGGGGCAGATATTTGTATGAATAATACGAATGTTTGTTCTCGGGTCTTGGATGTTTAATATGTATTTAAGTATTTATTTATCTATATAAGTATGTTTATCCGTTGCCTAGTACCCATAGTACAAGCTTTGCTTAGTTTGGGACTAGGTCTATTGGTGTCAAGTGTCCCGTGATATTTATTTATTATTTATTATTCTATTCTATTCAATATCTCAACGAGCACTAAACGATCGATACTTAAACTTATAGTTTTCTAGGAAAGCTCTTTCCCCCGCGTTCCTGCGAGGCTACAAATTACGCGGCGCCCGCGCCGTGATAGAGTATCGGTTGCCATGGTTACGGCCGTGGGAACCGGCCGTGCTTTGGTTACTGACCTTTGGCGTGAGTTATAATTTGCAAGAGCTTCTATGTTTTCGTACTTTTTATATCTTTTTTTTTTATGCTACGCTACTTTGTCACAAATAAATGATTTCTATTTTTATTTAATTTTTTTTTGTTTTTACTAACATATATTTAAGTTGCGATGTTTATGTTGCATGGTTTTGTATTTAAGGTAAAATGTTATAAATTGTCACCTTTCTTGAAGAAGAGCACGGGAGACGAGCTGTCGGTAGGCCTCCAACAAGATGGAGCGACGACCTGGCTAAGATCGCGGGATCGCGGTGGATGCGAAAAGCACAAGACCGGTCTGAGTGGAGAGCCTTGGGGGAGGCCTATGTCCAGCAGTGGACGTCTTTCGGCTGACATGATGATGATGATGATGATGATGTTATAAATTGAATTTTACACACTGTGGGTAGATTTCAAATATGGCACGGAAATGAAGTTTGAATGACAATGGAAGTATACAGTCGACAAAAATCCATTTATTATCCGGCTTCAGCTTATGTATAGGCTGTTCCGTATCCAAAGGGTAAAACGGGACCCTATTACTAAGACTTCGCTGTCCGTCTGTCACCAGGCTGTATCTCATTAACCGTGGTAGATAGTTGAAATTTTCACAGATTATGTATATCGCGACAACAACAAAAATAAATATTTAAGGGGGACTCCCATACAAAATACGTGATTTTTTGGCCATTTTTCGCTTGATATTAATAACGGAAACAGGTAGACAGTTGAAATATTCACAGAATATTGTGTAATCTCTTTAAAAATAAGTGATGAAATTAAAGGAAATTAAATATTAAAAGGGGCTCTCATACAACAAAATCGATTTTTTCCGTTTTTTGACAATGTCTAATATTGTATACTGTATTGATAATGTCTAATATTGTATACGGGACCCTTCGTGCACGAGTCCAACTCCCATTTGGCCGGTTGATTTTAATTTTTATATGCTCGTAAGTATTTTAGAAACCATCTGCCCGTAGATATATTAAAAAAACGTACGTTTAATTTTATATCACGAATAACTTTATAAAAGCAATAAAAAAGAAAATAACATAGGTCTCTAACAAAACGATGTATAAAACAACGCAAAAGTCATTTCCACAATTAAATCCATTTCGCACGAGCCGGGGTCAACGACACTATTTTTTTCCCTCTTGATCTATATTTTTGACAAAAACTGGCAATCTGAAAAAAATTATATCACTGTCGCTATGCTGCTCTCGCGCTATAAAAATACACGGGTGCGAGTGAGATGGCCATAGTTTGTGGGCGCCGTTTGAAAGTGGGCAGTCTTTACCAGTGATCCGTGACGATCGTTCTGTTTGAAGTGGGAATGACAAACGTAGGACATAGTGTGGTCTCGCTCCCGCTTTTTTTACCGTTGACGTCTGTGACGCAATGTTGTCATTATTTCTTAAGTTATGACAGTTGATGGGGCAATTTTGGCGGTGCGTGGAAAATGGGTTTGAATGAATTTTGCATCAAATTAGATAATTCGTACTTATAATAATGTTTTTTTTAAATTGTTTTTAGATAGTGTTTGAGAATGAAAATGTATAGTAATTTAAATATTATGTGCGTAAAGAAAATAGATGGTCCAATGCAGAAATGCAAGATATTTTTTTTTATTTATACTTAAACTACAGTTTTCGTTTTGTTCATGTTCTTAATTTTTTTTCGTCAAACAATATGACATGTTAAATCATTACATAATTATAATTATTTTATTTAATTTCACTGTGAATTTTGATTTTGATTTTTGATACTAACAATTTTATGGAATCTTGAATGTTCCGAAATAAAGATATTTTAATTTACTTTATTTATTTTTATAACTGAGTACCTTCCTAGGAAAATGAGCGTAGTAAGTAATTTTATTTGAAACGAATGATTTTTTGTATGTGAGTATAGTTATCTACAATATTGCCTTGAAAAGTATGTTTTCCAACTCGAACATTAATTCGAACTGCGTTGATGTCTTTTACTCCTGTTCGTATTCGTAGCTTTAAGAATTTCTTATTTAAGTACTGGATATCCATTGCAGTTCTTTAATTAATATTTTTATAAAATTCGTTTGTTTCTGATTACAAATAATAAATGTCGAGTTATAAAATTATAATTAAACTAAGATTATTAATTAAGATTTTATATATTAAACTAAATTATATCAATTAATTAAATTAAAATAAATTAAAGTAAATAATATCAATAAAATACTTATAACTAAAAAAAGTAGATGTTTATATATGCATGTATATATGTGTGTATATGGGCTCAAGATAAATTGGTGATGTTAATATTATATATTGTATGTTTAAACATGTTTCATAGTTTTTCACAAAAGTTAACTGTTCTTAATTATTAGATTTTTATAGGGAACTATAGGTCTATTTATATAAAACTATTTCCTAGCTTTAGCTAAAATGCAAAATTATTGTATAAGACTGTTTGTTTCTAAATAAATAAAAAAATAAAAAAAGTTAAAATAACCTTAAAATCCCCCCGGCCCTGCTTCGTGCCCGGTTCAAAAGTCCCCATTACACTGGTTGCATTGCCCTTTGTACCATCAAGTGTAAAGATTTCAACACGGCCAAAGTTACAAAAATAGTTAGTTACAAAAATATAATACCTTAATGTTAAGTGCATAAAGTCGTGTATACATATTTTGTCTCTTCGGCCGTGTCATCTTTGCACTTGACAGTACCACAATGGACACCTGTTGAACCAGCTATGACCTAGACAGGGGATCACAACCTTTGTCCCTGACTCTGTCGTGACCCAACTCTCTAAGCATTTTATTCAAACTTCTTCTTCTAAGTTGCCACACTCTTGTCAAAGTGCTCGAGGTGGTCAACTGAAGACTAGTAATAATAATAATAATCTTTATTTATCTTTCATAAAATACAATTTTAACAAACTTATGGGCTACACTTATTAAAAGGGACAAATAACACACATTACTCTGAACTACGAAAATTCCTGTTTCAGGTGTAGATGTAGAAGGGCTTACTAATCAAACTTAAATATCTAAACATATACAGATTATAAGCTAGGAAGTAATTTTAACATTAAGGCGATTTATACAATAGTGAAACTTCATAGCGACTTTCTTGGGAAAATAGTGTGGTGGAGTCCAAAGTCTTTCGTAGTTGTCAAATAGAAAGTGATGACCACTATCACATCAGGAGAGCAGAGCTACTACAAAATTTGATAATTGAAGTTCGTATCATACCATCCCTCTCACTCTGATATTAAATAAAATATTAGCGTCAGCAGGACGGTACAGTCAAGGCCAAAGTTACAAAAATATGTATACACGACTTCATGCACTTAGCATTAGGGCCGTGTATACACATTTTTGCAACTTTGCCCGTTTCGGTATCTTTGCCCTTGACTACGACATGAACTTCGATTTACGAATAGTAGTAGCCCGTCAGATCCCTTTTACGACATCTGCAGGAAGAGATGGCTATGTTGAGGTGGCTGTTCTGATCAGGGTTGTTGCTGATGCAGGTTTTTACTATATCAGCGGATGCTGATGCTGATGCTGATTTTCTCAGACCAATATCAGCGGATGCTGATGCTGATGCTGATATTAATAAATTACTTCAATAAATCATATCCTACTAGGAAATTAATAGTAAAACAATAAAAGGCTATTATATTTTTACACTTTCTTTCAACTAATTGTTGACAAAACAATCAAATGAGGGAAAAAGTGACAGCTTTTATTGTATAACTGTCTGTGATTGGTCGAAACTTCCACGTGCCTCGCGGTAAGTCCCGCCTTCAACAAACACGTTACGACTTGAATATCAGCATTAAAAATCAGCATCGATTGTTGCTGATGCTGATGCGGATGCTGATATAAAAAACCATGCTGATTATCCGCGGATGCTGATGCTGATGCTGATATTCGCAACAACCCTGGTTCTGATACCGCACGCGACACGGACGATTTATTTAAACTACGAAAGTACTACTACTAGTAGTACTAATTTTTAATAGTGTGAGTATTGGCAAGTGGCAACATAGTTACACTATTTTGGAAAATATTCTTCTCATATTATTTTAAAACTCTATTTCATTTATTAATATAATTAATTACATTAATCACTTATTTGCCCACACATAATAAATAAAGTGAAAACTCATCGAAACTGACTTAATATTCACTTTTATCAATAAATTCCACATCTATCACTCACGATTATCACTAACATCGTCACATCATTAAAATCCAATATATTCTTAATTCTAAGCTCACACCATTAATACTTATTTTAATACATTCCCTATTGACAGATCTACTTTAACACAAAAAGGCATACGATTAGCTACAGTTCATAAAACTCGAGCATTCATAACCCAATAATCCCGTTTAAAAAAATAAACGAACCACTTCGAATGCTGGAAGGGTTAGCGCTTGGTGATGAGCGGGAGCGAGAGCGGGAAAGATTTAATCCATCAATACCACTCAGTATTAAAATTGAAGCAAAGGGCTATAGATAGCACAAAACGGATCGTCGTAGATATTTTTATAAAATGCAAATTTTATATTTAGTGGCGGATTTATTTATTTATTATCAGTTGATGTTGATAATGATTATGATGATAAACGAATTGCATCTTAGTTCACCAATTTTTAAGCTGTTAATTCAGAACGTGTCGATTTTATGAGTTCATAATTTCGTCACGTAATTTTGTACGTATTTCCGTAATCTGCAGCTTGTTTTCGTTTATACTATTGCTGTTGTTGTTTTTTTAATTCACACTATAAGGGACACTACTAGAAGTTGCTTCCATCATGTCTATGTATATATCTAATAGCAAAATTGTATGGATAAATCGGTTAAGTAAGTAGGTGTTCATATTTTTTTATTAAACACACTTTTGATCGTCCCTCGGAAACATAAAACATCGGGATGTAAGGTATCCTCTATTTGTTCTGATCTTCTAATATCATGTACTTACGCAAATTTTTAACGCAACAGGTTTTGTAGTTAAGCCATGAAAGCGGAACAAACAAACTCACTTTTGTATTTATACTAATTACAAGGGTAGTTAGAACATATAAAATATGACCAGATATTGTAACCTTTTCTCTTTAATGTCTATTTCTAAGGCAAAGCTAGGTTTAAATAATACACGATCGCTTCCGCTTTTTCCATGTGCTGAACCGATACGTCAAAATGGAGGAACACAACGTAAGCCGAGTCATCATCCGTCAACCAACTCCGACCGTTAGACGCGCCGTATTTTCATTTAGGCTGAAACTTAGAAGGCAATTAAAATAAAACTAAGTACTTATTTACGCTTGACTTTTACAGAAAGGCAAAACACCTGCAACGCTATTAAGTGTGTGGGAAATTGCTAATGCGCACAAGCCCGCATGGTAACTACAACCCTAACGCTCTTATTCTGAGCTTAGTCTGGAAATGTCAAAATATTTTTTGTCGCACACAGACACAGATAAACCTTGAAATTTTTTATTAAAGTCAAGCGTTTAATAGTGAGCTGTAAATGCAAGTGACAGTTTTTAGATACTTTGACTCTTAGATCATCTTGCAACAAACAACAAGATATTTAATCGTTACATTTGAGTTAAGTTTTTTTTGTATTGACAAGCTACGAGTCGAGCAGTTCCACAAATTTTGATACTACTAAATCATGCTTAACAGGACTAAATTGTGTTTATTTTGTAGTAAGCGATGACTAACCAATTCTTGTAGCCATTTAATTTGGACGTACAGTTAAGGGCAAAGATATACATAGACACGGCCAAAGTTACAAAAATATGTATACACGACTTTATGCACTTAACATTAAGGCCGTGTATACATATTTTTGCAACTTTGGCCGTGTCGATATCTTTGCCCTTGATTGCGCTAAATTGCTTTCATCACCTTTATGTTAACAGAACACACTTGAAGTAGAGTCGAAGAAAGTAAATCACGCCACGCACCACGGGGGAACTTGTTCACTGTCAATATCGTGTTGTCATCCCATACATCTGCCAAAGAAATTATCGTGAAATTAGAGTTTCTATCACTGGCTAGTTGGCACTGGTACCGTGGGGTCCGTTTGACAATTTTATCCTTTGTGATTGGTTAGTGAATAACTAAATGAACCAAATGTAAGCAAGAGTATCACATTAAACGAATCACACGAGACTAATGTCATCTAGCAATATTTTGCCTATCAAGGAACCCTGTTTGATTACAAAAATGTTCGACCCTAGTATGCAATTTCGATTGCTCAACTATACCTACTTCTGAAAAAAGAGAGCGATTGGACCAAAACAAAACCTCTTCATTCTGTAGGTATATGGCTATGCTAGTTATCAATGAACCATATAAGACTTTAGTATTCAATTCGATTTTAAAATGAATTCTAATAAAAATAACTATGTACAGATAGTTTGAACTTTAACAAAGGTATGTTGTAGAGATGCTACATGGTAAAATATCTTAAATGTTATAACTAATCTATACCTAGGTACAAAAGAGTGAAATGGCTGAATGACTGACGTCTAAATCTAGAGCTAGAGACTTGAAATGCAGCTGTATTATCCTTGAGAATTATAGATGCACTAAGAGGAATTTTTCTAAATTAAAAAAAGCTAGCTTTTTTTTATTGTTCTTCGACCTTAAGAAAAAGGTTGCATGTCATTTTAAGAGAACCTCAAAGTTCAAACAGAAGTAGAAGTCTGAATAGCATGTAAGGCCTCGCCAGCCATGGACTCGGCAAACCAAACCGATTTAGTCAAGCTCCAGTCAAAGGTCAAAACTAACGCGTGATAGCGTATCCGTAAGTTTTTCGTTTCGTGTTCTAATGCATCTGTGAGAGGAGGTTTAGTCGAAAAGCGCGCGAACTCAGTGTAGTGCCGATGCCCGTGCGCACAGCACGCTCGCTCGCCCGCGTCTGCGCAACGCGTCTGTCAAACGCGTTGACAGTTCCGAAATACCAAACGGCGATTGGCCGCAACGTTTTTTTTTCTAAATGAAACAACGATAGATTTAAACTTTTTTTGATGATGCTCGGTTGTTTTTTTGAGTAGATTTTCGTGTGACATTGTTCCCCAATTATGACTGCAGTTTTGCGTGTAGTGCCCGCAGTTGTGTTAACAGTTTTTCTAGGTCCGGCTAATTTTGTTTAGTGGTTGCAAGGGCGTTTTTGACATCGCTTTGTGGACTTTGGTATTTTATTTATTGAAGTGTTAAATGGTTGTAGTTAAGGATTGTTGGACTATAGATAAACACGGTAAGACTTAATAATTAAAAGTTTTTCTTTAAACAACTTTTTCGGTGTTTTGTTTTTGTAGTCTGAGGTAGTTCAATGCAGATTTTTTGCTAACATCTTCGGAATTTTTAGCTTTTTAGTTACATATCGACATCGTGATTCTTTAAAAATTGCAGAGTACCCATTGGGTAACAATATAAAGAAGAATGTTGAAGGTTTTTTTACACGCCATAGATGGACGTTACCCTATTAGTAAAATAACAAAAATAATGCGACTTTTGGTATAACAAGAAACAACGGCTGTTAGGCATATTTGGATATAAGAAATGGGATAAACTCCATTTAGAATGATACCAAATTCTACGATCTCACTTATTATTGACGACAGGATGGCCAAGCAGTTAGAGAACCTGACTACGAATCTTGAGGTCTCGGGTTCGAATCCCGGCCGGGGCAGATATTTGTATGAATAATACGAATGTGTTCTCGGGTCTTGGACGTTTATTTATTTATCTATGTAAGTAGATATGTTTATCCGTTGCTTTAGTATCCATAGTACAAGCTTTGCTTAGTTTGGGACTGGGTCAATTGGTGTCAAGTGTCCCATGATATTTTTTATTTTTATTTATTAGTGCAAATTTGGCAAAAACAAGCCAGTCTAGTGTCAATGGTCATGGAATTCATGGATATTTCAATTATCTATTTATTTCATTTATTTAAATACTAGCTGTTTCAAGCGACTCTATCCGCGTAGAAGTATGAAAAATAGTTGACATCCTATTCTCAAACCTACCGAATATACACAAATAATTAAAAAAAAAATAGTCAAGGCGTTGCGGAAAAGTTTACTCACAAACATTATGACCCGAGAATTTTATATATTAGAGATTCATCATCATCATCATCATATCAGCCATAGGATTTCCACTGTTGTACATATGCCTCCCCCATAGACCTCCGGACCGAAATATTAGAGATTGCCCCTAACAATTATCAAAAGTCCAAAACCTTTCAATAGTAATCGTACCAATTCATTGTAGTCTATACTACCTGATGATGATGGTAATACCTACTTAACTCTGTAACGTTGCCCCAAAAGCCATCAGCTCTACACAGCTTTGACTAGTTATGCCATAATTATGTAGTATACATAGATATTCTTCTTCTTCTCAGTCGTACACTCCTGACAGAGTGGTCGTGGTTATGGATTGTCTTGTAGATTGCTTGCGGCTTTTACGAGACTTCTCCATCTCTCGTTATTTGTAGCACTGCGCGCACAATCAGTAAGGGAACACTTTGTGGAAGATTTAATGGAGTCTGTCCATCTTGTGGGAAATCAGCCGCGAGAAAGTTGCCCCTCTACTCTTCCCTGAACCACCACAGATGACAAATAAGGACACACATGATGATAATGATGATAAGGTCAATATTGTAAAAATGGGAGACGAGATGATCAACGAATATTTCTCGGCAAAAAAAAGCTACAAACTTTGTAGTATTTGGCCTCAGCGCCAATGGTCCAGCGTGCACATTTTCTAGCCCGCTCACATCTTCTACATTAAATTAACCATTTTATGGATAAAAATGGTTACCTATGGACATTGCCTTTGCGGGCATTAGAC
Organism: Choristoneura rosaceana; assembly: GCA_037349165.1. Lineage (NCBI taxonomy): Eukaryota > Metazoa > Arthropoda > Insecta > Lepidoptera > Tortricidae > Choristoneura > Choristoneura rosaceana. The sequence continues at coordinate 9,447,306 of JAZBNJ010000012.1, read as the reverse complement.
TGTAAGCAAACATTCCATAAAACACAACAGTGGGCTCCGTATCTTGTCGACTATCATCCCAGAAAGATGGCAGGATTTTAAACAAGATAATGTGACAGGTAATTGCAAAAATTGAAACCATGCCTGACTCAATAAACCCAAATAAACGATTGCATTGCTCATGACTAGAATTTTTAAATATTTGGATAACCTTTTCTTGGAGTGCCTGTCATACTTACTGTGTGTTTAATTCACATTTACCTTCGGCAAACATTTATGCACACAAACAGACATAGTCAATACTCAAAACTCGACATATTTGCAAAAAACAAGCCTTAGTGGTAAGTGGCCATGCGTCATTTATTTGACCTATAAAGAGAGAGGTAAAATAGTTCTGATTCAAGTGCTTGCTTACCACGATTTTAGCGTTCCGTTTTTAATAAAAAAATATTTTTTTACACGTACTTTTTGGGCTGACTGTACATTTTGTTTATTGTACTTGCATTTTCATACATGCATATTTGTATTAAGTTAAACGTCGATACCACAAAATGTTAAAAGAGTTCAGAATCATGGAAAGACTACCAGAATTTTACTAGAAGTATTGTCACCGGATTAACATCAGCATGCCAAATTTCAGCTCAATCAAATTCAAAATCAAAACCGTTTATTTGTTCAACACAGGTACATGAGGTCCTATAGGTAAAATGTTTTGTATCACTATGTCGGGCCGTAAGGCGTACAAAATATAAGGTCAGTTAACTAAGACACCTGTAGTTCTTATTAGCTAATTTAATTATTAAAATATTCGTTTATTGTATACAACACCCATAGATTCCAAAAAATCATCAATAAACTGTGATTTGTAAATTTTGTAACCACAATATGAGTTTAAACCAATATGCGAATGTTGTAAGTATACTTAAGTTTGTAATAAACCTTTTAACGTTAACACATAAATCAAGTCCCACGGGGGTTCCAAAGAAGCAGAAAAAAAGAAGCTATAATTTAATAGAATCAAAATCGGGATCAAAAACATTTTGACTAACTAATGCCTATATTTTGCCGTTTGCTTATACATTAAAGCTCTACATTTCAGTAAAAAAATATGCAACTATTTAAAGAAGTCTAAAGATGATCAAAACCGCTTGAGAAACACTTGAATCTATCTAATTTAATACCTTTGACCGAGCAAATCTTATCCATACTAATATTCTGAATGCGAAAGTGAGTGTGTTTGTATGTTTGTCCGTCTTTCACGTCGAAATGGAGCGACAGATCGACGTGTTTTTTGGCATAGAGATAGTTTATGGGCCAAAGAGTGACATAGGCTACTTTTTATCCCGGAAAAATGCAAAGTTCCCGGGGGAACAGCGCACGATAACCGAATACCACGCGGGCGGAGGTGCGGGCAAAAGCTAGTCATACCTAAAGATTACAGCTTGAAGTTGCCAATATCAACCCTGCAAATTAGATAATGAAAGCACGTACTTTAGGTACAGTCAAGTGCACAAATAAGTATTTATTCGGACCACTCAGAATTATGTTACTACGGTCTTATTGCGTCGGAATAAGAGTCTGTAGTACTTATTTTTGAAACTTTGAATAAGTTCATATATTTACACTTGACTGCACTCTGTACTGAGCAAAAATATATAGGTAACGAAACATTTTCAAGTTTTCTTCTTTTTTTTAATAGCTTATTATGTGCCCCACTGCAGGGCAAAAGCCTCCCCTTTCTTATTCCACTCGTCTCTACTTTTGGCCAGCTCTTGCCAATCTGACTGGAATCGGTCCAAGTCGTCCCGCCATCTCCTCTTAGGTCTGCCTCTGCTCCGGTGCCCGTCGCATGGAACCCAATCGGTGATTACTTTGGCCCAGCGATCCGGATGCATGCGGCAGACGTGTCCCGCCCAGTCCCATTTTAATTTGGCGGTCTTCATTCCCACATCGACAATTTGAGTTTTCTTCTTATGAAAATTAAATGATTTTCTAGTTTGTCAGCATTTAAAATGGTAAACATATTTTTTGCGATTCACGTAAACCTAACCACATTGAGGAAAACCATTTCACAGTAAATGTCATAGTGACATCGCATTAATTAGCAAGGAAAATCGTAATGACTTTTTCTTTGAAAAGGTTCCATGGTGGCTCATGATTAAAGTCCTTAGAACAGAATATATTTATTTGCAAAGAATAAGTAGTTACATAAAATATCATTAGGTGGTGTTGCGACCATAGGTAACTTATTTTGCTATTTCTAATTTATAGCATACAAATATTTTTTTTTAGACCTTGACCGCATTATACTATCAATAAGGATGTAATAGTAAAAATTATAAAAGGTTCTACGGCGAATCGCAATTGGAATGGTTCGACCATAAAAAGATGTAGTATTCCAATAATAAACAAACTCGCGGAAACCAGAACTTATCTTGTAGAAGCCAGTTCACTCCTAACCATGCTAAAGCCATTTAAAATCTTTAAGTCAAAAGAGCAATCCAAATAATTAGCTCATATTTAAATACATTACGCGCTAGTAATAGGTGGCGATCAATTTTAATTGATAGGCTCTGTGTAGATGCAAATAAATACCTAAAATAAACCGGTCGCTAACCGGATGTAAGTTTTTTAAGTCACGGCGCCACAGATTAGAGCAGCGGGATCACTTTTTGCAGTTAGGTGAGTAATGCGAGGATGAGAGCTTGTCAAAATTTAGCACACATTTGTAAAATAAATTTACACGTTATAAAAATACTTACAAAACAATAACATGTTTACCAGTTATTTTTCGGTTAGTAAATAAGCCATGGAAAGAACATTTTGAACCAGACACGAGTAACGGAAAAAATCCATGTTTTCGTACGTAAAAGGAATCTCACAAAAAAAAATAAGTTTACCAAATTAATATATCAGATTTCGTCCAAATCGGTTCAGCGGTTTAAGGGTGAAGAGGTAACTGACAGGCGGACCGTGTTACTCTCGTTTTTAAAAGAAAGAAAGAAAAAAAAAGAAAGAAAGAAAGAAAATACATTTATTTAACGCCATAAAACAAACAGAAACAAACATAGAATAAATAAAGACATACATGACGCTAAATAGGTCCCCAATAATAATATACATATGTAACAGGTAGGTAGGTTAGGTTTTTACAATATGAAATAATGGATATAGATAGTCATGACATGAGCGGGTGGTCTGATTTTAGGTAGTTGACACTTTCCATCCAGTTATTGAACGCTGCATTGACGCTGTTCGAGTAGACATCGCGGTGTGTTTAGTGTTGTTGCAGACGTTAGCTAAAACTATTACCAATGACTCCTGATAGTTTTTAAGTCTATTCTAAAAGTAGTGTGAATGATTATTTTATTTAAGGACCCCATAAGTTTACGTTACATTTAACCCTATCAATTCGGTAAGTTAGGTGACTCCTAACCTTTTATTTCATTTACTCTTGAAAATTGTAGGCATTATTCAAGTGCAGGACAATTTTTAAGCCCAGTTTACACCAGCAAGAAAAATCGTGCTTTATGTTGCGGCGATTCGATTGACCATTTCATACTCGTTCGATTTAGCCTAGCAATGTAATATAAATCTGCATATTGCACAATATTTTATTGTAATTCTAAACTGAGCTTTAAGTCTTATACTCACATTGTCTGATGTCATCTTTTTTATTACTTCTTAGAAAACAGTTTTACCCCTTTAGCGGAAATTTACCTAGGGTTAGAATCCATTGCGTACATCAATAACAAGGAATCAATCAATGTCAGTTAAATTAGGTATATAATACGATAATGCGTCAGTTAGATCTCCGTGAATTTTCATTTCAAGGTCTAAGAATATTTTTCCACCAGAGATACGCAAATATATCGTCACTACTTTGAAAAAATCTCGTATCTCAAATCAATACGTCAATAAAATCGACCCTTCAAATAATGCGCACAAGGTTCACTTAGAAAAATTAACAATTTTAATTTACGAGCTTTTTAAAAGTAGTGACGTTATGTAACCAAGTATGTCAATAATATTCCCCAATGAGGGTCTTTGGGACAGGCTTATATTGGCGCTAGTATTGCTAGTATAGTGAGGTACAGTCGAGTTCAAAAACTTGTGAGCAAAATTTTGATAAATAATATCTGAATACGACTCTATTTTTAACGGCGTAGAAGCGTTTTTGATCAAAAGTTTATGAAGTCGAGTGTACCAATTTGAAATACTATTTATTTATGAACAAGAATAAGAAAATAAAACTGTTCCTTTATTTCTTACTAGCTTTTGACCGCGGCTTTGCCCGCGTGGAGTTCAGTTATCGCGCGCTGTTTTCTCGGGAACTGTGCATTTTTCCGGAATAAAAATATGCCTGTGTCAATCTCTGGCCCATAAACTCACGTCGCTCCGTCGCTTCGTTTCGTCGTGAAAGACGGACAAACACACACACTTTCGCGTTTATAATATTAGTACGGATATGCCATAGTTTCAAGTGGCTCCAAGTGGCACAATTTACATAGATGGTCAGTTATCAGACTGGCACTATATTTTGGTACAATTAAAATAAAAAACTTGAAAAAACGAGTCGGCGATCAGAGCAAGCGTAACGCCCCTTGACCTCGGTGAAACATAATTAAATTTCTTTGGTCCAAATATATTTGAAGTTTTAGACAAAACAGGTTTAAAAGGGTCGACCAAAGTTAGCTACATGATCAACAACTTTTATTTGTACGTAGTCTTTATTCATTTTGAACATACATAGAACATAACAGTCATTTCTATAAAATGCTAGTTGGTGCTTATTATTTATTTATGTAAAAGTAACCTGATAAATTATCCTAATTTTGTCCTGCCATATTCCTTTTAATTTAATTTATATGTAGTTTTCATACCTTTTTAGTCCAAAATATTAGATCAAACTAACATACTATTTTTATTTGTTTAATTAAGATACTTTATTTATAATAAATCTTAATGGCATTAAATAAACATACGCAATACAATACACACCACACACATATACATACACATACTTAAAAAAGAGCTAACGTAAGATATTATACTATACTATAGTTCATTTTGATATATGCCAAGTTTCTTGCGGCGCATTCTTCTTGGCAATGATGGTCTTTCCGAAAGCGCTGGTAGTTTAAAAAAATGACGTGTAAAAGTGCCCATTGTGGCCTATTTACTGAATAAATTATTTGAATTTGAATTTGAATTTTATTATAGTTATAAAAGTCTCAAATACAACTAAATGCATAGATAAATATCAGACAAATACAAATGTTTATAATCGAGCCGTATCCCAACGCATCTCTGCTTCCCGAATAACATAATAAATATGAAGCTGGCAGCACAGCCGTCTTTTAAAAACAAAATACTCAAGATGAAGCCCGTCCAGTATCCGCAAGCAAATATTTAAATTTCAATTCGAACGTCGCATATCAATGGGGAGCCATAAGCCACCGGGCTTTTATTTTTTTTACTGGCCAGAGACAATAAAGAAAAAGCCATAGGGGGAAAAAGAAAACAACAGTTCGAAAACAGCATCTAGATTCGAAGCACTGGCTGATTCGAGGCTGGAAACAAAAGAAGTCGGCTCCTGACCGAGATCTTAGCGTACTCGGCCGCATCTCGTTTACTTTTTTTTTATTTGCCCTTTTTTACGCTCCGTTCCACGAGATTTCTTTTTCCTGATGCATCGCAATGAGACGGTCTATCGAACGACAATAGCTATTTTTGTAATGATTGTACGTACGTTCGGACAATTTGGTACGTCTACATAATCGATGGTTGAAAGCTTTTGAGATTTCTATTTGATGTCCACTTAATTTATGAGGGAAATAAAAAAGGCTGTTGTCAAACTTCTGTGTTGGGGTTTTGTTTTGAATAAAATACTAAACTTTTAAGGTTACATTCATAATCCACCGCAACAAATGTTATTCTTAAGTTAAAAGAAGGTTAAAAAAGTAATTTCTTTGTTTTATAAAGTCTTTCATATGTGTCACGTCAATGTCACTCGTCAAATTTGTAATTTTTAAAATTTGACCTTTAAGAATGACTGTGAAGACATGAAAAAAAATTGCTCAAAAGTTACTACCTAAAGGTTGTTTCTATGAATGAATTGAACAGCCTCTCCAATTTAACTAATATTCAGAAAAACACGTTGTAGGTATAAATTAAATGACCTCACTCACACCATTCGATATCCTTTTAACTCTTCTTCGATACCTAACATATGCAATTAATTAAAACCGGTAACAGGTACTTAAAGATTCAATTAAATTGTGTAGGCTTGAGTGAAATGACGTAATTTTTTACTATATCCATATAAATGAGTGTTTGTATCAATTCCATTTCAATTAAAGTTTTAGTAATCATGTATGGTGTTTACGTTAACTCTTAGATCATCTTCGCATAAATTAATCGGTGCATGGGAAACTGATTACTCAGGTTCAGGGTTCGAATCCGACCAGGATATATACAATAATAATTATTATGTTAGTCATCTTTGTGGGGATGAGTAATGTAATGGATTAAATCAATTGATCAGCCTTTAAATAAAAGTAGGTAGATGTGGGACAGTACGAATTCTTTTTGAGTCACACATTTCCTTCAGTCTGCCAACTAAATTAAATACTGTTGAAGCTTAGGTACTTCACGAGATTAAATAACGAGTATTTTAGTAAAAAATAAACCTTAATTAGAATGAGAATGTAATAATTAATGAATAATGTTTGAACACCTGAATAATAAAGTAAGCTGTACCTTAATACAAAGCATGGTTAAATCCGACAAAGGACGGGTTTTTTTTATTAGAATAGTACATAATATTACATTAATGACTGGTCTTCTTTACGAGTATAAATATAAAAATACCTGTGATATGAGAAATTACAGTACTTGCTAGGTTAAACAAAATTTTGAGTTGAGAATACGGCTAGGCAATGGAGGACTCCCTCTAGTTAGAAGTAGGTAAAGACGAATTGTAAAAGGTAGCTGAAGCTGGTTTGCTGAGCAGCCCATCTGGTTGCTCGCCCTTTCTCCGGTAAGCTGTAAAAGCCGTCTGAAGCTAACAGCAACAGTCCGTACGAAAAAAAATAGCTGAAGCTAGATGTGACCAAATACAGCAGGGCTACTCCGAAATTCGAAACACGAACTTCGTGTCGTGCGGTCCCTCTCGCTCTCGTATCAAATAGTATAAGTGTCAGAGGGACCGCACGACACAAACTTCTAGGAGTAGCCTGCTAGGGTAATATAGTGCGTATCGGTCTTTACCCAGCAGTGGATTACGACGATGGTGCGTACTTTGAGGAGCATTATCATTTATCATACCGCTTCTTAACTGTGCACTGTACGTCGACATAGAAACAAATGAATCTATTACAGCTAATTATAATGAGTAGGACGGCAAAAAATACAAACAGCAGAAGTGATAATGTACAGTTGAAATCTGTTGTAAAAGTTTTTTATTCAAAGTCATTATACATTTATTAGACTCGTTTAAATTTGAGATGACTTTTGATTTGCTTATCAATCAAATAAGTGTACCAGGATATTATATACCTGTGACTAATAAAAAAACGTCCATATAACTCATTAAGGATGTAATAAAGTTTAAAAAGTCAACTGACGTTCATTGAACGTCTATAAGTAGGTGACATTTTGGTATTTATTAAACTAGACAGGTAGTTATACTTGTATGATCGGTACGTATATAAAAAGATCATCATCACCATCAGCCGGAAGACGTCCACTGCTGGACAAAGGCCTCCCCCTTAGAACGCCACAATGAACCACAACTCGCCACCTGCAACCACCGGTTTCCCGCAACTAGCACGATGTCGTCAGTCCACCTGGTGGGAGGCCTGCCAACGCTTCGTCTTCCGGTTCGTGGTCGCCAATCGAGGACTTTTCTCCCTCAACGGTTATCTGTTCTTCGAGCGATGTGGCCTGCCCATTGCCACTTCAATCACTGTGCATATTTTTGTCAGTGACTTTAACTTTTCGACGAATTTTCATATTCCGGATTCTATCGCGCAAAGAAACTCCAAGCATAGCTCTCTGTATAGAGCGATACAACATAAAAAAGTATATTTAGTACAATTTACCAACTATAACTGCTTCTGCACCTTCATACATTGTGATGGTGGAAAGGTTTAAGAAATCAACTATTTAACGTCGGTCACGTTGACTGTATCATATTATATAAACAAAAAAGTACGCTTTTCCTAAAACATTTCAAATTACCATGATACACTTGCATTCATGGCAATAGACGAAAAAAATCTGCTAAGACTTAAAACCCCTTTCAAAGTAAAAAATCCAGTAAACATTTTCAATAACCATAATCTTATTTTAAACACCCAAAAGTTGACTGAACTAACAGCCGTAATGAGAACAAAAATCATACAGCTACGCGTTAGAAATTAATAACCGTAGACAAGATTTTGTCATACATCTGCGCAGGCGATTCGAATTATGATAAGACGCCATATTAGTTCTGGCAGCGTAATGGTGGCGATTAGGTTAGGCGGGAAATTAAATTGGTGAAATGCTTTTGTTTCAAACCGGGCCCGTCGCGGTGTCATCAAGATATCGTCACTGCTTTAAAAAGTCTAGTATCTAAAATCAATATGGCAACAAAATTGACTCAAAGTAATTCTTAGCTAGTAGGTCACGGGTGAGCAAAGTAATTATTTTTAGTTTATTACTATGGACTTCAGCAAAGTAACGCCTAATCCAATAAATTCCTTAATATACCTAGTGTTTGTTAAATTCATTCAGAACAATCAACGACTTAAAGGTACAGTCAGCAACAGAAATATGAATAGGTACCTACAGCCAAAGTGCAAAAAATAGTATATGTATTAATGTACGTCGGCAGAATATACGTCAATGTTTAATTTAACATGATTTAATTTTATATTGATGTTAAAATATGGGTTACGAAAATGACCTGAAATAATGTTTTTTTTTAATCTACAAATTAACGTTCCACATTCGAAAAATGACAAGCTCCTTATTAATTCTGTGCACACAAGAGGTATACATCGTATATTTTTGATACTACCTCAAACTTTAAGGGCAGTTAATGAAGGCCTTAATAATCACATTTTACTATGTTTTAGTTAAAAAAAATAGACTTATTATTTTCCTTACAAAATTAATTAACACGCAATGTATCACTACGCGATACTACTTTTTTTTAATTCAAAACGTTGCATGTGTTTTCGTGACAGCTGTTACAGAACCTTTCTTTCGTATCAAATTATTGTACGCGTTACATTGCTGCTCGAAAATATTTCAAAAATTAATCACGCTCTGGTAGTTAAGTCTAAATTAACAATTTCATTTGATATCGGTTTACAGCACTTAAATCTTCGTCTGGTTACAGTTTGAGGTAGTATCGAAAATACACGCTTATATACTCGTATATACCACTGTACACAATAACCTTGTAACCTCAATAAAAAAAAAACAAAAAAGCGCCCAACCAGCCTCAAACAAAGACCACCTGCAGCCACCCCGTAAGTAACTGCTAAGCGGTGTTAATTAGCCCGCTACTTACCACGCACCCTTCGCAAACAATCCTCCCGTTAACGAGTGAAAAGGGGGGCAAATATTGTTAACAAATTTGGAGGTCAGTGGTGCATGGACCGTAAGAACCATTTCGTAATAAATTTCAACTTCAAATTGACTTATTTCTGCATCGTATTAGAAGTTCGAATTTGATATTTCCGGAATTAATATGTTTATGTGCATCTGTATCTTTAAAGGTATATAAATTCCAGAGAGCTCGGAGCGTACTTTCCATGTATGCCTATTTCTTATTTAGAAATTTACACGTCACGCACAATTGAACTTCTTCGCATGTGTGTTGCAAGTTTCTTCATAATGTTATCTTTCACCGTTTACTCAACCACCTGCTGAAATGCTCCACATCAATAAATAAATAAATCCATAAATAAATAAATATCATGGGAAACCTGACACCATTGAACTAGTCCGAATCTAAGCAAAGCTTGTACTATGGATACTAGGCAACAGATAAACTTACTTACAGAGATAAATAAAAACATATAAATGTTACACATCCAAGACCCGAAAGCAAACATTCGTATTATTTATACAAATATCTGCCCCGGCCGGGAATCGAACCCGGGACCTCAAGTTCTCTAAACCCTTAGCCATCCGGTCGTCGATGTATAGAATGTATAGAAGATTTTGGTAGATAACCTAACTATTAATACATAAAGCGTGAATAAGTTGCATTACGTACCTACTAGTATCACCTTGTGTTCTTTGACTTTGTCACTTTAAGTTACAATAACAGCAAACAAACCAATAATCAAGTCAGAAATCGACTCCAATTTCAATAGCAAAACTGAATCCCACGGGAACTCCGAATTACCTGCCGTTCAAAGCAATATAAAGCAGTAGACACTGAGCACAAACACAACAAAACAAACAATACGATAATCAACTATCCCACTCTGACCGGCGACGTTAGAGCAGGATGCTGGTTGAAATGTCACAGGTCACCAGGTCCGAGCCGTGTATGGATTGCAATATGCCAATATGGAAGCTGGAGTCTAGAACCAAACAATAGGTTATTGGGTATAGCTAAATGCGTAGAAGGACCCCGATGCCTTTGATAAGAAGTTAATTGTGTGGTGATAAAGGGGTCACTTGCTGTAGTTTCTAGTGAATTGAATACTTGTACGTTTAAGTGTTGCCCGTAAACTTGTCTCTATGCCAACGTAGCTTTTTCCTTATTTGTAATGAAAGTGGTTGTACACATTGGTTTTGATTGAAGTAAAATTAGACAAAATAATTGTTTAGCTGTATTTTAACCAACATTCTGTGCCAGCTTTTGCCCCGGCTTCGCTTGCGCAGGGTTGGTGTAGCTTTAACCTTTTTTAATCCCATTTATGCAAATCCGTTCATTAGTTTTTGCGTGAAAGAGTAACAAACATCCAAACAAACAGCCATCCACACAAACTTTCGCATTTATAATAAATATTAGTAAGATTATAAACTGGTGTTTCTATGGAAACGTAGCTTTTCTTTTAAAACCAAGTCAATTTTTTGATTTATGAACTATATGTCAACGACAAATACAATTCGTTTAATGCCCTTTATAAAGGACACTGGTCGTTAGGAGGTTAGTTATAATGAAAATAGTAGCACACAGAGGTTAAAGTTGGATTGACAATTACGGAAAATTTAACCTAAATAAACTGACAATACTAAATAATTGAATATAGCTTGTAAAACATGATCTTACAGAAGAGATGTATTTGTATAATCGGTTTTAGAACATAAAGGCAGCTTCGGCTTCTTTTTTTTTTCATTTCTAATTTTTAGGCACTGACGTATTCGATCACTTCTTTGTTATAAATCCTTTTTCACAGCAACAATGTTTGCAAAATTACTTAGCAGAGGCGCTTAACAAACTTGTAGCTCAAGGCGTTTAATTTATCCACCATTCTGAAGCTATTTATATTTACATCAATTACTTAGCTTTTATAAGGTAAAGCAAAAATGTTCAATCACTCGACGTAAGTACTTAATCATCATTTCAATACAAATTTCGAGTTTGAACTCAAATTATTGATGATTAACGTTATTTATAGTTTAGTTTATTTTGTTTATTTATATTCTGTAGTTGTATGAATTTGTGATTAATTAAAATAAAATTGTGATTTACTCATAGTTTTCTTAAAATATTCTGAGTGAATCGCTTTATTTTGCAACTTTAACATATTTATAAATAATAATAACTAACCAGAATAGAGAAAGTGGAGGCCGCGGATCGGCAAGCGCACCGTAGGACGTCCACCAAAGAGATAGAAGGATGACCTGGTCAAAGTCATTCACGGTGGATGCAAGCCGCTTCCAACCGAAGCAACTGGAGGTCTATGGGGGAGGCCTATGTCCAATAGCGGACGTCCTATGACCGATATGATGATAATGAATATTTCGATTCGTTTATCACTATTCTACATGAACTAATGTAATCTTTTATTTAATTCTCTTCAACATAAACTTTCTCAACAATCAACAATTATCGAAAAGAAAAACTAACAGGTCAAGCTTTTCTCAAATTTTGCGCTAGAAGGTATTATGTATAAATATATTTCAGTAGTAGTAGTAAAACTTTTTACTGTCCAAAAAGGAAAATACAAAATACAATAGGTCAAATACAGACAGAAAAGAACAAAATACTAAGGCAAACTTATCCCTGAAGTTTTTTCAGTGGTCTCTTTCCAGTGTTGTCTCTCTTTTCAGTGGTTGTGGGGGTGACGATTTATTCTAGACGTAATATAAAGTGGATAGCAGTTCAAAATAATGGTAAATCAAAATCAATTCTGCACACAGCCAAACATATCACGATCACGAGACCTAATGATTCCTTTGGCGGTGTGTGAGTAAAACATATTTGAATATCAAATCGTCACAATGCTAACAAGAAAATATGATTTAATAACATAGTAACGTATCATGTTCTCAAACGATTAGCCTAATTGAATTATCACATCGCAATTCTGGACCACTTAAGAATTCGATACGTGTTATATGACGTATGACTCGTATCTAAAAATAACGGCTACGTAGTAATATTTACAACGTAACGTAAAAATATGAACTGTTCTGTACGTTTCCAATTTCTTATTACTTTAATAGATAGTCAAAGTCAAAGTCAAAGTCAAAATCTCTTTATTCAATTTAGGCTATAATAAGCACTTATGAATGTCTAAAAATCTACCACCGGTTCGGAAAAAAACCTCTGTTGAGAAGAATCCGGCAAGAAACTCAACGAGGTATTTTTTTTTAAAAAACAGATTCACAATATTTATAAGTGATATCTATGTACTATACATTACAAGTATTTAACACAATTTTATTTTTAACACAGTAGGTTCACTATTTGAAGGGATAGTTTAGAACTAAAAGAATTTCCTTGCTCACCCGCGACCTTACGACAACTAAGCTTATGCAAAATATGCGTGTTCATGCAGTTCCTCCACCTACACACTAACAACTGGTAGCATGGTGTACGGTTGTGTTACTCTGAAGATGAGCTCTGGTTGAGTTCGAAACGGGTCAGTGTGATGTGGTGGTGATAGATGGTTTGTGTAATTTGTGTGTGTTCTTACAGTGTGGAGGTGGAGGAACTGTCAAGCAGTTCATAGTTCCCGCGGAATAGCGATAAATAAATTGTACGCGGAGGGAGTCGTGGGCAATAGCTAGTTTTAAAATAAAGTATGATTATACCCCCCCTACGTACTTACTGTTTGGCTAAAGCTCCTCCTCACTTTCTCACAAATATGTATCCAACTGGCATCCTCCGATTTGTTGAACCGAATATGGCAAGAGCTTGTTAGTGGTCATAAAACAGTCGTAAAAATTGACCAACATCTGTTATTACTTTAATAAACAGAAGTCTTAACACTCCTATGCCCATATACGAAGCAGTGGCCAATGATTGGTCCGACCATCGCAATGCTAATGAAGAAATATTTAGCGCTCCTTATACGGAGCCGACGATCCAGAACCTTTTTAAGAATAACCAATGATTTCTAACTTAGTGTAGGTAGTTTCCGTATTTCGATAAACGTGCCTTTTTCTATTGTTTTTTACTTGATTCGTTGAATCAGATCTTAATTTGCACAGACCTATCTTAATGAAACAAAATCAGTAACTGTGCTAGCTTAGAACCACACTTGAAAGACGGCTATGTCTTTGAGACACGTATAAATAATATTACGTGTATCCATTTATATCCTACTTATATAAATGGAAAGTGTACCTACATGATTGTTTATTTCTTCGCTGCAATGCTCAATCGAAAATGATAACATTTAACGTGCAAATAGTTGTAGAATAATGTTTGATATTATCCATAAAGCTCTTGATTTTGGAGACGAACACTGCTTATCAGGCTCTAACTATTTTTATATCTACTAGGTTTTGCCCGCGGCTTCGCCCGCGTGGAATTCGTTTATCGCGCGCTGTTCCCTCGAGAACTGTGCATTTTTCCGGGATAAAAAGTAGCCTATGCCTAAACTATCTTTATGCCAGAAATCACGTCGATCCGTCGCTCCGTTTCGACGTAAAAGACGGACAACATACAAACACACACACTTTCGCCTTTATAATATTAGTAAGTAAGTATAAGCATGGTTGTTCAAAGTCAAAGTCAAAAGTTTCTTTTCTCTATCTCTTCTCTCGTTACTGTAACTGTATAAGATACTTTCGACAAAGTTTATTAATTATTTGTCAGCAGTTCAACCCTCGATTCTCGTATATTTTTGACTGACGGCAAACAGATTACAACACTTTAATTTCAAGGTCAATCGTTTGACAGGTGACAGCGGCTGCCCCGGCGTCGTTAATGATGCGAGCGCGCGGGGCGCGGGGGGACGCTGACAGGAGCGTGCCACACACACATGAGCAGCCACGCACACAACATGTTTACCAGGTCAGTTGATACGTTAAGAACTGAATCGTTAAGAACCGCGAGACCCCCTCAGTGGCCGTGTAGAGCGCGCATCTGTGTGAGTGTGTTCGTTTCGATCGTAGCTTCGTAGCTTCCATACTGCTTTAGCCATATACTTTAGCTTATATTATACTGTGCGTTAAGTCTGCGTTATTATCTGCCCTGCTCTATCAAAAAAATAATTATCCAAATCGGCTCATAAAATGACGGAGTTTTGGGGGGCTACTACGAAATTCGAAATTGAAGTTCGTATCGAGCCGTCTCTTTCACTTTCGTTTTAAATAATATAAGCGTCAGCGCGATGGCGAGATACGAACGGCCTGAATTAACTAAAAATGCAATGACTAGGTACAAAAAACCATGAAAATAATTTTCTACCAGCAGTTTATGAACCACCATAAATGACAAAGTTCTGAGCGAACAAACAAAAAAAATTCAAATAAACTTTAAAGTGTAATAAAAATTAAAAAAAAAGTTATTATTTTTAAAAGTCCCTAAACTAATGTTGTTCATTTGGACGAGTATGATCTATGTTTTTTAATTATTTATTCATATGACAGGATAACGGACATTGGGTTGCAGGAGGCTAGACTATGTGTTTATAAGTATTTTGTATGTCTAAAGAGCTCTGTCTACCTCAGATTTAATTGTTATTTTTAATGATTAAGGTACATGGGGGGAGGCCTTTGCCTAGCAGTAGGACACGTCAACAGACTTATAATAATAATAATAAGGTAAACAGACGAGTGCTCGTCACTGCCCCAATAGTTGGTATCTTAAATCTTATGTCATTAGCAATAGAGATGAGAGCAGGGTGTAGTCTATTGGGCATTAGTGAGTCGAGCACTCGGACAATATCTTATTTCTCTTACGGTACGATAAAAAGTCAAAAAATGTATTCAAATGGTAAAGTACAAAATCACGTCTGGTAATTTTAGGTAAAAGCAGGAAATCAATAGGTAGGTACAATAAAGTTTTACCTTTTAAGCAAAAACTTATGCAATATTTACTTTGACGTACTTAAGCATAATAAAACTGTGTTGAATAGTTTGGAAAACTCGTCACCATTGTAAATTTCTATGCCCTTAGATACAGCCAATATGTGATAATAGATGACGAAATATTTGGACGATGTCACGTTTTGGCCAGCTCGTCATTCTCGTCACAATGGGTCAAAATACTCACGAGTATGTTTCGTGACTACATCCGTACTACGTTGATGACCGATGACGTATAACACTAATCATATTAGCTTTCATGACCATTGTTTCAATTCACAAGAATCAGCACATTTCCCCGTTAGACACCAATAAATATTCGCAATGTGTAGAAATGCGAATAATGTCACGTTTTTGAATTATAGATTTCGTCACCTACGTAGGAGAGTAAATATTTCATATTAATTTACACTTCGCGTCATTTTTCATGTGATAATGAACACGTATCATGTCAAAAATAAATTCGTCTGAAATCTGAATACTGATATACAATACATATAGGTATATATAAAAAAATGGAAATCTCTTGTTCCTAGTATGAGAGCAAATCTCTGTGGGAGAGCCCGACAAGTGACGGGTTAATACAAACCATATACAAACATAATAATTATTGCACCCATACTACAATTGACATGCATCAAAAATATACAGGCAGTGCAGGATGCGGTCACTGAACCCCTATGGATATGCTTTTCTATCTGTCGAGTTAATGGAAAAGATCTAAATTTAGTTTTAATATTATGTTGGGACATATTTTTACGTAATGGCGGAGGAAGATCATTCCAGATTTTGGACGCAACGAACTTGAAACTTCCCCTGAACCCGACAGTTTTGTGCTCCAATGCAATGTTCCAAGAAAAAAACCTACAAATCTCAGACAGTATTTTCATGTGCCCCAAAAAAATACTTACGTAAACCAATCGTTTAC
The DNA here is from genome assembly GCA_037349165.1 of Choristoneura rosaceana. Taxonomy (NCBI): domain Eukaryota; kingdom Metazoa; phylum Arthropoda; class Insecta; order Lepidoptera; family Tortricidae; genus Choristoneura; species Choristoneura rosaceana. The sequence goes on along the minus strand of JAZBNJ010000012.1, from coordinate 9,430,901 downwards.
CAAACGACAATATACGGCGTCACCAATTAGGGTTGTTATCATGTTTCAAGTTTGTGAAACTGCCTGTAGTGATACGTACGATGCGTGTTGACTTAGTGTCTGCTACAAATCACTACAAGTGTGAAAATTGACTCGCGCGCTGAGGGCTCCTCCTCCTCCATATAAATTGAAAAATAAAGAAAAAAAAAATATATTTAATAAATAAATAAATACGTTATATTAGTAAATATGTAAGGATATACTACGTACAGTATCTATGTATGATTACGTTTGTATTTTTAGCGTGAGTATGTGTTATTACTGAGACTTCACAGTCCGTCTGTGTCTGTCTGTCATCAGGTTGTATCTCGTGAATCGTGATAGCTAGACAGTTTAAATTTTCACAGATGATGTACCTATTTCTACAATCTGAATATTAATAACGGCAACAGGTAGACGCTTGAAATATTCACAGAATATTAAGTTGTACATTTATTTTAAAAATAAATAATCAAATTAAAATAAAACAAATATTTAAGGGAGCTCCCTTGCAACTAACCTGTTTTTTTGCCTTTTTTTGGTACGAGTAATGTCTAATGTTGTATGGATTGATACGGAACCTCTCATGCGCCAGTCCGACTCACACTTGGCCGGTTTTTTCTCTCTTTTTATCTTTCGTACCTAAATATACTAGTGAGGATAAGAAAAAGTATAAAATCCGTAAATATTTCAACTAGTGCACAAGGCCAACGTTCCCTACATAACTCAAATTGTCTTGAAGTTTTTTTGTTCGTCACAAACCACTAAAAATAACGTAATGCGCGTAAGACCATTACTGTGGTTAGGGCTCGCGCACACTGGTCAAAGCTCGAATGAAACATACTATTAAAATATTGTATGATGGAGACTCACGAAGAAAGGAAAATGTCTAGTACATAGTTTCAGACAAAATCGACTGTGACAAACGGATAGACATACAGAAACACAAGTATCTTTGAAGGGTTCCGTTTTTCCTCTTTTAATTTTAACTCTTCTTTAGTTCAAGAATAAAACTATAATTTCTTACTGTACCTATTCAAAAAACATACATAGTTGCATGGTTCTTATTAGGTACAGTTTTAGCCCAGTTACAACCAGAGGCGAATCAGCTAGTTTTTTCGTTAACATTTTATAAGAATAGTTTTTGTCCTGAACAGAACTATGTTTATAAAAGAACTATGGACACTTTAAATATTCCGAACAATTAAATAAAAAACAATTGATACCTACTTCTGACATTTATTGAACGTAGCTAAATTTTACAATTAATGTCAACAATTTTCATATGCCAAAGTACAGAGAAAAATAAAAAAATACCGTAAGCAAATATTATATTGTCACTACTTAGAAAAAATCTCGTATCTAAAATCAATATGTCAACAAAATTGAACCTTGACGTAATGTGCATAAAGTTCACTTAGAAAAATTATCCATTTTGAGGTACGAGTTTTGTTTAAAGTAGTAACGATATTGTGTTTTGTAGTGTGAAACAGTTTCAAATGGTCCTCAATGTGAACACGCCGTAGCTCCGTCCTTTAATGCAAGCTATTTATATTAGACCGGCGGATGACTGGCTCTTACGGTGCAACTAAGAGTTGGTTCACATTAGGTCGGAGCGACAGCTTCACTGGAACGACAAGTCGGACGCGTATTAGAAAGAGAGAAAGAAAATATCCATCCATACTAATATTATAAATGCAAAAGTGTGTGTTTGTCCGTCTTTCACGCCATAACGGAGCGACGGATCGACGTGATTTTTGGGATAGAGATAGTTTATGGGCCCGAGAGTGATATAGGCTACTTTTTATCCGCGCGCGATAACCGAATACCACGCGGGTGGAGCCGCGGGCAAAAGCTAGTATATTTATATATATATTTTTTTATTAGTATGTGTTAAATAGGCGAGATTCGTAAAAATGTCCAATTCATCATGTTTTAATGTCAATTGAACAAAAAAATATGGATATACATATATCCGTGAAAATCCGGCCGGGAGTAGTCATAAAACTATATATTTGTAGTTTATGACAGATTTGATTTCCAATACCGCGTAAACTGCCATTGAAATATATTGAACGGTAAACAATTTGGCCCTCAAATGTATGCAGTAATAGGTAATTTTGATTGTAGAGTGGGCCAAATTTTGTGCCACTGAGTGTAGTTGTATTACTGCTCTGTTTTTAGGGTTTTACGAATTCGGATCGCAAAAAATGCGAAGCCGCTCTGAAGTCATGGGCCCGAACTAATAAGAAATAGCTTTTAGAGCTCGATCCTGACAACAATCGTTGCTGATTTTGCGATAAATGTGTCGTAACAAACAGTTTTATCAGAGTTCTAGAGCATAAAAATAACAAAGCTTGCCGTCTACATAATTTTGACGACCAGATAGCTAAAGTGGTTAGAGAACCTGAGTATGAAGCTTGAGGTCCCGGGTTGGATCTCCGATCGGGGCAGATATTTGTATGAATAATATGAATGTGTGTTCTCGAGTCTTGAATGTTCAATATATATTTAAATATGTATTTGTCTATATAAGTGTGTTATCCGTTGCTTAGTAACCATAGTTTGAACTCCGCTATAGGGATATTGACGCTATTAAAAAATAATTCGAAGACAGGACTCCAGAAAAAACGCTTTAGTTTAGCCCTGAAAACCAGATTAATTTTCGATTTACTGTAAAATTAGATTTTTTGTTGCTTTAAATCAAATAAATAGTTAGTATATTGAGTTGGCAAACGAATAGCGACTTATGACGTTATAAGTCGCTATTGCCATTGAAACTATGGGAGAATTGTGTTTGACAGCTCATAAAAAGTACGTCAGTTGATTGGTGGTGTCAACATCCCTATTGTAATACACATTGTCACCACTTTGAGAAAATCTCGTATCAAAAATAAATAAAACTTTAACATAATGTTGTCAGGGTAGAGCAGTGAGACCCTAGGGGTTCAATTTGAGAAAAACGAATTTAAGTTTTAGACGTTTATTTAGCCCCTAAGGCTTTACTGACAGAAATAAAATTTAAAAAAAAACTCGAGGGTCGCGGATACAGAAGAGTTGAGTGGGAAAGCGTTTCTCGGTAAGGCTTCCCTGGATCAGAGTCCGAAGCGCAGGTCGCCGGAGCTGGACAAGGCTGGAGGCAGAAGGGGCTCCAGGGTCAGCAAGCAGCAGCAGCAGTCCTTTCGTAGAGGAAGGACAGGGGCTTCGGTTCCAGGCAGCCGTGAGAAGGTGTTGGTGGAGCGGTGAGGGGTTCAGTCCCAGACCGTACGGTGCCGCCCTGAAATTTACACTTGTTTAGGCAAGGTTCAGGTGGCCTAAATTCTGCCATCCATCCAACCGGCGTGAAGATTACTCATCATCATCATCAGGTCAGCCGTAATGTTGGAGGTGGCAGAAAAAATCGTTCGAAGTATTTAAAAATAGTTATAAGTAAAATAAAAAGAAACAAAAGTAAATTAAATTTGGAAAAAGTCGTTACAATTTTAAATATGTAACGGCCCAACGGTTACATTATAAAATGGGCACAGCATTTAAAAAATAAATATACAATTTAGAAATTAAAGGGCCGAGAGGAATAAATTACTAAAATACAAATTGCTAACAATTTATAAAAACAGATTTAAAAAATGTGGAAAACAACTATGAAATTTTGGATAAATTTACAATTAAAACTGAAAGAAAACACAAGTTAAAAATACACAAGTAAAGATTGATATTTGCCAAGGACTTACCAAATTTGGGCAGAGTTTCACTGAATTTAAAAATTTGAAATATATATAAATAGTTTTAGGCGAATTCGTTGTTTTCTGATTTTTTGCAGAATGTGAAATTCTGGCTGTGTGCGTCTATTTAAGCAAAATTTTGACACAATAACAATATCAGCTGTTAAGAAAACAACTACCGTCCAAATTCAACAATTTTAACTAGCTTACCCTCTTATTGATAAAAATACCAGAGACAATATGGAATTAGCTATGTATTTTTGAACTTGAATGTATAAAATTTAAAAGATAAAAACTTCAATCTGTACTTCAAAAAAAACAGTTGCGCAATGGCATTTAATTAAATATAGAAAATAAAAATGTTTTTATAGACTGCGCTACTAACGCCATCTAGCGGTAAGAGATAACAACGGTTGCACCGTGACAATGTTTATAAAATTCACTCAGAAAATTATCTATTTGGAGGTACGATTTTTTTTAAAGTACTGACTATATACTATGCTACATCCGACACCTTTGTCGTTCCGGTAAAACTGTCGGTCCGACCTAAGATGAATCAGCGCTAAGCGCGACCCGCCATACACGGACGCAGGCTGTTCCCAAATTATTATTTTTTCCCAATTTGGACGACAACCATTAAAGAAAGTGGTTTAAAAATTGATGGATGTTTAAGTGATTTGTGATTTCTATTGATTCATTAGGCTTGTTTGTTTTACGTTCAAGTAGGTACTGTTGAGGAACCAACCAACCTTTTTGCTACTAATGTCATGTTATCCCATACATTCGCAAAAGAAACCATAGTGAAATGTATTATGAAAAGATTCAACCCAGGTACGTGACTCAGTTTCCTCTTACTGAACAAATTTTCGTATTTATCACACCAGCGGCTGTTCCTACTAGGATTCGAATAAAAGACCTCTGACTTTATAGTGAGTGAGTTTTAAGCTAAATTATGTTTCCTCTATTTCTTACAGACAAAAAAACTTGGAAAAAACTTGAAAAAAAAAACGACAAATTCTCAGGCTTTTCTCCGGACTTTTGAAATTTCTATCTAGTAACCTTACCTTTGATTGACCCCTGTCTCACTTGACAAAAAGTGCAGATGAAGCCAAAAGTTATGCAGGTGGTAAGACCTTGCGCAAGGTCCACCCGGATTGCTACCACCATCCTGCTCGCTAATCCTGCCGTAAAGCAGCAGTGGTTGTTTCGGCGTGGAGAGTAAGACAGCCGGTGAAATTACTGGCACTTGAGGTATCCCATCTTAGGCCTCTAGGTTGACAACGCATCTGCAATACCCCTGGTGTTGCAGATGTTTATAGCCAGTGGTGATATATTTCCATCAGGAGACCCACTTGCTCGTCCATCCAGTCGAATAAAAAAAAAGTAAAATTTAAAATTCTGAGAGTCAAATTTGTGGATCTTACCATTTTAACACATGTTTTTTTCCCAGTCTGTACGTACACATCTAAATAGACCTTTATAACTACGTACCTACGAGTATAAATAGTATAATCCCAGCACGTGGCTCGATGTACCGTTTGATAAGACATAAGCGGATCAGGCCCTATTCAAAATCATTCGACAACAGAATCAGGCGGCGTGCTGTCGCTATCTCGTACTAACACCGCGATCTAAAACGAGATAGAGGATTTCTTAAAAACTTTTGACAACAGAATCTGATGCACTGCTACGAGGGTGGTTTGATAAGTAACTTGGTTTGATATGATAAAAAAATAATATAAGTGTTTTATATATTTTATTTTTCTACGTAATCTCCCCGAAGTTCAACGCACTTATCCCAACGCTTCTGCAACTTCTCGATGCCTTCACGAAAATGGGCTTCTTCCAGGTCCTCAAAATATGCGTTTACTTCCAGTATCACCTCTTCATTAGACTGAAAGTTATGGCCTGACAGAAAATTTTTGAGTTTTGGGAATAGATGGTAGTCCGAAGGAGCTAAATCTGGCTAATAAGCAGGGTGCGGAAGCATTTCAAACCGTAATTCCGCCAATTTTTGTTCCACGAGACGACATGAGTGCACCGGAGCATTGTCATGGTGAAACATGACCTTTTTTTTCGCCAACAGTTTTTTGTTTTTCAGCTATCGCTGCCTTTAATTGGTCCAAAAGGGACGCATAATATGCCCCGGTGATAGTTTTTCCCTTTTCAAGGTAGTCTATTAAAATAATTCCTTTTGCATCCCAAAATACAGACGCCATCACTTTTCCAGCTGATGGAACGCACTTCGCCTTCTTTGGAGCCGACTCACCATGGCTAATCCATTGTCTCGACTGTTGTTTCGTCTCTGGAATATAGTGATGAATCCAAGTTTCGTCCATGGTCACAAAACGTCGAATAAATTCCACGGGATTTTTATTAAACACCTGCAAGTTTCCAGCAGATGTTTGCATGCGAATACGCTTTTGTTCTGCAGTGAGTAGCCGCGGCACCCATCTTGCACAAAGCTTTTTCATGTGCAATTCATTATGCAAAATAAAATGTACCCGCTCAGTCGAGATGTTGGAGACTTCAGCTAACTCACGTATTTTTAATCGTCGGTCAGCTAAAACTAGATCATGGATTTTATCGATGATTTCTGGTAAAACAGCCGATTTCGGAGCACCTGGTCGAGGTGCATCTTCAATGCTAGTCCTGCCACGCTTAAACTCATTTACCCACAGTCGAACTGTTTCGTACGAAGGACACGAGTCGCCCAACGTAGGGGAAATCCTTTCATGAATTTCTTTCGCCGTTTTACCTTCCAAAAAAAAAATTGAATCACACCACGAATTCCAATTTTCTCCATTGTATCGATTTACTACGACAACTTTTTTTCCGATAGCTGTCAAATCTAAAATTCCCGCCGAGAATTACTTGATGCCACAGATTAACAATTATAAGTTATCAAACTTTATGAATCAACAGAGTGTTACCACTAACGCCATCTATTAGTGCCCGAAACAAGTTACTTATCAAACCGCCCTCGTATCTTTTACTAACGCGTTGATTGAAAGTGAGATAGCGAGATTTGATGGGTTTGAAATTAAATTGTTTGACAGGTTGGTTTGTACGCAAGTGTTTTTACAAGTTGTATTTTAAAAAGTCCCGGGATCACGGGAGGCGTTCTTTGGGGGAACCTTGGGTCCAGTAGTATTGTATGTTTTTTCGCTGGCAATAATAATGACGATGATGACTATAGTGAAAAGAGTTTAGAGATAAGTCTGCACAATACATTACTAGCATCATGATCAGGGCCGAATTTAGAGGTGTGGAGGCCTTGGGGCAACAAAGGAGTGGGGGCCAATAAGGGTCTTTTGATATTTTAGTGATTGCCTGATTGAAGTGAAGAAATTTATGAATTGTTGTTTCCCAATATTTACTCGTCGGAATTTGAAAGATTTTTTTTTTCAGATGTCTCTATTGTGGGGGCCCCTATTTTGTGGAGGCCCCGGGCAGTTGCCCCCTTTGCCCTCCCCTAAATCCGCATGATCCAAAACCACAGTCTACAATATTTATCCAGCTACAGATATCTTCTAATATTTTTAGTGTTAGTTACTTAACTGCGTGGAAACTGCGCCCCTCTCATTTTGAAAGAAGGCCTGTGACCTGCTGAGGGAACGTACATTATACATATCTAAGCCGAGATCAGTTTTAATCAAGGCATCCACAAGACTTGTGTAATTTTATTTTTCTAATTTAATTTTCTTAGCTTTAATAAATATTTAAGAAAATTGTAATATAAAGTTTATTTTGAAAAATAACATGGTCAAACCTTTTTTTAGTATATCTGAAAAGTGGCAATTAAAAAATCCCTTTAGGGCCTCCTTACAAAATTTTTTTTTATTTCGATTGAACTTTATTATTTCATTTTCCTCCTGACTGTACCTTTGACTCTCAGTTGACACCCGGTTACAAGGAACGTTACAAGAATGTTGTGACAGTGATACACGTGTGGTTCTAATTAGACCATTGTATCTGTCATACGCATACTGATACATCGGATTTCATCAGTCGGTCGTAATCTCTCAGAGATCAGGGTTAGAACTAGTTTGTTTTGATTTAACTGTGATATAATTTAACGATTAATTTCAATCGTTATGGATATGGCTGATAAAAACTAGCCAAGTTCGAGTCGGACTCGCACACCGAGGGTTCGGTGCTGTAGGTATTTATGAATATTTCAGTGTCTCCAGAGCCCAATTCTTGGGTAAAACAAAATATACTTAATAGTGACATAGGCAGACAGACAGGCACAGAAAAATAAGATTTATAGATTTTTTTTCATCATCATCATCATGTCAGCCGAAAGACGTCCGCTGCTTTCCTCAAGGCTCTCCACTCAGACCGGTCTTGTGCTTTCCGTATCCACCCATCCAGACTTTTTTTATTGGTCACAAATTCACAATCAATAGGGATGATGACTGGGTTAAAAATATATTATTCTATTTAGTCCGACTGTTAAATTATGGAAAAATATGGGACACGTATTTTTTGGTTTATCTATTTATTAAAAATCGACAAAGGTATAGATCATCAAACTTCTGGAGTGGGGGCTTGTGACGTCACTATAAGGTAAAAATCGTACTATAGTGACGTCACTCAAAACTTCTAAGCACTGTATCCTCGTCATTTTTTGTTTGTCAAACAAAAGAAAAAAATATGTGCACATTATTATTAAATTATCCACCTGACGGACTAAAAAGTTTTTTTTGTCATTTAGCCTATTTGAAAGACTGTAAGATTTACCTTTATATTTCAAGTTTCTGGGAAAAGTAAAAAAGTAATGTGGCTTGGGCTGTATTTCCCACGCTTGTCTTATGTGGCTTAGGAACTTCACAGACCCCAATGAATTGCATGCCGGACTTACATTGGAACTTTCTTTTTACAACTTTATACATCACTTCTAAAGCCACATTTACATCGATTCAATCTTAATCCACCGCACCACGGAAGCATCCTAAATTAATTAGCACATCCAAATAAGGCCAGCCACTCACGCGCCGTATATCCAGCCCGTACGCACAATTAACAGACGCAGGCGCATATAACCGTAATGGATTTATGTACTTATTGATGGATCAATCAAAAGTCCACGAATGATCCGGCTTAATTGATGGATCTGTTTCTATGCCCGTGCGCAGATTAAAGCCTTTGTCTCGCCGACTTTTGTTTTTGTTTTAACGTCTGCGTGTAATCCATACTAATATTATAAATGCGAAAGTGTGTTTGTGTGTTTGTCCGTCTTACACGCCGTAACGGAGCGACGGATCGACGTGATTTTTGGCATAGAGATAGTTTATGGGCCCGAGAGTGACATAGGCTACTTTTTATCCCGGAAAAATGCAAAGTTCCCGAGGGGACAACGCGTGATAACCGAAAACCACGCGGGCGGAGCCGCGGGCACAAGCTAGTCATAAAATATTTACGTCCGGAGTTGTCTTTAGCTCATTTTTGTCACTCACTGTTTGCGGATACGTAAAAAACTCACGTAACTAAACACTTTTCTTGACCAACGTCTTATGTATTGACTTAGGGAATGCACATTACTATGTCCTATCATAAATTATTTGAGTTGGGATACATGGCAGTATCGGTGATACGGGTAAGCTAGGCTTTTTTTAACGAACTAGACTTCTTCACGAAGGACTGGTCCTTGTATGCAGGGGACAGAGAGCTGTGAAAGTATTGAGGGGAGGCCTTTGCTCAGCAGTGGGACAAAATAGGCTAACAATTAATAATAATAAATATGATAGTAGCTAAAAAAAGGGAAATGATTTAACAAACCAGAGCTTGGAGTTTATTTTATATCTTTTAACCAGCAATTCTTGTATACTAGCCTTAACCCGCGACTTCGCCTGCATTAGAAATAGCTTAATGCTGTTTTAACTCAACTGTTGTAAAGTAATTGCCCTTGCAATTTTCAGAAATATCCAACCAACGACAACCATTTACTAACACGATTCTTGTTACTATGGCAATGTAATAATAATAATATCATGGGACACTTGACACCAACTATAGGTAGAGTCATTCACGATGACGCGTGCCGTGGTTCTTACTACAACGACATTAATGTCTTATTTTGACAAAATCACGCATTTTCGTGGATGTTACTAGGCATGCCTAGTCCCAATTAAGCAAAGTTTGTATTATGGATACTAGGCAATGTGGATATAGAATAAGACCCACTTGCAGGTAAAAATAAATCTAGATTTAGTTGTTAAGCCTGGCTTAAGCTTGACAGTTCCTTACATTTTGACACTACTAAACTAAGCTTAACGCTAACTCGAGATTTATGTGTTTCCAGCAAGTGGCCATAAATAAATGTGTCTTGGAGTTTGGCTTGAAAAAATGCTACGTAACAATTTAAAAGTACAACGTTCGCTCGCTCAACGCCATCTATTGATTGCAAACGAAGTTAACTCGTCATTTTTAGAGCCAAGGTACGGTACGTCATCATTCATAGACAGTGCCCTCTATTCTCGTTAAAATTTGTGTGAACTTCAAGTATAATCCCACGGGAACGCATTGCCATTTGCCAGGATGTCAAGTATCTTATGTCTTAAAGCTAGTTTTAAAATAAAGCTACAACTGCAGTAACTAATAGTCTTAATTAGAATATAACCGATTGTAAAATAAGAACTACACCTATTCCACAGTGCATAAATAGGTTTTGTCATTGCTACTATAAAGCACGAACAAAGGTATTAAAGATAATAAAAATCTACAACTAATTACTGATAGTTTATCGCTTAATTGAATCGACCTTGCAACCACTGATATCATTGCTAATAGCCTGGTGACGCTACCTTCTCTTATTCCTAACGCATCGATCAGCTGTGTATCATACCGATGAGAATGTTGCCAACAAAACAAAACTTTAATGAAAAAATTTGAGGAGCAATGCAACTCTGGGAAACCAAGTTACCTATAAGCACAAAAAGAACCGGGTCGTTTTTTCAATGGGCCTTCTTGATGTAGCCAATCTCTTTTGACTATAGGTTTTTTTTACATTAAAGTAATTCTAAAATATCCTCTATATAAACAATAAATCAACTGTTAGATGTTTGTAAAGTCATCAGAACAGCTGCACTTATTTTTTGTCGTGCCTCAGAACAACGTTTGTGTGTCTGTCACAGAAAAAATATTCTTTTTAGTAGAAGAGAGATTAGTAGTAGTGCGAATGTAACGTGGGCAATCTAGTTTTGTTTAAAACATCCATACTAATATTATAAATGCGAAAGTGTGTGTTTGTGTGTTTGTTTGTCCGTTTTTCACGCCGTAACGGAGCGACGGATCGACGTAATTTTTGGCATAGAGATAGTTTATGGGTCCTAGAGTGACATAGGCTACTTTTGTATCCCGGAAAAAGGCAAATTAAATTATGCGTTGCATATTTCTCTCACAGCGCGAACATAATTAACTTTTAATTAATCACAATGGCCAATACGGCACGGTGTGACGCGCGGCATGCACTTGGCCGTTCCCACGCCGCGAGCCCATAAATTATCGGGATCCAATAACACTGACTACATTAAACCTGGTTCCGGCTCACTGGAACACTGGATCATAATGCATTATCTGTTTATTTATATGCTATGGGTTTAATTGTTGTTAGCGTACATTGCAACGCAGATAAATATCGTATAGTATCGATTGGTCGTGTTTAAAACTTGAGAAGTCTTCAGTTGTGAGCTTAAAGGAAAAAAATGCCTGTCACCATGCTTCTTTCCCCCTCCCGAGTGTTTCTTGTCGTGTTTTTTTAAATATAAAATTGGTTACAAGTAAGAGCAAATTACTTAGAAAAAAGAAAATATCCATTGAATTTCCTTCTATCAAAACCTAGAACAAGTTAATGCTTACCCGATATTCAAACCATTTGATTCCTGACCCACCGTAAAACGTTTTCACAGTACATGATTTAGGTAATGATAGTACATTATAGATAATTAAGTGGTTATTAGCCTTTTCTGTCTCACTGCTGAGCAAAGGCCTCCCCCCGATACTTCCATTGCTCTCTGTCCGCTGCATATAAGGGCCTGTACTTCAAGAAGTCATTCAGTTCAATTAAGTGGTATAGTAGTATATTTTGATTTATTGTAAATACTTACCTACATTAAAACCTGTCAGTAGGCACTTTAAAAATACCTAGTACTTATTGAGCTTTAATATTTTGGAAATTCAATTTATCTAGACCTGTAACCGTTTTGTAAAAACCGGCCAAGAGCGTGTCGGACACGCCCAAAATAGGGTTCCGTAGCCATTACGAAAAAATTAAGTAATATTTTTCTAAGGATTTCGAATTTTATACGGAATCTTTCAAGTTTAGGTATATTTTATACCTTACGCTGCTATTTACTCATAAACTACTAATAATTCTCAAGCAAACTAAACCGCTATAGTTTTCCTTGGAAGTTTGATATACTGACTACCATCCTGAATTTTTTGAAATTTTTCCACCCACCGGTTTAGATTTTAGAGGGGGGGGGACGCTCGATTTTAAAGAAAATTTTCACTTTAAAGTTGAATATTTCGCAAACAAATGACTGAATCGAAAAATCGTTTTAGCAAACCCCTAATGGTTTTACAATACCCATCCAACGATACCCCACACTATAGGGTTGGATGAGAAAAAAAAAATCACCGCCACTTTACGTCTATGGGAGGTACCCTAAAAAAAAATATTTTTGAATTTTTAATTGTACTATTTTGTCGGCATAGTTTACCTATATATCCGTGCAAAATTACAGCTTTCCAGCATTGATAGTCTCTGAGCAAAGCCGCGGACGGACAGACAGACAGACAGACAGACAGACAGACAGACGGACAGACAGACAGACAGACAGACATGGCGAAACTATAAGGGTTCCGTTTTTGCCATTTTGGCTCCGGAACCCTAAAAATTAAGGAAAAAACAAAGTGTAGTAAATAAAATGCATGTAATATTTATTTATTTTAATCCCAATGCGACCTTTTTAAACCTCCACTAACATTTGTTTTAACACCTCTTACACCATGTAACACAAGTGACCCCGCAACCTCTACACCAAACATTACACTTTAGTTGGTACTCTTTAATTGTACATGTCAAATGTTCAAAAGCGATTGAATAAATTCAAAAGCTTAATGCGTTGTCAGTCACTTTGAAACGGATGGACTAAAACGTTACAAGTTTCGGGTTTGATTTGCGAAATATGGTTTTCGATTACGAAATGGACGTTTAAGTGTCATATATAATTGAGTTGTGAAATTATGAGGTTTTATAATCACAGTGGGCTTATTTTCTACATAGCAACAGTGACTCTCAATCGGCCCCGCAGATATACATTACACTAGATTACGCAAATGCATCAACTTCGCGTGTCCGAACCCCGACCAAACGTCGGGGTTGGCCCCATACAAAGACTGACCGCTAACTGACTAATCATGACTAGTGACTGACTCGAGCACCACGGCGCGGGCGGGCGGCGCATCTGAATCGATTTTTCGCGGACATCGGGGAATTGACATCGCTAATTTGCTCTTGAGACGTCACAGTTGATATAAAAAAGCGACAAGGTTGATTTTCATACAGATTGAGGTATTTGCGTTATCTAATGTAATCTATATCTATGATCGGCCCTGTCGAATATTATGCCAATTGCACAGGCATAATTAAATTTTAACTTTAACAAAATACCATAAAGCTATAATACTCTTGTTGTTAACAACATATTAAAATATTGCAATAAAATTCATCGGTTCTCGATTTAACTTTTAAAATTGCCTAGGATGTTTAATTAATGATGTATAAACGACAGCAGGAACCAACGTGTAAGAGAAAATAAAAAAATGAGACAAAACGAAAAGTCCTTCCCAAAAAATAAATATTTTTCCAAATTGATTCATACATATATCTGGACTCTACAGCAAACTAGTGTTGCTACACCCATTGCAGTTGGTGAACCACATACTGACTGTACCCTTTTTCGGTGTCAATTGGTGTCACCTTGTTCATATCATATCTGTGGGTATCATCACCATTACGATGAAGGAATTTATAAATCAAATGAGATATACATACGTATTACTATTGTTTGCTTCTGTTTTGGTGGTGGTACTTCTGCGACAGTAAATAAAATATTTTTCTTTCTTTCTTAATGAAATAAAAGAATGTCCTTGCCCCGCAACCTTATGATAGCCAAGCTTATGCAAAATATGCGTGTTCGTGGAGTTCCTCCACCTCCACACTGTAAGAACACAAATCACACCAACCCATCTATCACCACCACCACACAATAGACAACACTGACGAGATTGGAACTCAACCAGAGCTCATCTTCAGAGTAACACAACCGTACATCATGCTACCAGTTCATCATCATCAACATCATCCCAGCCTATATACGTCCCAGTGCTGGGCACAGGCCTCCTCTCCGAATGAGAGGACTCCCAGCTACCAGTTGTTGCAAGGAAATTCTTTTAGTTCATTGATACGGACCTCCGCGAAGTAAAGCCTGATTTAGTAAATTCTTTCTTTCTTACTTTTACAAATGACGGATTCAGACAACCTCTTTTTTTGAAGTCAGCCCAAATTTAAGTCAAAGTCACTGCGACCTTTCAGACACAATATTTTAATTGAATCTAATAATCACACAATGCTTTTTAGCACGCTGTAATTCAACATCTAACCTCACCTGTGATACATAAAAGGCCTTAAGTACGATCAAAATCATAATAGTTGACAGATGGTCACAACCATGAGATTAAAATGGGATATAAAATTAACCTTAGCCGGAGGTTGCGCAAGCGACGCGCTAATCGCTGCGTCTGCGCACAATAGCGGGCACAATGATCGTAATCGAGTAAAAAGATGTAAGGGTTTTGTATTATAATAACAAGAGTAAGTTGCACAAAGTTGTTAGATTACTATGTCATATCAGCCGTCAAATCTTCGGTTTAGTAAATTTCTACAAACTACTTAAAATACCTACTTACCTCCAGTATCGGGGCGTGGAAATTTGGATCATCCAAACCGGAGAGTGAGAAAGTATTTTAGATAGTAAGATTGGTTTCTTGGAATCTTTTTGTATTTTTTATTTCAACTCCAAATTTTTGTTACTTTTACGGTCATCCCGTAAAACCCATGTCGAAAATACAAACTGAAATAAAGTGTGTAGTTATGTTAAGTACAAAAATTAGGCAATCCGGCAGGAGCCGAGTAACTCAACTCGAGTTGTTATGTCGCTACGCCACTACTACCTACCTACCTACCTACTTAGTAAAACGTAACGTAGTTATCAAATGGTTCAAAATTTACGAGTACTTAAAGAAAACTAATTTTATCACCTTGAGTGCGACGTTAAAAATACCACCACTTCCTTGTCACAAGGTCAACCTCGCTTGACTCGTTATGGAAGAGTTACTCGTTCATTCCATATATGACTATGGTATTGATACGATAGACCATACTATATCTTCTAAGGTGTCATCATGGAAGCAAGGTGAGTAGAGCCTAAGTGACTAAACCAAATTAACTTCTTGTTATTGGTAAGGTTTTGTTAAAAATAATTTTGAAGCTTGTTTTCTTCCTGAATGTAATTTTTTTGACTGTATTTCCGTTGTCATCATTTGATATAAATAAAATTGTGATAAATACTTGTGATATGTATAGAATAATAGATATCATCTATAAACATTGTGAATCTTTTTATATAAAAAAACCTAGTTGAGTTTCTTGACGGATTCTTCTCAACAGAGGTTTTTTCCGAACCGGTGGTAGATGTTTTGACGTTCATAAGTGCTTATTTTAGCCTAAATTGAATAAAGAGATTTTGACTTTGATTTTGATATAGGTACACTTTTAAACAATTAATACAACATTTCAATTTAACTCTAGATGTGAGTAAAATTCGGTTAAGTACAATATTTGCATCGTGCACAACTTACGTACTTAGTACTTACACTTAGATACCTAGGTAACGTGTAAGCGAAAACAAATCTTGCAAAATGGACCCTCACCACTTAACCATCACAAATACATAATGTTCTAAAATTAATCTGGAACCATGCAGCAGGTCGTTGGGTTACTTTGAAGAAAAACCCATGTTAATGTATTTTTTTATTTAATTTTATTTTGATTAGAATTTTTTTTACATGTTGACCGATGTTGAAATTGTAACGCGATAAAGGTATGATTACATTTTAAATTTGTGATAAAAACCTCTAAATTCAATCGAACTGACCCACCTATTAATTGAAACATTTGAATTAATTTTAATACACTTAGTGCCATTTTTGAGTATGTATTATGTGTTTTTGTGACTTTTGTTCACCGCCGCGATCAAGACTTTAGCACTGAAGAACGATACGAGCACGTAGTTTTTAACTTATTTTAAACCCCGAAGCAAAAAGAGGGGTGTTATAAGTTTGACCGCTATGTGTGTGTCTGTGTCTGTCTGTGGTACCGTAACTCTTAAACGGGTGGACCGATTTGAAAGCGGTTTTTTTAATTGAAATTATATTTTCTAACAATGCTTCTGAGATAGGTTTATCAAAATCGGTTCGGTCGTTTTTGAAATATTGAACTTTGCAGTGACAATGTCCGGGGTTTCCCAACATTTTGTTGGTTAAGTTATTAGTTTGACGGTCAGCAAATGCGTCAAAAACATTGTATGGAATACAATTACCGAACAGCATAAATTGACCGCTAAGCAAAAACAAAACAAAGCAAATCAATAAACAATAAAATAAACAATAAATATTAAGGAAGGGATTTATTTCAATTAAATCAAAATAAGCGTGAAAAACAATTATAATACGATTGGTCGTACATCGAGCCTGCGCCGGCGCCGACCCTTCATTAACTGACAGGTAATTTTAATCTTCGATTAAGCACTAGGCGCCTAGTGACGAGTAATGAGCTAGGATACTGCCCATTAAATATTTACTAGTAGACATCGATTTGAAACTGAATCATATCGCACACAATATTTTTGTCGTGATTTTAATTCAGCTGACTAACTATCTGGGTTAATTTTTAATTACCCTCTACAGCGTGTATTTTAATACTACCTCAAACTTTAAGCACAGTTAGTGAAGGCCCTAATAATCACATTTTATTATGTTTTAGTAAAAAATGTAGACTTATTATTTTCCTTACAAAATTAATTAGCACGCAATGTATCACCACGCGATACTACTTTGTTTTTCTTCAAATCGTCGCACTTGTTGACGTGACAGCTGTCACAGAACGGTTCTCTCTCGTATCAAATTGTTGTACGCATTACATTGCTGCTTGAAAATATTTCAAAAATTAATTACGCTCTGTTAGTTAATTCTAAATTAACATTTTTTTTTGCAATCGGTTAACATCACTTAAATCTTCGTCTGGTTACAGTTTGAGGTAGTATAAAAAATACACGCTGTATATTTATGAAATATTTTAGATGCTTGTATTTTCCAAACATTTGACAAAAAAGCATAGTTTTCTCTGTTACTTGTATTTTATTAAAATGTACTTAAGTGGTTAAATAGCTTGCACATGCCTAAAATACCACGTTCTCAAAATTCTAGGTTTTCAAAAAAAAACAAACTACATAGCCCATTTACCACATTTCTAGCTTACCAGATTCTCGTTGCAGCCAAATTACAAAATTGATTGCTTAAGGGTGATTTTTTGGTGGAATGTCTTATTTTGGACACAAGATAAGTACATAAGTGGCATTTTCGGCACAAGTGAAATTTAACTCTCATAATCAACATATTTGTTACCTATATTGTTCTGCTTTTAAACAAATGATAGGTATACCAATACATGGTAATGTTTAAGGTTAAATATATACGGTTACTTTACCTTTTTGTTGCTGAGATGATTTAAGGGACTTAGTCTACTGTAAACACTGTAATATACAGAGCAGCGTTGTGTAGCTCCTGCAACAATGTAGACAGTAGGTACAAGAGTCAAGTTCGTAATTTAAATGTTGCATTGTTGATCTTTTTTACGAAGCCATTTTCATCGTTTACCCTTTGTCTTTGGACTATACTCGTATCGTATTTTAAGAATAAAAAGATTTAACAAAACGCTTCCTATACTCGATTCTTTAAAATAAAACCAAACTTAGTGTCAGCTGTGTTATGAACGGTTCATTTATTGATTGTTATTTTCAGAACTTCACTAACTTTATTAAAATTGATTAGTGCAAGTTTTTTAAGTTGTAGCATAAGAATTTACTCGTAAAAAACCCACACTTACATATTACTTAACCTACACAAAGACGAATTCATATGAAAGGTATAACTTGCGGTTCACAATTATTTTTTAAGCATTTTTACGAACATTATTTGGATTAAATCCGTATAGACGTCACACAGCAAAAAACATACGTTGCCAATCTAAAACCATTTATATCAATTACGATGTAATATTAATAATCGAAAGTAAATATTTACAACACAAATTAAACGCACTAAGCTAAATAATACGAAAATCTTTTCCGTTCACGCCTAAATGACTAATGATCGGATTTGACAATGTATGGGAACCGAGCCAAATATAACAAAACCTCTGTATTTTTAACCTTAACTCTTTACGGTAAGGTTCAGACTTGGCGGTGCTTTACTGTATTATACACTGTGTACAATAATGGCAAGATATTAACAGTCAATTAGTCTTCATCTGTCGTTCTGTTTGTTTTTGTTGCGGTTTTAAATTGTAACTTTGTGTTCATGTCACTAAATCATGGTTAGATTAAAACTGTTATAAGTTGGTAACTATTTTGTTGTGATTAATGTTTTGGTTTGATAATTTGTCTTTAAGCTCAAGATAATGGACTTGTTATTACGATTTGTCGAGTGCTTTGTGCTTTTCTTTTTTGATAACTCGTAGGTCTTGTATTTAGTAAAAAGTGGAAAGCGGTCATATAAGTCAGAAAACCTACCGTGCCAATAATTCGTTTATTTTTGCATCAAAAAAAGTCTCAGTTTGACGATTTTTTTTATTGAAAAACGCTTTTCAATAACCACATGTTCAAAAATATAAAAGTGTAGATGCACTTCCACTGTCCATCAATTATAGAAAATTAGTTAAACTCAATTGAAGAAAAAAAATCCTGAATAATATTTACAGGGGTACTTTACCTATTCAGAGAAACACAAAAAATCGTACTTAGATGATATTTCTGTAAGTCTTGAAAACAGTTTATATATTTGTATTTTGTATCACGTAAGTCTGTCAATCAAAACTATTCTTACTCTTAATAAATAAAAATCAAAAACAAATAAACACAGTCAGTTTGCCTACAAACATTAAAATCTCCAATCGCCAGCGCCAGGTTCAACGCACGCGCAGCCACAATAGTGCACTCATTAGCAGTGCATTTGCATGCACTAATTATTGCGACACGAGCGCCCTCGACACTGTCGCTTGACGGAGACGATTTCAAGTTTAATATAGTATTTTTAAGTAAGCACATATTTTTAGTTGCAATACAATGAAAGTGGAAGCCAAATCTAGAGTGTGCAAGTATAGCAATGAAGAGTGGAAATGGATTATCAATGATCATTATTATAGCAATAGGACGTTCACTGTTGGATAGGTATTCCCCATAGACCTACCCATAGTTAATTTGATTGGAAAGTGGCCCCAAATCCACTGTGAAACCGTGGCTTTAACCAGATCTAGGTTCTAGGCTGCGCTTGTCTGTCCCGACCGGGGATCGAATCAGTGACTTTAAGCATTATAATGAGTGGGAGTAAAAAAAAAAAATGTCGTAAAATGTCATTGTGTCAGGTCCCGATTGAAAATACTAGTTTTTTTTTTATGAATTTTTGCGGTTTCTTGATAACGTTTACAAAAGAAAACGTAAATTAAGCATCAATGCCACATGTAGGTAATTAAATTATTAGGTACTTATATTTAGTAAAAAAATATTTTTTTGACACAAGTTTTTTTTTGTTTACTGGAAACAGACCGAACAAACTTGCACATAAGAACGTTGCAACTTTAATCAAAAACTTCTGCATATAAAGAGGGCAAAAATTGATATTATAACATACTATTGACTATATACGAGTATTCTCATTTCTTCTTTGTACCGCGTACTAATGTTAACAAATACATTGTCCTTAACCAGTATAGAAATAGTTTCGCAAAATGGAAGTTTCATAAGTTACGTTAATATATTGTACGGGTTACGGGACTTACGACAAAAGATATTATTTATCTGCGAGACTCAGAGCTATTTAATGTCCATTGCGTACGATAAACATCGTGCTCGCATGTAGGTTTTCTTGGTGCCGTCAATGTATTACCCATGTTGAAGGAATTATTTACAATTCGCCTTTAAGATTTAGTACAATTTTGTCGTCATCGGCAAATAGCTGCGGAGATTTTTATTTATCAAAAATATTATTATTTTGATGTTATCTAAAAGTGGCGGTAAAAAGTTGGTTACTATTTTGTTAAATTGGGGTAGGATTTTGAGTTTTTTTTACTGTGAGAGGAAGGTCATCTACATGATAGGCATTTGTGGCATTTATAGGCAGGTCATATAGCACGGAGAACATATGGCCGTTGGGACCGATGAGTTCTCGAATAGAGAGCGCGGACCAACGAGATGGAGGGATGACCTTAAAGCCGCGGGTTCACGGTGGATTCAAGCCGCTTCGAACCGAAGCAACTAGAGGACGATGGGGGAATGACGATGGTGATGATGAGGCATGTGTGCCATGGGATGAAACAGCCAACGTAAGCAAATTTTTTTTTTTATACTATATAGGCTTGCGTTTGGCCACAATCACGCCTGATGGAAAGCGAGGATGAAGCCTACGATGGAGCACGCTTGCCTAGTAAATGCTCATTCACCCTGGATTTGAAAGCGGCCAAATTGTAGTGTTCAGGAAACACAGTCGCAGGCAGGGAATTCCACTCTTTTGCTGTGCGGTTGATGAAAGAAGAGTGAAAGCGCTTTGTGCGGATTTTTGGAATACTGACAATGTAAGGGTGGAGACTCCGTCTACTTCTGGTCGACCTGTGCAAGAAAGGAGCAGGTGGAATAAGGTCGTGCGATTCCTGAAGAGTTCGGTTCAAATCACCTATCATAGTCCTAGTAACCTACCTATTATAGTAATTATTGTAAAGAAGATAATAATGGTTATATAAACACACAATGTAATAGCAGTTTAAATCCTTCAGCTTAGTTTACGTCGCGACGTGTGATATGAGGCAAAAGTGGACGCTTCAGGGCCCCATTTAGTGTACTTTGATCTCAACAACCGTGGGTCAGTCTCATGATTGGGCCTTTGCAACTCGTTACGGGCCTTACGACCCTAAGGTCTAACAATGTCAGACAGTGTAACATGATAGTTAGCATCTTTACATCCATACTAATATTATAAATGCGAAAGTGTGTTTGTATGTTTGTCCGTCTTTTACGCCGTAATGGAGCAGCGGATCGATGTGATTTTTGGCATGTAGATAGTTTATGGGCCCGAGAGTGAGATAGGCTACTTTTTATCCCGGAAAAATGCACAGTTCCCGAGGGAACAGCGCGCGATAACCGAATATCACGCGAGCGAAGCCGCGGGCAGAAGCTAGTAGTACATTATTCACTTCTCGCCTTCTGTCTGTATTCTTATTTACTATTATTTTTCTTGTCACTCGTTGCTATAGTTAAAGTCTCCTGAGTCACTTTTTAAACCGTAAATTTTAGGATTATAATTTGGAAAACATGTATATTTGTGGTAGTTTTAAGCCCCTTCTATAATTGGTCATCTAATAAGCAATGTTAGTATGGACACAACATTTCTTCTATTAAACTGTACTACTTTTATCCCCTCGCTGAGACGGGACAGAATAACAACAATATATATTTTTGTTGATTCACCCGTGTATGCGGGCCGTGTAATGGCGGTAGTATGGATACCGCCGTTACAGGGGGGTACCTTTTCTCTGCAGCTGACTGTACGTAAGCTTAGATCTTTTAAAGTAGGTACTTACGCAACATTTTTACGTATTTTTGATACAGTTTCTACCATCGGTTAAATGGATTTTCCGGCTACGAGTACATGTAGTTTTTGAGAATGGGAGCCCATAAAAGACCTTCTTTGTAATTTTATCGAAATATCTCACAAGTCTAAGTAATATTAATTACTAGCTTTAGCCCGCAGCTTCGCCCAAGCGGAATTTGGTTATCGCGCGCTGTTCCCTCGAATGCATTTTTCCCGGATAAAAAGTAGCCTATGTCACTCTCTGGCCCATGAACTATCTCTATGCCAAAAACCACGTC
The DNA here is from genome assembly GCA_037349165.1 of Choristoneura rosaceana. Lineage (NCBI taxonomy): Eukaryota > Metazoa > Arthropoda > Insecta > Lepidoptera > Tortricidae > Choristoneura > Choristoneura rosaceana. The sequence goes on along the minus strand of JAZBNJ010000012.1, from coordinate 9,408,895 downwards.
GATCCGTCGCTCCGTTTCGGCGTGAAAGACGGACAAACATACAAACACACACACTTTCGCATTAATAATATTAGTATGGATTGTAGCCGTATTCTAACTCATATTTTATGTTTTCCTGGTGACTTATTTATTTTATTTATTTATTTAAGGAGAGCAAACAGAAGTAAGAAGTACTTAAAACCAATAAATAAATTTGAGACTACACTGTACGGTATTAGGGGCGCAGAAATCATTTAGCACAATACCATTTACGAAACATTTCGCATGGAGCTAGGAGCCTATGCGGTAATAAAGCAGGCAATGAGGCGGCATTAGGATCCCCGGGTAATGCCGTGTAGTGCGGCCGATACGCTGTTGCGGTTTCTAAGCGCTGCCCTTGACGCATGGGTTAAGTCACGAGCTGAAGGGCTACTCCGAAACACAAAATTCGAAGTTCGTGTCGTGCGATCCCTCTCGCTCTCGTATTAAATAGAATAAGTGTCAGAGGGACCGCACGACACGAACTTCGAATTTTGTGTTTCGGAGTAGCCTTCTGTTTAACGTTTATTTGGACGCAAATGCACATTCATCGTCACTATCGTCTTATCAGGAATGGGGCGTCCAATGTGAATCCAAGGCTTTATACAGGTCATCTGTCCATCTTGTTGATGGACGTCCCACATACCATCATCAGCACCAATAGTAACACAACAAAGTGTATGTAAATATCTGATTCGATTGTATTTCTAGGGCCGGTAGGACATGTCAGATATTTTTGTACACTCCGTTGTGGCAGATAACAATGCAAGTGACTGTACCTACATTGTTCCTAAAAAAAAGTAAACCGAAAATAGTATGTCGGCTGAAAAATAATTTAGTAGGTTTAACAAATTATGAGAAGGAGTGAAGTGTCATCCATCTAGAAGGGACAGAATGGTGAGATGTGAAGACTGAATTAGCAAATGAATAGATTTGGGTTTAAACTAAACCCCCCCCCCCCCTAGCTACCTACGACTAAAAAACTAAAACTAAATCATACAAAAAATGCAAACTGGTTGCTTGTTAGTAGAAACTTATTCCATGGTAGTTTCAGTAATTGTTTTGGAACCAGATATAAAAAGTTATTTTTTATTTTTAGTTTAAGTTTAAGTCACACATTGTCACCGTTAATACCTACCGATGTGCTATAAAATTTCATTATAAACGAGACCACAGCTTTTACTGGATTAACCAACATAAATCATTTATTTTTAACTCGCACCAAAGAAGTCATTTTTGTGACGGTTTTCTTTTTAAAAACGTAACAAATTTCAACATGAAGAAAATAAATAAATCAATAAGTCATATCGATTGCACCCAATTGTATACACATGAAACTACCTATATTCATGCTCGCTACCGCTTATGCTTTAAACTAAACACGTAGTGAACCTGTATATTGGAAAATTGTCTAAATTATTGGTTGCTTTTGTAACGGCTCGCAGCGTGGGAAAACAAGAGGGTTTTCAGAGAAATTATAACTAAACAAGTACTAAGCTATACCTAAAGTTATAACGTGTTATTCGCGATTGTTGTAAATACTGTGTCAAGTAATTTGCAAGAAAAGATTGATATAATAATAGGTAATTCAGTTATTAATAGTTACTATTACTTAATTACTTTGATAAAGAGACTTTTAATTTTCATGAAAGTAATCTCTTCATTGTACAAAAGAAAAGAAACACAACACAATTGACAAACTTTGCGATACTTGTACAAAGGCGGATTTATCCATACAGTTAGTGTTAATAATCTTTATTGGTACAAATGAAATAAAAAATATCCTAAAAATAACTTAACTTAACTTAATAAAATAAAATAATTTGTTTTAGTTTTAGGTTCTATTTTTATTTTATGTAAGTTTTTTATTTTATGTAGGTAAGTTTAGTTAAGTTATTTTTAGGATATTTTTTATTTCATTTTCAATGCATTTTCAAATTTTCAATTACGAAGGTCCTGTGCATTAAGCGATAGTTCTGCACACACTTAATCGTGGGTAGCAGTTAGTATGTTCTTATAGGAAATTAAGTATTAAAAAAATGTGCAGTGATTATTAGGTCACTTTTTTGCTGTGGCGCGATGAGTCTACATTAATTCAAAAATAATAAAAATTGGGCCAAACATTACAAATAGTTTACGGGAAAATATAGGTTGCATTTACATTACGGCGCTCGGTTGATCGCTTCTACTTCGGCACTTACCATTTCTTGCAGGTCTAAACTACGTTAGGAATCAAACCCATCAAATACAATTAACACTGAGTAGACCGGGCCGGACGGCGTCCTAGCGCACTTTATAAGATGCCAAAGAAAGTTAGAACGTCTGCGCAGCACTAACATCACTTATAATTATTTGAATAGAATTAGGCGTAATGCATTACCGGCCCGGATAACACCGACATAGAAATACCGGCCCTGTATTTCGTGTACACGTCCATAGAAGCTCCTGTCAGTTTCTATGGCCGTGTACACAAAAAACAGAGCCGGTATTTCTATGACGGTGTTATCCGGGCCGGTTAAGACTATCACCCAATAGAATTTACTCAGCTTGGAGACCGGTCAGCTGTTCGCATATTCCGACAGCTACGTTCGGCTGCCGTCGAAGCTGCAGGGCTACTACGAAACTCGAAGCTCGTGTCGTGCGGTCCTTCTCGCTCTCGTATTAATTTGTATAAGTGTCAGAGGGACCACACGACACGAACTTCGAGTTTCGAGTTTCGTAGTACCTCTGCTGGTCGGCTCCTCACGCACTCCGTCGGCTGCGTTCGGCTGCCGTCACGTTCGATCGGCTCCATTCGGCCTCTGAAGGGCTACTCCGAAACATAGAATTCGAAGTTCGTGTCGTGCGGTCCCTCTGATACTTATACTATTTAATACGAGAGCGAGAGGGATCGCACGACACGAACTTCGAATTTTGTGTTTCGGAGTAGCTTTCCTGTCGCGTACCGTCGGATCCAGTGTCTGCCCGGTCTGCTCAGTGTGAATCGTACTTCATTGTTTTTGGAATGTGTTAAGATTTTGTTTTTCTTTCAAAAGAGGTATACCAAAAGGCGAAAAACTCCCATATTCATTAGGACGTTATTTCCGACGAAAAAAACGGAAGTGGTTCAGTGTAGAAAAAAATGCTTTTCAGTTTTTTCGGCACTTTAACTTTTATGTTAAAAAGTTTAATTTTTTTCGTTACTAATTCTTAGATATCTATATCACAAAATATAATAAGTAATTGACTTCCTCTTTGCCCGGATTCTACCATCTGATTTCCCTTCAATAGGGGAACGTGCTTATTTAGAGTGTGGCTCCAACTGAAATAATGCCTCCAGTTCCCACGATACACATGCGCGAGCCACTGCTGTATGCCGCTTGGGACCGATCTTTCAGTTTATGAAATGTTTGTGTACTTGCTTTATCCTGCTATAATAATGTCTTATTTTGATTTTTTTACAGGTTCTACTCTCAGATCGAATAAAAAGTAAAGATAGAGCGCTGCGAACAACGAAGTGAGGCCGGTCAAACTACACCAATCCGTGTGCTTACATAGTGGCACGCACACACTTGCAACCAAACTACACCAAAACGTTGTTACTTAGCAATGCATGAGTGTGCTCCACGAGAATGCGTTTCTAAGTAACAAGGTTTTGGTGTAGTTTGGTTGCAAGTGTGTGCGTGCCACTGTTTAAGCACACGGATTGGTGTAGTTTGACCGGCCTCACTTCGTTGTTCACAGCGCTCTATCTTTACTTTTTATTTGATCTGAGGTTCTACTAGGGAAAACAAATAATAATGTTCTTTTTTGAAAAAGAAATAGATCCATATAAAATGATCAAGATAGTTTAGTTCAACAGTTGGTAAATAAACAAAAGATGTTTGAATTATAAATACGTTATACTTTCATACGACAGCTACATCGTTTTATACATACATTTATGAGAAATATACACAGAGAATTACACTTTTTTTTAATTCAGTGCTGCCAAAAACTTCATAAGTCATTATTAAACTGCAATATTACTCATAAATATTTTTCTCCAAAAACAATCACAAAAAGCGAACTCTAAAAGTAAATTTCAAAAATCCATTAAGTCGCAAGTGAAGCATATCCAACCGGAGCTCGCATCGCGTGCGCAGCTATATTAGCTCATAATCGCTCATTGATTCGCCTTCCATTGTACCACTGATTGGGGGCTCTTTTTGGGAATTCCTTACAATGAGGAATGTACAGTCGAATTCATAAATAAGTATATGGTCGACCAAAAAAGTGCTTTACCAATTTTAATGACAGTTCCTACTTCAGAAATAAAAGAATAAGGTTCATTGTTATATTGGCTTGTGAGTAAAAAATAGATTTTAACGTTTTAAGCGCTCCAAATGACAAATACAAATGACCTTAGGGTAAACCAATTTCTTGGTTGACTGACATATCTAATGATAATAAATAATGTTTTTCCAGCGTAATTTGTAAGACATCTTCGTATGTATCTTGCTTTTTCAATGGGGAATGGATGGTCGATTTAAGACGTGAGTTATCCGTTACAATAATAATATAATTTAATATGAGTGAGTCTCACGGTAGTTTCATGATCAAAAATGGTTGAAAAATTTAGAAATATCTAATGTTGTTAAGTTTGAGGAGTATGATCTGTTTTAATAATTTGTTCATATAACAGGCCACACCTGGTATAATATTAGTAAGGAGGATATCTGACCAAACTTTACTTTAAGCTTGTAGATATTTTTCACTCTGTAGAAAGTCCACAAAAAGTAGCAGATGTCACGGAACAATTTGCAACAATTAATCTAGTCCTAAACAATGTGTACGGGAAAACGAAGCAACGCACAACTAGTAGGTATATTTCCAGCGTCTGGGGATCGAACCTGGGACCGCATGTTAGTCAGGTTACCTATCTATCTAGTTACTAGACTGTTTAGCACTACATTTATAACCCTGGAGGTATATCAAATCAATCAATCAATCAAATCAGCCCACATCCACCCACTGCTGGGTAAAGGCCTCTTCATTTTCACGCCACTTTGCCCGGTCCTGTGCTAGTCTCATCCACAGTTTACCAGCCGACTGCCAGGCGGTATAACCGCCAAATAATTGCTGAGTATGCATGAGCTGACTTACAGGGGCCATAACTTTTCTCTGCGATTAACTTTAAACGTGAGAAAAGTTAACAAAGTTGCAATGTGCTTTGTATAAAAAAGTTACCCGTGTTATGCTTTCTGCTCTTGTCCTGTAATTAAGTCATTATAAAGAATCTTTATATTTTTACAATAATCATCCATTCATTCAAAACAAATTGTTTTTTTTTTTACAGAAAAGAAAGCTAAATCAAGTGTGCGCCGTTTAGTAAATTTCACAAAAACTCATAAAGCTATTTCTGATATGCCTGAAGTAAATAAGTATGCAAAAGTACAAGGATGAGGATAGACGGATTAAATTATTTAATAAAGCAAATAAAACTCATAATAATAATATAATTAAAACTCTGGAATGAACTTGCTGCCTGCGGTATTTGGACTATAATTTTTTTTTAATATTTTCAAGTTTTATTTACGAATCACGAAACTAAATTAATTTATTTCAGTAGAACCTTTAACACTTAGAGTAGAAACTTTATACATATTATTATAACATTAATATAACAATAAACATAAAACTAAAATTCATAAAATAGTAAAAATAAATTAAACTAAACATTTACCTAAATAAAATTTTGAGATACATACTCAAAAATTAGATTCCGCGTCGATTAGTTGCTCGATATAACGCAACGCAACAGAAGGACAAGCAAACAAGCAACTTTCGCCTTTACATATATTATAACACAAGAATAGACACATTTTATTACCATTTGCAACTTGACATCTCAATATAACTCACTCATGCCCTGAAGCAAACAATAAAATAAATCAAACATAGATATAAAACTGTAACATGTGAATATAACATTTATATTGAAATGCCTAACTATAGGTACAGCCTTGACAAATAAAATAATTAAAGTAATAAAAGTATATTACGACCTATTTCAAATAGCCTTTACTCGCAATTATATGGCGGTTTCTTTGCGAGTCAAGGTTGAAGCACAGTTTTAGGATTTACCGCCATATTGGTTTGGGGTGCGTTTGTGTGAGGCGGGCCAAACGCGGCGTCTTAACCGCCCGTACAGAATCTCTTTTTACTGTAGCGGATTTTGGGGCAAAACGCGAGCAAAATTTTAATAGTTATTTGTTATGCAAGGCTGGAAAGTGACTGTTTGGCGCGAGTGCATAAATTGAAACCCGAGCAAGCGAAGGATTCTAGGATCTCGGATCTAGGACTCGCTTCGCTCGTGGTTCAAATGAAGAATCCTGAGCGCAGTCGAGGGTTTCAAAGGCACGAGACGCTAAACAACTTTACAGCCGAGCGAAACACACAATTTTTCACCTCACTACAGCGAGAAAATGACCAATGGAAGAAAAACTGTGCAATTAGTTTTAATAAGTCGGTTTTATTATCCACTTATCAAACATTTTTAGTATCATAAAGGTATAATAGTATTTACAATCCAAATTGATATAACGGTATTACAGTGGGTACGTACATAGTACATACAGTTACTATTTTGAAAAGGATTGCATGGCATAAGTATCGAGGTGTACTAAAAATTAAAAGGAAAATTACAAAATAAATGTTTAATAATAAGAATAAAATAACAGATTAATTAACAAATTTAAGTACTTCAATAAATGTATGACGAACTTTCTTTGTGAACACGTCAATATTCAACCTTTTCTTCCTCAACCTCGTATCTACCCGAATTGTATACAGCAAATAAACACTCTATTGTACTTAACATAAAGATTATTCTATAACAATTTTGCGGCCAGATACGAGGTTGTGAAACTAAGCGGTCGATGTATTTTCAAGGGGGCAGCCGTTCACGATGACGTTCGAATTTCAAAAACTCTTTCCAGCCTAGAGGATAAAAAGCTACTTTCCACGCAGATTTCGAAGGATAAAGAAAGCATAATCGAGCTAGTGAGGTGAAAAAAATAGTGATTTATATAATTATAATATTGTTTTTTTTTTTAGTACTGTAATCGGGCATATTAGGCAAAGCAGGGGGCGACACTAGCGCAAACCTCTATGACAATGTCAGTTCTCTTAGGTTCTTTTTATATTTTGTCGCTATGACAGATCATGACTAAAGAGTATTATTACACCTATAGAAATCATAATACAATTTTATTAGTAATAAAATAACATGACATTTATATCGATAGTAAACAACAGAGCTATACTAAAATAAAATAAAATAATATGATATTATAGCATTTATGATACTCAAAAAAATGTTTACGGTTTTGTGCTAGTGCTGCACTCTATTGGCAGAAAATTGCAGTAATGTTCCCTATTAGTGAATAAATGATTTTGAGGATAAAAATATATAAATTGTTCATAGTAAAATATTTCTTTAATTAATAAAATAAAATAAAATACTTATTAGTCTCTTATTATATTTCTTTTAATATACATATTAAGTTCCCTTGGATTCGTTTCTTGGATGGATTTGAAATGAAATACAGTCGCCACAAAATTATTTATCATAAAAAGTACATCAAAGTTACTAAACACATTGTACAACATAGTTATAGAGCGAAATATATTAAAGTATAGAATAACAAAACAGCTTTTTGTAAACTTTTATCTTTAGTTTATTTAAATTTTACTAAAGAAACCATGTGTTTCCTATTTTAAACATAAAGCTACCGTACTCACTCATATTAAATATATTTTTCGGTGAGTTATCCGAAAAATATATTTAACTGGCTTATGCCCGCGGCTCCGCCCGCGTGGTATTCGGTAATCGCGTGTTGTTCCCCGGGAACTGTGCATTTTTCCGGAATAAAAAGTAGCCTTTGTCACTCTCGGGCCCATAAACTATCTCTATGCCAAAAATCACGTCAATCCGTAGCTCCGTTACGGCATGAAAGACGGACAAACACACAAACACACTTTCTCATTTATAATATTGGTATGGATATCATGTGTAGGAAACGATTTCGAAAATAAACGCAGCATGTAAAACGCCGAGTGAAGTTGAACCTGAAAACATTTATTGATCCATTTAATGTAATGGCTTGTGATAATGGCGATGCTATGCCAATGCTCCGATTCGAATAAACGCATAACTAATTTTAATGTACCCACCAGGTTTATACGATTTCATTGTTATGGAATTTTAATTAAGTTATGTGTGGTCATTTATTTTTCGTGCCAAAAATGTCTTTGCTAAAAAAACTTTTACGGAGATATTTTAGTCGTAGTAACCAAGATATAAGGGATAAGTCGTGGTAAGACTAGTGGTTTGACCTATATACTCAGTGAGCTTCTACATACGATAGTAACATATAATATCACTAGCTTTTGCCCGCGGCTCCGCCCGCGCGGTATTCGGTTATCGCGCGCTGTTCCCTCGGGAACTGTGCATTTTTCCGGGATAAAAAGTAGCCTATGTCACTCTCGGGCCCATAAACTATCTCTATGCCAAAAATCACGTCGATCCGTCGCTTCGTTACGGCGTGAAAGAGGGACAAACATACAAACATACAAACACACAAACATTCAAACACACAAACACACTTTCGCATTTATAATATTAGTATGGATTGTATATACTCGTATGGCCTCTTAAGCCGAGGATCGTGGATTCGAACCTGGGTATTTAGAAATTTATGCGCGAAATTATGTTTGAAATTTCCTATGAGCTTTACAATGAAGGTAAAAATTGTGAGAAAACTAACTGGATCCCGTAGGATCTTTGGCCCAAGCCCTCTTATTCTGAGACGAGGCGTACGCCCTGCAGTGAGGATAACTGCTAAAATATTCAGGAATAATTTTAATACTGTAATGGTCATGACGATGAATCAAAGCAAAACCATGTTCATTTTAAATTTTTTTATGTAGAAAAGACACTATAGGTGTACATACACATAATATTATGTTAGAAGAAGTTACACCGTGACTTAAGTTCGTATCGACACAAGTATCGCGCGTTGATGTTTTTTCCTTAGCAATGCGCACGCGCTTATATTTTGCTTACTCAACAAATTAATTGTGTGAACAAAGTCGTTGGTCATATTTCGTTGGACAGGTCTGATTGAAATAAATTACCAAGGTTTTTTTAAATGAGTGTATAGTATTTTGAGTTAGCTCCAATCGACGTTTTTACAAAAAAAAATGTTCTTAAAAAAGAAGTTTTTTAAGAGAATTAAAAAATTACGACCAATTTCAAGGTTCCAAATGAAGTCTTACAAAAATAACGTTATTTGATTGTTTCTGTTAAAATAAGGATATTAGGTTGTATATAAAAAAAATATTTATTTATAGTATATATTTTTTGAAGAACACCAATATATATTTTTTTAAATCATTCAGAATAATCTACACGTCATAATTTGTACGAAAAATTAATGCGACATAAAAAAAATCACCTGTCATCGCATTTATTTTTAAACGCAATCTGTCCAACTGTTTCGGTCGCACAATTAATTTGTTGAGTAATAGAGCCTGTTAACCGGCTTTTGATAAATTGCTTCAAAATGTTTTTTTTTAATCCACGTGTATGTTGATGGATTTGTTTATTCGTCGGCATTCTGTTACCGTGGGAATTGGAATAAATCTTATAGTATTTCTGCATTTGAAGGTAAAATCGAAGCTATTTGGCAGCCCAGTGACGTATAGCGCAAAGCAGAGCTACGGAACCTTTTTCCTGCGAGCTCTCTAAAAAATATTTTTATCATCACTATAATATAGGTCCCATAGACCTCCAGTTGCTTCGGTTGGAAGCGGTCGGCTTCAACGCCCATCAGCATTAAACTGTTACCAACTCGACGACTAAGTGTGATAAGCCAACACACACACATACAAAAATCATGCCTGTATTCCTAAATGGGATAGGCAGAGCACACAAAACGTTACGACTTCGGAGCCACTTTTAGCAATTTTAGGTTTCAAATTTGAAAGACGGTACAATAACTACGACGGGACGGTGGGTTTGACATGTACAAATTATGATGTAGTTTTATACTGAATGAATAAATAATCTAATCTAACAGTGGCAAGTTTCTAGCCTGTTCCCTACGGTTTACCTTAATCTATATCATTTGTCGCCTCTTACGAGATCCACGGAAGAAATGGAAGAGGTGTAATTCTAACCCGACACCACACGGGTATACGGGTGATAAGCCAACACTTTTCAAAAATAGCAGAGTATTCCCCTTTAAAAGCTTCTTTAAAAACTCTGTATTCTCCTCTTGAGTAGCTCCTTCATTGAGAACTTTTGGCTTAGAGGGTACCCCTCACTATGCAACAGTTTTGTAACTAGAACTTTTGCTGATTATTAAAGGAATTCTTTGCTTTAGGTTCGACCAAGGCAAGTCAACGAAAGGCGCGAGCAAGCTCCGACGCGACCTCATCAACGCAGAGATCGCCAATCTGCGCGACCTGCTGCCGCTGCCGCCGTCCACGCGGCAGAGGCTCTCGCAGCTTCAGCTCATGGCGCTCGTCTGCGTCTATGTGAGGAAGAGCAACTATTTTCAACAAGGTATGTAAAATGTTCTAATGTTTATTTGGGTACAAACGTTACAATATGGCTAATTACAAATGGAATCTTAGATAATACAAAAGTTATCACAGGAAAAAAATAAAAGGTTGGTGATTTCTGAAATATGTAATTTTTTTGGACAAATGGGTTGAAGATATCTGAAATCATATTTAAATATTTTGTAAAAAAAGGTTGTCGGCACCTGGAGTCCAATAAGGTGTATTGAAACTAATTTAGATTATTTAAACAATAAAAACTTACGCACACTAGCGTTTTTGGCGGCAATTTCTTAGTAGGCGGCGAGCACGCTACATATGTAGTCAATGGTCCCAGCCTATAACACTAGGCCAACACGGATGCAGTCTTCGCGATTATTTGCCGCCTGCGTGCCGCAGCGGTGACGTCGCTTAACGATTTTGACCATACATTATACATACATACATTTCCTCTCATCCACTTAAAGGTTAAGTGGTAGAGATCCCTTAAAGGGGTAAGTCCGCCTTTGTACAAGTATCTCAAAGCATGTCAATTGTGTTTTATTTCTTTTCTTTTGTACAATAAAGAATTTTCATACATACCTTACCGTGGTAGCACGCAAGCGGTAAATAACCGCATGCACGTCGCGATCACGCTCCGCCGCAAAACCGCCGCGAAACGCTAGTGTGCACGAGCCCTAAAGCCCTAACTTACATATCAGCACAAACACTTAACAATTAAACGCTATGTACGTAACATCGCAAGGCGTAACCGGCGCAAAGCGTTACTGGCGTAAAGCGTTGACGCGCTGACAGCGGCGCGGGTGTTTCGTCACGCTCAGTTAGTTGCGATTTGCCCTTATCAAATGAATGACGACTGGGATGAATAATCGTATTCGTAGATGGGTAGTTCTATTACAACCAGCATCAGTAGTAGATGAGCGGTTACGGTGCTAAAATGCCAACACACGACTTTACTGCGAAGGTAATAAGAGTGTTTAGATAATTTTAATTTTAATTTTGTGGGTGTATTTTTCCACCGAAACCACCACAAGCTGTTTCAGACCCAATAAAAAAGTCCGGAGTTCCAGCAAAATAGATGATATCGGCCATTTAAGTTGGCTGTATACGACTTGTACCAACATTTCCATTGCCACTTAACTTTTTAAAAAGTTCGAGACTTGACAATAATTTTATTGAATTTTTATGCGATGTGCGATGTGTTGCTATGGTCACAATCGTTAATTTGGGACCCATTTCGTAAAAAAATCCTTTGAATTGTCATACAAAATGACAGATATTTGATCTTAAGTGGATCCCAATTAACGATCGTGACTGTACCTACAGAACCTCCTACCCCTACCCTATTGTCCTACCCTGAATCTAAGTGTTTATATTATAAGTTTTTTGTACTGCTTTATGGTGTGCAATAAAGAATATTTGTATTGTATTGTATTGTAACCGCAAAAATTTTAACACATGAATAACATGTCCCAAACAGTAATATAAACATCAGAAAACTTTATCCGTCATATTTTAATCTCCCATTCAAAACAATAGGCAATTAATAGGCTGATTGGTCCATTGGAATGCCTACCGTTACGGCTGTTCACGCATTACTGCAAGGTCGTGCACGCTTGTGCAAAACATATTGTCGAAATTCTTTGGGTTACGAAAATAATGCGTTTTGCGGAAATCGTACAGTGTGCCTTTAGGCCTATAATGTACTATTGTTGGGCAAAGGCGTCGCATGTTTCTGCCCATCTATTTGAAAAGCGTTCGAATAAAAACTTTACTTTGCCTATAGTCAAAATACCGCAAACGGGACTTATCACGCTATTTTTACACAAGTAATATTTACCTCGTCCTTGTTGTCTACTCGTGACCACGGCAACTACAACGTTGCCGAAACATCGAGGTAAATATTACTTGTGTAAAAATAGCGTGATAAGTCCCGTTTGTAGTATTTTGACTATGAGTGAGAATCACGAAAGTTTAAAACGTTTACTTTGCCTATTTAATAAAATCTAAGTCCGCCTACCGCCTATCGCTAAGCACAATGAGCTTACATATATTACATTTTTTTTGACATAAAAAGTTCATTTGTATTAAAAAAATGGCGTAGTAGACTAGTGGTCTAAGATACAAACTTAAATCGAACTTCACCGGTCTGATAATATAATGAAACGTATTTTATAATAAACTTAGTATATTTCTAATATATTTGCTAATATACTGAAGAACGGTGAAGTTCGACTTAAGTTCGTACCTTCTACTACAATTGGTGATAGTGGTGACTGAGATTTTCGATGTAAAAAAATATTATAAGAAAGCTTGAACACGCGATAAGAATGCGCTTAATTCTTAAACTAATTGAATATGAATTTTTGAGAAATAATAGTCATCCCATTTCTGTACACTTTCATGAATGTCCTGTCCAAAATCTACACCAGAATTTATTCCTTTGATTGTTCTTAGCAATCATGATTCATCAATACATACCGCGAATCTGTGCCCACAAATTACATAACCCCCGTTCCCACGATCCCAAACAGTTAGCCGGCTACTGTTTCAAGAAAAAAAGGTTCCATTTTGATATGAAAATTAGAGAAAATTAGCAAGAGCTACCGGCTGATGGTTATTGGGCCTAATGGTGCCTGGAGGCCGTGTCACGCCCGCCACGCACGCCCGGCCGAAGGGTTACATGGCGACGGGCTAAAACGTTTAAAATAACAGTTAGTATTGTTTTTAGTATAGTATAGTATTTATTTATTTGCCAGAATTATGGTACATGAAGATTTTTTTTTGTTTGTTTGCATGCATTTGTTAGCTTCACCTTGTCAATGTAACTTTCCATTTAAGTAAAGTCCTACCCGTCTCGTGTAATGTATGTACTCTGTGTAGAGGTGCAGGCTGAAAATCAGCGCGGTGACGCATAGTCCTCACCGCACATGCTGAGCCTGAACCTTTTGCCACATATGTAGCTGAGCATATATGTACTTCTCACAAATATGTTTTTTTCTATGGGCAATAAATGTTTTTATTATTATTATTATTATTATTCTTAACTTTAAAAAAAAACGTTATTTGAAGAATTTTATTTGCTTTGTGTGGTCGATGATCCCGTTAATGATCAAAAAATAACACGCTGGAAGCTTCAAAATAACGATTGGCTGATAATCATTCTATGCTAGACACTTTTCTTTGCACTAAATTTACTGGTGTATTTTTGTTTAATATGAATATAAATGATATAAATATGTAATTCAGTTTTGATTTGACTAAAGTAAAACATGGTTATTTGCTAATGAAACGTTATAAATTCAATATATTTTAGTAGCATTGTTTGTTTTATTATAAAAATCGTTCTTTACTAAGGTATATCAAAAGATTATTTATTACACAATTGCACTAAAATTATATCGTTAACTGTGTAAAATTGGTAATAACTCAAGTTCTATACAATTATTTTTATAAGCGCTACAATAAATTCACGAAATAAATAAAGAAATACAATGCATAGATTTCATAACCAAACAAAGTGTTGGGGATTGTTTAAATTATTTTCATGCAGGCTAAGCCTGACTAAGGTCATCAATTTGAATACAATACTAAATAACGAATAGGGTTGTCAAAAATTATATTACAAATCATTACAAAAATTACAATTTATGAAACCAGTACTCAATTAAACAACAAAAGTCGGATATCATTTATACGTAAAAATAAACATAACATTATTTCATTAAAATGTTTTCAAAGATTTTATTGCAACGGCCTTGTCAAACTTTGGTTTACTTATCATTAATAACATATCTGAGACGCGGAACGTAAACGAAAGATATAAACACAGAACAAATGATTTGTGAATGAAAGATTTAATGTTCGACGGATTATTGTTGGATGCTTAAAAATAATTAAATTATATTACGGCAACTTAGTCAAATATATGTCTGCACAGGAAAGTTGCCTCATTCATAATATTTTATTTATTCATTACCTATACAAGGATCTATTTATCCGTTGTCTAAAATATACGAAGTATGTCTGCAGAGCCTACTTTTCCTTCTTTGAATTTAGAGTAAGAAATATAATTTGACCCATTACATTATTGTATAATTGCCTAAATTGATTAATTAATGAAATAATAAGGAGCACTGTAATTAGCTGTTTATTAACCACAAAAAATTTCCACTTTAATTGTTTCAAAAATCCAAATGGCAATAAAAAGGTGATAACATTAATAATATCCCGCTTTGATACAAAGTATGAGTAATTTTTATTCCAAAACGCGTCCATTTTGCCTTTTGCATTTTGAGGTTACATGGAGCGCCATGTAACCCTTTCACAATGCATTTCGCGAACATTCCCGGGGACTACCGCCTTCCCCGTATCGCACGATAGGGACGATCGTGAGAATCGCGCCGACGGCCATTTGAATAAATCGAACTCATTGGGAAAATGACGAATTGGAATTTGCTTCGTGTTACGATATTGGCTTTGTGTTCTAGCTGACCCATGGTTTTTGTTTAGATATTTTTAAGGTTGTATTTTCGTTTCCTCTATGTTTTAAGAACACGTGCACACTTGACTATAAATAAATAAAATAAACAATAATAAATATCATGTGACACTTGACACCAATTGACCTAGTCCCACACTAAGCAAAGCTTGTACTATGGGTACTAATAAAGCTTTTTATTTGCTAAACAGTACCTGATACATTCTGCAGAGACTATGCCGTTGGCAGTACTAATAAATAATAGCCATTCCTTTTTTAATTATTTAATTGAGCAGGATCCTTTTATGTGATTTTTATTCGTACGAGTACTTTTAATTCAGATTTTCAAGTTTTGTTTTTAAATAAATTTATTTATATAGTTATTTTTTTTCGCTGCAAAAAAGAGAACATTGAATATTTTATTTTCTTAAATTAAATCTTAAATTATAATTTTGGAAAAAATATGGTTTTTCCTACTCAAAATTGGAGCACGATCGATTCTGATAGTTCAAAAAAGTATCCACAGGACAAAAAAAAGACAAATTATCTCAAAAGAGTCCTAGCTCAGTTTGATGGCGGCCTTGTGGCAGGCGCTGGGGTTCCCTTGAAATCTGGATCGTATATTACCTATTGCTTACCTTAGAAAATCTCTATGTATATAACTGCATGTGTTTTCTGTACTATGTGTTGGTGGGCAATAATGAGTTATTGTATTATATATTGTAAAGAACATAACCCCAAATTCCATTCTTGAACATCTCAACATAATTATTATGGGACCAAAAATAACAATATCCAATACCTCAAAACGCGCCACTAAACGACCTGTGAAACAAATTTATAATTGCACTTTCATCCCCAACCACCCATTACGCTCTTTACTACCCATTATTTCACAACACATTTGTATGTTGGATCCAATGTTGGTGCACAAATAATCGCGTAAATGCTGGTATTACTCACATATGCGGCGAATTAGTGCTCACGCATAGCCTCGCGCTCTCAACAATTTTTGCATACCACCCTGGGAACTATTGGGACGATAATTAACTTGTAACTGGAATATTGCGGTGTATTTTGCGTAATTTGAGACGGTAGGTATTGCAAATTTTAGTGTCATTTTTGTGGCAACTTGGAGGGTACAGTCAAAGAAATGGAATCGCGTGCCAGGGTTGAAACTTATATATGCTACTGACATCACATTGACATCTAGATTACTATTTGGAGTCTTTTTGTACTTTTTTATTTCAACTCCAAATTTTTTGTTTCTTTTACGTTCATCCCGTGAAAGTCTATATTTTTCACACGAAAACACAAGCCGAAACATGGATGCACAGAAAAACCATAAAAATAGACCAGCGCTGGGAATCGAACCCAGGTCCTCAGCATTCCGTACTGCGTGCTATTCCCCTACACCACCGCTGGACAGGAGACTAGACACGAATTTTTCCTATGCACCAATATTTCAACTTGCATTCTTTTCATAGTCACTTTATCAACGACACTAACGCCATCTATGAACAAGTTCTCAACGAGAAACATTTTTCACACCCTTCGGAACTATCCGTTTACCAGGGACAAGAGATGTCACATTGACATGCCATACATTTGCTAAAGAAATCATAGTGAAATTGATTATGAAAAGGTCCCACCCTAGTACGTGATTCAGTTTTAAAAAGGTTATTATAATAAAAACATTACAATATGGCGAGGTTTTTTATATGGTCAGCCTTTACATTTAATTTAAAAACAGGTAATATTATCTATGAACATAGATAAAACACCGGTAGCCTTTACCTAATAGTGTCATTTAAAGTAAGCGATAAGGTTTATTGCTACGCTAAAACTCGTATCAATTACTTTGATGTTTTGATTGAGTATCGCGTCCAATCTCCCAGAAGGTTCCTCGAGAACAACTTAATGAATGTTAAAAGTTAATAAAAGGTCCTAGAACTATTATGTATTAAAGGCATTTCTATATACCGTTGTTGGTACCCTGAGTTTATCTTTCCAATTTCAACAAAATTGTCCAATGACCTAAAAAAAAACTTTGCTCACCCGCGACCTTATGATAGCTAAGATAATGCATGATATGCGTGTTCATGCAGTTCCTCCACCTTCACACTATAAGAACACACACAAAAATGAGCTCTGGTTGAGTTCCAAATGCGTTAGTGTATTGTGGTGGTGGTGATAGATGGTTTGTGTGAATTGTGTCTGTTCTCTGTTCTTACACTGTGGAGGTGTAGGAACTATGAGCAGGCATATCTTGCATAAACTTAGCTATCTTAAGGTCGCGGGTGAGCAAAGAAATTCTTTTAGTTCATTGATATACAAATATACCTCCGCAAAGTAACGCCTGATTCCATAAATTACAAAATTGTCGTTACGATTTTTTTTTAAATCACGTAACAACCTACACAATTTTCATGATGCTAAATCAAGTTTTTCACCAACTGTATAGTCCTGGATTTGTCAATTAGACCGTATAGGCCGCGACCTAGTGGCGGCAGCGTCCTACGAAAGTACATGGGACAGCGGAAATAAAATGGCCTTCACTCGTAAAAGATATAAATCCACCGCTGACTGTACTGTGAAGTTTCTTATATCTTATGTTCATTCCAAACCTAGATTGTTCTTTGCGAAAAACAGTAGTAACAAAAAGTGAAATTTTAGGTTAGAAACTTAAAGCGGTAAAGATGAACAGGCATTAGATCTATAGATCGTGACATGCGCGCGCGTCGTATCATTACGCGAGCTACACTTAGCGCCATTATAGGCGGCGCGTCGTTCGTTTAGCCTGCAATTAGGTGGAAGTGTTAGTTTTAAATCTATTTCTGTTTGTGACGACCTTCAAGGAAGGTAGAATATAACCCTATTTAAAAACTATAGTTGTCAAAACAGTAATAAGTATTTAGAGACAAACGTTGGACAAACGAGTGCTGTAAAACTTTTTAAAACATTCATAAGGCGAATTTTTTGTCTTTTTTGTGTCTTTTATGTCTTTTTGTACATACATAATTTTAATTTTACAGCGCATTGGTTTTTTAACGGTGACCCTTTCATTTTTTTTTTACTAATTAACAAATAATAATAAATAGGGGGTTAGTCATGGAAGATTTGGATTTTGATTTTTTTTTTAATTGAACTGTGGTAAACAATCCATAATTTTCGACTTCTAAACTCACTTTTTGTCTGGCCCCAACTGGTAGTTTGTCGACTGGTAGAGATCCCTTAAAGGGATGACTCCGCCTTAGTATAAGTATCTCAAAGTTTGTCGATTGTATTTTGTTTCTTTTCTATTGTACAATAAAGAGCTTACATACATGCATACAATCTTGAACTGTCTATACCTTAAATAAAGATTTCTTTTATTAATTACTAGTACATTATGAAACCATAGCAATAAGAGTGTATATGTCCCATGTAGATATAATTTCCATAATTATTTATCCTTATTCTCGTGCTTAGCGCTGACCGGTTCGGCGCCTGGCGACAATGCTAGTTACACGCTTACCCGCCATACAGTTTTATATATTTAACCCAAAATGAATTTTATTGCCTGTTAGACAAGCTCTATTTTTATAACTTGCTGTGTATTGTATTTGTAAATGAACGTACCTGAGTGTGAGCGCTCACGAACAATCATTACTTTTGTACACTAGATACTTACTTATTTACTATTTTCATTTTTTATTTTTATTTTTTTTTATAAACTAATTACTCATTAAGTGACATGTAACATTTCTTTTGAGTAAATAAATGTCTTTAACCAGATAATTAATTTCAGGTAATGTAAGATATTCACAAAATTATTCTAATTATAAATGAAACCGCCTAGCTCACCTGAAAACCATGAGATTTGACATTTCGGAGACCTCACGCTACACTAAAGCCTCTAGCGGCGAATTCATACGCCCGCATTGTTACCTTGTCACTATTTTATAAAAGTTTTTTTACGTGAAAAGACAATTTTTAGGTTGTCTTATTTTTAATGCTAAGTTAAACTAATTGTATACTCGTCAAAGGCAAAGGTTTCGCATTTATATCCATTATTAGTAGTATGAGCTTTACCCACAAACGCCTTTTCCAGTATTTATCACCATGACCTGACTGCACTAATGCAATTTATTAGCATCGTTCGATCAGTTAAGTTAGAATAAAATCACTATAAACAATGCAATCGTAAGAGTAAGTATTCTCAAACAACATTATTTTACTCTAAAGGTAATAATTATCACATAAACATAAGAGTCTGGGTTGAATATGCTTCAGGCAGTTACAAGTTACATACCTGTTCAATAGATTTTCTGTTAAAGCCAATTGGCATGAGATAAATCATCGGGATAAAGCTTAGATATGTTGCTATCGAAAGTAATCTACGTGAATGTAATTTGAACGTAACTGAACCAAACATTTAGGTTGTTCTTTTATCGTCTCCTTTCTATGCTTAGTTTTTTTTTTTGCATTAAAAAATAAGGTAAGCGATCTTAAGATGTCTTTTTATTTAAAAAAAACTTTTAAAAAATAAGTCACGGCGAATATGTAACAATCAGCAAGGAAATATGATCATTTACTTGCTTTTGGTATTACAAATATTAGTTATTATTTTTTTGAAGAAGTTTTTCGTTAAAAAGAGTCTTCAAGATTGTTTACCCTTTTTCTTTTTTTTATGGAAGGGCAGCGATTTTCCTTTTTTTATGGAATAGAGGGAAAACGAGCAAACAGATCGCCTGATGGCAAGCGATTACCGTCGCCCATAGACACCTGCAACACCAGAAGAGTCACAAGTGCGTTGCCGGCCTTTTAGGTAGGAGTAGTTTTACCGAAAGTTATGTTTTATCAAATACTATTATGTATTACGTCCATTATTATTTTTAAACTGTATTTATTTTGACATGTTCCCATTTTTCTATGCATGCTAAGTTCCATGTTCCTTCCTACACGGTGATTTTTAATCGGTTATTTATTTGTATCTTTCTTGCATAAGATTGACAAACTCTGTGCATTTTAAGGTCACTTATCCACCAAATCCTATGATGTACTGCATATCATTAGATAAGTGTATACCACACCTGTCACCCACAAGCGACCAAGTAATTTTCTGCCTTATTTTAAATTCAAATAAATGCTAATGTGACACGGCACCACGCTCTAATTGGATTATAGTATCTACATAGGTACTAATTATGTATGTACATTGTAGTTTATAAATACATATGCATGTATTAGTGTTAACTTGGAGATAAAGGCTGTTACTCTGTTACATTATGAATTTTGTTAAAATTTTAATAAAATTCTGTGAAATCACTAAATTCCTATGAGAATTGGATGTAGTTATGCAAACAGGAACCAACCTACACCTCCCCCCAAAATTGAAATTAGAAACCCGTAGTAGTTTCCCACAACTCTCAAGATGTCAGTCCACCTGGTGGGAGGCCTGCCAACTCTTCGTCTTCCGATTCGTGGTCACCACACGAGAACTTTTCTTCCCCAACGGTTATCTGTTGTTCATCGAGCGATGTGGCCCGCCCATTGCCACTTCAACTGGCATATTTTTCCAGCTATGTCGGTCGTAAAGTAATAATTATTTAATCATATTTAGGGGCGGTTTTACCATCCATTGATTAGTGTTAACTGACGGTTAAACGTGATACCGTCTCCGTCTATTCGAACAAAACAAATAATATTTAACCGTCAGTCAACACTAATGAATGGATGGTGAAACAGCCCCTTCATGTTTCATATTAATGAAATATTTTATTTATATTTTACTTAGTGCATTCGGCAGTCATTCTTATTTAGACGACCAGATGGCCTAGTGGTCAGAGAACCTGACTACGAAGCTCGGTTCGATTTCCGTGTCGGTGCAGATATTTCTACGAAAAATACGAATGTTTGTTCTCGGGTATTGAGTGTTTAATAGATATTTAAGTATGTATCTATAACACAAGCTTACTTTGGGACTAGGTCAATTGGTGTGAATTATCCCATGATATTTATATTTATATATTTTATATTCGTACTATTGATTTATTTATCCCTGCCCTTTTTCCTTTTTGCCTTTGCCCGGCAATGGGACACTATACATACAGGCTACTTAAAAATAGCACGCTAGGATTTAGGTATAAGGTTAGTGTTGCTTTTTGTCCAAACTTTTATTTCGACATTGTAAACCTAGTCGCAGTAGGGTTTAGGTCAAGGCCTGGCGTCCGATAGGTCTTATTTATACCACTGATACACGCCTCACTGGGATTTATTACACTGAGTCCGCTGTTATTACCTGTTTTGCTATTAAATTATCTATATATCAACGTTATTGCGAACAGGTGTAACGTTTGTTGGTGTGTGTTATGTCGGCTTGTAGATTGTATGAATGTAGTTTGGTATAAAATAAAGGAGGGGACAGATTTAATTTCACTTGTTGATAAGGTTGACGTTATTGGTACCTCTAATCATGCGAAAGTGTGTTTGTGTGTTTGTCCGTCTTTCACGCCGTAACGGAGCGACGGATCGACGTGATTTTTGGCAAAGGGATAGTTTATGGGCTCAAGTGTGACATAGGCTACTTTTATCCCAAAAAAATGCACCAGCGCGCGATAACCGAATACAACGCGGGCGGAGCCGCGGGTAAGAGTGAAATATAGTACCTAGTTATTATTTTCGTAATGAATCATTAAATTACAAAAGAATAATAATATAAACAGCACAATAAAATACTAGCCACCATTAAGGCTACAGCTAATAACAAATATAGCTACAAACTAAAATTATAAGGCAGTTTATCCTCCGGCATTGCAATGGCATTACCATAATCCGCGGTATACATACAATGCATATTATGCATATTACTCATACAGTAAAACCATTAAATACTAGCTTTTGCCCGCGACTTTGCTCGCGCAGTATTAAGCAGTTTAAGGGAACCATACATTATTTAGGAATGAAAAAGTAGCCTATATATTAATCCAAAGTATATTTTACCTGTATGCCAAATTTCATGCAAATCCGTTCAGTAGTTTTGTGTCAAAGAGTAACAATCATCTTCCATCCATCCATACAAACTTTCGCGTTCATAATATTAGTACGACAAGAAGTAAGAAGTAAGATTCTAAAAATCATTATTTTGGGTTCTATTACAGCGCTAATATAGACCCCTAGTAACAGTTTTTTTTTTTTTTCCAATGTACAGATAGATTAACTTTTTCTGTTCCGTATTGCTTCACTAATATTGAACGTTCATCTACCGTCTGTAGGGATCACGAACGGATCTCTATTGTATCCCATAAAATTTGAACTCCGATTTTAACAATCCATAACGTTATTCATCATAATTTTTGCAAGTCATATTATCTTAAGTCATAATTTTAAACAGCATAAACTGGAGTTCCGATTTTCGCAGGTCATAATTATTCTTAGTCATAAAATTGGTTAGTCAAAACTTCCGATGTCCATATCGTATGCCATTCCATAATTTTAAAGGCAATAAACTATTTTAGTATAATTGTTATAAGGTCTATTTTCACAGGTCATAATGATTGATAGCCACCTGATAAGTTTAGTCATAACATTTAACGTCATAATGCTAAATTCAATAATAACACTTATAATAATTATAAGAAGATTGGTATTCAATTATCTATTATTGTTTCCTTTCGCTTCTGTAGAGGTAGCAATTCTAATTTAACCTACTCTTCTGACAGCGGTACCCTTCTGGACGGGTCGTAGTTCTAATCTAGTCTAATCTATCTCTCTCGTAGCAATTTTCTTGTGTAGGAGTCGTAGTTCTAAGCTAACTAAACTTATTTTGAGTTTCTTAATCCATAGCGTTTCCGGGCTGCTATAAAAAAAATACCTAACGTCGAAGGCTAAGGCGGGAGCTACGCTCCGCTTCGCTACCGCCTTAGCCTTCTAAACCTAACCTATCCGAGTCGCTTCTGCTCCGAACCGTCTTGCTCGCTCGCTTCGCTCGCTCGCACAAATTATACAAGTTTCTTGTGTAAAAGTCGTAGTTCTGAGCTATCAAGCAAGCAATCCGGGCGAACCTTACGCTAGGTCCTACCGCCTGCAAAAATAAGACCAGCGCTGGGAATGTATGCCTGGAAATGTTTCTGAGTATTTATCTTTATGCCTATCAATGTTATGGATTTGGTTTTTTAGACCTAGGCACTTTAGGGATTAAAACAATATGAGTAATAACCGTTAGTACGGTGAAATGTATGGCTTAAACTATTTCTGAATAATTATTGTTATTTCTTTGAACGTTATGGATAAAAATGTATAACTTTTGTGATTATAGAATTTAATATTATATGCCATTAATATTAGAGCTAGTACGCATTATACTGAACAAAAATTATGACTAGTGATGTTTATGTTTATAAATTATATGGATATAAATTTCTGACCATCGAAATTCGGAACAAAAAATGTATGGAAAACAAAGGGATCCCATCACGAACATCTTTGGCCTAATGTACATCCCACCTTTGGGCACTGGCCCAATATGAATCAGAAAATGGTCCATGAAAACGTTCACTTCTCTTTATATTTTGTCATCCGTGGTTTCTTTACGGTTTGTGCTAGTGTCGCCCCCTGCGTAGAGCTTTGCCCTCGCTTTGCCTAAAATGCCCTATCCTGTCAATTTATCTGTCAATAATAATACTCATTCGTTGGCCAACTATATGAAGCCTATAAGTTCACCTTTATCAACATTCATGTAGTCGCATTACTAATCCTCTCTCATTAAAAAATCTATTTCTAAAACCTCTTTCGTAACTATACCAATCTGTCCATTATACTTCGTGATGTGTAGGTCAGACCTAAATAGTAACGTTATTCTTTCGCAAACCGTACATAAAACATTAAGAAACCAAACATCAGTTTTCTCAACCAATATTGAATCATCTACGTATACTGCTCTAATACAGTACCAAGACGAATTCGATACATTTCTAGTTTTATTGGGCTGGTGTACTACTTTATGTAACTAACGACCATATTGCAATATTCTTAATTAAATTAATTGTCAGCGAGTCCACTCATGGCCTGTTCCAACAACAATTAACTCCTTGAGTAAGGTCGGAAATAATTATTTTTTCATATCGATACATACAATCGATTACGACACGATTGCGATTAGATACAATAACCGATTCGAATTGTTGAGAGATGTTAAACGTTATTAATTTAATTGTGTACACGTTAGTTGGCTTTGTACGTACCTATGTGCCAAATAATTCAATTGAATCGTTAGCAATATGTTTAATTATTACTGCGACTGTAGAGGTATAGGTACAAGTAGAGGTTCTATTGTTTCAAATTTAATATGTTACCAGCTTTTGCCCGACGTCTATGCCCGCGTGGTATTCAGTTATCACGCGCTGTTCCCTCGGGAACTGTGCATTTTTCGGGATAAAAAATAGCGTATGTCACTCTCTGGTCCATAAACTATCTCTATGGCAAAAACCACGTCGATCCGTCGCTCTGTTTCGACGTGAAAGACGTACAAACATACAAACACACACTTTCACATTTTTAATATTAGTATTGAATGACTGGCATTAATTCTCGAGGCTGTGATTTGATGAACTAGTAGGTATAATTAGAACTCCTCTTTGTACAGTCTGGTGTAAAAATATGAACTTATTCACAGACTCCTATTTCGACGCCATAAGGCCGTAGTAACATATTTTTGAGTGGTTCGAATAGATCCTTATTTTTGCACTTAACTATACGATGCACTGAAAAACTCCGAAACAATATTGATTATATGCACTTATTCATCCACTACCTTTGAACTGCCTCAAAAGTAATGTTGGCTTTAAGAAGATCTAATAAATAAAATTCTCGGGTCCATAACCATACTCCTCCGAAACAGCTTGACCGATTTTTATGATTTTTTTGTGTAGGTATATTGTAATTCTGGGAATAAGACGTAAGCTATTTTTCATTCCCCTGAGTGTTAAGAGTGGCCAACCAGTTTTGGACAATACAAAATATTTTTTTTTTATGGTATAAGATTAAAAAACATACGACCCTAAATTTTCACTTTTCTACCACCAACCTCAATTTTTTATTACGATACTTTAATACATACGTACGTACTTTAATAATTTTCAACCCTTGATGATCAAATTCAAATTCATTTATTTCGTCAACATAGGTATATACAATTAGGTGATAAATGTGCCTGTCAGCGTAGGAAAATTAGGGAATCACAGTATAATAAATATGTGCAAATTGAACATAACAATAAAAAAAAAAAAAAACAAATTAAATGTCACAAAATGAACAAATATGATCGATACCCAATCAATTATTACTCGATCAGTTAGCCAACTATTTTTCATATTCATTAGTAATAAGGGTGGTCCACCCCAAAATTATTTGTTAAAATAAAGATAAAGAAAACTCAATGAATCAAAAAAATGTGTTTGGTGTTTTATTATTTTTATAAGCCGTCGTTCACAGCGCTCCATTCCTCTTTCATCTATAGACCACATCCCCACACAATAAGTTAGTTATTTTTTTACTTCACTGCCAAAATAATGTTACAAATAATTTATATGGCAAAACAACATTTACTGGGTCAACTAGTACATTGTATAAAATATTGATGACCCAATTAGCGTATCAAATCACAAAAAAAGATTAAACCGAATTCTGGGTTGGAAAAAACGTAAAAGTTATTATTGTAACGACTGTTATCTCTAATGAATCGTTAATAAAATTATCAAATAAACACAATATCTGGACAATAATTTAATAACATGCAAACAATCGATTATTCTTAAAGCAACGACGACACAAATAAAGGGAAATACATCTGTTTTTCGTCCTCGAAATAAGATTTGAAAGCAACCCGTCTTTATCAATTTGAGTAGACGTGGGATCTAAAATTAGGAAATCTAAACTATTAATAAGATTTCTAATTTGTACCTTACACTAAATCCGGCTTTGATGATGACTGGCCAAATGTCTTACTGTTTACTTCACTTCACTATCATTTTTATTTATCTCGGTCTCCACAACCATAACAATGTAGGTGGGTATCTTATCTCTTCTTTAAATAGACTTGTGCTTGATATGAGCTAAATTATTTACGCAACTAACTAGACGTAAATATTTTATTTTATTCGGTTTTTTCTTTGTGCAGTACACAGCGGGTCCATATCGGCTCGCATACTTAACAAAAGTCCGAATGTAATTTTTGTCAGAATGGTCGTTTGTCATAACTCTTTCTTCTCTGAATCCAATGATTGTTAAGAACTCTTAAAAAATAAACCTAACCTAACCTATAGTTTTCTATAGGATGAACATTTAAAATTTTTAGAAAAATTTAAGGTCTCAGTGCGAAAAAAAATCGGACAAACGATGATTCGGACAAAAAATACGGTATAACTAGAAAAGAGTATGTGAACTTTGGCGCTCCCGTATACAGCAAGTACGGCAAAAATTTTACTACACGGAAAACATATTATGAAAGGCTTGCTATAATAACTTTCTTTTGGGCTCTGCCGCGGTGGTTATGTTAGAGTTGCAACAAAACACGGGACGCCGTAAAAATTGCAGCATTAAAACTTTAGTGATTTTTGAGTTTATTATAATAATACTTAAATTTTCCAAAGCAAAGACGACATAAAAGTCATATTCATTTACTTTTCTTCCTTGAAACAAGATTTAAAGGCAAACCGCCCTTGACAATTTGTATGAAGCCGGACTTAGGATCCGGAATTGGAATCTTTAAGCTATTCTTAGATGGAGCCACTGTAAATTCACTTAAGACCGCTGCCAAACCAGCCATGGACTGCATCAATCCAAGCCGTTCTCCAATACATGCCCGAGGTCCTTCACCAAACGGCATAAACACATGATTCGTTATATCGTTCACGTTATCTGGATGAAATCTATCAGGATTGAATTCTTCGGGATTTTTAAAATACTTTTCATCAATTTGGAGTGCCTGGCTGGGAATGATAATAGAAACATCTTTGTCTATTGTAAGATCTGTACCTGGGAACGTGTATTCTTTAGCTGCACTTCTAATGAGCAAACCTACGGAAGGAAACTTACGCATGCTCTCGTTAAAAGCCATGTTTAAGTACTTCATCTCTCGTACAGCTTCAAAACAAAGTTTGTTATCATACCTACTAAGAACCTCGTCAATTTCATCTTGACATTTTTTCTGGATTTCAGGATGGTATGCCAGTTCGTGCAGTGTGTAACTAGTAGTTGATGATGATGTTTCAAATCCAGCAACGAAGAATATAAACACTTGTGAAGCTATTATTTCATCATCCAGCTCGAGTTCTGCCATTTGTGGTGTACCGTCTGGGTTCTTATGCTCAATCGACTCACCAACCATTTTTCCTTTTTGTTGTAAATCGATCATTAAATCTATGAAATCATTTCTGCTAGACGGCTTGTAATGTCTTTCTTTCATAATTTTTCTAACTAAATACAAAAGCGGCTCTTCGATTTCTGCAGAAAATGGTTTTATAAAAGTAAATAATTTTGGTGCTATAATTTTGAGGATGTTTACGATAATTTCTCTGAAACCGGGTGTCATTATACGTTTTCCTAGTTGACGAAAGGACGAATCTTCATCATTCATTGAATTAGCATCTATACCGAAGGCACATGTGCCTATAAAGTCGGTGGCAAAACGAGCCATTAGCTCACGAACGTCGACCTCTTTTCCACTCTCGGCTGCTTCAGCAGCAATACTCTTCAAGTCCTCAGCTTTCTCCACGATCAGGGGGAACATAGCCTTTAGTTTCCCAGAAGTGAACGCCGGCGTTAGTCTTTGCCGCAGAAGCTTCCATACGTCTCCATCAGCCATGAACAGGTTCATTAACATTTTATGTTTTTCTTTAAGCATGTTCAATCCTCTAGGATAGAAGCAATGAAAGTCTGTTATTAGCACATGCTTAATCAATTCGGGGTCCCTCAAAATTAAAGATTTGCCTTGACCCATGTAGAACCCCACGTATTTCTCTTCGGGATAACTTCTGTATAGTTCGGTGAAGAAATCCGTCATTGATTTTCTTTGGAGGAAAACGCTCATCATACTCCCAAAGAAAGGCACTGGCTTGGAGTATTTCACTCCTTTATCTTCCCAATATTTGTAACTTCGTGTACCGTACAAGTACGCCAAATATACTAAAAGTACACTCAACACAATATACAGAACCATGATGATTTTTGGTAAAATTATCTAATCGAGAAACTGAACTCGAATGTGGTGCTAACGATATTATACTTTGCCTAATATTGCCGATAGTATCCTATATTTTTAAAACAATTTGTTTTTGATTCGCACCTCACTGTCACACACGTGTAACAACAATGATTTGACAAATGTGATGGTCACTGTATATATTGTGATTACATCCTGTTCCAGCTGTATCACTATCGTCATTAGAGTTCCGTGGTTCTAATAATAAATCCTTCTAGTTTTGTCATGTATCCTTCAACGACTACTGGGCTAACTAGAAAGCTGAAATTTTCATGGGTAAATATGTATAATTATAATATAAATCAGACGGACAAAATGGTGGTGCAATATTTTAGACTTTCGCGGTCATTATTAATTTTATTTTAACTTCTTCACTCTACTGACTGTTAGCTTGCAAGTTTTGAAAAAAAAACTCACAATGATCATGACGAATTTAAAAGAGAAATTGCCACAACTTAGTAAGAATTACTACTTAGTTACCGAGTTTTTGCCCATCAAGACTAAATGTTATTATAATAATATTGAACATTTGCCGCAAACTCGTACACGATATGGAACCCTACTTTGTGCGTAGACTAACACGCACTTGGCATCTTGTTTTTTATCTCTGTTTCTACAATAAAGGCGAGCATCTTATCTGTTCTTTAAATATACATTAGGTATTTAGTTAGTATGCTTGATATAAAGTGAATGACGAAATTTGCCAAAGAAATGACAATCTATAATTTGTTATTAGTCATAATAATATTATTATGCGGTTTGATTAAAAAAAAACTTTTTAAGATTTTTCATTCGGAGGCAGTTTGTAGTTAGTTAGTTTAATAGACCTCTAGATGTATTCATATCACAATGTAGGTAAATTAGGTTACTTTGTCACTAAAATTTGGACACTTCGCAAAAATCCAATAAGTAAATAGGTAACTGAAGCAAAATATTGCTGAAAATGGTTTAGCAGGCTAAGGAAGGACATACAATACAATACAAATATTCTTTAGTGAACACCAAAAACAGTACAGAGACATCACAAAAATAAAAAAATCAGGTAGACAAAAGGCCATAGGACATGTGGCCCCTGCAAGGAATAGTTGAACTGTAAATGTCAATGGTTTGTCGCCTCATAACTAGTAGGTAATTACTTCAACTTTTAGCCCTCTATCTTGAACTTTTTTTTTTTTTTTTTTTCCAAACTAGTTTTTCTCCTAATCCATAGCAGCTAAAGCGTCGAAACAAAATTTCAGCTACGTGGTTTGAGTGGGATTGTTACTCAACATAAATATCGTTGTCACATGGTGAAATGGGGGTCTGATATAGGTTCACAGTCGGGTCAAAACAGGAATTTATAATAAATCACTTCTGTCGTGACTTGTCAAATTTTCGCCGATTGTTTGTTTCCATCCCAGCCTATATACGTCTCACTGCTGGGCACAGGCCTCCTCTCAGAACAAGAGGGCTTGGGCCATAGTTCCCACGCGAACCCAGTGCGGATTGGGAATTGTTTGCTTACAGGTTGTTTACGTTAATTACAGTTTATCGACTGTTAGCAATAGATAACGATTGACGAAGTCGGTTGATAAGTAACGTCGATCAGTACGTAAAACTTACGAAAGTAACGAAATAAACTCGTTTTAATGAAATTATTAAATTAATTTTATCCATTGAAATATTTTTGTCGTTTTTAGGGTTCCGTACCCAAAGGGTGCCAACGGGACCCTATTACTGAGACTCCGCTGTCTGTCTGTCTGTCCGTCTGTCACAGGGCTCTATCTCTTAAGCCGTAATTGCCGAGGCACTTGAAATTTTCATAGATTATGTATTACAGTGGCCGCTACAACAACAAATACTAAAAATAAAATAAAGCTACAAATTAAAGGGGGTCCTCATACAAGAAACGTGTTTCATTCAGCGGTTTTTGGCTTTGATGAATTATACCTGTAGATTCACAATCGCGCGCCCAAATATGTCCGAACCAAATGAGCGCCAGTTTGAATCACTGGCCTAAAATCACTGGTTCAGATCACCGTCGATAGGTCGATCGGTAGGAAGATAGTAGGTAGATAGGTTGGTAGAATGCTCGCCTGCCACTTTGGTAAAACTGGCCTTCTTTTTTCTCAGTACGTTGTTGTCAAGTGTCAAGCGTTGTGGAGTTTTGCCGCTAGCGAAATTCGCCCGTAATAGAGTAAAGACTAGGTTCAAATTTCGTCTCGTATTATTTTAATTATTTTTTGTGAGATGATTTTATTTGTCACGCAAACAAATCAATAGTTCTGACATTCTTTGAAGGGGATTTTGTTTGGCAATGTGCGTCCTGGTTTAAATGTCATTGGTTTTTGGTTACTAGACTGCCAAGATGATGGCCCTCAGTTGCTAGGGGCAACGCGAGTGACCTGTTTAACTACTTATTAATTTGCGATTTTATTAGTGCTATTTTAAAAAACCTTCGATAGTATAATAATAGTCTCTAAGACCGTGGTTTATTTTTTTGTGCAGCATTAAGACTAAATAACAATTTATGATCCACCAACCTCCGACTCACACTACACGCACTGCACGTCGTCCGAAATTACCGCGTTCAGCAACTTTTTTTTCTGCTGTGGTGGCGCATGGCAAGAGTCTAAAGCGCTATTCAGCCGGGCGACAGCCAAAGAGGATGAGAATTAAAAATTAATATTTATTCAAAATACTTAATAATAATATATTTTTTTATTGTTATAACTGTGTAGTTTACATATGTACAGTTTGAGGCCTCCTAGTAGGTAAGTAGTTTACCTGTAGCAGGAGACCCCGCTCTTCCAAAAAGTAGAACATTGTTTTATATAATACTTGCGCCTAGTGCTTACATTTTGGTGATATGTTTTTATTAACTTGTAATGTAACTACTTACGTTTGTTCGGGTGGAATTAATATTTCAACTTAAATTTGAAGTGGATATCTTGAACCGATTGAGCTGAAATTTTGCATGCATGTATAAATCCGATGACAATGCAATATTATTATGACGTAGAGCTGATCTGATGATGAAGTTAGATGTTGGCCAAAGGAACTCTGTAATAAAACGACATGACTGCAACAATTTTGGTCTCATTTGATTCGTCTTGACGACTACCTGCTTTGGTAACCAGGGACAAAAAGTACCGCCAGCAAAAAAGCTTGTATTAGATTTTTTTAGAAAAAATATTACTGAACTATTTGTTTTTAAAACATTGTACGGAGGTGCGGGACCCTTCATGCGCGAGTCGCTCGCACTCGCACTTGACCGATTTTTTTTAATTGAACTCGGTAATTGTTCAATCTGAACATCTGATTGTTATAAATCTGCAGTGTCGTCCTTGTACTATCATTAAAAAACCTATTGTACTTGTATGAATGCATTTTTTTTATAAAAAATATGTACGTCAATTGAGTCTTCATTCGCAGTGTGACACTATTGACCTTTATTCCAAGTAACATACCTTCAACTCAAATCTCACTTTCAATTGTTTTAATAAAAAATACTTATTAGTTTCGAAACAAAAGGTCACCTCGACCGATAAGTGTTGATGATTTCATCAATAACTTGTATTGTATGGATGGACTTGAATGATTTATGATGATTAAATTTTGTACTGATGGTTTTTGCCATATTTATACAATAGGTACAGTCAGCTGCAGAGAAAGGGTAAGTATGGATACTGCCGTTACAAGAGGGTACCTTTTCTCTGCAGCTGACTGTACCTAACACGTAGAAAGGGTTTGTTTAAGTATTAAAGAAGTTACAGTCAGTCAGTCAGTTGAGTCAGATCATATTTGACATTTTGAAATATGCCAAATTCAGATTAAAAAAATACTATTTTTTTATGCTATCCCTATCCGTAGTTTTGTTAATGTAGTCTCGTTCCTTAATTCTTTTTATTATTAATCAGAAACAAGAATAAGATTAACTCATTCAATTAAAATAACACAATTTTATAAAAATAAACGTATTCAGTATTCAGTATTTTATTGCAACACCTTTTACAGAAGATGTAAAAAATTATAATTATTATTATTAATTATTATTATTGACGTATTTACCTTTATAACGATTTTTACTAACCTTTGACAGCATCGTTGAAAAAAATTGATTGCTACTCTTCTAAACATAAAAAAATCTTATTAGATTCATTTTGACAAATCACATCACAGCTAGTACTGCCATTCGGCGAATACCAAATTAAAATTGATGACTCAATCTTGCAGATGTTACTAAATAATTATGAAGGCTTCGTTCATAATAAAAAAACAAATTTTTCATCCATGTATAATATTAGTATGAAATTTCTGATGATATCTGAACGATGACAGCTAATTTGGATAAATAAGGATGATGTATGTCAAAAGTTATTGATTTATTTAAATTATTACCAGTCTGTTATTTGATATAATTAAATTATTTTTAAAAGCCGTGGTGGCCTAGTGGTTTGACCTATCGCCTCTTAAGCAGAGGGTCGTGGGTTCAAATCCCGGCTCGCACCTCTGAGTTTTTCGAAATTCATGTGCGCAATTTACCACGAGCTTTGCGGTGAAGGAAAACATCGTGAGGAAACCTGCACATACCTGCGAAGCAATTCAATGGTGCGTGTGAAGTTCCCAATCCGCACTGGGCCCGCGTGGGAACTATGGCCCAAGCCCTCTCATTCCGAGAGGAGGCCTGTGCCTAGCAGTGGGACGTATATAGGCTGAGATGATGATGATGATGAAATTATTTTTAAAAAGTTTTGGCCTAGTGACATATCTATTCTGTCACGTCTCTGTTAAATTGTCATGTTGTCATTGGTTTTTAATCAACTTTAAAGTAAGGAGTACAATATGATTGCTTAAGTTCTTTAACTGCCATCATATATATTTTTGTCCGCTCTACAGAAGTACAAAAGGGAATCAGACTGATGAAGACGTTCATGAATACTAACTGCTTTAGTTGAAATCCAACGCCTTTTATCTAATACTTGGATGTTTGCAAACGCAATCGCCAAATCGCCATCTCTTTTCCCCATATTTATATATAGTTTAACTAAAAAAATGGGAAACTATTATGATCCTAAGGTTAGACCCATGCGTCTATTTCAAACGAATTTTAGCACGTTGCTTGTACACAACGTCTTAAATGACATCCGTCCTACGCTGGACTTGCCGATCCGCGCTCTCCATCCGAGAACTTTCCGGCCCCAACGGCTATCTATACCGTCTGATATATGGCCTGTCCTTAATGAAGATAAATAAGTATATCAATATTTCAGTTAGCCATCTCTCAACATTCAACGACATATTTTTGCCTGGTTCACTGATGTCTAACTAAAACATTTTTTACAAATGATTGGTTTCACACGTTTCACATATGTTTCATTTCGTCAAATCCACTTTATTCTGAAACTGTAAATGTTACAGGATTTTTACAAAACTAACGTAATGTGACCTATAGCACTCTACACAATGGTCTTGAAATAAATCCAAAATACATACTTCACAGTCTCAGAATAAAATACATTTGATCAAATAAAACATTTGCGAAAGGCGCCAATTCCAAAAAAAAAATTTGACGAATGCACGGATACATGTTCGCCATTCAAAATGTATCTTTCCATAACTTATCCACTGTTATCTAAACGCGTTAGCTACCCACTGATTACAAGCTCGCACTACCGCAATTTTGTTGTGATTCATAACTCATTATTTCCACTTACTGAATGCCTTTAATTACATCTCCGAAAGAGTAACGCGGCCTCTAGTTTCACTTTTCAACACCTATTTAGTGTTGCAATGGGCGAAGCTTTCGTTATGATTAAGCTAGTTATATGCTCGCGAGTTTGCTTATGTATAAAGAAATACATGTAGGTACATTTTGTAGTGAAGGAAATTTTAATTCGAATAAATCTGAGTTTACTAACAGATTACGATTAATTCAAAAGGACTAATTAAGAAGTTACTTGACTTCTGCGTATCTGATAATAATGTTTGTTCGGTGGTTATCTATTCGTTATTATTGACCAGGGGGCACCTTCATGTAATACGAAAATATCGTCATTACGACTGACCTTAGATACACGAGTAAGAAAAAAATGCACGTACGCCTTCTCCCATAATCAAGATTTCCTTTGACTATGCTTTTATTAGAATAAAATAACTATAAACTAACTACCAATATTAGTTCTCCAAATTATCTACTTTATCTTCATATCTATATTTATTTATGGAAGCCATATCACACGAGTTACGATGCGATAACATTATAATAGTTGTATTCTCACTAAGATACATTTATTATAAACGAATTACTGTTAGAGTACCTAATTTAAACCGATGAAAGTACGAATTCCGCTAATTTTGTAATTTTTTGCTATTATATTTATTATTTCGTGAAAGATAGACAGGAACTACAATTTCATATTACAATCCCCGCAATGGGCAGATAAGCCCATACATCAGTCGCCGTCGTTACTCTATCTAATTTCTAATCTTACAACTTAATTAATAACCACTTGTTGAAATCGATTTTAAACTTGATTTATAAATCGAATGACCTGTATTTATGCAGCCAATCGGTTCGAATATATCGTATCGATTAAAAACTCGCACCAATCGCTTCTTTTGATGATTTGTTGTGACTTAAGTTATCAGATTTTCTATAAAAACTTCACACGTAGTTAAGTTTCAAACGAAATGTCAAGGGAATTGTACGGATAATTATAACGTTGTATTTAATTTTGTTTTAACTTCCTTAGCACTTATAAAAATAATTAATATAACTCTAACTTGTAATTTACTAAAAATTTACGACGCTTTTAACATGTGTAAAGGAAATCCACTTTGAATTTTTAATGATGAAGATGATAAAATTTAGCTATAATTATGTTGTTTTGAAATTGATAATGTCAATTACAATGTTATTCGGGCTGTAATTATGTAGTGTGTCTTAATCATCAGAAGATATTATATATTTTAAGGTAAGTAAATACGCTATTTTAACAGTTTCTATTAAGTAAATCAAAAAATGTAAAGCAAACTTTATTCTCTGTCTTTTCATAATCAATGTCCTCATTGCCTTTCAGAGAACTTTCTTTCACAAGATAGAAAAATCATCAAAATCTAGAAGAAAGAATACATGAATTTTAAATAATTAAATTTAATTTAATTAAATATTTTATTTGTTTGTAACACATTACTTACCTAATAATTTTTTTGCATTCACTCAATAAAAACTTGACTTAAGATGACTAAAGAACGAACCCCAAAATCAGAGTTCCTCACCATAATATGTATAAACTAACGGATTCGAATTCGGGTCCCGTTCATCTGACATGATTAAACAACTTGACATATGTTTAAACGATTTAGTGAAATAATAACATACCGACATAATTATAGTGCGCAGTGAAACTAATCTCCCTTTTATCAACACTAGGAGCATGGTGTAGTTTCGGGACCATATCATTTTTAATTCGAATTATTTAGACACGTTTGAAACTTTTTACTAATATTTAATTCGTCATTGTGCAAACCATCAAAAACAGGAAAGAGTTTGAAAAGGACAGGTTCTGGTACAATGTAGGTTCTGTTCAATAATGCAAGCACATGAGGTGACTGCTCAAGGGCAATAAGAAAGCAATGCTTAGGATATATTATAAATGAATATTTAGTGTATCATATGAAACCATATTTAACAGTTAACCAACTTCAAAAAAGATGAGGTTTTTAACAGTCTAGGGAAGTTCTTTTTTTTTGTTTTTGAAGTTATTGTCTACATACCACTCAAAAGTAAAATTCTTTCAAGACGGATTTGTTCCTAAAATTAACGTAGGTAATTTTCATTATTTGTTGGTATATCTAGTTTATTAACTATTTACCAACAAATAATGAAAAAATATTATAAATAATCACACATATATTTTACAACTATACAAATGTCTGCCAATTTTTTTTAAGTCATATCTACCATGATTATGACATTGACATAATTAAAAAATACGCAATTTTAATACCACGACTGCTAAAGGGAGTAACCCAACTTATTTTAATAAAGTCTCTATTCTAAGGCCCCTAACTCCTGGCCTATAAGTTACTGCTGTCAATCCTACTGCTAATGTACCTAATGGCTGCTCCACACGCGCTAACGTGTTACCATGACAAGCTAATTTGGTTGACCCGTGTGAAACTTTAATTGCGGCTAGCTGACAGCTGGACAGTGTGAAGATGACCTTAGAGTTACGAAATTGAGTGTTTTTCGTGATTTTGTAATTGATCGGGGAATACAAACAATTTTGCGTAGTTGTTATTGTAATAGGCATAAATAAACGACTGTCAATTGTCAGCAGTTTTTAAATTACGGTACGGTTAAAAATGCCTATCATAAGCTTTTATGTTCAACTTGCAATATTGCGCATATTATTATAGCTCTCTCTCCTCCTGGCCGATTTCGGCTACAGCGACTACTAAAACTACCTATTGGACGAGAGGGCTAAGGTTGTTCGCCCGTTCATGTGCCCTTAAATGACTGCAATAGCCAATTTTATATTAGCCAATTTGCGCATATATAAGTTGCTTTTAAATCTTGGAAATTGATTTTTTCCCACTTACCTATAGTGATCGAATTCAGTTGATATTCGGTACCCATGTTTAAAATACAGTCAGCTTGGATTTATTAAAAATTACAATTAAAAATATGTTAGGTAAATAATTCTAGTTGGCCGGTCTAAGTAGGTACTTATCATCTTCATCAGGCATCTTCCAAATCAAATTTCGTCCACTATTTTCGTAGGATTGGCTTGATATATGCACATAAAAATCACATTAAAATCAATAAAAATTACAGTTAACTATAAAAACTTGTATCAACAAAAACGTAACTCTTGGAGCATTTTTCAAGGCATCGAAAAGATTGAACATTTTCAGACTGTAATTACTTTAACTTATTCTGAGATGAGACATTATTCCGACCGAGATGACCCATTTTATATCACGATGAAATTAAACTGACTCTTAAAAACTTTTTGTGTTATTAAAATGTATCCAAACCTATTTGAATAAACTCCAAATGAAATTAAAGTCAACTAGCGTGCTATTTATACGCACCTAAGCCTTCCCAACTTTAAGAGACACGGAGAGGTCCCTACTTATGCAAATCCTATAGGCAATTACTATAAAAGAAATTGTTCTAGGCTCTCACGAGCACTTAACTCTACGTCGTGCGAGCCCTTTTCGGGATAGGTCTTAAATAAGACTATTGTCTGTCAGTCCGTCGGTCTGTAATTGTGAGAGCATGTGTGAACGGATCGGCTTTGGCTTTAAATTTAATGAGTTCATGTGTGAGTTTGTGGCCTAGTTTGTGAGTGTAACGGTTGGAGGTTGAAGCGAGATGGCTAGCGTCTTTCATACTTAACTATAAATTCAGCGACATTTTGCAAAAGATTTAAAGTATAGATATTTCTGTCTATTTCTTACACCCTATAATCAATTGTAATCTATGGAAATACTATTAGCCAAAACTTAAGTATGGCAACGGTTGTGTACACTAAGTAAATAAATGAGAAGGTCGCATTTGAAAATATAAATACCTACCTATAAGTTTTTTCACTCTTTAGATCATAGATTGTCTAAATAAAATATCACTCCACGCCGTTGAAGCAGCATTTCCACCAATAATATGCCAGGATATGTTGCTAGGGATGTGTTTTTCATTAACCAATAGAAACCCTTCATTTACACATCCTCGCACAGCACATCTGGTGGAAACAGCTGAGCGGAGCTAGGCGAAACATGAAGCGCTTCTATTGGTTAATGAAAAACATATTCCTCGCAACACATCCTCGCACATCTCTGGTGGAAATCTGCGGCGACACATGCTGAGTGGACTCCTTTTTGAGGCCACAGTCAACACTGTAATAGCTATTAATATACTTACCTACTATTAAATTAAGTAATCCTGTAAAAAATGTTGTTGCATTGTGTGTTTCAAATAAATCTCTCTTTATTTTTTCTTTATTTCTTCTTTCAAATACTGCTCATAACTATCTAGGTATTACTCATCATTGTCCGTTTTTCAGTCTGCCTTAAAAACAGATTTTACTAGATAGTATCACAGCACCAAGCTTCTGTTCAAAGGGCAGACATTTGTCCCAGACCAATGGAATTTTATACCTCATTGTCTCGAATTCCCATAGCGCACAGAATTCCTACCCGGCCTGTTTATTTGGCAGTCATGTTTATGTTATTACCGATGTTCGAATTCACGGAATTCGACGTTTGTTATCGCTTCCGAAAGGTAAATGCTGTTGCAGAATGGTGTTCTACTGAATAATAGATTAGGTTAATGAAGTAGTAATGCAAAGCGAAGGTTCAAATAACCTTCATAGTAGGTATATCAATCTTCTAGGGCCTATATTTGCCGATATTAGCACGGTATGAATATTGAACAGTATAGCTTCCACAAACAATTTGATAGAAATTCAAATCATTTATTTGCTTTACAAAATACCGTATTACCTAGTTAAATTAATCTTAAACTTAGACTTAGCTAATAAAAATTGAAGATCACGAAATAAACATTAAGATAATTAGAAAGGGCTAGTTTTCGAAAAAAAGTCGGTCACTTATTTTAATTTTCACTAAAGGACATTACTTTTTATCTTATTATTATTAGGTAGTTTCATGATCAAAAATTTTTATCTTGTCAATTAAACAAAAAAAAAATATGAAAATATCGCCAGTTATGGTTCCGCGCGATGTCACGGCGTGACGTCGGAGCCCCCTCTACCTTCCACCTTTGTATTTTTGTATTTGATTGACAAAAGAAAAATAAAACGTGTCCAAATATTTTTGAACATAATTGGCGGGCTATATAGTTTTTATTTTTAACCCATGAAAGTACCCAAATGCTAAGAATAAGAATAAGAATAAGAAATATTTATTTGCTCGAATACGGTAACATACAGATTTTATGAATTTTATTAGGCCAAGCGTACTCAACCTGCAAGCAGGTGTGCAAATTATCAATAACAAAACAATGTCCAATTTTTACCATTCAAAAATTAAATAACAATACAATAAATCATTTTAACATAAAGAATACTATTGAATTAAAAATATTATTATTAAATTATTATTAAACATTAATTATTAATTTGTCACATATTCACCAATACTGTAGAAGCTACTATTATATACTATTTTATTTAGTTCTGTGGTCAAAGAACTTTTCAAGTTCAATGGAAATAATACCAGATATAATTACCAAATTAAACTTAAGACAAGTACCGTCAGCCAAATATGTGGTCTATGCACCCTAAAGTAAATAATCGTTTGCATGTCATAAGACAATAATGCCAATAGACGTGTCTGTCAACTTGAAAGTTCGACTTTAACGACATTCATTTGATAGGAACTTGTTTAAAAATTGATAGACCACTTATTTGGCTAATGGTACCTATACCTCTACTTCTGAGCTTCTTCTTCTTCTCTTTTAAATTATGGCTTCTATCCTAATTAATAGGACAATTTCGCCAGTGTCTAGGTATTCTCTTTCGAGAGGCAACGTTGTACAGTGATTATAGTAAAATTCCAGAAACCACGTGGAGGCAACTTGCGCATTAAAAAAATGTCAGACACGAGAGCAATATAGAATTTTGTGATCAACTGTTCACTGTTAAGGTTAATCGCCGCATCAAACACTATCAAAATTATACTTCAACTAGCCAAAGAAACAGAAATAGAAAAATTAGATATTGTCTACATCCGCCATGTTCGAATGCCACAAATCGAATCTTCTGAGCTTCAGATTTGTTTTCTTCGTTAAAGTTAGGGCGACGTACAATTTCAATCGCTTATCTCGCTGACAGTCAACCCGTTAACTTTAATTATTTCAAACCATGTCTCACGAGAATTTAAATAATACTATTCAATAACATCATTTACGAAGCCGATTTATTCAATCTGAAATACTCATGGCCACATACGCCGTACTTATTAAAAATAAAACGCTAAGAGCTGATGTTTCGCGGGCGGCAGAAATAACTGGGCACAGATTGACGAGATACATACATTAGAGGACTAACGAACATCTCAATTCAACCCACCTGCCTGCAGCCAACTAAATATACAGTCTAGTTGGTCTGGTATTTGGTGTTAGGTGAATCGTGATTTTACAAATACCTGTCATTTTTAATGTAATTAAAACGGGTCTTTGTTGTTTGAAGTTTCTAAAGTTTTTTTTTTACATTTGGTAGGGTTAGACAAATGGTTTAAATAATATATTTCAGGACTTAATCATGACTACCATATTTTTTGATAGAATTACTTTGACGTTTTGACTACATTGCAGCGGCCATGGTCATGATTTGACAGCTCGCAATGCAATGTAGTTAAAGCGATAAAGTAATTTTAACAGTATTATATAGTTGTCCCGAAACAAATTAGTTACGACTTTAAAACATTACAATGGTTTAGATTTTCAAATTTACATGGGAAAGCCAGTTTTAGTCAGATGTTTACGTGTCTTTATATTTCTTTACTTAATAATCATAATAACTTATAATTATGCAGTTAGTTATTTATAATCAATATGCAAGTTTTCCGTTGTGACACGAATATTCTATGCGATTGTATGGGTAACTACACTGTGCCTTTACCAGTAATATTATATACATAAACCGTTATTTCTGTAATCAAATTGGAATTTTGGAATTCAAATTGAAATTTTTATTCTTCGCAGACGCAATCACGGGCAACAGCTATTCCGTGGGTACATAATTCTAAAACACTAAAAACTTCTTTTGAAAAAAAAATTCAAAGTAGTTGATGAAACATACCTTTATAATTAATGACAAATTAACTTCCAAATCTGAAGAATTAGACGATGCTGCTCAAAAGAGCTAGATAAATGGCCGCCATATTAGAATTGATTAGTGGTTGCGCACGCGCATTGTAAACGATCAGATGCGTTAATGAATCGCCGAGCTCGCTTTGACTCGTACAGTTCATTTCCCATACGAAGTTGGTATTTTTAATTGGCATGATACCATGGAATATTTCAATAATGTGTTCTAGTTTTAACCGTTATTTTTTATACAGTAACTGTTTTCAGTTTTCAAACTTGTGGTAGGCGGATAGAATTCATGAAGACAAGACTGATACACTGATCTGTACCAGTGCCCCAGTCTTGTCCAGTCACCAGGCTTACCCATAGCTTGTCAGTGGCCTGTGGCCGGCAAAATAAGAAGATAAAGGTTGAACAGTGGGTGAAGGGGATGGTAACATCTTGTACAACGTTCGTGCCGTACGCTACCACCATCTTGATAGGGTTGTTTGCCACCCTCCGGAAATATTTAATACTAATATTATAAATGCGAAAGTGTGTTTGTGTGTTTGTATGTTTGTCCCGCTTTCACGCCGTAACGGAGCGACGGATCAATATGATTTTTGGCATAGGGATAGTTTATGAGCCCAAGAGTGACATAGGCTACTTTTTATCCCGGAAAAATGCACAGTTCCCGAGGGAACAGCGCGCGATAACCGAATATCACGCGGGCGGAGCCGCGGGCAAAAGCTAGTATTTAATATTTGTTTTAGTATATCGAGTTTTTTAAACGCGCCGTCGACGCGCTATTTGTATCGATACAAACGCGATACGCACACGAGTTGTATAGCTGCACTGTGTAAAAAACGCTGTGAACTCGCGTTCCTAAAAAGCGTTTACATAGCATTGCATAGAGTGTATTTAAAAAGCGTGCAAGCTCTTAGATTTTCTCTTCAGAATATCGATGGCGGGTATATTTAATTATTAATTACGTGTTCCTGTTCCTCGTTAAATTTAATGCAACAAAATAATTCGTGGGACCGCATGGCGTCTAAACAAATGGGGCACTCATTAAAATCAGTTAGTGCGTCCGTGGACCATTTGCCGCGACTTAGATAAATGCTTGAGACGAGTGCGCTATTATATTTGTATTAGAGATGGGAAATCACCGGCTATGGTTGGAGTAGGTGATAATTCTGAGGTTAAATGATATTCTTCATGGATGTTCAAGAGGAAGGAAGTTGGTGAAGATTCTTTTAGCATAATGTTTACTCTGTGTATTCTTAGAAATTTTCGTGATTTTCACGTCCGCTGCTGACCTCTCCCTTAAAACAATACAATGAATAACAACTCGCCACTTGCATCCACCATTATCTACAACTCTCACGACGTCGCCAGTCCATATGTGAGGCCTGCCAACGCTTTAGCTTAAAAAAAGCTAACTTACTTCCACATGACAATATGTCATGCCATCAAAATCTGTTAAGTTTGCAGAATTTTATTCCGGCACTCGCCGGCCGCTTCGCTTGCTCGGCTCGTGCTTGTTTTAGCCACTTGAATCTAACACACTCCTCCTCGCTGCGCTTGTCGTCGCACCGAACTTTCCGATTGAATGAATCAGAGACTTCAGCTAGCCAAGAATCAGTTGTAATCAAATTGCCCAACGATCATGTATCAATAAGATAATTACTCGTATTATTGGGATAAATCCGCCTTTGTTCTTAGCACTTTCTTTTGTGTATTATTTTTGTACCTATTTCCTTTTTTGTACAAGAAAGAGTATAAACAAACAAACAATATTCATAATGCCCGGACAATGTGATAAATAACGAAGTTTAGATAATAATTATCACTTTGCCCGGTATAGCTTGTCATTATTATTAATGCCCGGGCATTATACATAATGCCCTTATTAATCACTTGGTCCATAACATAACAAAATCCTTTCCGAGTTAAGTTTTCAAACGTCGTATCATTAAGAGCGATGTAAC
Organism: Choristoneura rosaceana; assembly: GCA_037349165.1. NCBI lineage: Eukaryota > Metazoa > Arthropoda > Insecta > Lepidoptera > Tortricidae > Choristoneura > Choristoneura rosaceana. Next base: position 9,365,780 of record JAZBNJ010000012.1, on the reverse strand, counting down.
GCAATTTGAAGCATTAGCTGCTGATGTATGGCATCGCTCTAACTGTGAGTTAGACTGATACTACCGGGTTATCATGTACTTACATTGTAAATACAGCTATTTGTATGTGTAAATTGTGCGGTATAAACACTTAGGTAAATATACAGCGTGTATTTTGATACTACCTCAAACTGTAATCAAACGAAGATTTAACTGCTGTGAACCGATATCAAAACAAATCGTTAATATTGAATGAACTACCAGAGCGTAATTAATTTTCGAAATATTTTTGAGCAGCAATGTAATGCGTACAATATATAATTTGATATGAAAGAGAAGCGTTCTGTGATTCTTTTCTTTCTTTCTTTCTTTCTTTCTATAAGAAAAATAATAAGACTATTTTTTTTACTAAAACATGGTAGTATCAAAAATACACGCTGTAAATTATGGTTCTTGAGGTAAGGACGATTATAAATACCTGTTTATTATTAAGCAAAAAAATAGAATTTCTGTATTTAATTTATTTGTCAATAAAAAATTACAGCATTACATTTAGAAAACTAATGCGCTGTAAAAGCCAAATTGTACACAAAAAGACATAAAAAATACAAAAAAAAAACTAAATAAGTAGGGATTTTTGTAAGTCTGACTAAAAACATTTATTTGAAAATGCATGGAGGTTGAAAACGAAAAATTATTTCAGCCATTTCGAAAACCTCCTCAGGTCTACAGCTTACAGAAACACTAGTTAAAATAATATTTGCAATGAGATTATCTAGATTCTAGAGCACACCGGGCTATGGGGACTGGGAGATAATCTTGCGGCACCAGAGCTGTGCATTCCGCTACAACCTAAGTCTTAAGTGCTTTTATTTCATTTTCAATTCATAATTATTTATTAAGTATATATATTTTTATAACTAGATAACCTGATAAAATAATGGTAATTTATATTTTATTGGGTAAATAACTGATGAGATCACCTATATTATACTTACTTAAGACAACATGCACGAGTACATACCTAGTAAGTCGATTACTGCCTTTTCGCAACGTAACGTTTGGTAACCTGTTTCATTTCGCAACTTTTCATTTCGCAAACTCTAAAACTGTAAATATTTCAGGATTTATTTCAGGGCCATCGTGTAAAACCCTATTGGTTAGGTTGGGTTACTTTTATAAAAATCCTGATATATTTACAGTTTCAGAAATATTTAACAGTTGAGAAATGAAAATTTTCGAAATGAAACAGGTTGCCAAACGTTTTTCGCCGAAACACTAGTAAACCCTAGTAAGTACGTATTAGTGCATGCAGTGGAATGAACATTTTTCCTAAATAATCCGGGGATCGAGCGAAGCGTAGTAGGTATGTTTTTGATTGTAACATCTCGCACTTAGTTACTATCAGCCAAATTAGTGGTCTATCAATTTTTAAACAAGTTCCTATCAAATAAATATGTCGCTAAGGTCGAACTTTCATGTTGACAGACACGTCTTTTGGCATTATTGTTTTATGACATGCAAACGATTATCAACTTAAAGATGGTAGACCACATATTTGGCACAAACACACAAGCTTTCATTCCAGTCATACTACTAGACATACTACTCATCCCAGAGATTGGAATTTTCATAGCATTTTTTGACCTGTCATAGTGACTTATCACTTTTCGACTCTACCTAACTGATGTCCATATATTAGACTTTAGATTAGATTGTCGTAAACTTATCATGTTATGTAGAGGTTTCGTTTTCCGCACACAAATGGATATTTGACTATAAAAAAAGTAGTATTGATTGTTCATGGCATGTGTCTGTTTCACATTTCCAACTGTGGGTATTTGTAGTGGTATAAGAGCCCTCATTAGGCAATTAAAAAAATACATTAGACAAGAAGAGACTTAAATTCCAAAGAGGTTTATACTCTTCAATTATATCACCCTGCGTATTAGAATCAGTTGTGACAGAGGTTTCACAGGCATTATTATTTTAAAACAGCTTTCTATAATTTAATAAATCCAACAAGATTTTCTAAACTACACTGCTGTTTTTACCATTCACCATTCCATAGATCTAGGCTGCCTTAGCCAAAGCCGCTAATAAATTCAACTAGCGCAACCCAAAGATAAACTTATATATCCTATTCCTAATCAAAACTAGCTCCTATGATTTCCGACTTATCAATATTCTAATCCATCCTCCGTACCCTTTTGAGATAGTTTAGAAAGTGTAAATCCCCTTATACGAGTGCACCATAGCGGGCCCATTAGACTCTGAATTATTCCATATCTTATCGATATAATCGTAGCTAGTTATTGTTTATCGTTGTTCCCTATGCCGCCGGTTGAGAAAGTATCGATTGGTCGATTCGATTAATTAATCGATTGTCGCATAAGTGCGGTTTTGGGTGTTTAGCCGCGGGCGCTAAGCTAATTGTTTTGACATATGGCGATTAGTGATCTTGTGAAATCATTCGGGATTGCGATGCAGATTTTGTTTTGATTAATTGAAGAGTTTTAGTAATAGCCGTCAGAGCGCTTGAATCTTTTAAACTAAGCGATGGATTTAAATGCGGTGGACTCCACAGTTAGATTATGTTTCACAGAAGGTTCATTTAATGTATAATAACAACGCGCCTCAGCTTTGCGCGGGTGTGAATCTGAGGCGGATCACTAGTATTTTATAATCTGGATGTGTTAACATCAGGTAGGTAATTTTTAAACCGGAAAATTGTATAGTTACCTCGTGATGGCGAAAAATGACTTCTTTGCAGACTAAATCGCAAGTTTACAGGTGGTAGGACCTTGTGCAAGGTTCGCGCAGATTGCTACCACCATCTTGCTCGCTTGGTGCAACTTGCCGTGAAGCAGCAGTGCTTGTACTGTTGTGCTTCGGCGCGAAGAGTAAGACAGCCGGTGAAATTACTGGCACTTGAGGTATTCAACTTAGGCCTCTAGGTTGGCAACGCATCTGCAATCCCCCTGTTGTTGCAGGTGTCTATGGGCGGTGGTGATCTCTTACTATCAGGAGGCCCACATGCTCGTTTGCCATCCAGTCGAATAAAAAAAAAAGTTAAAAAAATCTTAACATAAAAACTGCAAAAATAAATGCAAACATTGTTAAGTAGACTTTTCGAGCTTAATAGAGATATGGGATAGTGGTAAAAGGTGGAGCGCAAAGTGGATATAGTTTTCTACTTTTAATAAGACTTAAGGCCTTGCCCTAAAGATTGAACTATATCTATTGCCTCAACGCCACATAGCATTGAGCAAGAACGTAATGCAGCCGCGAGATATGCATCGCGCGAGTAGGCCGCTCCAAATCATCGATTGTTCGGATTCCGACCGTGTGCTGGTAGCGCACTGCAGGCATTACATTTACTTTTACTTGCCCGAATTTCATTTGCCCGAATTTCACTTGCCATACCAACGTTTGCCATAAAATGAATGGAGCCGTGCTGTTTTCACGATTTTTTAAATGTCATCATATAGAAATGCAGTAGGTTAGGTTAGTTTAATATAAATTACTATTTCAGAAGTAAATTACTTTATGGCAAATTAAAATTCTAGAAAATGATATATTCGGGTGTATGAAATTCAGACAAACGATAGTGAACCCAGGCATTATTATCGCCATCATCATCATATCAGCCGTAGATACAATCACAACGCAGCCATCATTCAACTCATGTTATGGGTGGCCATAGTAGGCGGTTGTTGCTTTCCATCAGGAGACCCGCGTGCTCGTTTTCCCCCTGTCATATAAAAAATTAGCGAATAAAGCTTCTTAATAATACAGTTTTAAGCAAAAACTTTCAATAATCTGCATAAACAATAACACTACTAACATAGGTTAAGATAAATTGTTTTACAAAATGAGTCGTAATGTTACTCGTATAAATAAATTTAAGTACGAGTAATTTAAGTATCCATACTAATATTATAAACGCGAAAGTGTGTTTGTAAGTTTGTATGTTTGTGTGTTTGTCCGTCTTTCACGCCGTAAAGTAGCGACGGATCGACGTGATTTTTGGCATAGAGATAGTTTATGGGCACGAGAGTGACATAGGCTACTTTTTATCCCGGAAAAATACACAGTTCCCGAGGGAACAGCGCGCGATAACCGAATACCATGCGGGCGGAGCCGTGGGCAAAAGCTAATTCTGCATAAATCCTCGCTTCTACTGTGCCTCCAACGTCACGCATCGCATTTCACATCGCATCGGAAAGCTATGACTTCTTGTCACAGCACATTACAGCTGTATTAGCTGTTTTATGGCTTCAGTGCGATCTCTCACTAAATTACAGTTTACAATAGCTGTGTAGGTGTGTAACTGTTGTTTTAATGTTTCTAGTTGACATTTAAAACTATCTAGACATCCGGTTCAAAATTAAATGAGACAGTCAAACGACCTTCTTTCGTTTCAGCTGTGCTAGAGTAGCTAGTTCTACTAGTCTAGTAGAACTTGTGTATAATAAGTACAAACATATTTTGCTCTCAAATGTACAGTTTTTTTTTGCTGACTGTATAAAAAACAGTGTGTAACCTGTTCATAAAACTTATTTTATCCTCGATATGATTATAACCATCGCCTGCAGCTCGCGTGGATATAAATGTCTCGGGTAAAATGGCACATTTTATGCCCTTTTTTACAATCTACTATTGTGTTATTTCCGTGATCGAGCTTCAAAATAATGCATAAATCTTTTGAAAGGTTTTTTTTTTCTCAAGTGCAATTTATTTTATTTTATTAATGTAATGATTTAATGTCATTTAATATAATTAGTGTGAATTTACCTTACCAAAAATAATTTACACTAATTACATTAACTGTTTTTTTTATTTATTTTAAAATAAAAATTAAATCATTATACCAATAAAATAAATTAAATAATACAAATAAAATAAATTACACTTGAGAAATAAAAAAAAAACTTTCAGAAGATCTATGCATTATTATGGACACACCTTATTTTTAACTATTTATTTTATTTATTACAGTTTTCTGAAGTGCAATTTGTTTTATTTGTTACAGTTTTCAAGCGCTTTGACATCAACCAACACCCATCGCCCGCTCCTAATTTCGGCTTTTCAAAGGTGAGTATAAATAAATCAGTAAAGTACACTTCACCAAAACTTAAGAATACAAAAAAAAATGTTAATTACAAAGCCAGCTAATCCATAATTAGAGCTTATCCTTAACTTCTACATTTTGTAAATTCCCACGCTTCATAAAATGCTGTATTATACCTACTGCTTTCGTTATTCTCGCCATCACTTTCTTTCCAAAACGGTTTGCTATTTGACAAAAAGAGACAAAACTATGACAGTGGAAACAAACCGTACTCCGTAACGTATTAAGAGGGAGTGGTGGACAGAACCCTCTCATTATCTTTAATTCGGTAGGTTTTAATCATAAGTTGGAAGCAATTTTTCATAAAAACCGCTTGTTTTCTAACCGTTTTATTTGTACAAAATAAATTAGAACATGCTTTTAGAAGTAATATACGACTACGAACATTACATTACATTTGATAATGAAATGAATTGTCTTTAACTAGATACGTAATTTACACAAAAATGTTACGATATCCTTTTGTGAATATAAACATCATATTAACATTTGGACGAAGTTTAACAAAAAAGGATCCAACCCTCAAGAAATCATTTTTTAATTTTGGACCCAATTTCAGTAGCAACAAAAGGGAATTTAAAAAATAACATTATTGTGCTTTTTGTTAAACAACGTCCATTTTAAAACCATTGTATTTTAAAATAACCGTGGGCAAATTTATAAATCCAATTTTTAAAGCCAATTGCTCTCAACCCATTATTTGTCAGCCAGACTAACTTATAGCGCATATAAACTAAATAAGCACAATCAAATAGCAAATCGCAACACACCACAATCGAGTATTTGTCACATAAAGTATTCGATTCTGTTATCATTTCCTAAAGGGAAATTAGCGCTCTATTCGCGATACTTTATGGTCTGCGCTGGGTTTAAAATTATACGAATGTTTTGTACGGGGATTATTTTATTGGGTTTTTCTTGAATACAGTATTTTGTAAGTGATAGATGAACTATAGCTATGGACTGAGATACATCTCTGGAATTAGCCTCATTTTGTTTGTGAATAATCAAGTAAGTTTGTAAACTATCAAAATTATAGAAAAAAGTATAATTTCTCTAAATCAAAGTATAAACTAACTGTTTCCACAATTAATTCAGCCACATGAAACAAAATGGCGCTTAGCAGTTAGAAATATGGCAGATTCGCAAGAGTAAAAATATTACAATAAAAAACTGTGTGTGCATTATATCAAATCTGACACACAACGAGTAATTACGGCCATGTTTTTATATTTCGTCCATGTTTTTATATTTTTACAAAATAACCTGTCTTCTTTTCCCTGCGCTTGCTTGTATCATTATTTTTTCTTTGGCAGGCACTCAACGGTTTCCTGATGATGATGACACAAAATGGAAAGCTGCTGTACATATCAGATAACGCTGCTGAATACTTAGGACATTCAATGGTGAGTATGAAAACATTATTTTCTAATGGTCATTAAAATAGTTGCATGATGTTGGTACGAGATCTTCAGTACGCGAGCGTGACTCATATTTTTCCGCGGTATAAAAAGTAGCCTATGTAAAATTTGGGATGGTATAATATTCTTTCGGAGAAAGAATTTAAGAATCGATTTATGATTAGTCTCTTGTTTAGCTTACAAACACACTGAGTTTACTTATTCATTACATTAATTACTAAATATAGTTCAAACTTTTTTTCTAGCTGGTTAATAGCCAATTTAAGCTAATTAAAGCCAAGTTAAATAGTCTACGTCTCGGAAATTTTAGAACTTTTTTTTAGTAAATACTCTTTCCTTTTTCTACTCTCAACTATCGCACTCGAGCTATATTTATGCTCCCAAAAATCCCACCCAAAATGAGTTCGCGATCCCCTTATCATCACCGTCAAAATCAATATCGGGTGAGATCCCCAATCTCCCCGGTGGGTCCGATAAGTATACCGCTGACCCCAAACGGTTCCTCGTTAGTCGCCCGCGCCGGTAAATTAATCACCACGGTTTATTGTTCGCCGCGCGAGCCACAGGTTGATTCTAATTCCATTCAATTATTTCTAATTGTAATTGAATTTTGTTCGGGATTGAGCTGGTTTATTTGCAATTGTGGGGGATTTAGTAGTCGGTATCTTGAACGGTTCGGTGGAATAGGAATTGATTATCTGATAGAAAGCAGGCGTTTCACGGAGACGTGATGGACGATAAAATTTAAGATCACAACTGTACGGTTTTCATCTCATTAAGAAACATTTTTAAAACATGTTTCAAAACATAGGAAAAAAAAAACTGTTTTGGGCCCAGTCTTAACTGGGCGTTGAAATCATGAGTCATTCAGTCAGCCAAATACCTCTACTTGCAGTCGGGTAAAAAAGGTTCTTCCTCTACATATATAGAATAGTAAAAACATTTTTAAGATATAACAATTTGGATAAGGTGCCTAAATACAACTGCACCACTCTTCTTTTCGTTGCCTGGAAGAGATTCCGTTACCTTATATATATTCTCGTACCTGTTTTTCTGTATTGTTGTTCTGCATGAACACATTCTTGCATTAACGTAGCTATCAGAAGGTCGTGGGTGAGCAAAGTACTTGTTCAGTTCTTTAATATGGACTTTCGCAAAGTAACGCCTGATTCAGTAAATTTTTATGCTTTCGTTTTCTCAATGAAGAATCGCTAGGTAAAGCTATTAAAACTGTCAACTGTACTTAAATAATAGTTCAGTTAAAAAACCGACATAAATAGATGTTTAAAATGCGCGAAGTAAACACAACAGAGCAATTTGTAAAAACTATAATAATATAGAATCTCTTGTTCTGAGAGGAGGCCTGTGTCCAGCAGTGGGACTTATATAGGCTGGGATGATTATGATGATGATGATAATAATATAGTATCACCCTATATGTGCATTTTGGCGGCCGGTCCGTGTGAGCCGGCGCTACCATAGATGTACACATAATGATAGGCAGTCAATATGTTCAAATTGTGATTAATAGCCCGGTCTAGTGTTGGCACTATGTTGCCGTCACTACTCCAGGACCCATGCTTTCTTGCGAGACAAATGGCTTGTATTTTTAATCTACGTATTATCGTAATTTTTTAACAGTTTTAGAATGTACATGTAGAGCTCTGGTGATAATACAATTATCAAGAAGAGCGAAAGATTTCTCATTACATTCTTTGAACATTATCAACCTTGGTTTTCTTAATTGTGTCTAATGCAAATAAGGGTCAAGCGATGGTGACTTATATTAATGTATTTATTATGTAGGTAACAACCGAGTACCGAAAGGCGAAGTGTTTTAAGCTAGAGCTAGATAGAAAGAAATAGTGAAAATGATTGTGATGTCGAGTAAGTTAGACTAGAAGGCCTGTGGTAAAGATCACGGGTCTGTTAACTGCGTTTTGCACAAAACTGATGGTCAATTTGAGTAAGAAGACGTCTTCTGGCTAATAATGATGACGGTACGGAGTTCTTAAGGCCAGACTTGGTAAATAGAAGAGGGGAAATGCATACGAAGAATCAGCGACAACTACAACATGCATGACTAAATCATTACAATTTAACGTGGATGATCTATTTCGTAAGTTTAATCCGTGCTGGTACACAGCTTAATTTGATTTATTTCACTTAGCATGTCCAAATTGCACGCCTTTACCCGGCTTTTTCTGGAATAAATCTACTTGACCTAACGTTTTCACTGCGTACCTTTTTAGTTAAAAGGTATTTTTTTGTGTACGCTACCCTGGTTGCAATGTTGCAAACTTGAATAATTTCATAATCATCATAAACTTAATATTCGAACTGTGATTTATTTTTCTTTACACCACTGTGTCGCTGCATGTCACATGGTTTGACATTGATGTCATGAAACGTAACATTTGAGTTAACGATTCCAAATGTCCGCAACTGACATTGGGCCAAGCCTTAAGGCCGCCATCAAGGGAAAGGGGATTCCAAATGTCTAACTCCAAAAACAAAACATTGACATTTGCAGCCTTTTCATTCGTATCCTAGTGTTGATTGCGCTTACAAAACTCTTTTTACCTCTTACAAACCAGTAAGTACCTTTTATGTGCACTCCAGTAATCTGACAAAAGATACCTCTTCCTAACACCATACTTAGTGATTACCCTTTAACAAGTAGATCACCAATATGTTACGAAACAAACCCTGAAGGTACAACATGTTAGCGCGCGTAATTACTAACTTTTATTATTTACACAATCATTACAACACGGCTGTATCATTTCTAACAATTATAGTGTAAGATAGATAATGTTTATCCAAAGTCCATCTCTGCGGTCCCATAACTCAAGCTACGGCAGGATTCCCACGATACCATTCTTATGAGCCCCGTAATGTAATGATCGATACCGACTATTATTATCTACGAAAACGCCATATTCATCTTTAATTATACACTAATAAAGATCAAACTCTAACGGGCTGACCCCAACCTCCGAGCAATATTTTAATGTTATTTTACAATTAAGATTAATGATAAGATTTTAGAGGCATTAAGTACTTAATTCAAATATCTAGTTAAAAACAATGCAAGCTTGTTAATACGTCGTTTATAAACGCAAATTGCCGGGGAGGAGGACCCGGGTAACTGTATCGAAAGCTTGTAAATTATTGAAATATGATCGAAAATACCAAAGTTTATTGTTACATGTTAATTAGAACTCAGCCATTCTTCTAGAGTTATATCAGACTCGGTTTGATTACAGTCTTAAAGTTTTGATTGAAATAAAAAAGCTAGTAGTTTAATTAAAAAAATAATTATATTAGGTACTTCGAAACATATTGAAAGTATAAAAGTTAGCGAGCTTAATCAAAACTTAACTAGACATTAAGCGTTTACGATCAGCTTAATGCTCGATAAGGTATTAACTTAGCATAAAGTTAACACCCATAAAGCAAGTCAGAGTGCTAAAACGAACACACACGTAGCAGAAGGACTAGACAATGGCAACGCACAATTCAATATGCGAACCGAACAATGTAATGATAATGCCGAAGAGCATAGACAATGCCTTTCGTCGCGCTAACCACCATGCCGATTTATTGATAGTGTCTGACCGCACTTTCGGTATAGGTTTCGGTTTCGGCCAATATCGGCGTTTAGTTGGAGTTTCAATTTAGTTTCGCTTTGCAATCCCAGCCTATATACGTCCCACTGCTGGGCACAGGCCTCCTCTCAGAAAAAGAGGGCTTTACTAGACCCGAAATTGGGTAGGTACATGGATCTTAATTAAGCCCGGTTCACATTTATTTGTCGTGTTGTGTAGTGACGTATCAGAACGGTATCGGTTTCATTCATTTTATATGGTTGCGTTCACATTTATCTTATTATGTAGTGTGTTGTGTACAGAGAGAGAAAGAGAGAGAGAGAGAGAGAGAGAGAGAGCATCACAACACAACACGACAGATAAATGTGAACCGGTCTTTACGTGCAGCGTTCGGGAGCAATGGGCTAGTGTGAAAAAATCATACTATAATATTGTAAATGCGAAATTGAGTGTACTTGTTTATTTGTTCCACTTTCCCGCTTTAACTACTATACCGACGCCATGAATTTTAGATATCTCAGGCAAATAAACCAGAATTAATAATAACATAACTACCTTTTATTCCAAAAATGAAGCGAAAGCTTCACATACGAAGTCGCGGGCAAAATCAAGTTAATATTATAAATGCAAAAGTAACTCTACTTGTCTGTTACCTTTTTACGCATAAACTGTTACACCGATTAAAAAAAATAGTTTGAAAATAGTTTCAGATGGTGGAAACAATAAAGGATACTTTAATCTCCCAGAAAATAATAACTCATTTATCGCAGACATACCCACGGGTCACAGCTAGTAGAATATAAACACACTTTTCAGAGCTACCAAACCATAAATTTTAATACAAATACATAATATACGAAATCTAAATTGAACACAAACTTAAAAATAAAGTTATACTAGTTAGCCCTTTCGGTTCCGTTCCTGGTTCCGGCCAAAACTGAAACAAAACAAAATTCGGTTTCGACTTTAGTTTCAGTTGCAGACACTAGTTTTGGCCGGACTTATTGATACTTAGCTATTAATACCTTTGTGATAAAGCCGACCAATCTAAAAAGACCTGTTCGATTGCAACAACTGCACCAGTTTCATGTAACCCGAAGACAGGGAGATAGGTCTTTTTAATTTGGTGTAGCGCAACCGGCGGAGCTTATGCCTTGGGCAATGTGGTATTTATCATTGCTATTGTGTGACTATGCCCTTTTGCTGAAGGAACTGAAATGACTTTTCACATGGAGATGTACGATTGTTCCTAATGTCAATTGTTATCGCCGTCGACACTCTGCGTTGATAAATAGTCGCTAATCTGCATTGGGTGGTTGAATTATGATATCAAAAGCTTAATAATGTCGAGCGGTCTTAAACAATGCTGGAATTCATAATAGACTTAGGGATTTATCTTGTAGGAATTAGGAATAGAGTTTCATCTAAAAGTTTAAAAGTGTAAAAGTTTTCCCGCATAATTAAGAAAACAGTGGCCATGTTTACTAACGCCAGGGTGTTCGCGATCGCAATCATAATCTCTTGCTACCCTCATACCGCGTGATATAATAATGACTTATTTATGATTTCGAGTGAGAGACAATAATGCCCCAGAATAATATATAAATGTGGCCCTTAAGGAGTTGGTACATGTGTTAAGTGTATTTTTGGTAGATTTATCTTTAGTTATATTAAGTACACGATAATTTAATAATATACTTACACATATAATTTGGTTATGCACATATGTGGTTGTGGAAGAGCGGGCTCTCTTGACACAGCCATTTTTATGCTTAATAGGAGTTCCCAACCTTATCTCTTGTAAAAATTTCTGAGACCAATAATATATTTTGATTCTTTTTTCATTTATTTAAAGGCAGTCTAGGCTCTATCAAATTAATAAATAAAGCGTTGAAACATCATAAAGTAACTCACCTTCATTTATTATTCGTCTGCGATGTAGCCTAAAATGATTAATATCGTGTTAACATATTTACAATCAACATAAAAACAAACACTAATTTATAAAGCATTTATAATCAGTGTATTCGTTTGTCCATCATTAATCTACATATCCGGGGGCTTGTATTTTTGTATGTACATTTTGTTTAGTTGTTGAAGCGTATAATAATGTGGATTACGAATGTAGATCAGGTATGATTAATTGGGTGTTAGAATAAAAGCTTGCGTGGGACATTAGAGCATACTTATTATTAGTTTCTAGATTTTTTGTGGATCTATTCGAAAGTATAATCAACCTTGACTACGAATATACGAGGGACCTATTTACTAAGCGCCAAAGTTCGCATACTCTTCGCAAGTTATACCGGTAATTTTTGTCTGAATCATCGTTTATCATAAATTTTTTCCACTTGAAACCTTAAATTTTTAAATCGTCATCCTATAATACTATAGGTTAGGTTAGGTTTGTTTGATAACAATTCTGAATAATTATAGGATTCAGAGATAAAAGAGTTATAATGACAAACTTATATTCGGACTTTCGATAAGTATGCGAGCCGATATAGATTTAAATATACTAATTAGTCTAGTTTTAAGACTATTTTGCATGCTATTATGTAGCAATAGTAGATTGATAACCAAGGGTGGAAAGTGACCCATTTCACCCGAGATTTTTCTGGCGCTCGAACGAAGTGAGAGCGCCAATAGTTCGAGGGGAAATGGGTTATTTCACCCGAGTTAGACACTCTACTTTTCATTTCGACTGTGAGGAAACTAAAATACTACAAAAAAACGAGAATAATAATAGATTGAATTAACTTATACCTATCCAACCTCCAACGGTACCTTTTCGACTGGCCACTTGCCATGGCCGACTATAAAAAAAATCGAGTTGGTCACGACCAAGGAGCTTATATACATAACTGGAGGTTGAACGGCGAACGAAGAAGTTTGACCTTTATTACTTATTTACATATTCCATCTCTTTCTTTCACATTTCTCGAATGACTTCCATCTCTTTCTTAACCTAACTAAAAAAAGAGATGGAATATGTTCGTAACGCATTAAAGATCAAATTTCTTGTTTCAAACGGATGTTCAGCGTTCAACCTCCAGTGTTGTATATAACCAACCTTCTTGGTCACGACGTGTATCTAGATGGCCGAAACGTGAAAAAAAAGTGTCATTGACGTAACTCAATTATCTTTGACTCTATGGCTAGTCGAAAAATTTTAAAAAAATTACTTTCCACCCTAGAGGAGAAAACGCAATTTTCCACCCGGCTATCTACCCATGAAAATTAAACTTTCCGAACAGGAGAGATGAAAAATATGTTTTTGTACCATATTTACGTGAACAAAGACATTTCAATTTGAAATAAAAACAGAACACGCTTGACGTGGTCGTCGCTTGTGGATTTGTGGCTTATTCTGAACCTTTGTGACGACTTTCTTGGAAACAGTGTGGTAAAATACCCTATTGCAGTATTGCAATACTGGAGACCAGAGTTGTTAATTAACAGAGACACTGTTACCCACTCACACATCATTCTTTCAGTCACCATTTACGATATCCAAGGGAAATTTCTGTTCTAAAATCGAGCTTGGCACGGAATACGGTGACTTTCTTAGCCATACGGAAACCATTACTGCTTACTGCTGCAGCTTCGCTTTTACTTTAATCCCCGTCTTGTCGTGATTTTGTAAAATCCGTTCTCATCCCTTGTCTACATCAAGATAGATCATCATGTCATCATAGACATATGAAGAGACGTGACGAAGATTACGCTGTCAGAAAAGCCTTGGACGTTCTCGAAAAGAAAAAGGGCGGAGAGCGGCCTTTGGTCACGTGGTTGACGACCGTTACCAAGGACGTGCAACGGGCACAGCTGGTTACACTGAAAACCCAGGACAGCGCTTCCTAGCGCCTAAAACAAGGAAGGCCGATCCCACCAAAAGATGGGAGAAGGCGCGGACGAAGAAGATTCCATGTCCACATCATAAAGTAAACCTCTGTGCTAATTTTCAGCTTCCTAGGACCAAATAGAAACATTAACATTAAACAATCTCCTAAACCCTATTACAATATGAAGAAGATACAAATAACGGCATAGATCACAATAATAGAATACGCATTACAAGATCAAATCCAAAAATCTCACAATCAAATATAACTGGATCGATCATTTGCCGTATCAGGGGCCAATCTAAATGCTATCTAACGGAACCCATCCATTGCTGGAATCAATCGAAACAACGAAACCCGAAGTGCGGTGAAAGCAGAAAATAATTTCAAAGATACAGAGATAAATTCAATGGGCCCTCCGCGGTGTATTAGCGTTGTAAAACAAACAGAATCTGTGTTTAATATTTAATGAACGGACCACACTGACTTAGTACTTGTAATTTTGCGCGAGCGGAACTGTACTATAACTTGCTTTTATTTATGAAATATTTGGAATTACTTGTTTTGCAGAGTTAACTCATATCAGGAATAGTTTATACGCCTTAAAAACGTTAGACTGCTGCTGAAAAAAATATTTTTGTACTGAACTTTTTTATTCATTAAAGTATTAAGATAAAAATGAATCTTCCTAGACAGGATAAAACTAAACTTCATTTGACATTTATATAAATTTCAATCCGCAAGCAGCAAGCATAATTGTAAAATTTCTTTTTGTTATGTACCGTCAGTCAAATAAGTGATCTACCAATTTTTAAACACGTTCCTATCAAATGAATATGTCGCTAATGTCGAACTTTCAAGTTGACAGCTACGTCTATTGGCATTATTGTTCTATAACATGCAAACGATTATGAACTTTAAGGTGGTAGACCACATATTGGGCTGATGGTGCAAGTACAATTTTTTAACACAAACACGAGGTTACATTGTATAGTTATCTTCATAGTTGTTAGATCCGTGCACATATTTTAAAGAAATGTAAATGTACCTACAAGCTAAATCATTTGACCGCTACTATTTTTAAAATTTTAGACACATTGCACGCTTAGAATGAAACTTGCACAATTCGAAATATTCGAATTTCCAAACTAAACTTAGTGCTAAATTTAAATCTGGTTTAGTTTTAAAATGAGAATATTTCGGATTGTGTCAGTTTAATTCTAAGCGTGCGACATGCGATCTTATGTTCGAAACCAGTGTACCTATTACTATCAGATACTTTGTACACAAACGATTCATTGTAGAGGTAGGTAACTTAGGTACTGAACATGTTCATAAAAATCTTAGCCCGTAATTAACAAACTATAAGCTGCATACATCGTAGTGCACATTGCGGTTCTTTAGTGTGCATAAATTGCATTGTTCACATGTAGGCCCATCACTAGCCTGAGGCAGATCCACCCACAAGAATTAGTTTATTTGTACACAATTAAATTATTTTCACTTAGTGCATTATGCTGTAAGGAGGTTAGAACCAGTGCTGGTGGTCTGAAGGTTTCAAGGAAGGGTTTTGTTTCATTATTATTTCTATAATTATACGTTAACTCGCTATACTTTTAGTCTTTGAAACGTTGTGTATCTTAATTCAGGGCACGCTCTGTCATAAGTTCAGAATGAATAATACAAAACTTTTGCTTTTGTTTGGAAAATTTGGTGTGATAAATAAAATAATTAGGTAAGTAAGAGACATTTTACTGTAAATTGACTTAGTCTCAATCCTTATGCTACGGAATAGTTACGTATGTTCTTACGACGATTATGTGATAACTTAAGTCACTTAAAAGTTTTTTTTTTCAAATCGCTTAGATTGACTAGTCAAAAGGTTGTAAATTCATGTATTGGTTGAATGCGACTAAAAAGTATATGTACCAAGAAATTAATTCGACCAAATGGACTTTCTTCAAATTTAAAATAAACATAAAAGAAATATCTGTATGAAATGAACATTAAACTACTTTTTTAAACAAGTTTGGCTTAACTGACTTAACTGTCGGACTTAACTTAGAATTTCAACTGCCCTCATAAGACAAAAGGTAGTATTATGTAACCTAGTTTTGTTGATTTTTAATTCATTTAAGTACTCAGATTAGTTTTAAATAACTTTTAGTACCTATTTATGAACCTCGAGGTATTTATATTGTTTTTGGGTTACCTGCATACTCATTAATGTATGACTGTTTGTGTTCTTAAAATAAATAAATAAATATATCAATAAAAACACCTTTTCGGGTTATATATTTATTTATACCATTTTGACGCGGAATGTCTTTGGTACACAATGGTAGCTAACTAAATAACTAAAAATAATTCAAAAGACATATTTTTTGAGATATTGCCTTTTGCCATAAGAGGGCAGATTTAATGTTTGTCTCCACCAATATCACAAGTAAAATCTTAACCACTCTCCCTCATTAAGACCTCGCCCTGTTAACCCCCCTAGCCGGTATGGTTTTTAATAATGTTATGTAGCTTTTAATTATATGTAAGATTCGCATTTAAGTGAGAGGGTGTAATGTATGGGGTAGTTTTAGATTATTTTGTTGTTTTATTTGTAAGGTAGTTTGCTTTTCCTTCTTCGAAATAAATGCAATAGTGGACGGACGTGTTTTTATACTGCTCCTCAATACCAGGACCTTATTCCCGATCAGGATATATTTCAACCCACTTTTCTGCACATTATGCTAGTTTAAAACAAATACCATTAAAAATTCCTCAAATAATCCTTACGTCAAGCAACCCTCATGTTCCCCCGTCGCCATCGCCCCCCATACAGCGCGTGGGTCGCGCTTGTGCACAATTATGTCTTAACGCGCAGGCGCGCGACAGGTGGGCGGGGCGAGCGCGACCCCGCCAGGGTTGCCATTCACACGTGGAAAAAACATGTAATTTAATTATTTTTTATTCGACTAGAAGGCAAACGAGCAAGTGGGTGCAATAAAGAATTATTGTATTGTATTGTGGGTCTTCTGGTGGTAAGAGATCACTACCACCCATAAACATCTGCAACACCATGGCATTACAGATGCGTTGCCAACCTAGAGGCTAAAGATGGAGCCACGTATTAATCAATAGCAAAATTCGGTATTGGTAGATTGGGCTAATACACCATGTTATTGTACACCTTTTGCTAAATTGTTTGTTTGTTTGTTTGTTTAAACTCTTTATTGTACAAAAGGAAATAGGTACAAAAATAACACACAAAAGAAAGTGCTAAGTACAAAGGCGGACTTATCCCTGAAGGGATCTCTGCAAATTGTCTGAATTGAATACGCTTTATTTACGGACATTAAACATGCCATAAATTAAGAACATTTACGCTTTTTTACTGCGTTAAGCTCTAGTTTTTGGTTTTTGGTCAATTATCTGGGCATACATATTCATTCACACTCATTATTGTTATTTAAGGTAGTCACTTCGGTCAGGTGGGTCAGTATGTTTAACATAAAAAAATGAGCCTTCTTGAAGAAAGTTACTGTTTGTCAGTAGGTTCGTATATTTTTTATATATGACTCTTTCACAAGGTACTACCAGAATGCACGCTAGGTATATCATATTTAACGTAAATATTATCAAATCTCGCAAAATGAAAAAGAAGCTATATTTTTTTTTAATTAAGTACGATTTGGTACAACCCTGAAATAAAACACAATGCTGGCAATCTAGAGAAAATTTTCTTTCACTTGCTCCGCTATAATTTAATTAAAGTTATTTAAGCTGTCGCACTTTAATTGAAAGTTTACTTGGAGAGGAAAGAAATTGTATAATTTATATTTGACCTGAGCCCGGGTCACAGAAGTCGAGCAGGGCTAGGAAATAATTATTGTTTACTTTTGCAACTCTTTAATTTTAAATAAGTATTCAGTTTTTTTTTCATGTTAGTTTTGAATCAGGTGGTATTAAAGACGTATAAAATTCATGTAAAATTATGTAAGCAGATTGATTCAAGTTATATAAATGTCTTTGTGGGTCATGTTATTTGGTTTATTCTTTTTATAGTAATTTGATAAAAAAACAATCAGGGCAAACTTATCTTATCGGTGATACTTAAAAAAAAAGAAAACGCGTTTATTGGCAACAATTAGGTAGGTATATAATATTACGTAAGAACTTATTACTTATAACTCGTTCAATATCGGATACTTGGTAATCCAGTGATATTCCTTTATAATCTTCCACAGATTCCACCGAGGTAATGCAAGCTATAAAATCGATGGCAGCTGTTAGTTTTGATGCTTATACCTATTACACCATTATGCGGTTCAAGTAGGATTATAAACACGCAGTATTACCGAATTGCCAATTATCACGGATATAAGCCAAGGTTCGCTATACTAAACATATCGGATAGTTCCGAAACTATCGGACGATTTGACTTCGACAACGAAGACGACTTGCCTCAAAACGCTCCGACTTAAAGCCCGAACGTTTCCATATTCCTAGCAAAACTCCGGTCTAGACGAGACGCAACGGTACAAAGGTGCCGAGGCGGTGATTAAAATAATACCTTGCGGTCGCTCCCTGATGAAAATGTCGACGCAATCTCCGCTAAGTATACGGCTGTTTAAAAATAAAAGCGTTTAACTAACTCTGCGGCGACGCGGGTTCCGCAATTACACTTCTACGGGAGGCATTTCTTTTGTTTAATGTACGAGTAGGATGGAAGGAACCGAGCGTCGCGTTGCAGGGTAGTCAATAAAGTCAATCAGATTCTTTCCATTTTTAAGCCCCGATGCAAAAATAGGGGTGTTATGAGTTTGTCACCAATGTCAGACGGTCTCTGTCTTTCATTCTGTCTGTGGCATCATAGCTCACAAACGAAACACCGATTTCGATGGTTTTTTTAGCTTCCTTGCGTTGATTTTTAGCTTTATTTTATTAAAATCAGTTTGGTTTTTGGGATGTTCTACTGTGAAATGACAACGTCGGGGGTTTTTGGATAAATTTAATGTAAAATTTGTCATAAACTGTCCACCAATATTAAACATATTTTCTTTGGGATGGACCATGATGAATTACCTCTGATGAACTCCCAATATTAAGACGCATCTACCAGTGGCATATGATGTGGACATGTGAGTTCACATCAAGCATCCTTGGTACCATGCCACAGGGGCCATTTTTAGAATTAAGTATTGTAATTTGACGACCGGATGGCCTAGTGGTTAGAGAACCTGACTATGAAGCTTGAGGTCCCGGGTTCGATTCCCGGCCGGGGCAGATATTTGTATGAATAATACGAATGTTTGTTCTCGGGTCTTGGGTGTTTAATATGTATTTAAGTATGTATTTATCTATATAAGTATGTTTATCCGTTGCCTAGTGTCCATAGTACAAGCTTTGCTTAGTTTGGGACTAGGTCAATTGGTGTCAATTGTCCCATGATATTTATTATTTATTTAATTAAATTTATTGAATCAGGCGTTACTTTGCGGAGGTCCATGCCAATGAACTAAAAGAATTTCCTTGCTCACCCGCGACCTTACGATAACTAAGCTTATGCAAAATATGCGCGTTCATGCAGTTCCTCCACCTCCACACTGTAAGAACACACACAAACCCATCTATCACCACCACCACATCACATCATGTGTGTGATGTGGAGGAACTGCATGAATCAACATATTTTGCATAAGCTTAGCTATCGTAAGGTCGCGAGTGAGCAAGGAAATTCTTTTAGTTCATTAAGTATTGTAGTTTTTTTTTTTAATCTAGTTTTCGGGGCAGATGGCGTGCTCTCGTTTCGGAGGCCAAGACCCTCTTTGGGTCGCTGTGCCAATTTAGTTAGTTAGTTTAGTTAGTTTTAGTTTATTTGTGGTAATCTAAGATATAATTCTTTCAAGAACACCCTTATCCCACAGGAAGACTTGTTGATCCACGGCGACAGCGTGTACGACGTGATCGACAAACAGGATCAGCAGGCGGTGCGCGGCGAGCTTGCGCGCGCGCCGGCCGACGGCGAAGACCGCGTGTTCCTGTGCCGCATGAACGTGGCGCGGAACGCGAGGCGGCAGATGCGCTTTGGGGATCAGAAGGTGTGTCATTAAATCTATACCTATATATAAATAAAAATGAATCATCGAAATGTCGTCACTACTTTTAAAAATACTCGTATCTCAATAGATAATTTTCTGAGGAACTTTATGAACATTATGGCAAGGTTCAATTTTGTTGACTTATTATTTTAGATACAAGATTTTTTCAAAGTAGTGACGTTGTATGTAAACGCATACGTTCCGAATGACTGCACCAAATTGGGTTAGGTATCTTTATTTATTGTGTTCGTCGCCAGGACAAGGTTTATGTGGGATTAAATTAAAAAAAGAAACGGGATCGAAGCCGCTGGCAACAGCTGGTATCAAATAGATGAGACAGTAAAATTGACACCAATAAAATTAACCTACTCAGTTCCAAACCAAGCAAAGCTCGTACTGTGTGTACCGCAACAAATAATCGTACTACCTACTTATATAGATAAACACATATTAAACATCCAAGCCTAACTAGGCCTAACAGCCTAACAGCTTTGTAAATAATTACATGTTTATGATGAAACTGTAATAACTAATGATGTCTAACGAGCTACTGAAATGTCCATTAATTTTTTTGATGAAAATTTGTCAGCTTACCTGTTAAAGCATTTTTGTAAGTAATTTTCTTTTTTAACTACAACTGTATTTTTTTTTATTCGACTGGATGGCAAACGAGCAAGTGGGTCTCCTGATGGTGAGAGATCACCACCGCCCATAGACACCTGCAAAACCAGGGGATTGCAGATGCGTTGCCAACCTAGAGGCCTAAGATGAGATACCTCAAGTGCCAGTTATTTCACCGGCTGTCTTACTCTCCACGCCGACACACAACAGTGCAAGCACTGCTGCTTCACGGCAGGATTAGCGAGCAAGATGGTGGTAGCAATCCGGGCGAACCTTGCATGAGGTGCTACCACCTGCAAATATGTGGAGGTATCATATTTGAAGCTAGTTATTAAAGCCGGTGACTTTAATTGTAGGTATAATTCAATACAGCATACAACGCTTAATTAAGAACTAACTGAGCGTATCATTTATAATTACGCCAATTTGAAAATTGCCAAAATAACTGTTACATTTTAAAAGTTACGCAAATGTAATTCTAGTGTTTGACAGATTGATCTTCAGTTTTTGCGATGATTGAAATCATAGCCTTTCCGTCTTATTACTTTTAGGTACTTTAACTTGACAGCTAAATATATATCCATAATTAAAAAGTAATAATTAAAAAGTTGCAATCAATTCGAAAGTTAATTAATAGAGCTAGTCCAGGAATCGTCAATGATTCTTATTAGGGGTCCGTAACAGCTCAGCGTGGCACCTAACCAAGAGGTCAAAGTTTTTTTGGGGGTATTCAACGCCCTTTTCTTTATGGTTAGAATAAAACTATGTATATGGACTGAAGTGTGGAGTGTCAAGTCTGCCTAGCAGCGCGAGCCCTTCGAACTACCGGCACTTAATCACTAATAGTACCGGCACTCGTATCACGAACTATTACCCGCATTTGTCACTGCAATGCTGCCGAAACGTAGAGGTAAATATTACTCGTCTATGTTAGCGTGACAAGTCCCGTTGATGGTATTTTGATTATGAGTGGAAATCACGAAAGTTTAAAACGTTTGTATATGGAGTTAGCCGCATATATTATGATTTAAAAGTTAACTTTTAACACCATAGATATATATATCAGGTGTTATAGATAGACGGCACCAATCACAGTAGGACCCAATAATGGACAACAAGTATTCAATGACTTATAGCTCACTATTTATAGACGATCATCAGTTAGGTATCTATTATCAGTAAGTTTAAAAAAATAGAGTCCGTTTCTTAAAATTTGAGTTAACGGAAAAAGTCCATTATTGGTTCTTATCCATAGTGCAATCACGTACTTAAGCGCGACCACCATCATTTGAGCCGTAGGAAGTCCACTCTTGTATATAGACCTCCCTCATACGTGCTGTTTAATAGGCTAGACGACTAAAAAAAACTGTTTAGTTCGTCAGGTGGATAATTTAAAAATATAGTGCACATATTTTTTCTTTTGCATTGGAGGATGCTTTTAAGGTTTTGGACTGGAAAGGACGAGGCATCAACATTAATGGCGAGTACCTCACTCACCTTCGATTCGCCGACGATATTGTAGTCATGGCTGAGACCATGGAGGACCTCAGTGCTATGCTCGCTGACCTCAGCAGAGTTTCCGACCGAGTTGGCCTGAGAATGAACATGGACAAGACGAAAGTCATGTTTAATGTTCATGTAGTGCCAACTCCCGTAATAGTCGGAGGCTCTGCGCTCGAAGTTGTTGACGACTATGTATACCTAGGACAGACGGTCCAGTTAGGTAGGTCCAACTTCGAGAAAGAGATCACTCGTCGAATCCGACTCGGCTGGGCAGCGTTCGGGAAGCTTCGCAGCGTTTTTTCAGCTAAATTACCGCAGTGTTTGAAGTCAAAAGTCTTTGACCAGTGTGTGTTGCCAGTGATGACATACGGATCCGAGACGTGGGCGCTAACGATGGGCCTCATAAGGAAGCTCAAAGTCACTCAAAGGGCTATGGAGAGGGCTATGCTCGGGGTTTCTCTGCGGGATAGAATCAGAAATGATGATATCCGCAGTAGAACTAAGGTTACTGACATAGCCCGAAAAATTGCGAAACTGAAGTGGCAGTGGGCGGGGCACATTGCACGCAGGACTGATGGCCGATGGGTCAGAAGGTTCTCGAATGGCGTCCGCGGACCGGGAGACGAGCTGTCGGTAGGCCTCCAACAAGATGGAGCGACGACCTGGTTAAGATCGCGGGATCGCGGTGGATGCGAAAAGCACAAGACCGGTCTGAGTGGAGAGCCTTGGGGGAGGCCTATGTCCAGCAGTGGACGTCTTTCGGCTGACATGATGATGATGATGATGATGATGATTTTTTCTTTTGTTTGACAATCAAAAAATTACGAGGATACAGTGCTTAGAACTTTCGAGTGACGTCACTATATGGTATGATTTTTACCTTATAGTGACGTCACAAGCCCCCACTCCAGAAGTTTGATGATCTATACCTTTGTCGATTTTTAATAAATAGATAAACCAAAAAATACGGTCCCATATTTTTCCATAATCTAACTGTCGGACTAAATAGAATGATATATGTTTTTAACCCAGTCATCATCCCTATTGCGTTTTATTCCATAAACAGAACCCGCAATTAACTAGTTGGTAAAACGCTTTAACTCGCTTAATAATCAGTGTATTAGAACACGTGACCTAACCGATGTGAGAGTTCAATTTTGAAATATTATATACGAAATTGATGAGAGCATAATTAACGAGTTCACTTTCAAAATCATTTAAGTGAATACGAAGTGCTCGTATAAGAAAGGTCAGCTTATAGACGCTTCAACCATCTTCAACTGACTGCGTAAGTTCAAACGACTTTTTTTTTCGACTGGATGGCGAACAAGCAAGTGGGTCTCTTGATGGTAAAAGATCACCACCGCCCATAAATATCTGCCCAGCCAGGGGTATTGCAGATGCGTTGCCAACCTAGAGGCCTAAGTTGGAATACCTCGAGTGCCAGTAATTTCACCGGCTAGACTCACCACGTCGAAATACAACAGTGCAATCAGTGCTGCTTCACGGCAGAATTAGCGAGCAAGATGGTGGTAACAATCCGGGCGGACCTTGCACAAGGTCCTACCACCTGCAAAAATGTGTGATTTACTCTAAATTTTCGTCGATTTTTTTACCATATTATCTTTGTTTCAGTTAAAACTGATCCGTGATTGAACCTTATCTTACCTGATAAAAAGTACAGATAAAGCCAAAGGGACAAAGGTGTATGTCACTGTTTTAGTTACAGCCTTGAAAATCCATAATTTTATATGCCTTGCATATTATTATCATCCACTTATTTCAAACCTAACAACATTGTAAAAGCGTCTTTACGCACGTAACGCACATACAAAACCCGCGGCACCAATAAACGTACTTACATTCAAGTTTTTACAAGTAATTGAAAGAGCTCGCGCTGTGTGAATCGTCCAGTAAGTAATTATTTCCTTGTGGGTAATAAAATCCATTCATAATCGCCTTATCAGATGGCCCCGGTTTTATTAGTATTATTAGCTTGTTCGCACTTGCGCCTGAGAGGGTTACACTGGTGATTATATTAATGGAAACATCTGATTTATGTGTACCTACTTGCTATAGGTAAGTGAGATCTTTTAGTTCATTTTCGACTGCCGCATCTGTCTTTATTGCATAAAAATTAATGCGGTTTCATGCTCGGAAACTTCGTATTTATGCTGGACTTAGGTGACATAAAATGATTTTTATGCTCTAGTGCATAAAGTAAAATTTTCGTTTAAGACCAAGGAAATCATGGTTCAACAGCTACAAACTTTTATTGTTATTATTTTAATAATTTTTAATTTATATAAGACAAAAATCAATCAAAAGAAATATATAAAACTAAAAATTACAATTAGATAAAATGCATAATAAATAGAAGGTACCTAGTAAGTGAACAATTGTTTCCACTGTTGCTTTTGCTATAATTTCCTCTCAAATTCTTTAATATTCTTTTAGTTCACTGATATGACTTCCGCAAAGTAACGCCTCATCAATAAATTATCTATACCTATTATAAAGCCAGAGACGACGATTTTATCATGAAAATCCTACTACCTACTAAATAATTCGAAGCTCGTTGCCACTTCACAAACTTCACACGTAATAAGCAGAGCTCATAGTTCCAAAATAATTGATGAGCAACCTCACCGATGATCATCATTAGTAGCGTTTTAGAACCATAAAACTTTGCTCTTTTATATCTCCAGTCTATATTTTATCGATTACCGTTTGATTTAGTGTCGGTAAATGTTGCCTTTTTGGACAGGTTTATGATGAAAGTCAAGTCGCGTATTTATTTATAACTGTTATTTACTCACTGATATAAATAAGGTTAAGATTTGTGGGTAGTTTGATATTGTTTCTCACGGTAGCTTCTTCAGCTATATAGCTTGTAAAGTTTAGCTAAATGGAAAATCGGGACAGTATGCCACGTATGTACAGTATGAAGAGTACGATACAAGTAGAAAACTGATAAAACCTGACTGAAATTTGTAAGAGAAATAATTGTCATTTTACAATTATAACCCAAAGAAGATAAAATAAGATAAGGATAGCACTAATAATAGCAGACTTCCGGTAGGAGATAGCACCTAAAGAAGAAGGAAATTACTCGCGTGTGGAGACTTCAGCCCAAACGCTCATACTTATATATAGATATTGATAGGCTGGGTAGTAAGGGTAGGTACCACTCATAGTAACCATTCTTTCCCTCGAAGGTATGTGTTTTATTAACACATCATTACCATACGGCCACACAGCCTCGCGCAGGCGTGGCGGCGATAGTATTTTCATTATTCCCGATCATACAGCCTGAGGGATCGGTTCACTGAATAGCAATGGCAGAAACATTTGCACGCTGTGGGCATTTTAAACTTGGTTTAAAAGTTGAAAAATATACAGGGAAACTATAAAAGATACAAAAATCTGTTCTTAGGAACCATGTCATTGATTTCGTTATGCGACTGTCAAATAAAATTTCCAAATTGTAAACAATTTTTTTAAATGTAACTTTCTGCATGCAAAGTTTTTTAAACTTTGATACTTAGTGCCAGTGAATTAGAACTTCTTCATAGCTCTACATATCCACATTAGGCCCAATTTAAACTTGTACGAAAAATGGTGCAAGTTAAACATTACAAGGCCGTAAAGGGAACGGCGACAGGGTCAGAAGGTTCTCGAATGGCATCCGCGGATCGGCAGACGAGGAGGAGTGACAATCTGGTTAAGATCGCGGGATCGCCGTGGATGCGGAAAACACAAGACGGGTCTGAGTGGAGAGCCTTCAGGGAGGCCTACCTATGTCCAACAGTGGACGTCTTTCGGCTGACATGATAAAAGGGAACAAGTTAGAAGAGGTCAATCAAACGCGGCAATGTAATGTTACTTGCGCGATATTTCTTGCAGATCTAAACCGGGCTTTATATTTAACGAATGTCTTTGGGTACGCCAGTGAGCTTTACTGGGAAAGCCTCGGTGGCACGGCGAGAGACACGCACGTGCGCTTGTGTTATTAATCGCCAACCACGCCGGTTTGGATTGCAAGCATTAGTTATACACAAATGTTTTATGCTCGCCCGGCTTCTATACAGCGTGGGAGCTTGCATAAATATTGTTTAAGTGTATACCCCATGAAGATATCAGTGGCGTGGTGCTGTAACGATTCCCAGTTTGACCACTGTGTTTCTGTCTGTGGCGCCCTAGCTCACGGGTGAACCGATTTAAATTCGGTTTTTTTATTTGAAAGCAAGTTTTCTAGCAATGGTTCTTAAACATGTTTTATCAAAATCGGTTCAGCCGTTTTTGAGATATTGAACTTTGAAGTGACAATATCAGGGGTTTTACAACTTACTAACCCCCGACGCAAAAAGACGGGTTAAATAAGTTTGACCGTTATGTGTGTCTGTCTGTGGCACCGTAGCTTATAAACGGGTGGACATTACGGGAATATGTAAGTTGATTTTATGCTATAGGAAATTTATGGAACAGTTTGGCAGCTAAGGCTTTTCCAACTCACTACGATATGGCTACGTTCAAAAAGCGAGTGTACCATTTATTGCAAGGCTGTCAACGTATCTGCAGTTCTGATGGTGCTGCGGATGTCTATAGGCGACAGTAATCACTTAATAACAGGTGAACCGTCTGCTCGTTTGGCCGCTAACCTTTTTTATGTAATTATACAATTACATAAAAAATATTGTTGTTTTTATAGATGTTAGGGGGGATAAACGAGCATGCGGTTCACCTGATAGGAAGCAATCACCGCTGCCCATGAACACCCGCAACACGGAGGGTATCACAGGCGTGTTGCCGGCCCTTTGAGAGACTGACAAGCTGATAAGATGTACAGTCAAAGATATCTTTACACTTTAGTACCTTGTCACTGTATGCCTTCTGACAATTTTATACAAAAGTTCCATCATTCAAATTCAAATCAGTGTCTGCGATAAGGTCGTAAAGTGTGTAAATAATTATATTTGACATCAATCGTACGCGACTGAGAAATGTTACTTAATTTTAAAAGTTTTATTTTTATTTAATTTTGTTCGTGTTTTATTTCGTCGAATTATTAATTTATTTTTTCTTCAATTGAAACGTGCAATGTTTCGAAAAAAAAAATACAAGGAGTGTTTGCAATAGGTAGATTAGATTATGTTTATTTTTAACTTTGCTAAATAATCAATGGTTTTATTATAAATTCAATTATACGAAACTTAAATTCAACCAATTAGAACATTAGGACCAGAAACTAACGATAGTGTCCAGACTATTATTTTATCAAGAAATTGAAACTAATTTATCATACCACTTTACTCCAATAAGGAATATATTGAATTAATCCTAAATCCATATTGACATTATTATAAATTGAACAATAAATTACTGTACGTAATAATTTAACAGTTTGCCACGCAATGAGGAAATATCCCATGCATTGTTTATGATAATAAGGTGCTGAGTAATAGTTTCTTGGCAATAAATAAATTAGAAATCCAAACAACACCCATATCCTGGCCTATTTTCCGATACTGACAATTTAAATTATCATTCACTAGCTTATGTCCGCGACTTCGTCTGCGCGGTACTAGGTTACCGCGCGGTGGCGCCCTCTACCGGAATAAAAGATGTCCTATGATGATCCTTGGGGTTCGAACTACCTATATACCAAATTTCATCACATTCACAAAACGGTACAACAGTGACAGGTTGCTAGCCTCTCGCCTACGGTATACCTTAACCTATATCCTCAGTCGCCAAAAAATTAAAAGTAAATTAATACATAAATTGTAATAAATTAAATATACAAACATTTTTCTTCTCAAGATTCTACATTCAATAGTTAGTTATACCATGGGTTATACATAGTTGTGTAGAGCCATAATGTTTTCCATATCTTATGGCGAATTCCTCGTAATCCGCAACAAACATGCGTTTAAAATACTAACCAACTTCAAATTACAAATTCAATCAAGCAAACAGATAACCGACGCAACCTTAATCGAGTAGTTTACTAGTTTTTGTCGCAGCTTTTAATATTATATCCTTTTCTAACCAATACGCGATGAGAGAGACGGACGCTAAAAGTCTGCCTTAAATGTTGGCGTGTCTTAGAGTACTAAACCAAGCTGAGGCGTCATACGCTCTAATTCCCACAACCAATCGGAGCTTTTACCTCTGCTAATAGAGAACCAACTTATGGAGGAACAGTTACAAAAGTTTCCGCTTTAACGGTAAATAATATGTCCAAACCCCTCCGGAGTAGGACTAAAGTAATAAAGAGTATGAAATGATTATGACAGTTTCATATGTTTACACAATCGATTCAATATTTTGCTTTAAATTGTTGTGTTTTTATTATTGTTTAAAATTTTGTAATACTTTCAGGAGTTTCTTGTGTTGAAGTACATTTCAATGTTTGTACCATCATCATCATCATAAATTTAAGAGCTTAGCTCTTGTCGGTGGAGTAATCGCCACTCTTTTCGGTTCTCCGCCATCGTTTTCAGCTCCTGATACGACACGACATTGACTTTTTTCTTGGCTTGATCTATAAATGACCGTCTCGGCCTTCCCCTGCCTCGCCTGCCTTCTATTCTCCCTTCCAAAATAGTTTTTATGTAACTGTCATGTCGTATCAGATGCCCCAGCATATTCCCTCTCCTATTTTCAATCGTCCTCAACAGCCGCCTTTCCTCTTCCACGAACTCTAAAACCTCCTCATTAGTTCTCCTTTCAGTCCAGCTAATCCCCTCCATTCTCCGCCAGCACCACATCTCAAACGCACTCAATCTGTCTCGGTCCCGCTCAGTCAATGTCCAAGTCTCGCTCCCATATAAGGCTATACTCCAGATGTAGGTCTTAATAAATCTTTTCCGAATTTTCCTTGAGATTTTGCCCTTAAAAATGTGTTTTTTGTCATTGAACGCTTTCTTAGCCATGGCTATTCTCGTTTTCACATCCGTGGTGCATCTGGAGTCACAGGTAATCACGCTGCCTAGATATAATGTTTGTACCAAGAGGTAAAAAAAAAACTTGTATATATACGTATCTTTTTCGAAACGCAAGACAGCACGTAATCACACGTAACAAAACTAATGCACTTCTCTATAACGTCGTCGCTATTTGTTCCGTAAATAGGCCGCAATATGCACTTTTACACGTAATTTTTTTGAACTCCCAACGCTTTCGGAAATACCACCATTGCCAAGAAAAATGCGCCACAAGAAACTTAGAAGAAAGTTTTTTTTTTCAAAATAAAAAATTACGAATAAAATACTTAAAAATCACAATATAAAATTACAAGAAAAAGTAATAGAATAATAATATTATATTCACTTGAATACGTACACCATCCTAGTCCCAAATAATTTGTGTGGCGATGGTCATACTTGTCATTATAATTACATTGGAGCCTGAAGTTCTCGTTCTCCTGTTGGCTTAATGCTCTGAGGCTAATGCTAAGGCCTCAGTATCGTTGATGAAGTTAACCACTAATGAGCCTTATCGACGCGCGCGATGACACGCGCGATGGCTGCGTCGGCGCAGGTACACGCCCCTTGTTAGTGGACAGCCGGTGACGGCAGCTTACAGCAGACGCGATCTGACAGCACCATATAACAACGTATCTTGAATGTTTGCTGTAAATCAGCGTTTGTAAAATGTTTGTTTCTTTAATTTTGTACAATAAAAACCTTACATTTATAAATATGGACAGTCAAGATCGTAATACATTTATTTACATACAGTATTGTATTGTATTGTATTGTAAAACTCTTTATTGTACATAAAAACACATGATAATAACAGAACACAGGATAATAAGATGTACAAAGGCGAACTTAACAGTAACGAGAAATGAAAGAAATGAGAACCTTATCTCAAGGTTCTCAACTATATCGCAACGCCACTGCATCTCAACATTTGTAAATTGTGTTTGTTCTCCATTTTTCTGTACGTACGTATAGTCAGGATCGTGATACATATAATTACTAATTACATACAGTACAGTACAATACAGACGCGATGGTCTAACAGCAGCTTTTAACAACGTATCTCACGTTTATCAATTAAAATATATAAAAGTAAATATTGATAAAAAGTCTGATAACTATATAGTCCGTCAAATAAACCGCCCTGCGTCATACCAGTCACAAATGTGCCCAATATTATATACTTCATTTGGATCATTTGTATTATACATATACCTATATATCTACGTTCCACACATATAAAACAAACTGGTGCTTATAACGATGCTTAACCATCACTATCATAATTCTTTACATCAGTTTCACTCGAACTGTCTTCGCTGTGCGAGCGTTCACGCGTAGCCAACAAATCTTGCAGTTCACATTGCTTGCCTTCTCTTTCAGTTTTACAATTACAAGTGCACAGAATCAATTGGTAAAATCCATACACTACAGCCAGGGAAACGCCGGAAACAATCGTCCATAAAACAGAATCGTACATTGTCCAATTTTCCTTACGAACTTTACTTTTATGCTTAAACTTTTCCATTGCTGATGGCATGCTTCTTTCTCTGAAGGGGTACTGAATCAGCGTATTATTAATATCAACAGCTAATTTACGGAATACGGTTTTACCCAGCCACTCTGCCATTTTCCCCTTGTCCAGCTGTCGTAACCTGCGAGCTACGACAACGTGGCTCTTACCTTTTCCTTCCCATTTTTCCTTTCCGCTATTCCAATTCAAGAGTAAGTGAATACATGGAACGTCTCTAGGTATTTTGCTTACTGCTTCAGGTAAGATTTTGGGCAATTCATAGTCCATGAAATAAAGAGACGCAACCAGTCGACGACAGTCGTTTATACTTAAATGATCCGCGATATAAGAAAATTGTGGGATTGTCATGTCTATAGTACCTTGTACTTGAGGCCGAAACATTACGAAGAAAATGAAATGGTACAGCAACCGAGTGCTCATTGCAATTGTAGTATTTTTATTAAAATTTATAGTATACCTTTCTATACACATATTTCTGACGTCAAAAATCTATTGACAGTCAGTAAGCAAGTCATTTAAAAAAATATATCAAAAAGGTCAACAGCCATCACAAATAATACTGAAGTATCTAAAGAAAATTCTGTTATAGGTACAGTAGTTTCTAAGTAATTGAAGTTGATCTCTAACCTTCTTTTTGCCCCGACTACACTACGTTTTTAGCCGTAAGTTCTTGGAATACCGACGCACAATCGTAAACGGCCGATCGGCTGTGGGAAACAAAAACTGCAAAGCAAATCAAATGCAGTTCGTCCCAGTTCTTACCACCCACTGATCGGTTGTCAATCATTACTGTGCTGCAGGAAATATTGCAGCCATCCGTTTATCAGTTGCTCAGTGCAGCTGTGTTATGAATATTTCTGATTGTAGTACAAAAACAGGATGTACGACTGCAAAAATGGCTAAGGAGGTAAGTATTCAGTGGATATCTAGCGATGATACTTTTTTTTAAGTTTCAATTTATATATGTAATAGTATAACCTGTTTGTATTTACTACAGTATAATCTCTAGCAGCAAAGGAAAAATCAATGTAAAAAAATACTTTGGTTACTTTATTAATTTAAATGTTTGACGAAAGGCCACAGCCACAAATTGTTGAACGAACCGCTTTCCCGGATATTTTTTTGGTATACCACGTCGGTGGCTAACAGGCATGATGTTAAGCGGTTACCGCCGCCTAGGAACGCTGGCAACACCCGAAGTAACAAAATGCGAAATAGCGAAGTAGCGAAATGCGTACAACGTTGAAAAAATGGGAAATGTTTCGCTTTCCTGTGCCAATTTCACTTGTATACCTACATGTCGTAACTAGACAAGAGCAGTAGAGTATTTTTACTAGTCCGCACTTCTTTGTTTGCACTGCGGGCAAGTGGAATAAAAATTATTTGTTCGAATTGAACGCCGTGGTTGCGAATTAACTACTGAGTACGTAAACAGTGCGGACTACGGAGTATTTTTCCTCACTTGGCTGCTGTACTAACAACTAGAAAAACACCAAGTTGTTGCGAACAAAAGGTCGCGCACAATTGGAAACTGCCGAGCAGTCCAATAATCTATAACGGACGTCAAACATTTCAGCAAAGCTCTTATCCTGCCCATTAGTCTAAAGTAAAATGTCCCTTACTTATCGCCAAAGCTTACTACAAGCACTTTATTAAACACAATCTCTTGTCGCGACATGGGTTCAAGTCGTCGTTTAGTGTAAAGTGCAAAGACTCTATCGAGCGTGTCACTCGTTTGTACTACGATAAATTCAGCCTAGGTCGTCTGAATTACGGGCTAACGCGTTGTTTACACGGTGTTTTACCGGTACTTACTGCTGAACGTTAAAGGAGGATCACGACGAGAATGATAGCCAAGATTTTATATGGCACCATATGGCACTCATTTGAAAGGATTGTGTAGTCATAGCTTTACATGCTGCGATAACTGTTTCCTCCACTAACTTGCAATAACTTTTTTTATTTAATAAGAAAGTAATACTTTTTCCAAAAAATTAATAATGAAACATTAACACCTATCTATATTTTAAAGGTGAAGCCTACATTTAGTAAATGAGGTATTCTTTCAAACTACTTACTGTTCGCAGTCATTTACTTATTTGTTCTTCGCTTTTGTCACGTGAAAAGCAAACGACAGAAATTATGACTAAAATGAGAACCGAAGAATGTGTTAATGACGTCATAAATTTTATCCAAAACTACCTACTACTAAAGTAATATCGAAGTATCTATTGTTAATAATTAATCCGTATTATAATGAAATACCGGTCAAAGGTCTAAGCAGACACAGCTTAAAGTAAATCGTTTAATATTTTATAGACATTTCGATACCACGCCCGATACAGGAACATTTTCCCAGATTAAGTCGCGCTTAACTGCAAAACTAAAGTGTGCCTTGCGCAAGCGCCTCTTAGCACTAATGGGTACGCGGTCACGAAACTGACACATACTAAATCCTATAATATCTGTCTTAGACGAAATATTTCACAAAATCTCCAACCCTTTACTAACAAAGTGAATAGACTGAAATAAAGGAACTGCTATAGAATGGAATGAAAAAAATTCGCTGAATACTCGTAGTTGCACTACGATTGGCTGACTAACATACTAACATCAAACAGGAGTCTTTATTAGAGTTGGGCAAGCGCATAATCGATATTAATTGTACCTAAACGTTTAAATAGTAATTGCGAAGTTTAGTGAATAAAACTCACACTATTATATAATTTCTTTATGGAATTAACAATTGACGTTAAAAGATTTCAAATTACTGTTGCAAAGAGCTAGACAGACGCCCTCTAAATTCTAAATATGCCAGTCAAATCGAAAGACAAGATGAAGTATCTTTATTAAATTGAAGCTGAAAAGCTGGCTATAAGCACACATGGACGAAATTTTTTATCTAATGGTATATGGCTGGTTATCGAAGTAAAAAAAAATTGAATCAAGTTTCAATTAGGTACTTTTTCAGTTATCGTTTACTTATTAATCAACTGTTCTATCAGTACCTTAAGTTACTTCAATATGCTTTAAGTTACTTCAGTATTCACAGGCAAAGAAAGCATAACCAATAAATAATTTTGACAGTCGTTAACATTTTCTCTGTTATATCGACCTACAGTCACCAGCACCAATATCTGATACAACAAAGCGTGCATAAATATCTGATACGACTGTATTTCTAGCGTCGGAAGGACGTGACAGATATTTTTGCATGCTCCATACTCACTGTAGTTTCTTTTAAATATGGAACACTTCACTTGTAACAGATCTAGTGCGAACAAAAATGCAATAGTTCCATTAAAGTTACTACGGAAAGAACACCTGCGAATAATTGGCAGGTTGGTACTTTATCAATAAATACATAACATTGAATTTACATCCAATTTCTCTACAAACCCAACCAAACAACTTTCGTTATGCAAGCCAGCTTTTCATAAATAAGTATCTATCGCAATTCGCAAACCGCAACTGTTAAGAATCGACCTTTCAACCGCGCCTGAGAAATTTTATATAACAACCCACAGCGGTGGTCGACCACACAAGTACGATGCAGAAAACACTGCTAAAGACTCGAGCGATCTAATTAATCAAACTTACGGCTTTCTCCTCATCAATTACTAGTCCAAATTTTGACTTCCATTAAGTCCCCGTAGCGTCACCAAAACCATCGATCACACACGAAAACTAGAGCCCCGATATAATTAGATGCATTACGATCCATTCTCAACCCAACATCCATACATCCAATGTATTTTTTGCCTTTTAAAGCCGTATCTGTAACAGTACATGTAATCCGTGCCTTTGCGCATAACACAAGTCTAATCGTGGCGCATTCCAAGACACAAAACATCACAAACGCTGAGCATCATTATTATACAATGACAAAAGAAACTTGTGCAACTACTTAAAATATACATTCCTGTGGGTACTGGTTGAAGAAAAGTGAAACGGTAGAAGACTTGGTGAGACTGGCAGGTGACACTAAAATTATAATTGTTTTAGCGAGATTTATATAAGATGCTCTTGAAATTTACTTTTTAAAAGAAGAAAAAACACGATTTTTTTTCAATTCTACATTTTGCATGTTGGGAGTTTTATTTGTGCTTGTGAAAGCATACATGCTCTTACCTAGTTGTTGAAGAAATTTTGTTTTTTAGCCTTACGTACTCATTTTATTACAATACAATATAATGACTCTTTATTGTATACTACAAAAATTTTGTATTTTAATGTTTTATTATTTTTTGCATTTTTATTTTTGTGCATTTAAAAATGTAAAATATAGACAAACAAATTTTAAGTTAAAACAAGCTTTATCAATTTATAAGCGTTTCAAAAAAGTCCTAATACATAATGAGAAATTCGAAAACAAAACTTTTTTAATAATTGGTCAAAATGGTCGGGTTTATTCTGCTAACTCTACATAGGATCGTAGCTGACCTTATCCCACATTACAATAATGGCGTAGATCATTTCTATACGCGGCATTCCTAACTATCATACCGTATGCATTAAAACTATAATGTACAGTACAATAACTCAGTCATTGATGAGATAATCTTGTAGTACCGTGTATCGTTTATATCTACTTCGAAGTAAGAAGAATCATCTTCAATCATTCAATCCATCATATTCTATCAAAAAAAGAGTAACAACACTTACATTTTTTTAAACAGCTTTAATTCACTCAATTTTACCGGCGTGCAAAAATATGAAAGTGAGGTGCAGGATAATTAAATCAATATTGTAGATTACTATAAATTTTGACACTTTCTGGCATTTCAGATGAACAAAATTAGAGCGAAGTCATCATCTACATAGGTCATCTACATCTACATGTTCTAGCAAATCGGAATACAATAATACGTATTGATGATGATGATCTGATCCGGCCTATTTTTGCCACGGCAACAGTACCACTACCATGAGTTTACATTGACCGTACTCTACCGTATGGAGCATTGTACAACGCCTCTACAAATAATTTACGCCGTCGCTATCGAGTACCGGTCACTAAGCTGTAAACTCAAGGTAGAATTTACAGGTATGCACTTGAAGAAAAAATAAGAATTTATTGATTGCTTCCATCAAGCAAACCCTCTTGCTCGTTTTGCCCTATCATATACAAAAAAAAAACATTTAAAGGTCAGTTTTGACTTCCAAAAAAAAATGTGCAATTTGCATCACAGGCCAAAAAGCATACAAGTTTGAAATGATCAGCCGCAACGTAACTTGTTCGATTTTTCGTGTAGGCCTTAACTGGGCGTATAGTAGGTATATTACTATCGCATGTAACGAGCAATATTGTAGAAGATCTCATGTTATTTTTCAACACAACATAAGACCGTACTCCATCTTCAATGGATCCATAATAGCTTTATTGATGTGCGGACACCTTGCTCTTATAAACTTTTTAACATGTCATTGTGTTTTGTAGATCCAATGCAACGCCTTACCAACTTACATTTTCATTTAAAAATCGTTTAAGCATGCAAAGTTCAATCTTAATACTTTGACTTAACGTTATGGCTGCCGAAGAATCTAAATTGTCGAATGAACTTGGCCTTATAGCAAAATATAACAAGAAAAGGTCGATAATATTAACCATGTATTCAGTGACTCGTCATTTCGCTTTTCACGTGATACTGTACCATTGATAATTTTGTTATTGCAAGCGATTTCGACATCTTTACAGAAATTTCATAACAATATCTTCTTTAAGGGTCTATACCGATTGATAGAAAATTGTTAGTCATAATGTAATGTTTAAGTTATCTCATTTTTTTCTCTGAATCATTTATTTTTCAGAATTGTTATAAAAACGAACCTAAGCTAACCTAAAGTGACAGGATGACCATTTAACAAAATTATAAAAAATGTACTGTGTCAGCGGAAAAACAAATATGAATGACAGTAACAATGACAAACATTATGGCAGGCTTTTGACGTTCGGTTCAAATTGTGAAAACATAAATTTTGAAACTGAAAACTGCAGAAATATGTACTATCGGTTGTCGATTAAAAGGTCAATAAATTTACTCATCAAATTTTGCCATCACATGCCAATTGCAATTATTGTTTTATCTAAAACTTACTACTCACGGCTGTTCATTACAGTAAATTATTATTTGAATTTATTATTAACTACCTCCGCGTTCCTTTTAGTTGGACTAACAAGATCCTACTAGTAATTGCTTGTCAAATGTAAAAAGGTTTGACTGATTGACGTGACTATCACCGAAACGGGACATTTCAAATAAGAATTATAATAAGTTGGTTACTTATTAGCGATAAATATAAAGCCTCGACAAAGCCTTTATATACATCCTATTCCTTATTATATCTATATTTGATACTGCGGTGGTTAAAAAATTTGAAATTTAAATGAAGAAAGAAAGAAAATACGTTTATTCGGAACAGTGACTTAAGATAATTACATAAATGAAAGACAAAGAAAACAGTGTAGGTATAGGTTACTGTACACGAAACAGACCCACCTCAGCATAATGCCGGCTCAAGAGCTGGCGCTGGTCTTCCTGTGGGACCGTGGGGCCTTCAATGAACGCTGTACGTGCGACCGGACCGTGTCTAATTGTGAAAGAAAGAAGGGCCTTTGTCCGAACTTATCCCATAAAGAGTCACCAAACAAATTATCAAATAACCTCGGAGCTGGAATATCAGGAAGGGCTAGTGAAATAAACACGCGGTAGTAATTGATTACTGTAAAGAAGTTTAACCAAGCTTCGCTGACACCGAACCACCAAGTCGGGAACGGAAAGGTTACGTACCTATTTTTCTGTTGCCGAGTGAGAAATTCGCAACAAAACGGTACAATCCTCAAATCACAGGCCTCACATAAACGCATTGATTGATCACATCACCTTCAACCGGAATCAATACACGTTTCACAACGGCAACCTTCGGACCGGCCTTCGTAATTAAAGAAGACGAATCACAATTACCGTAGTTTATACATACCTCTAATTATATGTATTTGATGTTTTCTATACGCTGTGACGAAAGAAGCCCCATTCGGACGGTCATTACTAGAATTAATATACCTACGTGTCAGTTCGAGAGGTCCATGTAATGATTGGTACTTGATTTTTAGAGTTCCGTATTCTAAGGGTGCCACGGGACCCTATTAAGGCTCTGCCATTTTCAGTCAATACAATACAATACAATACAATAACTCTTTATTGCGCACCAAAATATAGCAAAAATAGTAAATATAGTCAGTCACAAGACTGCATTTAAGGAATCTGGAATAGACAGACACTAAAAAAAAATCACGGTTTATTTCTTTGCAAGAACCCGTTTTTTTTAAGCAATTGAATCGAGGAACTTTTTATTAGAAGCTAAAAAAATAAATAAATGGCTTTGTAGCCATATATTCGCTCCACGAATTTAGCTCAATTTTTATTTCTATTCCTTCTTAACAATTCTATCGATCCGTAAGAAAAACGTGTTTTTCCACGTTTTATACTCAATCTTAGAAATGGTAATTTGACGGTTATACAGAACCCTTGGAGAGTAAATCCGACTCGCGCTTGACTAGTTTTTAGAGCCCGTGAGAACACGATCAAATGATATGTCTCTGTGTAACTTTTTTGCTCAATAGGTTAATTTGTTTCATGTATCATTCAATCGGGTTTCCCTTTGTAATTGATATGGCCGCTAATGTGCACCAAAATTGGTGTTAGAGTTCATACACTGAGTAAGGCTTGCTCTCCATTAGTGATAGCGATATTTTCAAAGCCATTTTTTTCTTTTATATATATTGAAGTTTCTATAACAACATTTTTAATATGCACCATTGCCATGCATGGTATCACAAGCCAAATATGTGGTCTACCACCCTAAAGTTGATAATTGTTTCAATTCAATTCAATTTTTAGAAAAAATATAGCTCCATCGAAACTTTCGATGATTCCGCCAATGTCGAGGTTGAAAAAGACACTATCGGTTGGCCGTTGTGCGGTAGCTTCGGTGTTCAGTACTCGGATGAGAACCTAAAATAAACAACACAAACATAAATTTTGTTAAACTACCTACAAGTATAATTTGTTAATTTTTATAAACTTAAATAATACATTTATAAGACGCGTGTGTGCTAGGGCAAGAAGGAAATTTATATTTACGGGGCGCGGGAATCGGGGAGGGAGGAGGTCATATAAGGGAGTGGTGATTTTGGAGCAATAAAAGAACAGGTGCTCGAGGGTGCCTTCGTCCATGCCACATTCACACATGGAATGGTCTCGGACCCGTATTTTGGCAAGAAAGACTGGAGAGCAAACATGTCCCAAACGTAAGCGGATAATAGTGGACGTGACATTTTTGGGGATCGATCTGGATATGAAGAACCATGGCTTGGTGGGCAGATCTGGTTGAAGTTTCCCATAGTGTTTGGTGATAATTGTTTGCATGTCGCAAAACAATAATGCCAACAGACGTGCCTGTCAACTTGAAAGCTCGACTTTAGCGACATATTCATTTGATAGAAACTTGTTTAAAAATTGATAGACCACTTATTTGGCTGATGGTACATGATTATCGGTAATTATTGAGACTAATTATCTTGATTTCAATAAAAAGATTCTTCATCATCATATTATTTTTGGGAGATTTTTAGTACTAAACTTATTATGAGTTCTTATGTACTGTATTTCCCTCGTCTTTCCCAAAGATGTTCACGACGATCAGTTTTGCACTACCCACAGCTAGCGTCTTCCCACGATTGTCATTTGTCATATTACTTGTAATACATTCGAACATTACATTAGGTAAGGGGAGGCCATTATTAAGATTGTTCTACATATAATTTACATGGGATCAGCTTCGACGCATTTTCTACCTCACCGAAATATAAGCATATCATCTACGAATTTTTTATAGAGCGTAGGCTTTCAAACAAAATATATAAAGTCAAAATACCACAACGGGACTTATCACGCTACTTTACACAAGTAATATTTACCTCGACGTTTCGGCAACATTACAGTTGCCGTGGTCACGAGTAGACTACACGTACGTAGTACGTTATAAAATATATAAAAACAACAAAGCAGTGATTTCTATGGACGAGCTCCTTTACACATCTTCAATAAAATCAAAGTTACCAGCCGTTAAAACCGAACATTTAAAACATTACGTCATGGCCGCTACAAAATGAGAAGCTACAGTGTAAATTAGTACTCAATATTTCCTCGGTGTGTAAGTGCAGGTGTCAATCAAACTTGAGAGTTAGCTGTTAGAACTGAATCCACTTGTCACTCAATCCGGTGGAAATAGAACGAATTAAGTAAAGTGAGTGTTGAAACTGAGAGAATCCTGACTTAGTCAATACCTATCTACCGACTCTGTGCTTTCAATCGCCAACTCACTATTTTTGTGCTTACGAATAGGTAGGTAATCGCTTTTATTCAAGTTGGATAGTCAGCAGTAGAAAATGAACACTTTTGGTGCTCAAAATGATCTACGCATTCTCTTATTAGGTACTGCTAGGAGTGTAAACTTCTTTGTTAGCATTCGTTTTAGAATTGGCAACCCAGTTATATTTTTAAATATTAAAAAAACATTTAAATAAGCATTTACATATTTAAAAATAGAACTCGGTTGCCAGTTCTAAAACGAACGCTATCAAAGGATTTTACACTCCTAACAGTACCTTACAAGAGCAGCGGAGTCGTGTGATCACTTTGTGATCAAAAATTCTTACCCCTATGCGCCGGTGACACGCATGTGTCAACAGAATTCGTACCTCCTAAAGACTGGCTCAGCGAAACGTTGTCAGAGCCGAAAGATCCACTGAGCTCTTACACTATGCCTACGTATATCCCACAGCAGTCACAAATACGTGTCACTGGCATAGGACTAAGAACTAAAAGTCACAGTCGTTGTGTCACTAGGGTCAAATGTGTTAAACGAGTGTCATTAACAAATCCTTTAATTACTTTTGGACTTTATTATTTAGTGTCAAATCTCGAAACGGCTGACCGGTGCGTAGGTACTAAAGCTAATTGAGAGAGCACGATAAATACCAACTTTTCCGATAAAATACGACGGAAAGTGCTCCATTACATGTGCCTTTATTCTAATGCTAAAATAATCGAAGCAGTTTTCATTTCATTTCAAGCATTACCAGTAAATGTTAAACCGCGACTGTATCTGAAATTCACACTGCATACGATAAACGTATATTTAAATACACATGTGCAACACACTGGCGTCGTTAGCCGGCGGAGATGCATTTATTTATGAAATGTAAATGCAGTGATTGTAATAACAAAACTCCGAGACTGCTCGCTATATTAAGATGTATTATTTGCATACTGTATAGCATTGTGAGAAAGTGTGACCGCGGATACGTGGCAAATCGGATGTTTACTTTGTATGCTTTGCGCATGTTCGTGGTTAATCACGGTATTTTTGGTGTTATCTTTCAAGTGAATCGGTTCATTGAATGCTTGTTTTACACGTGTGGTAAAACAAACTAAAACTTTTATCATGCAGTTTTTTTTTGTTTTAAATTGAGGCAAAAAGGGGCCGTAATGTTAAAATACTCGAAGCACATCGCTTCCATAGTTTCATTTCTCATAATTTCACTTGCCATAACAATACTATAAAATAACGTTAAAATGACGTACATACGTGCTGAATTTGAGCTCTACTTAGTTGGTAGCATCATGGTTACCTATCAAGTTTTTTTATAGCTTTCATAATATCACTCAGGTACGCATAGAATAAATCCTGGTTCAAAATTATTAAAAAGGTATTAATATCTGTCCGAAGCTAAGAGTACAATCAAATCAAGTCGTAACTAAAATTTAAACAGTAAAGATAAAATCTCTATTAAACTGCTTAATTTAGATAAAAACGTATTACAAATAATGAATGGATAATTGGCAGTGAAAGGTATGTCGTGAACCGACGGTAACTAATAATGTGACGAAGCCGATGTCGACGCTATCCGTATTATTGTCATTGGGATTAAAATATATGACGATTTTTTCGAAAAAAAAAACACACACACTAAGATCCTTAGCTCGGTATTCATTTTTTTTTAAGGAGAAGAGGTTCTATAAAACGCATCCTTGGAACGAAACCAACCGAAGTATTTACACGAATTTGAAATTGGTCAATGTTTTAGTTTTAAGAAAAAAAAAATGATACCCCTCAACTCTAATTGCTAAAATTTATGTTAAAAATGGAAATTAATTATTACCCATTGAAGTCTGTGAGCGCAGCAATTAGTGTAACTATAGGTACATATATATGTATGTGAAACCTTTATACAATACAATAACTCTTTTATTGCACACAAACACATAGCAAGCAGTACAGAAAACACAGGTATATACACAAAGACTACAGAAAACTAAAAAAAAGAAACTCATCCTTTGAAGAGATCTCTACCAGTCAACTCTTGAGTGGATGAGAAGAGCAAACAGTTAGGAACCGACATAAAGAGAGTTTAAAATTAAAAAATAATGGAAGCTACAACAAAATGCTACGCAATCTTTTAAATGTTATTTATTAGGCTACATCATACAAATTACAAATAATGTATCGGTAATTGGTAGTGAAAGGATCGTGCATGAATCGTGACGTGTCGCTGTGACGTCACGTGGTCGTGACGTGAGCGCGTGCGCCGTGTAGCCGAATTAACGGACGACCCACGAGCGCCGTTGACAGTTCTGTTTCAATTTGAATTACAGGTTCGAAACTACAGGCAGGCTACTTTTCTCCCATTACGGCCTTTTGACAATTTGTATTCATATTTTATGTTAGTACTGTATGTATTTATACCTAAGTATTGTAGGTATTTATATATATATAATTTGTATCTACTTTTATATTTTTTTGTTTGTAGGTACTTGTATTTTGTTTCTGTTTCCGCTCTAAGATCTTGTGCCCAAATGGCTGTCTGGAAGAGATGGCTTTTAAGCGATAAGACCCTCCCATTGGCTATCCTGAATTTATATGTTTATATTATTTAAATATTTAATATGTTTCATAGTTTACAAATTATCTATATATGTAGTGTTATGTATATAGTAATAAAACTGTAGTAAGTATATTTTTTGTAGCGGTCCGGGGGTCACCAACGGTGCTGGCTGAAAATCAGCGCTGGGGTGTTTATTATTAACGCTTCAGCATTATGCTGAGCCAGTGTCCGATTCACAACCGCAATGACGCATAATTTCCTATGCGCTGTCTATTTTGTACCTAATGCTATTGTTGTGTCTTGTGTTGTGAATAAATGTATTTTCTTTCTTTCTTTCTTTCTTTCTTTCTTTATATTATACATTTTTTATACTGATTTGTGGTGTACAATAAAGAATATTTGTATTGTATTGTATTATACAGGGTGTTGATAAAAGCAGTGTAGTGTTAACAAGGGACTTTATTTTAACAATTTGTAAACATCTAAGTTCAAAAAGTTGGACACCTTAACGCTGGTAGTTAAAATCAGTGTGAAAGTTTTCCATTGTTACATGAATATTAACCATAGCACAGAATAACTAATAGTGCCTACTACTGTAACCATAGGGTATGGAGAACTTTCGTGTTACAACAGAACTTTGTCCAGTCAGTTGACTTGTTTGTTTTTTACTGAGTCGTTTGTTTTTTACTTCATATAAACTGCAAAAACCGACTTGGATGAAATTTCGGTATTAGTTTGAGTCCCGGGGAAGAAAATAGGATAGTTTTTATCCCGGAAAATTGCATATTTCCCACGGAATAGCGAATTCTACGCAGACGGAGTCGCAGTTAACAGGCTATACTTATCCGGGAAAACAGAAAGCAGAAGCTAATTCTATTCCAGCAACTGTGAGCCGTGATGGCCTAGTGATTTGACCTATGGCCTCTCAAACAGCTGATCGTGGGTTCTAATCCGAAATCGCACCTGTAAAATGTTTCGTTATTTGTGGGCAAAATTATATACACAAATTTATCACGTGCTTTACGTTGAAAAAAAAACGTCGTAAGGAAACCTACACAAAGCTGCGAAGCAATTCAATGGTATGTATTAAGTTTCCAATCGGCACTAGGCCCGCGAAGTAACTATGGCCCAAGCCCTCTTATTCTGAGAGAAGACCTGTGCCCAGCTGTGGGATGTGTATAGACCGGAATGATGATGATGATGCACTACAAATACAAATATGTTTATTTTGCATCAAATGTGGTACATAAAGTTGGCAATATAGTCGGACATGTTTCACACATTTAACCAGTAACTGGCAAGGAAGATTTTAATGTCACTAAATTCTAAACGTTAGAGGCTAAATGTAAAATACAATGTCATAACATAATTATTAAAAAATATATGCTACTTATGCAATACAAATCTCAATTAACACAAACTAACGTACAATATCCATGGGACAAGTCAAGATCGTGATTGACCGGCGCACGCGCCGGCCAGTAAACTCCGAGAGCCGTTATAAAGGATTTTAAAAAAAATGGAACATAGTACAGATGAGAGGTGTGTCCTGACGTAACTTTTCGTGACCAACTCTCGTGACTCTTCTGACCAGACTTGGCTCAACCTTCGTATTTAAAAGTAAATCTACATTTTACACTCGTATTTTTATTTTTAAACGGCCAAGTGATTTGTTGAGTGTAAAATTGCTAGGTCGTTTTTTTAGGCATGAGGTTTTTGAAGTGATTTATCGGTTGATGCTAGACTGGACACGGTTCCGTGGGTCAGTAATAATTTGACAAGGTTTTTAAAATTTATCAGGAATATTTCAGTAGATTCGATTAAATATCTAAGTCTCCGGTCAACCACTTATTGGAA
This sequence comes from Choristoneura rosaceana, assembly GCA_037349165.1. NCBI lineage: Eukaryota > Metazoa > Arthropoda > Insecta > Lepidoptera > Tortricidae > Choristoneura > Choristoneura rosaceana. The sequence goes on along the minus strand of JAZBNJ010000012.1, from coordinate 9,321,244 downwards.
ACAAGCGTATGGAAATGTTTTTCAACCTCTCATAAAAATCCTCTATTTTTTTCAAAGGTTTTAGGCAATTAAATTACATTATGCTTTCGGTCTACCTAGGCTTGAATAGCTGAATCTGAAATATTCTGATTAATACGTCCATTGGACATTTTGTCACGTTGACGACTCAGTCCCGGAATGATTTGGGTGGACATAAATATGCAAATACGATTTCATAAATATCTTTCTTAAATAATTTGGAAGATACACTTTTGTACTTTATGAATATACTAGCTTATACCCGCGACTTCGTCTGCGCGGATCTAGGTTATCGCACGGTGGCGCCCTCTACCGGAATAAAAATATCCTATGTTGATCACTGGGGGTGTTCCGGATCCGTTCCACGAGTTTTAAACCTAACAACTTTGAATTCAAAATACAAACCGAAACATAGATGCACAGAAAAACCAGAAAAATAAAAAATACAATAAGATTCCAAAAAACCAATCATAATCTAACAACTTTGATCAAAGATAATCGATCGAAACACATTGCTGGCCGTACGAGAGAGGATGTAGATTATAGGCGTAGACAAGGATACATTTTTAGCTTGACAGAAAAATTGAATTGTCAACTGACCCAGCTGTCTCAACCTACACATGACACGGGTCACAGCTTTATCAGTCATTAGAAAGCTGTTCATTGTTCACCTCAGTGACGCGTGTAGGTATGCTTGATGGATTCGGGAGCTAAAGATAAAGTGTCACGATCGATCGCCCTGTGCGTTACTCAATTTTGACGTGTTGTGAAATGAGTGGATAGAAAACTATAATGAGTCACAACTGATGATTGAAATATGGGTTTGATTTCATATTGAGTAAAGGCTATAGTTACTTCCGTTGCGTCAAATCGTCACTACCTTTTAAAAAACTCGTATCTCAAAAATAGTAAATTTTTCTTAGTGAACTTTATTAACATTTTTTCAAGGTTCAATTTTGCTGACATATTGATTTTAGATACGAAATTGTTTCAAAGTAGTGTCGAAATATCGTAACTTCGGTTGGAATATATTATTACCGAATTTAATTCAGATTTTTCATATAAATTAAATACTTAGTATCATCAATGTATGTACGTCTTCCTAGTTGCCTGTCATGCTACAAACATCAATAATGTAGTTTTACGTAACTTCTTCGAATAAACCTTACAGTGTACTTAATAGAAACAAAATAACAGTTATTTCTAAAAGTCACTGAATTACCGTCGCTTAGTTTGACGAGTGACAAGTACGATATATATGTTTTAATTATTTGCCCCTGTTAAAGTCTGTATAGAGACCTGGGTCTGGGAGAGGAGGCCTGTGCCCAGCAGCGGGACGTATATAGGCTGAGATGATGATGATGATGATGAAGTCTGTATAAAAATACATTTGCATTACTATGAATTGCACCGGTGAACTTGACATAAAATATTCATACTACTTTCAGATTGACGCATACTTTGAACTTTTAAAAAGTCAGACACTTTTTTACGCGCTGTCATACAATAGCAATGCTCTATTTAGGCATGATATAATCTGGTTCGCCGCCGAACGATTCAAATACGTCTTGTAAAATAGATTAGCTTTTATGCAAGCGTAGCAATATTTTATTCCACCGCTCACGGCAGACACCTGTGGTATTGATTGACTAAAGATTCTTAGAAGTGCCTAGTAACTTGTGTGGTGTGATGTATTTTTGGTCCAAGCCTTGCCTGGTTAAAAATAGGACAGATTATATATATTCCCATGTGTTTTGAAAAATGCGACTAAGGCAGCTGACGTGGAGAGTGGGCAGCAATGCTATCTGGGGGCTACAACGAAATTCGAAAATCGAAGTTCATGTCTTGTGGTCCCTCTGACGCTTATATATTTAATACGAGAATGAGAGGGATGGTACGATACGAATTTTGATTTTTGAATTTCGTAGTGGCCCTACAGCATACGGTGTAGATGAGAAAGAGAAACCAGCACATTATTTTACCAAGAAATTCGTCATGAATCAATCATCCCCTGTTTTTCTACCCTTACGGTTGGTTTTTGTTTTCAAATTGGTATGAAACCACCTTCGGGGTACACGCTTTCCAATAAAAAAAGAATTAACAAATGTAAAAAGTAATGCATGGAAAAAAAACACGCGTCGACTTGAGAAACTCCTCCGCTTTTTGTGTCAGTTAAAAAAAAATGTGTCTATTTAATAACCTATCAAATCTTTCTAGTAATGGCATCCAATGTAAGCACGTATAGGGTGGATGATGGTTAGAATTTATCAGCAGCTATACGCATAATATCTCCAGTAACTGCAGTGCTATAAAGCGTTCTTTAGTAAGTGATCCATTTATGTTTATGTCGCTATTAAATGATCATAATGGAACATGTTAACTTTACATCTCGATCGCAATACATTACCTCCGAGAAGCTATCAACGCATCATAAAGCACTTAAATACGAGTAATATTAGGGTTATCACTAAAAGTATAATCGTGTTGGTTCAAGATATTGACAGCTAAGTTCCAAGTCAGAACAGTAATTAACTTTAAAGTCAAATTCAGAATGCAACGAACTTTATAAAATCCATCGATATACAGGGTGGCCCATTTATATCGGTCAGTATGGGAAAGTCTGAAACTATAACGACATACGAAAATTTCTTCTTAGGAGCCATGACATCGATTTTAATAACAAGAAAAACTGCATTCATGCATTTAAAAAAAAACCTGTACTCAGCTCGGGAATCGAACCCGGTTGTTTTGAAAAAAAAAAACTTACACTATCACTATTACTTATACAAACACTATTTAGATATCGATAAATTCACCATGTCAAGTCTAGATACAAAATGCAATAATAAGATCGTTAACAAACCGTGTTGAACATTGTATTGAAAAAAACCGTGGACACTTCGAACACCTACTAAAATAAATTAAATTATGTGAAAACAATGCATTTTATTCATTTTAGACATACTGTTTCATGGAGATATTTACTGCTTAAGACGTATACGATCGATATCTAAATAGAAATAGTGTTAGGTTTTTTTTTTTTTCAAAACAACCGGGTTCGATTCCCGAGCTGGGTACAGGTTTTTTTTTAAATGCATGAATGCAGTTTTTCTTGTTATTAAAATCGATGTCATGGCTCCTAAGAAGAAATTTTCGTATGTCGTATAGTTTCAGACTTTCCCATACTGACCGATATAAATGGGCCACCCTGTATTGTATATGTACTAACGTACACGTACAGGTACACGTCGGTAGAATATAAATCAATGGTAAAATCTTTCGGATTCTTTAAACTAGGAACTAACTAACGTACATGTACAGTTGCTAACGTACAACTGCTGTTTTTGATTGGTCGGTACAGAAATTTTACGCGATTTCAAGCTAGTTTTATTGCATTGTAAATGGCTACCAATAGGTAGGTTGATTGGTGAATAAAGTTAAGTACCTACGTATAATTTAATTTAATGAGGGATTAAGTTAGTCAATTATACTTACCCCGCAATAAGTAATTTTTTTTTTTACTTTTCATGCTCATAAAATGTTACTTTAGTATGTTGCATATCGGGAGTAAAGCTCCTTTTTATTCTCTAGGGAATAAAGTATTTTTTTAATTTACGTTGGAAACACCCGAACGGTATGGAACGGTACGGTATGTAAATGGAGGAATTTTTAGGGCGTGGAAGGAAAATGACAACTGTCTAAAAATATTTAAAAAACACGTTTTAATTTCGTCAAACACAATTATGTAATGATTACGAATATGAATATTGAATTATATTAAGGATTAATTCATTTTGTTATGCATAGTCCAATTAATTTTAAAATAATTTTCAATTTTGAAAAGCATTTAAAGCGTCACTTCATAAACATTAAAAGAAAAGAAAAAACCGCCCAACCGATTTTTTTACTATTTCAATTTTGAACTTGACTTTAACTTGACGTTTCGCGATACCTTAGGTATTGGAAATAGCCATAAGATACATTAATGACGTTTAAAGCTGCGCGTTCAGATGTACGAAGGTGCGTTGCGAGGAAAGTATTTGTCATGAACCAATAGAAATGCTTCATTTACTCATCACAAACTCAACGGAGCGAGGATAGGTAAGTAAAGCGTTTCCGATTGATTCATGACACACGCATCCTCGCACACCTCTGGTGAAACCATAGCCTTAGAGTAGGTACAATAATAACAGCTTAATAAAATTTACCTTACTGCTTCGTGTAATTGGACCTACAGGAAAAAACTTATTTAAAACTAGAGCTTAAAAGATAGCGTTCAAGGCCGAGTGAATCCGGATCGTTCGGTGAGCGGCCGAACTGTGAACTATTGTGTCGGGGGCTAGGGCTGCCATTCATAAAAAATAATTAACAAAATTACGTTTGGAAATTACCTTACGTTTGGAAGGCGACACGGAATTTTAAGATACAAGGACCAAAGTTGACCTATTCTTTTTTGATACTCTCGTGACTCGTTGACGTTTTTAAACGTTTTTAATGTTTCGAGATCTTTATTGAATTAGGCGTTAGTTACGGTGCGGAGGTTTATACAGTAAACATGTCATGGCCGCGGGTGAGCAAAGTAATAATTTAAAAACCTTATTTTTAACGTACAGTATTACAAAAGCGACGTTCTTTTTCTCTGGATACCTTAAAATTCTGTAGACTACCTACTCCAGAAAAATAGGTCCAATTTAAGCAAATTATTCAAGTTTAGTGTCTTCTATAAAAATGTAATAAATGGCAGCCCTAAGATAGTCTGGTGTAGACTTCTTGTCTCAAGCCCGCTTAGACCCAAGACAGAATGTCAAAGAAACACGCCCTCGGGCCTTTTTAACAGCATGGGTTAGAGTTTAACGGCGGTGCGATTAGAAGAATTGAATGTTAAGTGTCATTCGATTCTGTTTAAAGCAAAGTAATTATGCCTTCAACTACTACCAACTTTCTATGATATGAACAGGCGAACACGATGAGTTCCCGTTGCAAGAAGACTACAAAAAAAGGAACTGATCTTTGAAGCAATGAAATCAAAGAGATTTCATTTATATAATCAAGACTTGAACGTAAACTTGTTTTAAACTATGACAGGTCAGTGTGAAGCTACCTTTAAGTTAAGAATGTTCGAACCTTCCGACTTAGTTTGGAGGATTGGTAATACAACACTACGTTATAGTTTACTTCTTTACACTTGCGTCTGTCTGACTGAACATAAATATTGTATGCTCGAAATGGGGGTAGCGGTTGATACTTTGTACAAACTCTACCCTGTAGACATCTCATAGTTTATGCAATCCATAATAATATTATAAATGCAGAAGTGTGTGTGTGTTTGTGTGTTTGTCTGTCTTTCACGCCGTAACGGAGCGACGGATCGACGTGATTTTTGGCATAGAGATAGTTTATGAGCCCTAGAGTGACATAGGCTACTTTTTATCCCGGAAAAATGCACAGTTCCCGAGGGAACAGCGCGCGATAACGAAATACCACGCGGGCGGAGCCGTGGGCAAAAGCTAGTAAATATTTATATTTCCAAGAATTGCTCATTTAAAGATATTAGATAAATAGACGATCTACGATTTTGTCGACGACGATGATGTACGATTTATGTTGCTTTTAACGCGCAGACTCTGTTATTTATAGAAACGATCACTTCGCACTTGTTTCTGTAGAGCTACGGACATCTAGTTAACGTCTTAACTACATTTGAATAAGCCACTTTAGAATAAACGAATTCATTACAGCCATATTGCTCGTCATTATATACGAACTTGAACACTTCGATGGCCTATATCAATTCGAGGCCATTGAAAACAAAATGGATCCGGTTCATTGCAAATGATATCATACGGATTAAAGTTTTTGTACCATCTCATTTGTCTGTAATGAACGTGGGATGTGTATGTCTGTCATATGCCCTGTAGAAGGGACTAATTGTTTTTGTTGGGTACTTGTTTGTATTTGTATAATGCTAAAAAAGTGTTTTTGGATTGGCACACCGAATATTTAATAAATTACCAACAATGGTATTAGGTTAGACAGCATAATCGAATTTAAACAAGCTTTGAGAAATTATTTGGTATCAAAAGCTTACTATTCAATTCTAGAGTATATAAATGACACGCATAATTTAGATTAGAATATAAATAGTTACTGTTATGAATGCAAGTGATACAACCAACTTTAAAATATAAACATGTCGCACTATAAGTTGTATGTAAACCATCTTCTTTGTACTATGTTTGAGCAAATAAATGACTAATTACTAATTAAAAACTAGACTAAGTAGAGGAATTTTCACGCAAGTGGGTAATTTTTTAATGGGCAAAAGAGGTTAAATTGGGTGTTATTTTCACTAACCGCAGAGCCGAAGGCTCAAATTAAAAGTCCGAGTCTTGTTCACTGTCTCTATAATTGCGAACTTTGATTATTATTTTTTACTATCATTATAAATGCGAAAGTATCTCTGTTTGCGGCTGAAAACATCTATATCAAATTTGATGCGCAGATAGTTTGAGAACCTTGTTCTTCTGTTTATGATGTTTAAGCAAGGTCACATAGTGTTCCTTTTTTGTTTATTTATATTCTTACAGCTCGGAAAAATCGTGTACTCTAGTGTCACAGCCGAATACACTGACGAGCAAAAATTAAAGGTCGGTTACTAAAATCGCAACAGGTTCAAAGCTATTAAAGATATTTTCTTGATTAAAAAAGTACATTGAAGCTAATTAAACTACGCATTAAACTTATTCTTGTTTAGAATTAAACCATTTACCAAACTCATTTTCCTCGAAGAAGCTATCACGGCGGGTTTTAAAGTTATCGTCATTTCTGTAACCGACCCTTTATTTTTGCTTGTCAGTGTAGTTCAAGAACCCATACCATCTCTTGTCAACAGTTCTGTTCTTTTTAGGTGGTGCTAGTGAGAGGTCACTACGTGTCATATCTGCCACTGTGCAGCCGCAACGAGCCGGTGTTCCTGGCGGTGTGCACGCCGCTGGCCATGCCAGAAACGCGCGAGTGCGTCGTCCATGGCGCCACCAACGTCTTCACCACCGTGCATGGCATGGACATGAAGATACTGCATATAGACACCAAGTAAGTTGAAGACCCGCTGTACACAGTGCAGCCCCTGCCATGTCGAGACGCACGAGTGTGTGGTGCATGGCGACACTAACGTGTTCACCACCATACGTGCATGGACATGAAGATACTGCAATAGACACTAAGTAAGTTGAAGACCAGCTGAATACAGTGCCGAGACGCGTAAAGGCGTGGTACACGGCACCACCAAACGTCTCCATCACTAACGTAGCATGGATATGAAGATGCTGCATATAGACACCAAATAAGTTAAAGACCTGCCTGCATATGGCGCAAATAATGACGTTCATATTTTAAGACGATTACTTCGTCTCTTCCATGAATTTATTTATCGATCCATAGGAAAGACCACGTCAGAGTACTCACTCAATGCTTACTTGATCTACCTGAAAAAGCTAGGATAAAGCTATGATCTTCTATTTCCACTCGAAGGCCCGTTGTTTCGTCTTAGATTCCCTATACTGGTTCAAGGTTCCACAAACAATAAACAAAGGTTATTGATGCGTAAGTCAGTGCTACTGTCCATCAAAAGGCAGGCAGATGTATGACAACATATCTATTGAGTCTGCTTCATATTCATGAGTCGCGTCACCGCGCCTGCGCTCAATGGCATGAAATAATACCAGCTGGAATGATATGCAATGGCAAACAGCGGTCAGGCTTTGTCAACAGTTGGCGCGAAAGGGTGGTGGCATAAATTGTAGGAGCATTGAAATTTCAGAGCCGGCTCAACATGAACAGAGGTGAATAAGCTCATGGTTTCTGTTTCTGCTTGACAGTTTATTAACAAAGAGAGCACAATCATAAATAATTGTTTTTTTACGCACTAATCTATAATATGCACACAATTTTTAAAGAAATTTATTATACATTCAATGTTTCTGACTTTTAGATTCATCCTTGATCGGTCTCTAACTATCTATTCTACACTTAGAATATATTGAGTGGTAGAGATTCCGCAAAAGGGATAAGTTTGCCTTTGTGTACGTATGTCAATGTTTGTTACCTAATTTTTTCTTTCTTTACTTTTGCACAGTCTAATGCTAAAATATGAACTTATTCAAAGTTTTAAAAATAAGCGCCACAGACATATTCCGACACAATAAGGCCGTAATAACATATTTTGAGTGGTTCGAATAGATACTTATTTTTGCCCTTGACAGTACAATAAAGTACATACATACTTCCAAGAATTATCATTTAATCAAATGTCACCATAGAAGCATCAAAAGAGCTAGCAAAAAAGACATTGAAAACTTTATTATAATACAAACCTACCTACGAAGTGTCGTCACCTCCCGCTTTGTTTATGAAATGTAAACATTAAGCATGTCACCTGCTCGGAAGTGTCACTTTGCATACAATGACAGAGTTACAAGCTACCGTGAAACTGTATGAGCGCACACGCAGCTACATGACAAGCGTTTTGTTTGCTTTGAAAAACGGGTTTTCAAGATCGTGAGTTGGTTTAATGTCGAGCAAATTTATTTTTGTCACTAGCCCTTGCAAACGTAGAAATATTCCGAGATTAATTAATTCCGGTTCCGAAAATAACAATTCATTTTATGTTCATTATACTCGTATGAAAATAACAGTTCATTCTCTAAAACCATTAGACTTGCAAATCATTGTAAAATAACAAAAAAAAAATTCACCATTGATGACTTTGTTTTAGTGTAGATTTTTCATTTTCCGTACCTAATCCAAATTCTTATAAACTATACTAGCAACTTTGTGTTATTCGCATGATATTTCCTGGAGAAAGGCAAAATATCGTCGAAATCGTAACCCACTAGTCACGTTGAACCTTTCAATTACCACTTTGAAACTGTATTTATTACTTTATCTAGCAAGCGTACCAACATGACGGCATTCAATTAAAATGCGGCCATTAACGAGCGCATCATCTTAGATTAAGGTTTAATTTCGTAACAGACTAAGCTCTGAAAAAAAAATCTACGGTTTTTCAGTCATATCTGTACCTCGCATTTTTAGCTCTCATAATATTTCTATTCCTCCGTATTAATAGTTCTGTGGTATTTAGATTGTAGGTATATTTCAATGCTTATGCTACTCGTCAGTAGACGCAAACCATAACGAGGCGTGCGTCATAAAACCATAAACAACCATTGAGCCGTCTCCTTAAGACATTATGTTGATTCCCACAGCTACCTCATTATAAGCATAATCTGACGTTAGTTATTGTCTTTGCTTGACTGATGTAATTGATACAAATGTATTCACATTTTGCCTTTTAAAGAGCCGATTAGTTGAGTAGAAAACGCCCCGACCGCCTTTTATGCCCAGGCGCCAACGAGTCGCAGGCTACCCGCCCTTATTTAAAATTAGCCTAACATTACATAACTAGGCAGATACTAATAGTGTACAGTACTTTCATTGTAGCATGGTGCGGGTGACAGCTGTCAGTATCACCAGACTAGAGAATCACAGTGTTGAAACTTGAGTCGATAAAACTAATAATTTTAAATCTTAGTCAAAATTAATGGTGGTAGATTTTCTGACGTTCATAAGTGCTTGTAATAGCCTAAATTGAATAAAGATATTTTGACTTTGACTTTGAATGTTTATCATTAATCCGGTTATTAAGCTAATTTTGATGAGAATATTAGCGAAATTCTAAGTTGGAATATTATTTGCCACTTAAGTAAGGCTAAACGGAGTTTGCAAGAATATTCGTTACTTACCAATTAATAAGTAGGTACCGATATAACTCAAAAACCATTAGGTCCCATCACTAAACGAGTATTTTGTGTTACGTTACATGCATATTACGTTTCTTCACTTAATTGTGCTTTGAATTTAAGTAATTGATTACAAAAATCTGATAGCTTCATTTTATTTCGTTTAACATAGTTCTTTATGTTCTAATATTTTACGCCAGTCATATTCAGGCTACACCTGAAATTGAAACTTTTTTTGAGTAAAACGAACCGTGCATCAAATGTCACCCGCACCATGCTAGAATGAAAGCACTGTACTGCCGCCTTAAGGAGAAAAACCATAAGTGCCATTTTTTCAAAATTTACTTTTCACCAGCCTCGTACTCAGGAAAAAAACTGACCTTATAATAAGGTCTTTGCTGTAGTATAGATAGATGCATTACTTTTTTCCGTTGTAAAATACTAGCTAGAAAAGATCCTTCTGTACAGATAAAAGCCCGTTCCCACTTGTCCGGTGTCGCATCCGTTTCGTGTCGGATGTCAGTCATTTCTACTTAAAATCATGTCGGGCAAGTATGAATAGTTTCATATAAAATGTTCTGCCACTGGAACATCCGATTAAAATCCGGGCCCGATATCCGACAAGTGGAATCCAGCTTTAAGTGTGCGTTCGGCTTTTCTTGTGAATTTTTTCCTTGTAGATACCATCAGCCAAATATGTGCTTTACCACCCTAAAGTTGATGTCAAAAAACAATAATGCCAATAGAGGTATCTGTCAATTTGAAAATTCGACTTAAGCGACATATTCATTCGATAGGAACTTGTTTGAATATTGATAGACTACTTATTTGGCTGATGGTACCTCTTTTCTATATGCCTGTTGATTCTGTATTTTGTACCAACCTATCTATTATTAGGTATAGCGACTCGAGACGTACTTAAACTTTTTTACAATTACCTATTGCACTTGAGACGCCAAAGGTTACAAACAATAATTTAATCGCACATCTCAAATTACTTTGTTTTTCCTATTGTAATACTTAGGTATGTATATGTTACTGTGTAAAAACAGTATTTATTAAATTGGCGCCCGTGATCTTTTCTATTTATTTGTAATCATATAAAAACACAATGATTGTGACTCACACGTGTCAATAAGCCTTATTATATTCGCTATTATGCTTAACGAGTGTTCCTTTCAATTCACATTTGTTACGTCTTTGATACAATCTCATGGTTTTTACTATACTTGCTAGTTTTTATCGATAGCTTCGATTCTTTTGTACTGCTTGTCACCGTAGAGATGTAATTTGGTAAAAATGATTTACAATTTTATGACTAAACTTTTTGCAGTTATTTCCAGTCTTAAAAGCTTAAGATGGCCAAAGATTGTCGCCTAACTTCTTCCAAATACGAAAATTTTGTCATTGTCATATTCAATAACATGAAACACCATTTAACTCCCAGTTTTCGCAGCACTTTAAAGAATTATTAGTTTTGAACAGCCTTAAAATAACTTCTATGATTAGGTATATCCCAGACTGACGCAATATTTTATAAGCTATTTGCGTTTGTCTCAACTATCAATGGTGCTTGAACTGAAGTATATAAGAGTATATTCTTACAAAGGAGGTCAGGGATAGCTAAGTTTTTATTGTTGGTTTGAAATTTCGAAAGAGAATTTGCTTCTTATATTGCAAAGCACAGACTGTATATTTAACGTCTGAGAAGACAAAAAAAACACACGTTTGAATATTTCCAAGTGCGAGTGAAACACAAACGACGACGCATTGCCGAGACTAAAATACGAGCAAAGATCAACAAAACAAACGAGGATCAAGGAGATACACAATGACATTTGAAATAGATAGAATTGGTATAACTTATATATTTATTCTTTTAGCCTTTGATTCATCATCTGAAACTATTGATTAAGAAACAAAACACCCTGTTTTGGTGGAAACTTTAGAGTTTATACGTATACATACTTATCTAACTGTTTACACATTAGTATAGTATAGTATGATCTATTCTAAATCAACAACTTTGTTTTATTTGTAAGAGATCTACCATTGATTAAGATACTTCCTCGATCAGATATTTATTTTAGCCTTCGTTTTTTTCTACCATCTGCCCAGGTAATGATAGCTCTAATATAACAGATATTAAGTGAGACAGTTCATTCTTTTTTTAACCGAAGTAATTAAAGTGAACTTGACATAACAAAACAAATATCAATGGGGTCGACACATCGATCAATCACCTGGACCTTGCTCTGTTCTCACAATAAGTTTGATTTCAATTGATATTTGCATAATAAGTTATGATTTAATTTTACATCGAATTGTGATCCTCCTTGAGAGTTGATTATTTTATTTGATGAAGGCTCCTGAGCAATTAATTATCAATGCAACTTGTAATTTAACAAAGCAAGTTAAATTTTGCATAATGATTTATTATAACAATTAGTTTAATTAAAGCCAGGTAGTTCGGCTTCCCGAACATAAGCGGCAATTACACTAAGTCGCTCGCCGTATGCTGCATACGGGGACCGCAAAAGTGTTAAAAACACGGTAGTTTAAGACGCCTAAGTAGTTTGACGACGTTCGCCAGGTGAACAGTCGTTCACCGTTCGTACTGAGTCTAGTATAATTGCCGCTATATGGACAAAATTTATTTAATAAGTTCATTATTTAAATGAGGTTTAATGTACAGTCACCGGCCACAGCGGAGTGGAGTATAAAGATATCTGACAGCTCTTATCCTACCTGTACTTGCCTTAAAAATAGAGTCGTATCAGATATTTATGCACGCTTGATTGTGTCAGACATTGATGCTTGTGATTGTATAGTATTTTGAATAGCAAGTACATAATTTTTTTTTTACCAGTAGCGAGTGGCATCTGGGCTGGGAGAGGAGTACCTTGCACGGCGTGAGTTGGTACCATCTGCTGCATCCAGATTGCTGCAAGGAGGCACAGAGCAAACATAGATTAAGTAAGTATATTTTATAAACTAAAACTAAAAAAACATATCTGTAACAGGACAGCCACGTCTGCATGACAAGTAAAACTGAATCGTTTGGGTAAAAAAATGGAGATTATTAGAAAACGGTGGATATCTATTTTGCTTTGTCCATTAAATAAAAAATGATGAGGATAATAGCCAGTTAAATTCCACGTGACGTCCTACTCGTCATTAATTTTCATTAAATTTTAAGAAAACTAGTGAAAAGATTAATGTAATTTGTGTGATTTAATTTGGAACAGTAAAAAGAAAAAAATATAATAAAAAAAGAAAATTGGAAATGTTACATCAATGAGATAAAGACGCGGACGCGTGGCTCCCATCAGGCTTCACGTTAGTCTATATCGAAGTTGATTGCTCAAAAACTGTGGTTGGTGTTGCACATAAGTATTTTAGTTTAAATCTGAAAACATGAAAAACATATACAAAGCCACATTGGTCGTAGAGGAATATAGTATACATACGATAACACTTCTACACTCCTCTTTGTGTTAGTTCTGTGCAACCGACTTCACAACAAAATTACTTGCTTATTTTACCTTGCAATAAAGCAAAGAGAAAACACAAGCGATATAATATCTTAATACCAATCTCATGATCATTATCGATAACCTACGACAACGTAGAGCGTTTATAATAAACGGTATCCACAAGTTGAGGCCTCACACGCTCCAGTGAAAGCGAGATGACTCGCGCGTGACAATCGTGTGTGAACGCTTAACTTACACTACGTGAGAGATTATATCGAATAAATCGACAGCTCGAACCAACTGTCAAATTATAAGCAAATAAAATTCAAGCCTAACTATGGTTGCCAGATAAAATTTGAAAAAGGGCAGACAGGTTTAAAAAAGGGGAGTTTTCTGTACCTAGTAAAGGAAGACATTTACTAAATTAGTTTTTTATTCCTTCAAAGTAAGTACTTGTTTTTTTTTTATTTAAAGAAATAATTATGAAAACTTTTACATGACTTTTAAAAATCCCTAATTCGTTTTTTTTGTATGTAATTTTCTGTATGTACTTTTGTCTTTTTGTGTACCTATTTTTTTGTGTGATTTGAATTTTTAATCGCATTGGTGTTTTACCTGTAATGCTGTAATTTTTTATTGACATATTTTCAAAGTAGGTACCTACTATTGAATAAGGAATTGAGAACCACCCATTGATTAAATGTGATACCGTCTCTGTTTGTCTCGTTCGAATAGGGAGAGACGGCATCACATTTATCCGTCAAATAAATTTCATCTATCTTCTCTTCTTTCTTTCTTTCTCTTTTAATCTTTGTCTTTTACCATCTGGCAACCCTATCCCTAACCCATGCACTATACTGTACCTGTTAATGACGTGATCGCGGAACGGTTGCGCAGGATTCGTGACTCGCCGCTTGACGGAAAGCTCGCAGCTGGGAGCAAATGCAAAATTGGAACACTTTCTTATGTTTTGAACGTGAAGATGTGCTTCCGAGGTCAAACGCTGGAGGGGGAGGTCACGCTTCCTTGGCAGTTATTTATTTTGTAGTCTTCGACTAAAACAAGCAGGACCGACTTAAGATTTGTTAAGTCGTCATCCATCATCCCAGCCTATATACGTTCCAATACTGGGCACAGGGTTCCTCTCAGAATGAGAGGGCTTGGGCCGTAGTTCCCACTCGGGCCCAGTACGGAATGTCACGCAAGCTATCCACCATAGATATGTCTTGAGTTATCTACAGTTCTAAAGTGACACTTGACATTTAATTTATTTAACAAAACTAACCCCATTAAACTCGGCTCGTAGGTGCTCCTGTCAAATACTAAAACTAACGATTAGTTATTTCAACGACTATCCATATCATTACACCATTAGCCGGCGTACAGCGTAGGTTGGTCTCAGAAACAGCAAATCAAATACACTTTAACAATATGTACGAGCAAAATAAGTGCCCGAAGATAAACAAGCTGGCAGTTAGACCCGACCACAATCAAAGCAGTCGTCAATCTCTTCTTAGCTCTAAAACCAACAGTCGAGATTGCACAAATAACCGTCTGGCATTAACCCTCATTATTCTCCGACAAACGTACTAACACACATGCACGCTCCTTGAATCTACTTGCTTCTACGCAAGGTTCTTTATCGTGGGAGTGTTGGAGAAATACAGTTGTTAAAAACTTAATGTGGTTGGCAATCGATGCATCGGAGCTCGAGTCATCATTCGAATGATTCGATAATCGAGAATGACAAGGACGGGTCCGTGTGCGGTGACCTTTGTAAATGATATGCCGTGAAGTACTATTGTTCATTTCTATTGAACCATGTTTTATTAATGATAATATTATAATAAAAAGATTGATATGATTACAAAATGGTCCCGTATTAATCATTATATTTTTGGATCGTTAGTTAAGAGATTGTTATGCACCTGTTCCCATAAGAAAACTGCTTTATGGATGACACAGACACATCTAACTAATGCTCTATCTATTCTAAATTTTGAAAGTTAGCTAGATTAATCTTTGAATTTCATACCTTTTTTTTTTAGCTATTGTCTATGTCATACAGCTAGGCATGGCCTCTCTCTCGGGTTTCCAACTCCCCCTGTCGGCAGCTAAGTCTTGCTAGTCGCTTTTGAAGTCGCCTCCTCCGTCTCGGTACTCTCGGTCTGCTTTTCATACACAACAACACAACCTACACTCATGCTAATATTGTCATACGTGATATAAATAAGGAAGGTTTTAAATTTAAATTTCTTTGAATAAACAAAATTAAAAAACGTACGTATATATTTTTATCTTTGCATTAAACGCACTGTTTCAAACTATCTTTACTCAACTTGTGAACGAGACATTGCACGAAAACTATATAGGTACATTTAGGAAAATAATTTATTGCATAAAAAGCTTATAAACAAAGATTCTACGGCTCTGGATCCTGTGCTAGGAGTCCCTGTGTGAGAGATTGAATTTAGTTTCTTTCCCTTCTACCAAAAACCTGTTCAAACTAGATCAGTGTTTGCAATATAAGTAACATACACAGGCCACCTACATAAAGTCCGCAAAGCCAATCAATAAATTATCATTAGTCCAGTAAACTGTTTGTATCGATGTCCTGCCGTGCAATTGGATTGTGTTTAATTAATTACATATTACGCACATTATTCAAATGATTTGTTGTGTAGCTAAATATCACGCAAAATTTCTAAGTGCTTCATTTCTGGTTCATTAGTCAAAACATATTTTAAATATATTTTGGGATTTTACATGGACCCTGTTGAAATATGGAATAAAAGATAGCCTATGCCTATAGCCTAAGCCTACTACTCGTATTGCAGATGTACAACTCTATCTGCATACCAACTTTCATCCAAAACCATCCATCCGTTATAGCGTGAAAGAGTTACAAGCACACACTTTTGCATTTACTATATTAGTAGTAATATATGTAAAATGTTGAAAGACGTGAAGGGAAATTAGATACAACAAAAAGTGTCGCATTTATAAAGAAAAAAAAATACCTAAAAATTGAACATTTACACCAATGATTTCATGTTAGACGAAGAAACTGTCCACGATAAGACTAAAGAAAACAGTGTTTTTTTTTTCATAAGACGTAACTCCTGTTACAGGTCCCACTCGGTATAACTATATACCAACCGTTCATCTTCTTAAGTTTTTTAACTATACGTTTTAGACATTTGCAATTTTGTTTACAATTTTGTTCTCCGACTTGAAAGTTTATGCAGTAGAATTCTTATTCTAAAAAAGAATTCTAATTAAACTAAAAAAATATGTTCAAAATCAAACCACGCTTAACAGAGACGTACCTAAACTAAAAAAAATCAAGTATAATTCCACAATTTTTCTCCGCGTCATAACCATAGTTCAAACCACAATAAAAACTCCCAATCAAAACAAACTAAACTCAAATCTTATCGGCTAATTCGATCAACAAACAAACCGAACCTTTTACGACGCCGATGGATGAATCGGACGCCGTATAAGGTCATGCGCTTACGCACCATCATCGACCAGGCCATTCCGGGCCCATGTAAATTACTATCATAACATTGTCACTGTTTACTGAGCCTCTAGACACATCAACGCCTTTTAATACCACCCAACACTGGACTATCGACTCCTAAGCGATGCTACATAACATTCAATATTCATTGTGATTCGTGTAGCGGATATTTTCGTTTGGTACGCGCCACAAATGTGTCTAGTTAGACGCCACATTATTTAGCTATCGCTTGATAATCTGTTCATTAACAATAGGCTAATTTCGATTCATTCGATTAGCGCAATTCACACACTTGGCTTTGGATTTGTTAAATGATTAAGTTATTGATTTGCACTGTATGCTCTGTGGATTTGGTTTAGGATTGCTCAAGTTTTATCTTTGAACTTGTTAAATATACAAAGTACATAATGGCCTGGTACAGGTCGCAGGATGCGATGAACGCGGGTATTGCAGGACCGGTCATTGAGGTGTACTTAGAAGTATCTGTCCTGTTTAGTAATAGACGTCTTTCGGTAGACGATGATGACTATCCGCAGATTACAAAGCGTAGCGCAGGACGTCTATCAACGAGATGGATGGATGACCAGGTTAAACCCACGGGTTCACAATAGGTGCAGATCGCTTCCAACCGAAGCAACTGGCTTTCTATGGGGGGAGGACTATATTCAACAGAGTGGACGTCCTACTGTTGATGTGCTGATGATAATGATGATTATTATAATGTTGATGATGATGATGAAAATGGTGATGAAATGTGACCATTTATTTGTCCCCCAGTAACCCAGTCAGAGCAAGAGCGCTCTTGCATCGCGCTCCTGAGGCTACAGCGACGGTCGGGACAGTTCCTGTGGGTCCACGCTGTCCTCCAACTAAAGGACAACCTGGACAACTCGCAGCGGCCTGTCATCGTGTGCACTAACCAAGTTTTGAGGTAACCACATACTTGTAATATCTACATGTCCTAAGAAGTTCATTGAAGTGGAGCGGAGACGTGCGGAATCGACAAATCACTTTTGTTGAAATCCACAACAATCACATTATGACAATCGGATAGCCGAGTGGTTAGAGAATCCCCACTACAAAGCGTAATTCTAGTTTGGGCGTATTCTACAAGTAGCGGCACGAGAGTTTAGCGCTGACCGTTATTGCGCAGAAGTCAAAAGTAAGGTATCACAAGGGGAAGGGCGGGCGTGCGTAGCGCCGATTGGCTTTCCAGTCGCATTACGTCCCCCGCGCCCATGCACCCATGCGCAGCTATCCCTTCCACGGTTCACTCAGCGCTAAACTCTCGTGCCGCTACTTGTACTTAGATATATCTGGATTAATCACTCGATTTCAGATAGATAGTTTTTTTTTTAAAGAAAGCTGGAAATATTTTTATAAGTCACAGGCAAAGCCAAAAAGTATCAAACTATTTATAAATATATGTTTGTAAGTATCGTATGTCTACCGGAGCGCGTAAACTATTCGACCGATTGGGTATTACTTACTAATACTTCAAAATAGAGTTATGTTAAATAGCGACATTTAGCAACGGCATTTTTGTTTCGGATGAAAATTATATCGTTCACATTGCAATGAGCCTTACCGAATCATACTCATTCTACGTAAAGAACATAGCTTTGATAGTAATGCAGTTTAAAATCATCAGCTAATAGCCGCCCAGCTTCAAAGTGAAATATTTCCTATGACGCTCACATCGCCATTATAGCGCACATTCATAACTTAAGTATAGCCCATGGCCGGCTATGGCAGGTTAAGTCTTACTCGGCCTAATAAGAACCGCTCTAACTTATGACCGTTGAATTATCTGACCCCTTGCAAACATTCAAGTTAATCGTCCTTCTCTTGAGAGAACTTAATGCCCATTAATATATCGAAACAACCGCCAATCGAGCGGCGATCAAGGGTGAAATCACTTCATCATGACCGCCCCGCGTCTGCGCAATTACGTGAACAAACGTCAAATGTGGAGTTTTATACGACATACTAATCTTGGCTGGGGTCACATGCGCGCATTGTACGGGCATAAATCAAAGAAATTGCGATCTAATTGACTCAGAAAATCAAGTTATCCGTCAAAATTTTCAAGTTGCATACGAGATCGTGTTAGAACTTAGGGCTATTAAAGACGGACTGCACTCCAACTGCACCTAAACGTTTCCGATACGTTAATAATAATGATAATAAATCATTTTATTCTGGAGATCTGTAATACAGGTCTTACCTAGTTCAGACTCCAGACCCTCACAAAAGTTACCAGTAGGTACTACTTAATCTAAAACTACATTAAATATATTGTTATCATAACTATTGCTGTATGTACCTATGTACTTTTGAAAGGAGAAAATAAATGATTTTTATTATTATTATTTGCATAAAAACATGGTACATATTTTGTGGTAAGAAAGAAAGAGAGTTTCACATGTTTTTGTCACTATGTGACGTACAAATTTTAGTTTAAAAATAAGGAGGGAGGGAAGGAGGTTTAAAATCGCAGCTAGCGAGCAGTTTGCGTGCATTCCCGCCGACTCCAATGGCACTGTAAAGCAAAATGTAAGGGCAATCGGCAATAGTTACATTGCAGATAGAATCTAGTCTATCTGTAACAGCATATAGCGGATTGTATTTATGTTTGTTTGTAAAGTAATATTCAAATAGATTTGACAGTAGTATATGCAGATCATATTCATCGGTATCATTCCTGATTGAGCAAAAAACTTTAAAGAAAATTATTATATAAAATGTATGTCAATCAATTGGCAGTGTCAAAACCCTATTCTAGTACAATGAAACATCAATATAAATGTGTGCAAAGTGCTCTATGTTTGTGAACATATCTTACATCATACTTCTACATCTGATTCCGTAATAGCATTGAAGTATTATTTTGCTTGATATAATTTATCATTATCACCAACAAAGTCGCTGTTTCCTTTAACAGATAACAGCCTAGGGGCGACAATACAAAGGCGTTTCCTATTATGATAAAGTGGTCCCAAAATGCTGGAACCCTAGTGAAAAAGGGGTTAAGTCTGCAGAAATTACACAGCTATTTTCTATTTTATGTGTAAAGGGGTTTAAGTCGAAATCAGCTGTTCAACTTCTGCAGAATTAACCCCTTTTTCACTAGGGCCCCAGATTATGATTCGAAAGTAACATTACCTAAAACCACACTAGTCTAAGTTCAACCGTACGTTCTACGCCTAATAAAATCAATGCAACGTTACTGACACGAATAATGTATCCATTTAAATTGGCTGTCTTAAATCTCGTGAAATGTGAGCCAGCACAATAATTATATTCCGATCGACAAATCGTATCGAATCGCGGAATTGCTTTTCATTTAAATCAATGTCTCTAATATTTGTAATGCGAGCTCGTTACTAGAATTAATTCTCGCTAGAGATGTAGTTCCATCGAATATAGCGTTTATTTGTATGGCCAGCAATAAATTGAAATGAATGTGAACGTTTTTGCATAATTGTAACGTGTGATTCTGTCAAATCAATCCATCGTGTTCATCGTGAATGAGTGATTTTATGAGGCCGGCTCCCATTGAACTTGGTTCATCGAGAACTTGTTGTAATTTTAGTTGCTGTGAAATTGTTTTGACTTGTGTGCTTGGAAATGGCAATGAATTTATTTGGTCACATAAATTATGTTTTTACTTGCTTTATTAGGTATGAAGTCTGTACTGACTCGTGTATTAATTGACCTGTCGGTTTGTAGTAACCATTCAGAATGGTCACAATGTCTATAAACGTCGATCAACACGTCTACTAGGTACCTGCAGAACAACTATTAGGATGTTAATGTCGCTCGCTCGCTCGGCACTCGCCTTTTTTTAAATGAGAAAGAATAAGACAACCGGTGTTTTGTTTCAAGTTTCAATTACATGTATAATAATAAGCATTAAATTAATAAAACTACCTATAGTAAACTTAAAATACATAAAATAATATAAAACCTAAAACTAAAATAAATTACTTTAAGAGTACTTTAGCCCTTTGGCAAGGTCCCGAAAGTCCCGAAGATGTTTAGAAATGGTTCAAGTTGTAGAGACTTTCAAAACCTACAGTCAAGCTTGAAACTCTGAGGTTTAGCTAAATCAAGTGTAAAGATAATGTAAAGTTATATAGTACATGTAAGCCTTCGCTAAGAGAGATTTACCGTCAGACTACGAACGTCAGCGAGAACCCATTATGATCACGGTCTTAGTAATGTACGGTACGGCAAACAGTAATTATGAATTAACCAATAATTGGAGATAATTTTATACGTTAACAAAAGGAATTTTGTTTGCTTGGCGGTGTTAAAATTCTTGGAGAAACGAGGGACTGGAATGTAGCGACGTCTGAGGCTATTGATGATAAACGAATGAGTTATAAGGTTTAGACTATTATAGGTTTATACTGAAGGTCAAATATATCTTTACCCTTTTAGGCCTTTAGTTCTTTGCCACTGTACGCCTTCTATCAATTTTATAGAACATTTTAAACAAGAAGTGACGGCGACGAGGTAGTCAAGACGTGTAAACATGGCTACTATATATATATATATAATATATATTTTCACAAGAAAGGTCTTGTACCTATAGCCTAAGCAGAAAATTACTACCGCTTTTTGCTTTATATAAACGTTTTCATGTAAACTTATAAGATGTGATACAAAATGGTCAGCTACCAAGATCCATGAAACCCGTAGGCAAAACGTGAAACATTAGGACCTGCATGAATTTTTTACTTACCAATCATTTCAAATGTACTATATACAACCAAAAAACAGTTGTTTTTTGCTGATGAAACCTACTTAATTTACAATGCAGGGCCATACAGTACAGTGACCGGAGCTACTAAAACACTCCGATTAATTTTCCAACTAAGCCAGCCCAGCCCAACCTAGAGGCAGCCTAAGTACCTCAAAATAAGTGACAAATGACTGCGTTTAAAAACCCGTACTCAGTGAACTAATTGGCTTAAACGCCGTGCCATTAAATCGACAAGCCAGTGCCAGCCCACAGCGAGGCAGACTTTGAGAAATGACCGTCATAACTTAACGCGGTCACTTACTAAACTTCCCTATTGAGATATCAATACTAGATGACGTCCAGGGATGTTGGCTCGTAACCGCAGCCCTTACTATCGGGTGGATAGATATTGAGTTCGCTTTAGGAATATGTATGGAGATTTAAGCGTTACTAGGAACTTGGAGGCGTATTTAAAGATTTGGCGGCTTTTTTTTTCATTTAAGAAAAAAAAAGCCCTCGCAGCCTTCCGCCCTGGGCCATACCCCCCTTGGCCCTAGGATAAATATACACCCAACTTGTGTAGTTATATCGTTATTTACGTACTTTACCCTGATTTGGTTGGTGTAAAATGAACTATTTTGTAGGTCGGTTTTAATTCTGATTTAATAGTAATTTCTCACAGCTTATGTACCACAGGGCGCGTGTTACCTAACAGTCCGAATAGATAAATGATTTATCTGGATATAATATTTATCTGGGCATATGCCCTATCGGCTGTAGTAAGAAGAAGCTATGTTCACTGATGATAGCTTATGTGGTTTGACTGAACTGTTTTATCATTGGAATTTTTGACTCAAAATGTAGTTCGCCTTTGATTCGGTACACTATGAACATCGATCAATATACATTGATATATACCTACAGAAACATTTGGTAACCACGATTAAATATACTCAATATATTTAGTTTCGATTTTAAACCAATCAGGGTCGAGCGCAATATCCGACCCCTACCAATTTAAATATATTTACACATAGGTACGGTCAAGGATTTTAATTCCTGACCTATCACGGAACTATTTCACAGTAAATGCCGTAGTGATATCGCATTAGTTAACAAGAAAAATCGTCATAAAGATTTTTCTTTTGAAAAGATTCCGTGATGGGTCAGGAGTTAAAATCTTTGACCGTCCATACAACTAAGTAAAGAACAATCGCTTACAGAACATTATCTATCGCTTCTCATCCGTGTTAAAACGAAGCGAAATAGCATCGGGAACCCGTGGTGGGGTGGCCTGCGAATAAATATTGTAAGGAGGTGATTTATTGAGTTAGAGCGCGGCCTGCAAACCGATCGGCCGGCCGATGTTGCTATCCGATGGTTTGAAATATGCCCGCAGAGCGCTATTGTTGTGATGTGAGAAACTGTGTTTAACAAGCGCCAGCGCTGATCGATGGTGGCGTTCTCGCTTTAATCCCACCACTATTTTATAGCAGAATACACTAAAACTTGGCTAATTTCGTGAGACGCGAGGTGTAATTTCGTTGATTATGTAGCTCAGATTAGGGTAATGGTTTAGTTTCGTTTTTGTAGCTGGTTGGAATGCTGTTGGTTTCGTTGGTTTAATAAACAAAGCGCCATAACATAACAGGCTTTGTAGGATGTGGGTAAAGTAAAAGCTTGGTACATTTTTAAGCGACTGTCAAATATCATAGGGTAACAGCAAAGGGTGATAGTTCGACTGAAGAAGACAACAATGCTGTGACAAAAAATTTCAGTCCGCTGTAAAATTCTATTTTGTATTGAGTTTTTTTTTAGCGTAAAAGATTTTAGACGGATGGGATTCGAGTCCACACCTCCTGTGGCTTTACACGCTAGAGGTGTCCTATCATTTAGACCCCCGGGAAGTCCGACCTACCAACCGAAAATCTTAATTGATTGCTTGCATACGCAGTGGCGTCAATTTTTAATTGCTTTGAAATCAGTGAATAGTCAATTACATGGGTAAATAAGTAACGTCATAGCCATTGCCATACAAAATCTTACGTATCATTTTAACACCTTATAAAATGTATGTCAATTAATTGATGGTATCAAATAATCTACTCTACATTATATGTAAGTTTCTTGCGGCGCATTCTTCTTGGCAATGATGGTTTTTCCGAAAGTGCTGGTAGTTTAAAAAATGACGTGTAAAAGTGCCCATTATGGCCTTTTTACTGAATAAATTATTTTGGTTTTTGATTTTTTATGTCATTTAATTAATGGTTCAAATAAAACGAGGAACTAGGAATCTAGTTGGTCCCTTCAAAGTGTTATACATTAATAAACAGTCTGAGTTAGCTACCGCCAACGAAATCAATATCCGACACGCACAAGCCTTAGGTGCTCATTAAGCGGGCACACTTTGTACTAACAATGTTATTAGCCCTATAAACCAGCATGACTAAGAGGCAATTCATCTGAAACGCCAGTAGGCGCTATAGAGATTGTAAATCTAAATTAATTTCAATGCACGAGTGGGTGACAACCCAGCTGACCTAAACAATCAAGTATAAAGGGCGGGACTATGTGGCCCTTAGGCGCTTAGATTTTAAGCTTGAGCTGTGGTACAAATTGGAAACATAAACTGTCTCTACCCTCGGGACAAAAACTAAAATTCCGAGTAGTTTTCGTTCTAAGGAATATTTTAATATTGCAAATTATTTGATTAAGTACATAAGTACATGAAATTGAAAAAAAATCCGAAGTATTAAATTATAAATTCTTCCGTTAATACTTTAGCGCTTGGAAAGAGGCTTTGTATATGTCGGCGGCCGATCGTAAAATCCGCCAGATCACGAAATTCCTAGGCATATCGTGAAATGGCGCCATTTCATGAATTGGCTAAGGGACATCCGCCATATCGTTTAAAACTCACCGTTTGACGATTTGCCTGGTGACGTTTAGGCAGATCATGAAATTCCTAGGCATATCATGAAACGCCGCCATTTCATGATTTGGCTAGTTTAGGCAGATCATGAAATTCCTAGGCATATCATGAAATGCCGGCAAATCGTTTCTGGCACTTCGCCGGCCGCTGCCGCGGCACGCTCGCTTCGCTCGCTCGGCTCGTGCGTAGTGGTCACAATTCATACTAACCACTCCTCGCTTCGCTCGTCGTACCTATTTTTTTCTTTTTTTCAGCATATCACGATATGCCCGGTATAAAGCTAGGAATATCGTCGAATGCGTTGCTCTAATCGATCTGCCGTATTGTTTCTCAGGCACATCGTTATATGCCTGGACAACTTTTAGGAATATCATGAAATGGCGCCATTTCATGATGTGCCTAGGAATTTCGTGATCTGGCTGATTTTACGATCTGCCGCCGACATATACATACATAGGTTAGAAATACCTACCCTAAACAATAATTTTGTTAATCTTCTTCCAGACGCTAGAGACACGTAAACTTAAGTCTATACCTGTCCTTGACCAATCGTAAGATCCACCAAATTATGAAATAGGCGATTTCACAGATACTGTCATTTCTTTATACTTGTTTATTTTGTGTATTTATTTTTATGTAATTGTGAAATGTGTGAATAAACGTTTTTCTATTCTATTCTATTCTATTCTAAATATCTTGTTAAATAACGAAACGCCGCCTTTTTATGATTTGGCCAGAACTCATCATTGTACAATTTGTCTCGTGTCGTTAGGCCATATCGATTAGGTACCTAATAAATGGGATACTATAATCCTGTAATCCCGAAGATTAAATAGTAGTTTTATGTCTACTATAAGTTAACCAATAGTTAACTAAAACTTATCGCATTAGTATAAGGAACCCACTTTGCGCATGGCCCGACTCGCACTTTGCCAGTATTTTTTTGCAAAAGTTACCACCGGCTATTGAGGACAAAGGGCTTATTAAAGGCTTAATAGACAGTCGTACGTGCTACATTGAAATGCACTCACTTAGGCAACAATGTTGCAACGAATGTCTCTTTAGTTATTCATTGGTAGATCTTAGAAGAGTTATCCTTACCCGACTAAATAATAGAGATGATAATTATGATAAGGTAATATGAATATGGCTTTGCAAATTTAAAACAAACTGCAATAAGAACAGAAATTAATTGTAGACAAAGAACTGAAAATAGTACGATTAGTAAAAAAAGACAAATTAAAATAAACGTTAATATGTACACAGATACATATTTTTAAAGCTA
This sequence comes from Choristoneura rosaceana, assembly GCA_037349165.1. Taxonomy (NCBI): domain Eukaryota; kingdom Metazoa; phylum Arthropoda; class Insecta; order Lepidoptera; family Tortricidae; genus Choristoneura; species Choristoneura rosaceana. The sequence continues at coordinate 9,295,457 of JAZBNJ010000012.1, read as the reverse complement.
AAATGAACACTTTTTTTATTAAGTATACTGGAATAGCTCTTGAATTAAGTTCGAGTTTCGGTTTTGGCCGAAACTGAAACCCAAACCGAAGTCCAGTTTCGGTTGCAAATACTAATTTCGGTCGGACACTAGTAATAGATTTAGGTATCTGACTTAAGCTATACTCCAAAAAACCGCCACCTCTTAAACGCTTGTGGCCCAAAATTCACCCTGAAGCTTATAAATCCGCGCGCGCGGCGGCATTGTCCACGCGATTGCGTCATTTGTCACGTTGCCCAGATGCTCTTGCGCAACCTACTCATGTTACTTCGTGCTTTCCACTGACAAATACTGTTGGCTTCAATAATGAGCCTGGATTGTGTGGATAGAAAATTTAATAGCTTAGGGCTGCCAAAACCCGCCCTCGGTGATAACAACTAGTACGGGAGCTGATTGCATGTTTATATACTTCATCGAGTACCTACCACAGAGGAGCAATTGTAGGCATTTAACTACTGCAAAGTTGCGTAAAAACAAAGTCTGCCTTCATTCCAATGACCGGGTTGATAGGAACAACCATGTACTAATGAATTGCTTAATACAAACGCTTCAGCCTAAAAGGAATCAGACTGGCCCCCTGCCATCACCAACCCACAAAGTCGCTACAGACCTCCCTCACAAAGCCATCCGTGGAGAGCTTTTTTGGTAAAAATTGCGTCATAGAGCACCCAAACGAAAAAGAACTGCTAAGGGTGTCAAACAATCTGTTTAAATCCATATCCCAGCCTATACGTCCCACTGCTGGGCACAGGCCTCCTCTCAAAACAAGAGGGCTTGGGCCATAGTTCCCACGCAGGCCCAGTGCAGATTGGGAACTTCACACGCACGCGCAGGTTTGTGCAGGCTACCTCACGATATTTTCCTTCACCGCAAAGCTCGTGGTAAATTTAAAATGTAACTTCGCACATGAATTTCGAGAAACTCAGAGGTGCGAGCCGGGGTTTGAACCAACGATCCTCTGCTTGAGAGGCGATAGGTCAAACCACTAGACGTGGTGTCTCAAATTTCTTGGTAGGTACACTGTTTTTAAAGTTGGCAACCCCTAAGGTGCGCTAAGCAACCGAGTTGCTATAGATTGGCTATTAGAGTTCGCGGGGACACATTCAGTTATCAGTTCTGATAGATTTGCCGCCATAAATAATACACCTAGTTAGGGAAGGTTTATACGTATTAGTCCAAAGGGATTATAAAGTTGGCAGACGTCGGGCATTAAGTGGCGCGTCCAGTGAGGAAGCGTAAGGACGCGATAGTAAGTAACTATAATCCATGCTAATAATATAAATGCGAGAGTATGTGTTTGTGTGTTTGTCCTCCGTCTTTCACGCCGTAACGGAGCGACGAATCGATGTGATTTTTGGCATAGAGATAGTTTATGGGCCCGAGAGTGACATAGGCTACTTTTATTCCGGAAAAATGCACAGTTCCCGAGGGTGCAGCGCGCGATAACCGAATACCAGGCGGGCGGATCCGCGGGCAAAAGCTAGTTTATTATAAAATAGTCATCGTTGTCATCTCGGCTTGAATCCCACTGCTGCGCACAGATCTACTTTCAGTATAAGAGTCAAACGCCTTAACAAAAAAAGTCTGGTGTTATTGATATGCTTTAGTTTTAATTAAATATAATGAACAAGACAAGCTGTTGAAAACTAATAAGTATATCTAGTGAGCTCTTTAGGTACATGAATTTTTTGTTCGTTAAATTTTAATTTCTGTAAATTTTCAATACAAAAATTTCGCAATTTTAGATTTTTTTTCTTTAAATTCTAATTCGGGCTAACTCTTGCATGATCGTCTGTCATAAAACAAACGTTTATTTGAACCATGATAGCCTAGTTGGACTGCCATAGCCTTAATTTATCGCACTCTTGGTGAAGTTTCTTGCGGCACGATTGTTGCCGAAGAAATTCTTCGGCGATAATGGTATTTCCGAAAGCGCTGCGCTGGTAGTATAAAAAAGTGACATGTTAAAGAGCCCTTTGCGGCTTCAACATCATCAACCGGAAGAGGTCCACTGTTGGACAAAGGCTTCCTCTTTAGAACGCCATAATGAACGACAACTCGCCACTTGCATCCCCCTGTTTCCCGCAACTTTCACGATGTCGTCAGTCCACCTGGTGGGAGGCCTGCCAACGCTTCGTCTTCCGGTTCGTAGTTGACTTTGCGGCTTGCTTACAGAATACTTAATCGTTTCGAATTTAGATTTTTTTAATGCGTAGCGATAGACGGCATGGACGGTCCCCTTATCAAATACAGTGAACGACAACAAATTGTCAACATGTCGGCCGCCTACGTCATGTCGTGGAGATTTATGCGTTCGGCCGCGGACGCACAAATTGGCGGGAAGCGTACGACGGATACGCTGCCAGCGTTCCCGTAAATCGGTTATGCATAACAAGGTGGGATTATAGAAAAACTACCATACGTGGAGTCGTTTCACGGACGGAGAAAGTTGTTTTATATGCGTTTGGCTTTAAAAATATCTTGATTGTTTCGTATTAACTTTGGTATGATGAAACTGGTAGGTTTTAATAGTAGGCACAATTTTTTAATATTTAGGTAGATACTCGGAGACTTCTACTTTGTAAATAAGGCAGATTTACATACGATGTACAGTCGCCTGCATTAACGGAGCGTGCAAAAATATTTACACTCTACCGGCCCTAGAAATAAAGTCTTATCAGATATATTACGAGTATATAGGTTGTTGTGTCAGAAACTGGTGGTTACTAAATCCGTTTAGGTACTCTGCAACTTGTTTTTTTTTATTAGCCTATATGTGTGTACCACTGCAGGGTAAAGGCCTCCCCTCTTGACCTCCTCATCTCCCTGTGCAAAGCTACATCATGCCACTCGCTCAGTTTTGCGTCCAGTACCACTACCATGAGTACAGTGACCGTACGTTACTCGATAGCGACGGCGTAAAATACATTATATTATTATTGTATTATTAATATTTTTATATAAAATCTGCAATAACGAGTCCGAGAGATGTAACTAAATGATAATAAATGATTCTGATTCTGGATGGCGGTGATCGCTTACCACCAGGTGACCCTCATGCTCGTTTACCAACCTATTTGATAAAAAAAGATTTCATCCCGCATCGCAAAGCCTTTGTTATTTCTAACCTATTCCGTCCCACTACTCAGCAAAAGCCTCTGGACCCAATATTTTCCTTCAAAAATAAAAATTTCAAAAAAAAACTTTCAAATTATACATTTATGAATGTCAGTGTCTGAAAGCAAAAACAGCCAAGTGTAAAATAATTGAAGGCCTTAAGGTCAAGTTCATTAATGCAGAACGTGTGTTAACATCGCGGCCGCTTATCCGCGCCCTTTGATTCGGCGCTATCTCTTTCCTAATGCGAATGCTAAAGCGATTTGTCGCCGTCCAACACATATCTAAACTTTGATGTACTGGCGCTGAAAAAAGTAGTTTGATCGTCTAATTAACTTTTTTACACATGTGTCGTTGCCACTTAGGGCCTGTTGTTTGATCTTTAGTTAAACTAACTAATAGTTAAAATGTGTGGCCAAAATAACAATAGTTAACACATTTCAACGGAAGTTTAACTATTTTTTTTGCCACACATTTTACGAATTTTAACTATTAGTTTGTTTAACTAATGATCAAACAACAGGCCCTTAGGTAAGTATACCTACTAATTGCTACTTAAGCTGAATCTCGATATAGTATTAAGCTCCATTTAGTAGTGTTAAAAATAAAATGTATAGAACTTTCAAGCTGAGATTTTATTTCCAGCGGGTGGCCATGTGTTATACCTAGCTACTGCTGCTAACTATTCTAGGAATGGACACTTCAAATATAACATCCCGTATACTAAAACACTTAAATAGCTACCATTTAAGTTACATGTCCATAAATTTCGAAAATAAAAAGTAAGCCTTTTTTTCCAACATATTTATTTGTCGACAGTTCTGTACCCAGTTGTTACATTTTAGCATTCGGACGTCAAAACGATAGGTACGACTGTAAAGTTTGAAACCTAAATAATATAAGCATTCCAATTTAAATAGTCGTTTATTACCTGTCAGATTTTCAGCCCACGCTCATCAGGTGCTGATCGTAAATCGTAAACCTCCTCAGACCTCCTAGCTGCAGATACCTACTTAATCTAATCTAATAATAAAGATAAGTTAAGATATAGTACAGATTACCGGAAAAGACCGGTCTGAGTGGAGAGCCTTGGGGGAGGCCTATGTCCAGCAGTGGACGTCTTTCGGCTGACATGATGATAGACAGATTTACTTACGATGTAAACTAAGCAATTAAATTTTACCTTGTATGTTTAGATATTTTAGTAGGCATCTAGTTACAATGCGTTGATTAATCGAAACTCACAACAACGACGCAAGCTCGCATTACTAAAATCAGAGAGCGCGCTCCGAATTCGCAAAAGCACATGGCCCAAACCAAATATTTTAAGTACTCCATTATGCCAGTGTTTTCTAACACTGTTCCATTCGATGATACCTATATAGGTCCAGGGCTGAGTCCAACTATGTGACATTTCCCGGCAACCACTATCGCAAAGGTTGGCTTACTCAAACGCTAGTTCAGCGCGCTAAAGGTTAACCGAGGTCCCTACGAATTTAATACTACCTTACCGCGGGAACACAGTATTATTGTTTGTTTGATTTTAATTCATTGCCTATAAAATTGTGGGGTTATCGTGGTTTTGTTGAGCTTCTGTTTTGTTTTGTTGATCGTGTTGTTTTGGTGCCATCCACATTTCGAATTCATAGTGCTTGCAAATACTAGGTAACTTTGGCTCAGATGGGTTAGTATTCTAACTGCAGTGGAAATATATGTACCTACTACCTGCCTAACCCTGAATTTGACAAAAAAATTAAAAGTAGGTACGTGATTAATATTAATTGATTATTATTATTTTGTGATTATTATTATTTTTCTTAGGCTTCTAGGTTGGCAACGCATCTGCAATACCCCTGGTGTTGCAGATGTTTATGGGCGGTGGTGATCTCTTACCACCAGGAGACCCACTTGCTCGTTTGCCTTCCAGTAGAATAAAAAAAAATAAAAAAAATAGCCGCAAACGGTACAGTGGCCATAAACGGTATTTCTGCCCTACAAGTTTATTTCTATTTTTTTTTTGTTATGATTTGTAATTAAGTATTTCGTATTGTAATATAATATACTATGTGATATTTTATCATGTTTTGATTTACCTGATGCTGTAAAATTTAATTGATTAGTAAATTAATAAATATTTACTTATTTGTGCTACCGCTAAAGAGTTTTTAAGGCATAAGTATTGGTTTTTTATGGATCCGTTGCTGGGTAATTCAACGCGAGAATCAGCTAGTTCGAAAAAAAGTACTATGTTTGTTAATTGTGCTAAATATAAATTTTATTCCAAATCAACCTAATCAATGATAGTATAACGGACGCAAATTGAATGACCATGGATCTTCAATATATATACATACATCTAACCTATTTTTACAGGTTTAAGTATGTTTACTACAACTATAACAGGCGTCAAACTAAGGTTGCTGCAGATGGACGCTGTGATGATTGTGGTTGAACTTATAAATAAGACCATAAATGCATTACAAAGTCTCGAAATCCCCGGCATTTTAATATAAACATTAAACTTTAGTAGAGCCCTTTCCCAGTTCCCACTAATGGCCAAACCATGTAAAACGCACTGATGGAGGAATTCTTTCCCACATTCACATTATCGCAGTTGAAATTACTTCAAACGCATTAAATAGCTTTATTATATCCTTATGTTTTCGCTCTATTTTCTGCATATAAACGGTAACAAAGGATCTGATAGTTATTAAAAGGGATGTCATATTTAAAAAAATAAATTCGAGCGTTGGGTTAACACAAGTTGATATAAATAAACACTTATCACAGGATACTTGACACCAATTGACCCAGTCCCAAAGTAAGCAAAGCTTGTGTTATGGGTACAGTTGCCATCAGATATTTCGGAACGACCAAGGCTCAAGGCATTCGAGTTCATGCTTCGATATTTCTGGGACCCTAGTGAAAAAGGGGTTAAGTCTGCAGAAATTACACAGCTAATTTCTGTTTTATGTGTAAAGGGGTTTAAGTCAAAATCAGCCGTTTACTTCTGCAGAATTTACCCTTTTTCACTATGGCTCCAGACTTTTGATCACATTGGCTGCTCCGAAATATCTGATGGCGACTGGCTCTATGCCACAAAGTGCAAAACTCGAACTTCGTAGGTATGTTGCTGTCCCGCTGACGCTTATGTTATTTAATACGCGAGTGAAGAGGACGGTGCGATACGAACTTCGGCAACTGATTAACATACATAAATACATATTAAACACCCGAGACTCGAGAATTAACATTCGTATTTTTATACAAATATCTGCCCCGACCGGGATCGTACCCGGGACCTCAAGCTTCGTAGTCAGATTCTCTAACTACTGAGCTATCCGGTTGTCTAAATAAATGCGTCGTTAATACATCATACTCAATTAGGTACTTTACTCACTGCGACCTTACGGTAGCTACGTCTGTGAAAGAAATGTGTGTCATGCAAATCTTCTGCCTCCACACTGTAAGACCACACACACACACATCACACAACCCTAACTACCCGTTACCACTACCACATTACACTAACGCATTTCGAACTCAACCAGAGATGTTGATGAGAGGTGGTGGTAATATTTAGTTGGGTTTGTGTGGTGTGTTCTTACAGTGTAAAGGCGGAGTAACTGCATGAACACACATTGTATAGACTAACGTAAGGTCGCGGGTGAACAAAGTAATTGTTCATTGATATGGACATTAAACATTACTGATGTGTAACGTCTGAATCGATTTAACATAGTTATTTCTTCCGCAGCGAGGAGGAAGCAACAGTTATGAAAGCAAATCCATGGCTCTACCACTACTACGCCGTACAGTCAAAACTCCACTACGGCTTGGCCTACGAAGCAGCGACCAGGATGTACGGGCCTCCACCGCCCGATCTTCAAGTGTACCCTCCCGCGATGCAGTACGCGCCAGCTCCTCCCGTCTGTATAAATGGAAGTCAAGTCATGATGCCCAATCCTGGGCTGCAGCCGCACATACCGCATGTGCCTCATCTCACGCCGATGCACTATGCCTATGAGAGAGCCGACAATGGGCCTGTGGATTACTCGGTGTCATTGCAAGATAACAGGTATAATATTTGATGTATCTCCAACCTATTTTATCTAAAAAAAGCTCACCGCCCTCGTAACTTTACCTAAGTAGTTAAATGTTTGCGCCCAGTTTCGAAAACAAGACACCTAAGTACTAGATTATTTTTCAAATATACCTAACACAGAGTCAACCATTGCAAAAAAGAGCGTCCAGCTAGAAACTAGTCCTACGGTTTCATTTAGGTAATCACTATCGGTTACGTAAATACCTATCAAGTACCTACCTAATTCAAAAGCTACAACCAGATATCAGAGTTAGCTGTGAATAAATCTAGGTATTTATACATGAAGACAATACCTACCCTATATATGTAATTTTTCTTTATTTACCTACAGTAATTTTGACATAGGTAATTGATATTCTCCCCTAATTTACCCAATAACTATATCACATGTTTAACATTAGCTACTTGTTCCAGGTACCACACAGTCAGAATAGAAGATACTAGGATCCAATCGAATGCAAAACGGAAAGGAAAAAACTCTGAAGAGAAACCTAACACTCCTGTTCCAAACATGTCTCCACGGTGTACACCTTCCACAGTCACATCAGGAGGAGAAACATTAGTAGCCGTAACAGGGTCCATAGCAAGCAGAAGACCAGGGTCCAAAAACTTTAATATATCCGAAACAGAAATGGTAGATCAGTGGAATCCTAGTCCGACGTGGTCTGAATCGGCGCTCCAAAAAGTTCCCGACGTCTGCCATCAAGACTTGAGTCCATACGTAACGACCACACCTCCGACGCCGTCTGGCACTCCGTCGGCTTACTCACAGAACTATAGTCACGCCTTCGTGTTCGATTGGTCGCCAGAGCAATATGTTCCTCATACTAACAATAGATGTAACACAGTAACAACAGAAAGTTCCTATCAGCAGAGTTGGAATAGGAGTCAGAGGGCATCGTTCGCGAGCACCGATACAGTCGACGAAAACTGCAATCCTAATAGATTAAGCTTACAAATGAGGGTCAGTAATCCACCGCCAGCGTATAACGCAACGAGGGAAGGAGAGATTCTAAGAAGGCAAATAGGTGAGCAAAAATTTATTTCATAAAACAAATATATTTTTATTTATGTAGCTTACATTCAAAATGTAACAAAAAATCTGACTGTCATTGTTAATTTTTTGTTTTTCTCCTTCTAAACTGTACCTAAGTACAAAGCTAAGTACCTATAATTTCCAAGCATGTGTTCAGGGTCTCCACAAACTTTTTAATGTTTGATTAAATAATCCTACTTCTCCTTTAAATAGTTGATCAACTTTTCCTATCAGCTGTTTCTATTCATAGACTAATGTATTTTTTTGTCTTGTTTTAGATCGTCCACATCCTGATTCGCCGGATGCCAAGAAGCCTGCTTTATAACTAAAGTGTAGCTTGTTTTATTTCTATTTAAATTAGTTCAATACTATGTTACCCTATTTTAATAAATTTTATTATGATTTAGACAAAAGCTCTGGAACTCTCCTGTGATCTTTGTAGCGTAAGAATTTTTATCATGCTAGGCAGACTGTATATTCCATAGAAATAAAGAACTTGTACAAATTACTCTCATAATATAAGTTTTACCTTAATTAAATTTCTTCACATGCAATGTGATAGTGTGTATACGATGTACATAATGCGACGTTAATTTAATCGTGATTAGATTTTTCTTTTATTTAATTTGATAAGTCAATGCCTTAAAGGGAGGTCTACTTCTTAGTAAGTAATAAAAGTAATGTTTGTTGTTATTGGACCCTGGTGCATGCTAGCATCTCTATGTGATCTAAATCCGTCCAGAACTAGATTTTACACATTCCAGTTAGTTAATTATACAACGCTTTGAAAATGTTAGTTTTCCATGAAGATGGAGGAAATTCTTCTATAAGAAATTGTAAAGAATATTGAAGTCTAGTTTTAATTTATAATCGCTACATTGTTGAATTGAGTTTGGAAAAGTAAAGATTTTACTATTTTAATAAATTTATTTTATTTACTCCTATATTACATTACATCATTGAATCCTCAAAATAGACTAAGTAGACTTAACAGTTATTCTGGTCTTAATTTCATATTTCGAAGCAGACATAGATCTCTAGCAGTGTCTTTCCTACCATAAGGGGTAGACAAATCATGCAGTCTTAAAATTAAATTAATGTTGAAACTGTCTGGCAGTGCTTTTATTAGTGTGGGCACCAGTTCACTTGGCATCTTTTGCAGAACAACCTGAGCTCTTTCTTCACCACACTGCACAACATATACTAAAAACTCCAAAATAAATTGTGTTTGTGGAGTCACATCACCATTTTTGCCAGCCAAGTGAGAAAAAGTTTTAAACAGTGTATCCAAAGCAGATCCCAATGGCTCTTTCAAATGTATTCCAGATACATTTTGTGCTTGGGAATAGTACATAGCACTGCCATCAACACTATTATCATTGAGTCTTCTTACTTTGCTAGAAGAAACCATTGCATCCAAATCATCATTATCATCATGACGCCGCTTCCTCGTATTTTGGATTTTAGTCGAATTACTCTGCTCAAGTGCAGCATAGACACAGTATACAGCCATTTTGGCTAAAGTTGCTGACTGAGGCTCAACCAACTCATCACACAACTTAGAATTATACAAGTATTGAGGCAACACATGCAATAACATGGCTTCTGTACACTTTTCAATATTCAAATGAAACATAGCAAGAACTATATCCACTGACCTGTCAAGATCTTCCTGGTACCGAAATTTTAAGGTCTCTTTTACCAAATTTGTGACAAACCACACAGGACCTGCCGCATACAAAAGGCTTTCAATAATATTAGTGGCATCAATATGCAGGTAGCCTCTGGTTTTCACATCTTCCCAGGCAGATTGCAATTGCTCTAAAATCGGTTCTCGCGATATAATCGTGTGGGGTAAAGTCATGGCCTTACTTTTTGGTACTGATGGAGGATGGATGTCATATTGCATCTTCCTTATGATTTGGCACATTAAAATTGCGCGTTCCTTAAAATTATCAATTTGTGCCAGTTCCACTTCACTAGGAGAGGTGAGAAACTGCTGAATCATATTTATAGGTTTCAAGAAAGCATCTTGGTGTACAACATCAATGTATGCACAAAGCCAAACTGTAGCACAGACAGCTAAAGATGCCATTTTTTGCCTCAAAGAGTCCAACATCCTTTTTACATCAACAGCAGACAAGGAACCTTGTTCCCAAGCAAATAATACTTCTTTGACAGTCCTACTCACATTCATGCATAGTTCATGAGGTTTCAAATTAGTATTTTTAAAATCAAAGTCAGGAGCACTCAGGTGATGAATAAAGATGTCAACAATTGATGAATCACATTTCTGAAGCATTTGGTCAGGTGATTTGTGGGCTCCTTTTTGAGGCATACATTCTCTTACCCATTGCTCAAAAAAAGAGTCACCATTTTCTTCCAAAACAGCTTCAACACCATAGTCTTGCACAATTGAGCAGAGAATCAAGAATGAAATATCAAATATGTACACCTTGGACTGAGATGCACCTTTTTCACTAGCAGCCAGTAAGGCAAACTCATTGAATCTGATAAGTCTGGAAACAAATAATTTCAGTTTTCCCTCTACAGCTGCAACTGCTAATATTGTGACCAAAGAAGTCCCTCCAACAATTTGGCAAAGCATAGCATATAGTTGTTCCTGCATTTTATGGAAGTCACCACTCATTGTCTTGAGTATCCCAGCCAAAGTTGGTTCAGCTCGGGTAATGAAAGAAGGAACTGATCCCTGCAACCCAGTCGGCTCTAATTTCTGCAATTTAAGCTCTTTATTATCTCGTTTTTGGCTGAAGTATGACAAGTGCTGTTCGGTCACAACATTCAGTTTAACTAATGGCTCCAAAAGGGACACAATACTGTTACATGAATTTTTTGTGTCAACAATATCTAATAGAGGAGTTGATTGCAGCAGCTTTTCAAATGCTTCAATAACCTCCAATGAATATTCTTCTTCCTTATTAGTAGTGCCACAATTATTATGAAGGTAATGTATAACCTGAGGTATTTTGAGAAATGTGAAAGCTGCCCAGAGTGCTTGTTTTGAAGCATCTTTACTTGAATCATTCAATGAGATGAAGCAAGCCCTGATGAGTTCACAATACAGCCGTCCAAGAGAGTATCCTTTAATTCTCTTTATCATGAGTAATTGAGTAGACAGTTGCTGCATGTCAGCACTAGGGTTTGCCAAAAGATCTATAGCAATTAATGCTTGCAAACAATGGGTGACAGGCTCAGGTTTAACATTTAACGGAGCTATTTTATCAATATCCAAATTGCAAATCTTTTGTAATGTCTCGTGAATAGCAACCGGGGCTTTGAATTGTGTGTTCATCATCATAAAAGCTGTGATCTCTTGGCACTTTTTTGTGACCTCATTGTATTCATCTGGGTCATTTTGCTTTGCCAAATAAAACATTGCGAGTAAAAAATCAGTGTTCACAATGGAATTCAGTAATGCTGTAGATTTTTCCAAAAGTTCTTGGCTCTGAACATGGTTTGAAGATGGATATTTGCTCAAAGAGTAATGGTAAACTTGCAAAAGCCACAATATTGTTGATGACACAGCATTGGCAAACACTTCTTCTTCCAACTTACCGCGGCAAGTGATACTGTCCAGAAAGCGTTCTAAAAACTCCAGGAGACTCAAGATGCAGTGAGGTTTGTGGAATGCGTCAAATTTAGAAATCCTCTGCAGTACAGCCGCATAAGAGACTAAATGTGAAGCTAAAGAATGCTTAAGGTACGATATTACTAATTGGTTAGCTCCACATCCAACCATGGCCTGCTGAAGTATACAATCCGCCAGGTTGTAAAGGTCTCCACTGACTCCACGGGGTATTATAGTCTTGATGTTGATACCCCATTGTATGTCGGTCCATCGCTCTCGCCAGGCTTTGAGTATTAGTGCCTTCAGGGAACTTGTTTTGCTGTTATTTTTCGATGTCTCCATTTTCACCATTTTAAAAGAGTCGGTGAATTAAATCAGAATTGGTGTTATCACGTATCGTTCACTTCTCATTTTCCACTCAAAACACTTTATTAATTCATGAAATACAGAAAAAAAGGACAAGCTTACTGACGTTGCTCGCTGTGCAACTTTTCGCTAGCGGGGTCCCGTTAATGTACGACCCCTTACTTGTCAATGTCAATGTCAATCCAGAGTAAACGACAATAATGTACGGCCTGGTATTGCAAAACCCTTACGGCAAGTATACGAGGTCTTGTAATAGTCATACTTGTTAGGGCCATTTTTTGGCCGGATGCTGCACTTCATGATGAAAGCAAGCCGCTTTGCACAGTGATAGTACAGACTAAACTGAGTGATTTGACCCGCAGCAGCGGAAGTTTCACCCCTTAGGAACAGAGATGGCGCCACTTCTTTAAAAAATGTTTCAAAAAATTCTACAAGCTAAAGTAATAAACCGATTTCAATGTTTGATATCTCAAATGAAAGCTTATTATATACGTTACTAATAAAAAAATACTCAAAAAATATATACTGTAAACTTCTGGCAAAACACGGCATCTTAAGTTTTTTTTTCTTACTTGATTTGTAGTTTTTACTTGATTTCTTAAAAAAATCGTATGCAACATGAATGGTTTAATGCATATACATATTACAGAGTATATGACAAGTATAATAAAAAAAACCCGACACCAATACCTTTCATATTCCACAAAATATGACATTTTAAATGTGAGCACAAATTTCTTAAAAAAATATTTCAAAAAATTCTACAAGCTAAACTAACAAACCGATTTCAATGTTTAATATCCCAAATGAAAGCTCATAACATTCATTACTTACAAAAAAATACCGAAAAAATGTTTACTGAAAAATTTTGGCAAAAAACGCCATCTAAAGTTTTTTTTTCTTATCAGATTGGTAGTTTTTACTTCATTGCTTAAAATATTGTACGTTTTATGCAATATGAATGGTTTAATACATACGTATATATATTTCTCAGTAAATAACAAGTATTATAAAAAAACCCGACACCGATACCTTTCATACTTTACGAAATATCTAAGATTAATTGTGCACGCTTTTCTTACAAATAAATTTCAACGAAATCTTCAAGTGAAACGAGTGCTCTGATTTTAATGTGAGTATAATATTAAATGAAAAGAAGAAATAAATTACCTATTTTATTAAAAAAAATGAATAAAAAGTTTTCTCCTGGTGTTACGAAAAAATATAATTGCTTTAAAATGTGTAATTGTTTTTATTCAAAAGTGACTATATTTGAAGACAAAAAATAAAAACTATATCGTTTCCGGCAGTTGGTTCTGAAATATATTATATGCCGCTTAGTAGTTAGCGAATTTATTTAAAAATTAGCTTTTTATCTGATAGGACCTCAACTTATAGATGTCACATACATCAATGTTTATCAAATATTTTAATTATAACTTATAAGTCCTCTTCGGGTTCATCGGCACAAGTAGAGCTGAAAAGGAAAAGTCCTTTTGAAGTACCTACTTGTGCTATTACAATACTACAAAATCACTGATCTTTTAGACATGTAAAATTTTGTGCCTACCTCTGGAAATCAGTGGTCAGCATACAAAATAAGCCCGCAACGATTATTATATTATGGCCGATGTGGTCAAAAGGTTCTCGAATGGAGTCCGCGGACCGGGACACGAGCTGTCGGTAGGCCTCCAACAAGATGGAGTGACGACCTGGTTAAGATCGCGGGATCGCGGTGGATGCGAAAAGCACAAGACCGTTCTGAGTGGAGAGCCTTGGACGTCTTTCGGCTGACATGATGATGATGATGATGAATATTATAATTAACTTGCTTTTGATTTGTACAGCCACCTTTGCAGGATTTACACTGGGGTGTGCATGGTAAGCTGACCCGACGACACCCACAACGCATGGTATCGCAGCCAGATTTGCAGCCACAATGATCCAAGAGGCTTAATTGCGACCAAATCGCTGTAACTGCCGATCGTTCTGGAGTCCAACTCTCTTTTGCCTTAGTCCATCCCCAAGAAGATAGACATGGTAAGGAAACTTCTGATTTCGGAGCGTTTACCCAATTATGGCCTGCTTGATAAGTTGCACGCAATACATGTTATAGAGAGCAGCTGATGTAGGTGGCAGGCTTGTCACGAGCTTGTTTTTTGAAGATATGATTCTCAAACGGAACACATGTATTGAAATGAAGTTCGTAAATACTTGTTGCTTCAAAAAATTAGCTCGTGACAAGCCTGCCACCTACCATAGCTGCTCTCCATAAACATGTACTGCGTGCAGCTTACCAAGCGGGCCACATATGGGGAAACGCTCTGAAACCAGAAGTTTCCGTACCATGTCCATCTTGTTGGGGATGGACTAAGGCAAAAGAGAGTTGGACTCCAGAATGGTCGGCAGTTACAGCGATTTGGTCGCCATTAAGCCTCTTGGACTATTGTGGCTGCAAATCTGGCTGCGATACCATGCGTTATGGGTGTCGTTGGGTCAGTTTACCATGCACTGCCCAGTGTAAATCCTGCAAGGTGGTTGTACAAACCAAAAGCAAGTTAATATAATATTCGTTGCAGGGTTATTTTGTATGTTGACCACTGATATCCACAGGTAGACACAAAATTTTACATGTCTAAAAGATCTGTGATTTTGTAGTAATGGAATAGCACAAGTACTTCAAAACGGCTTTTCCTTTTCAGTTCTACTTGTGCCGATGAATCCGAAGAGGACTTATAAGTTATAATTAAAATATTTGATAAAAATTGATGTACATAGTCATTTATTTGAAATGTGACATATCTATAAGTTGAGGTCCTATCAGATAAAAAGCTAATTTTTAAATAAATTCGCCAACTACTAAGCAGCATATAATATATTTCAGAACCAACTATGCCGCAAACGATATAGTTTTTATTTTTTGTCTTCAAATATAGTCGCTTTTGAATAAAAATAATTACTAATTTTAAAGCAATTATATTTTTTCGTAACACCAGAAAAAACTTTTTATTCATTTTTTTAAATAAAATAGATAATTTATTTCTTCTTTTCATTTAATATTATACTTACATTAAAATCAGAGCACTCGTTTCACTTGAAGATTTCGTTGAAATTTATTTGTAAGAAAAGCATGCACAATTAATCTTAGATATTTCGTAAAGTATGAAAGGTATCGGTGTCGGGTTTTTTTTATAATACTTGTTATTTACTCAGAAATATATATACGTATGTATTAAACCATTCATATTGCATAAAACGTACAATATTTTAAGCAATCAAGTAAAAACTAACCAATCTAATAAGAAAAAAAAACTTGAGATGGCGTTTTTTGCCAAAAGTTTTCACTAAAGATTTTTTCAGTATTTTTTTTGTAAGTAATGAATATTAGGAGCTTTCATTTGGGATATTAAACATTGAAATCGGTTTGTTAGTTTAGCTTGTAGAATTTTTTGAAATATTTTTTAAAGAAATTTGTGCTCACATTTAAACTTTCATATTTCGTGGAATATGAAAGGTATTGGTGTCGGGTTTTTTTTATTATACTTGTCATATACTCTGTAATATGTATATGCATTAAACCATTCATGTTGCATACAATTTTTTTAAGAAATCAAGTAAAAACTACAACTCAAGTAAGAAAAAAAAAATTAAGATGCCGTGTTTTGCCAGAAGTTTACAGTATATATTTTTTGAGTATTTTTTTATTAGTAACGTATATAATAAGCTTTCATTTGAGATATCAAACATTGAAATCGGTTTATTACTTTAGCTTGTAGATTTTTTTTAAACATTTTTTAAAGAAGTGGCGCCATCTCTGTTCCTAAGGGGTGAAACTACCGCTGCTGCGGGTCAAATCACTCAGTTTAGTCTGTACTATCACTGTGCAAAGCGGCTTGCTTTCATCATGAAGTGCAGCATTTTGTCTCTAACAAGTATGACTATAATTATCAATAATGTTGACATTAATTCTGGGTGACGAATACAGTTCTCATGTTAGTTTCTATGAGCGAATACACCAAAAATGGGGTCGGTATGTCTGTGTCGGTACTATCCGGGCCGGGAAAGAGTGTCACCCGATATGAGGTCTATTTCTACAATGGAGAATTTGGATATATCAACGTAAAACGTTCCGTTTCATTCACCAAAGCAACATATCCGTCATTGTTCAGATCAGCCCTTAATGTAACTACCCTTTATTAGGACAAAAACATAAATAGATAAGTATTAGGAAAGTAGATCTAAAACTTTTAAGCAAAAAAGCTAAGTTTTCATCGTAAATAAAATATTTATGTTCGTTCATGCATCAGATATCGATTCCGTTTTATAAAGTAGGAACGCAAATACTCAAATTGATGTTAAGGCGTTTCTCACTATTAACCAGCCACATTCTCAAAACCCAAAACGGAATCAAAATGTGGTCGGGTTGTTAATTCTTAAATATATTACTAACGTTACTAACGTAAAAAATTAAACTATCATTTGTATGCTGAAACTTATCATATTTAATTTATTTTTTGTTTTTACGGAAAAAACGTATGATGCCCTAGTTGACATTTCATTTCCATTCCAAAACAAAACGTCAAAACCACATGGTACCGGTGCAACGAGTACCTTGATGTTTAGATGTTTACAAACTTTAACTTTTGTCCAAGAAAATTCAATTAGTTACTCAAAAATGAGTTTCCGAAATTACAAAGATAAAATTGACGAAGGGGATACTGTGATCTTATACTTAAGTAACAATGTACACGCTATAGATGTGAAACCTGAAATAAAAAATAAAAAAGGAGAAATGGTAGAGAATGTTTTCCAGACTACATTTGGTGCTTTGAAGGTTAAAAACCTTATCGGAGTAGAATATGGAAGCAAGGTAATACTTTTTCTTTGTCATATACCGTTCTACTTGACCGCCGGGTTATATTTTTCAGTAGTAAGTACATAGGAAAGTGTGATTTAAATTTATTTTCAGCATTTCATGTTACGTGATTTAAAAACATGATAAGTAAAATAAAATAGGTACTACATTTAAGTCTCACCTGTTTTAATAAACACAAATTCTGCTGACTTAAGTCATCATATCATCATCACAGTATTAGCTTTTGTCAATGCTTTTGTGAATGGCCATTCTGCATGCTTTCTGCCAATGCTTGGAGGTCCTGATAAAAAAAAAAAAAAAAAAAAGATAGCCTAAAATTTAATTATTTAGACCTACTTCCTAAGCATACCAGGGGTTAACCAACATGTTTTTTGACAGGTAGAGCTGTCAAAAGGGTGGGGCCACGTCTTGCAGCCAACTCCTGAGCTATGGTCTGTCACTCTGCCCCATCGCACGCAGATCATTTACACACCTGACATCAGTATGATATTGATGCAGCTTGACTTGGTCCCAGGCTGTTCGGTTATTGAAGCTGGTATGTATTGCCTTTTTAACCTCCTGGGATTCAAAGTGATAATACTAGTACACATTGTTAGCAATAGAACTTATATCTTTTGAAAAAGAAATAAAGTGTAATTTTCTGTCTCGTTCAAATTTACAAAAAAATAAATTCAACTTTATTTATGAGACATTAAGTTAAAATTTCGATGTCATATTTTATTGTATGGTGGGCCGCAGGAGGTTAACTTACCTTGAAACAAACTTTAAAGCCTTATTTACACAGAGCAGCAAAAGCAATCATACAAGTAACATCAGGGCCTGATTTAGAGGTGTGGAGGCTTGTGCGTCCTTAAGTGACTAAATAAGAAACAAACAAGCTGAGATACGTGCTTAGGAAAAATTTGTGTCTACTCCTCCTGTCCAGTGATAGCGTAGCGGAATAGCATGCAGCACGGAATGCTGAAGACCTGGGTTCGATTCCCAGCGCTGTCCTCTTTTTCTGGTTTTTCTGTGCATCTATGTTTCAGTTTGTATTTTTGATGTGGATTTTACGGGATGACCATAAAAGTAACAAACTTTTGAGGTAAAATAAAAAATACAAAAAAGACTAAAACTTAATCTAAATTTTGCTGATTTAAAAAAATATATAAAAAGAACTAGCTTTTGTCCGCGGCTCCGCCCGCGTGGAATTCCGTTATCGCGCGCTGTTTCCCCAGGAACTGTGCATTTTTCCAGAATAAAAAGTAGCCTATGTCACTCTCGGGCCCATAAACTATCTCTATGCCAAAAATCACGTCGATCTCGTCGCTCCGTTACGGCGTGAAAGACGGACAAACACAAACATACAAACACACTTTCGCATTGATAATATTAGTATGAATTATGGTTCCAACGGAAGACCAGCGTCGGCCGCAAGGTTGACAACATGCTGAGTTGGGACCATTTCGTGACAAAATTTGTTATGATTTCCTTTTTGCTTCCTATTTAATTTGTAAAATGTCATGACTAAATGTTTTTCTTTCTTTCTTTAAATTAAATTTGACACAGATCCGTGTCGCAAATATCTAGGTTATATTTATATGATAGCATTACTAAGGAGTACGTATCAAAATATATAAAGTTTAAAAATAATAATGGACGAAATACATAATGGTCATTAACTTTACAAGATTTTCATAAAATGAACCTAACCTAACCTAAACCAATCGGTAGATTACACGATTTAAAAAGTTCTTTTAATCAATAGTTTCATAAAAAAATTTAGTATATGTAATAACCATTATGTATTTCGTCCATTATTCGTTTTAAACTTAATGTATTTTAATACGTTCCCTTACTAAGAGCAGCCGTCCACTACCACAGGCACTGGGAGCGGGTCCCTAACCCATGCTCTAATACGGCGGGTGCGTCCGCGCGGCCACGTCTACACATTTGACTTCCATGAGCACCGCGCGAACATCGCCCGCGACGAATTCGAGGCGCATGGGCTGGCGGAGTTCGTCACTGTGAGTTACCTTTTTCATCATCATCATCATGCCAATCTATATACGTCCCACTGCTGGGCAGAGGCCTCTTCTCAGATCAAGAGGGCTTAGGCCATAGTTCCCATGCTGGTCCAATGCGGATTGACACACCATTGAATTGCTTCGCAGGTTTGTGCAGGTTTCCTCACGATGTTTTCCTTCATTGCAAAGCTCGTGGTAAATTTCAAATGTAATTCTGAACATGAATTTTGAAAAACTCAGTGCAAGCCGGAGTTTGAACCCACGACCCTCTGCTGGAGAGGAGATAGGTCAAACCTCTAGGCCACTACAGCACTGTGAGTTACCTTTTTGCTTTCAGTTAAATCATCATCATCTCGACCTATAAACGTCCCATTACAGAGCACATGCCTATCCTATCAGAATGAGGGCTTGGGCCGTAGTTCCCACGCGGTTTCAATGCGGATTGGGAACTTTACACACTATTGAATACCTATCTTCGCAGGTTCGTGCAGATTTCCTCACGATGTTTTCTTTCACTGTAAAGGTCTTGATCAATTTTAAATATAATTTCGGACATAAATTTCGAAATACTCAGAGTACATATGTGTTAGCCTAAGTTCGAAACAACTCACGATCTTTTGCTTGAGGGGCCCATAGGACAAGCTGATGGACAAGATGAATACAAAAATCGAATTAGTTTTAGTTAAAAAAAAAATCAAATTCAAACCAAAATTTTGAAACCAAACATGATGATAGACAAAAATAAGGTCACTACTTTTAAAAAAGCTGGTATCTCAAAATCGATGATCTTTCCGAGTGAACTTGCTTTAAGGGTCAAACTTGTTGACGTATTACGAGTACGTACGTACGAGATTTTTTCAAAGTAGTAGCGATAATTTACACTTAAATGAAATTACGATCAATAGCTACATTTAAATCTAGATCAAAAATAAACTTAGTTCTAATTTCAGGCTAAACACAGGGATGTCCTTCAAGAAGGCTTCGGTGGCGACCTTGATGGTAAAGCTGACGCAGTATTCTTGGACCTTCCAAGTCCATGGGCTGGTGTGCCACACGCTGCTGTTGCTATAAAAGAAGATGGTGAGTAATTCTCTTTTCTATTACTCGCAGGTACAGCCAACGCGAGTACTGCCTTTTCGCAACGTAACGTTTGTTTTATTTCGAAACTTTTCATTTCGCAAACTATAAAACTGTAAAAATTTCATGATTTATTTCAGGGCCATCGCGTAGAACCCTTTAGGTTAGGTTAGTTTTATAAAAATTCTGCACCCTTTCGCTTTCAGTCGTTACACAATTTCGTATGGTTTTTCAAACATGAGACGTTAAAGTGACAAGGTACAAAGTGATCACTTATTTATGACGTTAACTGTACTTAAAACAAGGTTGTCTGAATACTACACATAAGTCGCTGTTGTATACACCATGTAGAAAACAGTAAAAAAAAGGGGAAACAAAACGAAACATAAACAAAAAGAAAACAGTGAAAAGGAGAAAATGTAAAAGTGTCACCATGCAGTGTCTGTGTGAATTTTATTTATGTACACGTTGTATACGTTGGCATACCTACGCTAATCTGGATGGCTCCAAAAAATATGATACAGTTTTCGCCTATGTCAGCTGCTTAGACCACTTTTGATGTACTAATAGATCATTGCAGCTTGAACCTTGTCAAAGCTGATTTATTTGACCTTGGCAAACATTCAAGCACACGAAAAAAAATTACAAATAAAAAAAAATCTTGCAAAAAGTCCCTTGGTGCTAAAACAGCGTTTAAACGAAGCCAGTAACACTGGCGCTAATCCCCAGATGAACCAGAGCTGGACCGACCCGTTTTGTCTAGATGAGGCCAAATGGATTAATTTCGTTCCTGAATTATTGGCTTGTGGGTCACTAGCTTGAAAAATAGGCCGGCGCTCTATTCCCGCCACTGCTGACAGCTAGCGCTGACTTGTCTTGAAAAACTTAATTGTTTATACGAGGCCATTTTTTTTTAACAGACACACGGGCGCGTGAAAGTAGAGAGGAGACCTATGTTCGAAGACGAGCTCTACCTCTATAAGTTCTACCGTAGATATAGAAAAAGTACTTTACAATAATTATCTTGAATTAGAAAATCGATCAAACGCACCGGCGTAAATTTCAAACGGTTAAACAAATCACTATAACTAATGCTCACCGAGCAACCGATAGCATCGACGTACAGGAACCCGCAGATCCTTATAAATCGACTAAACAGATTGCAATCTGATTCGCGGTGTCGATTATTCAGATGCCCTTGTAATTTATTCGATTCTATTCATTAAACTTGTTGGTGCCGAACTAGATAACGAGTTCAAAATCGATTCGTCGATTCATCGATTCGTGTTCGATTGGAAAATGACTTCAATCTTACACTTAGGGCTGAATGTTAATAACCTAACCAGCAAAAAGTTGGGAAACCCCCGAGTTTGTCACTTCAAAGTTCCATATCTCTAAAACGCTGAACAGATTTTCATGAAACGTATCTAAGAATCGTCGCTAGAAAACCTGATTTCAAATTAAAAAAAAAACGCATTCAAATCGGTCCACCCGTTTAAGGGCGACACCACCACAGACACACACACACACATAGCGGTCAAACTTATAACACCCCTCTTTTAGCGTCGGGCGTTAAAAATCAGATCCCTATGGCTTAATTTCTTACTAGTTCAAAAAAATTACGGTTATGTGAAAATGTTACATCAAAACAAAAAATTACTAGCTATTAAATGATTACATTTAACTAGCTATTATTATTCATCCATCGCCTTATATTTGATGTTACGAGTAGTAAATAACTAAGTATATAAAAATAACAAAATACTCAATAGCATTTCCCGCTTTTCTGTAATTTGCCAATCTTAAGTAGGTATTTACTATCCAATCAGGCAGGGAGGTGGAAGCAACTGGCTTCTTTTTTCATTTCATTTTCATTAGCAATGGTCTGCAACTGCCGACTGTTGGGCTTAAAAACGTCTTACTCGTGCCAACCCTGCACTGATTTCCCTAATTGGTACTCGTTTAATCGCAGATAGGCATCGGCAAGTGATCGGCCGGTCGCTGGCGACAAACGACACAATAACATTTGTTATCCTTGAAATTGCTCTTAGTTGCTCTATTGTGGTCGCGAAGGAATTTCAATTATTAGGAGTGGGATGACAGGGCATGTCTTAATCGTGATTTAAATTGGATGAATGCCCCTTAATAGAACTTCATATTTCGTCACTACAATGAAATACAACTAATCTTTAAAAAACTACTACACATTTGCAGTTCTTTTTAAAAAAAGCTCTAACCTCAAAATCTCAATAATGCCTAAAAAAACAGTAAGCTCATCTTTGCAATCGATAATTTTTCTGCATTTAAAGAATAAATATAATAAATATCATGGGACACATATCATTCATTTGTAAACTGATGTAACTATATAAACATTATTGACCTAATCCCAAACTAAGCAAAGCTTGTACTATGGATACTAGGCAACGGATTAACATACTTATATAGATAAATACATACTTAAATATATATTTAAACACCCAAGACCCGAGAACAAACATTCGTATTATTCATACAAATATCTGCCCAGGCCGGGATTCGAACTCGGGACCTCAAGCTTCGTAGTCAGTATCTCTAACCACTTGGCCATCCGGTCCTCAAATTTGAAGGATCAATTTTGCTAACGTATTAATTTGAGATGCATTTTTTTTATATTGACGATTTGTACTATTAGCCTGCGTACTTGATGAGCATGGAAAACAGAAAAAAAAGGAATGCATTAATTCCGCCCTTATTCTTAATCTATGTGTGAAGCTACGTGTGTAGCAACCATAAAGGGTACTGAACTGAGAATGAAAAAAAACTTATAAGGACAATTTTTTTTATTCGTCTGGATGGAAAACGAGCAAGTGGGTCTCCTGATGGTAAGAGATCACCATCGCCCATAGACACCTGCAACACCAGGGGAATTGAAGATGCGTTGCCAACCTAGTGGCCTAAGATGGGATACGGGATACATCAAGTGCCAGTACCTTTATTTACTTAACAGTAGTAAACCTACTCACCTTACCTCTGGTAAATTTTCCTATAAAAATAATAATAATACTTTGACATTTGAAGTTACCACATATCACAAATAGTTTAAACTTGACCGTTTTTCATTGGTGACCGTGAACCTTCGTTACAGTCTCGAGATAAAGATAAAGTGCTATCGTTATTAGATCGATAACGTAGAGGTTGGACATTCACCATTCGCCAAGTCCGTAGTGTCTAGATCAAGTTCAACGCAACCATCTGTAGGAAGGCGTGCGCGTACGCAGTTATAACTTACAAAGTCTGATTAGCGTGCCAATTTAGTTTAGCTATCTTACTAACTAAGTAACTAATTTGGCTCAGCGACCCGCACACAGTGACAGCGAGGGTCTTGGCCTCCGAAACGAGAGCATGCCATCTGTCCCGATCGTGCGCAGCCTCTTGCCAGTCGTCCACTTGAAGACGTCGCAGATCCGCCTGGACGCTGTCCTCCCAGTGATTAGCTACCTTACTTGTTTAATATATTTGAAGTTTCAGTTTCAGCGTTCCAAAGTTTCAGCTTGAAAAACTCCTTTCCCGAAATAAACACTTTCTGTAAAAGTATTCTTATTGAGAAGGATAATTTACCAGATTAAAAAAAAAAACATTAACTACGAGTTATTTACCTCTTGTAGGCTTGAGCACAGATCTGTACCAAAAAGACTAAAGTTTTTTTTTTTTTCATTTAGCATACGAGAGGTTGAAAGCTATATTATCCCTAATTAGCGTAGGATACTTTTTGAAAATGAAAAAAATGAAAAAATATTTATTTTATCCCGGAAAAATGCGAAGTTCCTTCTGGACGCATTAATTAAAAGATATGTATAATATGGCATACAAATAAATATCATGGGACACTCGACACCAATTGACCTAGTCCCAAACTAAACAAAGTTTACGGATACTAGGCAACGGATAAACATACTTATGTAGATTAATACATACTTAAATACAGATGAATTATCGAAGACCCAGGATAAAAATTCATATTATTCATTCAAATATCTGCCCCGCCCGACTGGGAATCAAACCCGTAACCTTAAGCTTCGTGGTCAGGTTCTCTAACCACTTAGCCATCCGGTCGTCAAGTCCGATCCGAAGGATTTCGCTTAGGCAATGTTCCAGCCTACCATCGTTATACCTGTCAGCAAACCTTGTTATACTTATCAGTTCCATGACATTATGATCAATTTTGGTAAACACATATTGGCATCATGGCATCGCCGTACACACAAACATGCAATTATGTTGCATATGCGAGCAAATAAGCATAATGTGCGGTTGACGTAATATTTGTTGTGCAATTATATTATGTGCTGTATTGAAGATGGGGATAATATATGGCGTACACACTCTTAGCATCTGATGCAAGCCTTTGTAAACTCTTACATCGTATTTTGTATATTTGCATACTCGTAGTACTTCACTTGACTTTATTTAAAACAAACTTGCTATAACTCAATCATATCGTTAATGCTAGTGATATAAACTACATGTACAGTCGGTTCCCTAACTTATGTATCCACTTTTTCATACTAGTTGTATAGAAAAGTGGATACTTATGTTAGGGCACCGACTGTACCATCAGCCAAATAAGTGGTCTATCAATTTTTAAACAAGTTCCTATCAAATGAATACTCGTATGTCGCTAAAGTCGAACGGGCTGCCTAAGGCTTTGTTATGTGACTATTATTCTTTTTTGATTCCTTTTAGATGATAATTGCAAAAACAGGGACATATATAATCAAGCGTGCCCAAGTTAGGGTGTGTTAAATGTGTAGAAAATTGTCAAATTCTATTGAATTTTACTTTAGTGCCATCCACGTAGACGCGATTTTGTCAAAATTAGACATTAATGACATTGTAATAAGAGTCACGGCACGCGTCATCGTGAATGACTCTACCTATAGCGGACTACCTTACTGTTGATGTACATACATTATTACGAATATGTTGAGCTGCGATGAAAACTCTATCTTTTACATTTACAATACTGCATGTCCTCTAGACCTAGTTGGATTTTTTCCGTCATACCTATTTTTTTGCCGACGACTAATAGTAAAATTCCTTTAGGCCAGCCTCCTACAGGTCTGTTGCTACACTATGGAACTATTTCTTGACGAACTACTTTGTATTGTAACATAATATGTCTAACGAACTCCTAATACCCTTTAAAAACCAATGCGAGCGTAGCTAACGATCAGCTCTGTCAGAACGTAAGCCTCTATGCCTTTATTTATTGCTTGTCCAACTCTGTCCAAATATGTCCTATTAATAAATGGCTGCGGACTCTATGAACCTGAGCCACAATGGATGTTATAAATGTATGAGAAATGTAGGAACTATTATCTCCTTGTGAACTACTAATGCCTTACGATTCTTTAACTGTTGCATTGCATTGTCGGTGTTGTCCTATTTTGGATGCATTTTTGATGCTGTGTTCGTTGTTCGTACCTAATTTTCTTTATAAGACTAAGAATTGGTCCTTTCTAAAACTATCTTTACCTACTTAGATGGCGAAAATAGCTTCCAGTGACCTTGTTTGTATAATTTAAACAAGTAAGGTCACCGCGCCCGTCGCGCATCACATTTATTTGCGAAACAGCGTCCATTTGCCCCTTTCCTTCACACTTCATTAAAGAAATGCCATTAGATGTGATTGGTCGGACCAATCAGAAGCCGGAGTTTTCTCGCGCTAGTTGAATGTACAGAGCTTGTAAACATATGAAAACAAAACAAACCTAACACTAAACTGCCTTAATCGCTGCAAGTAACAAATGTTCTCGCTGCATGACATGTAACAAAAGCCCTCCCATGGTGGTCCTACAACGGCACTCTAATAAGACAGCCCTTAGCTCAGCTGTCGGGATTTGGACGTTATCTAGGTGTGAAAAATAGCAGGCTTTATACCTTAGCACGAATGCGAAATGGGATAGAAAGGCTGACGTAACATTAAAAGTTTAATTTGTCCTGCAAGAAGTACAAAGGGTTTCGTGTGATAGTCGTACATAATATACCTAATTGCTGTTTGTCAGTGGATGGAAAGCTAAACTAACTTCTGTATAAAACATTGTACAGTCACCAGCACCAATCTCTGACACAACAAGCGTGCATCTAATACGATTCTTTCTAGGGCCGGAAAGACGTGTCAGATATTTTTGCACGCAGCTGAGGCAGATATTAATGCTGGTGACTCTACCTCGATACAGTCAGGAGCCAAAGTGGATGAACAATACTACCGTGAGACAAATAATATAATAGACGCGCACACACCTATTTGTGATCGAGGTATGACCAACTGTTTCGAATCAATCTATGGTCCTTAAGGAGGCGTGTTTCAAACATACATACATATTTCCTTAAAAAAAATCACAATTGTGAAAATTTCGAAAAAGGTGAAAATAAAAGTGTTTAATTCGTTTTTAAAGTGTTCTAGTCCGCACCAGCACTATTATATTTAGCTCAATTCTTGCAGATACATGTCTGACATAACTTGACTTCGAATACATGAGTGATCCGTATATTCAAATATTTTAAAAACTAATAAGATGAACGAGTGAGCTTTATTTCCCCTTCTTGCCAAATAAAGCTCTACATAAAAATCAGGAATCGATTTCATAACCGCCCCCTGATCGATCAACACATCGACATTCTATCGACAGCTGACAATATTATCGACTCGCGCGCGTGTCATTCCGCTCAAAACAGCGGCGCGGCCGCAGGGTAAAGGCTGATACACATGTCACTACCAATGATAGGAATATGTAGTGCGATTTCTACGTTATGCCGTCTTTAAATTGTATTCACTCCTTGTTCACTCTACTTAAAGGACATCCGCACATTATCTTTTACATTTAGAGGCTGTTTCACCATCCAAAGAGAACTGACGTTGTCATGGCAGGTGCATGGGGTTTTGTTTACGTTATGTGCTAGTGTCGCCCCCTGCGCAGAACTTGTAATTTTCAAAAAGTCCAGATACTACAAAAAAACTTAAAAAAAATAGGGGAGACCGGGGACAACTGAAACGATTTGACTTTAACCGCCTGTAACTTTTTTATTTTTATGGTTAGAAAGATGTAGACCTAAATTATTTTAACTTTAGTTATCTGGTCCCTAAATAAGATGAATTTGAAAGATCTATCACCCTTAGTTACTTGACCATAACGAAATAAAGATAATGGGGCAGATTGGTTCAATTGACCACACATGACTGTCAATTGAAACACTATATGAGGTCAATTGAAACACCCTAATATTTTCAGCACTATTAAAGCAATTTTATCTGTTACAATCTTTTTCATCGCTATCGTGGTATATAATGAGCTCATCAAAATACCACATGCGTAACATAAATATTTTACAATTTATGACCTTCTGAAAATCTCAATTAAAAATCGCTTATAAAAAAAATGTATAGGACTTTTAGCTGTCTTTGTTGCTGCTACCTTATACATTTAACTTAATCGAAGTAGTTACGATTCATTAGTAAACAAAACAGTACAGAATTAAAGTGGAAAAAGCATATTTATTTTTCATACAAAAGTGCTTGTTTCAATTATAAAAATGTTTCAATCATAACCACTCCATGTAGTATAGATAGGTACGTCCGGGCCTTACCGTGACGAGTGGTGTAAAGAACTCGTAATGTCAGGATGCAAAATTAAATAATAGACTCAAGATATTCAGTTGAAATGGTTTTGTTTATAAAAATATTACTAGAGGTCATATGCCAAGATGAAATAAAAATGTTCTTACACTTTTTCTGATATATTTTAGGAGCGTTTATACCTGCTGAGCCAACAACGTAGCATTTTTGTTAGTTTTTCTTTATTCCATAAAAATTTAATGAAAATAAAAATGTTAAATAAAAATGTAAAATATTTGTGATAAATTTTTATAGTCTTTAAAAACGATTTTTTTTTATTAACGGTTTCTAAAGAAAATAAGTCTGTGTCGAATAATTATTGCAGCAGACACATTATTATTTAGAATAGTTCTATCAAAATACATTTTTAATCTTAATTCAATTTTCATTAAATCACATCAAAAATACTGACTGTACGGCAAAAATACTGCCTCCACAGCAAATCAACTAGAGCGTGCGTAGATGATACTCATTCTCATAGCAAAATAACTTTTACTGTCAATTTAGCACCGGAAAATTAGGTACGACAACGAGCGGAGCGAGGAGCGTTATGTACCACATACGAGCGAGCCGAGCGAGCAAAGTGGGCGCGCCGCAGCAGCGGCCGTCGTAGCGCCAGAATTGTATTTATTTAGGAAATAATTTGGCTTCTACTAGTCCTGCTTATGTAAAAAGTATATATTTGCTGAAAATAAATTGATAGGCAATTATATATTTGATGTACAAAAATAGAAGCTATATTTAAAAAAAAAAGAGTTACAAGGTATGATTTTGCGTTAGTCGTTATTAGCTGTGCAAAATTAAAAATGTTTTACTTTAAGATTAAGATTGAGTAATATTTTGATCAATCAGTAATTTTGATGTGAATTCGGATTTTTTTGGATAAAAAAGGACTTAAAAATTAAACAGTATTGTTATTTAGCGGTTTTAATTTGACACAACTACTAAATAAAATATTTTTACTAGATCAAAAATTGCAGATTTTTTTGTGAACAGCATGTGCATCGAACACAGAACCTCCTTATATTTGAAGTGGGTTACTTTTGGGGACGATTAAAACGCGAGGACGATTGAAACGTTGCAATCGTCCCCGAGCAACTTGTTTCTACCGTCCCCACATCGCATTTTTTAATTCAAGGTCAAATATTACTCATCAAAGAGACTCGAAAGCTGATCCATAACAGTCAAAACACGCGTTTATTCCTTACTAAAACACTCCAATAATTTAATCAGTCAAAATACAAGAGCAAAAAAGTTATGAGAAATTATAGTAGATCACAAAAATTTACTTTTGACTGCGAAAAATTTCGTTGGCTTCTCGACACGACCACGCCATTCGGTCGCTCGAACACTATTGGTCAGGGAATCCACCATGAACGACCGCGTGTTCTGAGTGTTACGTCATACGCGTAGGTATTATAGTTTTCGAGAAATTTGACTTGTTTCAGTCATGACGTGTTTCTATTGTCCCCGGTCTACCCTAACTCATGGGTATAAACTGCCAGGCTCATTTATTGTAATTGTGAACCAGCCCTAACTTAATCTCACATCTTAACGAAGCGTTTAACTTGATTAGCATTAGTACTGCCCCCTGATTAATGCGCCTGCGCCGGTATAGAGCGTTGTTCAATAAAGGCTTAAAGGTTTAGGTAGAACCTTCACCTTATTCAACGTCTTATTGATAGCTAATGTCGATGCTATCAAGGATTTGCAATACGGATGATGTTTTAATTGATTTAAATTATCGACCACGCGTGCAAAGTTGCGCTTGTGCGACACATTTGATATATTTGCTACAGGATGTAAGGGCCTGCACCACAGATATAGATTACACTAGATTACGCAAATGCATCTACTTCACGTGTCCGAACCCCGACCAAACATCAGGGTTGGCCCCATACAGAGACTGACCGCTAACTGACTAATCATGACCAGTGACTGACTCGAGCCCCACGGCGCGGGCGGGCGGCGCATTTGAATCGATTTTGCGCGGACATCGGGGAATCCACATCGCTAATTCGCTCTTGAGACGTCACAGTAGATATAAAAAAGTCACATGGTTGGTTTTCAAACAGATTGAGGTGTTTGCGTTATCTAGTGTAATCTATATCTGTGGCCTGCACAGCACATTTTTTAAATATAGAGTAAGCGTTTCGTGAACCGACGTTTATGGCGCCAAACATTTTTATGAAATCA
Source organism: Choristoneura rosaceana (assembly GCA_037349165.1). NCBI lineage: Eukaryota > Metazoa > Arthropoda > Insecta > Lepidoptera > Tortricidae > Choristoneura > Choristoneura rosaceana. The sequence continues at coordinate 9,265,393 of JAZBNJ010000012.1, read as the reverse complement.
AAAACCCAATGGCCCTTAACGACTTGAAAGAAGAATTTTCTATTGGCCTAGAACTCTGTTAATTAGGCAAGTTAACTAATATTACAGTCAAGATTTATGTAATAGTTCGCAGACAAACGAGCAGACCTGATGTAAACTTACGAGTTACGGAGCCTGAAAAAGCAAACATTCTTTTCCTTGACCTAGTTTTTCCACACTATCAACAAATCCGCGGGCTGTTCTTAAATAATTTACCTAATATCCTGCATGATTTTTGAACATGTTAAATTTAAGCAATGTCTTATCAACCAAACATCGCAATCAAAGCAATCAAGGAAATCAAAAGTTGTGACAAGTGAACTTCAATCGCATACCATATGGCACCGCTAGATGCCTATCTTATATCCTTGTTACTTTTACTCAACGTGTCTTGTAAGAAATAGCATGACATAACATGTCCCTTTAGGCGTTACTCTCACAATACTATACCACAATCATACCACTACCGTTGCTCTGAATAAAACTTTCTCTTATTTTTAGTTGTATAAAGATCATAGTCGCTGCTCCAGTTTCTTTTATAAGTGTATCACGAAATTAATCCACGCTTATAAAAGCATAGTAAGGAATGCGTTTGGCGAAAGTGGGTGTAACTAATTATAGGCTTTGTTTTCTGGTGCATACGGAGTTAGAAGGTGTTGTTGGACAGTTTATTTAATTTGGCAAGAGTGCAGTACTAAATCAAAACGTAGTCAATTAAGATAAAGCTTGGACAACGACAGCCGTGGACAATAGAGCATATGATTGGGAGGGAAATGAAACTACTTAAGTTACTTTTACAAAAAAAATTGTGACACTAATTCTTAACACAGTGAGTGAATTCGTATCACTCCTAGTGCAGGATTATTTTAATTGCTGACAATTTTCACGATATAATTCTGTTATGCCGTCTCATCGTACTTTTAATAAAAAAAAAAACATGCAGCACCTTGCGAAAAATTTCGAAAAAAAAAACTTATGCAAGTAACAAAATCTCAAAGAAACCAATCCCTAAGTTTTCAATGCAAACGCGTTGCAAATTCCCAAGATATAGATCACTATGATATCTGTTAAAACTAATTTTTATATCAAGCCTTTTTTTAAGTCTTAAACATAGTGGGAATTTTAAGTTGAATCAGTTTAGCCTGCGGTGGCACCATATGACTAACCGACGTTTTGTTCAGCTAACCGAACAACAACCGACCGCGGAGTGAATAGAATTCCTATTAATATTTAATTCGCTGTTGCCCGCTTTATGTAACAAAACATAACTTTATTCAAAACAGCTGCTATTGTTGACATAAAAACTGGACAAGTGCGGGTCTGATTTAATATAGAAATTTACGATTAAAACGCAGTTCTTTTCGCTTATGTATACACTTCTTTTGAGTTGTGAAATTAAGCTTGTGTTTAATCCCCAATTCTTGATAATGTTTCAAGAATTACGAATTTTTATGGTGTATATTCGTAGGGTGCACGCGATTAAAGCCGATTTTGTTTTGTTTCAAAGTCAAAGTCAAAATGTCTTTATTCAATTTAGGCTATAATAAAGCACATATGAATGTCAAAAAAAATCTACCACTGCACCGGTTCGGAAAAAACCTCTGTTGAGAAGAATCCGGCAAGAAACTCAACAAGGTTTTTAAAAAAAAACAGATTCTCAATATTTATAAATGATATCTATATACTAGAGATGTGCCGACTAGTCGGTAAAGCCGACTAATCGGCCACTATCGTAGTCGGCGACTAGTCGGCGAATAGTCGGCAAGAAGCGCCGACTATCCGGCCTCTTACTTTGTATGTATTTTTCAATAAAATAAACATTTTCATGTATATGCAGAGCCTTGATTATTTATTAATATTTGAATTTTATAATCATTCTTATTAGTTTTTAAATGTAAAGCAAAGCAACTTTCACATGACCATTGTACATCTTTTTTTTCATTGTATATTCAATATTTTTGGCATTTGATTTTATGGGAATCATTGGACCCGATTCTACAGCGGCCGCTAAAATTCCTAATTTTATTTAGACGTCGCTAAATCACTTTGCTATTCTATGAGCACCTGTCATAATCAAATGACAACGCTAATTTAATCTGACGTTTCTTATTTTAGCCGATCTATCTAGCCGGTCAGCGTGACTTTCTGGAATAGCACTTGTTAAATCAGCCGTCTAAATGTCAATTAAAATTTAGAATATTTAGATTTAGACAATTTAGCCGACGTGCGCGTAGAATCGCATCCATTGTTTAACTATTTTTTGTTTAACTTTCTTTTTGAAATTAAAGAAAACATTAAAGTTACTTTAATGAATAATAAGAGTAGGTAAAATATTTTTAAACAAAAACACCGCTTTGATAAGTAACTTACAGGGGTGTTGGTTGCGACTTGCGCGCGAATCAGCTGGTTAAGGAAGCGTCATAGAAATCCCGGAAACTGTGATCGGCTTGGCCGACTAATCGGCCGATTAGTCGGCTTCCTTACAACCGACTAATCGGCTAGTCGGCTAGTCGGCCAAAGTCATGATCGGCACATCTCTACTATATACTATAAATCACAAGTATTAAACACAACTTTATTTTTAACACAGTAGGTTCGCTATTTAAAGGGATCGCTAATGTGGATCGGAATTATTTCAAAATATCCCTGTCCATGATATTTTTGTTGAGTTTTTGTTTATAAAAACCTTGTTTAATGTCATTTTGAAATATTATACTTTCAAATAAAAATTGTACGGTCTTTTAATTTTTTAAAAGAATTTCAATCACGCCTTCTACTGCATTTAATTAAAACAATCAACAGTAAAGTTTTCAACGCCCGACCATTTGCGCATTGCATAAACTAACAACATGACAGATTCAAAATTGCTGACTTACTTCGTTGCTGAATTAATAAGTCCTGACTGTAACTAGAATAAATTTAACATAAGATATAACTACGATAATTTTGCCGCTGACATTCTAAACAAATTTCATTTTCCGTTCAATTTTAATCTCTGTTAATTAGTCCTCACTACTAAGATTAATTGAATTCCACTCTTTCAAATACCTATTTTAAGACGAGAATATTGTGATAAATCGATGCCAATGATTTAGTAAGATAAATTGCATTGCACAAGTACCTGAGATTGATGTTATCATAATCTAAGATATCAATTGCAATGGTGTATCTGTCTGCTAGTTCTATAAATTGTTAGATTTAATTTATTTATGTGTCAAAATAAGCGTTGTATTTTTTACAAGCAAATATTATCTTCTAAGCTTGGTTATAATCTTAGGCCTTTATACATACCACTGCTGAAACAAGCCTCCTTTCAGGATGAGATGACTTAGACCATGCGGGCCTTGCGCGGTTGGAACCATAGATACCATAGAATTGCTTCATTAAAAATCACATAGTAAAATGTCACATTAAATTTTGCTCGTCAATTTTGAACAACTAAAAGATGCGAGCGCAGTCTTGATCCTTGGCTTAAAAAGGTAAGCATAGGTCAAACCGCAGGGCTCCTACAACTTATGTTTTAAATTTATTACTGTTAAATTGTCGGATTTTCAGTAGACCAAAAACAAAATACGGGTTTATTTCCCAACATGGTCAATAGATCGCGCAAGATTTAATTAAAAGACTATGGTTTAAAGTATGCTTCAATGGACATAACGTATGACCGTCGGTTGAATAATATGACATCACTAGCTTTTACCCGCGGCTTCGCACGCGTAAACTAATAAAACGGGGATGTATTCGGTCCCAACGGTTATTATTCCAAGATTTTATCCCTTTCCCGTGGGAATATCGGGATAAAAAATAGCCTATGTATTATTTCAAAGGTCCAGCTACCTACACACCAAATTTCATGGCTCTAAGCACAGTGGTTGTTATTTCGAGATTTCATCCCTAGGTATCCCGTGGGAATATTGGATCAAAAAGTCGCTTATGTGTTATTCCAGACTTCCGGCTACCTACATTCCAAATTTTATGACTCTAAGCCCAACGGTTATTATTCCAAGATTTTATCCCTTTCCCGTGGGAATATCGAGATAAAAATTAGCCTATCTATTATTCCAGAGGTCCAGCTATCTACATACTAAATTTCATGGCTCTAAGCACAGCAGTTGTTATTTCTAGATTTTATCCCTAGATATCCCGTGGGAATATTGGGTCAAAAAGTGGCCTATGTGTTATTCCAGACGGCTAACTACCTACATACCAAATTTCATGACTCTAAGCCCAGCGGTCATTATTTCAAGATTTTATCCCTATCCCGTGGGAATATCGGGTTAAAAAATAGCATATGTAGTATTTCAGAGGTCCAGCTACCTATATACCGAATTTCATGGCTCTAGTCTCAGTGGTTGTTATTTTGAGATTTCATCCCTAGGTATCCCGTGGGAATATCAAAATTCACCTATAAGTAATTCCAAACGTCCAACTACCTACATACTAAATTTCATGACTCCAAGCCCAGCGGTTGTTATTTCGAGATTTTATCCCTATCCCGTGGGAATATCGGGATAAAAAGTATTCTATGTTTTAATCCAGGTTATAAACTAACTTTTTGCCAAATTTCATCCAAATCAGTCCAGCCGTTTTAGCGTGAAGAAGTAACAAACATACTTACTCACATCCTCACTCACTCACTCACAAACTTTCACATTTATAATATTAGTAGGATAATTAAAGTAAGACATTAAACCTCATTAATTAATACAAAAGTGACCGTTTATTCAGTCGAGGACAAATGCAATTAATTGTACTTTTGACCTAACCTAACCCAGATTAGCATTAGATATACAGATAAAGTTATAAAGGTACATCCACTCTAGCGAATGCGCATTTCTAAGAAAGTCTCGCTAAATGTGCGAAATTACATTTGCGAGCTTTAAGGTGAAGGAAAAAATTGGGACACCTACACACACCTGCGAAGCAATTCAGTGGTGTGAGTGATAAGTTCCCAATCCGCACTGGGCCCGCGTGGGAGCTACGGTCAAACCCTCTTATCCTCTGAGCCTGTACAAAGCAGTGCGACGTATATAGACTGGGATGGTAGATGATAAGTTGAGAGGTTAAGACAAACACGTTCACGTTAGAGATGATTCTTGATTTACACTAGAAGCTCTTAAAGTCTTACCCCCTTATTCATAAAACTTAACAAGCCTATGTTAACTAACAAATGCTTTGTCCCTTTCTAACAAATACAAATGTCGAAGTGACAGATAAGGACAAACGAATTTTAGCGGCATTTTAACTAAAATAGGTTTGATTGTCGTTTATGAATAAGAGGGTTAAAGTTTTTATACGAGACTCGCATGAATTGGGCTAAAGAGGTAAATCGAAACGTTGCAATAAATATTCGTTTGCGGCGCGTGAGCGATATGCGAGCGGTTCGCGAACGGTCCGCTGCTTTCGCTAGATGTGGACACACCTTAAGCTCGCCAGGAACTGGTCGCAAAGTGGATCAAAGCACAATGTCAACAGCTGGCGAGGAGCGAGCTTTGCTGCAGGGACATTAGTTAAATAAGCTTCTAGTAGAACTTTAACATTGCTAAAGGATTCGTGCGTTTTAGGCGTAACTTACTAGAAGTTTGTTGATAATTAGTTTCTGGGCTTATTTTTATTAAAAAGTTGGGAGAAGAGTAATCGTTCATTATTTAAAACGAGATATTGTATTTTGAGCTTATGTCGTCACAACGTCTATTAAGTAGTACCTATACCTAGTAGGTATATTTGTCTTAGTGTTTCCATTGGCTATCGTGAATTGTCGTCAGATTAGAATTACACCTCTTCATTTCTTCCGTGGATGTCTTAAGAGGCGATAAAGTATACCGTAGGCGATAGGTTATATTATTATTGCAAATTGTCAATATTGTACCGTTTTTGTCAAACTTAAAACCTAAAATTGTTAAAAGTGGCTCCAAAGAGGTAACGTTTCGTGTGCTCTGCCTACCCCATTTGGAAATACAGACGTGATGTTTCTGTGTGTGATTTAAGATCATAAATACTAATGATGAAGAGCAAATCTTAACAAATCTATGAATGTCCCACATTTTACTTGGAAAAGGAAAATCTGCCAAGAATACCGCTTGCTGCACCTCGAATTTCAAGAAAATTTCACTCATAACCCTAAACTAAACTTGATACTAATAAGCCTCTAGTTAATAAGTTAAGCATAAAATCAATTCAGACATTAGCTTGCCTTTCTCTCTATGACCCCTAGCCTTGACTCGCCGCGCCCTAAACGCATACCGGGCTTGTTCGTATACGTCAGTGACATACCAGCCTTATGTTCCGTAGGATTCAAGGAGCTTGTTCGCTTGTTAATTGTTGCCACTGCCTTGGAGTTGAATTGCTGTTTTTATTAGAGGTTCAGTAGGTTACGTTGGCAATTAAATCAGACAAGATGCGGAGTGTGAAATTGCTTAATAGATATTTATAAGGGTGAGGCCAAACGAGCGCATTTTTTTGAGTTGTGTGTCGCGTTATTTCTGCTGCATTTGGTTAAAACAAAAGTCCAATATGTGCGATATGGTGACTCAAAATGAGTTGTACACATTGTATGAAACCAGTATAATGACCGAAAATACGCGACTTAGAACTTAATTGCGCTTGTCTTGCTACACCCATAGAAAAAAGCTGAGCGCCACGGGGCGTAGCAGAATGTTGTAGTAAACATAATTAAGCTGTAGGTGCAATATATACGAGTAACTAGAGTAATTTTTAGACTGATCTACGAGTATCTTTATACAGGGTGTCCCAAAACTAGCACGTCACAGTGACACCAGAGGTAGGCCAGCTCAAGAGGACCCTAACCAACCTAACATGACCCCAGTAAAAGTTGCAAGGTTTTCGAGTTATTAACGAAATAAAGATTTTTGGGGATACTCCCCTTTGTCTTGACATTTTTAGTACCAGCGTCGACTTGGAAAGCTCTTAATAACAGTTTTTTATGTGTATCGAATCACGAATAGTTACTTCAGAGGTACAAAGTGTTATTTTGGCAGTAACTACCGTAAAATGCTGAAAATAACTTCATTAATCTTGATTTAAGTTGTCTCAAAAACATGAATTTCAACTTTAACCATCTGCCATGAAAAAAATTTACTAGAAACGAAACAAACAAATAACGTCAATAAATTAGGCATGTTATGCAGATTCAGAAATGGTATGACACATGTATCTTACTGCAACAACATTGGGCATTCTTACCACTTTAGCGAAGCCCTATCAAACCAACTTAAAACTGGGCCTCCGAAAGCAGTCACTGCTAGTGGTACAAAAGTACTGTGTACAGCGATGGCTCATCTATTATCTGATGCAATTATTTTCCCAAATGCACGAAGGCTAAATACAAATGTTTGTCTCAATTTTCAAGGCTAGGACCGGATCCTAAAGAACCGGGTATAACATAAACAAAAAAAGTTGTAAAATCCCCAACTTTGTCACTTCAAAGTTCAATATTAAAAGCGGCTGAAACGATTTTGATAGGACATGTCTTAGAACCATCGCTAGAAAACCTGCTTTCAAATAAAAAAACGCATTCAAATCGGTTTACGCGTTTAAGAGCTACAGTGGCACAGACAGACACGCAGACAGACAGACAGACATACATAGCGGTCAAACTTATAACACCCCTCTTTTTGCGTGGGTGGTTAAAACAGGTTTGTCTTTTATTAATGTATTGGAATTAATTTTCTTCACAATAAGTGTTCAAATTGTCTCCCATCCATGGACTATGCACAAAAAACATCGTTTAATAAAATTTGCAATCCATAATAATAAGGATGCGTAAGAAGGATTTTATGCAAACGATATAATAAGAGTCCAGACAGCAGTCAACATGTGCGTCGGAGTAGCAGCTCAATGATAATCTTCAGAGGGATCAATTTTCCGTACTAACTAATAAAGTACCAGAACTTAAGACCCGGGTATAATTTTGTCCCAGTCGCTGTGGAGATGGCAGGTCCATGGTGTTCCGAATCAAAGACGTTGGTGAGGGCTTTGAGGTTGTGGATGCGCGAAAGGGGTTGTGATCCTATGTCGGGCTCGGACTTGGTTCAACGAACATTGAGTTCACTCAAAAAATCATCAATTTTGAGGTACGAGCTTTATTCAAAGTAGCGACGTTATTTATGCGATGATGCTACCAGATATTTAGTAGCATTGAGAATGATTGTGTCGCTTTGAAGATGAGCTCTGTTTGAGTTCGAAACGCGTCGGTGTAGTATGGTGGTGGTGATAGATGGATTTGTGTGATTGTGGTGTATTTTTGCAGTGTGGAGGAGGAGGAACTGAATGAACACACATTTCTAATATAAACGTAGCTATCATAAGGTCGATGGTGAGCAAAGTAGGTGACTGTTTTAGTTCATTGATATGGACCTCGGCAAAGTAACGCCTGATTCAATAAATTAGTAATGTAACATGTTTTTACTTAACAGTGGCGGCTTGCGGCATCAGCAAAGTGATAATAATGCCCAATGTTATTGCAGTAAGATACATGTGTCATACCATTTCTGAATCTGCATGACATGCCTAATTTATTGACGTTATTTGTTTGTTTCGTTTCTAGTAAATTTTTTTCATGACAGATGGTTAAAGTTGAAATTCATGTTTTTGAGACAACTTAAATCAAGATTAATGAAGTTATTTTCAGCATTTTACGGTAGTTACTGCCAAAATAACACTTTGTACCTCTGAAGTAACTATTCGTGATTCGACACACATAAAAAACTGTTATTAAGAGCTTTCCAAGTCGACGCTGGTACTAAAAATGTCAAGACAAAGGGGAGTATCCCCAAAAATCTTTATTTCGTTAATAACTCGAAAACCGTGCAACTTTTACTGGGGTCATGTTAGGTTGGTTAGGGTCCTCTTGAGCTGGCCTACCTCTGGTGTCACTGTGACGTGCTAGTTTTGGGACACCCTGTATAGTTAGATCTATGGTTGAGTGAAATGAGACATTAATTTAGTTTTCTAGAATACTCTCAAAATTTTACTTAAAATTTTCTCGAGTAAACCTATGTTTACCTATTACATTAGATATATGAAACTAAACATATTATACATACTGCAACGCTCTTACTGGATTGTACTTTAACATATACTGTGCAATTCTACTAAATAATTAACTGCTGGGACCAACATAATCACATTATGCTACAACCATTCAATAAGTTTCGATATTCCTTCCTTTATGAATATAGACCTTTTGATATGGCAGCTTCATGGCTATACTTTTATATTATCGGCGGACTCGACACCTACCTAACAATTCAATCAGTTATTTAGAGAATGAAAAGAAGTCAAATTCGCTGTTTTGTTCTAGCCCGGGGCCTTCATTTAGTTCCTCAACTACAGCTGTACCTTAACACGTTCGTATATGGCACTCGGTAGAACCCTGTCGCAGGGACCCTGTCCTGCCTTTATCAAGTTTTTTTTTAGATAAATGCGGCAAATGCTGACTACAACAGAGTTCTACCGATCTTCACATACGAACTTGTCGAATACATAGCTCTGGCACGCATGTGTGAAATCCAACTCACTATACGCGTGCCCCGAAGCGGATATGTCTGTTAAAAATAATAAATCAGTTTTTAATCAAACTTCATTAGCGTTGTTATTTGTATTTAGTACTCCGGCTCGGGTCACGTTGAAATGATTTAGTTTCAATATGCGCAGACGTCGCGGTAAATGCGATTGTCGGTCCACTGTAATTTATACCTATTGCCCCTTGTTTATTATTGTACTGCTTATAAAGTCGCGGTTTAGCATGGGAATTTATTCCATTAAACCATTGGCCCTGTGAAGTTTAGTAGAATTCGAATTGAAAGAATAACTCAGTTTGCTATAATCGTAGGGAAGAGTAAATTATTAGTGATGTTAGCATATTTATTGTAATGGGTCCATTATTATGAATTATGCACTAATTTACAGTAAAACTATTCATAACTGTTGGCAATCTCACCAAAAATATTACTTAAACGTAGCGCTGCGGTTGACTAGTCGAATCTTAAGTTTACCTAACTAATCTATCTTCGATAACGTTAAAATAAAAATATTCTACATCTCATGTTATCACCGGTCTTTATCAATCAATTTGGCATCATTTGAAATATGAAAAGAGAAGAAAAATTACCAAAACAAATTAATTTATTAAGCCCAACCACGCCCAACCCAAGTTTAAGTGTGAACTACTAATTGCTTACTAAGGAAGATTTTCAATGTAACGTAATTTATTCGAAATATAATCGTATGTTTCGCATTAAAGTGATATTATGCCATCAATTAATAAAGACCGACTGATGCTTCAAAACAATTATCCTCCCTCTGGCTATTCGCGGTGTGGTACTGTATGTTAAATGGTGGAAGGCACGCACTCTATAAAATGATAACCTATTTATATGAGAATCTGCGTGTACAGGCCGTTAATGCTGTTTGCTTCGTCCGTTAGTGGTAGGTCATAGGTAATTTCATGATTTATAAGAGGAACTCTTATGTTTGTGAAAGCGGACTGATTTGTCTAGAAAATATGACATCTTAGACGTAATTGCTGGTAAGGATTTAAGATTTATTATTAAATTTAATTGACAGACATGGAAAATTTGAGTTACTATACTTAAGGCTTCAGGCTGGGGTTGGAAAATACCCTAAAACCATCTAATTGATAGTTACAACTTGATTAAAGGGCTATGGCACATGCTGAGCTGAGTCCTTTTGACATCACACTACAGCACAACGTCTCTTAATTGTTCTCTCTTCTACTATTTATGTTTATACTGTGTTTTTGATGTGATGTAGTGTGTTTTTGTTGTCAATAAATGTTGTGAGTTTGAGTTTGTTTGAGTTTATATGTGCAATCGGTTCTGAAACACCCGTACATCGATATCGTTTTTGATATTTTTCCATCTTGAAAATTGTGACACACCTCACGTTAAGTAGTCAGATTCTGTGAAACTGCTATTCTTAACCCGAGTTTAACTATTATTTTTTTTAACCATAGACCGTGCAAGTGGCGTTAAAATTGCAAATTCTGCGAGCAGGTCGGCTGCTGCCTTCTGCTGCGTCTTAATCAACAAAAATATATAACTAAGCAAATTGGCATCGTTCATTTCCGTCCATTTCTACGTATATTAATAACAGTTTATTCTAGGACATGGACGGACAACATCCTGAAATAGTCATTACGTGTAGGGTTACCATAATAAATATTTATAACACAACACATGCCTTGAGTGTTTCCGTCCAATTCATATCGCTACCTTGTCGCCTCGTCTGTTATTAATACACATGTTTTCATAGCTTTTAGTAATTCATGGTTTTTCCAATAAAATTTTAGCCTTTTTGAACCATTATCTCCGAAATAACCTATTTTAACCTGGTTACAAATTTAGCCGTGAAAATAAATACCTGTATAATTATGGTTTTTACCCATGGGTGCCTTTATCAATTCTGTGGCTAGAAGGAAAGCACAGAAAGTTTAATAGCGTACAAAAAACCACTATCCACCGCTACCGGTATCGGCTCTCGTAGTCATTGCACTTGCTGGAGAGATTGTCAATTTTTGATGGAAACCAGTCCAGGTCCTATACTGCACAAGGGCTTCGCACACATATCTAGAATGAATACCTGACGATTACCAAAAGTCCCGACAAATTCTGACAGATGGTTACCCTTATAACATGCCCATGGGAATACCAGCGCAATAGATGCATCTATTAGGATCGCGTGAATGCGCGCGAGCATCGATTAAAGAAGGTAATTCGAGCAATAATTCCCTATTGACCTGTTGCTTTGGCCGACTTAAATGAGTTTGTATACGTACTAGAGTAACAGCATTTGACAGTAAGTCCCTGTATTTAGTTACTCGAGTAAGTGGATTATATACACTCAAGGGTTCATTAAAGCCACGTTCGGTTTCCTTTAGAAAGATTTCATTATGTCACTGTCGATATAAATTTTCACTTTGTCACGTTCTTGAATGAGAAAATTATTAGATACGGGTTTCGGTATTATCGTCGCCATGGCCTACAACTGAAACAACTGGTCGTACGTGGGTTCGAACCCGAGCTCGCAACTCTTGATTTTTAGGTTTTCAATTTGGTGTGAAGTTCTCCCAATACACACTAGGTCGGCATGGAAACTACCTACAGCTGTCCAGTTCTAGAAGTAAGGCTTACATGTATACCGCGTGTGGCCTGTAACATCAGCAAATAATTAAAACATAGCTCGTACTGGTCAAACTGAACATTAGTACAGCGATTTTTAAAAATAATTAGTTTATTTTTATTGTTACACTTTAGAGTTTATTCGAAGAAGCAATGTAAAGCAAAATGTTTGATATTTTTAGCGTGACAGGCGACCATTGAATTTGTGATTAAGTTTGTTAGAAAAAAAAAAAAGTTTAAATGGGACCATAATGATCCAATTACCGGTGAGCTGGTGAGCTATGAGCCTCTGTTTTTAATATAATCCCCGGTTCTGGGCCACACACTGCAGACCGAGATAGTGATATTTCTTGTATTGTGTGTTCGTCAAGTATATTCTGGTGTGTTTGTCCTGGAATAGTTCAAAGTTCCCGCGAGACATACAAAGTTGCGGACAGCTATTGTGAAATAAGCGTTTACTTGTTTGCAAGACAGAAGAGCTCTCTCCTGCCCGTAATGGATCTTATAGAAAATACTATTCTCCACATCTTAGCGTATTAATACGGACCCCGTAACCGGGACGCGTGTCTAACGTCGCATAATAACACGTCCGCGCCGCTCGCGGGTCGTCGCGCGACTAATCAATTGGCGCGCGACGTGATGTCTTCATCAGCCGCCCGGGGGCGTAACGCCCTGCGCTTGCGCACCTACTCGCTTTTGTAGGAAACACTATTGGAAATTTGCATAGGGGTTTTATTAGAAACAGGGTTCTCCGAACCTTCCCTGAGTTTGCACATATGCAAAAAAAAATCATAATTTTGAACGTCATAAGTGAATGGGTATTTACGACACAAACATGTTCCATCTAAAGCACAGTTTAAACTTAATAGAACACGCTCGATTGGCCACTTCGTACAGTCAGCATCAAAAGTAGCTGTACACTTTCGTAGGTACTTTGTCGTTTTAAAGTCACGTACTACACACCATGCAAAATTGTCTATGTGTCAATGCGAAAGAGTAAAAAAGTGATCCGCTACTTTTGATGCTGACTGTACTCGTTCGCTTTATGGCCTCGCGATGTAATGCAACGTACATAATTTTTATTACAGGTCTAAACTGAGCTTTATCTATCACTTGCCATCCTGGAAATTGAGATCACACATAAGCCTGTCTTTTCAACTTAGATTCTCGACGCCATGAGGGAGACATTGGGTTATCCAGAACTCAGGCGTCGGGTTATCTGGGATTCTTTCTTATCTACTAAAATATCTATCGTTGAAGCTTGTTGAAATGGGAATAGGAACACCATATGCACAGAGAGCAGATGGCTGTCGGGCCTGAAAAGTTCTCAAATAGAGACTGTGGATACAGCGTAGGACCTCCACCAAAGAGATGGACGGATGACCTGGTTAAACCCGCGGCTTCAAGGTGGATGCACGCCGATTTCAATCGAAGCAATTGGAGGTCTATAAGGTTAGCCTATGTCCAACAGTGGACATCCTACGGTCAATATGATGCTCATGATGACGAAAATATCTATCGTAATTTAAGGGCTCCGAGATATCAGATTGGACTAACCACCGGAATTAAAAAACTGATAGAACTAGATTGTAGTTTATACAACAAGACATGCGTTATGGTTGCGGTTTCGTTTTTAAGTACTAGGAAATCATAATTAGGTGGACACCACACTCTCAGCTTTCGAGTTGGTGACTCACCCACAAAATGTATGAACCAAAATCCCACCCTTAACCTCGCAAACTAAGCACGCATGCGATTTACTAAGCAATTGAAAGTGGCCACTTAAAGGAATCACAGTGCGGAGAAGCAACAAATCCAACAAATTGAACAGGATCGGCAATTACTGAAGACAATGCGTGCGTGAGAGCCGGGCGCCGCGCACGCAGCTCGCGAATTAGACTCGTTATGCGCTGGGTAATTAGGGAGCGTTCCCACGCGGGGCTGCTACCCTGGACAGGTGGACTGCATTCTTATAACACTTCGGGGAATGATCGTATTGCACCCTAAATAATATAGTAGGTAGTACAGTAAATACAGTGTTGCAGATGTTTATGAGCGATGGTGATCTCTTACCACCAGGAGACCCACTTGCTCGTTTGCCTTCCAGTCGAATAAAAAAAAAGAAACTGAATTGCGTACCAGTGGAACCTTTGTTGCTACTGATGTCATGTTGGCATTCCATATATTTTACAAAGAAATCATAGCGAAATTGATTGCAAAAAGGTCCCACACAAGGTTGAATAAGACGCCAGACGACTTTAGGTCGACCACGGTAGAGCCTTTAAATACATGGATACCTTTCTTTTACAATGTTTCGGTAATGAATTAGTATAATTAAAGTACTGTGACATCAAGTACCGTGACGTACTAGAGTATACATCATAACGTGAAGGATAGAATCGTTATAACTACGCACCTAACCCTGAAGCTGTAGACTATATTTTCTGTTCAATGATTTTTAGGGTGGAGTAAGCTTACCGCTGCGTGCTAGAAAAACAAAAAGACACTGTACTGTACATGTGTACATATTGTATCCTAAGATTCAAATCTCCGTCTTTTCATTGTACTCGTAATGTCTACTCTTGTTTCTGATATCCTGTCAATCATTTAAAGGAAGAGATCCCTATAAGAAATAAGATCGCCTTTGTACATCTTATTATCTTGTTATCTGTTAATTTCATGTGTTTTATGTACAATCCCGGCCGGGGCAGATATTTGTATGAATAATACGAATGTTTGTTCTCGGGTCTTGGATGTTTAATATCTATTTAATTAAGTATGTATTTATTTATCTATATATAAGTATGTTTATCCATTGTCTAGTGTCCATAGTACAAGCTTTGCTTAGTTTGGGACTAGGTCAATTGGTGTCAAGTGTTCCCATGATATTTATATTTACAATAAATAGTTTTACAATACAATACAATTTGGCTAATCCTTACCATAATTTTAATTTGGCTCACGGAACCGTAGCCAGGCCCGTTATAATTCACGAAATTAAGTTAGTAACTGCAATTACAATTACGTACTGTATTAGTCAATTACCTACACCGTATCAAGATAAATCACATGCAAACGCAAGCCAGCATTAAGCAGTCATAAACTAGAACAAGAAAATTAACTACAAACCGTTGAAACTCAACTAAATCAATTGCAAACTGCTGGTATTAATTTGAAAATGGGCCTATTCATTCTATTCCTTTAGACATAGTATCGGCGCGGTTAAACGCGTTTTTAATAAGGCGGCTATTAAGTTGACAAACGTGTGAATGAGTGTTTGTTGCCTTTTGCGTTGAGGAGCGGGCGCATTGGCACGTCCCCTGATGATTTACCGAAGGCCGAGGCAGCTAGGGTTGCCGTTCATCAGATTTGTCCTGACATATCGGGACTTTAGAATTCCTGTCAGGAAACCAGGCAATATTTTTGACTGTCACGATTTTTCTGTGGTTAATAAACCTTAACACGAATGCGCGGAAAGTGCAGAAATCCACGCAGTGGTCGTTAGGTGCGTATTTATTTTTAATTATACCGGATTCGGCCAGTAATACGACCAAATAATTAAAACATAGATCATACTCGTCAAACTGAACAACATTAGTTCAGCTACTTTTAAAAATAATAGAGTTTTTAGATTTTCCCTTTTTCATACAAATGAAATACTCCTATCAAAAGTAGCTGTACACTTTCGTACTTTGTTGTTTTAAAGTCACGTAGTACACTTCTTCTTCTTCTCATTCCTCTCCTATTGGAGGTTGGACAACATCATGGCAATTCTAATTTTAGGCCGCTGCTCTAAACAAGGACGTGGTACTGCAGTTGAACCAGTCTCGTAAATTCTACAGCCACGAGTGTCTTTTCCTGCCCACGCTTCTCCTTCCGGCAATCTTCCCCTGGATGATAAGCTGGAGAACTCTGTACTTGGCGTTTCTCATCACATGCCCAAAGTAACACAACTTTCTTTGCTTGATGGTCTTTAGAAGTTCAAGTTGCTTGCCCATTCTTTAGTACACACCATGCAAAATTGTCTATTTGTCAATGCGAAAGAGTAAAAAAGTGATCGGCTACTTTTGATGCTGACTGTACACCATCCTAGAACCCAACTGACGTCGCCTGCCACGCTACAAACATCAAACATTATTTACATTGCTTCTTCGAATAAACTTAAATGTAATAAAAAATAAACTTAATTATTTTTATAAATCGCTGAACTAATGTTGTTCAGTTTAACGAGTACGAGCTTATCTTTTAATTATTTACTTACTCGTGTTACAGGCCAAACCGGCATCTACTTCAAAATAACGGAACTTTTCTGCGGGAATAGGGTTTCTATCAAGATTTTTTTAAACTTGCTACCTGGTTACCCTAGACACGGCGTCGTTTAAATACCCCTATATTGAACCGATGACAAAGTGACGTTTGAAATGCGTACCGAAACGGCCTAGTTCGGATTGAGAAGGTGACGGTCGTGGCGGCTGCAGCAATAAGTGCAACCTAAAGTACTTTAAGTGATATTCAATATGCATATTCTAAGTAAATATGTAAGTAAGTAACGTGTAGGTACTTATAAACTTGGAATTACTACGATCACCTGCATTAATATCAACCACAGCGTAGCGTGGAAAAATATCTGAAACGTCCTACCGCGGCCTTAGAAAGAGATTCGTAAGCATCAGATATTTATGCGTTCTTTGTTGCGTCAGATATTGGTGCTGGTAACTGTGCATTAATCCGACCATATCAATGTCGAAAAGCTAAATTATAACAGACCACTGGGTTTAAATGATATTTATAACGGACTACTCACGTCTTAAATCGAGTTTAGCTCGACTGTTTCGGGCTATTTCGTAGCCCTTCTGCAAAGGAGCACGAGACTCTGCGGCTGCCGCAACACGCGCACTACGCAGAGTCGCGTGCTCCTTTGAAGAAGGGCTACGAAATAGAGTTAATCTCGATTTAAAACGTGAGTTATCCGTTACAATATCATTTAATATGAGTGAGTCTCACGGTAGTTTCATGTTCAAAAAATACCACCGAGTTTCACGTGCGCTAGTACCTATCGTCAGGTCCGTGTGACAACTTTGAAATTCGTGCTAAATAAATAAACTAAATGAGCCAATCGCAAGCTAGTCTGAAACGTCAAACGGACCTCACGATACTAGCGCCATCTAGCGATATTTCGTCTGTAGAAAAACCCTCATTTAATCGACGGAACAGATTTGTTTTGTTTTATAACAGAAATTTAATCAGCCAATCAAAAGGGCCTCCTTGATTCGGCGATCCGAACACCGGGCTAAAGGGAAATCCTGATAGAATTTTCTTTAAAAACCAACTTCAACTACCGAAAAATATAAATTAATGAGTTCTCCGCGTCGTATATCACCGCAGTTACAGCGTCGCGCGCGCATGTGCGTCCATTCATTGCGTATAAGGTGCCGTGTTGCGCCGACGCCGACAAGCCGTGTTCGGTCGCTACTGCCCAGGTTTTTAAGGTAAGGAAATCGATTTATCGAGTGCGAATGTTGCGTTTAGTTCCGTGCTTGAATTTTAAAGCAAGCTTCGAAAGCAATACGAACAGGTCGGTTTGAACATTCTGCGTAGATTCTATGCGACATTTTTATTTTGCTCTTCTCTATATTTTTACTATTTTTTTCCCGCGTCCCTATAGAAAAATATAAAATTAACGTGCTCTCTATCTTATACAAATTTTAATAAAATCTTTAACACATTTCTGTGATCTTCAAGTACAGTCTAGTGCAAAAATAAGTATCTATTCGAAACACTCAAAAATATGTTACTACGGTCTTATTGCGGCGGAATAAGAGTCTGTGGTACTTATTTTTGAAACTTTGAATAAGTTTATGTTATTACACTTGACTGTATCTAATTTATGTCTGTCAAATTTCAAGCTCCAGTGGCTTAGGATATCTATCTTCTGTTAATCACGTTACTAGTTTACCTATAGGGTTTATTTTAGGTCGGGTCTCATGCATGACATACAAGCTATATGTATTTATGACATGATAAATTCTAAAAACCTAAGTTTGTTTCTTATGATAGACTTCCTTACAGTGCAATCATAGTCAAATGGCATAAACTGTTGTAAACAAACTGTTTTTGTTTCATAAATGAGTCCTAAATTGTCTTTATTTCTCATAAGTGGAATATAAATTATTGAGCACTTTGCAAACCTTGGACATTATTAGTTATTTTATTTAGTCAAACTGTTTTACGAGAAAACCTCTTGACTTCAGTTATTTTATTCGAGTTTAGAATAGGGAACCGGTAGAATCATCTCCGCGGATTATTCGTACCATATTCGCACCCGCCGAATTACAGATTGCTATTTGTAAGAAATAAAACGAACAAAACTACGAAAGAAATTTTATAGTTATACTTATTTGAGGCCTTTGCTTTAGACTTCAGCACTTCAGCAGATGTTTTTATTTTGTTTCAACTGTAAGACTTGTCTGTTTGTTACGGCTATATAAATCGGATACGCGGGAAATGTTCACACTGCGCCCTTGTAAATAAACATTTCGATACAATGTAATAAACATTTATGTTAATGTTTGTATTTCTTCCCGAAGAATTCAGAATCACCTACGATGGTCATAAATGCGCCTTCGGAGCTTGCAAACTTCAAGCATACGCCAAATATGATGTGGGAAGTAGGTGACCGCTGTGAATTTGTAAGTCAATAGAGAAACAAATAAGGATCCTCGTAACTAAGTACTAACTGCTAAAGTCTTAGAAGGAAAATGGAAGGAAACCAAACTTGATAATTGCTTGGATAACGCTGAAGTTTTGCTACCTTTCACACGCCTTACATAGAAGATAGTGTAAACAGTGACCTTTAGAAATGTTCAATACTAGGAATCGAATTTAGTTTACTGGCCGAGCATCGAACACCTGAACCCGTATTGATGAGACTCGCCTGATTTCCAGAAATAAATAGCACAGTATTTATAAAGTTAAAGCAACGAGTGAGATCCGGCACGCCGATTGCAGAACATTCTTGTATCACTTGTAAAATACTTTATTGCTCTACAGTAAGCTTAGCGCAAATTGGCTACTTGCTAATTATTTTATCGCGTTAAAATCTTCGTTATTAATATTAACTACAAATATTTTTTGTAAAAAGAACCAAGTCAAGTGCGAGTCCGACTCGGGCACCGACGGTTCCGGACAAATTTGTGCGTTTGTTAGCAGAGCCGAGGGGCTCACGGATTTTTTTCACTATTCCAAAAGATAGCGGACTGGGGTACGTATTTAATATTAACTCTTATATATCTTACTCGTATATCTATTAACCTCCACACGTTCCTAAGAAAAAGACACTTGACAGACCGATGGACGGACGGACGTGCGGATAAATAGACAGATAGATGGCCAACAAAGTGATCCTATAGAAGTTCTGTTTTAGTGCCGACTGTACTTATTGGCTGTACTTGAATTGTTATCCAAACAAAAATACCCTTTATTCATGCATTAAATTTAGGCTTCAAAACAACGCAATATCCGCAACAGGCTTCGTCAACCGAACAAATTGTAGATCCGCAACAGGCTTCGTCAACAAAACAAATTGTAAATCCGCAACAAACCACATATCCAAACTACATATCCGTTCCCACTTTCAAGTCAGTTGACCATTGGAAGTGGGTCAAATACTGGTAAGCTGTTGGTTTTATATGACGTAAATTTTACTATATACATTTAACAGTACCATTCTGAGAGGAGGCCTGTGCCCAGCAGTGGGACGTATATAGGGCTGGGATGATGATGATGATGTACGAATATACTGCAAAAATTTTATTTAATGTTATTTTGTTATTTAGTACTACTTCTGCGCAGGACTTCAGAATTTGCAAGGAACAATTAAATTACATAATTTACGGCTCGGAGCTTTAATCATCATGTCTCGGTTGAAGCCTTTACGATGTGGCGCCGTTTCCTTGCTATTACGCTAGCAGACAAACACATTAATCATTGTATAATTATTGCTAATACGTACCTACAAAATTTTACTGTTATGTTATTCCAATTTTAATTGCTTTAATAGTAGGTAATCTTTCTATTACTTTATGTTTATTGTTTTCTATGAAATTAAAGCTCTTCCTAACGTGCAAATAAACGAAAAACCAAGAGTGATTAATTAGCTTACGATAAATATTTCATTGTTCTGCAAACGCAGGATATAAAAATGTAATACTGTAGTTTTTTGATGATTAAAATAACAGTTTTATATTCCCTGAGTGTATCATTTCTTGACTGAAAAAGTTGGCAACAACCATAGATAGACACAAAAGTAGTTGTAGTACTACTTGTCATGAGTTGGCTATGATAGTTCTTATGAGTGGCTATGATAGTTGAAGGCGAACGGGATTTGCTTGTGACTTTGTGATTGGTAATTTCATATATCTTTTTGCCAACAGCTTTTTTTTCTACAATAAATTTATCAATAATTTCTTCTTTTTTTATGCTAACCGCACCTATTTCGCTACCACATACCTACTCTTTGACTCTTTGAAACGCCACTCGCCTTTGTGACTTTCTAGGACTTGCGACTGATGCATATTACACATAATATTTATAGTAGGTAGGGAAAATTACAAAAACGTAACGGAATCTACTTTTAAAAATGGTTCGTCTGAACCAAGTCACGCTGACCGCGCTGTACGAAACGAGAGAGACACGGCGGAAGGGGTTAGTTTTTTCCCGGGCGCGAGCGGGACAGAGTGATCGTTTCTTCGTTTTTGGATTTATAGCAGCGCCTCCCCGTTAATTTTATCTGTATCGCTCGGTGCGCTATGGAGCTATCGCTTAAGCGAGTCACCATCTGCTCGGCTTAGCGCGCCTGCGCCTGCGTCACACGAGGTGCTTTCCTAAACATTGACTAGAAATTTTAAAAAATACACTTTTTTAACGACCATTCATTACCAATTCTTTGTTTAAAAAAAATAAAAAAAAAATAAGATAATAATTACATAATTAACTTGATTAAACTTAGCTTCTAATCTTAAATTAAAAAGATTTGATCCGTCAGTCAATGTTTCAGGTATTTTTTGCTTTATTTATTTGTATCTTTTCTTCAGGATTATATTTTATTGATTTGATTATTAATCATACAGACGAGTGGTATTCTCTGGTGCTACCTACCTGTAACAATATGCATATTTATATGCGGAAAATAATTAATTTAATTGGTATAATTATTTATATAATACAATACAATACAATAGAAATACTCTTTATTGTACACCAGAAATAGTAAACGATACAGAAAACAGGTACACAGAGAAAATTACAAAGTAAGCAATAGGCGGCCTTATCGCTTAAGAGCGATCTCTTCCAGGCAATTTTTTTACAGAAAGAAGGAATATAATGTTGTTGGGTTATAATGGTTTAATGAATATCATATATAAAACTTATCAAGAAATAAATATTCTAGGGTATAGTTACGAAAAGATTCACTTTTGGTTTGCAAAACACCTCATCGAAATTTATTAACAAAGGATAATATTGCACCCAGTGTGCATTGATCTCGAGCTAATGATACACTGATTAACAATATTCGGGTCCGATAGCAGTGAGTTACCTACTCGCGGGGGGCGGGGCAAAGCCCGATGCTAGATTGCGCTCGCGCCGATTTATGCCAACCTCTCCGTATTAACTGATAATACCTACTAAATATGCCATTATTATATGCGAAACAAATACTCTCACAGTTACGATTATACCCGCGATAATTCGTTGTTTTTATTTATTGCTGGGAAAGGAATTTGGATCGAGATAGTGCTATACGCACTCGCACACGTCTTTCGTCTTTCGTGTAAGGATACATTTTAGAACTCTATAGTTCTAGGTTACAGCTTTCACTGTCCTCATTTTCATTTTGGTCTGTTCGAGAAGAAATTACGCACAAGCTGCACAGAAAAAGGTCAAAGAAGGAGCTTTTCAAGTTTTTTCTTTGCATAATTCTTGCTATAACAAAGTTTCAGATGTACCTACGTCATCTGACAGATGTATAGGAAGAAATTAGCGGCTTATTTTATTTCACTTGTCGTATTTCTCGTATAAGTCAAAAGTGGAATTTAACCCACTTCCAATGGTCAGATAGATTTGAGTTTGGGATTGAATTTCCGTAGTTACGTTGACGATAGTGTTAAAATCATCCTTCGTGTTACGGGGCTCACCCCAGACCTGCGTACATTATCAGTCCTATCACGCATGTCCTTTGTTAAAGCGAAATAAAGCCAATTTATAAATTCGTCTCCAACACGAGCATCATTAATTATGTTGCTGGCTGGGTGGCTGAGAAAAACTTACTCCACTCATTTTGCTATCATTACAATCATGCACTGTCCTTGTTATACCACCACTGGCTAGTGGAATACCTTTTTAATAAAAAACACAACACCCAGATTCATCTCAAAAGAGTTGGGACTCAGTTGGTTAAGGGGTAGGGTTTAGTTTGTTTTGATATTGTGTGGTGGTTGTTTCGTTTGTTTTTTAAGTGTTTTAATCCTGTCTCTTTCTATTGTTTTGTTCGGCAGCCTCCCCGGCGTTAATGGTGTTATCTGGCCCCTCGAACGCAGCACCTCTCCGTATATTTCTTTATCTTGTCCGCTCTGTTGGCGGTTACCAACAGTTTGTTTTTTATTCATTTGCTAATTTCGAAAATGAGAAGGCGCCCGCGATCCCATCGCCGATCGTAGATTTAGGTGCGCGCATTAATAAAATTAACGATTGTTTTAGGGTTCAATACTCAAAGGATGCCAATGGGACCCTAGTATTTATATTACTGAAGCTTCGCTTTCTATCTGTCCATCCATTCGTCTGTCTAATTTCTGAATTCTTTAAACCGCAATAGCCAGCCTCTAGAAATTTTCACAGGTATATTATTTTTATTAATGTTGCTGTTATAAAAATCATATAACGCATGTTTTTTTTTTAAGTTGTGTGTGTGCTTAATCTTAGCAATGTTAATTATACGGTGTGGAATCCTTCATATAGCAATCCGACTCGCACTTGACTGGTTTTTTTAATTAATTGAACGCGTCGTACTTGGAAACTGTTATCCCAGATCCGATTTCTTCCCAGTACTGTCTCCCAGGTATTTGGCGGGGATATTTATTGCAAAGCGGTTCATCGTTAAGATTTTGGCATTTTTATCACTCCCGTTCATTATCATAATCATATTAAATGAATATTTTTTTATCTTAATACCTACGCACTCGTACTACTTCCCACATTCATAAACTTGTGAAGAATATTTTTTAACAGTAGACTGATCCCAGGAGTAGATAAATAACTGAGAAGAATAACATCAAAATAGCTTCAAGACTGATTCTTAAATATTTCCTAATTCTATTAAAGGCATTAGGCGATACTTTGCAAAGATCCGGGAAACACGGAAGGGGAAGGTAAATCAGTTTGGCCTTCCGACATGTTTTTTTTTATACAAAGTACTGACATAGGCACGAGCATTACTTTTTTAGGGTTCCGGAGCCAAAATGGCAAAAACTTAACCCTTATAGTTTTGCCATGTCTGTCTGTCTGTCTGTCTGTCCGTCCGCGGCTTTGCTCAGGGACTATCAATGCTAGAAAGCTGTAATTTTGCACGGATATATAGGTAAACTATGCCGACAAAATAGTTCAATTAAAAATTCAAAAACATTTTTTTAGGGTACCTCCCATAGACGTAAAGTGGCGGTGATTTTTTTTTTCTTATCCAACCCTATAGTGTGGGTTATCGTTGGATAGGTGTTTTAAAACCATTGGAGGTTTGCTAAAACAATTTTTCGATTCAGTAATTTGTTTGCGAAATATTCAACTTTAAATTGCAAAATTTCATTAAAATCGAGCGTCCCCCCCCCCCTCTGAAATCTAAACCGGTGGGTGGAAAAAATTGAAAAGATTCAGGATGGTAGTCAATATATCAAACTTCCAAGGAAAACTATAACGGCTAAGTTTGCTTGAGAATTATTAGTAGTTTATGAGTAAATAGCAGCGTAAGGTATAAAATATACCTAAACTTGGAAGATTCCGTATAAAATACGAAATCCTTAGAAAAATATTAGGTACTTAATTTTTTCGTAATGGCTACGGAACCCTATTTTGGGTGTGTCCGACACGCTCTTGGCCGGTTTTTATATTGTTTATTGCGGTTATGGGTAATACTTAACGAAGGAAAGAGAAAACAATATGTATTTCAAATAAATCGCTTCTCCATACCTAAATTCCGTATATTTCTAGTTTCGCAATGTTTTCGAAGTATGAATTTCAAACGTATGGTAAAATAAGCAAATAGTCGAAAGCGCAATACACGTCGTTTCCCAGGATTGTTTACATTAAATTACTACATTCATTTGTGAGTAGTATTTCATGATAGTCGCAGTTGATTGTTCTACTTGCATCCTTTTAATGTATATCTGTTTGATAATCGTTCGCTTAACTAATTTCGACGTCATTTACAATTAATACTCCTATACTCGTATTAGTTTATCGTCAGTTAAAGTCAAATCAAAGTCAAATCATTTATTCAGCAAATAGGCCGCAATGGGCACTTTTACACGTCATTTTTTTAATCTACCACCGGTTCGGAAAAAAACCTCTGTTGAGAAGAATCCGGCAAGAAACTCAACGAGGTATTTTTTTTTAAAAACAGATTCACAATATTTATAAATGACATCTATGTACTATACATTACAAGTATTTAACACAATTTTATTTTTAACACAGTAGGTTCACTATTTGAAGGGATCGCTAGTGCGGATCGGAATTATTTCCAAATATCCCTTAAGTCCATTAAGTCTTCGATTCGCTGTTGGAGGAGTCTTAACTTAAATTAACTAAGCCTACGTAATTGTATCATCATCGGCCCGGGCACATCAACATTACTGTTAGACAAAGATGTGTCGTTCAACGAACTGATTAAGCAAATGTCTTTGGTGTGTATTGTGGGATTTGTGGGAATGTATATACGGTCGGCGTCCTAAACTTATGTATCCACTTTTTCGTACTAGTTGCAGGGAAAAGTGAAGTGAAGTGAAGGGGATACTTATGTTTGGGCACCGACTACCGACTGTACAATACTCCGCATGTTTTAAATTGAAAAATAGCCAATGGGCCATTACGACAAAGTGTATTGATGAAAAACCTGTCTTATATTGATGAATCTCTTTTTTTCCTTCTATTATTTTTCTAGACTTTTTTAAATAGTTAGTGCCGTACTTGGCATTGAATCAAAGACCTCCACAGCTTTTGATCTGGCACAATGTCGAAGCAATCCCTAGCATTACTCCTCCATCTTCTAATTGTCGCTTCGTCGCAGGCTGCACTCCAGCACACTGACTATTTTATTTTCTCTGAATTCACTTCATCCACAGAATAGATAATAGTACAAGCTTCATTCAGCCAGGTATATGTGAAGAGATCTCGTAAGTTAAGATGCCCAAAGTTTATCCTTTGGATTTACTAACTATCACGCAGGCCCCTCTTCCCCACTGGGCACACTGGGCACGTGCCCAGAGCCTCGCGATGCAATGGGCCCCCCTAGACCCTTCTCCATTACCAAACGATCACCGATAGCCACTCTATCCTCGCCTGAAAATCAGGCTATACCGAATGTAGCATGATGTTCCCAGGGCCTTTAATAGGTGAAAGATGGCCCTGCTATCACGCTTATACTCCATTAAGACTACATTAAAACTGTCTAGCGCAGAAAATATAATAGCCCTGCATACAAAATAACCGGCAAGTTCGGCGTCCATAACCACTTGAGTACCTACTCTGTGAAGGCAGTCTCTTTTGACCTTTAATTTGACGTTAAGCATTTTTATGCCCTTCATTTTCATTATCCGAACCTTTAATACTTCTTAAAATGCCTTCGCAAACCCCAAGCCACAAGAGGAGCTGCGCTGGCGCAGCCCGCGGCGGGGGCGGGGCCGACGCATGCGCGGCCACCCCGGCGACGACGCCCCGCGACTCACCTATATTTAGACGGCTTCATTGTCTGCCAAAGGTAACATTGGAGGGGTAATAAAGTTATTTAAAGGCAAAACTATGCGTTAGACTTATCAGGCTGTAATAGTGCCTAATAAAAGTGCCATACATTTGAAAGATTTTTCTGAGTCATTATGGTCGCCTTTTGGTAATCCAATCTTGGATATAGTCTTCTTCCCTCTTATTTAACTCCTGGCTAACTTATGTCAGATACATCCAGTTTCGACTTCCGTGCCGTTGATTTTTCCTGACTGGACTACAAATAGGTGCCTTGCCTCCACTGTCGATTCTTCAAGCGGCGTGGTCTGTCCATTGCCACTTTTGCTTACATATTCTTCGAACTAAGTCGGTGAATACAGATTTTTTGTGAGAGTCTGTATTTCAAATTCTGCCACGCGTGACGCCAGGCTTGACTCAGGATTATTTAATTAGAAAAGTCTGCTGCCATTGTTAAACTTTGATGACTTTTAAACATCAAATAATTTACCAAATTCAAGTCCAATACCATGTTCCAATCCTCGATGTTTTGATACATTTGAGTCTAGTACAGTTTCTAGCTAATGGTATTAAGAATTAAACAGTTACCATATCAGTAATTAATATCCAATCAGATCGCGGAACAATACCGTCTGCGCGCGAGTGCGACCTCATTACGATGCGTACGCGCCGCAGACTGTGCTGTGGCATTTGCCACAGTGGTTTCATTGCATACTAACAATATGCTAGATATTTTACTGCATGAATAAGTATAACTTCCGCAGTATGACATAGTAAATCCTAAGGTATAAGGATTATTATAAACTAGCTTTTACCCGCGGCTTCGCACGCGTAAACTAATCGGTCTGGTAGTTGCACTTAAAATTTTCGGGATTTTAACAAATTCCCCTGGCAATTTCCAAAATTTATATCGTGGTCTTCCTTCATTGAGGTTGTGTTGTGAATAGTTGTACAAAATTAAAGACTCTAAACCCAGTGCTGAAATTTCAAAAATGTTGCCTATCCAAATTCAAATCATTTATTCAGTAAATAGGCCGCAATGGGCACTTTTACACGTCATTTTTTAAACTACCAGCGCTTTCGGAAAGACCATCATTGCCAAGAAGAATGCGCCGCAAGATAGGTACTTGGCAGAAAGTCATTTGTTTTCAAAATAGTTCAAAACTATCCCGTGAGAATATCCGGATAAAAAGTAGCGTACCTATGTGTTATTCTAGACATCGAGTTACCTTCATTCCAAATTTCATGACTCTTAGCTCAGCGGATATTATTTCAAGATTTTATCCCTATCCCGTGGAAATATCGAGATAATAAAAGTAGCCTATCTATTATTCCAGAGGTCCAGCTACTTACATACTAAATTTCATGGCTCTAATCACAGCGGTTGTTATTTCTAGATTTTATCCCTAGGTATCCCGTGGGAATATCGGGTTAAAAAATAGCATAATGTATTATTTCAGAGGTCCAGCTACCTACATACCGAATTTCATGGCTCTAGTCCCAGTGGTTGTTATTTCGAGATTTCATCCCTAGGTATCCCGTGGGAATATCGGGTCAAAAAGTCGCCTATGAGTAATTCCAGACGTCCACCTACCTACATACCAAATTTAATGACTCCAAGCCCAAGCAAGAGCAAGAGCAAGAAGCAAGAGCAAGCAAGAGCAAGCAAGAGCAAGAAGCAAGAGGAAGCAAGAGGTTGTTATTTCGAGATTTTATCCCTATCCCGTGGGAATATCGGGATAAAAAGTATCCTATGTTTTAATCCAGGTTATAAACTAACTTTTTGCCAAATTTCATCCAAATCCGTCCAGCCGTTTTAGCGTGAAGAAGTAACAAACATACTTACTCACTCACTCACTCACATCCTCACTCACAAACTTTCACATTTATAATATTAGTAGGATATGAAAGTACCTAATTGTTTGTCTGTTACTTCTTCATGTTTAAACCGTGGAATTTATTTAAATGAAATTTTGTATGGATGGTAGAACATAAGCTAATTTTTAACCGACTTCAAAAAAAGGAGGAGGTTATCAATTCGGTTGTATGTTTTTTTTTTTTTTTTTTACATCTCAGAACTCCGTCATTTATGAACCGATTTGAAAATTTTTTTTTGCGTTCATCTAGGAATGCTTTCAATTAGGTCCCATAAGCACCAAATCAGGATCTGATGATTGGATCCTAAGGAAATCGAGGGAACTCTTCAAATGTTGTAGGGACACCTATGATAATTTTGATATATTTAGTAGTAACTCGTGCATTTGCTCTTGAAAATCATCATTTGGTAAAGTGGAACTGATGATGAAGACCACAGTTGACCATCGGAGTTACTACTCAATAACAAGTATTTCATGGGTTGAATTTCAATTACTTTAACACAGTTGCTAAGCAATTTATGCTCCTCGAAACGCATATGGTGAAATGGAATGGGTGGTGAAGCACCAGGACTCCTCAATAATGAACATCTCTGCATCGGAAAAAGCAATTTTTCGTAAAAGTGACGAGCAGTTGACATTAAACTATTAAATCTTAGATTAAATTTTACACTAAAAAGCGTGAAAAAAAAAATTTATAACAAAAAATAGAACCGACTACAAAAAACCATGAAAATAATTTTCTACCAGTCTGAAGTCGGTGCCTCAGCACGAGCCAGCAGGAGTGATTGAAGCCATTTACTCGTATAGTTGTAGGTGAGGTAGACGATTATAGGTCCACTCCTGCTGGCTCGTGCTGAGGCACCGACTTCAGACTGGTAGAAAATTATTTTCATGGTTTTTTGTAGTCGGTTCTATTTTTTGTTATAAAATTTTTTTATTTTAAATTTTAATCTTTCCAATTTATTAAATTTGACATAGTAGTAATTGTACCTAATTTTAACGTCTTGTCCATGTATTACCCTTGATTATTGTTATTATTTAAATTTAGTTCTAATTTTATTTTAGCTGACAATGTATTGTCTATATTATCTAAGTATTGTAATTTACCACTATCCTATACCTATTTTTTTTTTGTGTACAATTTGACCATCCTGTTGTGAATTTCTTATCGATGTCTAGTATCCATAATACATACAAGCTTTGTTTACAATGGGATTAGGTCAATTGTTGTCAATTGTCCCATGTTATTCTTTTTTATAAATATATTGTTGATACAATCAAACCCCTGTTTTAAACATGACTGTAATTGAATTTACTGTGTTTCATTACGCTGTAAGTTAGGGCTCACATGTGATTTCACCGCGTTATCTCGCCCAATACATCAATGGCTTGTCCAGTATTGTTAGTGACGGTCGGATCCATTGTGAACGTGTTGCGTTGCGGGATAGTGATGGGCCCATTTGTCTTTTGATACAAACTGGATCTTGGATTCATACGGTTTTGAGTTTTGTCTGAATCAACAGTCGACTGAATAGCCAAGTAGTTAAAGAACCAGACTATGAAGCTTGAGGTATCAGGTTCGATCCCTGGTTGAGGCAATTATTTAAATGAATAACACGAATGTTTACTTTCGAGTCTTCGACATTTAATATGTGAAATAAAAGTCGGTATCATCATTGTTGCAGATCTGAGGTGTTCTGATCTCTTAGCTCGAGTTGTTTGTGAGAGGTTTTTTAATCGTGGACTGTATCTATAAACGGCAGAAATAGCCTTGTGTGACTCAGAAGGACACTCACCCTGCTTAGCGCTGCGTAGACTCAGCAGCAATCAGGTACAGGGCCACTGGACTTCCTCGAGCTGGCCAGTCTTACCTTTCAGTCCTGGGTTACCTGCTACCTGACTATACACGAAGCAGCCGCAGGATCCTCCTGACTCCACAAGGCACACAAATAACTTTCTTCAACTAGAACAAACTTCGACAGCGACACGACAGTTCAACGACACGATTCGTACGAGAGGGAGACGAGTTTCTACGGTACTAAAATATGACAGTTAACTGACATTTCTAAATGTTGCTATGTCAACAAAACAAATTACTTTTGCGAAAACGGAACATTCCGCCCACCAAAATACAAGGTATTTTCGATCTAACAAACGACAACAACACAAATTGTACATTAATAAGGATGGCTTGCTAGTCTGGACTCAACCGAAGCCGACAACGTGTTGAGTCCAAACCAGTAAACCAACGAAATACGATAAGAACACGTTATAGAACTAATTAGCCAGTGGTAGGCAGCAGAGCTTTACCACTGGGCGCCTGCATTCTCCGTTTGCAGTACGGACAGTTACGACGCGAGAAATGCCATCGGCACCCGGGTGCAACTGAATTATTCTGCCCAAATTCCATTTCAAAGGGCTCGACTGCTCATTGATAATGAGAACCATAGTTCCTACGGTAAGATTCTGCTCTTGGTTAGACCATTTCTTGCGTTGATGAAGTTTATGTAGATATTCGAGGTGCCACTTACGCCAGAAGTCTTGGTGCATTTTCTGCAAGAGTCTCCATCGATGGAGGGGACCAACGTTGACATCGGACAAATTCGGTTCAGGGAGAATAGTCAAGGGCTCTAATGTTAAAAAATGACCCGGAGTCAACACGGAAAAGTCATTAGGGTCTGAGCTTAGAGGAGATAGTGGACGCGAATTGAGAAGCGCCTCTATTTGAGTTAGCAAAGTATAGAATTCTTCGAATGTGAGACGCTGCAAACCAATAACTCGCAACAAATGAGTCTTAACTGATTTGACGCCCGACTCTACTAAGCCTGAAAAATGCGGGCTACCAGGAGGGTTGAATACAAATTCAATGTGCTCTGACTGTGAAGCTTCAGACATCAGATGTTTAAGAATGTTGCTTGCACCAACAAAATTTGTACCTTGATCAGATATCAATCGAGAACAACGACCACGACGAGCAATGAAACGACGAAGCGCCGCGAGATAGGCTTCAGACGTTAGTTCCGAGACAAGCTCTAAATGTACTGCCTTTGTGGCAGTACACACGAAGACGCATATGTAAGCCTTGTACGATTTACTACCTCTAGCACGCCCTAACGAGACGTTAAAAGGTCCAGCGTAATCGACCGCGGCTGATGAAAATGGCTTTAACTGACTAATACGAAACGACGGCAAATCCCCCATGAGAGGTGATGGGGTCACCCGTGGACGGACGCGAAAACATTTGACGCATGACGATATTACCGAACGAATAGCTCGCTTTGACGACAAAATCCAGAATTCCTGAGCGATAAGGTTTTGCAAAGTTTGCAAACCAGGATGCATGAAGCGATGATGATACTCTTCGATTATCAGCGAAGTTAATCTATGATCGCGAGGCAGCAACAAGGGATGCTTCTTTTCATAGCTCATGTTGAGACTATGACAGAGCCGACCGCCCACCCTTAATAAACCATCCTCATCAACAAATGGACATAGTTTACGAAGAGCTTTAGGGAGCGAGTTAGTTGAACCTTTTTTTGTAATTCGGATTTCAGTCGAGAATACACATTCTTGGACGTGTTTTACTAAAAACCGAATAACGCAATTTACTTCGTCAGATGAGAGAGCTAAGCCGATTTTTTTTGTATTAGGATTCCTCAGATTATGTAGATAACGAAAACAATACGATAAAACATTCACGATACGACGAAACGACGAAAACCGAAATAAAATTTGATCGACGAAGTCAGAATTCATGGCGCTAAATAAGGTCAAAACCTTTTCTTCCTCGAAAGCTGATCCGTCAACTCCAACTGCATGTCGTGGCCAGTGATCTTCAGGACGCGACAACCATGAGGGACCCGCCCACCACGACTGGCATTGCACCAAATCAGCTGGGAGCAAACCTCGAGAGCCATAGTCCGCTGGGTTGTCCGTGGTAGAAACATGGTGCCAAGAATCAGGAGCAATCTTTTCTTGAATCGAAGCAGTCCGGTTAGCAACAAAAGTCTTCCACCTTGAAGGACATGATTTAATCCATGTGAGAGCGACAGTGGAGTCCGACCAAGCATGCACAGCGACAATCTCGTGGAAACTCTTTAGAGCATGAGACACTGACATCATAAGCTCCGATAGTAGAACAGCTGCTTGCAGTTCCAAACGAGGAATTGAAAGTTTACGCAGCGGTGCTACTTTCGACTTTGCACAACAAAGACGCACGATAATTTCATTGTTGTTGGTTACAACACGACAATACAATACAGCACAAAAGCCACGCTCCGATGCATCACAAAATCCATGAAACTGAATGTCTTTAAACGAATCTACCATTCTACGAGGGATGGAAAGTGAGCACAACGATGGCAGCTGCGATTTAAATTTAATCCACTCTTCAGCGATACATTTAGGTACGTCATCATCCCAGCGAACACCTGACAGCCACAAAAGTTGCATCAAGTATTTTGCGAGAAATACAACAGGCGAGAGAAGTCCCAGCGGGTCAAAGATCCGAGCGATATCAGAAAGGATGGATCGTTTTGTACATCGCCCATCCAGTGACGCCGTCCTAAACGAAAATGTGTCCGACTTAGGTAACCACAATAGACCCAAAATCTTCAACGAGACGTCATGGACATCCTCAAAGTTGCGAAACTGTTCTGAATACAAATCAGAATCCGACAATTCACTTAAGAAACGTGGGTTGTTCGAGGTCCATTTCCGCAAATGAAGGTGTGCCGACGATAAAATGTGCATTAACTCTTGTCGAATACGGATAGCATTTTCCACCGAGTCCGCGCCCGACACGATGTCATCTACGTACGTATCTCTATCCAGGACCGCCGAACCAAGAGGAGCAGTTGAAGAAAACTCCCTTGCCAGTCTCAAGATACACCATAAAGCCTGATATGGAGCACAGGACACGCCATATGTGACTGTGAGCAAGCGAAAATCCTTCACTGGTTCTTCTGGAGATGGTCGCCACAAGATGCGCTGATAGTCACAATCTTTAATGTCAACGAGAAACTGGCGATACATCTGCTTAATATCCCCAGTAAACACGACAGCGTGCCAGCGAAAACGGATTAATAAGTCGAAAATATTCTTCTGCAATTTTGGGCCCGGTAACAATGCATCATTCAAAGAGTTTCCTCTGCCGTCCTTAGCACTTGCATCGAACACAGTACGCAGAGGGGTAGAGACAGAGTCAGGTCGCAATACTCCATGATGGGGCACGTAGTAAAAGCTACCTTCGCTTGATGATGGAGGTTCCACTTCTTCCATATGACCACAATTTTTGTAGTCATCCATAAAGTTAACATAAGCTGTACGAAATTGAGGATTTATACGGAATTTCTTCTCCAAACCCTGAAGCCGCTTTAGAGCTATCTCACGAGAATTTAAAAAACTGGGCCTCTCCTGAGGATTACTGAATGTCAGTGGGACGATCATCCTTCCCTCTGGGCTTCGACGATACGACGCCTCCATAGAACTTTCACACAATAAGTCATTTTTCGACAAACTGACCGATTTAGGAGTTTCGACTACACTTTCTATCTCCCAAAACCGTTTAATATTGTTGTCCAAAGACAAACTAGAGACGAGAAAGCAATCCTTGGTAACGACATTGACACAAGGAGTGCGACAACCAAAAGAATTAACACTAGGAGCACACTCACCCATTACTATCCAGCCGAAAATAGTGCTGACAGCAATGGGCTGACCTGCTTCGCCTTTTGCAAGACCAGGCTGGAGCGCCGACGCGAGAAAGCCGACACTAACCAGCATATCGACAGGTCCTGGTTCATAGAAATGAGGATCAGCAAGATCCAAATTCCTTATGTGATCCCAGGTTGAAGTATCAAATTTCTCAGATGGCATATCTGAACAAATACGAGCTAAAACGAATGCCTCCAAAGAAAGCTTATTCAAACAATCTCCTTTAGATGGAAAGATATCACAAACAACAGACCCAAGTGTCAACGCTGATGTTGGACCAATGCCGTTCACCGATTGCCGACAGTTATTTATACGTAATCCAAGCCGGTTTGCAGCCCTTTTTGTAATAAACTTACAAGCACTACCAGAATCAAGAAGAGCACGGATTGGAACCAATTTTCCTTGACTGTTTCTTATGTGAACCACCGCAGTTGAAAACAAGACCTGAGTGGCATAACCAGTAACTGATAAGCTTGTCGACTGAGAACTAGATGGCGAATTGTTTGCCGTGCCAGCACACTTTGGGAAATGTAACAAAGTGTGGTGACGATAGTTACATTCAGCACAACAAGAAGCAGATTCACAATTCCTTACAATATGAAATGGACACAGACACAACATACACAACCCCTTCTCCTTTATTACCGAGAACCTCTCAACTGCGGACAGTTCAATAAACCTCGGGCACTTTTCCAACTCATGTTCCGCAGCACACATTGGACAAACAGACACCGGTGCCGATGGCACCGCGAACGAAGACTTGTTTTTAATGACCGGTTTACTTTGAACTACATTCAACCTAATACTTGAATTCTCCAATGCCCTACTTCTCTTTTCAATAAAATCTTGCAAATCTTCAAATTTAGGGATGTCAATTTCAGAAGCAAGTTGCAACTCAAATGCTTCTCGTGTTGCAATATCCAATTTCAACCACAACAAATGAAACAGCATAAAATTCTTATCGGGCAAATTAAACTTTGACAATATACTCAAGTTCTCATTAAATACCCGAGAGACCCTATCCAAATCACCTTTGCTTTTAACCGATTCACAATAGAGCAGCTTTTCATAATAAGTTATTGCAATCTGTCTTTTTTTATTATAGTACTTAGACAAGGTTTCATATGCACTGACATAACTGTCACCTGACAATGGAAACGTTTTAATTAGATCATAAGCAAAACCCTGAACACATATCAACAAATAATGCAATTTTTCGACATTCGGTATATTCCTATTATGAATCAAGGAATCAAACAATTCTTTGAAAGACACCCAGTTCTCAAGTTTGCCATCGAAAGGTTTGATCGTAATTTTAGGCAACTTAGCTAGGTTCGAGGAATCATTCGAGACCGCAGGTTTTGACTCCGTTTTATTCGCCTGTCTAAGTCTACTTTTCACAGATTGCAGCCGCATTTCAAACATTTTAGTCACTTCGTACTCCGCGGAACGTTGTTCAAGGTTTAGAGGACGCAAAATCTTAAGTTGAGCAGCATGAAAATCGTTCTCAATATCCTTAAAATCTTGTTCAATATAACCGACTAATTCCGAACTTTCAATGTGCTCCAAACGCATAATTATGTAGTCCCGCTGTACTCTAAAAACATCAACAGCTGGGGGCTCAAATTCATCATCACCGTGGCTACTCATTTTCAACAATTAACAAACTAAAAGCCAAAAAATATCATACGACAAGGGTGATCAACACCGCAATATTATTAATCTGTCAGATTCAAGTGACGTTTGACGTATGACGTTTAACGGATTTGACACTACAGCTTAACTAATGCGTTTCGTTACACGGAAGATTTGCAACAATGTTCCGCTCTAACAACAAACTATTAATTACAAAAATAAATTTATATTTTATAAATTTATTATTAAAAAACAATATTAATTAATTTAATTCAACAATTTAAATTACCAATAATTCAATTACATTGATATCCGACACAAATTAATTCCGCACTTAAGATCTGGAACTTTCGAACAAAGGATTCTAGGCATACCCTACAATTTGGTGGACGAAAAAAATTATAACGAAAAACGACAAATTATACACCAAAATTAATGGAATTTACTAGAAACAATTACCAAATTTAACGCGAGATTTACAATTACCATAGATCGCCTCTTCAAGATACGGATCGATGGACCAAAATGTTGCAGATCTGAGGTGTTCTGATCTCTTAGCTCGAGTTGTTTGTGAGAGGTTTTTTAATCGTGGACTGTATCTATAAACGGCAGAAATAGCCTTGTGTGACTCAGAAGGACACTCACCCTGCGTAGCGCTGCGTAGACTCAGCAGCAATCAGGTACAGGGCCACTGGACTTCCTCGAGCTGGCCAGTCTTACCTTTCAGTCCTGGGTTACCTGCTACCTGACTATACACGAAGCAGCCGCAGGATCCTCCTGACTCCACAAGGCACACAAATAACTTTCTTCAACTAGAACAAACTTCGACAGCGACACGACAGTTCAACGACACGATTCGTACGAGAGGGAGACGAGTTTCTACGGTACTAAAATATGACAGTTAACTGACATTTCTAAATGTTGCTATGTCAACAAAACAAATTACTTTTGCGAAAACGGAACAATCATACTCTAAATTTAATTAAAATAAAAAAATAACATCATTAAGTAAATACATGGTTCAATTTCTTGAATATCATAGAATGTCAACGTTTAAATTTTGATCGAAATGAAATGTTTTAAATACTCTATCTTATCCATTATATTAGATTCAGCATTGTCGGCCAGCCTGTATTTTCATCTCACTCTAAAGTTGCGTCCCAGAGTTTGACCCAGAGCGGGCTCTATGCTATCTTAAAATAAAAAAAATGACAATGACACAGAAAATATGGCCTTTGATCAGTACAAACAAGCAAAACATACAAGAAGGCAAAAGAAGCTGCCATTTTCTACTGAAATGTTCTGGCGAGGCGAACTTTAAGGCACTACGCCTTGAGTTACCCGCGTCGCGCGAATAAGTCGTAGGCGAATTGAAGAGTTAGCCAGGCTTTCTTCAGGAGCTAGATTACAGCTCATCACGCAAAGGGATAATAAGTCTTTAGGTTACGGAGAACAGCCCGTTAATGCATATTGCTGGAAGGTGGGCCAATCAACTTTTTTATCGATACTAATCTGTCCGCGACATTTTTCAAACAATTGCGGATTTTTGTTAGTAATCGTGTTTTTTCTGTAATTTAATAGATGGTGTGCGTGCATGAATACATGCCATCCTACGTTGATTAATTCGTAAGTAAATTCATGAAATATCTTGTTGGAAGTACGATTTTTTGGTAACGCTAGAGACAATTTTGGTAACATAGGAGACGCCCAAAGTGTCGGTAAAATATTTGATTGGCTCAAGTACATTATAAAGCACTTTCATTCCGAACTATACCATAAAGTCATCTATTTAATCGCCTTAACTCGCCCATCACTAGCGTCTTTGTGAACGAATGAGGTACTTATAACACAAAGCTTTTGTTACATAACTTTTGGCTAAATAGTTACAAAATATACCGAAGGATTACCGGTCGATGGCTAAGCAGCGAACTTCGTACACATTGTTGCTCATGCAGCTATAAACTGAATGGGACCGAGACGAATTGCGAATAAGATCGATTTTGTTCTTGATTAGGCAAGAGATTAGGTGATGTGTTTTTATTAGATTTTTGTGTCGCTTCGATTGTATTAACTGTCAATATTTAGATACAATCATCATCATGGTGGCGTTTTAATAATCTTGGATGTAGGCTTCTTCACTCTTCTCCCTCTTTTGGAGATCTTGTGCCCATCTCACCTAGTCTCGACCTCCGTGCCGAAAAATGTCGTCTCCAGCTTTGATGGTCTACCGTGCCCTACTTTGTGTCCCCATTCCAGGACTCGTCTTGTCCAGCGACTATCGTCTATTCTCGCAATGTGTCCCGGCCATGTCCATTTTTTCCTTGCTATGCCATGACGTCTTCCACCTTGATCTTACTTATTTCAGATCCATTCATTACAGTGTAGATCGTTATGTCGTATTAAATGACGCAGATTTTTAACATACGTATAGGTTTTGAAAAATTTGAGGGAGCCTATAACGCTCTCAAAACGCGATTCACTTCCAGCGTTCGTTATTTGAAGCAGAATCAGCGTTGGTATAATAATATATCTACTGCAAACCACACATATCTATGTTATCTACTCACAAACGCAAGCTCGACAACATTGGCCCACTTTGGCCACACTTCAGTAAATCTTAACTACGAACCTAACAAGCCCTACGCAACATTTCTAACACGTCCTAAAGTGTACACTTTAACCCTAACTATACTTCATTACAGATAATATTCACTAATGCGGTATTTGACAACTCCTGGATATTTATACCATGTCCAGTTTGTCATAATGAAAATATAGATATTACTAGTTTTATGCCCGCAACTTCGTCTGCATGGATCTAGGTTATCGCGCGGTGGCGCCCTCTACCGGAATAAAAGGTATCCTATGTTGATCCTTGGGGTTCAAACTACCTATATACCAAATTTCATCAAAATCGGTTCAGTGGTTTCGACGTGAAAGCGTAACAGACAGACAGAGTTACTTTTGCATTTATAATATTAGTAGGGATAAAGCCAATGTTTTGCGAAGAAAAAATATTATTATTATTCTTCTCCTTAATGGCGGCCTTTAAGGCTTGGGCCAATGTCAGTTAAAAAAAGATAAATATATTCTTCTTCACGTAGTACGGTGATTGTAGTTTTTGCAACTTGATAGCAAAATTCCAAAAACCACGCGGAAACAACTTGCGCATTAAAAAATGTCAGACACGAGAGCAATATCGCATTTTGTGATCACTGTTCACTGTTAAGGTTAATCGCCGCATAAAACACTATCAAAATTATACTTCAACTAGCCAAAGAAGCAGAAATACCAAAATAGGACATGGTCCACATCCGCCATCTTCGAATGCCACAAATCGAATCCGAAGAAAAAATATGATTGGGTTGTAAATTGAATTGACAGTGATTTTGTGAAAAATCTATATCTGTCTCTTTCTAAAACGCTTGCTATTCAGTTGTTCTGGTGCTAACAAATTTATTCAAATGCTGCTCCAAAACATTTCACTACCTCACTCGCTACGATATATCTGATTTTTTTTTATTACGAGCGGGCGACAAACGAGCCTGCATGCGGTTCATATCATGGGAAATGACCACCATCGCCCATGAGTACCAACTACTGATGGCAACTGTATAATGTTATATGGAAGTAAGTAAAGGTAAATAGACAGCGGGCAACCAAACAGACAAGGTCTCGCATAGTTTAAGGCATGTCCTCACTAATCTGTCAATTAGGCGGCATTCCTGTCCCGTGACCCGCGCCTGCGCAACCGAGGATGACTAAGTATTGTTCCTAAAGGGCTTCCAATAAATGCCATACCTATATGTATACATATGATAAATATCGTCAAAGTATGCTTTTTGACGAACAGAGCCCAATTTCATAACAAAGTAAGTAGTAGTGATATCGCATTCATTAACAAGGAAAATCGTAAAGACTTTTCCTTTGAAAAGGTTCCAAGGTGGCTTATGAAGTAAAGTCCTTAACCGTACAAGCAAATAATATTAGCGATTTCGTATTGAAATTCACTAATACTATTAACTTGTACTTTAAAGCAATTGGGCCCAGATGCCAAGTTGTCAGAGAACCTAACTATGAAAGTTGAGATCCCAGGTTTGATCCTCGTTTGTTCTCGACTCTTGGACGTTTAATATGTTTATCCGTTGCCTCGTACCCATAGTACAAGCTTTAGTTAGTTTGGGAACAGGTCAATTCTTTCTTATCAATGGTCGCATGATATATATTTATGAATTTTATGATATTTATGCGTGTTGAATTGGCGGTCATTCTCATCATCATCATCATCATCTACTGCCTCTATACGTAGGGTACTTTCCGAATGAAAGGGCTTGGGCTAATTTCCACACGAGCCCTGTGCGGATTCAGAACTCCACACACACCATTTAACTGCTTCGTAGGTTAATCCATTTTCTTCACACTGTTTTCGATCGTTGAAAAGCTTTGTAATACATTTCAAGTATACATTTCGCACGTAAACTATCCATATCCCTGCTTGGGAAGTTACAGTTTTGACCATCAGGTTACCAAAGGGAATTGGGACATTCCTGCTTTTATTCATTAACAATTTTCTGAACTGGAAAGTTCCAAGGAGGCGAAGTGAAAAAAAAAGCTACATAATAGTAACGTTCCATGACGCAGTCGTATAATGAATACATCCGTGACGCAAAGATATAGTTAAGCATATCGTACCTAATATCCACGTATGCCGTACGAACAACTCAGTAAACAAAGCGTTTGAGATGTTCCAATAAGATTCTTTACTTAGTAATAAATGTCAGTGCTATAAGCACATTAGAATATTAGATTCGAATCAGCAATGTTTATTAGCTTTATATCCTCTAGCCGGCCGTATCAAACGTTAATCAATGATTAATTAACTTTAATTAAACGTTGGACGCGTCAAACTTGTTGATAACACGCAGTAATCCCAGTAACGAGCGAGACAACCCCACGACGTGACTTGCGATACATTAAGATAGCATTACATATTTCGCCACCTATACTCGTACGACTCATGTTAAACCCCCTTTAATAGCTTCATTACACGACCGACTACATTATGCTAATAGAACCCGCTCCGGGTTATTATATCATCCAGGCACGCGATACGCATTTTAAAAACAGAACATTTTTAAAATCGCCCCCCCGCCGCGGCGCGCCCGCTTCAGACGACTCTGATTGGCAGAGTGAGTGACGTACGCTGTCCTTATTGGTCGATAAGATTTGACAGATAAAATCCGGCGGCCCACATAAAAGACGATGTGTCGTTTCCCGGGCATTTTGGAGTTGTAAAAATTTCAAAACGGTATCGCGGTAACAAAAAGGTTTTCTATCTACGGCCCGGCCGGGCGTATCACATGGGAATGAAAACATCTGTCGACGTTTTGTTA
The DNA here is from genome assembly GCA_037349165.1 of Choristoneura rosaceana. Taxonomy (NCBI): domain Eukaryota; kingdom Metazoa; phylum Arthropoda; class Insecta; order Lepidoptera; family Tortricidae; genus Choristoneura; species Choristoneura rosaceana. The sequence continues at coordinate 9,224,593 of JAZBNJ010000012.1, read as the reverse complement.
TGTCTGGATCGTTTTTTACGTGCGCGAGCGCATTATGAAGTGGTAAGACGTCGTAGTTTTGTTTGGATTGTGTAATAGCGAGGTCGATCGCCCCCGGCGCGTGTCAAACATTGTTACGGGCCCGAACGGGTCCGGCGGCGGTCGCGAGTCGAGGGCCCTTCGGTCATTATCGGCCCTTATGATAGGGCACTTGAGGCCCGCAAACTCCAGCTCCAATGAGGTCAACGACTCAGGCTCGACTTGAACTCGAAAGCCTGACCAAAAATACAACTACTTATAGTTTTAATTAGCTATAAAGCTTCTAGCCGTTTTCACTTTGATTACAAATAGATGCTGACCTTAAAACAACTTGCAAACAGTAATTGATTTAACTTCTTTTGTACCATGGCGTAAAATCTTGACTTTGGCCCGCACATTAATAAAAACTGACAAAATTAATTCTTTTATCCTCCTAACGCCCAAAGTTCTTTATAAAATTTATCAGTATTTAAGAGTTGGCACACTATCAGAAACGTAACCAACTGTTTAGGTTTATTGTTTGCTGTTTACAATGCATTTACTGTCACGTAAAAAAAGAAAGGTTGCTTGGAAGATATCGCTCTCTCTGGAGAGTATCGCTTACTATTTCTGGTGTACAATATAAAGAGTCATTGTATTGTATTGTAAGTTGATAACGTTCGCCTTCTGCACGTGTTCCTTATTAAGAACCAATCAAAAAATAATTAGACCCCCCTAGTCCAAAGCAAATGGTGACACCCAAGGTGTAGCTACCTGAAACTTTGATTGTAGCTGGAAATAATATAATTGACAACATTTCATATTTCTAAGACTATAATTTGATTCGTTCTCTGTATTCTGTTTGGAAAGAGAAAGACGCTGATATTTTTAAAGTTTAATTATTTTTAACTATTAACTATTAATTTTTTAAAATTTATTAATTTAATTATTAACTATTTTTTTAAGATGTGCTTATTGTAAAAGGGCATAACACCAAAATTACCACACAATAGATCCATTACTTTTGTCTAGTCTCTATTAAAAAAAAAGATCACGTAAATCAAGCATAAATCGGACGTAGACGTTTTCAAAATTATGACAGCTCCTTTTTCTGGTGAAAAAGGCAAAGGAAACATATCTATTCTGTCGTAGTATTGGCAAATTCAGTTATATTTATTAAATTTTTTGTATTTTTTAAATATGGAGAAATAAATTATAATAAATATTTTCCCATTTTCAGGAGGCAAAACTGTTTCGATTCCTATAGTAATTTACAGGTGTTGAAAAAATGAAATCTTGTCAATTATTTATTTCTTTTTTTATCAGGCGGCCGCTTCTGCTCCTTCTCGCCGTGCATCGAGCAAGTCCAACGCACGTGCCTGGCGCTGAAGGAGCACGGCTTTCAGGAGTTGGCTACCATGGAAGTTCTGCAGACAGAGGTCAAGGTGTCGAGGAGGACCATACCCGTGAGAGACTTGTCGTTCTTAAAACATAAGGTTAGTTTTATTCAAACTGTTGGCAGTGTCTTAACCTTTTTGATAGGGCTTATGGCTTATCTCGCATTAATAAAAAAAAACTTAACTTCACGTGAAGATGCTTATCATTATTATCCATTTGTAATGAGCATTCTAGCGAATTTTACGTTATAAGCTTGACATTCAGTTCCTGACACGTTCCTATTACGGTGACGGCATGGTACAGTCTAGTGGGTAGACTTTTAAAATCTATGACACCAACAGAGAAATTTATTTATTTATTTATTAAAATTACATTTGTACCTTAACAGATAAAGCCTATGTTTCGCTATTTATACAATTCACCCTAATTATCCACCGCATCGTGCTCCACTTACAAGTTATCCACCAGTTTTACGTGAACATTGCCGATTTCAAATTAAATTGGAAAGCCACAATATTCCCTATTCCTTAAACGGCAATATATCTTCTCGTTTCCAATTGCTTCTAATTAAGAAAGTGAGCGAATGTAGGTTACTCAGCTGACCTCTGCGACTGACACATTAAGTTAACTAACTTATAGGTACGGGGTTCGTATTCGGCAATACTTTGAGTGATACAGAAATGATGGCTATATTATAGTGACTCAAAAATGACCCGAAATACTTTAGCATGTGTACTGTACGTATACACGCATATAAATAGGTTTTTAAGATTTTTTTTCATTGTGTGTTAATATTTTTTGTGTCCTGTGTTGTGAACAAATGTATTTTCTTTCTTTGTTTGTTGACAAAATTGAAAAAAGTTCAAGCCTCGTCGGTACATTATAGTCCAAAAATTCTACATTAAAAAAATATACAAAAAGATAGTCTTGAACCATAATCGCTGTGGTGTACACTGTCAATTTAAGTGTTATGATGAATAAATTAATGTAGATAGCGCTGGAAATAAACCAAAAACTCAAAGAACACAAAATTAAAAAATAGTGTTTCCTTCCAAATGTCTTCATTTCATTTCCAAATGCAAAGAAACTCGAAACAATTTAAAGTTATTATTCTTTTATAAATTAAATTGAAGTTATTTTGTGAAATATCTGCCAAGTATCACTGCTTTATTTGATCGCAGGTGATAATTAGGAAAAAACTTAACAAGAATCCACCATATTAAATGATATTGTAACGGATAACTCACGTCTTAAATCGTGTCGAGTTTAGCTTGACATGTTTCGGGCTATTTCGAAACCCTTCTTCAATGGAGTCGCGCGAGCAGAGCGGTGGCGCGTAGTGCGCGTGTTGCGGCAGCCGCTGAGTCGCGTGCTCCATTTTTTTTTTCTTTATTTTCTCAAATAAACAGAATACGTTTTTTAAACAAATTATCTGCCAAACTGCATGACAATTTGTTGACAGAAAAATTAAAGAAGGAGAGGAAGAAGAAGGCATTGAAGAAGGGTTTCGAATTAGCCCGAAACAGTCGAGCTAAACTCGATTTAAGACGAGAATTATCCGTTACAATATCATTTAATATAAGTGAGTCTCACGGTAGTTTCATGATCAAAGAATCCACCAACTGATCTACCCGAATATTGCTAATCCCACAGTAATTTCGTGCTACCCGAAAAGGCGTTATAGTTTTAGCATGACTTCTAAATCGCTGAGAGCAATCGAATAGTCTCGTTTCAACGCGGATCTATCGCTGTAATTGACAGACTACTCGATGCTTGCGACATACGTTGCTTATGTATGTATGGATGGGATGATCCGAATTCGGTGCATGTTGTAATGCGCTGATCGTTTAAGTTAGTTTGAGGTTTATTACAATACCTACTTTACACACATTGACTTATATTTTATAATTTAGTATATATCGATGTTTACACAACACACAAGCATCACGCCTGTATTCCCAGGGTCCATATCGGCTCGCATACTATTGAAAGTCCGAATGTAATTTTTGTCAGAATGATCGTTTGTCATAACTCTTTATTCTCTGAATCCAATGATTGGTTAGAATTCTTGTAAAATAAACCTAACCTAACCTATACTTTTTTATAGGATGACCATTTAAAATTTTTAGAAAAATATAAGGTTTCAGTGCGAAAAAAATTCGGACAAACGATGATTCGGACAAAAATTACGGTATGACTAACGATGAGTATGCGAACTTTGGCGCTCCCGTATTCCCAAATGGGGTAGGCAGAGCACACGAAACGTTACCGCTTTGGAGCCACTTTTAGAAATTTTAGGTTTTATTCGTAAGTTTGACAAAAACGGTACAATAGTGACAGGTTACTAGCCTGTCGCCTATGGTATACCTTATTATATCCTCAGTCGCCTCTTACGACATCCACGGAAGAAATGGAGAGGTGCAATTCTAACCCGACACCACACGGGTACCTACCTGCTTTAAGCTATGTACCTATGTACAGTGGGGGTACGAAAACCTTCGTCAGTTATTAAATTGATTCCTATACAAAGTCAAGACTCTTAGTACGTTTTGAAACCAAAGTACTTAGTAGACAAGTGCTTAACAAATTATACTTACTTGACATGACAACAAGGTTCAAAATAGTATACACCTCTAACATATATCTAGTTTCATATCAATACAAAACCTTTTTAATAAACAACTTCGTAAAAGTTTCAATCAAATAATGTTCTATTTAATTGTCAGTGTTTGTCAGTGCCAAGGTGTAGTTTTAGGGTTGCTATGGTCACCTGATTATGTTTAGCAGGTTGACAGGTTGACGCAGTAGTCCTACTCAATCGGTAAAGCAGATTAGCGCTCACACTGAGCAAAGGGAAATAGATCTTAGGGTGACGAACCTTTTTTTACTCCGACTGTACCTTGAAAGCTGCAAGTTTTGAGGTTTGGAACTTTTTGTCATTACCTACACTAAAATTTAGAGACATAAATGGTACCCTTCAGAATATATTTTGCCCTGTTCTTAATGAGCATACTTTTTTGTTTTTATAGCTTTAATTAGCTTTGACTTAATTTCGGATCTTTGAGAAATTAACTAGCTTAAAAACTTACCTGAAAAAAATGGCTCTTAGCCATACGCTCGCGTCATACTTTTAGCTCTGATCTGTGAGCTTTACACTGAAAGAAAACATCGTAAGGAAAGCTGAACATCTGCTAAACAATTCAATGAATTGTGTAAAGTTACTACTTCTCCATGCTGACGGTTTAAGCCACGATCAATACAAATCCATGACATCTAAACAATCTCAATTTTGATTGCAATAATGTCTCAGCCTGACAATAAATCTCCAAGCAACAGCCCTATCAAACTAAGCCTATCGACATGTGATAAATCACTGCAGACTGTACCTAATTGCCCGATTCGGTGCGTTCCAATTCGTAAAGGACCACCTTGTCTACTCCTTTTGGAGCCAGTTGTGTGCAATACTTGTACACTTTAGTATAACTGTAATCATCATACTCATCATCACAGCCTATCTTCTTCGTTCGTTAGGTCTTTTTTCAGAATGAGGAGGTTTAAGCCGTTATTCTCGTGCGGGTCCAGTGCGGAATGGAAACTTCATACACACTATTAATTTGCTTTAAAGGTTTGTGCGGATTTCTTCATGTTTTCCTTCGCCGGCTCGCGGTAAATTTTGATGTGATCTTCATAAAAAAAAATGTATTCTTGTGATGCTTTCTATGTTTAATATTCTACACTAATAAAAAAAGTCTTGAGATAGGTATTCATTATCTCTAGAAAAAAATTATGATTTGACTCAATAGTAATTATGCTATTGACATGTCCAAAACTGTCTAGGGTTAAAAAAATCTTACGCACTTTTAAGAGTGTATATTTTATGCATCTTTCTCGATATCTTACCAATTGACAAGATTTCGTTTTTAACACCTGTAAATTACTACAGAAATCAAAAGAGTTTTGCCTCCTGACCATGCGAAAATATTTATTATAATTTATTTCTCCATATTTAAAAAAATACAAAAAATTTCAAAACTATATCTGAATTTGCCAAGACTACCACAATAGATAGGTTTCCTTTGCCTTTTTCACCAGAAAAAGGAGCTGTCATAATTTTGACAACGTCTACGTCAGATTTACGTGATCTTTTTTTTTAATAGAGCCTAACTAAAGTAATGGATCTATTGTGTGGTAGTTCTGGAGTTATGCCCTTTTAGAATAAGTACATCGAAATTTTAAAAATATCGGCGTCTTTCTCTTTCCAAACAGAAAACAGAGAACGAGTCAAATTATAGTCTTAGAAATATGAAATCTTGTCAATTCCATAAATCTAAATTTAAAATAGAAATAAACTTGGAAATCTTAAGAGTCTGTTAGCTCCAAGAGAAGCGCATGCGTCTCCACGTCAAGCTCTGAATGGGGCTACACATATGAATGGCCTCGTATCGAACTATACTCGCTGGTAATTGGAAACACATTGGAGCCATGATACCCTGATGCGTGGGAGGCAAGTTGACAATGTAGCCAACGAAGGATTATAAAGGTATCGTATAATGGCAGTTGCCTTATTTACTGAAGACTTTATTTTTCACGATAGAATGGTAATTTTCATACTATAAAAACAAGTTTTTGTTAAAAATTTCATTTTTAATATAAGCTTTTTTTGCAGACTGTATTGCATGGTCATCTAAGCTACATTCCCGAACCAAATTTCAAGTCGATGCCATTAAGCATTGAGGAGTTCCCTGCCGCGTAGACAATCCTGTCACCCGATATTGTCACCAGATTTACATATTTTCCAGTGGTAGTGTAGCGGTATGGCACGCAGCACGGAATCCCGAGGACCCGGGTTCCGATTCCCAGCGTTGGTCTCTTTTTCTGGTTTTCCTGTACATTCATGTCTCAGTATATATTTTCGAGTTCTCTACCGTTTGCCCGAATTTCATATGCCCGAATGTATCGTTTTCTAGAATTTTCATTTGCCGTAAAGTAATTTATTTCTGAAATAGTAATTAATTCAGAGTTGATATTAAACTATTCTAACCTAACCTACTGCATTCTATATAAAGAAATAAAAAAAAAACTGAAAACAGCACGGTTCTAAATATTTTATGGCACACGTTGGTATGATAAATGAAATTCGGGCAAGTAAAGGTAAACGATATTTTCGATATGGTTTTACGGGATGACCGTAAAAGTAACAAATTTCGAGTTGAATTAAAAAATACAAATTACTCCAAATAACCAATCATGACCAGAGGCCGTATTGCCTAATGTTTTTGACACTCGTGATCGCAATGAAATGATATATTTCGCATACAAAAGCTGTCATTTTATTACGATCACGACTGTCAGAAACGTTAGGCAATAAGGCCAGAGCCAGGCCGTATTGCCTAATGTTTCTGACGCTCGCGATCGCAATCAAATGACAGATTTTGCACACAAAAGCTGTCATTTAATTGCGATCGCGACTGTCAGAAACGTTAGGCAATAAGGCCTGTTAATTAAAGTAGGTTCACGGTGGACGCAGACTGCAGCTGAAAGTTTATAAGGGAGGCCATGTATGATATGTTGATGATGATATAGAATCACCTTTATATTCTCAATAACTACTTTGTAAAGATAGAGCTCCCCTACACGTCGGCACGGCTGACATAGATTGAAGTATACCCTGTGCTATCCTGATGTGTATGGGGCACTAAACCGGCCGCGTGATTGGCGAGCCCCGGATTAAATGGACTGATTGATTTGTATGGGAACGTGAGAAAAACGTGGAGAGGGTTTTGAAATAGATCGAGCTGTGGAATAACGATGGCAGTATGAAAATTATATTGATACTTTCGAAAAATCGCTACTATAGGCGAGAAGCGAAGTAAATTTCAAAGTCAAAGTCAAAATAACTTTATTCAATTTAGGCTATAACCTAACAAACACTTATGAATGTGAAAAAAAAACTACCAACGGTTCGGAAAAATCTCTGTTGAGAAGAATCCGGCTAGAAACTCAACGATGTATATATTTTTTTAAACAGATTTACAATATTTTTAAATGATATCCGTACATCACAAGTATTTAACACAACTTTATTTTTACACAGTAGGTTCGCTATTTGAAGGGATCGCTAATGCGGATCGGAATTATTTCCAAATATCCCTGTCCATAATATAATCATTAACTTTATAATACGCCTTAGATATTAATGTCTTCTTGACAATACATCTGAATTTTGTATCGTTTGTATTTTAACCGTAAGTACACGTGGGCCACGTGAACAATACATCCCATGCTCTCTTATTCTGAGAGGAGGCCTGTGGCCAGCAGTGAAGTCTGAAATTTACCACGAGCTTAGCATTGCAAATGTAGCACGAGGAAAACGTGAGAAAAAACCTGCACAGACCTGCGAAGAAAAAAGAAAAAAAGAAAAGAAAAGAAAAATGGCTCCATGAGTACCACCTAAGACTATGATTAAAACTAGCACTATAACTATATTAAATATATAGTGACACGACAGGACACCAAAAAGGGTCTCCACTCAGCATGTGTTGCCGCACATTATGTACAGCAACGCTGGTTTTCTGTGGAGCCCAGACGATAAATATGTATGCATGAGCCAGTTCCTTTGCCCCAGTCAGACGAAGAAATATTAAAAAAGAGAAAATAAAAATAAAAAATTAAAATCTATTTTTTTAAACCATAGACAAGGAAGAAAAAAAAAAGCAAAAAAAAAAAAGCAAAAAAAAAAAAAAGGAAAAGGAAGCAATTCAATGATGCGTTTGAAGTTCCCGATCCTCACTAGGCCCGCGTGGGAACTATGGCCCAAGCCCTTTTGTTCTGAGAGGAGGCCTATGCCCAGCCGTGAGACGTATATAGGCTGGGATGGGAAAACATTATAATAGGTATACCTAATTGATGTTCAGTAAATTATAGCTTTAAAAATATTGTAAATTGGCATCGCACACACACAATCATTCTTTCAAGCTGTAGGAGGCTATCTTCCGTCAATTCCCTGTAAGCTGCAAATCGGCTAGTGCCGTCAATGTATCGATATCGCCGACATATCGTTTTGCGTTCAAAAACGTCACGCGCGCCGTTTGTCGCGAGCGGTCACGTTCGGAAACCAGTAGCCGACGTAGAGACGTCAGCGGTTTAAATATTTATCGATTAATTTATTCGAACTCGGGTACATTATTAATCGATTGCCGTTTGGTTTGTAAAGACATCAACGCGCGCTTATGTAGATGAGAATGAACTTTTGTCAATATTATGATTACAAAGTAGGAGTATTTTTTTATTTATATAAACTAGTTATGCCGCAATCAGTTGATTAGGGATCTGTGAGGTTAAACGTATAAATTCTATATATTAAAATATGTATAAATATGTACGTGTGGGTATATTAACGCATACAGCATATTAACAAATTTCACAGTCGCAATTTGGTTGCTATTTACTAGCGCGCGTGCGTCCTTGCGTTTGCAGCACTTGAAAGGGGAATCAAGGGTTTGATAACCGGCATCTATTTTATTCACTGTACTTAGTAAACCATAGAAAGGTGGTAAGTCAGAATGCTATAGAAAATCTTGTAAATATGACAAGAAAATTTTATTTTCATTTTTTTTAATGTTACATAACATTTACACGATACAACCAACAAACCATGATATGTTAGAGCTTTCTATTGTTTCTAGTTAATAACTATAAAATAAGATGTTGGTATTTCGCTAAACTATAATACATTATTTTTTTATGATGCAAATTATTAAAATGAAAACATTACCTCTAATTGCAGTCGGGTAACATTTAAATGTATTTCCGTCTTTCTATATTCTATATATGTATTTTTAATTTAAGACTAAGTCACGGCCAAAACCTTATTTAATTATAAAATATGGCAGCCAGCCTAGGCTTATCGATGAAATGAACCCCTATATGGCACATGCCTAGACGAAGTCCGTGGGAAAATGGCAGGCTTCTTAAAATCCAGCTAAAAGCCAACTCAGGTAACACTCATAATGTATGGTCGTCCATTAGGTTCCGGGGAACGACAGTGCATTATTTAAAATTTATAGTTATTACATAATAAGTATTGCAACGTGTGAAAACGTGGGGCTGGTGAAAACGAAAATTTAGAAATAGAAGCAATTTTAAAATGATTAGGTTTTTTATTTTACTTTTTTATTCGACTGGAAGGCAAACGAACAAGAGCAAGTGGGTCTCCTGGTGGTAAGAGATCACCACCGCTCATAAACTTCTGCAGCACACTACAGACACACTACACACAATCTTTTTCGCGACAAAAGGTAGCCTATGTTCTTTCCCAAGTTATATTCTATCTCAAAATTCATCAATATTGCTTCAGAGGCTTAGGCGTGAAAGCGTAACGGACAGACAGACAGGGTTACTTTCGCATTTATAATATTAAGTACTAGCTTTATGCCCGCGACTTCGTTTGCGCGGATCTAGGTTATCGCGCGGTGGCGCCCTTTACCGGAATAAAAAGAATCCTATGTTGATCCTTGGGGTTCAAACTACCTATATACCAAATTTCATCAAAATCGGTTAAGCGGTTTCGACGTGAAAGCGTAACAGACAGACAGACAGAGTTACTTTCACATTTATAATATTAGTAGTGATAGCGTGGGGCACGCCACAATACCTACCTATCCGATTAGACTGAAATTCGACATAAGTACTTCTTTTTCTATGCAGTTAGGTAAAAATGACCCGAACAGCTCCCTACCGAAGATTCTTTCATTTGCATAGACATACCTATTCGTAAATCATGTATCGTCCATGCTTCACTGTTCGAGCGATTCATAAATTGAAGTCATTAGTGTTATCCATAAACTTTAGCAAATGGATTTCCAACAAGACGTAAGACGCAGCTTACGGCTTTCCTAGAGGCTGTATTTCACTCAAATATCGCTTATGGTTCTTTGGGGTGGATTCTGATTTGGATATTGTACGTGGAAGTAAAAAAGACGAATAAAAATAACTCTAATAAAAAAACAGACGTCAAAGAACTTCCTTACAGGTTAATAAAAGCAACCCTAAAGCCTTGCAAACTAAAATAAAAAATTTGAAACCAAATTCAAGACATGCTCCCTTTTTAAGTCGGTTAACAATCTCCAATGCTCACTGTGTCATTAGCTATAAAAATAAAAGTTGAGAAAACCGTTGAAGTTTTTATCCTTAGTCCAATATCTCAAAAATGGCTGAACCGCTGAAACTCGGCTACGAACCATTGCTATTGAACTATTGCCAGTTCTGTCTTTAAAGCGATATGCCACAGACAAGCAGATATACAGCCTAAACTTAGAACACCCTTTTTTTGCGTCAGGCAGGGGTTAAAACGTATCGTTTTGAGTCAAGATACAATACACGACAAAGTTACACCACGGCCTCTACGTGGCCGAAACTTCGAGGCAAAATTATCAATTATATCATCGTGATAAGTTCCAGGGTGTGAAATAAATAATAACTTTAAAGGAGCAATTCTTCTTTTTTTATTCCGTTGTTTTTGGAGAATTCTCTAACGATTTTAATGGTATTTGCCACATCGTTCTCAAAAACCCCCTCATAGGTTTTTGAGGATGACAAATCTATCTAGCTTGATCATCTAGGCTTTCTAGTTTTAGCCCGACCTGAGCTCCGTCTCCTAGGTACTTGCAATTATGAATGGAAATTGCTAAAGTTTTAAAAAAAACATTATTCACTGGTGTCAGAATACTACAACAATAGCAGGTTAGCATTCGCGCGTTATTCTAAGGACTCATACTTAAAGCACTTGAATACCAAGTAGCCTCGTAATCATTACAGTAGCCAGCCTCTATCAAGACATTAAGCTACCGAATAAGGCTTCGTAGGGCCGTTTGCGAGTCTAAGTTCAGAACATTCGCAAATCATAACGAGTGGCTAATAGTGCTGTCACCGGTATGGGAAAAGGGTCTTGTATCGCGAAGTGTATGGAGGTCCAGTGTGCCCAATCCGGTTCAGCAGGGCTACTACGAAACTCGAAAATCGAAGTTCGTATCGTACCGTCCCTCTTATTCTCGTATTAAATAATATGGGACAGTACGATACGAACTTCCATTTTCAAGTTTCGTAGTAGCCCAGCAGGCTCTATACTGCGAAGTACAAAATTCGATTTTCGTATCTTGCCGTCCCACTGACACTTATGTTATTTAACACGAGAGTGAGAGGGATGGCATGATATTAACTTCGATTTTCGAATTTAGTAGCCCCCCAGGATACCAGGGACACAGAAGTAATAAAAGGATTAGAAATGTTATTGTTTGTTCTTTCAAAACTGATTTTACATATTATTTTTTTGCCTCTTAGTAGGTTTCGTACCTAAAAAGGAGAGAATAATCGTAATAAAATCACTTTGATTGTTCGTTTTTCTACCAACTCTCGCTCTCCAAGCTAACTTAACCAAAAGCGCTAACAATAAACGCGACAAACAAAACCCCAGCCTGTCACGTCAAGAATTCGTCAACACCAATTCTTAATTACGATCTTAACAAGCATCCATCCTAATTTAGATCGTTCATTATAGTTATGAAAATGATTTATATCGCGTCGAAGACAAATGCGCGCAGCCGCCGGCTTTGCTGCGTTTTTCTAATACATTGCGTGTGTTGCCATGTCACCTCTGTGCAGTACGAGACAAGACTGCGCAATGAACAAAAAAAAATTCCTCCGATGGTACAGTCGCTTACTCTCGTGGTAGGGCTGTTACCTATCGCGCCGACGCAGCTGGCGGGACAAAGCATACGCGCATTCCCACATTACTTACCGAAATGACTTATAGATCTCACAAGACTTACTATGCTCTCATTGCGTACTTATGTTTCTGTCTGTACCAAATATAGTGTACGCATCGCGGGCTCGCTATAATGTACAGTAGGTGAATAATGCCGCGAAGCGTTTCAACCGCCATGTTTTGGGCGTTGTCATAAACCTAGGTGGCATTAAATGCGTGGTCGTCATTTACGTTCTGTGAAATAGACCCATGCAAAATGTCATGCCTCTAACAAAGAACGAAAGTCACTGACGTTGCTCAGAGAATTAGTTCGCTGCAGTGGCGTTGGGCTGGCCTCGTCTGTCGCAAGACCGATGAACGGTGGAGAAGACGAGTCCTCGAATGGAGGCCACGGACGGGAAAACGTAGTGTAGGGCGTCCGGACGCACGGTGTACCTTAAGAGGATCGCTGACAGCGGATGGATGCGAGGGGCTGAAGATAGTGTTGTGGCGCGCCCTCCATGGCCTATGTCCAGCAGTGAACTGCTGTGGACTGATGATGATGATGAACAAAGCGATTGGAAATTCGTTATCTTACATGTATAGCTATAATCCCAGTCCCGTTAAAATATTGGTATAAAAATTGGCTTAGTTATTTCAGAGATTCAGCTATCTACGCTTCCTCCTCACCCAGTCTTGAGATTGTTGGGTATATTAAACAGGTACAGTAAAATCTAAGAGTGTATCACAAATAAATCAAAGAGTACTATATCATAGCCCCTGTCAATCTGTCAAGTTAAAACTGTTGACCTCTCCCAATTCAAGCCCGAAATCAATAGATTCGTCCAGATTCGTCATCGATAGCAATTGAAACGATTATATCTCATCTACTGTCATTTTAAACTGGCACTGACCAGTCATGACTTTTTTCTGAAGGTTCTCTATTTGTTTAAAAATCATTCCAAGAAATGTGAATGACAATATCTTTATTTGGATGGTGTACTTTTCACGTGGCACTAGAAGACAGGCCTGTGCAAATAAGTTTTTATTAACACATCGACATTGTCGAATCGGTCGAATCTGTTTTCTCCAAAGGCCATTTTAGATAATTTAATAAATAAGGTGACGCTCTCATTTAAAATTTACCTACTGTATTATGACGTAATCTATATACCAGCAACTTCGACCGACCGGTGGAAGGTCCTGTAAGTTTTCATTCACGAGCTGTTAATTAACTCGTAATGTTAATTATTTAGCACAAATCTTTTAAAGCGGCCTTTCCACCAGAGATATACGATGAATGTGTTTTTTTTTATAAACCACTAGCTTATGCCCGCGACTACGTCTGCGCGGATCTAGGTTATCGCGCGGTGGCGCCCTCTACCGCAATAATAGGTAATCCTATGTTGATCCTTTGGGTTCAAACTACCTACATACCAAATTTCATCAAAATCCGTTCAGTGGTTTTGACGTGAAAGCGTAACAGACAGACAGACAGACAGACAGAGTTACTTTCGCATTTATAATATTAATACGGAAGTAAGGATTAGAAACGGTTCTTTTAGTACCTATCCTCGCACTGGCACAGCACCACTATAGCTGAGCAGAGCGATGCGAGGTAATATCGTAAAGCCGTCAAAGTAACAAAAATTTGGAGTTGAAGTAAAAAAATACAAAAATACTCCAAACACCAATCTTAAATTTGATTGCTTAATAACGACATCTCTTGTCCGAGTAAGCTGTTAGTTCCAATGGAAGTGCTAAAAGTTTCTCGATGAGGGCTACAGCACAGATGTCGCTAGTGTCGCTGCTTAAGTGACTAAATAAGAAACAAACAAGCTGAGATATGTGATGCATAGGAGAAATTCGTGTCTGTACTCCTGTCCAGTGGTGGTGTAACATAGCACACGGCACGGAATGCCGAGAACCTGGGTTCGATTCCCAGCGATTTTTCTGGTTTTTCTGTGCATCTATATTTCAGTTTGTATTTTCGTAATGAAGCTTTCCTATGGGTTCATGAAAAACACATACTGGAACATCTCTTGTTGAACAGCCTAAGTCGAATTTCTGTCACTCCCAGTGGTCAAATCAACTTTTGAACACGTAGTACAGTCAAGGGCAAAAATATGTAGACAGTTCATATATGGCAGTTCAAATATGACGAAAATAGACAAGGTACTAAAGTGTATACATATTTTTGCCTTTGACTGTACAAGAACGAAAACAAAAAAACACTCGTGATACGAAAATGTTTAAAAAAAAACTTGTATGATCCTAAAAAGCCCTCGCTTGTTGAGATAAACAATAACTTAGTACTACCAACAACTCTCAATCACGGTTGGTCCCATAATTTTCCCAATAATTAATGCGGACCCATTAAGCCGGTAACTGTATAATTCGGAGCGTAGCGCGTGCGCCGATCTTATCGCGTCGTCGCCCGCGTCGCCGGGCGCGAGTCCAAACACCGGGCAAGTTTTTGACACAACAAATATTGATTGCTCGAATCCAGATGTAATAATACTTTAAGGAGGTCAATATCAATGATTTAAAACCTTATTTCCTTGTTCTTCCCCTAACACAGGGTTTCTCAAACTTTCGGCTCCACGTACCCCTGTTAAAGTTTCCAGGTGACAGCGAACCCGTTAACTAATTAAATCCCCTCCCTCTCCCCTAACCTCCCAAAGAAAACAATAAAATTGACTGTTGAATAAAATAATGTTTTCGTTTTAATAAAAGGTAATAAATAAAGTGCCAAAAGTAAATCTTGTCACGAACCCCCGCCGTCGAATGGTGAACCCCTAGGCGTTCGCGTACCCCACTTTGCGAAACCCTGCCCTAACATATGTGCGAAGGTATTTCTCATTTTTGTGCACAGTCACTTTCCATGGATGTCATTACCGTGGATGTAACAACTCCTTGAATTATTTGAAAAAAATAGTTAAACTTACGATAAATTCCCGTGTCATGAATAAATTGTGAATCCATCACAAACATTTGCACTTTCTCAAAATATTTGAAAACGAAATTACATCCACGGTAGTGATATCCATGAAAGTGGCTGTTGTGTACAAAAATGAGAAATGCCCATTTACAAGCTAATTACAAGACAACTAGCTGTGTTGTTAAGTATGTAATTGTTAACAGTTTCCTCCAGCTTCACACAATGAATTTCCAAGATTTTACCAAATTCTGATGGTAATTTCCGTAGTTTACATCATGGTCTTCTTTTACGTTTTATCATGGTTTTATGAAGGATAAAGGCACAATGTTCGCTCGGACAGCGCCATCTATTGATTACAGGCAAAGTTAACACTACATATCGTCTTGAAAGTCCTCGAGTGGCGACCACGAACCGGAAGACGAAGCGTTGGCAGGCCTCCCACTAGGTGGACTAACGACATCGTGAGAGTTGCGGGAAACCGGTGGATGCAAGTGGCGAGTTGTCGTTCATTATAGCGTTCTAAGGGTGAGGCCTCTGTCCAGCAGTGGACGTCTTCCGGCTGATGATGATGATGATGATGATCGTCTTGAAAGCCGAGGTACTTCAATGCTTTTGGAGAGCTTCCTCTATTCTTATTTGAAATTCTAATATATCCCACAGGAACGCATTACGGAACATTAAGTACTGTAGTATCTTATATGCTAATCGAAATCTTTGTTTATCTGTATTCGGAGTTTCATCTAAATCCGTCCAACCGTTATATATTAGGTTATGTGCTCTTTGTTGCTTTGAAAATGATCTTGTGCAGAGATTGAAACGCGATAGCATTTGGTGTGATGATTTTTCTTCGTAGAAATTTTTTTTGTATACAATCAATGTTCATCTAAATTCCCAATCTGCAAGCCTGCGTGGGAACTACAGCCTAAGCTCTCTTAGTCTGAAGGGAGGCCTATACCGGGTACCCAGTTATGGAAGTTGTCTACGCCGAAAATGAACCGTTGTACTTATCAGAAGTGAAAAACGAGCATTTGCCCTTCGAAGTTCTCTTGGGTTATGGGAAAAATACTTACCTACTACACTTCATTGAACCTTTGCGAGCATAAATCCATCTAATATAAACGTGCTTTAACCCAAATACCCTGTTTAACGGCATGCTTACTTTATTAAGACGTCGTTACGTTATTACCATAATAAATTAAAAGCAAAATTACTAGTTTACCCGACATATTTCCTACACTAAAGAGGTTAACCGGGACGGATGAAATATATGTCTTTGTTGAATTTGGATGTCCTTCTAGTAGAATTCTACTCGCAGAACTAATTACGAGTATGTCAATCGACTTTTTTACCGACACTAATCAGTCTGTCCGCGAAATTTTTCAAACAATTGCAGATTTTTGTAAGTAAACATGTTTTTTCTGTAATTTTATAGATGGTGTACATGAATTCATGCCACCTACGTAAGTTCAACCTATTAAACCGTGAAATATCTTGTTGGAAGTAAGATTTTTTGGTAACGCCAGAGACAATTTTGGTAACGCAGGATACTCCCAAAGTGTCGGTAAAATAGTTGATTGGCCTGTATAACAGAATGCGAGTTAAATGTGCGGGTCTGCAATAAAACCATTTAATCATTTTCCCAGCTCATTCTGTAAGAAAGTTAATTGATCAAAAAATTATAATACTGTAAAGATTGTTATTCAAAAAGGATTACGCATTACGCAAAATAATGACGTTTTATACGTAGTGCCATCCCCGAAGACACGTGATTTTGCCAAAATTAGACATTAATGACATTGTAATAAAAGCCACGGCACGCGTCACCGTGAATGACTCTACCTATACTATACGAGTATAACATATGTATACCGGGTGTGGCGTGTAATACGAACAAAAAATTAAAACATAGATTGTTCTCGTCAAACTAAGCCACATTAGTTCCACGGCTTTTAAAAATAATAGAGTATTCCTTTTTTCATACAAATTAAATACCTACTAAGCAATATCAATGTACGCCATACTTGAACACTTCTTGAACACAACTGACGTCGCCTGTCACGCTACAAACATCAAGCATATTGCTTTACATTGCTTCATCGAACCAATTTAAAAGTGTAATAAAAATTAAATAACTCATTATTTTTAAAAGTAGCTGAAGTAATGTTGTTCAGTTTGAGGAGTATGATCTATGTTTTAATTATTTGGTCTTATTACAGGCCACACCCGATATAACTTGAAAACACATAAGAAAATACACGTATAATGAAAGTTTCTGTGACAGGCTAGTTGGCGCTAGTATCATGTCCGTTTGACAACTTTGACATATTTGTGTCACGTTTCTGATTGGTTAAATAACTAAATGAGCCAATCGCAAGCAAGACTGTAATGTTAAACGGATCTCACTATACTAACGCCATCTAGCCAGCTTCGCCTGTTAAGAAACCTCATTCCTAGATTTGTTTGTTTGTTCGAATCGATAATCCTCATACATGTTCCGTCAAGGAGTATATCACAGTGAATGTTGTCCTTACTCAGCAACATCTAATGGTATGTCACACAGAAGATGCATCCAACTTAATCCAATAATATTTACAAACACGCTCTTCGCAACAAGCAACAAATCAAAGAACAAAGAGATTTAGGGCACTGTAACACGATCCGCCATATTGTTGGTCGTGTGACGCAACAAATCTGTCGCATGCGCATAGGCAAGATGGCGGCGTGATCGAGGGCCGACAGCCGTGGCGAAAGGATGCGCGGGCCGTGAAATCGCTCGTTAGGCTCTTGTAGCAACGCGGGGAAAACGTACGGCCTGCGGTCGGTGCGGTGACCGATGTTTGATTAACACTCTGGACATCAAAAGGCCTTTTTAAAGATATTTGCCTTAGAAACGTCGTCGACAATGACTGAGTTTCTAAGCGGTTAAATGCACGTATATGACCACGTGCCAGTGAGGCATTCATCGCTTGTTGTTTCAGTGAGACGTTGCTGAAAAAAGCAGTTAGTTGTAGCCTAGTAATCTGATTTATGACCTCTTAAGTCTTAACACAGAGCCTGGCCTGAGTTCTAAGTTTTTCTGAATTTGTGTGCGAAATTACATTTAATATTCATCACGGGATTTTCGGTGAAAGAAACTGCATTCACCTGCAAAGCAGTTTAGTTGTATGTTTTATTTTTAGGGGGGAGGGGGGCGGGAGAGGTGAGTCATCAAAGAAATGATTACAACCGCTCATGAGTACCAACAACTCAAGGAGAGTCACTGGCCTGTTGCTGGCCTTTTCTCGAAAGCCCTGATACCATAGTTGTTTAAAAACATTACCTAACGAGAGAAGTGTGTTTTGTGTAGTTTCTAATCAGCACTAGGGTGCGTGGAGACAACAGCCCAAGTGTTCTTAAGATGAGGCCTGTCCTGGAATTGGGACGCATAGGCCAGAGATGGATGAGATAATGACTGCCGAAGACCTTTGCAACTTTGTTGGTTAATGCTGACTGCAAATGCGTTCTCACAATCCTATAAAGCATGAGCGCAAGCACCCTTTGCTTATCCGATTCTATTGATTCGATGGTATCAGTACATTGTCGCATGAACAAACGCCCTAGATATACAACAACCACGGGCAAGTACCTTCGCTCCGACACGGTATACCGTTACCACTGCCATCTATAAATTCGCGCCTTGACAAAATAATAGGGGAGTCGATACTTCCACGCTATTAACGCCCGGAAAGATATATTGAATCTACTCTTCTCAATCAGATACCTTAATACAGCCTTCCAGCTTGTAATAGAAATTTCTAACTCGTTAAACTGCAGTATAAGGGTACCTGATAAATGGCTTTTACTCTTAAACCTCCAACCAACAGCACCTTGTGACTTAACAGACGCTTTATACCTAGTACATTTTATGCACATGGTTTTTATCGCCTTGGAGAACGTAGTTCAGTCGACAGCGAATCAAATCGTAGCAAAATACGACTTCCTACGACTTCGTACGAAGATTACTGATTGAATTGGTTGCATCTTTATTCCATGGAAATATACATAGCTTGGACGTTTACACCATTCATGATATATCTTTATATCTTGAGTATAAATCTTTGTTTTAATTATGCAGTTGCGTGCATATTTATGATTGGCTGTACTTGTAGGTAAGCTTTTAAATCATTTTCTAGGTCCCGTATTAAATCATCCTGCTAGATCAGATCGCAAGGAGAGTCGTTGGAAGTAATAGTATTAAAAAAATGAATTATTAAAGTTAGTATTTGTACAGTGCTTCTCCGCTACAGCTGTGCGACACATAGCTATGTTTTGACATGCGGACCTTAAACAACGCGTTGTACGCGTACCAAGCTCTCTCCGATTACATCTACTAAGCTACAAAACTGGCGGTAGTTACTGGATACTATAGATTGATCAACCTTTAAATCGCGTCAAATAAAAAAAAATGGAATCAAAAGTTTTAATATACTTAAATCTTTACAGGGGGTGTTCAGTTGAAATAACTCACCCGACTGAATTATTCCGGATTAAATTTAAAACACCTTGTATATCGTTATAACGCCGAGGATGCTGTATCGGTGTATGTCGGACATGAATGGCACACGCAGCACTGAATGAACCATGAATCAACCGGTCAAGTGCGAATGTCTTACATTTGCAACAACGAATGCTTGAGTGTGAATACGAACGTTGCTTGTCGGATACTAGTTTGTGGACGAATCAATTTGTGTTGCGATGTCAAGGCACTATATCTTTATAAACAAAGAAGTCTATTTGAAAACGTGAAACTAACATGAGATTTGGTCAGTCTTATTCAAAAGAATAAGCTGTAATGCTTAAGGTATGTAAAAAAAGTATATAGACTTTAAAGCTGAGTTTAGACTTGCAAGAAAAATCCAAAGGTAAAGCCAACGAGTTTGTAGTGGTCAATCGAACGCCGCAATGCAATTCAACTTGCACGATTTTTCTTGCAAGTCTAAACTCGGCTTTACTTCTGATATCCTGACTGACTGAATAATATTGTAAACTGACTGTACTAATATTATAAATGCGGAAATAACTATGTCTGTTACTTCTTCACGCTTTAAACACTAAACCGATTCAGTTGAAATGTATGTAGTACGGATATAGTTTGAAATCCTAGGACAATGGAATAATTCCCGCGGGATAGCAAAAGACATTTCTTGGCAGACGAAGTCACTAGCAACAGCAAGTTTGAAATACATAAGTTCATGATAATTAAAATTTTCATTGTATTTTCTACAAATATATTATACGTAAAAGCTGAAGTCTCCTTTTAGTTTGAATTAAGTTCAACTCACTCTTTTATGATAAATAAAAAAAAATGTGTTTATTTAAAAATATAAAGTGCTTGACAATAATTACCAGGGGTCCCCGCACTAGGCTTCGCCTGTAACGCGGGGAACCAGTTAAAATTATATAGCATAACAAATTTTGGTCATAACTAACTTAACTAGGATACAAAACCTTTTTTTAGTAATAAAACTTGCTTCAAGGAGTCACAATATGGTAGTCAGATCCCATTAATATAGGTAAAAAAGTGCTTAGGAGATCGTATCTATTACATTAATATCCATAAATTCGTGGACTGAATTTCTCTAGAAAGTGAATCTGTGCGACGCCGGTGGCAAACAAACAAGAACCATTGGCTGGAAACATTAACAGTTACAGTACCAAGTGTTTAAGTGCCAGGGTATGCCACACACCCAACGAACTGAGAAAACATTCGCGTCGCCGGTAGGACTATTCCCGACTACTCGCGAGTAGTCACGGCCCTGCCATGACTACTCGCGGGTAGTCATGGCAGGGCCGTGTGCGAGATGGGCATGTTTTCGAACATTTTGACGATGCAACTGTCGTTTAAATTAACTAGTGCACCGCAGTTCGTGCTGCATTTGGCACGCTCGCATTTATTTATGCCACCGGTTAGATGCAGCGCAGGTTTAGTAATCTGATTTACCGATGTACACCGTGTGAATGAAATGAATGACACGATGCTTCGAAGCGTTGCCTCATTGCTCACGTCTCTTCCCGACTGTTTGTTCATTGGCGATGTGGTTACGATAAATTATCGGACCTTAAGTGGATTATAAAACACGCTGATGAGTATAAGTAAAAGGAAAGGTGACTTTAATTTGGTCAATTGGGAAACTTGGTCCGTTTTATGTACAGGATACTAATGTTAGAGAACGATGATAAAACAATCATATAAACTTTGAGTAACCACTCCTACGTTTCACTAGCTTCTAAAATAAATTTGTCTACCGAAGTGTTTGTGAATTCCCTTTTTCCTTTGTTTGTCTCTTTGTTATCCTTAACTTAGTGTTCATAATAATATATTATTGTTTTTTGTGTTTGATGGTGGTACTGTTGGGACCGTTAATGAATCATTTTTCTCTCTTTCATAATGTTGATAAGCTTGAGTTCGTTAATCATTAAAATTGAAGTTATGCGGGATTCAGTATTCAGGATTTTTGAAATGTCGTCTCATACATATAATGCAGTGGGTAGACATGAAAAGTTTTTATGTAAAAAAAGTTTTCCAGAAACAAATACTTCATGGCATAAGAAATGAAATTTATGCCAAACGATACATTTAGAACTTTAATTTTATGGCAATCGATAATAGACTCGTTTGTAACATATAGTGATAGGAACGTAAGAGTTATAGGAACAGGGAATATTGTAACTGAAAAACGTATACGTTCGAAATTTACTTTCATTAGTCCATTCAAACTACCCATTAAATCTTACGAGCTAAATTTAAACTAGTTCATACTAGCTGTAACATACAACAAAGTAAAACTAGGCTTGCTTCACACTGCAGATTTAGGCGTTTTCATTTCTCATACACGACCGCGGGATAGAGTCGTCAGTCGCATGTACCGCGGCAGGCAATAAATTAGAACTGCTCGAGTGTTCCCACGAAACCGTATCAAGATGCTGCGCCCTAGAACACAGGGCCTCGAAAACGGGAACGGGCGAAATGCATTATTTTCCACCTCGATTTATTTCGCTGTGTGTGACACTATTGCGTTTTGTTAGCTGTCACTCGTTCACACTCGGGCGTGTTGCTTTTGTTTGTAAAGGACGGCTTGCGTTTTCGTTTTGGATTGCGTGGTGACGATATTGGATATAATCATGTAGCTTGGTTACAGTGATGTTTTAGTTTGCTCTTTTTGGGGATTAATGATGACAGGTTTTATAAATCGATTACACATCGAACAGCTTCGCTAAATATGGTAGCTACTTACTGAAGTCTCAAAATGCCTAAGTTACAGCAAGTATTTACTTATTTACAATACATATTTATTATAAAAGTATTTACCGGTAATTTCGGCAAAAGCATTGAATAATTCGGCTCAATCGGCTCTAAACGAAATCTTCATAAATACTATAATAATAATTTATTGAATCAGGCGTTACTTAGCGGAGGTCCATATCAATGAACTAAAAGAATTTCGTTGCTCACCCGCGACCTTACGATAGCTAAGCTTATGCAAAATATGCGTGTTCATGCAGTTCCTCCACCTCCACATTGTAAAAACACACGCAAATTACACAAACCCATCTATCACCTCCATTATATCACACTGACGCGTTTCGAACTCAACCAGAGCTCATCTTCAGAGTAACACAACCATACACCATGCTACCAGTTGTTAGTCTAACAACGGCAACACATCTACAATACCTCTGGTGTTGCAGACGTTTATGGACGGTGGGGATGTCTTACCATCAGGAGACCCACTTGCTCGTTTTCCATCCAGTCGAATAAAAAAAAATATATTTTATAAGCACATCATTTTAATAGATACTTGGCACATTTTTTATAACATTTTTTTTTGCGATTTTTATTTTCGACAGTGATATTATTATGACGAACCAATTTTGATGCTTTAATTTTAACAACATCTACTTCCATTACGCATAAAATCTGAGTGATTTATTAATCGAATATTCGTTAACATTATTTAGCATTTGATTTACGCTTCGACGAAGGCGACTACCGTCCGCAGGACGTTCACGGATCTGCTAAAATCCTTAACATGCCATTGCAAACGACTTATGGAATTAACCTTGAATGTATTAAAATCGATTAATTGTATAAACGTGATTAAGCCACATCCGTAATTGTGATTGATCGAGTCCAGAGAACAATGGGCCTCCGACAGACGGACAGACCGGATAGAAATTGCTGATATATATATCCATTGATCACGATACGAAAGTGGAGCAATATCAGTGTTTACATTGGCACTTTTATGATAATTACTGAATTAATCATTCGTTTTAGATCTGCGGTTAGGATTAAAGTAATTGATATTACAAAAGTTCTATTTATACGTCAATTGTTATTGGTTTTTTGGGTTAGAGCTTATTGTGGTATTGTCGCTGTGTCTTGTGTTTGGATATTTCTTCAATTGGACGACTTAATTTGTAAGAACATACGTTATTCAGAGTATTTATTATTTACTACTACTTTTATGTGGTTAATCTCAAACAATTACAAGAGGTACTTTTCAATTGCTGAATTGCAACAAGTTGATCCGATGGGATATCAGCATAGTATGCTGCATGCTTGTATATGTATGTTTTAAAGTTTGCGTTGAATATTTTTTCTGCGTTATAAAACCGGAAAACATCCAAATATGACTACACATATTTTACAAAGTGCGAGATACTGCTACCCTCCACGAGATGGCACTAGTAGTCTGAGTTTCGCAGACAAATCACACTGCCTTTCGTGCATGTTTTAATGTATTTTTTATATTTACTGACGTAGGTACAAGCCAAGAGGCTGCCATTGGCCGGATAAAGAAGGTATTGTATGATAAATTATTGTGCAACATATAACTAAAACTATCATCGATAGATGGCGCTAGCATTCAAACAATTAATCAACTTTCTTGACCGTTTACTATGACATATTGCTATGGCTATGCATTTATAAATCGAATAAATTATTTCGCAATGCTATAAATGCGTTCCAGTTTAATTATACCGATATGTGAGTGTATGCGTTATCTCGTATTTCAGATTTAATAAGTGGATTTTCAGTTTTTTTATACGTAAAAAAAAAATTCTGTTGTTCTGTTTTCCACAATAATTCAGAAAACTGTCGAACATGTGTTTAAGACGTCTCAATTCATTAAAAACCGATTTTAAGAGTGTTTGACTAAGAATTACAAATATTGCTTAGAGACAATATATGTATAGAGCTTCTTTGGATGAATTTTCTATATACATTTCTCCATATGCAAATTCCCTTGTGACCTGGCACTAGTATGGTAGGTAGCTGGGGTGACCCCAAAAGTGGGCCACGTGGTTTTGTGACCTGAGCGACCCCACTCCGGTATAGTAGGCTATTGTCTCTAAGTATGGTACAATATAGAAATTAATAGGTAGAGTAAATTAGGTAGCAGCTTTTAGAAGTAGAAAGTAGAAAACATGAAATGATGAAAGTGGGTCACATCGGAATAATCATAATAATGCTAAAATCACGGAATAGAGAAAAACAAGAGCAAATGTCAGTACGAGTATGTACCGTAACCAGTGTCGCTGAAAATGCTCATCTGCGTTGACACGCTTTTTAAATCTTGGTATGTGCTGCCATCTAGCGTGGAATAGCGAAATGTCAACTATGACAGACGTTTATAAAAAAAAAAAACAATATATACTATAAACCTGGCTGGCTATAAACCAAACCACTAAGCCGCCACGGCCAAGCCTCGGCTTTTTATTTTAGAAAATTCTAATAATATCATTTAAAAATATGCAACCAGTCAGGCTAAACTGCCAGTCGCCGATACTACCCACGTGTTCTTTTTTTAAATATAATTTTTTTCATACCTATAACATTTTTAGTGTTAGGCTCCGTTTCCCCCAGAGATGTACGAGGATGTGTTGCGAAAAATGTGTTTTTCATGAACCACTAGAAACGCTTCATTTACTTCGCCTCGCTCCGCTCAGCTGTTTCCATCAGAGATATGCTATGCGAGAGTAAGTAAATGAAGCGTTTCTATTGGTTCAAGAAAAACACATTCCTCGCAACACATCCTCGCACATCTCTAGTTGAAACGCAGACTAAATGGGACTGACTGATTGACGCATGCGCGTAAGCACGCAAACTCTTAAAAAAGTAAACATAACATCACTTTCTGTTATAACGTAAAGTACCTACCTACAATACAATACAAAGACTCTTTATTGTACACCAAAAATAGTAAGCGATACAGTAAACAGATACACAGATCAAAAAATTACACGGTAAGCAATAGGCGGCCTTATCGCTTAACCTTTTTACAGAAAGAAGGAAGGACTAATTTACACTAGGTGGTGCGTCAAAAGTAGATCAGAAAATTAAAACGTAACAAAAATACATCTACGAACGAATTATACGTCTAAAATAAATATAGTCAGGGAGATAAACAGCAACAAATAAAGAAATAAATTGTTATAAAGCTAATTATTACAAGATGACAGATAGTGCTTCTTAAGCATAGATTTGAATAGTGACTAAGATTACCTAATACTGAACTGAGTACATTGAACTATCATATCAGTATTTTGGTCTCTTGTAACTTGCACTATTATCCGTTGGCGCTGTCTGCTGATAATACCGTCGCGATTGAAATGTCGCGGCGTGCGTGCGCGTGCGCGGGTATGACACGACATGTTTATTGCACCATTGCATGCGGTTGTTTATGAAAATTGCACCCGAGCGGCTTCAATCTTGACCAATTGCCAATTTTCTCCAGTTACTTAGCGCGTCAAAGGGCAAAATATAAGTAAACTAGTTATTGCTTGCCACTTCGTCCGTGTCTCGTAGGAACTTCACATGTGTCCATAGCACCCGTAGCTTTTTAAAATAGCCTATACAGTGTCCTGGGCTGGGCAAAAGCCTCCCCTTTCTCCTTCCACTCGTCTCTGTCTGGAACCACCCCAAATCGGCCCGCCACCATCTTTTAGACCTACCTCTGCTTCGGTGCCCGTCGCTTGGAACCCAATCAGCTTGCCATAAGTGTAAAAATATGATCGGTTGAGCAGTTTTTTTTTTAATATATAGATGTACCTAGGCTTGTATTTGATTACAACTATGAAACAGGCTTGTCTAATAAATGCTCATTCACCATAGAAGAAAAAAGTTATTTTTTTTAGCTTAGCAGACACCAGATTACCAGTTATCTGGTCATGGTTATCTGTAAGGAACAAGGGCAAGATTCCAAAAAACCTTGAGAGCTTAACCGACTGTTTAATACCTTTTATAATGACTGATGACTACTTACTCCAATCGCAACGCTTGCGCAACCAAATCAGTTCATTTGGATACCATTGTCTCAAGCACCCGAGCCGCATTAATTGTTCGGGACGTAGCTCAAGGATGAAGATTGCTATCGTTCTATTGATTACGGTCACGTGTCATGGTCACATGGAATTAGAGCTCACTGTCTAATAGTGAGGTCGTAGCTGTCAGAATGTCTGAAACCAAGAGTAGTTTCGGTTGATACGAAGCTCTAGGTTTGCAGCGGGATGTAACGGATGTGATTTTATCGGAACCAAAAGCGGAACCAGTGTTTTAAATTTAGTTTATCGGAACCAGAAACGGAATCGGAACCGAATAGGTGGATGAGATGTTAGGGTAGGTCTACTAAACCTGAGGGTTTATTGCGTAACATTTCTGACACTCGCGATCACAATCAAATGATAGCTTTCGCATACAAACACTGTCATTTGATCGTGATCGCGAGTGTCAGAAACGTTGTATATTTTTGATGTACGCCTCTCATTTACATCCGATATAACTTCCGTTTCAAGTAACGGAACCGGAACCGAAACGGATATTTAATATCAAACGTAAGTTCCGACTTAACCGAGCTCCGTATTGTCCCTGATTTGCAGTTAAGCCATGAATTGGCCCTATACTACGAAGTGCAGAGTTCGAACTTCGTGTCGTGCCGTTCCGTAGACGCTTATGTTATTTAATACGAAAGTGAAAGGAACAGTACGATACGAACTTCGATTTACGAATTTCGTTATAGCCTCCTTGGAAACTGTGATTGGAACATGTGAGTCTAGCGTGTTTTCCACGCCATGAAAGAAAACACGCGCACTTACAGCAACTTAAAATCCCTAAATGACAGATAACCATAGCAGTTAGGTACTTTAACAGATTTGACATTCGCGTTTGATATCTACCTAAGTACCAGCTCGGGATCTCCTCCGAAGACTTTAGTAGCAGTAATAGAGTGCGAGTGCATTATCAAAGTGGCACCTTCTAAAGAGAATAGAATCACTACATTTTTACTGTAGCGGTGCAGGGCGGTGCTATAAATAGTGGCTTTAATATAATCCCTAAGTTTTAATGACATTGGTGAAGTAGCGGCTAGCGGCTTGACCCAGTCTTTCGTTCAATGATTTTTATAAGTTCTTAGACAAGTTAGACATCAATTTTACAGCCTCATATCTACAACAGCTTATCTACACGGTGTTTTGCGTAACAGAACCAATACAAACAAATTTTATCTAAATTTAGATCTTAAATTACGTCCTTGGCAAATACTGTGGAGATGAGTTACGATACAGAAATGACAGAAGTGATCGTATACTGAACGCTACTATGGGATTTGTTTCAACACTTCACAGCTTAAAATGGATAATACGAAATCCAAATCCGCTAAGCCTTTTGTTGACAAAATGTTTTTGTCCATTGCAACAAAAATTGTCGTATTTTCCTCAACAAAAAAAAAACTTATTTAATGAACTAAAATTACGTACAGCTCGTGATTGCACGGTTAACAAACAATGTTATCGGCTTTCTTTGGAGAGCTTTAGTGGGAAATGCTTTTTGTTTGGGGTAACTGTCATTCAGTAGGGGATAGTCCGGGCATCGTGCGCCATCGACCGTGTCGGGTCACGACTCCCGACCCCGCGTTTACCAATGGCCGCTGTGTCGAAACGTAAGCTGTTAAGTAGTCCGATAGTTCGAACAGGCTTCTGATCGATAAGGTCTGGCTTCGCTTAGTAGCGCGGTAGCTTGCGAAACTTGGTGGATTTAGTGAAAAACTACGTTGGCGGTCAATCGGCATTAAAATTTTGAAATCGATGAAACTGAACTGACGTACAAAAACATAGTATAAATAAAGCATTTTTAAAAATCTGTAAGCTCGCGACTTTTTGTACAACAAAAGAAGCTCTAACTAGAGTGTCCCTTAGAAGAAGTAAATCTAACTAACTAACTAATAACACTAGTTTTAATAAGTATATTTTTAAATGGAATCCCAATTACGAACGATCCATTAATATTGAATTGTACCCTTAGTGTAAGTTTTCGGTTACAAAATACATCTCAATCGCGTTTGCGTTCGATAGAATCTCAATTTGCATGGAAACACGAACATCGCAAACGTTCCGCTAGAGGCGCTGTTCGTGTTTCCATAAAAAATTTAACGCGAACGGGATCGAGACGTATTTTGTAACCGAAAACTTACACTAAGGCCACTGTTCTGATGCATTCGAAACTTGTACTTATTACTTTTTTAAAACACAAAAGAATAAAACTCTGCCAGATGAGGCAAATTATAGTACACTTCGGTAAGGTATATGGGCTAAATGATGTAAATTGGCTACTACTAGCCAACATAAGTACTACGTAAATTCTTATATCTATACATAAAATATGATTCACGCTCACACATAGACCAGGAAACTGATTCAGAGTTTATGCACGTTACATTACATTACGATGTTGAATGCAATTTATAAGACTTTACCTAAAAGTCGACACCTATGGCAAACAGTGCGGTCAGCCGACCTCCGACACGGAAGGCAGCCTCTACGGAACAAAAAACTCACAATACGCGTCGTGACTCCCGGCTGGTCCATTCATAACGTCTGAGAAAATGCTACGTGCAAGCATTTTCGCGGGGCGCGGGGCCGGCTGGACCCAATTAAAAGGGATTTGTCTTGGTCCCATTAAGGTTGATATTTGTCGAGAGCGTCCACTGTTGAGCATACAGGCCTATAATAAATAATAAATATCACGGGACAATTCACACCAATTGACTTAGTCCCAAAGAAAGCTTAGCAAAGCTTGTGTTATGGGTACTAAGCAACGGATAAACATAATTATATTCACCCAAGACCCGAGAACAAACATTCGTATTTTTCATACAAATATCCGCCCCGACACGGGAATCGAACCCGGGACCTCAAGCTTCGTAGTTAGGGTCTCTAATCACTAGGCCATCTGGTCGCCTATAGAACGGTAACGCACGATCCTTCGTCACCTGCATCCATCGTGCTGCTGGGACCATCACCAGGATATTAGCCTACCTTGTGGAAGGCCTAGATTTGCTTGGTCCCATTATTGGGATGGTATTTATCATTATCATAAGCCGAAAGACTGCAGAACGTTGGTCTCACTTAAAGAGCGCTGCAACGCTCGGTCTTGTGACCGGATTCCTGGGACCATCGTCAGGTCATTTGACCCACCTTGGGGAAGCCTATACATGCTGCGTGTTAAGATGGTTGCTTGTCAAGAACACTTCGAGCACTTACCTATAGTTTCAAAGAGGCATAATACCACACTTATAGTATAGTACTGTGGCAGCACTAAGATTAGTTCTGAAAATTAAATATTATCATAATGAAAATTATAATAACAAATGCCACTTTCCTTGAACGTGCCTAGCAACAATAGTTACTATAACTTACCTTGCCGCAAAGTTTCCTGAATAACTTCAAAACAGACCGCGCGCGAAAACCATGGGATCGGGAGCTAGGTTTGTTTTATTTTATCAGACATCCTTAAATAATTCTTTCTCTAGCTCACATAAGCAATTAAAACATTTACCCCCACCTACCTTACCTAGAACAAACCCTGGCCCGATTCCTCGGAGCTCGTGCGTGGATTATTTTATTGTACTTACCTACTTTACCCACACTGTATGAAAAATGAAAATTCTAAAAAGAAATTAGACACGCTATCTTCTGCATATCCTCCATCCATCCATAGCAGCCCTTAGTTCATCCGTCTTCGGACATGGGCCTCCTCCTCTCCATTTCTCCACGCCTGGCGATCGACAGTCAAATATCATCCATCCTCCACCCGCCTGTCGGCAGATATCGTCCTTCCACCTCATTGGTGGTCTCCCTCTACTGCGAGTGTTTTCACGAGGTCTACACTCGAGTTTTCGCCTCACTCAACGATCGTGGTTCATCCTGGCAATGTGCCCTGCCCATCTCCACTGTATCCAATAGTAAATAATTGTATAATTTTATACGTATGAATATTATAAATGACCATAGTTAAAACTATACAACTAGATGGTGGCATTCGAAGCTGTACCTAATTAATACATTAGGTAATCTACGTTTTATCTTTTCGTTTCTGCCTTCTTCAAAGGCTCCCCATCATAGTAAGTGTTAACATTTTTACTATGCTCCCCATTTGACTTGAACTATATCTTAATATAGGTAACCTAATAGGTAAATAGGTAACCAGTATAATAATAACAATTTATACATTACCATAACAATGACATGTTGTCTTCTCGCTCGAGAGCTTGGCGATAAAAATAGTACGCGTAGACTTAGTTCCTTAATAACTCAATAGATGGCGCTGGCATCGAGTTACATCGCGCTATCGTTTGGCCGACGTAATTTCGTTGGGTGAATTATGTTCGACTGAGAAGTTAACTTTGCGCAGAGGCAATATCGTAACCAATGAGGTTAATCCGAGGTGCGATTATTGCTAGTTGAAAACTTTACCAATACCCCGCCGTGTGGACGTGAAATACCGTCCGCTATGGCAATTTTTGAATGGCCGTTAAGGCCTCAAAAGGAAAGAAAACGATACTACTTCACTTCTCATACATGCTAATTTGTCATGTAATGGAATGAATAAATACGAATATGAATAAATAATGTTACTTTTAATACGAAAAAAAAGCTTGTCATGCCTGAGTTAAACCATAGGAGAATGAAATAATACCGTGTGCCAGTTTTGCTTTGATTTATATCGTTTACATTATAGTTCGTCTACATAAAATGGTTTTCAAGTTTTAACTCTGTAAATTGACATCCCATACTCTGCCATCATAGCGAAATTGGTTATGAACAGGTTCCACCCTGGTACGTGATTCAGTTTCCTTGACCCTGAGTAAATAATAATTATTATGTGTCCTGTATTAAACAAATTTCTTTGCGCTTCTTAAAATACCTATCAAAAATTTGTTCATTATAATTTTCCTGTTACAGGGATGTAATACATTCAAATAAAAAAACCGGCCAAATGCGAATCAGACATGCACACCGAGGGTTCCGGCATTTGTAGGTATCTATTAATATCCAGTGAAAGCATAAGCAATATGTTAGCACTAATTATGTAATGATGGCGAGTTGTCCTTCATTATGGCGTTCCAAGGGGGAGGCCTTTGTCCAGCAGTGGACGTCTTCCGTCTGATGATGATGATGATGATGTAATGATAATTTTAACTTGTTTTTTTTGCAATTTAGTGCGACATTTATTTTTAAAAGGAAATATTTTTGGAAACTTTTTTCTAATATTTAATGGATCATTGTTATTCTAAATAATATCCTATTCTATAAGCCCATGTTATGGACCACTATATGCCGTAAGTATACTAATAAAATAAGCCCTGGTGGCCTAGTGGTTTGACCTATCGCCTCTCAAGCAGAGGGTCGTGGGTTCAAACCCCGGCTCGCACTTCTCAATTTTTCGAAATTCATCTGCGGAATTACATTTTAAATTTACCACAGCTTTGCGGTGAAGGAAAACATCGTGAGGAAACCTGCACAAATCTGCGAAGCAATTCAATGGTGCGTGTCAAGTTCCCAATCCGCACTGGGCCCGCGTGGGAACTATGGCCCAAGCCCTCTCATTCTGAGAGGAGGCCTGTGCCCAGCAGTGGGACGTTTATAGGCTGGGATGATGATGATGATGATGATGATGATATGTTTTTCAAATATGCCTACACCGAACACAATGAATCTAAGTTCACGCATTAAACCGAAACCGTGTAATGTAAACCTTAAAATTGTCGTTTCTTCAAGTAGGCTTATTGGCGCACAAATGAATCGTATTCCTAGAATTTCGTTTAATAACACGTTCATCCAACCCTGGCTTCTGAGAACGAATCTCAAATACTTTTTTGCTAAGTTTTTATTGCAATTTACAAACCATTATGAGTTCGAGGCAGTACATCGACAGCAATTATATAAGTAGGTACTCCGGAATCTTAACCTTCGATGCTAACGTGATGCACTAGGCTATACAATGTCGAGTAGGTATCATGTATTGTATTTATATATACTAGCTTTTGCCCGTGGCTCCGCCCGCGTGGTATTCCGTTATCGCGCGCTGTTCCCTCGGGAACTGTGCATTTTCCGGGATGAAAAGTAGAGCAGAAGATCTTGTTGAGGATCTTGAGGACCTAGGCTCGCATCTCTGAAATCTGAATTTGGCACGGGCTTTACGGAGACGAAAAATATCATGAGGAAAGCTGCATGCATCTGCGAAGCAATTCAATGGTGTGTGTGAACCTATTCAGCATTGGACCCGTGTAACTGCAGCCCAAGCCCTCTTATTTTGTGAAGAGGCCTGTTCCGTATAGTGTGACGTAGGTATTATAAAGGCCGAGATGATTTTAAGTTTGTTATTCTATTGTTTAAGTTTTAATGTTGGGCTTGTTCAATGGATGTGTAAATGTAATTCTCAGTCGACCGCTTTCAGAAGAAGCGACGCGAATTTACAGATTCATTGGACGGGCCTTTGCATCCAGAGGCGTGGTTTCAGTGCAAGGGAGAGTGTAAAATCTGTCTGTAGTGTGATGTATATATCTGAGGCTCCCCATGAGGCTGACATAGTCACATTTGGTGTGCTAAAGCCTCGTTAAAATATTAGAGGGAAAAAAAAAATATGTACCTATTTTTTCTCTTGTGCCAAACTTTGGCAAATAGATTATGTTTATTCTTATACATACCTAGAGTCCTAGAAGCAACATCGTCGAATTTCAAATCGTTTCGACACTCTGTTCAAAGAAGCAAAGGCTTATAATATCACAAGCATTAAACAAAACCCCAGAACAGCACGCTTGTTCATTTCATTAAGCATCACAATGGCTTAACCAAAAGTCTGTTACAAAAGGGATTAATAAATAACAAAACTTGACGCGATTACGTCTCGATACACTTTTAATGGCGTCAGAGCTTTGACATTAACACTGGTGAAAGTGGCTCGATAATCGATACGAATGATGAATAATCGATACATTGCTCGCATAATCGCATTATCGATTCGCGGGGGGTCTCATATGCCGTTTTATGAAGCAGTTGTTAATCGAGTGTTTATTGAATTGGTTACTGTTACTTACTGGACTTATAATTATATTTTAATTAAAAATGTTCAATTTGGGATTAATACTAAACTTTACGCTTATTGTATTTCGGTGAAAGAAAACGCAGTCAAGAAGATTATTCGCCGCCTAGCTGCGTGCCGCCGCGGTGCCGTCGCGTGGACGCAGCAATAAAGCCACGTACGGTCATGTACGGTCAGCGTAACCGCGGCGGCACGCTGGTGGCAAATAATCGCCGAGACACCGCCAGCAAAAACGCTAATGTGAATAAGCTTGTAAAGCAATTCGAAGGTGTGTGTCAAGTTCTCAAACCGCAAGTGGCCCGCGTAGGAAATACAGCCCAACTACTACCACACTGACAAGGGACCTGTACCCAGCAGTGGCGTACTAGGCCGGAGACGATGATCATGAATTAATCTATGAGGTTGTTTTGGAACCAAGCAAGCGAAAGCAATAAAATCGATGATATAATCGAAACCTCTGCGTAATTCTTAAATTGATTTAACACCTCTCATTTGGAAATCCTCATTAAATATTATCTCAAACTAGTTCTAATCAATCTAACTAATATTATCAAATTAATTGCACCGATAAGACCCAGTTTCGTAGCATTAGAATTGCCCTCCTAAGCTAAAAGGCTGTATCTCAAAAAAAAATCACTTGAGTTATTAACACAATTTTTTGGCTTACAAATTTGTAGCTTAAAACATTCTGCATCACATGGTGTAAATGACAGAAAAGTATTTTTTTGAGATAGCGCCTTTTGGCTTAGGAGGGCAGAGAAGATCGCCTCAAAAGTTTCCGATCATACATTTACCAGGTCACATAAGTCAAGGTGTCTGACATCACTCCCTTTACGCGATCAAAACAAACGCACACAATTAATAACAATCAATTCTTTCCTCGAAATCATGTGAAGGTATGACAGTCAATTTGTTACGGCCACGACACGTTGGTTAATATGCCCTGTTTGCGGAGATTTTAAAAATGTTAATGTCGAAACCAGAATCAATCAAAGCCTTTTAGTAACCTCTTGCATCGGAAGTTAAGGACGGAGTGCACACGACTGCGTCTGGTGTACGGGTTTACATGTTTCGGCGAATAACGTTCGGCAACCTGTTTCATTTCGCAACTTTTCATTTCCGAACCATTTAATATTTCTGAAACTGTAGATATTTCAGGATTTTTATAAAACTAACCTAACCTAACCTAAAGGGTTCTACGCGATGATCCTCAAATAAATCCTGAAATATTTACAGTTTTAGAGTTTGCGAAATGAAAAGTTGCGAAATGAAACAGGTTGCCAAACGTTACGTTGCGAAAAGGCAGTAC
Source organism: Choristoneura rosaceana (assembly GCA_037349165.1). Classification (NCBI taxonomy): domain Eukaryota; kingdom Metazoa; phylum Arthropoda; class Insecta; order Lepidoptera; family Tortricidae; genus Choristoneura; species Choristoneura rosaceana. The sequence continues at coordinate 9,189,786 of JAZBNJ010000012.1, read as the reverse complement.
TCGGGTGTACGGGTAATGTTCTGCTTGTAAATTTCAGTGCTTAAGTCGTTGCTTACTTGTTGCTAAGCGTTCCATTAAATTAAATTTAGTTAAAAGTTAGACAGAAATTAGAGACTTCACCGTAATCTTGGTGGTTACCTGGACAACAACTCGATTTTCACTGGGCTGCTTAAATTGTTTAAATGACATTAACGATATATATACGATAAGCTGAGTGAAGGAAAACATCGTGCGGATAACTGCACACACCTATGAAGAAATTCAATGGTGTTTGAAGATCGAAATCTGCACTGGGCCAGCGTGGGAAATAGAAGAGTATTCAAAGACACAATTTGTTCTCTCCCTCTCTGAGTGGTTATGAAAATGTTTACTCCGCCAAAAGTTTTTGTTAAAGCCCTGTTGAAAGCTGTTCCAGACTTTCAATTGATTTACTGTCATTCGGTACAAATGGGAAATGGACAAATCGAAATTATACTACAGAATAAGTAATAGTACAAGTACAGAAGGCACGATTCTTATGCCTAAACGTCACTTTTGTACGGCAGTGAAGCTTCTGTACTTGTACTACTATTACTTATTCCGTGGTATAATTTCGATTCGTCCATTTTCCATTTGCACCAAATGACAGTAAATCTGTCAATTCTGTTGTTGTGTCCAAATTTATTTCGCTAATCAAACTGAACCCAAATACATTTCCGAAAGTGCATGCATCATCCATATCTCCACACTTTCGGCATTGAGCCTTTTCAAGATAACTTTGTCACAGTCGCAAGCTGTTTAATGCTATTTAGTTGAAAGGATTTGCGTGACACTTTAAACGCATATTATAAGCTTTCATACTCGGATTATTTATTTTCGGCTCCGCGAAACGAGATTGCGTAAAGTAGCCAGTCTGATGTCCACCGGTTCTTATTGTAACCTTTGAATCAACCCCTTTCCGTATGCAAATTATTGTCGAAAACCGAATTTTTAATCTTTGCAGGGGATGATTGTAAGGATTGGCTCACTATCTATTATTGTTACCTACTGTCAGTACCAGAATAGTTGTATTATTATTTTTGATTTTATTTTTTAACTGCGTGTACGTACATCTGTAAAGGTAGGGTTTAATGTAGCTTACGAGTAGAGGAGACCGAGAAGAGTTGTGGCAGAGGAGTCCTCGATTTTTGAGAACTTATTTACTGCTAGCAAACTCGCAACAGCGTGTGTTTGATGACTCGAGACTTGAACTAAAAAACGCGTGCTATTGCGAGCTCGCTAGCAGATAATAAGTTCTAAAAAATCGACGTTGTCACCACTCTCCTCTATAACAACTCTCCTCGGTCTCCCCTACGTTTAAGAACTGCAATCTAAAACCTTAATTCATTCGCAATAAATTTAAAATATCATTTCATATAACTCCGTTAGAAATATGCGGAAGCGGAGGTACGCGTTCTTGCGGAAGTTTCACATTTGCGAAGGTGCAAGCGAGGTTCCGTACAACTCTAGTTCTCATATAATTGGGTAATAAAGTTGGTTACTTAATTCAATCGAAATGCCTTGAGTATTCGTGCTTCGATTTCAATCGAAAACGATCACACACAAATTAAAGTGATCCATGCAAAGTTGTTAGAGAGGTACTGAAACTAGAAATAAAAGGCAAATAGTAGTGTGTCAAAACAAGTTAAAAAATGGACGTAATTAGTAAAACATATTTTTAAACACGCCTTATTTTACACGACCTCAATAATGTGCCAATTTTAGGAATGATTTGATACGAAAAACAAGAATGACACCGAAAATAGTGTGAGTGTGAGGGGCCATTGGTCAGACCACTACGACTTTGAAAGCTTTTATTTTTATTTTGATGGGACTGTATTCAAATGTGTCAAGAGGAACCTCGTAAGCTCGCGTTCAGGACATGCATCAACACGCACGGAATGTCACACCGGCCACGTGCCCGCCCGAACACCCGTGAAATTGTGCGCTTTTTGCCGCTCTCTGATGATTTGCACTTCCATTGTTCTGCTCGGTTATGGGGATGTCGCTCGACTTTTTATTTTTATTATTACAAGCTGTTATTTCACCGCGTTAGTGTGTTTGGGTAGTCTTGAAAATTAAATGAATAATCCACTTCCAGTTTTCGGATTGTTTTGAAAACAGTATACAATATGTAGGTTACGTGATAATGCAAGTGTAGTAAACAAAAAATACAGTCAGTAATAAAACTTTTATTATACCTATATTATATTCTTGAATAATATTGTAAGTATGTACCTACGCCCGAACTGTTGAAACTATCTTAACTAGGTACCTACCTCCTAGAAGTGACACAGTTATAAAATAAAAGTATTCTGATTCGGTAATAAAAACGAAAGTTTTAACAAAAACTTACTTTATTTTAGACGCCATGCATCGGTTATAGAGAAGTGTAAATTAAGAAGTGTATAATTACTCAGATCATTACATCCAGCTTAAGATAATGTTATTAATTCTGTATTGCTACAATTGATTTAATAAATCGATTAGATTAAAAGTCGAATAGAATCGGCGCTAAATTCACTACTTGCCCTTACACACTAAACAACTTCCTGGTCCGTTAAATCTAAAGTAATACTTACATGAAACAATAAAAGCGCACATAATATTTCAACAGAGCAGATCGGCGCGTGATTCATGCGATCCCATTATTGACAGATGGAGTGTAATGGCGGATTGATATACGCTCCATTTAATCGATACTTGCGTAATCGATTCCTTCTCGAGGGATATGGAGCCTTTCGGAAACGTTTTATGTGAGCGCGTAAAATTTGCATCCATGCGGTTGATAATGTTAAGCATATACTTATGTATTTAGTAAGTACATAAGTATTTATGACGAATTGAACCATTTAAAAGACAAAGTAAAAATGTTTAAGAAAGTACGTCAACATCAAAATATACATTTAAATGTAGGTATACAAACAAAACAAAAAATTCAACAAGATAATGTTTTTTTCATAACGTCAAAAAGTTTTTACAGTTTGCAGATAAACTTACTTTAAATTTTCTAGTCTTTTGTGATGCTTCAAATTTATATCCTCATTTTTCATTTCAGAAAAGAAGTAGGTGTCAAAATATCCATAACATAGATCTAAACTCGCTTCATTTGCAAGTCGCGTGCACCTTATCTCATACACGTATTGACGGCTACCGACGCTTTTTACGATATCGTCCTTTATTTCTTTTTCTTCAATAAGGACATCTAAATTCAAACGTGTATTTATCACTCCCTGACAGTTATGGCGACAGCAACATGGCTCCGATAAAACCAGTGTATTGGCAGCTGCGTCATTTTATACTCATTTATTATTTGTAAAACGTTTTTCGGGCCCGAGATTACTTTAAGAGTAATGGTGTTTTGTTTTGCGACCGTTTTAGAGGCTATTTCTCAATTATAATTTAGGTGTTTAATGCATGCGATAAAAGACAAGATTTACTTCTCAAAGATTTGTCGACACAGACTTTGATTTAGGTTTTCGATGCTTATTGACCAAATTTTTCTGCTTAATTTTTCCATGTCTTACTCCCAAACCGTAATCGAGCTGTAGTAATAGTTTACAACTTTCATATAAATTCTAAAGCTCAAAACGTATCAAAAACAAAAGAGTTTCAACAAAATTTATTATTAGTCTAGACGGCATAAATCTAACTAAATCTTTGTATCGGTATCACTTCCGATTAATGGCATTAAGGTCTTTGACACCCGACGCCCGGCAACCACATTTTCGGCACGGGCCAACCATCCAGTAATTATTCCGAATGTCAATAAATAATAAAGTGGCTGCGTACGTCTTGAGTGCTCGTTCGTCTCTCTTATCTCAACTCTTAATGCGCCTCTTCGTTCTTTTTTTCTTTTTTATTCCTTTTCAACTTGTCATCCAGTGGTGAGGTTAAAGTCTGTGTTGACAGCGCGAAGGTTTTATGTTTTAATCTCGTCTTAATGTTCGGTCGGCAGTATTAGGCAGTTATAGCTGGCCACTAATAATCCTTATCTGATCGGTACTTAGCCATGCCGATAGACGAGTATTTTATCTTTCTTTAATCAATGCTTGTTTAACAAATTTTATCCATCGAATCAATGCGGATTGCGACTTTGAAACAAATTAAAAGCAATTGATCAATTCGCGTATAAAATAGACAGTTGAGGTGTGGTCGCATGTTCGTACCCATCCATCGATCACGGCGTTCCGAGTTTAAATTTATGTTACGTAATTGCGGTGCGTGTGCGCATATTGCGATGATTTCGCTTATTATGTATGATTTATTTGTGGTATTTCTGTTGCCATGTATTCACAAGAAGATATCTAGATAATTATACTGCATTGTCAACATTATTAATAAAAAAAAATAAGAACGCTAATCGGCAAAAAACGACACCTTTTTACGACAGCTTATTTTTACAGATGTAACACTTTTAGCCACCATCGGGCCAAGGTCGTCATCTAAGTTCAAACTGCGGTTGTGCAGATACAGGCTGATGCTCAATTAGTGAGCAATCTTCACCACAACTCTGTCAAGGTCTGCCATTACTATTAGGATGGTACTTAGGTTTTCGCGCGTACTGTACTCTTTTGTACACAAGAGGAAGTTAACGCCATACGTTTTTGCTGTAATCAAAAGTCAATAGAAAGAGAGGAAATCCGAACAAATGTTTTTATTAGAGGCGTTTTCAAGTTCAACACTAAGTGGCTTTTAAGACGCAGTCATCACGTGTAATTTGTTCCGTATTGTTTCGAAAATTATGTAGGGAATAAGATAAAAAAGTCAGTAAACATTAAGTTGCGGTAAAAATTTTATTACCAAATCATTGCCACATTAAGTAACTTAAATACAAAAAAAAAGGTGGTTTAAATCAACGACAAATCTAGATAAGTATGTTTTTTCCCCTCAATGCTGTTTTTGCTTTTTGCTGAAAAGCATTATCAATTTATGTGGTACTTGTGGTGTAATGAGGTGTGGTGATAAACCGACAGCTCAGAAGACAAAAATGCGGAGTCGATCGACCAATTAAACCGTTACCATTATTACAATAGATACACGGGCCACTCAGTCGAGGTATCGAAATCAAAATGTTTAGTCTGTAAGTGGGCCGCAAAGGGCTCTTTTACGTGTCACTTTTTTATACTGCCAGCGCTTTCGGAAAGACCGTCAATGCCAAGAAGAATGTGCCGGAAGATACTTACAGAACTTTTTTTTAATACGGGTGTATCTATTTCAATAATTATATCTGCGACTCTGGGTAGTTTTAATTCAATTAAACCGTTTCCAACAGCCAGCGTCAAAATATCTACTAGTGGTCTTGAATATCTGGTCTGAAGCCATTATCCAGTGAGATACGACTGACGACTTATTTTTAGTCGACGTTATTGCAGTGATTACCTATCACAAGCAAAAGGTCAAGTGTCCAAATCCGGGATCGCACTTCTAACCTTTTAAGAATTTACATATGTGCGTAAAATCACTTGAAATTTACCGAGAAGGAAAACATCTGAGGAAAACTCAACACGCATGCGAAGCAATTCAAAAGTGTGTGTGTTGTGTGGTTAACCGTCAAAGACAAAACTGTGACGTTAAACAGATCTCACGATACTAACGCCATCTAGCGACATTCCACTTATCAGAAAACCGTCATTGCATTGCATGTCGTTCTAAAATCCAACAGGCCCATATTCCAACAATGTCGCCGACACAAGGCATGCACTTTCGCTTGTTCCAAGGCAACATTGCAATACACCCTGTATATTTAGTAATCCCAAATGAGAGAACATCCCCGCTCTGTCATTAGCGGGCCGAGGCGCCACCGCTCGTCTGTCATTTACATCTGTACTGAATCTAGAGTTTCTGGTCGGATTCATTGTTTGATGAAACCCGCCATGATAATTTTCTTGTAGGTATGACCTAGATTCTGTGTATTTACACACATGCTGTATATGAATAGAAATGGGTAGGTATATATATATATATACTCGATCATGTCACACCTAAGCTAGTTTAGATACACCGAATCTCAAGTCTGTGGTTCAACGGTGACTGTTTCTCTTAGAATAAATAAACGGAGAGCTTGAACTAAGATTTTTTATTGATAAGTTTAATCTTTTATATATTATAGTCCTCTTCATCGATTTCGATGACGGCGAAACTTCGTCAGCGCGGATCTAGGTTATCGCGCGGTGGCGCCCTCTACCGGAATAATAGGTATCCTATGTTGATCCTTGGGATTCAAACTACCTATATACCAAATTTCATCCAAATCAGTTCAGTGGTTTCGACGTGAAAGCGTAACAGACAGACAGAATTACTTTCGCATTTATAATATTAGTAGGGATGTATGGATAAAGTCTATGTGCGTTCTGAGACAACAAATAATCTGGCAGATTTTGCAACATTCCCGGGGGATAGGTAGTTTCTATACTTGACATGAAAGTGAATTCGCGTGCTGTGTACCTAAACTTGAAATGAAATGAATGTTTATTCACAGAACATATGGTACAAAGGATATAAGGATATAGGAGGATATATGGTATAAGGATATAGGAGGACTTACCTATATGTTTGCTCTCCTCCATTGATATCCCACACTTAGATAAAACGAAGAATGCTTTTAATATTAGGTACCTGTTTATGATTGCCCAGATAGGAGAAAAAAACGTGTAGGTAAGCATACTACTTATTTAGTATACCTGTCGTATTCGTAAACAGACCAAGGAGATACTTGTAAAGCTCCTTCAAACCAACAAGACGATATGCCAAATTCACTCAACTCCCATAGGCCTAAAAACCAAACAGTTTTAGGTTTGGCTTGCATGGTGTTGGTCTTCTAGCGATGGCTCTGAAGGTCGCACTACGGGCCCCGTGACATCGATAATTACACTCCGCGCCCTGACCCGCTTGCTGTATTGGCGTACACACAAGTGATATTAATGAAACGTGGGAAATACACTAGGGAATCTAACGATGATCTTTTACTTAAACAGGTGATAGTGTTGCTTAAACTGAACAACATTCTCCAAGGAAAATAGGTCGAAAAACGATTTTTTCGCCTTTCCATAGTAGTAGTAGTACCTAAGTCGGTCAGCTAACCAATACATTTTGTAAGGGAGTCTGAATTTTTTTTGTTTTTCGAACTATGTTCCTTGGAGAAAGTTGTTCTGTTTACGCAACACTCACCTGTTTAAGTAATTGATCATCGTTAGATTTTCATACCCTCTGTATACATAATTTCGTGCCAAACTTCGTTCCGTGTTCACTATTCAAGAAAAAAACCAGTATTTTAAGGTTTCATACCCCAGTTGACAAAAGCGGAACCCCTATAGGATCATGTCTTATGTATGTCTGACTATCTATCTGCCTGTACGTTCATTCGTCTTTCAATACCTTTTTTCTCGGGAACGCGTGGTGATGCGTTGAAATTAATACCAAATAATCAGGTCTCCTGAAATTAGTATCAAACTTGTAACTCAAAGCAATTATAAGTTAAAAAAGGTGTTTCCATACAAAAAAACAATAGAGTAAGTACTTACAATAGAGAAATTTTAAATTTAGTATAAAGGTGACGTCACTATACAGTGAATGTTTTAGTACTCGTATGACCTATAGGTAATGGTGATTGGGTAGGGATCAAACCTAAAAACATGTATAAGTATTTTTCCTTGAATTATTAGTATAATTAATGATACTGAATGATATATCATGCGCAACTGGTAGGATCTTGTACAAGGTCCGGCCGGATTGCTACCACCATCTTGCTCGCTAATCCTGCCGTGAAGCAGCAGTACTTGCACTGTTGTGTTTCGGCGTGGAGAGTAAGACAGCTGGTGAAATTACTGGCACTTGAGGTATCCCATCATAGGCCTCTAGGTTGCCAACGCATCTGCAATACCCCTGGTGTTGAAGATGTTTATGGGCGGTGGTGATCTCTTACCATCAGGAGTAAATATGAAAGTTTTAATGATGACTAAAATCATACTGTCTCAATACTAAAAATAATGAATTTATACAAGGTGATGTATAAATAACTTGTGTGCGAGACAGTACCGCACCATCAAGCACGTACAGTCGACAGCCGCCTAATGGTGTATCGCCAGTAATTCGCGCTGTTGATCTTAGACGTTTAACAGCTGATGGCGTGACGTCATCCAACGCATCACCCGTTACTGAACGGAACTACTCTAGCACGATGAGGGATATGATCAGACCACCTGGATCACCCGCGCATGTATTTAATACCCAGGAGAACTGGATGAAGTAAACAAAATTTTTGGACAGTCAAAGTCAAAGTATTTTTTAAAAGTCTACATTATTCCTTCCATGTCAGAAGGCTAAGTGCATAGTTTATGGTCAGCGAGACACAATAGTTCTTCCGAACAGCCAAAGGAACTACCAATGAATAATCCATAAAAAGCATCGGCATGTTTTACTGGCACTTAAGATATCCCATCTTAGGTCTCTAGGTCGACAACGCATCTGCAATTCCCCTGGTGTTGCAGGTGTCTATGGGCGATGGTGACCTCTTACCACCAGGAGACCACTTGTTTGTTTGCCATTCAGTCGAATAAAAAAAAAACAATACCAATTAGCTCTGGTATAGTAAAATCCCCTTCAAGAAATAGGTCGAATTAACAATCATCACATCAAATAAAAAAAATGCAATACTTTCCGTTTGACGGGCTTAAAAGTTTAGGAAAAACCCTGCTCATCATACTTGTACGGAATCATCATGCTAGCGGCTCTAAAGCTAATTAACTAACTTAAGATATGCACGCCTGCAAGTTACCGCGTCGTTAAAATTGGCACACCTGTGAATGCTATTTTATACAAATACATCACGTAGCCTATAGCTATGCCTGCTTACTCAAAGATAAAATAGCTGCGTTTCCACCAGATATGTGCGAGATGTCATGAACCAATAAAGACTGAATTTACCTATCTTGTACCTACACAGCTCTAGCGGAAACAGCTGAGAGGAGCGAGGATAGCTGTTAGATGTTTTTCTATTGGTTCATTATAAACACATTCCTCGCGACACATCCTCGCACATCTCGGTCGGCATGCAGAATCTGGTCATATTCATATCTTAACATAAAAACCCTGAAAACTAACTTTTAAATTTGTTCACAACAAAAGCCGTCTAAATTAATACAACATCCTGACAATAGATGGCGCTAGTTGTATAACTGTATTGATAACTTTCAAAATTTTATTTATGTTTATATTCACTTAGATTCTATTATACAATAGAATGTAGTGAAACGTATTTGTAATTCTGTCCTTATTTATTCGGATAATTAGAGATGGCATCGCAATCTTATGTCACATACATTATACATTACATACACGGAATATTATATATTCGGACTATTTCGGACAAAAACAACAAATAGAGACAGCATATCGCACCTTTACTTGTATCTATTCTGTGCTTTTGCAACAAAACTGTGACTTCTTTTTGAAATAAATTATTATTATTATTTCTGTAAAATCGCAACTTTGGAGATAGCACAGTTTTGTCGCAAAGAAGCGAATGTCACAAAAATTATCAATATGTAGTGAAACCACAGAAGAGTGAAATAGCACCCCTGCTTCACCATCACCATCCCTTAATTAAATTTATCTGACGGATAAATGTGATGCCGTCTCTGTTTGTTTTGTTTGAATAGACGGAGACGGCATCACATTTATCCGTCAAATAAAATTAATCAATAGGTGATGAAACAGCCCCTTAGTGTTTCGTCGATGGTGTTAGTTACCTAAATCTCTTTCCAGGGTTCTGAAAATCCTGTCGACGAGAAACCAACATCAGACGCTCACTATGTAGTGGGCACGTGGCCGACAAGCACTCCGGGGCACACTGGCTACCTGACAGTTGCTACACTGCCGCCAATCTTTATACGAGGTAAGACATGTTGACCGGTCTATATTAATACTCATAAAATTATGTTCTTAATTGAAATTGGCATAGCGTTATTTACATAGCATAATTATTAATCTGCATAGCTTTAATTCGCAAGTTCGATGCAAGTTCGATGTTTGTTGTTGGTGATGTTCGATGTTCGGTGTTGTTGTGTTCGATGTGTTGTGTGTTCGATGTGTTGTGTGTTCGATGTTGGTCGGTGTTCGATGTTCGATGTTTGATGTTTGTTCGATGTTACTTATGCCAAATCTGTTTCGCGAATTCCTATTAAGACAATTATGGCGTGAAATCAGGGGCACACCATGTTAACACGTAAGGGAAGTTCTGACTCACTCATCATATTTAATGATAGAAACGGATAACTCGCGTTTTAAATAGAGTTTAGCTCGACATGTTTCGGGCTATTGTTTCGGCATGTTTATGTGCGTGTTGCAGCAGCTGCCAAATTTCGTTACTCCAAGAAGGGCTACGAATTAGCGCGGAACATATCGAGCTTAACTCGATTTAATTTTAAGATGTGAGTTTTTTTTTTTCCCTTTGGCATACGAGGAATTGATACTATATAAATAGGTAGTCTATAGGTTTACGAAATTTCGAATGAAATCGACCTATGGAAGTGACTCAAAATTCAAACAAACAAGGGAATAAAATGTACGAAGTGAAGCTAACCAAAGACGACAGAGGCGCCACTGTCTATGCGAGTGACATACATCAGTTAAAAATTTTAACCTCGCTACGTTTTTACGATTTGTTTACTTTTCATTTTGCTTCTTACAACTCAGGACGTGGCAATTCAAAGTGTATGGAATATCGTAGATAAACTATTTGAAATTATAATAATGACGGTTAACTTTGCTGATTAACGTGTTTTTTTTTTCTTTTTCTAGCTAAAAAATCAAAACCTGAAAGTGGCAGCGAAATAACAACAGAAAACGACGTTGTTATGGATACTACAGAGAGCAAGAACATGTAATTTTATACTTAAAACAATTAATGGAATAAAAATAATAATTTATACCTAACTTCATTTTATTTCAGTCTTCAGAGATTAAACTAGCTAAAAATAAAAGTCATATTTCTGTTAATAATTTATTAAATCAAAAAGCTCTAAAATACATTATTGACTGGAAGTACCTAATGATTAATAAATAATAAATAACCTAAAAGCATTAAGAACTTAATCTAAATAAAAGTTTAATGAGATTTCGCGATCATAATTCAATATTCAGAAAAGGCAGTGTTAGGAAATAATATCTTGTACAAAAATTTGGCAATTTGAATATCTATTTATCACAGCAGGCATTTCTAACTCCTATTATTGAATGAATTAAAATTACTTTTTTATATGATAATTAAAATTCAAATAGAACAATGCCAAAATTTAAATAGAACATAATTCGATTTGAAGTACCCATTTCCTTATACTTCCTCATTCGAATAAAAAGGAAAATGTAAAGTTCGTGAGAAGATAAAACTATATGCCGGTGGCGCCACCATCTATGGAAAACACTCACGTTTATATGCAGAAGTATTTTTTCTAATTTACTCAACGTATTTTCATCTTTTTACGAACTGTACATCAAACAATTATTGTGTTTTTTTTTAAACTTTGAACTACGTCCAACATTAAACTCTATATTATTTTAACAGTTAAATATAAAATGAGTTGGCTCAAAATAATCTCATCAGACAGAACTAAAGGTTATAAGTTCCTTCACTCTATCTGAACAAAAAATTTGAGACCTACCCATACCTATTAAACTACCTAATTAATATTTTACCTAATTATTTCAATAGAATTCCATTATTAATATCTTATTGCATATTTCGTGGATACATATCTGCAGATTTGATTTAATCGTTTAACTTTACATATTAAAAATGGGGGGATACAGTTTTTTATTATACCATTTTATTAAGAGGTGCCAAAAATAATTACAAATTGAAATGTTTGGTTGTCGACAACTGGAATGTTAACTTTAAAGGCCATTGTACACGAAAGGCACTTCAACTGCAACGCAGTTCCGTTTACACTGCAGTTGGAATGCAGTGGGTCTGTACTGGCCCTTAGCTATAAGTTAGATTATTTTGTATATTTATTCATTATTGTTTCAACAAGTATACTTAATATTAATAGGCCATATTGCTAATATTTCTAGTCTTTTTTTTATCCTCATTAATAGAAGGCATACATAATTTTCTATAAGACTAAATTGTGCATGAATAGGCTAGTTATCTTCAATTTAAATAGGTCCGACCGAATACTCCATAGAGATCTTAATTTTCTTAATTTCAAATTAATTTTTCTTTAACAATAAAACTATCAAATTATAATTTCATCTACAACTTCTAGTTCTTCCAAAATATTTACTATGATATATGTTTGCCTATAACCCTGGTTTTCGGTTGATTGTCATACATCTTAAACTTATTGTTACACAAAATATAATATTTTCAGTTTAGTAAAAATGCAACTTTTAACTTGTGATGCAAGGTACTATTTTTACGTAAATTTAAAGCTTTGTATAAATAATAACGGCCAATTGTTAGTTCACGTTAACCAATAAGATAAGAGTCAAAAAAAATCTTCACACAAACTCTTCCTCTCCTCTCTGACCTTTTTCTCCACTCTTTTTTATTTTTACTCGACTACGGCAAAGCCAAAGGAAGAGTAATGATTTTAGCAGTCGATTTGATTTGTGTGAAGATTTTCTCTACTCTAAAAGATGGGCGTAAGAAGAATTTAATATTCTCTTTACTCTCGATCTAGACAAGTATTTGGTGTTCCTGATCATAGATTAAAGTAAATAGTTTTAAATTAGTGTACCTATTGAAAACAACGAACTAATCTAGATGAGCTAGTTAAATAAACTCGAAAATATCCTCATAGATGGCGCTACTAGCACCAATTATCGTCACAAATCCAGTGCAGACACAGATAGCAGAGATGCGGCCTCGCTAAGTGAAATATTGTTCTACACACAAAAACCGACGATTCTCACGCACTATAGTAGTATTAAATTAATTAGCGTCACTTATTCGTCCTAATAGTAGTGCTCTAGGGCCCAATTATGAAATTACATCAGTCCGAAGCACCAATTGGCGCAAGCGTAAAAATCTGTATACATAATGGATAATCCATTCGACATTCAACCAGTTGACATGGTTAATTAAAGCTCAGGTAAAGAACTTAAGAAGATGACCTGAGTGTCTAGTAGTGCACAAAATTGATATGGGACTTAATCATTTTTCGAATATGGAACGTTGATTTATCTGTAGGTAACATACAACAGGTAATTTTCTTTAGTTTTTTAACTATAGTTCCCTTAAACAACAAGTTTTAACCACTTTTAAAAAGTATTTCCGAGTCATGATTTTAAAAATTGATACCGTATAGTGAGTGCTAATCTAAGTGTGATTTTTCGAAGATTTTTAACAGTCCATTTGTTTACATAGTTTACACTAGGAATCCTAAATGATGTGCATCTAATTTATTTTAATTATTTAACGTTATGTTTTATTGATACATATCAGTAAGGTTGGGGCTATGAACCTGTCATTAAGATCGGTTTCCATTACCGTTGAACCTTATGGTGAAAAAAGTAATTTTTGGTCGACTATACATATGACAACGAATACACCCAAGGTTTTTGACTGTACCGTCAAATAAACTGAAAAAGTTCCATTCTGATACGCGATTCAGTTTCTTCGACCGTACCAATAATTCATCCTTTCCCCTCCAAATACACACATCAAAAAGTCTTGGGATACTCATTATCCCTAGATAAATTTGATGTTTTGACTTAGTTAATGCCTAAATTGAAATGCTCAACTGTTTAGATAAACCCCCTTATTCATAAACGACAATCAAACCTATTTTAGTTAAAATGCCGCTAAAATTCGTTTGCCCTTATCTGTCACTTCGACATTTGTATTTGTTAGAAAGGGACAAAGCATTTGTTAGTTAACATAGGCTTGTTAAGTTTTATGAATAAGGGGGAACACCTTTAGATGAGTCATTTACTTCCCTTCCTTTAACTATCGGCAACGCTCTTGTATCGCCGACTCTTTGCAGTGGTCTATCTGAAATCGCTGAAGTCTGTCTTCAGCTGTATGGTCGGTTTGGCGGGGCGGGAGTCGAAGACGGGGCGGGGGGGCGGCCGCCCGCGCGCCCCCGCTTGGTTGGACTTCACCGCGCTCTCCAACTTGTTGCGAAGCTCCGCCGATTGGGACATCATGGTCTTGAATTCCTGGGAGTAATGCAAGTTGCAAATTAAGGCCAGCAAAACAACAAAAAAAAACGAAATTCTTTTTTTATTTAATCTGGAATATTGTTGTTATTTTGCTCGGATATAGAAGTAATTGTTTCTCAGGATTTTTTTACTGCGGTCAAAAAAATGTTTCCATACATTTATCAACCTTTTTAGCTTTTAATGGTACAATCAAACTTACCCAACTATGTACTGATATATTTTGAATTAATTTGAAAACATTTACGGCCAGAGCCATATCCAAAATAATTGTAATTAATTAAAAACATTTAGTACGAGTACATTGGCTTTTACTCTCTGATTAACAAAAACCGCTTGAACACGTCACATAGACTCAACTTTCACAAACAGCACATATTTGTCGACCGGCCACGAACAACATGATATTCTTAGGGCTGCCACATAAATTCTCGGAAATCCGTTTCGGAATTACGATTGGAAATCTGAATTCGGTATTCCGTAAATACATCATACACATACGTTTATTTCAATTCCGAACGCACAAGACAGGCCACCATGCGAAATTTCGAATCAGAGAATAGTTCGAATCGAAAACTACTATATGTATATGGTAGGTCCATAGATTTATATGGATTTACTGCGTTCGATATCCCGAATCGAAATTTCGAAACGGATTTCCGATTGTATGTACCCTTAAGCATATTCAACGTTTGTTTTAATGGCTTCACAAGTCACCTGTGGATGCTTAGGCCCGACCCTCGTGAGCCACTGCAGCGCGAATTCGTGCAGCGCTCGGGCCGGCGGCGGCGCGCGCGACAGCTCGCTACCCGCCACCAGGTATGATATCACTATCGGCACTACCAGCCACAACATCTGGATGCCTGGGGGATGAAGGTCATTCATTAACGTAGGGGAAATTGTTAATCTGAATATCGAATGTTAAAATACAGAATGTATTAAAATATCGAATGGGTCATAATATCGAAAAGGTATTTTTGTTAAGACTGTTTTTTTTAGATTGTTATAAATCTAACCTGACCTAAGGGGTTCTATACGATGCCGTTTTAATCCTGAAAAGTTTTCGGTTTCAGAAAATAAACCTTTCCATATTATAAACCATTCGATATTTTAATAAATTCGATATTTTAACATTCGATATTCAGATGGGAAATATTGCTTCATAATTCAACTAAAACTAAATTTAACTGATATGAGAGCACGCAGAAAACAGGAAATTAAAGGCTAGGAATTTAAACCAATAGGGTATTTGATACCATTAACTATTCTCTACACGGATTTTCGTTTTTTTTTTTGTTAATTAACTAAGAAAATAGTTTCTATTTATTCATTTAACAACAGATACAGCACCATTAAAATAACAGAAAGTCTTTGATTTTAAGTAGCATTGTGATGCATAAATAGTCAATAAAGGTTTTCTGACAGGTGAAAAATCGCTAGATGGCATTAGTGTCGCGAGAACCATTTCACGTTACAGTTTCGCTTGATTTCGTTCAAACAAAATTAATCCAAATTCCAATACTACTGTGTTGTTATTAACATACAAAATCTATTGGAGAATTGTGTCAGCTCATAAAGGTATACAATGTCTATTGATTGGTGGCGTGAAATAGTCTATTCCTCGTCCATGTTTTATATTGCTTAAAATAATTTTCGTGTCTTACAACAAATTAATATAATACCTTGGTGCGGGTCCTCTGTTAAGCAGCATAGAAACACAGAAAACAGTTGGTTGTAATTTGAAACGACATTTTATATTACGACACTGGGTAAATAATAATAAAAAAATATTCCCGATTCGAAAGCACGATTCCCATTGCGTACCTAGCGTACAAGTGGCGCCATCTGACCGAATTTACTAGGTTTAAATCCGCCGCTATTGGGACGGGAGGTTTGGAAATAAAACTACAGATGGCGTCACCTGTGACAACCAGTGAGCGTGAAAATAGTTATACTCACGCGCATGTTCAGGCGCGGCGTTCAACAAGTCGTCCAGCGCGGTGACGGCGGCGATGGCGGCCCGCGCATGCGCCATGTCGGCGGGGCGGCGGGCGGCGGCCGCCCGCGCGACCACCCGCGCGGCCAGCGCGCGCGCCCACCAGGACACGCACTCTGGAGACGACTTGGCGGACCACACTGTGCGGATAACTGAGCAGCAGTTCGCGAACACCTGGGAATAGCATCGATCAATCGATCAAATCAACTCGCATCCACCCACAGCTGAGTAAGGGGGCGTTTAACTATTACGTAACGCAATTTTCGAACACTTTTAAAATATCGAAAATACAAACTGAAACATGGATGCACAGAAAAACCAGAAAAAGAGACCAGCGCTGGGAATAGAACCCAGGTCCTCAGCATTCCGTACACAGGAGTCCAGACACAAATTTCTCCTATGCACTTTTTTCTTACTTAAGCAGCGACACTAACGACATCTATGATTTAGCTCTCATCGAGAAACGACAACACTAAACGATCTTTGAAATCGTGCCACTCTTTAATACGTCGCCCAGAACTGGCACGACTGGTGTCAAAATATCGAGCCAAGTTTTGGGAAATCACGAGTTTTTTCCCCGAGTTCTTTGGATTTCTAGCAAGTTTCCCTGATTTTCCCTGACCACCTTGAACTTCCCTGACTTTTCCCTGACTTTCCAGAAAGTGCACACCCTGAAAATTTATATGTTGGGCCTCTGGAGGGTATCGTAACTAGCTTTTGTCACCAACTTTGTCTGCCAAGAATTCGTTTATGCCACAGCAGTAAGGAAGCTATGAACAAATCGATCGAAACGAACACACTCACACAGACGCGCGCCCTACACGGCCTCTAAGGGGGTCTCACGGTACTGGAGTACCATAGCATCGTAGCTTCCATACTGCTTTAGCTTATACTGTGTTTATGGTGTCATGAGACTCACCTCATGGTCTCTCGTCTCGAGGCACTGTCGGAAGTGGTTGATGCAGGGATAGTGCAGCGGCGGCGTCGGCTCCGAATGGTTTAACAGCACGGCCATCGCTCGCGCGCCTATCACGGGGTCGATGCGCTGGTCGGTTTCGTCTGGGAATTAAAAACATACAACGACATGTGGTAACAATACGCAAAGGAGTTTAAAAGTTAAATCAATTGTCAATAAATAAAATAATTAAAAATTATAGTCACAGAACGTGAAAGATTACATTACGATATTTGACTATTTTTTTGTATTTCACTAATATCATAAATGCGAAAGTTTGTAAGTCTGTTTGTTTGTTTTTATTTATTCGACTGGAACGCAAACGAGCAAGTGGGTTTCCTGTTGGTAAGAGATCACCACCGCCCATAAACATCTGCAACGCCAGGGGTATTGCAGATGCGTTGCCAACCTAGAGGCCTAAGTTGGAATACCTCAAGTGCCAGTAATTTCACCGGCTGTCTTACTCTCCACGCCGAAACACAACAGTGCAAGCACTGCTGCTTCACGGCAAGATTAGCGAGCAAGATGGTGGTAGCAATCCGGGCGGACCTTGTACAAGGTCCTACCACCTGCAAAGTTTATTTCTTCTCTTGTTTATTTCTTTGTTACTTCAGTAGAATAAAAAAAAAACCACGTCCAAATCACTACACCAATTCAGATGAAATTCGGAAATTCGGTTTTCATATAGTTTAGGTCCCGGAGAAGAACATAGAATAGTTTTTATCCCGGAAAATTGCATAGATTCCGCGGGATAGCGATAGAAAAATTCTGCGCGGACGGAATCGCCGGTCAAGGCTAGTATTTTATAAATTAAAACTTCACAATGCCTGTTATCGAATATAAAAACATTTTTTAAGCTACCTTCACAAATAACACGGTTTGAAATTAGGTTAGACAGAGAAAGACATACTTTCATGTGACGTCACACGCAAGTAGCGCCATACTTGCTGCAGGTGGTAGGACCTTGTGCAAGGTCCGCCCGGATACCACTATCTTGCTCACTAATCCTGCCGTGAAGCAGCAGTGCTTGCACTGTTGTTTCGGCGCGGAAAATAAGACAGCCGGTGAAATTACTGACACTTGAGGTATTCCAACTTAGGCCTCTAGGTTGGCAACGCATCTGCAATACCCCTGGTGTTACAGATGTTTATGGGCGGTGGTGATCCCTTACCACCAGGAGACCCACTTGCTCGTTTGCCTTCCAGTCGAATAAAAAAAAATATATAATCGTAAGGTCGCGGGTAAGCAAGGAAAATCTTTTAGTTCATCTCTTACCACTTTTGACCCGCTCCAATAGCTTGGCGAGCGCCGAGTGCAACAGCTGCGCGTGTTGTTCGCGTGTTTGCGGCAACAGCAGCGGCGCGCGCGCGGCGCACGCTTGCTCTAGCAACAGCACCGCCGCGTCGGCGATCGTTGCGTCGGTGCATTCGCCGAGGACGCCCAGCGCGAGGTACAGGATAGTTGGTAGGAGCGATAGGGCGCCTGATAAATAAAATGTGTCAATGTCAAGGCTCGGATACCGGTTAAATTTCCAAACGGTTATCATGTATTGGCGCAAAACCTTTTCATTTTGGTTTCGTTCGCGAAACCGTTATTTTTAAACAGGTTTTAAAGGGAACATTTATTTCCAAAAAAATCTTGTCAGATTAACCGGTTTAGAACAATAAAAACCGGTTTATTCCGGCGCATGATAAACGTCGCCGCCCGCCGCCGGCGGCCAGCTGTCATTCGTCGAATAAACCATTCAGGTTATAGTTAAGTTCTTAAAAACGTTCGCGTTCTAATGAAAGTTCGGAGTTACACAACAACTGTTATACAACAACTTATCTAACCATATGTTCATTGTGAATAATTAATTATTTCATTTCATTTAAACCGAAATAAACCGGTATTTACCGCTATTTTATAAACCGGTTCCGAGCCTTGGTCAATGTGCCAGCATTTAACACATGGTTTATCTGGATCGTGTCGATAGGTTCGGAATGCTGCGGTATCAGTCTTACGCACGACCTATTCAGATAAGTAACCGTATATAAACTTAGAAAATATCCTAGTAAAGCTTTAACGATCTTTTAGTCTCATTTTCTTGGCTGCTTGGATGCTCTTTTCCGTATATTAGACTGTAACGAATTTACTGTAACA
This sequence comes from Choristoneura rosaceana, assembly GCA_037349165.1. Taxonomy (NCBI): domain Eukaryota; kingdom Metazoa; phylum Arthropoda; class Insecta; order Lepidoptera; family Tortricidae; genus Choristoneura; species Choristoneura rosaceana. Next base: position 9,170,512 of record JAZBNJ010000012.1, on the reverse strand, counting down.
TGTTTTACTGGAAAAAAAAAACATGGCACAGTAAGGGGCTGTTTCACCATCCATTGATTAGTGTTAACTGACGGTTAAATATGGTGCCGTCTCTATTTGTTTTGTTCGAATAGACGGAGACGGCATCACATTTAACCGTCAGTTAACACTTATCAATGGATGGTGAAACAGCCCCTAAATGTATTGCGTGTTTAATTACTTTTTTTTTATAAAACCTGAATAACATTTTTAAAACCGTTGAACGAGTAAAAAATAAAATCATTCTAAATGGAGCAGTATTTTTCATTGCAGATTATCACATACATTACAGCACTAGAATCCACAGATATACTCGTAGATTACACTAGATTACGCAAATGCATCTACTTCCAACAACAATAAAATTTTATCATCAGTAATCTAGCGATGGCCAAAATCAAAGACAATTACCTTGTGGACTAGTCAACGCCGTCAAATCACCCATCGCCGCGAGCGTACTAACAAGGAGCGCGTCCCCGTGCACCCCCAATCCCCTGGGAACCCCAATGACCCCCACGGCCCCCTCCTGCTTCCGGGGGTTGAGCCCCGGCAGCCGCCTGACGGCCAGACACACGCATACTTCCAGGCACGCGAACACCAGGGACTTCCCTGGAGGCAAGTCACCCGTTGGACCGCCTTCGCCCAAAGTGTGGACCACTTCGAGAACTGACTGGGGGATGTTGTTTGTTGGCTCGTCGGGCGCTAGTTCTGTAATAAATAGTACATTGTTGTAGAGGCACGAAAATAAGCAATAGATGAACGACTTAGTTTGAAGGCCGAGCCGAATTGTTTATCTATTGCACTTTTGGCCGAGACTAAACATTGTGCTTTTCACGATAACTGCGAGGAAAATATTTGTCACAAAACAAACAATAACCCCCTTATTCATAAAACTTAACAAGCCTATGTTAACTAACAAATGCTTTGTCCCTTTCTAACAAATACAAATGTCGAAGTGACAGATAAGGACAAACGAATTTTAGCGGCATTTTAACTAAAATAGGTTTGATTGTCGTTTATGAATAAGGGGGTAAGAATCTAATGAGTGCGTTGCTCCCGCCGTGTGACACTCTTTATCGGTCCGGATAATTCCGACACGGAAATACCGACCCGATTTTTCTTGTGTGTACATTTGATTGGCCAAATTGCCGTTTGTCGCCAGGAATGAAATCCAGAAATTATATTCTAAAAAGTCGTATCGTATTATGAAATACATATATTCATACGACCTGTTATCGTTATGTGTTACATTGTAGTCGTGTTTTGCGAGCCAGAAATGAGTCGGCTGTTAAATGTACATATATAGGCAGTTTCGGGTATTTTCGTTTAAAGTTTAGGTTTAAAGAGTCACTCAGGAGATCGTAACTATAGCAACGAGTGACAAGAAAAAGTTGATTGACACTTGTACGATCCCAATTCGGTAAACATTTAATTTTGTTATAGTTACCTTTAATCTTCGCCTGCATATTGGCCTGTAATTGTTCCTTCGCGCCTCTTATGATCAGTTTCAACACGTCAGCGACTAACAGCAGCGCTTCGATGCTTTCCAACGTGAGTCCAGTGCGGTGGATGATTTGGCACAGTTCTATCGCCAACGCCCTAAGGAATAAGCATTGAAGAGTTCAAGCATGGAGAACGGTTGTGTTACTCTGATGATGACTGGTTGAGATCGAAACGCGTCAGTGTAGTGTGGTGGTGGTGATAATTGGGTTTGTGTGAAAATGTTTTAAAAAAGACCACCAAAAATATTTTATTGTCATATTTAAAGCGGCAATTACACTGCGTCGTTCCCCTAATGCGGTCGCCGACTTGTTTCAAACTACTTCCGCGAACGACCGTCGCCATTACATTAACCTGTCCGTCTACTGCGGCGGCCATATTAAGGCGGTGGCAGTTGTCGCTCGCCGAATGCGGCCGACTACAGTGCTCTTTACACGTTTGCTAACGCGTTTCGAACTGTCTCAGAGTTCATTCTCAAAGCCACAAAACACCGAACACACTGTTTTGTTTGACACGAAAATTGGACAATCCTTTTTTTGCCTGGTCAATCTTTATTTTATTACCTGTCTTTGAGTAGCCTGGCTCGATTTTCCGGTGCATCGAGCAGAGTGACTATCGACAGCAACACAGAGATCGTATTCTCAACGCTCATATCCCTCTGAGCGCATAGTGCTTCCATACAAATACCTTAAATAACAGTACAATACATTACAAATATTATAGATTTTAAATACAGATAGTCAAGGGTTCAGATAAAAAAAAGAAGTAAGCAGAAGATCCTGGGTTTACATTCAAGTGCCTGAGCCTGAGTCCGTGACGTAGTGTGATGTTTAAATTCCCACAAATTTTCTCAGTCTTCAAAAAACTCGCTCCGCTAAACTTAAAAGTTTTTTTTTCTATTTTACTGGATGGCAAACGAGCAAGTGGGTCTCCTGATGGTAAGAGATCACCACCGCCCATAGACACCTGCAACACCAGGGAGATTGCAGATGCGTTGCCAACCTCGAGGCCTAAGATGGGATACCTTAAGTGCCAGTAATTTCACCGGCTGTCTTACTCTCCACGCCGAAACACAACAGTGCAAGCACTCCTGCTTCACGGAAGGATTAGCGAGCAAGATGGTGGACCACCTGCAAAAGGCTGTAAATGTAAAGTTGTATTAATTATAAAATAACGTAACCAAGTGAATTCTTACCAAACAATAAGTGGAATCTCTCGTCGACAGGTTCAAAGAATTCAAAGTTTCCATTTTCAGTCTTCGTTGTTCTATTGTCTAAAGTGTTTTCAGTTTTGTCTGAAAAAAGGGAAATTACTTTAGGCGCCTCATTTGTGAATCAGTTGCTGATTTTTACTGTGTCATGTGACCGATAGACTCGACACTCGTTGGAATATTAATTACATTACGTATTACAAATAATCCGTAAAAAAATTAAGTAAGTAAGTAAGTTATCATTTATTGCATAAGTAGAGTTTACAGGAGGGCTGGTACATGTGAAGAAAATACAATCATTCTTACAAAAGAAAAACACAATAGCGAAAAACAAAAATAATAGTAGCAAGTACATGAAAGTACATTAACAGCTTCAAAGCATTTGTGTGGATCAACTTATTTCTTGTTGTTATTCTGTCCCGTCAGCGAGGGGACAAAAGTAGTACAGTTTAATAGAAGAAATGTTGTGTCACATTATCCTAACATGCTTAACTAGATGACTCATTATATACGAGGTTTAAATCGACCACAAAAATGCTTTATTGGTAAATTTTAATGCCACAAACTTACGGTTTAAAGTGTGACTCAGGAGACCGTAACCGTAGCAACGAGTGACAAGAAAAAGTTGGTCGATCCATTTACAGCTTTATTAAAGCGAAAAATATTGTGAACCCCAGTAAGCTGCCATGTCATACAACCGGAGTTAGCATAGATTATTTAACAGAGGTTACTGTTTAATTTCATCATAAATTAAAATTTGGTATTTTTTTTCACAGTGAGTCATCAGCTCAGTTTAGGTGTTTCCACTTAACTAGAGATAGTCTCAGGATAGGTAAATAGAATTGAATAGATTTATTTGGTGTTAAAAAAGTTTGTACATAAAATCTTAATCTAAATACAAAATGAGGCGTAAATGAAGCGTTTCTATTGGTTCATGCAAAACACATTCCTCGCAGATCTTTGATGGAAACGCAGCCTCTTTCTGCTATACGGATATATTTGTATCATCCTAGGTATATTAAAAAAAAACTAACCGCTGTCGGTGGGCGTGTCAGCGCGGCCATTAAACCGAAGCGCGGCGGCGTACAGCAGGGAGGGCCACGCGCGAGCGTAGTGCGCCCGCGACGCTTCCGCGGTCTCCGCTGAATAGAAAGCGCCGCCGCCGTGGGGCAGTTGCGACGCGAATTCTAGAGAAAACAAAATATTAGCGTCGAAAAATTAAATTAAATGAAAAAAATATTCGGGGCACACAAATATAAAAAATAGATACAGCAAAAAATAATAATAATAAATTGAATTAAAATGAGAATACAAAATACAAAAAATAAATAAAAATAATTAAAAATATGTGCCTTAAATGGTCCCGCCTCAGCATAAAATGCGGACTCCTATGGTGGAGCCAGTGCTGGTCTTCCGGCGAGACCAAAAAGTAACCCATTACCAGAGCCCGCAATTTTCGCGGTATTTTGGATCTGTCACAATGACTTCTCACTTATCGACGTCCAACATTCAATATCGATATATCGATACACAACATAAGTGTCATCAATAGACGGTTTTATCGTTAAAATTCGATTTCTTCCAATTAACTTTAGAGCAATCGAAAATGTAAATATGGATTATGGAATGAAAACAATGAATAGTTAACAATTTCTAATTTGATAATTCAACTTCAAATTTTCGGGAAGAGATGCGTCCGTCTTATTCTAAAACCGGACACAACACGAACTAACAAGCCTGTTTTTAATTAATCTACAAACCTGGTGGCAAACTCAAGAGCGCGTGATCCTTCAACGCCGCTATCCAATTCTCCCCCAAACTCTCCAGTTCCGGCTCGACCAGCTTCAAGAGGCTCTCCCCTTTGGACTCGAAGTCGCCGTATTCATCGTCATTGTCCGCGGCCACTTCTTCAACTTGGCTGTTACTGCGTAGGAGACTGTTGCGCCATTTGGCGATCTCTGCTCGGTTGTTGATGGGCTTGCTGTCGAGTTGTTTGATGTAGCTGCCCGGAGCGCTGTTGTTGCTTACCATTGCTACTATGTATACCTGGCGGACAATACATTTAATTTATTTTAGAGAGAGAGAGAAGCATTTATTTACACAATAATATGTATTCGATACACTAAAAAATACATTAAATGAAAAGAAAAAAAATAAAATAACAAGTATAAAGTGGGCCCCACTCAGCATAATGCCATGGCAAGCCGCAACGCTGTTTTTCAGTGGGACTCATACCGTTTAGTGCAAAAATAATGAGTTTTAGGCATTTTTAGCGATAATTTCCATGAATTTTTACGAAAATGCAAGAAGAGAAGACTGATTTTAGTCTGGAAAATAAATATTTTTTTTGTAATTTTGGTAAGCTTGCAGTGTACTATTTAAAAAAAAAACAATAAAGAGAGGTATGAAAAAACTGATCCAATGTAAAAAATAAACACATACTTCAGCCCAAGCTTTCAAAATGGAGAGCTTCTCGAGTGTGGCCATGCTTTCGTTATAGATAAGCGTGGTGTTGCCCTTTGTATTCAACTTGTCCAAGCTCGAAACGAGCAGTTGATGTACCCTGTAAAAAAACGTTTTTCAATACGTAAAACCACAAATAAGACAATAATGTCTCATCTTTTTCTTTTAGTAGGGTTAAATACAAACAGATAAAATAATAAAAAAAGCAAAATTCAACAATAAGAGACTGTAATTTTCAACATGAAACTACCATGAGACTCACTCATATTAAAAGAAAGAAGGAATTAAGGCTCCTAGGAAGAAGGGCTACGAATTAGCCCGATACATGTCAAGCTAAACTCGATTTTAGACCTGAGTTATCCGTTACAATATCCTTACTATTATTATAAAGGGGAAAATGAGTTGGTTTGTTTGTTTGTTTATTACGCTTTCACGCCATAACGGAGCGACGGATCGTCGTGATTTTTAGCATAGAGACAGTTTATGGTCCCGAGAGTGACAAAGGCTACTTTTTATCCCGGAAAAATGCAGTTCCCGAGGGAACAGCGCGCGATAACCGAATACCACTCTGGCGCAGCCGCGGGCACAAGCTAGTCACTTAATATGAATAAGAGATTGTAATTTGAAAATAATTTAAAAAATATAAACAATAGGCCTAGAAATATCTAGGAGATAAATTTACCACGAAAGCTGCACAATTAACTTAAGGTGATTTTTTACCGTCACCAGCACCAATATCTGACACAGCAAAGCGTGCATAAATATCGTGTCAGGTATATTTGCAAACTCCGCTGTGGCAGATATTATTCTAGACGACTGAAAAAGGGATCGATACGATATATCCATACCTCCTAAGGTCATTGATGTCGCGCGCGACGCCGCAGCCGATCCACGCGGAGCAAACGTCGCACGCAGCCGCCGTCACGTGGGACGCCGTGTCGCCGGAGAACGCCGGCCTCAGCGCTGCGCCCACCTGGTAACACACTTGCTCATACATAAGGACCATTAAATCCATAAAGTACGTCACACATTAAGGGGGGGGGGGGGAGGGGCCAAGCGGTTTGTGACACAGGAACAAAATAATTGCAAATTTACGGACCGGCAGATGAGCTGTCGGAAGGCCTCCAACAAGATGGAGCGACGACCTGGTTAAGATCGCGGGATCGCGGTGGATGCGGAAAGCACAAGGTCTGATTGGAGAGCCTTCAGGGACGTCTATGTTCACCAGTGGACGTCTTTCGGCTGACATGTCACTTAGATTTTTTTTTTTGGAAAACAACATTTTCGTTCCAACTTGTGTATCGACCTATAAGCGTGCGAAGCCGCGGGTAAATCCTAGTAAGTGGGCCAATCAACTACTTTATCGACACTTCGGGCGTCTCCTGCGTTACCAAAAAATCGTACTTCCAACAAGATATTTCACGGTTTAATAGGTTGAACTTACGTAGGATGGCATGTAAACATGTACACCATCTATTAAATTACAGAAAAATCATGTAAGTTTACTTACAAAAATCTGCAATTGTTTGAAAAATGTCGCGGACAGATTAGTGTGGGTAAAAAAGTTGGTTGGCCCAAGTAATAAATGGTGACAATACCTGAGCCTGGTACTGTTCCAGCAGCAAATGCCCCGGGAAGTCCGGCTCGGGCGCGCGCGCGAACGCAACCACGATCCGCTGGAGCGTGCCGAGCCCGCGCAGCCGCAGAGCGTCCGCCTCCGCCGTCGCGCCCACGAACGCCATCCGGACCAGCTCCGACAGGTGGAAGGACAGGTAGTCACCTGCGAAGTTATACTGTTCACAAGTACTCCAGGCAGACTACACTAAACGCCATTTTTTTAGCATTAGAAAGAAGGTAAGCGATCATGATGTGTCTTTTTATTGAGAAACACGTTTGAAAAATAAGTCACAGTAAATATGTAACAATAGGGATGTTGACACCACCAATCAACTGACGTACTTTTTATGAGCTGTCAAAACACAATTCTCCCATAGAGTTTCAATGGCAATAGCGAATTATGACGTCATTATCCGGCAACTCAATCAACTAACTATAAAACTTTTAAAGCAACAAAAAATCTAATTTTACAGTAAATGGAAAATTAATCAGATTTTCAGGGCTATAATAAAGCGTTTTTTTACTGGAGTTTTGCCTTCGAATTATTTTTAATGACGTCATCATCCCTATTAGCAAGGACATATGATCATTTACATGCTTTTGGTATCATAAGTAATAGTTACTGCTTTTTTTAAAACGCTTTTCAATAAAAAGACTCGTCAAGATTGTTTACCCTTTATCTAATGCTAAAAAAAGACGAAGTATAGGGATGAGGACGACGCTCATATTTACTGAACTGTATTTGTCACATTGAAAAGCTATTGTTATCGATAAACACACATGTAGCCAAACGACGCGCATCAAAAATAAAATCTATAGCCGGTAATGTATTTGAAAGAGCTAAAAATAGTATAGTAGTAGTAGTATAGTCCACCAACAAGATGGACGGATGACCTGGTTAAAGCCGTGGGTTCACGGTGCATGCAGGCCGCTGCCAACCGAAGCAACTGGAGGTCTATAGGGGAGGCCTATGTCCAACAGTGGACGTCCTACGGCTGAGATAATGATGATGAAAAATAGTATAGCTTAACCTACCAATAAACAAAGTTTGAATCATTTTACAGAATTTACTTCAGCCATCCATATTCCAACAAAATGAGGTGCGCTGGGTGGAACCAAATAGATGTGGCAATAGGAAAAAGGCGGAATTCTATTTTGAAATACACGTATGATTAATGTTATCCTTTTAAACGTTATTTTCTAATTAACAGTCATAAACTACTTACTGTCAGGATCGGTTTCCTGTTTTTCCTTGGCCTTTACGAGGTCGAAATGTGCCGGGTCGCCCGTCGCTTCGCACGCGCCCATTATTTTCTGAATACACTCCATTGCAAATACCTGATGAAAGTAATATGAATCAGAACAGTTTCGTTGTTCAATTAGTAAGGAAGATGCTACAAAAGTAATTTTTAGCTTGGAATAGATGCCTTATTCATCTCTTTACTGTAAGTTTCGCTCAACAAAATACAACAGCATGTTGTTAATAAGAAACTTTATTACATGTGACTTTAAAACGAAAGAATAGTTTAAATTAACACAAAAATAACTTAACTAAACTTACCTAATATAAATAAAAATAGAACCTAATACTAAAACAAATTATGTAGAGTACCCCTTAGGCAAGGTCCCGAAGATGCTGGCAGCATTTCCTCTTTGAATAGCTAAGCTGATTCTTTGTCCGAGGAAGCTGCCTGTTGTTAATTAAATTTTAATTTAAAAGGATGTATGTTGATATGAGATAGGAAAAGCTGAATTTAAGACAGAGATTTAAGAAAACCACCATTTTAGGCTAAATACATTTAAATTTTTTAAGAGTCGACCCAGTTATAAATCGACGCGGTTCCACGTAAACGAATACGCTGTAAGAAACATCTAAATTTCAGTGATGGCGTCTCATTTACTGTTCGGTTGGCCGCTATACTTACCCGAGTAGGCCATCGGGACTGTACGGCGGGATGCGTCGACTCGTTGGTGTCCGCGTGAAACTCTGCTTGGTCGTCGTCGCCTTCGCCGTCGAAATCTATGTCGGGATTGTTGCTGTCCTCTGCAAACGAATTGTCAACCGTTACACTTCAATATAAGTCGCGCTGGCAAAGGGAAGGCTTAGAATCACGCAACCAGCTATGGACAGAGCTATGCTTGGAGTTTCTTTGCGCGATAGAATCCGGAATACGGAAATTCGTCGAGGAACCAAAATAGCTGTAAAAATAATATGCAAGTTGAAGTGGCAATGGGCGGGCCATATCGCTCAAAGGACAGATAAGCGTTGAGGGAGAAAAGTCCTCGAGTGGCGACCGTGAACCGGAAGATAAAGCGTTGGCAGGCCTCCCACTAGGTGGACTGACGACCATCGTGAGAGTTGCGGGCAACCGGAGGGTGCAAGTGGCAAGTTGTAGTTCATTGTGGCGTTCTATGTCGGAGCTCTTTTTTCAGCAGTGGTCTTCCAGCTGATGATGATGATGAAAATAAGTAAATGAACCAATCACAAGCACATTAAAAGGACCTCACGATACTAACGCCATCTAGCGAGATATCGCCTTTCAAGAACCCTTGTGCTACATGAGATGACACGTTACAGCTCATACTGACCCAGTCTGACGGTGAGCACGCGTTTGGCCAGCGCGAGCCAGTAGCGTACAGAGCGCGCCGCGGCCGCCGCCAACAGACAGCACGTCAGCGTGTCACGCGCGTGAGACAACGCCGTCTCGTCACGCTCCACGTCCAGAAAGGCGAACAAAGCGCCTGGCAGACCTGTGTCTGTTATCACCACACCTGCGAAAGAATGAAACAGTCTAATTGGGATGTTGACACCACCAATCAACTGACGTACTTTTTATGGGCTGTCAAAACACAATTCTCCCATAGAGTTTCAATGGCAATAGCGAATTATGACGTCACTCTCCGGCAACTCAATCAACTAACTATTTATTTGTTTTAAAGCAACAAAAAATCTAATTTTAAAGTAAATCCAAAATTAATCTGGCTTTCAGGGCTAAAATAAAGCGTTTTTTTACTGGAGTTGTGCTTTCGAATTATTTTCTAATGGCGTCATCATCCCTATTGTTGTTTACGATAAATATTCTTATACGAGAAAAATTATGCAGACCTTTTAATAAAAGTTTTAATGAAAAGTATAATTATCGACGTAACATTTTTTTTAGTTCTATTGTGCCAGTTTTGAGTCAATCAACAGTTAGAATTACATACATAAAAGCTTTTAAAAAAGTCAATTAAACAATTATAAGCTACATCTTCACTTGCCATCAGGCGTGATTCTGGTATTTTTACCATATTTTATTGTAGGATTATGCTATTTTTGTGTAGAAAAAAAACATCAGACTTATCAAGTCTCACACGCGATGTTGAATCATTTTACGATTATTCAACGCCAGAGTGAACAGAGTTTTACTAAAGCAATTTCGTCAGTATTTTTTTTTTAATTACCAAACTACTCACCACAATACGGCCTTGCGGGCACATGGTCTTTAGCGAGCATGGCGTACCGGCAAACCTCTGCCGCCTCCTTCTGCGACAGCTGACGCAAGCAGCACAGCGCCGCGCGCCGCACTGCCAGCTCAGGACTTGACAAGTCACGCTGAAAGAGCAACGAGTTATAAAATAATCTAGATTACTATTTGGAGTCTTTTTGTATTTTTTTATTTCAACTCCAAAATTTTTGTTTCTTTTATGAAAAGAATGCAAGTTGAAATATTAGTGCATAGGAAGAATTCGTGTCTAGTCTCCTGTCCAGCGGTGGTGTAGGGGAATAGCACGCAGCACGGAATGCTGAGGACCTGGGTTCGATTCCCAGCGCTGGTCTATTTTTCTGGTTTTTCTGTGCATCCATGTTTCGGCTTGTGTTTTCGTGTGAAAAATATTGTAAAATAATACCAAATGGGTTAGTGCCCTATAAAAATCTAATAAGTAAGCTAAAGTATCAGAAAACAATGGCCAAGTGTTTTTTCTTCTGTCAAATAAAAAAAATATCAAGAGATAGCCAGTTGAAGTTCCGAGTGACGTAACGCCGTGCGTAACTTTTTAGCGTTACGGGTCCCACTCCCGAAATTTGACGCAGAAAACGCAGTTCTTCCTTCATCTCTTATGACTTCTGAACGAATAAATGCGAAAATAAAAACGTAAAAATTCCTTCAAAGGAACATCCAAATGAACTACCGCGAATAATCCCTAAATGTATCCTATTACCTTTTTTGGGCAACGAAAAAGCGAGACGCAATACAATATGAAACGCACCAGAAATATGAAAATCAAGTTTGGCCCGAAGTCTAAAATAGAGAAACAATGTACTAGAAACCAGACTGTTAAGTTGTTTAATAAACATCCTGTTGAGCTAAAGGGTGTCGTACCATATAATATTTTTAAAGATAAGGTAAAACAATTTTTATTGAGAGGGTGTTTTTACAGTATTGATATAAATTGGATATATTTGATGTATTTTATTTTATTTTATTGTTAGCTGTAAGAGATTCAAACACAATCGGGCCAATCAACTACTTTACCGAAACTTGGGGCGTCTCCTGCGTTACCAAAATTGTCTCTAGCGTTACCAAAAAGTCGTACTTCCAACAAGATATTTCACGGTTTAATAGGTTGAACTTACGTGGGATTGCATGTATTCATGTACACCATCTATTAAATTACAGAAAAAACGTTTACTTATAAAAATCTGCAATTATTTGCAAAATGTCGCGGACAGATTAGTGTCGGTAAAAAAGTTGATTGGCCCAATCATGTATTGCTTACTGAGTAAATGATGTATATGTCTATGTCTAATATTACTCACACAGAGCGCGGGAACCAACGCATGCGCGCTGACGTGCCGCGGCGAGAACATCTGCAACTGTTGCATGCAGCCGATGCCTTCCGCGCGCGCGCCGCCGCCGCACTCGCTCAGCGCCGCGCACGCGCACAGGAAACGGCCCACTGTTGACCCCGCGCTGCCTGCGAGGAACGAAAAAGAGTTCAAAGTCAAAGTCAAAGTCAAAATCTCTTTATTCAATTTAGGCTACAACAAGCACTTATGAACGTCAAAAAATCTACCACCGATTCGGAAAAAACCTCTGTTGAGAAGAAGAGTTGGGAGTTGTCACGATATCCTACTAATATTATAAATGCGAAAGTTTGGAAGTCGGTTTGTTTGTTTGTTGCCTCTTCACGTGTAAACTTACCGATTTATATGAAATTCGGTGTGCGATAGTTTGACTCAATAGTTAGTGTTTAGTTTTGAAACTAAGGGACCCCATATATCCCTGTATTATTATTGTTTTGTATTTTTTTTCTTTAATTGTATACTGTAGTTTTTACGTATTTTATTTGTATTTGCGGCACATTCTTCTTGGCAATGATGGTCTTTCCGAAAGGGCTGGTAATTTAAAAAATGACGTGTAAAAGTGCCCATTGCGGCCTATTTACTGAATGATTTTGATTATTTTTTTTACCCAATTAGACTAGTTGACACATTGAACTAAAACCAGAGCACTAATGCACTTGGAATTACGATCATTTTCACGACTTCTCTCTGTCAAATAGCATAAGACAAGGGTAAAAAGAGAAGGGGAATGCAATTGCAGCGCCCTAAAAAATACAGTATTCATTGCAGCTTACCCTGTAACTCCGGTCCTACAACGGTGATAAGTGCGGACAGCAGCCTTCCCACAGCCCTATGCAAGTCTTCCTGGAACGGTGGCGCCGTGAACAGCAGTTTCAGCGCCACGTTCAGCGTGGAGTCCACGTGGCTGCGGAACATGGGGCCTGACGCGTCCGCGAGGACTGAAAGCGCGTGGAGGGACCACACCTGTGGACAATAGGGACAATGTTATAGATTAACCCCCTTATTCATAAACGACAATCAAACCTATTTTAGTTAAAATGCCGCTAAAATTCGTTTGTCCTTATCTGTCACTTCGACATTTGTATTTGTTAGAAAGGGACAAAAGCATTTGTTAGTTAACATAGGCTTGTTAAATTTTATGAATAAGGGGGCTAGTGTGTTGCCATTGACTCCAGGCGAAAAAGTACGCCTTTGCTCATGTTGAGGTTTTACTTCTGAAATTGGATAACTCTGTGTCAACGGGAAGTATCCTTCTCTTCTCAGTCGCTTGCTCTTGGCAGAGCAGTCGTGGTCACGCGAGACGCTCGGTAGCGCTTCACTACCGTGCGCCATTTATCCCTGGCTGAGGCCTGTCTTGCGCATTCGTTGAGGGATTTGTCAGTCAACGACTTGATTTGGTCCGTCCATCGCAATGGTGAACGTCCACGTGATCTGCTGCCATTCACCCGGCCCTGCACCACTAGTCGCTCCATCGATTCCCCCCCACGTCGCGTCACATGTCCAAAGAACTGGAGTATTCGGGAGTGCATCGTCGTTGATAACCTCTCGCCGAAGAAAAGAAGTAGAAGAAGAAGGGGAAGTAACCTATATGTTTGGATATCAATCGATTTTTGTATAAAAACAAAATTAATGATGCTTTACTTTGCGGAGGTAAATAACCAATGAACTGCAACGGTGTGTATTGCTCTGAGGATGAATTCTAGTTGAATTCGAAACGCGCGAAGTGTGTGGTGGTGATAATTGGGTTTGTGTCATTTGTTTGTGTTTTCATAGTGTGGAAGTGGAGGAACTGTATGAACACATTGTTGCATAGACGTAGCATAAGGTCACGGGTGAGCAAAGTAATTGTTTACATTCGTTGATGATGATGACGAACGTCACTGACCTGCGCCTCCTGCCCAGAAGCGTCCTGCGCCATGGCCCTCAGCGCGGGCAGCGCGGCGGCCGCGCTGGCGCCCCGCACGCGCGTGACGGCGGCCACGGCGGCGGCGGCGGCGGCGCGCGCGCACCGCGCCGGAGCCCGCGTCAGCGCCAGCGCGCGCTCGCTGACGGCCTGGCTCTCGGCTTCGGACACGCAGCCGCAGAGACGCCCCGCGCACGACGATGATGATGATGATGACAAAAGTCACTGACCTGCGCCTCCTGCCCAGCAGCGTCCTGCGCCATAGCCCTCAGCGCGGGCAGCGCGGCGGCCGCGCTGGCGCCCCGCGCGCGCGTGACAGCCGCCACGGCGGCGGCGGCGGCGGCGCGCGCGCACCGCGCCGGCGCCCGCGTCAGCGCCAGCGCGCGCTCGCTGACGGCCTGGCTCTCGGCTTCGGACACGCAGCCGCAGAGACGCCCCGCGCATGACGCCGCCGCCGCGCGGACCGCTACGCTCGGTGATGACAGACCGGACTGCGGACAATGTTTAGTGATGAGATAAAAAAAACCGGCCAAGAGCGTGTCGGACACGCCCAAAATAGGGTTCCGTAGCCATTACGAAAAAATTAAGTAATATTTTTCTAAGGATTTCGTATTTTATACGGAATCTTCCAAGTTTAGGTATATCTTATACCTTATGCTGCTATTTACTCATAAACTACTAATAATTCTCAAGCAAACTTAGCCGTTATAGTTTTCCTTGGAAATTTGATATGCTGACTACCATCCTGAATTTTTTCAAAATTTTCCACCCACCAGTTTAGATTTTAGAGGGGGGGACGCTCGATTTTAATGAAAATTTGCACTTTAAAGTTGAATATTTCGCAAACAAATAACTGAATCGAAAAATCGTTTTAGCAAACCCCTAATGGTTTTAAAATACCTATCCAACGACACCCCACACGATAGGGTTGGATGAGAAAAAAAAAATCACCGCCACTTTACGTCTATGGGAGGTACCCTAAAAAAAAAATTGTTTTTGAATTTTTGATTGTACTATTTTGTCGGCATAGTTTACCTATATATTCGTGCAAAATTACAGCTTTATAGCATTGATAGTCCCTGATCAAAGCCGCGGACGGACAGACAGACAGACAGACATGGCGAAACTATAAGGGTTCCGTTTTTGCCATTTTGGCTCCGGAACCCTAAAAAGGATTTAGGTGTCAAAATTTTCATATGCTTATTTTCAACAGCTGACCTCCATGTATATCAACTTTTAGCAGATTTTATCCTATACAATGATATTAAAATTTAGACAATATAACTTATATGTATATACATTATTCCTCCTTTAGCATTCGATTTTAAGTGAGAAATTAAAGTCTGTTTAAATAAATATCTCTTAGATAAAGCATATTACACCATAAAAGATTTTTTTTTCAGTAGGCTTATAGTTTTGTAATTTTGTTACAGTTTTCATAATTTGAGTACTGCATTCTGACAGTGACTATAAACAGAATTAGACTTAAAGCTAAATTTATTATTAATATTGTTTTATAATTTATTGTTGACATTGAGAAATTTGTATTTAAATTTATTTTTTTGATTTGTTTTGTTAATCAATTTAATTCCTCAGTATGAAATGTTTGTGCCATTAGAAATAATGAATTACTTTATATTATTAAATGATTGCAATGCCCTTGCAGGGTTCACGTTATACTTAACTGTGTCTATTGTAAGATCTGTACACTACGTGAAAGCAATAAAGATTTTTAAGATCTGTACATTAATTTTGGACATAAAACTACCGTGAGACTCACTCATATTAAATAAATGTTCCGGATAACTCACGTCTTAAATCGTGTTTGTCGAGTTTGGCCGAGCACTCGATGGACTCGGATTCGACGCACTATATTAGATTTGATAGGGTATCTGTACTTGCGAGAGAAAAAATTTTCATACCGCGGAAAGTGCGTAAAGCCATCGAGATTAGTCGTCATCCGAATTTTAACCGGGATAGTGGTTGGACGGTACCTCCGAGTTGGAAAACTGTGTTAAATACTCGTGCTGCGTCATCGGTGTCTGTGAACGTACCTTTACAGAGCGATGTGGTTAGTGTTGTGTGCTACCCTACATTTGACAGTTATAATGAAAATGATGATGGAAACGCGGGTAGTTGTGTCCCGGTGTCAGTTTCGTCGGGTAGTCGCGCGAGCAGAGCGGCGCACAGTGATTCGTTTAGAACAAGCTAGATGGACAAAAGTCACTTTCGAATTCCGATATAATTCTTGTTGACATACAATCAGGACACCTATACATTAAGATACCCACAAGTTATTTTTATAGTATACCCTCATATAGCGAGATAAAACGTTAAGTGTACACTAAAGTGTTAAATTACAGTTGCTTTCCTTCGTGTTATTGCTTGCGAAACGAAACGGTTGAATTTGTGTTTAAAATAATATATTATCAAATATTTATTATGGACGGTGAACTTAAGGGTGAGTACTATATTTCGCAATGTTTTTTTATTTACATTTGCAAACAAATATTATTTATATGGAGCCTGTTATGTAAAGTTACGTTATATTTGTACCGTTTTCTTAATTCAAACGCAAAAAGTTTACATGTCTCCGGGTGTCACCTCTTTGAAAATTAAATGAAATATGCACATTACTATGTACTTACTGAAAACATCAATTTTGACTGCGATATCTTTGCACATCAATTTTTTTTTAATTTTTGTTTCAGAACGTATCATCACTATTTAAAAACTGATTTTTTTGAAGTATGGGTGAGAAACCCGAAAGAATTCCGAAATGACGAGCTCTTTCACTTTGTGGTTTTAGAATATGACCTAAGTGGAGTAACTGGTGAATCCTTGAGAAATTTAAAGGTGAAAATTTTCCAAATTTCCAAAAAAATCGCGGAGAAATGGATAAGTTGTGGTAAAAACAAGGAACGCTTTTTAGTTAAGTTTTCTGAGTGGTTAAAGAGGGATACATCGTTTACACTTACTAAATTACATGCTGTAACCTCTGGATCTAGACTTTCCAAGCCTGGTAGACCACAAAAAGAGTTCAATGACTCCAGTGTCAAAACAAAACGACGGCGGGTGGCCGACTTAATAAATGCAAGAAGTGCCTCGCAGCTATTATACGCTGCTGAAGTATCTATGCGTTCTTCTGGAAATAAAAATGCAGCTCAAATAATTAAAAAAGTCGGCGACAGACCAGAAATGGACAATGAAAAAAAAAAGGTTCTGCAGATAGTTGTGAACCAAGGTGTTCATCGAGTTTGGAAGCCTTAGCGTACTATGTCGATAGCAAGTCAACTACTTACAGCTATAATCAGACTCGAAAATGGAGCAGCCTAGTTTTGACTCAGATTGATTACGTATTACTATTACTTTCGTTTGTAAATAATGTTACTCTAGCTGAATATACTTATTTTTAATGAATACCTACATACCTACCCACTAAAATTGTCGCATATATACTCTTAAATAATCTAAATCTTGCGGGTATACGATAAAACATTACGATTTAATCATTTACATCAGCAAAATCGCAGTTCAAAACAATAAATACCAACCAATTTAAACTGACCCCAGTTCCAATAGTAAATGGCGGTGAAAAGGGGTCAAGTTATGTTGGTTTCTTTTTACAAGGCTAATATAGCTAATTTCGTAATTTAACTTATATATGGTGATCAATCATAAAGGACCGTAACGTTTAAACTCACTAAAAAGACTCAAATAATTTTGTCCATCTAGCTTGTTCTACACGAATCACTGTGCGGCGGCGCGCAGTGCGCGTGTTGTAGCAGCCGCCGAGTCGCGTTGCTCCGAAGAACAAGGGCTACGGATTAGCCTGAAACATGTCGAGCTAAACTCGATTTAAGACGTGAGTTATCCGGAACATTTATTTAATATCTGTACATCAATAAAGATTTTGAATTTGAATGCTCGTGGCTGTACAAAAGGAAACTTACGAAAATCAGTTCAGTAGCGGCAGTCTTGACCGCGTCCTGTCCCAGCGAGCTCTTCTGTTCCGCCAAGGTCCGCAGCGCGAGCAACAGGGCGGTGTATACGTTCACTTGTATCGCCTCTTGGCGGGCGCCTTTCGACATCTTGATGCATTCCGTGAAGTGCTCCAGCATTTGCTGCCTGGAAGGTTATTTTATTAGTAGCAGACTTCCATTTGGATATTTTTACGGGAACGGATAAAGCGTACAACAAAAAATTCTTCAAATTTCCATTGTATAAGCATGTTGTTTACCCCAAGCTATAAAAATACTTAAAAATATTTTTTTAAAGTGCCCTAACAGTTAAGAGGAACGCAAAAAAAAATTAACGACTCCATCGAGTGGGGGTGGTTTAGGTTGCATTTGCACTAGATACTTAAGAAGATGAAGCGTTTCTATTGGTTCATGACAAACATATTCCTCACATCTCTGGTGGAAACTTAGCCTTCTGAGGCCCGACGAAAAATTTATATTTTCACAATTTGATCCAAACGTCAATCAAATAAAGTTCATTTTTTATGTCCTCAAGTGCGTACCGGGGGATCCAGGAGGTTAAAGCTCGTTGAGTACATAAGTACTGTATATTTTGTTTTAAAAATATTGAAAAACATATGGCATGAGAAACCATTAAATTCAGCACAAAATTTTGTTTTTAAATAATTTTCGAATTCCCATTGACTACTGTGTTAAAAATAAAGTTGTGTTAAATAATTATGATGTATAGTATATAGATATCATTTATTAATATTGTAAATCAGTTTTTTTTTTTAAATATAACTCGTTGAGTTTCTTGCCGGATTCTTCTCAAAAGAGGTTTTTCCGAACTGGTGATAGATCTTTTTGATATTCATAAGCGCTTTTTATAGCATAAATTGAATAAAGATATTTTGACTTTGACTTTGACACCACACCTCGTACATTTTGCTCAGAAGCAGGGCTCTGTTAACACTGGATGTTTATACGAGTAGATGGCAACATCACCTGTGTTTGTTGGCGGCGCGGGCGAAGGCGTGCGGGAAGAGCGCGGCGCACGCGTCGATGACGGCGACGCCGAGCGGCTGAGCGCCCGCCGAGCCGCGGTACAGGCAGCACGGGTCGTGCTCGAGAGCGCCCGACCCGCTCGCGCTTAGCGGGGATATCAGCTGACAAACAAAACACAGTTACAATAGTAGATTGTACAGCAAGAGCATAAAACGAGCCATTTTACCCGAGACGTTCATATAGCCATCCGAGCCGGTACGGCAAGTGTGGATAGACACGTAGAGGGGACAATGGGTTTAATGCTTGAGTTTTACACTCTGCTTTTCACTTCGATTGCGAAGAAATGAAATAGCAATAGTGGAAACAATTGTTCATTTACTAGATACCTTTTATTTGTCATGCATTGCTAATATAATTTTAAATATGTAGTTTTATTGATTTATTTTGATGTATTTGATTAATTTTTAGTTTTATACAAATTAAAAATATTAATACATAAAAACTTTTTTTCACTTCTCATGCTCATAAAGTTCGTGTTTATGCTGGGTCTAGGCGACATAAAATGACTTTTTATGCTCTAGCGCGTAAAGTAAAATTTTCGTTTAAGTCCAAGGCACTGAGTTGTAAACAGCCACAAACAAAGAAGTTTTTAAGTTATCTTTGTAGTCGACTGTACAAACAAACAAGGAAACAAACATCGCAGGTGAAATAACAGCTTATAAAGGCAGGGTTCCGCATAAAAAACATACAATGACATAGCAATGTCACCTTCAGCGTTACCTGTTCTTCTATTTCAGCATGGTCAGTATCGTAGATCCATCCTTCGTCGCCGAGCAGGATAGTGTCGCGCGGATGCATGGCACTTCTCAGCATACCTGGCAACATTTGAATATGTTTGGAACTATTATTACAAGGGATGAGCAACATTTGACAGAACTGACAGCGCCGCGACACTCACGTTGCCCGGCGCACCCAAAAGCGCTGTTTTTGGTGCGGTCAAAATACCGGCAACGCGAGCGGCAGTGCGTGTTTACATTCTGCTCAGTCTGGTACTTACAAAACTCTATTACGATGGATAGAGATATCTTCTATGACGAACTTTCTTTACTTTATGTTTTGCAATTGATACATTTTTCGAACATAATAAACTAGACCAACACATTAACGATACAAAGAATTCTTGACCAAGGAACAGCTAGATACAGGCACCTATCAGTTGCTTGCAACTGCCTGCCTGATAATTTATATTAATATAATAATAATAATAATAAGTAAACACTGGATTGACGGGTGGCAAAAATGTACCAGTGCTAGTGATTAATTAAAAATCGACTAAGTTTACCGACATCAAGAATGGATTAGAATGGAAATTAGAGCTAATATGATAAAAAGAATAAGAAGCAGACTATCGTTTACCCGACGTGCCATCCCCACCTCACCGCACCGGCAGCGCGAGGGGTGGCGCGAAGAGCAACGCGAGAGGCAGCGGCAGGGGCTGAATGTTAAAATAAATGGAATATCTGTCTAGCTCCTCCACCAAGTAGTGAGGCCTTGTCGTACGAAAAAGCTACGCTTGAGTTGGATAAATGTCCTTTCATGCAATTTAATTTAATTTCATTGCAATTTTTGAGCTAGACAGATATTCCATTTATTTTAACATGGACCTCCGCAAAGTAACGCCTGAATCACATACACACATACAGCGTGTATTTTTAATACTACCTCAAACTTTAAGGGCAGTTAGTGAAGGCCCTAATAATCACATTTTATTATGTTTTAGTAAAAAATTTAGACTTATTATTTTCCTTACAAAATTAATTAGCACGCTATGTATCGTTACGCGATACTACTTTGTTTTTATTCAAAACGTCGCACTTGTTGACGTGACAGCTGTCACAGAACGCTTCTCTCTTCTTGTACGCATTACATTGCTGCTCGAAAATATTTCAAAAATTAATTACGCTCTGTTAGTTAGTTCTAAATTAACAATTTGTTTTGATATCGGTTCACATCACTTAAATCTTCGTCTGGTTACAGTTTGAGGTAGTATTAAAAATACACGCTGTATATATACAGGGGCTGAATGTATCCAAAAATATCAATACTGACCAGTGGCGAGGTTGGCGCAGCTCGGGTCGGCCACGCCAGCCAGCTCGCTGGCCAGCAGCCGCAGCAGCGGCGCCGCGGGCTGCGCGCCCGGGCCCAGCGCCGCGCACGCCTGGTACAGCCGCAACCGGAGCAGCGCCGCCGGCGCCTTCAGCGAGCCGCCGTAGTTGCGGACTACTCCGCCGACGCTGGAAACAACGTAAAATTTAAAAAACGAAGATAAATAATAAAGAGGTTTAAGAGAACTGACTCCACCTAGGTGCACCTAGGTTGCAGGTGGTAGGACCTTGTGCAAGGTCCGCCCGGATTGCTACCACCATCTTGCTCGCTAATCCTGCCGTGAAGCAGCAGTGCTTGCACTGTTGTGTTTCGGCGCGGAGAGTAAGACAGCCGGTGAAATTACTGGCACTTGACGTATTCCAACTTAGGCCTCTAGCACAGTAAAAGTAATCTTAACAGTACTCCGACTCGGCCGTATTCTTGAAATTTATACCTACGGCTGCGCGGAGCGCTAGGGTTGACAACTACAAAAAGTAAAACAGATGTGTGTAGATTTTTATTGTTTGTGTGTAGTTTTAGGTGTAGAAATAAAACGTATGTTAATTTTATGATTATTTTTTATTAATTAATTATAAGTTGGTAATCGATAAAACTTTACGCCTATTACGGCAAGTTCGAAACGACTTGGTGTTAAATTTTATGACGTAGAAAATTCTCATTCTTATAAACAGTTTTATTGAAAAAAAATTTGGGAAACAGGGACACGGTAGGGGCGACAGGTCTATTTCTTTAATTTCTTTAAAAATGGACGCAAATATTTTGCAATTTATTTGCTTCCTTTTCAACGTTGGCTGGAACACACACAGACACACACACACACAGAACTACAGATGGCCAAAATAAAAATAAAAATGTGTATTTCCTTTCCTTAGTGGCCATAACTAAAACCTAGGGGACCATCACGCGACGTCGCGTGACTGGCCACAGCGTATGCAATCGCTTTACGCGACGTCGCGTGATGTGGCAATCTACGTGTGCAATCAAGCTACGGTGCCACAGACACAAAGACATTTTTGCGTCGGGGTTAAAAATATGGTCAGCATCACAGTTGGACTCAGTTAAAATTAATCAATGGATGGTGAAATAGCCCCTAAGTCTATTTGTTTAGGTAGGTACAGTCAAGGGCATATATATCTATAGATACAGCAATAGCGTCACATTTCTGTATAAGTACATCGACCTTATAGATAGTGACATAACGGATATAGATATTTTTGACGTCTTGGTAACGTACCTACCTACATATATTTGTGCACTTGACTGTACTTAACAAAATGTAAACAACAAGACTGTTGTAAAGTAAACACGTTTTTATTAAAAATGTGAATTAATATTAGTTCAAATTCATAAATTCGTTCGGATTTTTATTTTGATAGAAGATGTAATTTGTAAATAGCGATTCGCATATTTTTTCAATGTAATTTTCTTTATATAGACACGTCATTATGGTTTACATTTTGTTGAGTAAGTACCTAGAAAATTTTTAATAAACTAATAACAAAGTACCTACCTAATAGGTATTAATCTTACCTTTCAACATCAGCAGGAAGTTGAAAAAATGACAATGTTGGTTTTATCATTGTTGTATTTAGGCACCCGTAAACACTGCAATACGCACAATCTCTTGACGCCGCCATTATTAAATAAAATATTTACTCCGAAGCGTTTTAGCCACGTTACGAAATCGAATCGGAGGCGAATAGAGCGGATGGCGCAGCGCAGCGAACGCGACCGACTTGCGCGACGCGCGGAGTGGCTCTGTGGCACTACGCAGTTAACGGAGTTAGCTTCAGTGTAAAACGCGCCGCTGAGTGCGGGCGTCGATTTTGGCCCTCTAGTATGAAGTCGAACTACTGTTAGATTACTTCTATTGTGCCTCTAGGTTGGCAACGCATCTGCAATACCCCTGTTGTTGCAGATGTTTATGGGCGGTGGTGATCTCTTACCACCAGGAGACCCACTTGCTCGTTTGCCTTCCAGTCGAATAAAAAAAAAAAGCCTCATATGATTTTTTTCAGAATTCGACTGACCATTTTAGATCCTAAAGTAGATATGTATTACAATTTCATCAAAGTTAACTTATACTAGCACGGACTATAGTTAACTGCTAACCAAGGGTTAAATTAAAGTAACACACCAACACCCAGCCAGGGTTAACGATTTAATTTTTAACCCAGGATCGTGCAATATACCCTCACTTGATAGGAATAGCGCCATCTATAGGCTGTATAAGATGTTCGGCTATATCCTCGTTATTGACCGGCGACGGACAGTGGACAACAGATTGGGGGGCAGACAGCGCGCCCACACGCTCTTCCCATACTTGAAACGTTTAGGTAATTAACTAAATGTAAACAAACTTCAGCTGCCAAAGCTGGTATATTCAAGGATTTTGAACATTTTACTATATACCTAGCCTAAATTTAAATCGTAATTAATTACCTAACCTACTTATGTGAGTGAATTCAACGGCAGTTAAACCTTAGTATGGTTTTGCTCGTTGCGTTATTGTAAAATGTATATTGTTTCTCTAATTAGTAAATAAATGAAAAAAAAAAAAACTTATCTATCATTGTAATATAAAATAGACTAGTGTATTTCAATACAGAAATGTAAATGTTTAGATATTTAAATGGGGGAATTTCAATATTTAAAACACCAATTGACTTTGTTTTGTTTACAATTAGTTAAATTTATTATTTATTTATTAAATACCCATGCAAACCAAGTATAGACAGTGCGAGGCCCTTACTTGGTAAGAACAGCTATAGCGCCATCTATGGGCTGTGTCAGCCGTTTTGCCGTATCTTCGTTGTTGACCAGCGACGGGCAGTGGATGAGAAGACTGTGGAGGGCTGACAGCGCGCCCGCACGCCCTTCCAAGGTCACCTAAACAATTAAATATACAAAATCAGTTATTGTTTACTTTATTTATTGTTATTTGACAGTTAATGGGATATTACAAAATTCTCATGGGATTACCCAAAAATTACAGCATGGTCTTCATAAAGAACAGACGTCTAAAACTCCATTTCCTAGACCAGGGGTCATCAAATGGCGGACCGCGGTCCGCATCCGGACCGACGACCTATTTTGCGCGGACCTTAAGTAGGTAGGTAAAGTAACTTATATTACCTACTGAGACTTAAGTAAGTAGTTTAATAAAATGTATCCCGCGCTTTAATAGTCTTAGTTGCCGTCAATTTGACAATGGACAACTGGACTGCGATGATAATTTTATTTCAAAAACTGGACCCATGAAGAAACTAATTGGTGACCCCTGTCCTAGACTCATACACGCTCGCGCCTGTCTTATTCATCCCGATCTGAATAACCTTGAATATTCTGAAAAAGAACGTACCTGCCAAGTGAACGCATCGCCTCTAGCCTTTTCTGATTCCATTTCTTTAGCCGACCGCGGGAAACTGTTCCTCCATAGCAAGAGCATTCTTGGCAACAAGCCACGCACCACCGGGACCCCTACAACCAATAAATCAATAAATATGAGGAACAATGAGGGTTTCCGTGACAGGATAGATGGCGCTAGTATCCTAAAGTCCGTTTGTCAATTTTTCCATTTGTGTCACGTTTGTGATTGGATACATAACTAAATGGGTCATTTCTAACAAGATTAACATCAAACAAACCTCTCGATAGTAATGCCATCTAGGTATTTATAATAGGCTAGAAGACTAAAAAAACTGTTTAGTCCGTCAGGTGGATAATTTAAAAATATTGTGCACATATTTTTTTATTTTGTTTGACAAACAAAAAATGACGAGGATACAGTGCTTAGAAGTTTCGAGTGACGTCACAAGCCCCCACTCCGGAAGTTTGATGATCTATACCTTTGTAAATCCTACTAATCCTACTAATATTATAAATGTGAAAGTTTGTGAGTGAGTGAGTGAGGATGTGAGTAAGTATGTTTGTTACTTCTTCACGCTAAAACGGCTAGACTGATTTGGATGAAATTTGGCAAAAAGTTAGTTTATAACCTGGATTAAAACATAGAATACTTTTTATCGCGATATTCCCACGGGATAGGGATAAAATCTCGAAATAACAACCGCTGGGCTTGGAGTCATGAAATTTAGTGTGTAGGATGTTGGACGTTTGGAATTACTCATAGGTGACTTTTTGACCAGATATTCCCACGGGATACCTAGGGATGAAATCTCAAAATAACAACCACTGGGACTAGAGCCATGAAATTCGGTATATAGGTAGCTGGACCTCTGCAATACTACATATGCTATTTTTTAACCCGATATTCCCACGGGATAGGGATAAAATCTTGAAATAATGACCGCTGGGCTTAGAGTCATGAAATTTGGTATGTAGGTAGTTAGCCGTCTGGAATAACACATAGGCCACTTTTTGACCCAATATTCCTACGGGATACCTAGGGATAAAATCTAGAAATAACAACCGCTGTGCTTAGAGCCATGAAATTTAGTATGTAGATAGCTGGACCTCTGGAATAATAGATAGGCTACTTTTTATCGCGATATTCCCACGGGATAGGGATAAAATCTTGGAATAATAACCGTTGGGCTTAGAGTCATAAAATTTGGAATGTAGGTAGCCGGAAGTCTGGAATAACACATAAGCGACTTTTTGATCCAATATTCCCACGGGATACCTAGGGATGAAATCTCGAAACAACAACCACTGTGCTTAGAGCCATGAAATTCGGTGTGTAGGTAGCTGGACCTTTGAAATAATACATAGGCTATTTTTTATCCCGATATTCCCACGGGATATGGATAAAATCTCGAAATAACAACTGCTGGGCTTAGAGTCATGAAATTTGGTATGTAGGTAGTTGAACGTCTGAAATAACACATAGGCTACTTTTTATCCGGATATTCCCACGGGATAGTTTTATAACTAAGGGACCGAATACATCCCCGTTTTATTAGTTTACGCGTGCGAAGCCGCGGGTAAAAGCTAGTATTTAATAAATAAATAAACCAAAAAATACGTTTCCCATATTTTCCATAATCTAACTGTCGGACTAAATAGAATGATATATTTTTAACAAAGTCGTCATACCTATTGAATTAAGCATCTAAGACTCAAGAATAAACATTTGTATTATTCATATAAATATTAGCCCTGGCCGAGGATCCGACCCTAGACGTCAATCTTCCTGGTCAAATTCTTTAACCAATAGGCTATTCGGTCACTAAATATCGGTCAGTCATACTTACGTAGCCGAAAAACGTCACTACTTTGAAAAAATCTCGTATCTCAA
The DNA here is from genome assembly GCA_037349165.1 of Choristoneura rosaceana. Lineage (NCBI taxonomy): Eukaryota > Metazoa > Arthropoda > Insecta > Lepidoptera > Tortricidae > Choristoneura > Choristoneura rosaceana. The sequence continues at coordinate 9,144,559 of JAZBNJ010000012.1, read as the reverse complement.
ATCAAAGTAAAAAAAAGTGACCCTATAATGTTCACTCAGAAAAAATATCGATTTTGAGGTTAAGTTTAATTACAAAATATTACAAATTCAAATAAAGAATATTAATTTTTCGTTACGTTTCAACAGACCACATCTAGAACGACATAGTCGTAATACATCTTAGACGACCTTAGACGAATCTTAGACGACCAGATGGCCTAGTGGCTAGAGAACCTGACTACGAAGCTTGAGGTTCCGGGTTCGATTCCCGTGTCGGGGCAGATATTTGTATGAAAAATACGAATGTTTGTTCTCGGGTCTTGGGTGTTTAATATGTATTTAAGTATGTATCTATTTATATAATTATGTTTATCCGTTGCTTAGTACCCATAACACAAGCTTTGCTAAGCTTACTTTGGGGCTAAGGTCAATTGGTGTGAATTGTCCCGTGATATTATTTATTTTACATTGCCGGCTCACCTAGCGTACAAATGGCGCCGACGATAAGCCAGCCCGCGTTGGTCCGCGCCGCAGTGAGCCGGCTGCTTTGCCCGGCGGACCGCAGTAGCTGCTCGGCTGCGTTGAAGGCCACTTTGCCGCGGCCATGCGGCACCCCCAGTGGGGAGAGACGCACTGACCCTAATATGGCGGCCAGTGCTGCTGAATAACCTGATAAACAAAAACACACTTAGTTTATCGAAAATACAATTACAAAAATACAATTGGATGCACAGAAAAATCAGAAAGAGACCACCGCTGGGCATCGAACCCAGGTCCTCGGCAATCTGTACTGCGTGCTATACACCACCGTAGGACAGGAGTCTAGACACAAATTTCTACATGCACACATATCTCAGGTTGCTTTTTTCTTTGCGTATTACGTCTAAGGCGTAATGAGTTTGCTGTATGAACTACTTGAACGTGCAACTCTTGTGCGACGCAGCTCAGAACTTGGTCGGTTTTTTAAAGAAGTTTCAATTCCGTTCCACTGCTAGGAAAATAACCTACCGGAAATATGATGCGGCGTAGGCGACGAGCGCGGCGCGTCTAGCGCGTCCACACACTTGTCGAGAAGGGGCGTGATCTGCGAAGGCAGCGCCACACATATGCAGCGGACACACCAGGCGCCCGCGAGACGCGCGGCCACGCAAGGATGCTCCAACACCTGGGAGAATAAGGGACATCGTCGTAATTTTTTTAAAGTTACATAAACGAAATTAAATGTTCACGAAGAGATAAAAAAAAAATGTCGTTTGTCTGGTTTACTAATGATTCGGCGAAAATTATTTAGCAAATTATTTGCTCCCAAACTATTTATCCCATATTTTTATTTAGGCGAAATGTTATTTCCTAACTCAACATTTCGCACTGATATCATTTCCCAACTAATCATTTGATAAATTATTATTATGCAAAGTATTACCTGGGATTTTTTTAAGATGTCATTTATGTTTTGGTCAAAATGTATTGATTGGCATACCTCAACTTAGCAACATATTGAATGGCATCCAATCTACTTTCCTAGTGGCAGGTTATACTGGCTGCTATAAAAAAAAACCTAACATCGAAGGCTAAGGCGGGAGCTACGCTCCGCTTCGCTCCCGCCTTAGCCTTCTGAACCTAAACAATCCAAGTCGCTTCTGCTCCGAGCCGTCTTGCTCGCTCGCTTCGCTCGCTCGCACAAATTTTGAAGTATAACTTTGTAGCATAAAAATTGGTCAATTGTTATTGGACTGTTTGTTATTTGTCTAAGCCAATCATTTGCTACATAATTATTTGCCACATAAAAGTGTGACAAAGTAAAATTTTGCAATATGAAAATGTTGCGAAATAAGAAATATGCAAAGTAAAGTTATGCCAACGATTGGTTTGCCAAATGAAACTTCGGCGAAAGATTGGTTGCTAAGTGAAATTTTGCGAAAAATACTTCGCCGAAAAGGCAGTACACCCGTTTGTCTTCCAGTCATGATTGTTTTTGTTAAATATGTGTAATGTGAAATTTGTTTTAGTAAAATACGGTATTCACAAATGAAATTTAATCATATTTTTAACCGCAATCACTGCAATAATTCGTCTGTTAACTTCGTTTTCGACAGAATTGGGAAAATAAAAGTACATTACTGCAGAGGCTAATTAAGTTGAGTTTCTTGCCGGATTCTTCTCAACAGAGGTTTATCCGAACTGATGGTAGATTTTTTTTGGCATTCCTAAGTGCTTGTTATAGCCTAAATTTAATAACGATATTTTGACTTTGACTTTGAATACTCTTTGGTAATGATCTGTCATGGCGACAGAATATATATGTAGAGAACTGACGTTTTCATGGGTTTCATGGGGATTGGGATAGTGTCGCCCCCTTTTAAAGGAGCTTCTAACACGCATGACATAATTTTCTCTTGCTGTTACTTCTGTTGACTTACCGCAAATATGGCATCGATCATATTGAGCGAGCTATCAGACACGAGGTTCTGCACCGAAGTCCCGAGCTGTAGGGTCAACTCGCCGGCCTCCATCAATGCGCACACGAGCAGATGCTGGCTGAATAACGTCTCCTGAAACAACAAGTTCATGTTAACCCGTCAAGCGACCAGATGTCACTGACAGTATGGCGTTAGGCACACGGGTGTGTGCCTAAGTCGCTCGACGGGTTAAAAAACAATGTCACTGTGAATTGAAAAAAAAAAAAAAAAAAAAAAAAAAAAAAAATTTATTTACCTGAATTCGGCACAACAAAAATAAATAAATAAAATTACGGCTAAAAAACAGACAATCTTAACTATTAGGCACCAAAAGAGAAAATGAATAAACATTGTGCCGAAAGAAGTAAAAAGGGCCATACTCAGCGTATTGCTACAGCAAGCCGCAGCGCTGGTTTTCAGTATGATACTTTAGCTTAAAACTAAACTTAAATTGGTGGTAGTGATAGATGGGTTTGTGTAATTTGTGTGAGTTCTTACAGTGTGGAGGTGGAGTAAGGTCGCGGGTGAGCAAGGAAATTCTTTTAGTTCATTTAAAAAGTTATGTTTTTGCTGGATCCTGGCATTAAACATAGCCTACATTTTATCTCGATATTCCCAAGGGATTTACGCAAAATTCCTAAATTTTAATGTCTAAGTCTAGACATGTAATAAATATTGAATTAGTGAAGAGCATGATCAAATTTTTAGAATTTGTATGGAAATTTTGTAAAATCCTATACCTAATTTCAATTCAATCGGTCTAGCGCTTCACGCATGCGAAGCCACGTATAAAAGCTAGTATAAATATTGGGCAAGCCGGTGGTAATAGGGTTCTATGGACGCTTCGCCACTGGTAGGAAGTAGGATTAATATGAACCTCCTCAAAGTAACACCCGATTCAATAAGCATACCTGATTGCAATCCTTGGCGTTTTCCGGGTTGAAATCAATGCTGTTCATTTGTTTTATAACAATTTGTATGATCTCGCGACACGCCGACGCTTGCGCTTTTTCACCCAGCATTTTGCCTAGCGTGTTGCGCAGTATGTAGTTTATGCATTTCCTAAAAAATATATATAAAAAAAAATATTTGCATGAAGTTTTTCTGTTAGTGTCAATACAAATCATCAAATTATAAAACAATGAGTTTTTCTGACGACAATATAGTCTGAAAAGCATGGGCCACTGACGTATTAATACTTGAGGTATACCCGAAATGTTTCGAACCAATTAGTGGCTCATTTTCAAGGTTAACTCGAACTATGTCGAGTATACTTCGACTATACACATACGTATGCTCGAATGACCTGTGTATATATCCTACTTATATTATAAATGTGAAAGTTTGTGAGTGAGTGAGTGAGTAAGTATGTTTGTTACTCCTTCACGCTAAAACGGCTAGACGGATTTGGATGAAATTTGGTATGTAGATAGCTGGACACGTGGAATAAAACATAGGCTACTTTTTATTCCGATATTCCCACGGGATAGGGATAAAATCTCGAAACAACAACCACTGGGCTTAGAGTCATAAAATTTGACATGATTGCGCTGTTAATGTACCGTCAATGAAAATCACGATTTAATTTTTGGGAATTCCCACGGGAATTTTTCAAAAATCTCAAAATTTCAATTCAGCTGCTGGTTCTAATGATTTACGCGTGCGAAGCCGCGGGTAAACACTAGTAAAATATATGTTTTATTCATTTATTTTATTTATTTGGGGCATCAACAGCAATACAGTACATTACAATAGGACTTAGGTACTAAACAGAAATCCAATAACAGATGTCCACAGAAATACAGTTAGCGAATCATATTTAAAACTTAAAACATACAAACACAGACACAAATTGTTAGTGATTTTAATAATTGTCAGTGTCTCGGGGTACTTTTCAAAGAATAACCTTACCTTGAATAAACGGCATCGACGTGAGAGCTAGCAGCCTTAGGGTTAGCAACTAGATCCAAAACGTGTGTTAAAAACGTGGTCAGGTTACGTTCCAACCAAACGCCTCCCATGTTTTGTACAAATATCACGTAGGCCTGAAAAAAAGTATGTACTTGTCAGCTCCCACGTACGACTAGAGTTTGTAGTCATTAAGTACGATTTTACGGTAAATAACCGCATCTCTTTTAATATCGAGAGCTGTGAAAGATGCGCCACAATCATTTCGATCTTTGAAACTCTGAGTTATAATTATAAATCTTTAGATGATCCCATCAAACAAGGAGCTATAAGTGGATGACGTAAATTGTAAGTTGCACTCACGTGAGTAACACACACTCGGACCTCCCTGCTGACTCCGGAGCCCGATTTGATGATTTCTCCCTTTAAGAAAGAAGTGCCTCCTCTCAGGAATGCACCCATCAGCAGGTTTAGCGCTTCGTCGAGCGACACTACATTCTTAGGCGTTTCCTTCTTGCTCTGTTGCACTGTATAAGAAAAGGACAACTATAGAAATATACTTAGAATTAGGTTTTGATGAAATATGCTACAAATAAATCCGAGAACGTCACTTGCAAGAAAAATCGTGCAAGTTGCATTTCATTGCGGCGCTCGATTGACCACTGGGCGTTTTCAAAAAAAGTTGTTGAAATGACTTTTTTTTTAGATGTGGATGAAATTTGGTATTTCTACTCAGAATCAGGAGCACTTTCGATTATAATAGGAGAAAAAAAGTGACTCAATATTTTTTATTCTATTACGTTACCGTTTTCATACGAGTGTCTGTGGCGGTAGTGTAATGGATAACACAAAATTATATGAAAAACCTGGAAAAACTTTTTTTCCTATTACAATCGAAAGTGCTCCTGATTCTGATTAGGAATACCAAATTTCATCCACATCTAACAAAAAAGTCATTTCAACAACTTTTTTTGAAAACGCTCCACTACAAACTCGTTGGGTTTACGACCTCGCAATGTATTGCAACTTGCACGATTTTTCTTGCAAGTTTAAACTCGGCTTTATGCAAGTTGCAAAAGCAATATTGCAAGCACTTTTAAACTTTCGTACAAAACTTTTTGTGCGTGAAGTTCCCAATCCGTACTGGACCCGTTACCCCACGCCCTTTCTAAGGGGAGGCATGTAACCGCAATGGGACATGTACAGGCTGAGATGATGATAATGATGATGATGCTCTCTCTTACCTTAGTCATTTTTTTTTAGATATTTCGATTAATTATTCTTTTTAACGACTTCAAAAAAGCAGGAGGTTCTAAATATGTTCACCTTTATGTATTTTTTTTCTTACCAGCCTGTGCCCCAACTTTTAGCTTGCTGTTCAAATTGGAAGTTTCACCAGCCTGCGTGGCCGCTATCAAAGCGCCCAGCAACTCTGACACAGCACATCTGAAATTATAGTAGATTGTACAACAAGAGCATAAAACGAGCCATTTTACCCGAGCCGGTACGGCGAGGGTGGATAGACACGTTAAGGGGATAATGGGTTTGATGCTCGAGTTTTACACTCTGCTTTTCACTTCGATTGCGAGGAGATGAAATAACAACAGGGGAAACGTTATTCACTTACTAGGTACATTTTATATTTCATGCATTGCTAATATTACAAATATTTAGTTTTATTCATTTATTTTGATGTATTTGATTGTTTTTTTTTTTAACTCAAAATTATTAAGAAAATACATTAAAACTTTTTTGTTTGTGGCTTTTTAGATTTTATATAGAAAACAACTTTGTTCGATTTTTCTTGGAGATTCAAACAGGGCTTGTATCTCGTATTAACTAACCTCAGCAAGTAATCAGTGGGCTGTGCCGCGCGGAGACACGCCGCGGCAATGGCGTCCAGGTCCGCGGCAGTCAGTTTCATGAGCGGCAGCATGTGCCGCAGCGCGTTTGCCGCCGCGGCACGCACCGCCGGCGCCCGGTCTGAGAGCAGCGCGGCACGTGCCGCGCGGGAGACTTCGCGCAACGCCGCCGGCGCAGCTAAGCCCATGCCTACGCAGATCTGTATGGGGAAAATATATTTCTCAAAAATGGTATGAAATAATCTCATGATCAAAAACGTAGGAAGTAACGTATAATGGAGACTGGGCTAGTGTCCAGGAAGTAACCTTGTACTGAAACTCGTACTTACTGTAAGTATGAAATTCATTTACTGGACAGTAACGTAAAGTATTATAAAATAGCGAGTGTTTGTTTTTTTTTTATTTTAGTTGGTTCGAATCCCGAGCGAGGCAAGGGAGTTTTAGAAAATCTTTGAATGCAGTTTTATTTATTTTTAAAAATAAAGAAACGTCTCCCTTAAGTAAAATGAGCCAACTTAAGGATTTGAGGCAGTTCTTTCAGGGCCCGAATTATATAAATATACATATAATATAGCATCTCCAAAACGGCTCCAATGATTTCGATGAAATTGGTAAGTGGGGGTTTCCGGAATGACAAATCGTTCTAGTTTAGTCTTATCTCTGGAAAAACGCTTATTATTGGGTTTTAGCCTGAGCGAAGCTCGGTCGCCCAGGTACTTATTCACTATGACTGTACCAAGCTGTTCAACAGCGAAAAAGATAACGGAAACAACAACAGGCAGAGACCATGACACATTTGCCCTTCAAGCATTATCTTAATTAATTCTAACAGCTGTATTGAATTGCACGCAGGAAAAACAGTATTAGTGCAATTCACTGCAGGCATTGACTATAGCCTCAATTATATTAAACACATATTGCAAAGTTATACATGTTATATAGGCTGTCGAAATAATGGTTAATTAAAACAAAAATGGGGAGGGATATTGTGTGTATTAAAAAGCATATTTATACACTCGCTAAAGTGTTCAAACATATTCTTGCATACACAAATCAATCATTAACCCTTTCGTTCCGGCAAATCCATACACAAAATCTACCCAGTTTTCCATATTCATATATGTAATGTAAATTTTTTTAAGACGAGTTTACTCGCCTACCGGATCTGAGAGCACATCGCACAAGACGAGTTAACTCGTCATCCGGAACGAAAGGGTTAAGGGCACAAGAATATCTTCATGTGTATAGATTATGTGAGAACATATTTCATGATTTTATAATTATTTCTCCAAAAACATTTTAACAAGTGCCTATCTTTTTTATGACATCTTTTTAACTCAACCATACTTTTTACTTAAATAACTATAAACAATAATGGGGGAACTCAATAAAGGAAGGCCTTACGCTCTTTAATAGAAACTGCGAAATTCAAGGCTGCAGCTTTATATTTACCTTTTCAAGCGTATTCATTATCTCCAGTCGCGTTTGGGACTCGGCACTCTTCAGCGATCTCACTAGGGTTGTCACAGTCTCCTCGTACGACCGTCCCATCATCCTACCGAGCTTCTCATACATTCCTCCTAAGCAGCATATGGCAGCCCTAAAAAATATTTAAGAAAAAACAAGTTATCCTCGTTTCAACTCTCTAAAGCCTCTTAGATGGTGCGAAAAATATCTCGCAAGTTGTGGTACGTTAGAGGAAACTGAATCACGCACTAAGGTGGAACCTTTTCATAATCAATTTCACTATGATTTCCTTGTATGGCACAAATGTTTGGTATTTCAACTAGGAATGTCACGAATGTCATTTCTAACTATCACATTCGCGAATGCGGATGCGAATGTGCGAATGCGGATGCGAATATTTAGGACGCGGATATGTGAATGCGAATGCGAATATTAAGGGAGTACATTAAAAACTCAACTTCATAAACAAAACTAATCAAGCAATCACAAGCCACTGTCACAAGTAAAAGTGCTTTCTATTGGTCAAAATTAATCACGTAATACGGGTTGGCGCGCTTTGCACATGCGCGAATCGGCGTCTCGGCGGCAGGTGGCAGGCGAATCACGTCACGACTTGCACACATCCGCATTCGCAAAATATTCGCATCGTTTTATGCGAATGTTTAAAATGATGCGAATTATTCGCATGTGCGAATGCGAATACGAATATTTGTGACATCCCTAATTTCAACATGACGTAACTAGCACAATGGTTCCACCCGGGTACGGTATTCAGTTTCCTAACGGTCTAAATACTTCATACAATTTATAACATAAAGATAGTAATATTAATATGAATTAAGTTATCTAAATTTCAAATTTCACCATCGCTGAGTGGCAACGAATTATTTCAATGGCTCCAATGGAAGATCAGCGTTGGCTGCAATTCGTCTCTGTTTCCGTCTTTCCCTTTTTAACCCGTCGAGCGCCCTGTGCGCACATCTATTTTCCAGGGTCCCAAAAAAATGTTGAGTCAAGAAAATTCTTGAGCGGCCCACATATATTTTTAGAGCCTAGCGCTAAAAAACATTGCGTTAAAAGACATTGGACCTATTTTGTACACCATGTTTTTATGTAAAATAAAGTCTTTGATTGATTGATTCATTGATTAAATGTTTGTCTTCTTTCTTCAAATACTTTGTCCACTTACAGTCGTGTCGGCAAGTAAGATGGCGAGTCATCCTTGACTTTGATGATGTCATTGCACTTGTTGACAGTATCGAAGAGTAGGAAGGTATCTCCGACAGAAAAGAGAGTCGCCAAGCATCGCGCTAGCAGCCGGCGGGCCGGCGAGCCGAGGTTTTCGCGGAGGAGGTTAACCAGTTGCGCTACTAGCTTCTGCTGGCAGCTTTTAATGTCAGACTGAAAAAAAGAAATAAAAAAAATTGCATAACTTCCTTAAATATTTCTATTTAACTATTCGGCCTCCACAAAGGTCATTGGTTTGATTTGAGGAGAGTCCGTTAAATTACGTTACATCTTTAAACTCCCCTTTATTGTGAGGTGATGATTTGTGACACAAGTAAGTATAAAATAACAAGCTTTTGCCTGCGGCTCCGCCCGCGTGGTATTCGGTTATCGCGCGCTGTTCCCTCGGGAACTGTGCATTTTTCCGGGATAAAAAGAAGCCTATGTCACTCTCGGGCCCATAAACTATCTCTATGCCAAAATCACGTCGATTCGTCGCTCCGTTACGGCGTGAAAGACGGACAAACACACTTTCGCATTTATAATATTAGTATGGATTTTAATTTTCATCATAATCAAATCAGTGTGTTAGTGTGTGAGGTCTAAAACTGATAAACATTGATAACATTATGGAAGGCCCTTTGCTTTGAGGATGAACTTGTATGTGTATGTAAACTCTTGTTTATAAAATGTTAGCATTTTGTGTAATGTTTCGTTGGGTCTATAGAAATGTGTTGATTTATGTGGAAATAGAGGAAGGTGGGTTTTCTGCATGAAAAAACATATGTGTAGTACAGTTAATTGATAAGTATTACCTTATGAGCAGCCACAAGGACCTTGTCAAGGAATCGGAGCCACTCAAATATGAAATGAGGTTTCTTGTCATCCGGTAGCTGCTGCAGCGCTGTCTCGTTCAGTGTCAAGGAATGGGACACCTCCATGATTCTGCAATAGCCAAGCCAGGGTTAATAATGAGCCAGTTTAATTTGTCGCTACACTTATTCAATAATCATAAACCATATAATTAAGTTGGCTTAGTTTTAGGGTTCCACTGAGAGGTAATAAGTATAACGTCTTGGAAAAGCACCTGTCGCCTAATGATCGCTAACTCTATGACGCGTAGTGCTTATCATCACCTCAACTGGGTTTCGTACCAGTACAAGTATGAGGAGGTTCTTTGAGCATGTTGTTTACTGTTTTATATAAGAATAATTAATTAAAATTACTGTCTTTATCATAAAAATAATTACCAGGCCGAATTTTTAAATGAGTTAAGATGAGTCATGATATTACAAACTTATATTCAACTTTACATTATATTATATATTTATATTTTGCTTAAAATCTTGCTAGATAAAATTCGTATCTAGTGGTTGGTTTGGATATAGCAATGCAAGTCAAGTCAGCAAAAAATAAACTTGCTTTGAATTTTTTTTTTTAACAATAACTTATCTTAAATTTTTTTGTCCACTTGTTCACAAACAGAAAATACTTTTTCGCTGTTGATCTATAAGTGCAGCAGTTTTTCATAAGTTTTTTCAGGATCGGGCAGAATTATTGAATTGAAATTTATATCAAATACTAAGGCTAACTATTCTCAAAATGTACTCTGCTGAATCCCAGGGCTCCGCAAATCTCCTATCCGCAAAAATACTGACCATAATTTCATTAAATACTATGGTATGCCAAAAGGTTACAGAGTAGGCATAACCCCCTATCAAATTAGTTGTTTTTAACTACATATTTTAGGGCCCCAGTCATCATTTAATTCACAGTAAAATAAAGCTCTGGATGCTGAACATGAACAGAATATATATTCTAAACAACAAAACAGAGCGAATCTGTTTATCAGTAATGAATCATCAAAAGGTATGTGTATGCACCAAAGTGTTAGATATACCTCTGCCAAATGAACTATAGAATTATTCATGTTTTTCAGGGATGTAGTAGACCTAAAAAAAGCAAATATTTTACCTTTTAAGAAGCCTCAATCACCTTATAAAGTTTCAGACAGTACATCCGTGTAAGTGCTACGTAAAAACCCAGTCGTCAGTCAAAGGTTAATCATGTTTACAAAAACATATTTCTTCTCTTTTATATAGCTTTGTTTTGAATGTTGTGGTATAATTTAATGACATAAGACATTATCCTCCAGCTTAGTCATCTAACACAAGAGCCTCGAAAGTGCAGCATCCAAGTGAACAGTTTCCCAGCAGCTTAACAGCTCTGACAGCTCTTGATTTATTGACTTGACCCACCTATCATGTATTAACAATTTCCTGTCACTGAATTAGTCATGTACTTTCAGGAAGCGAGGCCTCTACCCACTGCTGTATAGTACATCTCCAACAACACAATTAGTACAGCCGAAATGAGCTCATAAACCTTGTTTACTCGAGACTAGATTGTTTATTTTATTAACGTTCGAAATAGCTATGGCGTCAGGCAACTAATTGGAACTCTCTGCAAGCTATGTCGTATACACTCTGATACTGTTAATATTATGTCATATTGCGCTTAAATAATGCAAAGTAAATACTGATCACAGAGAAAAAGAGGAAATATGTTACCTAATTTAAAAGATGACCAATTTATTTCACCGAATTCTTGCTGTTTTCTTCAAACTTATGGCGTTTTAAAGAAAAATAATCATCGTGTAGTCATTTGTTACTAAACTTTCGAATCATATATCCTTAATTAGAATTCTTTTAAGATTTTCACTTCAAAACATAAAGAGAAATCCCGAACGAAATCCACAATACCACGAACCTCGAAAACCGATATGATTATTATTATTCCCTCAATGGCGGCCTTAAGGCTTGGGCCAATGTCAGTTGCGATGACAGGGTTGCGGTTGATTCTGCAGAACGCCAACAGATTGACAGCAGCAAGAAAATAATTTTGAAGAGAGAGAAAAAAAATCCTTTTCGGTCGAACGCTGTTGCGGGAGTCACGTCACTGCGACAAAGACAAAAGATGTTGTTATTGATTAGAACTATAGTCTTATATTATTAGAGGAGATAAAATCACACAGAATTATAATAAAAGGAGAATATACATAACGAAGGAGGGATTTAAAGTTAACAGGACGAGGAATGTAAGGGGGAAGGAGGTCATACAAGGAGGACGACAGCTTCGAACATTCGAAAAATAAATGATCAAGACAGCCTTCGTCTAAACCACATTCACACAAAGAGTTATCTTTCACACGAATCTTGTGGAGGAAAACAGGAGTACATGAGTGGCCCAGTCTCAGTCTGCATATTGTTGACGTAGTTGCTTTATTAGCGGCACGGAATTTAAAGAACCAGGGTTTGGTGGGAACATTATCTTGAACATCAGAGTAGTGAAGTCCTTTCGTCTGACTAGATTTTGTCCAGTGTGCGAGCCAATCCAAATCCAGTCTATCCTTAGCTAGAGAGGTCAAATCATGGGAATAGCACCTGAACTGATCCAGGCAGCCTGAACGGGTCGCATCCTTAGCAAGCTGATCTACAGCCTCGTTGCCCCGGATTCCAATATGACTTGGGATCCAGGCCAACGAAACTTTTACATTCTTACCAGAGAGATCATTAAGAACTTGCTTAATTTGAAGAATGACCGGAAATTTAGATTTACTACGCAATTGGTTTGACATTATGGCTTGTAAGGCGCTTTTGGAGTCTGAAAAAACTATGCAATTATCAAGATTGTGCGAGTCTATATAATTCAGGGCCTCCAAAATTGCCACTGCCTCACCGGTAAATACAGATGAATACAACGGCAATTTATAGCTCAAAATAATCTTGAATTTAGGAATCCAGACAGCGGATCCTACACAACCCTGACTTGAAAGCTGTGAAGCATCCGTGTAGATAGAGATCCAGTCAGGCCAGTATCTAGCAATGGCACGACTTAAGTCTAGGTTAGGGGAGGGGGATTCTCTATTAATACCAAGGTCAAGTGAGATATTAGGGCGGAACATGATAGCATCATATGGGGTTTCAAAAAGAGGGCTTATAAACCTACATTGAAATATAGGGCAGGGAAGACGAGTTATTTTCATGAAACTATTGACTAGACAAGGGGGTTCCTTGTGAACCCAGTAAGGAGAGGCAGAGACTAATTCTGAAAGAGACCGAAGTTTAGGGATTAGAGGGTGGGAGGGAGATTGTATAATTTTAATTACATATTTATCAGAGAGGAATTGTCTTCGGATAAAAAGCGGAGGGTCAACACACTCTATTTGAAGAGCATTCGTAGGGGAAGATTTCATTGCTCCAATCACTAGACGAAGACTTTTATATTGGATTTTATCCAAAGAATTTAAACTAAATTTATTACACGGCTCTAAGAAAAAGGACCCATAATCAAAGTGACTGCGAATAAGGGCATTATATACGAGTTTTTGGGTGTATGGGTGAGATCCCCACCATACGCCAGACAGAGAACGAATAATATTTAAGTTCCTCTCGCATTTCTTAAGAGTCTGATTAATGTGATGAACACCTGACATTTTGGAATCAAACAAAACGCCAAGAAATTTGACCCTGTCCTGTACAGGTATACGGATACCATCACAAAAAATAGGGATATCTGGGATGGATCTTTTACGGGTAAATGGGACTACTGCACATTTTGAAATAGAAAGGGACAAGCCATGCTCCACTAACCACACATTCAAATAATGAAGAGCCGAGGTAAGAGGAGGGACAACGTCAGAGATGTTAGGAACAACAGAATATAAACATATGTCATCAGCATACTGAAGGATGTTACAAAATGAGTTTACCGACAGTTCCAAATCATAGGTATATAGGCTATAAAGAAGAGGACTGAGAACGGAGCCCTGAGGGAGGCCTTTATAGACCACCCTGGGGGGAAGGGAGACATTATAGGATGAAATAAGAACTGATCTGGCCAAAAGAAAGTTAATTGAGAAGTTAACTAACCTCTCCGGAAAACCCAGATGATGCAACTTTTGCCTAAGAAGAGGGAGAAGAACGTTATCGTACGCAGAGGAGATATCTAAAAATACCCCCACTACCGACTCATTTTTGGAGAAGGCAAGACGAATGTCAGTTGAGAAGATGGAGAGACTATCCATCGTACCGAGACCTTTACGGAATCCAAACTGACTTTTGGCCAAAAGGCCCTTACTTTCTGCCAACCATTCTAAACGGTTTTTAATGAGATGTTCTAAGATTTTTGCCAAAGCGGACGATAAGGCGATAGGTCGATGACCTGAAGGATCATTACATAATTTTCCTGGTTTTAAGATGGGAACAATTATCTGAGCTTTCCATTCCTCAGGAGGAGAGTTAGAGAGAAAAATATTATTTATAATCCCTAGGAAGAATTTTTTGGAGTTTGAACTGGAATTAACTATGAAAGAGTAGGGAATGCCATCAATACCCGGGGCAGAGTCTTTTAGTTGATCTGTGGCTGCAAGGAATTCCTCTATAGAAAAAGGGCCATCAAAAGATCTATGGAAAGAGGTAGAGGGAAGAGACCAGACTGAAGAGATTTCTTGAACAGTTGGAACAAATGGAGGGGCTAACTTAAAAGCAAACGCTTCAATCCATTCTGAAGAATCATTAGAAAGAAGATTTGATTTTGGGATAAAAGCGCCACGAAACCGCCTGATACCTTCCCAGACCAAATACGAGGGGGAATTAGGAGAAAGGCTCTCACAGAATTTTTGCCAACCAAGTCTTTTTTTATTTTTAAGGAATTTGGAGGTTTGCTCTGCGACACTCTGATAATTTAAATAGTTCTCCCTCGACAAGTTGATAGAAAGAAGTGATTCAGCTTCTCTACGCTTTTTAACAGCTGCAAGACATTCAGAATCCCACCAGGGGGGAAACGGGATCTTTTTTGAAGGTTTTTTTTTTAAAGGGATTGCTTTGTCAGCTGCAGACAGAAGAGCTTTTTTAAAACCTTCATACACTGAAGATATATTATTGGGATTAGGGGAAGGGAGAAGAGATATTTCCTCATCCAAAAAAGATCTATAACTGGGCCAATCTGCTTTTTTGGTTTGATATTTGAGACGAGGGGAGGAATAAAAAGAGGGAACAGGATCAGGAAATGATACTTTAATAGGGAAATGATCACTCCCCAATGTGGAGGGGATCACTTGCCAAAAGAGTCTGGAGGAAATTGAGGGAGAACATAAAGTAAGATCAACAACACTATTTGGGTTTTGGGAAGGTAGCACACGTCTTGTTGGGGAACCATCATTAAGAACACACAGATTAAAGTTATCAAAAAGATCAAGAAATGCAGAAGAGACTGAATCACTGATATGAGAGCCCCAAGAGGTATGATGTACATTAAAGTCTCCTAAGATGATGATAGGAGGAGGGATAGTAGATAAAATGGAGGAAAGCTCTGCAACCATTCCTGAATGAGGGTCTGGAATATAAAGAGACAGAAAAGAAGTATTATTAACCCTAACAGCAACAGCACTAATAAAGTCGCTATGAGGGGGAATAGGAATATGAGGAAAAATAATAGAGCGGGCAACTAATATAGCTGCGCCACCATAGCCATCCCTCCTATCATCCCGGAGACAGGAAAAACCATGCACTCTAAAAATAGAGTTAGGTTTGAGCCAGGTCTCCTGAATGGCTAGGAGGAAGGGCTTATGTTTATTAATGAGATAGATCAGTTCATTTTTTTTATTGTAAATACTACGACAATTCCACTGTAGGAGAACTTGGGCCATTTTGTGAGGAAACAAGAGATAACAGTTGGGTCAATTTTTGATGCATGTTGTTCGGTAAACCAGAATCAGAAAAGCGTGACAGAATGTTAATTAATGTATTGAGCAGAAGCTCAATGAGGTTATCATTAGGGGAGTTAGGCTCTTGATTTAGAGCACAACCATTAGGTTGGGAGGAAATGGGATCACGGACAATATTATTATGGGCAATTCTGTCATAACCTGAGTTAACCGTAGGAGTATGAGATTTTCTATGGACTAAAACAGTTTTTCGGTATGATTGGGATGATGATGGAGCTTGTGTATGAGACTGTGATTGCGGGGAGGGGGGAGTGTTATTAAATGAACCAGAGGAAGGAGAATTCAAAGTCTCAGAAAAGGTCTTTCTTACCTGAGGGAAGCGAGCAGAGGCCTCAGTGTAGGAAAGGTTTTCCTGGGACATTACCATTTTAATATTGCGCTGTCTTTGTTGTTCTGGGCAAGAAATGTCATTAGCACAGTGGTTACCAAAGCAAAATATGCATTTAAGTGTAGGAGCATTACAATTTTCACCGGCATGATCAAGAGAGCATTTATAGCACCTGGACTTGGATCGGCACTGGGCTTTGACGTGGCCAAAACGGCAACAGTTGTTGCATTGGATCGTCGGGAGAAGGTAACAGTCAACTGGCAAACTATTATAAAAACAAAAAACTTTTGTAGGCAAACTACGGCCACTGAATGTAAGTACCACTGACCGAGTAGGAGTCCATGTGGGAGAATTATTCTCACCAATGGATTTCCTACTCAATCTGCGGGCCTTAATTACGCGTCCGAAGCCCTGGGGGACTGTCACATTCTCCACCACCTCCTGCATCGACCACTCAGGAGAGATGTCCCTAATAATGCCCATACGGGTTACGTGAAATGTTGGGACAACCGCGTCATAATCAGCTGAAGTAAGGGCAGGATGTTGTAGGAAATTGTTAGCATGATCAGCCGAATCAAACTCAACTGAAAAACGGTTACGCCCGATTCTTTTCACTCCGTCCCTAACAACGCCGTAGATATTGTTTCTATATAAGAAATGCCCGAAATTTATGGCTCTTAAGGCAGTACCTGATGCTGGATCACTCTCTGTTCTCTGGACGTTAATAATATAGGGGCCAGAGTCTTCCGCGGAATATGACGACTTCAGTTTTTCAAAATCCGGATGAGTGTATGTAGTTTCGTAGGAAGCTGCAGGAGAATCGGATTTTTTGGCAGGAGGGACATCGGAATCGACTAAAGGTCTTTTACCGAGTAGGGGGGTTTGAGGCGCATAAGCTGCTTGGTTTGGAGGGATAGGGGAACAGTCAGGCCCACCACCGGGATCGGCTGGATCCGAAGGATCCAGGTCCATGATTAATTAAAACTCCCTCAAAAACTTACACTAGGGTACTCACGAACAAATCTAAATAACTACAGGATAACAACAGCGGTTCTAACACGAAAAAAACCCCGAAATACTAAAACCGAAACACAACGCTTGCTACCACCATAAACGCTGACAGCAGAATCCCCAAATCAACCGATATGATGCACCATAGACTTATAATACACTATAGACGGCGGCTCAGCGTGCCGCTGAAAGGGACAGGAGACAAGAGTACATGCATAATTAGGGTTACCCTCTCAAAGTAATTTACCCCACGTCACATGCGATCTTTTTCTAAGTTTTAAATTTTTATAGACAACTAATACAGGAAGGTACATATTTATAATTCAAGCTAAAGTTAACTAAGTAGATAAAAAGAAAATGATGAAATAATAGGCATTTCATGATTTAATATGTACATTTAAGAAGAAGTACCGTTTTTGGCCACTGTACCGTTTCATCTCAGCCTATGTCCCAACGTATGTCCCACTGCTGGGCACACGCCTCCTCTCGGAATGAGAGGGCTTGGGCCATAGTTCCCACGCGGGCCCAGTGCGGATTGGGAACTTCACACTCACCATTGAATTGCTTCGCAGGTTTCCTCACGATGTTTTCCTTCACCGAAAAGCTCGTGGTAAATTGCGCACATGAATTTCGAAAAACTCAAAGGTGCGAGCCGGGATTTGAACCCACGACCCTCAGCTTGAGAGGCGATAGGTCAAACCACTAGGCCACCACGGCTTTTGATTTGTTCGGTGTCAACTATTAACTCTGGTTTCCCTTCAAAACGAATAAATCTTCCGCCTTTTACTGCACCGTTTATGGCCATTTATTGTTTAAATATACGTTTGAAATAAATGTATAGTTATAAATCACTACAAACTTTATTCGTTTCAGAATTAACTTTTGAAAACTCACTAAAAATATTATTTTTATATGACTTCAAATGTCAACTGGCCAAAAACCGGCTTAAGGTGGCCAAAGCCGGTACTTTTGCCTATCAAAGAAACGGATTCATTCGTAAATCGAAATTTCACAGACTGAATTTTATAACGGATACCGATAAATGAATTCTTGGCACACACGGGCAAAGGCTAGTGTAAACGATAAAAATAAAACATGCATATAAACCATAACATATTTTTATTATATAAAAAAAGCGCCACAGTGGTCGGTCCTGCGTCCCCCGCATTCAACGGATACTGTTATCGTTAAAGTCGGAGTGACGTAGTGGCTCTTATGTTCAAACACCCCCTTTCCCCTGGCTGCAATCCACTTCTGGTGTAAATTAGGATTTTCCGGGAAACTGTAATGGAATTAAAATGTTACTTAATACTTAAAAATATTTAATATATATTTATTAGATGCACAACAGAAAATAATACCCATAAATTGTGGGAAAACAAATATTGAAAATCTGGCAACACCGGACAAAATTTATTTGTAGGTTATGATTACGATTATTTCGTTTTTGATTATTTTATTGATCGTATTATGTACTTAATTTACTTTATTTTACTTGACATTCTTTAGAATACTATCTAGCACATAATAAAAAGGCCTAATAACTGTTAAAAACGTTTATACTTACGAATGAAAAGATATGTCGGGCAGTTTCATTTCACTATCACTTTTACACCCTAAAATACTACACCGCACCATATTTTTCTTCAATACTGTTTAGAATATTGAACCACAAACTTTTTAAAGCAATATTGTGAATATTTTATCACGTTTATAAGTATTTTCCTAGCTTTTTTCTAAAAGCGCGAACAAAATCAGCTGAGCATCTGTCAAGTTTGTTTAGCAAACTACTTTGCTAAACAAACCTGACCTTGAAAAAACCGGCACGCGTGGCGAAACAAAAAATCGAATCATTGCATCTCATTTCTTTACACACATTTGGCGTAAGTTACTCTTTTTCTTGTGCGAATGCGACGGAAGCTATCAATTCGTCTAGGGATTCTCTGTCTACGTGATGCACACACACAGAATTGACACTAATGACATTAGTGACAGTTGATTTTTTTTTATTATACGTTCTTTCGAACAGGCAAAGATCCGGGACCATTTGTTGCAAAAAAGCAATACATAATTTTTTTAAATATTATTTACAAAGGTTTACATTATTTCAACCAAGTTTACAAATAGGACTCACATTTAGTGATGAAGTTGTTATCAAAGTATTAATAAAATTGATTCCCATTGCCATCGAAATTAAACTCGCATTTGTTCTCCTTCAACTCTCGGCGCGACGAAAACGGAACGGCGCAAAGTGATGTCCAATTACAGACTAAATTATTCCGGTTTTCCATGTGTCAGAAATAAGGATATTGTAAATTTCAGTTGCATTGCATATTTTAATGCACTAATCATGATTCTTACTGTGGAAAATTAAGTTAAATATTAGAGTTAGTTTTTAGTTAAGATGAAAGTATGAGTAAAATTAAAATGAACGAGCTTGAACAAAAAATCAAAATGTCTGTCCTGTCTTCTTGTCAACGACTACGTTTTACGTTGACTGACATTTGCCAAGTCCCAGTATTTTTGATATTTTGTGATATGAAATACTTACAAAATTGATTTTGTTTATCTAGTTACTAGACAATGAGTTTTGATTTACGCTTACTAGTCAATTTCGAGCTAGCGCCAACCATATAATACTTCGACTGTTTTTCGTTCAACCGCAATGAATAACAATATGAGCGCCCAGCAAAGCCCGGCCAACATGCAGGCTGTGGACCGCGAGAAGATTTACACATGGATCCTCGAGCTGTGTAATCCCGAAACGAGGGAAAATGCTCTGCTGGAACTGAGCAAGAAACGCGAAGTAGTCCCCGACTTGGCGCCGATGCTATGGCACAGTTTTGGCACCATAGCGGCGCTTCTGCAAGAAATCACAAACATATATGTCGCCATGATCCCGCCGACGCTCACGGCACATCAGAGCAATCGTGTTTGCAACGCCTTAGCTTTAATGCAGTGCGTAGCTTCCCATCCAGAAACTAGGTCTGCATTTCTTCAAGCTCATGTGCCTTTGTTCCTTTATCCATTTCTGCATACCGTTTCAAAAACTAGACCTTTCGAATACCTACGATTGACTAGCCTCGGTGTGATTGGAGCATTGGTCAAGACAGATGAACAGGAAGTCATCACATTTCTTCTGACAACAGAGATAATACCACTCTGCTTGCGTATAATGGAAAATGGATCTGAACTTTCGAAAACTGTGGCCACATTCATACTTCAAAAGATATTATTAGATGACAGCGGTTTGTGTTACATTTGTCAGACCTATGACAGATTTTCGCATGTAGCCATGATACTAGGAAAGATGGTGTTGTCCCTGGCTAAGGATCCGTCCGCGCGGTTGTTGAAACATGTAGTTCGTTGCTATCTTCGTCTATCAGACAACCCGAGAGCGAGAGAAGCTCTAAGGCAATGTCTTCCAGATCAATTGAGAGATGCAACTTTTACTGCATGCCTTCAGGAGGATAATTCAACGAAGCACTGGCTTGCACAGCTTATTAAGAACTTGGAAGCTCAACCCCCGCCGGCGAGTCCTGCTCAACCGAACATGTGAGCGTCACTTTTATGGAGCTCAAGTCCCACTGCAGCATTCAATGTGTAGTGCAATAATTGTTTCTATGTGATGCTCAACTTATTTTCGCACATTTTGTTTATGTTTAAACTTAATTTAAATTAAGTTTGTATTTAAAGCGAGTTTTTTACATGGAAATAATGTAGTGCTACATTCTGTAGTGGGCCTGGGTAACTTTATCTGTAACCAAACAGCATTTTGCAATAATTTTGACTTTCGTGTTGTTCAAATACACATACCATATTTATGTATCTATGTATTGAATTTTGACTGACACAGTAATGTTAAGGTTATTATTATTCACTAACCTTTAATTTTTTTTTTATTGATTTCAACATGAATTGGTCTTATATGTTATGTATTTTTTTTTTAGGTACAAAACAAGATGAAAGCACTTATTTTGTATGCAGATATAGTGGACTGGAATAAAAATAAAGTTTTCATAATGTGGCATGTATTTGTGCGTTTTTTTAAGTTTCTTCTCCCTATTGAACTATTTCTATTTTTTAATCAGGCTAGCAGTATTGGCAGTTCAATCAAAATGTTGCTAGATGGCCTTTGCACCAAGTAATTCATAGGTAATTCATACGCATTGAAATTGCCATTACCATTACAATAATGTTATTTTGGATATATCACCAACAATAACAACTAGGTGAGGTAACTGAACCTGTAACCACACATCTGCAAGCAGAGCTACTCTGAGCAAATATAGGCAATTCAATTCTCACTGAGTTGCCAAAATTTTTTCATCACACTTCATAACATAAAAAACAAATACAAAATCGTTCAAAACAGGTAATTACAGTACAGAGTACACAGGGTGTTAAAAAAAGAGAAGTTGCTCTTTGTTGCGCCGCAAGGCATACAAATTGTAGAATTAGGGGCTGTTTCACCATCCATTGATTAGTGTTAAATGTGATGCCGTCTCCATCTATTTGAACAATTAGATTTGAACGAAACAAATAGAGAGGGCATCACATTTAACTGTCAGTTAACACTAAGCAATGGATGGTGAAGCAGCCCCTATGCCCTTAGTCAATGAAGCTCTCACATACACGGCAACCTTGCAAATTCCTTAGTAAAATATATTCTTTAACAAAGTATTTTTGGATCACTTACTTATTTTTTGTTACGATTATAATGAGCTCGACATTTTTTTTAGTATCTCTTATTAGTTTGTGATTTTTTTCGTTACTCATACTTACTGTTAGGAAATCGGGGAATCCCCTTTCTATAAATGAATCGTGCAATAATGACATCTTTTTGATTGAAGCGACTGGCAACACCGCATGATGCTGTTCTGTCGAAAAGTTTAAAATTGAAATTTTTGACAAACGGATGGCCAAGTGGTTAGAGAACCTGACTACGAAAGTTGAGGTCCCGGGTTAGATTCCTGGCTGGGGCAGATATTTGTATGAATTATACGAATGTTTGTTCTCAGGTCTTGGATATTTAATATCGATGGTTGCCGGGCTATTTGTTTTAAGCGACAACGTATTCCTATGTCGCTTAAAACAAATAGCCCGGGAACCGTCGATATGTTTACCTACTAGTATCCATAGTACAAGCTTTGCTAAGTTTGAGACTAGGTCAGGGATGGGGAAACTGCGGTTCGCAGGCCATCAAACAAAAATCAAGAGAAGATTTCGTATTGTTAGAAATTTCATTTTTATTGGCAATGGCCAGTTTGCATACAACAAACACGCATTTTTTCGCGAGCGCGGGCGGGATGAGCAGAAATTTAAAATATTACACAGTGAATTGGTGTTTGAGAAAACACCATACATATCAATATTTTAATTTCAGTAAATAACATAGCCAAAAATGCAATAACTTGGCCCGCCGTATAATATTTCGTAAGTATATATTGGCACGCGAAGGAAAAAGTTTCTCTATCACTGGACTAGGTCAATTGGTGTCAGGTGTCCCATGATATTTTATTTTATTTAATTACCTAAATAAGAAGGCGGCAAAATTTATTTTCTACCGCCCCGAGCGGCTGATACCCACGTTAAGCCACTGCTAGCGCCCTCTGTTGAGCATAATAAAGAAACTCCAATATTCTGCATCCCGCCATCGAAGCTTCTCAACTCAGACGCATAAATACAACTTCCAACGCTCTTCCTGCTTACTTTGATCCCCAGGCATTAGGTACATCCTGTCTGAAGAGAAACCTGTAACTCGCCTCACTGACAACATCAAAGTGAAGAGCCCACTTACATCTAGTCGACCTGTGGAAAATTGAGCCGGTGGAATAAGATCGTGCCGTTAAAATACACATACAGACTTGCCGCAATGAAACCTGCAGGGCTACTCCGAAACTCGAAACTCGAAATTCGTGTCATGCGGTCCCTCTCGCTCTCGTATTAAATAGTATAAGTATCAGAGGGACCGCACGACACGACCTTCGAGTTTCGGAGTAGCCTGCTGTAGATTGCCAACAGGAAAGCCACTCTTTTGCGATGGCGAAAACAGCCATCTATTATTATATTAGTCTGTGAAAACACCTCAGAGACGCTTAAATTGATTTGGTCAGAACATTTTTTTTTTCAGACATCGTAGAGTCTGAGTCAGACCAGCGAGTCGTGGCTCCATGAAATGGCGGGAAATAAAAAAAACTGGCCGAAGATATAGTAGAAATTTGTAGGTAGGCGTAGGTATCTTTACTATTAATATCCAATATTAGCAGAACACCTCTACTCAGCAAAATGTACGCAGTGTGGGGTCATTTTAGATAGTTATTGATATAGACAGACAAAAAAATATTTCAGAGTTCTTATTGCTTGCTGAAAGAGCTACCTCCACACCAAATTTCAAATTTCTAGAACTAACATAGTAGTCCCGCCTGCGCCTGTGAGTATAAGAATCCAATTTTGCTATCAAATCTTGTGTGAAAACATTTTTAGACTGAAATACCCACAGTTGAAATATTTTGCTTTTTTCTGAAATAAAGCTTAAAAATGGCAAAGGGACCTTGCTCCATAAAGTTCACCAGCAAAACTGCAGAAGTTAATTTATTAGCACAACAGTGAACAAAAGTAGTTAAAAACACATGGTATATGAAATATAACATTAACTAGCCTAATTACTATGTCAAGAGACCGTAGGTTCTTAAAATAAATAGGTAACCAAGTGTATGTAGTAAATTGGTTGAGGTTTAGAATGCTGGAAGAAAATGAATAATAGACAAGCGTTAAGTAAATAGGAGTTGTATTGCGATTCCAGATGTGACCTAGAAATCGGGACCCAATATGGGATATCGCGACAGAGCCCACCTTCGAGCAGTGGTCACGGCATTCGCATTAGCTTCAAGTGTGTTATCCAATCCCTGGAATGGTCTAAATGCTATTTTTTTCGTAGGAGTTAGTGACCTAATATCTGGGCATGTCAATGATTGCATCCCTATTTCAATTTTGGCAGGAGCACAAATACTCGTTTGTGTCGCTATACCATACGGTTGGAACCTGACCGTACTATTTTCCCTTTTTACATTTTCCAGAAATTGAGTACCGCAACTTTTTGTTTCAATCATTTGCGCACAAGCTTTATCTTTAAGCCTATGCTTACTATATGATTTTTTAGGCATAACAGGATTCGTTTTGTTGCAAAGGCGCTTGTTACTACACTTACAGTTACTATTATTTTGGAGTGCTCTTTGACGCACTAGCGTATTGCAGTGGTTATCGCAGCGGAATGACCCTGACATAACCGTATTAACAGCCATATCAGCAAGATCCTTTTTTAAAAGGATCTCTGATGATTTGAAACGGTTTAAGACATTCTTACTCCCATTGGAACTTCTGGGCCCAAGATTCTTTACAACTGTCTTTTTTTCGATAATGATTGATTTAGTAGGTTTCGGCTTCCCATCGTGATCTTCTAACTTTGGACAATGGTATACTGCTCTTGATATTTTTGTTATGTGGGGTAAACTGGACACCTGGTGTATTCCATAATGATTAGACGATGATGTTGCATGAGCAGGTTCCACTATTTCATCACAAAGTTGCTGGGCTATCCTGGACATTGGTATGGCCGTTTGATGTTGATAGGAGTAAATAGTCATAAATCACAAGTTATTTTAACATTTCCACTGCGGGTGGTAGAATTGTTTATTAAATTTCGTTATTTATGACTACGAAAATTATCTGCCGAATTAATGCATTTTGATTTACTGTCATATTTTGACACACTAACACTCCCATAAAAACAGGAAAACGTTTAAAAATGATTGTTCCGTCATAAATACATAAACTTACCCTTTGTGCGTTTAAATGTAATTTATATTTATTATATTTTGTTAATAGCAAATATTACCTGAACTTACCTAGTCTCTAAAATCACTTAGCATTACACGGCCACTAGTTGCATGTAAAGAGATAAATCTATCGCCGCTACTTTATTTTGAAAAAAAGGCGGTTAAATAATAATAATAACAAAAAAGGTCCGTCGTCAGTGCGTTTTTTGTATACGTTATTTCTTTTACACTTTGTTCTTATAAAAAAAAACAACTGTCAAAACTGAAAACAGCAGGGCTACTATGAAACTCGAAGTTCGTGTCGTGCGGTCTCTCTGACACTTATATTGTTTAATACGAGAGCGAGCGGGACAGTACGAAACTAACTTCGAGTTTTGAGTTTCATAGTAGCCCTGCTGTCAAGTCAGGTGACGTGACGGTTTGTTTATGTTTGTTTTGATATTGCTTGATCGAGCTCAATCGAACCATTCAAAATAATTATAGTTGCTGCAGTATGAAAAAAGAGTAAATTCATATAATAAATAATAATGTGGGTGTTTGGTTACGGATCTTTAATATGGAAGGTTGATTTTCCTTACGAAAAAAAGCTTGTAGGTTATATCAATGGATATCTTAGAAGATTTTATCAATATAGCGTTGATCACAGAGGTGTCCCTGAAAAGGTTAGTAGTGTCAGTACCCATTAAATTGGCTGTTTATTGATTCGTTACACTTTATGCTTCTGTTTAACTAGGTACTTTTTGCATTATGTTATTTTATAACCAACATTTTAAATCCTAATTACAACACCATACTACGACCAGTTCCCAAGCCAACGACTACATTCATTCATTCACGCTACCGAAAAGTAAAGATGTTTCTTTTAAGCATGAAATAAGGGTCTTCCTTAACACAAATGAAAAGTTTTTTTTTTTCAGCCTGGTAGAGTAGTAACTTTAATAGCTAGCGATAACCCCAAAAGCATTGTTTGGGGCGTAGCTTACAAGATCAAGGAAGAAGATATAGAACATGTGACCAAGTACTTGGACTTCAGAGAAAAGAATGGTTATTCCAAGAAAACTTTGACATTCCATCCTAAAGACAAGATGCACGAACCTTTTGAGTTGACATTGTATGTTGCTACTGAGGATAATGAATCTTTTGCAGGTATGTAAATAGAGATGTCACTTTACTCATGGATTTATTCACACCATCTGCAATATCAGGGCAGGGCAGGGCAGTGGTGATCTCTTACCATAAGGAGACCCACTTGCTCATTTGCCATCCAGTTGAACAAAAAAAAACATTTTTGCATTCCATTTTTGTGCAGTAAAGAGTATAAACAAACAAACAATTTGACTGCCTCAAAATTTCCTATGTCCTGCCATTTTAGCACGAAGGAAAAACTATGGAAGGAGTTACTTATATGACTGGATAGCCCAGTGGTTAGTGAATGTAACTACGAAGCTTGAGGACCCTGGTTCAATCCCCTGTCTGAGCAGATATTTGTGAGAAAAATATGAATGTTTGTTCTGGAGTCTTAGGTGTTAAATCTATCTAATCTAATACCTTCAACAAGCAATTTGTGTATATATATATATATTTCGGAGGTCTCGGAAATGGCTCCAACAATTTCGATGGAATTTGGTATGAAGGGATTTTCAGGGATGACAAATCAATCTATGATATGATATAGCTTGGTCTTATCTCTGAGAAAACACTGGTTACCGAGTTTTAGCACGAGTGGAGCTTCAGCTTGGTCGCCCCAGGTACCATGTATTTATGTATGTATCTATCTATGTAAGTATGTTTGTCCATTGTCTAGTACCCATAACACAAGCGTTGCTTACTTTAGGAATAGGTCAATTGCTGTTAAGTGTCCTGTGATATTTTATTTTAAAGTAATTTTTGTTGCTGGCAGTAAGTTGTTTTTATGGGTTTTTGTTTTAAATATGGCTGTCTATTGGAGGACAATTTTGCCAGTGTCTAGTAAGTTTTGCCGTTGTACACAAAAAACTAGAAAGTAATTAAATCTAGATAGTAAGTGTTAAAAGGAGAAAATTGTTCATTGCTTCCACATCGCAAATAAAATTTAATAATAAGTACTCATGACTGCGTTATCTTTATCAAGATATCAGTACATTTATTATTACCTATTTACCTAAATGTGTAAGGCAATATTGACTTATCAGAGAAACTGCACTGTGCACTACATTGTATAGGTACACATGACTTGGCTTCAAGAGTGATTTTATATTCTGTGTGTCCATATAAGTATATGGACAAAGAGTTGAGTTTACCATATTGTGACTAGCAAAAGAGGAGTGTATGTTAGTCACTAGTTACCTGTGTAACTAGTGACTAACACTCTTTTTTTCATTACTATGTTATATGAAAATCATGCTTTCATACAAATATAGTTTCATCAATTTTATTATAAAATAGATGAAACAAAACTGTATGATATGGGTTTAGTCATTTCGATGCATCTTTTAAGTTTTGCTTTAGATAAGAATAAATATATAGGTATATTTTACATGGCATTATGGAATTTAATTATTTTTTAAATTTAAGTTTGCAACCCAAAAACTCACATCCCGTTTGGAAGGTTGCATTGTGTTATTTAAGTTACTAAGTTCTACTTTTGTTAATTACTTAATTAAAATTATCTTTGTATGGAAACAGAACCGTAATTAAAAATGTTAATAGACATCTATGCATATAGCATTTAATTACAATAATAACTGCTGTATTATAAAATAAAACTTCCAATCTAGAGATAAAGAACAAGTAAAACGCGAACTATAAATAAACAATAACTTTTCTCACCTGCGCCCCTATGATCGCTACATAATATGTCTATGCAACAAATGTGTGTTCATGCTGCTACTCCACTTCCACACTAAGAGCGCTTTCACATAGGCGTTTTTGTTTCGCGACTGTAGCGCTTCTAAGTCGCGCTACAGTAGCGCGACTCGTATCCATACAACTACAACATATTTAAGGTAGCGTAGCTGCAGCCTGCCTTGTAATTTTCTCTGTGTACCTGTTTTCTGTATCGCTTATTATTTCTGGTGTACAATAAAGAGTATTTGTATTGTATTGTTGTATTGCAGCGCGACAGCCGCGCGATGGTCGCGCGACAGAAATATACTGTATCATATTATATTTAGTTTGAAATGTTTTTATTTTTAAAATTTATCAATGTAATTAACTAGTTTCATTTTAGTACCTATTATATATTTTTTTGACGATTTTAATTCTTCTTTTTACTACATAAAAATAAGTCGGGTTTTCCTTCCTGACGCTATAACTCCAGAACGAAAGAAAAGATTTCAAAGGTTTTGCATTCGTTGGAAAGGTCTCGGGCTCCGTGAGGTTTATAGCAAAGAAAATTCGCGATAACTGAATACCGCGCGGGCGGAGCCGCGGGCAAAAGCTAGTGAGTTCTAAACTTGCCACTTGCTCGTTTGCCTTCCAGTAGAATAAAAAAAAAAAAAAACGCAAATTATTTGTATGCCTGTGGGCGAAACATAGTGATACCTATTACACTGTAACACCTTGTGTATATTGTAATAAT
Organism: Choristoneura rosaceana; assembly: GCA_037349165.1. NCBI lineage: Eukaryota > Metazoa > Arthropoda > Insecta > Lepidoptera > Tortricidae > Choristoneura > Choristoneura rosaceana. Next base: position 9,116,134 of record JAZBNJ010000012.1, on the reverse strand, counting down.
TGTAAAATGTTGACAAATAAAGACTACTTTGACTAAAAAAAGAAACGCGACTGCAGCGCTCCGAGCTAGCGGTCGCGGATACTATGAAACGCGGCTGTCGCTACCGACGGCGTCGCGACAACCGCGCTAGAGCCGCTGTAATGTAATGTAATGTGAAGGGATTCAGTCGCACGGCAAAAACGCCTACATGTGGAAGCGCTCTAAGAACATCCACAAAATATCGTCGGATTCATCAAATTAACTAAAACCGGTTTACTGAATGATGTTTATAAAACTTTGATTGTTGCAGGCCCAGCTCCAATAGAAGATATAGCTAAGCAGATAGTTAATTGCAAAGGCCCTAGTGGTCCTAACAAAGAGTACTTATACAATCTCGCCATGGCCATGAGGGAACTAGTATCTGATGCTAAAGATGATCATCTCTTTACACTCGAAAACGAGGTAAGAAAAATGGATCCAGATATAAAAATCAACTGAATGTGATAAAAAAACTAGTGAAATTATATTATATACAATGTTATGAAATAAAATGTATTAGTTGAAATGGTTTTTTTTATTAAAATGGAAGAAAAAACAAGTTCTTTGAAAAACATTTATTTATTAAAATAACTTAATTAAAATGATGTTAAATTTGAATACAAAACGTTTAATATATAAAATACCACTGATAAGAATTATATAAATATAATGTTACCTAATTAACGGGAAGGAAGTTAGGAATACTAAGCTTCCATTGTACATTGAACATTAATAAAATTATAATTATAGTGTTCAATAATATTATTCCTTATACTACTTTTGTAGTACATACATAATTAAATTTAATTCGGTTGCCTTGGCTGAGCAATTCTCTATACAGAACAGCAAAGAAAAATCCATACAATAAACATGATAGGTAGGTATATATTGCCGTGATATAGATTGCCGTCTATGAATTTACGATGTTAGATGCCCTTAGTCCTTAAGGAGCATTGTTATATTAACAGGTATTATTAGTTGTCGGACTTATTTTTATAATACGCCCAACCTTTACGATCGTTAAGTTGTTGTTAGATACTAAGAATTCGGTAGATAGGGAGTGTCACATGGCACTTACTTTTTATCAACTATTGATAACCCAGCCATTGCATTTAGATAAAAAAGTCGAGTAGAGGAAGTCTGCGGCTTAATTATAACATAAATAATTTATCAAAATACAACAGGTTCTCTAAAAAATATTCCTAAATGTAAACTTTGACGTCATTTCTTTATCACCAATCAACTTTGATAGTCTTTGGCAGGTGTATTTAAGTGATGCATTGCATTAACTACCTACACAATATAATCTATTTATCATTAGGTATAAAACTACTTTTCCTTTTTATTACGCCTGAGAAGTTTATCCAAGAAACTTCTCTTTCGCTTCACTTTTTTCAGGTCTATCTTATGCTCGAGGTCATCACCTTCTACCGTCATTTTTTCCAATAAGTCTGGGATTGTTAAGTCTATTATTTTATCTATGGGTGGCTTCTTTGCAGATTCTCTACTAAGTTGTCGTTTAAATACAGATAATTCGGGTACTTCATCATTCTTTTCTTCTAGCTCTGTCAGGGATACTTTGGAGTCTCTCTCTTTATGGTTATTCAACTTTTCTTCTGCTTCTGCAATGACAGTCTCCGGGCCATTGTGCACTATATCTTTTGGTTCATCTTCAGGTTTTTCTTCAATAACTAAACTAACTTCAGTTTCGGTTTCGGTTTTATTGTTGAACACATCCTCATCTTCGGGCTTGGTGATCTTATCCTCTAAATTTTTCTTACTATCTGCACTGTCTACACTAGCCATGCTAGGAGTAGTTAGTTTAGGAACTGAATCCACTATACGCGGTCTTGTCGGGGGTATTTTCCAGTCAACTGGCTTGCGCTGTGGAGAATACCTTTTAACCAGCTCTTCAAACATTTTCTGGTGGTCAAGTTTTTTCAAAGCTTCTGTGTCTGGTAAGCTCACAATTTTAGTCCTAAATGTTGCTGGATCTTGATTTTCTTTCCCATTATCAACTTCGGTTGGGCCTAAATCTACAACAACCTTGCGTACAGGAGGTGGAGTGGCATAGGGTTCGGCAAACGGGAATTTGTACAGATTAGGACTTTCAATTTTATAGTTGATGGTCCCGCTTCTGACCGGCATAGACGCACGGACACCGACACGAGCGAACGGGCTTTCATTAGTGGGCTCGTGTAGATTAGAAGTTAAAAAATCTCTTCTTAACTTAGACAACCTTCGGGTTCTGTCGGTCATGCTCCGCCTGTAATCCACATCGTCGCTTTGATTCAGCTCCGACGTAAAGTTGTCAGAGTATTTTCTTGTTCGAAACTCGAAGACCTCCGAGTCGTCCGTCCGAGATTCCCTCATGCTTGAATATCCAGGAGCGTTACGTTTAAAATTGGTCGTAGTCTTCCCGTGGTTGGACGTCACTATGGGCTCCACCTCGCGGTAAGAGGGCGCCAGGTTGGTCGGCGACGGCAGCGGAAGGAACACCGTGTCGTGTTTGTCGAACACCTCCCGGCGCTGACTGAACTGATCCACTCCAATGATTTCCCGCGACTTCAAACTCAACGTAGGCGACTTGGCCGCCATTTCCGTTCGATTACAAACCGCAACACTTTTGTTATTGACACTATTTTCCTGTAAACGCACGGTTCTATTTTTATACGGCACACATTATGACTTCACCGGTAACATCGCGTCCACAAAAGCGTTTAGAAATTTAATTTAACAATAAAGGAGTATTGCTCCAATCGTCCGTATAAGGCGAGCCGTTCGCGATATATGGTGACTGATCAATGGAGTGTTCGCGATAAGATATTGGTCGTATAACGTAGGCAACTTGGGTAGTTTCTTTATCTTTTCGGCGAGCAAAGCAGTTGAGTAAATAGAAGCGGCGCGCGTACACAATCGTCTTCGCAATTAATCGCGGGAGGAGTGAAAGCCGCGCGGAGCCGGCGCGCGCGCTCGCTTCATTATGTAATGATAATGAATATTAAAAGGCAAAATGCCCCAAATACGCTAGACCTACTTAGCGGTTCATTGTTAATTACTATTCGACGCATTAAGTCTATCAATAGCAGAGTCAATATTTGCTTCCTACCTATAAGATTGAATACAGTTTGTAGGTTGTGGGTAAATTCGGCATTAATTTAAGATCAGATAACTTTTAAATTAACAACTTGTTTATTTTTACTTCTTACCTACTTAGCTCATTAAATACTTACCTATTTAGACTTACGTACGTACTACCTACGAGTGGTTAATCCATTTTTTATTACATAGTTTAAGGGGCTGTTTCACCATCCATTTGATTAGTGTCAACTGACGGTTAAATGTGATGCCGTCTCCGTCTATTCGAACAAAACAAATAGAAACGGCATCACATTTAACCGTCAGTTAACACTAATCAATGAATGGTGAAACAGCCCCTTAGAGTTAGGTCAATTAAAAATATCGAGTCGTACCTACATAGGTATATTTATTTGCCCGTAGGAATGTGCACGTAGTAGGTTATTATTATTAACAGCAAAAAGTGTAGATACCCTTTAAAATGTATTTTTCTTACGGATTTAATTTTATCTATTCGAAGTAATGTTTTTAACCTTCAGTAATTGATGCCCTTGTGTTCGTAATACGTTTAAGCATTTATTAGACAAAAAATTCAATTATTTCGTACGGAAATTTGAGGGTAGATTTTTTTGTTGTAACTAGGTCCGTTAGTACAGCCAAACTGACGCCTCTTCATAGTAGTTCAAAACAAACACGTTGATACTTGAATCTCCGAAAGAAGACAAAAGTGCTAAAATGTGAAGGTTGTCATTTCCATACGAATTGACAGACAATGATCTCATTCCATTTGCATACAGTTATGGCGCAAATTACTAAGCCGATTACTAAACTAAAAAAATACTTCACGACAATATTCTGACTAGAAGTTCAATGTTGAAAGAATTACAAACTTAAGTCTCTTAGCGATGCAGGTAGCAATATTTTTACATCCCACTAATATTATTTTATATGTGAAAGTTTGTAAGTCTGTTTGTTATCTCTTCAAGTCTAAACCGTTGAACCGATTTAGATAAAATTCTGTATACATATAGTTTAAGTCCCTGGGCAGGATATTGGATTGTTTATATACCGGAAAATTGCATAGTTCCCAAGGGATGGCGATAAATGAACGCGGACGCAGTCGCGATCGCGAGCAACCGCTGTGGAAATTAAAACAAGATTTCTGTTTCAATAAACAATATAAGTATATTGTGTTTGGACTTAAGTTCACTCACTAATTAAACAGATAGGTACCTATCTCCAGGCAAATGTTGTTTTAAATTAGGTAGGTGCCAATTAACAGGTGCCTAATAAAGTAACGTAAGTAAGTAGTTGGGTACATAAGTACCTACAACAGGATAAATAATGCTCTTTGAATGTTATTCTGTTTTATTAACAGCTAGCATTTACCCGCACGCGTACCTACATTATTTGATCCAGCAGTTCAATTGAAACTCCGGGATTTTACGAAAAAACCGTGACATTTTGGAAGAAAAACTGCACTGGCGTTTGCGGAGAATTCGTTAATTGCTGTTCGTTGGGAACTATGCAATTTTCGTGGATAAAAAAAAATCTATGCCCTTCCTATGCTCAATTAGTTCAATTACATATACCTATCAATTCAGCGGTTTAATCGTGAAGAAGCTTAGGTACTCTGTTAAGACAGACAGAGTTACTTTCGCATATATATAGGTACTAGCTTTTGCCCGCGGCTTCGCCCGCGCGGTATTCGGTTATCGCGCGCTGTTCCCGCGCGTTTTTCCGGGATAAAAAGTAGCCTATGTCACTCTCGGGCCCATAAACTATCTCTATGCCAAAAATCACGTCGATCCGTTGCTCCGTTACGGCGTGAAAGACGGACAAACATATAAACACACAAACACACTTTCGCATTTATAATATTAGTATGGATAGGTAATATTAGTTAGGATAGTACACTTGCCGTCCATAATTTAAGGTTAATCTAACAATAGTGTAAAAAATTGATCAATATTACGGTTAAGTAACCATAGAGCATAATTTTAATGTAGGTAGTTACAAATTAGTGTCCTACATATCAGCCACATGTAGTAATAAATAGGTACAAGTGTATGTTCTATTCTATTCCTAGATAAGGAAAATGTGAATCACTCGTAGGTACCGTTATCTTTACTTATATTATATCGTATCTTGACAACTTAGAAAAACCTAGTTGAGCAGGTACTGAAGAAAATTTTACAGGAACAAAACACACTTCAGGATCGGGAAAGTACTCCATGGCGATTGGGGTAAACTTTAAACTTTGGTGACGGATGGATATTCCGGAATTATGGGACTTTCCTTTGGTGTCCTTAGTAAAAAAAATATTTTTTTTTCGCCCGTCAGTTAGATTATTATTGTACACGAATTGTTCTTTGGTCAACCAAACTAAAATGGCATCCAACACTAGATTACGCCACGCTTTGCGATCTTGAGCCAGCTCTTGCCAGCCTCCAACACTAGATTACGCCACGCTTTGCGATCTTGAGCCAGCTCTTGCCAGCCTTCGACCCCGAGGTCCAAAAGGTCAGGACCTCGTCCCTCCAGCGGTACCTGGGACGACCAACCGGCCTACGCCCACTCGGTTGTCCCAAGTACGCTCTCTTCACGGCTCGATCCTCTTCCAACCTTTCTACGTGCTCGAGCTACCGGAGGCTAGACGCCTTGGTCTCTCCTAGAACCACACTTTGGGCCACTGCGCCCTGATAGTAAGTAACCAAACACAGTTTAGCACGGCGTGACGTCACGCGGCACTTTAACTGGCTATATCTACATTTTTTTTTTGTTTAATTGACAAAAGAAAAAACACGTGTAAGTATAATATTTTTTTAATAATCTAACTAACTCACGAGGTAACTAGGTTTTTTATTAGGGTTCCGGAGCCTAAATGGCAAAAAGGGAACCCTTATAGTTTCGCCATGTCTATCTGTCTGTCTGTCTGTCCATCTGTCCGTCCGTCCGCGGCTTTGCTCAGGGACTATCAATGCTAGAAAGCTGTAATTTTGCATAAATATAAATGTAAACTATGCCGATAAAATGGTACAATTTGAAATTTAAAAAAATAATTTTTTTTGTAAGTACCTCCCATAGACGTAAAGTGAGGGTGATTTTTTTTTGTCATCCAACCTAGTAGTATGGGGTATCGTTGGATAGGTCTTTTGAAATCATTACGGGGTTTGCTAACATGATTTTTCGATTCAATGATTTGTTTGCAAAATATTCAACTTTAAACTTGGAATATTCCGTATAAAATACGAAATCCTTAGAAAAATATTACTTTTTTTTTCGTAATGGCTACGGAACCCTATTTTAGGCGTATCCGACACGCTCTTGGCCGGTTTTTTAAATAGTATTTTATGCAAGAGTTGTATAATAAAGTAAGGCAAATGTAAATGTAAAATAAACAATAACAAACGAGTGCGAAATATGAAAATTACAAAATTTGTCTAACCTTTTGTTTTCAATTGATGTTTGTTTACATAACAGTGACGATGTTAAAAAATATGTATTGTTTACTTATTATGTTAGCAGCCATGAATAATGTTCGGAAAGTTTTTGTTATGTATAAAAACCATATGAATTAAGTAAAGTGGTGTTGCACCTTAGCCTGTCCGAACGAACGAATAAAAAAAAAGTAAGTGGTTGCAGTTGAGTATGAGTATCATTTTAGCAACATTACGATACAGTGCTGTTATGGGGAATAGACAATATATTATAGACTTTTCCAGAATCTTATTATGTATGTTCTTATACCTATACTGTTCGTGATTAAGTAAATCACACAGCATTATATAGGAGTAGAAAAAAACATAAAATTTTAAATACATAAGGTGTCTTCAAATACTAGATTTTAATGGCTTACCTACTACTAAAAGAAAAGTCAGTTTTAGTGATTATACTGCTTGTTGCTACTCTAATTTAATTATAGAATAATTATGTCAATGTTATATTACTAGGTTTATATATGTGTAAGCGATAATCGATACATAAGTAGGGTAGGCAACACGATATCAGTTAACGTATCAAGTACATAGATAATATTAAAATAATCTTCTAGAAGGCGTTACGTAAATTTTAAGAAGTGGCGAAATATCCAACAGCACTATTATGTAACAACTTTCTTTTGAACGAGGATTTTATGTTTGTAATTAGTATCTTAAGAATGACTGAACATAGTTTGGATTACTTAAAGAAAATTACCACCAATCAAGCCAATCCAAAAAGAGGGGTGTTATAATATAAGTTTAACGTGGCGGTCTGTTTCATCATAGCTACCAAACGGATGGACCGATTTTGATGTATTTTTTTAATCCCAAAATAATTTAACAGGTGCTCTTACCCGAAGCAATGTGCAGCGTTCTTTTGAAACGTCCCATAGTAATGATAAAGCAATGTAATATCCCCAATGTAATGTCCTCTTAGTAATTCTGGGGCCCTAGTGAAAAAGGGGTTAATTCTGCAGAAGTTGAACAGATGAGCTGATTTCGACTTAAACCCCTTTACACATAAAATAGAAATTAGCTGTGTAATTTCTGCAGACTTAACCCCTTTTTCACTAGGGTCCTAGAATTTTCATTGGTTATCTAAATGTAGTTCAAGAATAAAAATAATATAATATAATACGTCTGCATCTGCTCCGGTGCCCGTCGCATGGAACCCAATCGGTGATAACTTTGGCCCAGCGATCTGAATCCATGCGGCAGACGTGTCCCGCCCAGAGCAGCACCGCAGAGCAGACCAAGGTCATGCATAGGTATTGTCATGTGCCTCATGGAGTACAGTCACCAGCATTAATATCTGCCACAGCGGAGCGTGCAAAAATATCTGATACGTCCTTCCGGCCCTAGAAATAGAGTCGTATCAGATATTTATGCACGCCTGTTGTGTCAGATATTGGTGCTGGTGACTGTACCAGTAAAATCACGCATGAGGCACATATGCCTCATGGGACAGGGAACCTGTTAATCGAGATAACTAAGGTAAACTTCAGTAAGCTAGTTGAGAGAGTAAGATAAACACGAACTTTTCCGACAAAACACGAAGCAAAACATTATTTACTACATCTGTGGCGTTGGTTTAAAACCTGTAAAATGGAAAATTCCAGGCATACCGCCATAATACGACAAGGAAACATGACGAGGAAATAAAGTGGACGGTATGTTATTCTGTTATTTGTTTATTAATATTTTCAATATGTTTATACATATGATCTAACATCACATTATTATTTGAGATATAAATTATTATTATTAGGTACACATTCAAATCTCTGTAACTAGGAACACCTACAGTAAGCTTATAAATTAATGCCGTCTTGCAGTAAAAATAAATATAGATTTAGTAATATCTACTAGTTAGACTGAACTTGCAGGTTTTTTAATCTAGATTTAAGTAGTCTAGTCCTGTCAGATCCATACAAGAACTGTCAGTTTAATCCTTAAATGAGATTTAAAAAGCCTACAAGACGCCCTAAATCGAGATTTTTTATTCTGTCAAATGGCTATAGTAACAATAATAAAAGCATTATGGAATATTTACGATTTCGATAGAATTTCTTTCAAAGCAAGTTCGATTTTCAGCTGTATGCAAGCGACTCTCTCTTGAAATATCTGATTAATCAAACTCAGTCTCTTCTGTTCCAGCATAGCGTTTTCTTTGATCAGTCTCTGTCTCAATTCTTGCTCCTCGGGCGTATAATTCTCCTTTTCTTCCTTATAACAGTGCAAATTGCCTTCCTGTTTATTTTTCAATGCCACATGACTCCTTAGTTTCACTATTTCAAACTGTTCAGAATTGATTTTAGCTTGTAAAAGAGATTTAAGTTGTAAATACTCAGCGTTTTCTAGTTCCAGCCGTAGCACTTTCAGTTCTTTTTCTGTTAGTTTGGGTTTCTCTTCAAACGGTTCGGATGGTGGCGTTTCTTCGAATTGAGGGGGTGGCGATTCTTTTATGTCCGTCTCGAATTTTAGATCGAAGTTGTCTTCGAATTCGACTGGGAATGTAGGGTCAGTATTGGGGGACTCGAACTCTTTTGTTTCTGTAAAAACTGGGAATGAGTCTGTGGATGGAGTTATAGGTTCCACTGGTCCGTCAACTTGAGTTTCGTTGGACTGGGAGGTCCGCGGGGCGGGCTCTTCTTCTGTTTTTTCATCGATGGATGGCTGTTGCGGGGGAAGCGAATGTGGCTCAACAGATTTCTGTACCGATCTCAGTTTTCTCTGTGAAATAAAAGCGGTTATTTAAAATTTCATACTTGTATTGGCATTGGATCGCTAAGGATAGGAGTCGAGATTGATTAGAAAGGTATTTGGAACAAAAACAAACAACAACTTTAAGAGATGTTTTTGTTCAGAAATAAAATTATCACTTAACCTAATTCATTAACACATAACAAAATTAAAGAGATATTCATAAACAGATAAAAATTTCACAAGCAATTTATTCATTCTAATAATAAAGTCGGGAATCGTTGAAATGTCTTTTATTTGCTCTTGTTATTTATCTGTTTATTTCATGTGTTTTATGTACAATAAAGAGTTATACGATACATACATTTCACCTTTATAATTATAATAGAAGCTCATGTCAGTATCTATGGGCGTGTAAATGAAATACAGGGTCGGTATTTCCATGTCAGTGTTATTCGGCCCGGTAAAGAGTGCCACCTGTCAAAACGATCGAGTCAAAGACACAAATTCTTTTTTAATATTTTTTATTCTGGACTATGGAACAACCCGCAAACGACCGGACTGTCGTAATTTGGCGATAAAGAATCTTTCATTTTTTTTAATTAATTGATGCTACTTAAAAATCTGATATTTTTTCCTGTTAGTTAGAAAGGTTATTCCTATCGATAAAAAAAAGTTTCAAGCGTTACTAAATTTTCATCCATTCCCCATTGAGCTGAAATCATGAGAGTTACCTGTATCTAAATCTGTAGCTAATTGACAAGATTTCATATCTCTAAGACTATAATTTGATTCGTTCTCTGTATTCTGTTTGGAAAGAGAAACGCGCTGATATTTTTAAAATTTTGTTACGATTATTAATTAATTTATTTCAATTTTTGATGTCCTTATTCTAAAAGGGCATAACTCCAAAACTACATACAATAGATCCATTACTTTTGTCTAGTCTCTATTAAAAAAAGATCACGTAAATCATGCGTAAATCTGACGTAGACGTTGTCAAAATTATGACAGCTCCTTTTTCTGGTGAAAAAGGCAAAGGAAACATAATCTATTCTGTCGTAGTATAGGCAAATTCAGATATATATAATAATATATATATTTTTTAATTTTTTTAAATATGAAGAAATAAATAAATTATAATAAATATTTTTCCATGTTCAGGAGGCAAAACCCTTTCGATTCCTGTAGTAATTTACAGGTGTTGAAAAAATGAAATCTTGTCAATTGGCTAAAGTTAATCTTATCGCTCTGACAGTGTATATTCTAACATGGAATAGCTAAAGGGCACCTCAACCAAGGTCATTGATAGATTTACTATCAGTCACAACTCGTGTAAATATTGGCATAATGTAAGTAAACATTTTACATGTACCAGTACCTGTTCGATTATACCTGTCAATACTTTTTAAGTCCAGAATATTTCAAGTTAATTTTATTACACTTTAAAAACACTTCTCATGCTCGTAAAGTTCGTATTCATGCTGGATCTAGGCGACACAAAATTACTTTTTATGCTCTAGTGCATAAAATGAATTCTTTGTGTAAGACCGAGGCAATCAGGTGTCAACGGCCACAGACAAAGTTTCTATATGTATATTTTTTTAATAATTTTTAATTTATATAAAACTAGAAATTAATTAAATCAATCAAAATAAATCAATAAAACTAAAAATGTATAAATAAAATAAATAAATAAATAAATATCACGGGACAATTCACACCAATTGACCTAGCCCCAAAGTAAGCTTAGCAAAGCTTGTGTTATGGGTACTAAGCAACGGATAAACATAATTATATAGATAGATACATACTTAAATACAAATTAAACACCCAAGACCCGAGAACAAACATTCGTATTTTTCATACAAATATCTGCCCCGACACGGGAATCGAACCCGGGACCTCAAGCTTCGTAGTCAGGTTCTCTAACCACTAGGCCATCTGGTCGTCTAAATGTACATATAGCAATGCATGAAAAATAAAAGGTACCTGGTAAGTGAACAATTGTTTCTAATGTTGCTACTTAATTTTATCTCAATCGAAGTGAAAAGCAGAGTGTAAAACTCGAGCATTTTATCCATTTTCCCCTCGAACGTGTCTATCCACACTCGCCGTACAGGCTCGGGCGGCCATATGAACGTCTCGGGTAATATCACTAGTTTTATGCTCTTGTTGAACAATCTACTATTGTCACTTTATTCGTGTTGTTTTGTTAACATGTATATCCATGCAAAAACATCTTTTTACCACGTTCCTAAGCTAAGCCGCGGCCAAACGGAAGGTCCTGGCGAGACTACAAGGATTTAGACATGGGTAATCTCGACTCCACGATGCGATCTGAGTCAGATCGCATCGTGGAGTCGAGATTACCCATGTCTAAATCCTTGTAGTCTCTATAGATGGGAAGCCGGTTTTTAACGTTTTTAACCGTCGGGTTTTTAACGGATTTTTTGGTTAAAAACGGTTAATAACCATTTTGAGCGGGTTACTTTGGTACATTACGGAAATGTTTGTACTGTGTTTATACTTAATTAAAATAAACTAAGTAATTATTTAATTTTATTGATAAAAAATATTAAATTTATTAGGTGATTGCGGTGATTGTTAGTATTGCATAGTGGCGTTTATGACTTTGTTTGAATGACGTTTATGAAATTAAGTATTTATAGTAGGTACCAGTGCCATATCATATGCATCTCAAATTAGTTCCGATTCCGATTTATGGATTATGTACCTAAACAATCTAAAATAAATGTCAAACACTAACAAAAAAACAGAAAAAGCTATCCACTTACCACCAAGCTTCAATACGACCTGCGGTTAAATAACCATAGTTAACCGGTTAAGTATTGGTAGCTAACGACAAATTTTGTTAAATAACCGTAGTCTACCGTTAGTTTCCATCTATAGATCTGACTCACTAAATTCAACTCCGGTGTCGGTACCGAACCCGCTTATTGAATCCGACTCCTTTATTGACTCCGGTTCTTTCGAGCGATTATTAGTTTATCTATGGCCGGTCCGGCCGGTACCAAGGTCCCTAGTTTTTTCTGTTCAGTGAAAGATCCGATCCGATCCGATCTGAGAGCGAAAGCGGAGCGAGTGACTGTGACGGCGATCACGAGCCGCTGAATCCGGCCGGACTTGGTCGGAGTTAGTAACTCCGGAGTCGATAAGAATTTAAAGGAGTCATTAAGGGATTAGGATCCGCTTGAGGATCTGACTCTTTTGAATCTTCAGATCCGGATCTACCCAGAGCTTATTATAAAGTTAACGATTATATCATGGACAGGGATATTTGGAAATAATTCCGATCCGCACTAGCGATCCCTTCAAATAGTGAACCTACTGTGTTAAAAATAAAATTGTGTTAAATACTTGTAATGTATGGTACATAGATATCATTTATAAATATTGTGAATCTGCTTTTTTTAAAAAAAATACCTCGTTGTGTTTCTTGCCGGATTCTTCTCAACAGAGGTTTTTTTCCGAACCGGTGGTAGATTAAAAAAATGACGTGTAAAAGTGCCCATTGCGGCCTATTTGCTGAATAAATGATTTGAATTGAATTGAATTGAAGTCAGCGCGGGGCCTGTAGCAAATTTTAAAATGAGGCCCTTGATTTGCTTCAAGTTTATAGTATAAGTAAAATATTATATTTAAGTCGATCATATTGATACCATCTCTTTCTTTGGCGGTGTTTTGTGTTGGTTTTGTTCTATTTACATTAATTTAGAAAAAAAAACATGCTTCTATCTGAATTGACGTTTTTTACGATCAGAAAGCATTGGTCAGCGGGGCCCCTAGATGCGCGGGGCCCGTAGCATTTGCTACTCTTGCTATATGCCTAATCCGCCACTGGATCTACCCATCTCTACAAGGATTCCTTGTTCCTACGGACCCCTAAGAGCATACCTTCAACTGCGTGACGATTCTCTGCGCCTCCCACAACTGCTGGTCCCTGGTAGCTGTTATGAACCCCGCGTGCATCTCCGCGTGGATCTGACTCAGCAGCGACTCCTGCTTCCTGAGTTCCGCGCTCATCTCCTGCGCCGAGTCCGGGAAGTCGGCCGGTATCGTCAGGAGAGGCGGCACGTATCTGGTAGACACGAAAACTTTTTTAAAGGCGGGCAATCAGGGGCGGATCTTGAATTTGTGGGGCCCTGGGCTAATACTGCTTAGGGGCCCTACCTAATTACTCAAACATCATGATCGTTTTTTTTTTATTCTAGATAATTTTTATTATTGACAATATCGTCTATTGTTTTCAGTTCAGGTTTGGGGCCCTCTGTATCCACGGGGCCCTGGGTTGCAGCCTAAAAAGCCTTTAAGTAGATCCGCCCCTGCGGGCAACACACGAAACTCATCTTGATATGTTGGTACTTATGGGTGGTGGGGATCATTTCATCAGATGAGTCGCATGCTCGTTTGCCTCTTCCTCTCATATTGGGCGAGCGGATGCGGTAGCCATAATTACCAATCCGTCCAGCAGGGCTACTCCGAAACTCGAAGTTCGTGTCGTGCGATCCCTCTCGCTCTCGTATTAAATAGTATAAGTGTGAGAGGGGCCGCACGACACGACCTTCCGAGTTTAGAGTTTCGGAGCAGCCCTGATGGAATTGCGCGGCGAATGTGTCATTGCAGTATTCGCGTGCTGTTTTTAGTTACAAACCGTTAGTAAATATAGGTAGTCAGTCATTCACGATGCCGCGTGCCGTGGTTCTTATTACAATGACATTAATGTCTAATTTTGACAAAATCACGCGTCTTCATGGATGGCACTAGGTAACCTTTCATTTTTTGGTTATAATAATTGGTGGGCCACATTTGTAACGAGTTAAGAGCTTAATCAACTCTGGGCGAATAGACAAGATTTTTTTAAACAGATGGGAAAACGAGCATGTAGGTCACGTGATGGGAAGCAACCAATGCCGCTCACGAACACCCGCAACGCGGGGGTATGACAGATGCCTTTCCAGGTAGATTAGATATTCAAGGTAAGGATTTTTGTAAGTTATTTATATCTGTACTTACTTTTCTAATGTGACTTCTGGAAACAGTTGTTCTGAATTAGTCATCAAGTAGGTGATGAGGTTAAGAGACATGTTGAGCGCCGGGCCCATATACGCTGTTATCGATTGCGCGTCAGCCTGAGTGTACTGAAAATAAATTAAAATATTTTTTAGTTAACTAAGTAGTTAAACTTGACATGTTTCGGGCTGATTCGTAGCTCTTCTTCCTAGGAGCAACGCGACTCAGCGGCTGCTGCAACACGCGCAATACGCGCCACCGCTCTACTCGCGCAACACACGAACTAGCCCGAAACATGTCCAGCTAAACTCGATTTAAGACGTGAGTTATCCGTTACAATATCCAACAACAAACTACCTGAATAAACACATGTAAGTGATGGTTTTAACTGCTCGATATAAATTAATGAAAACGAGTACACTCTACGCGTGATGGATTGCTACTGAGGCAAAAAGACAATTGTCATTTTTTTACTAACGAATCCTTCCGATTTCCCCCAAAACCCGAAGGGTTTTCTAAAAGCTCACGGATTGTACAGTCGAGTTCATAAACTTCGATCAAAAATATCTGAACACGCTTCTACGTCGTTAACAATCGAGTAGTGTTCAGATTTTTTTTGATCAAAGTTTTGCTCACAACTTTAAGAACTCAACTGTACGTGCCCAAAAGCGCGGGCTAACTAGTTACTTAAATACAATAAATACCCGATTTTTAGCAGCGATAAAGTCAAAGTGTCGCATGAGCCACCCGAGCAGGCTCCTGTTCGGCGGCGGCAGCCTGGCGACCAGGGCGACCACGGTGGCCTCGCGCTGGGGCTCCGCCATCGCCGTGGCTTGTTCGAACTGGCCGTGTAGCTCCTGCGTCAGGATTGACTCCGGTAGTTCACTGACAAAAAAATAAAATAAATATCATGAGGCAGTTAACAGCAATTGACAAGATTTCATTTTTTCAACACCTGTAAATTACTACAGGAATCGAAAGAGTTTTGCCTCCTGAACATGGCAAAATATTTATTATAATTTATTTCTCCATATTTAAAAAAATACAAAAAAAATTAAAAATGTATCTGAATTTGCCAATACTACGACAGAATAGATATGTTTCCTTTGCCTTTTTCACTAGAAAAATGAGCTGACATAATTTTGACAACGTCTACTTCAGATTTACGCATGATTTTTTTAATAGAGACTAGACAAAAGCAGGGGTTGGACACTCCGCAGTTTAGGTACGTTCGGCCGGCGACCTAACCGTGGGGTTCGCGGCAAAGGGTTGCCGCTTATTGTATTTTTCACCTATGATGAGTTCTGTGACATTTGAAAATTTTCCGAATTACGCATACTATGTTCGCAAAATGTTTTTTAAAAATAATTTCTGTTTTGAAACAAAATAATCAAAAAAATCTAAAACTGTTCTTTTTAAGAATAGCCTCCATCGAATACGACAGAAAAAAATTTTTTTTTTAAATGACGCAATGTTATCGGATTTTTTATTTTCTTGGAATAAATAAATAAATCGGCAATTGCAGCGGTTCATTATTCGATAACAATGAACTAAGATATTTTAAATTTTTAAACAAAACTTGCAAGATTTTGTAAATGCAGCTATTTGGGAAGCGGCCGCAACCATCTTGTGCCTCCTGTGGCCAGTAACTTGTCAGTATCATTGTCAGTAGGTACGAGTGCGTCTGCCGTGTATACGAGTCGAGTTTCCGTTGCATTTTCTTTGCATTGTATTTGTCATTGTTTATTTCTATTATTATTGTTGTTGACTTTTCTTACTGTTTCTCGCTAAGTTTGTTGTTTTTTTTTTGGCAAAATGCTGAAACGGTCCAAAAAAGACTGTTTTGAACTCCTAGAGTCGGGAGTTTGTACTTAATTCGTTTGAGGGATTACTTCGAGCGAGAACGAGAAAACGGTTGCCCGGTGGACTGAAAACTGGAAGAATATATATATATATTTTTAATATAATGCAACTTTTCCAAAAACATAGAACCTCCTCCTTTTTTGAAGTCTGTTAAAAATGGTTGCTGTTGCTGATAAAATATTGTTGTTTTGTAGCTTTAGCTTTTAAAGTGTATTTACTTATTTATTAAAGATAGCTTATTTAATTCATATCAATACCCACTGTTGTCTTGTCTTTATTCATCGGAGAGTGGGAACCCTGCGCTGTTGGCGCCAAACCTGTTTCGTGTCAACGGTGCCCAACGGAATATGAACGCTCGTGTAACATTATAAGTTACAATTTCGCGTGCATGTCGTAAGAGTAGACAACGATTTATACCTAAAGTTGACTTTTGTTCGAGAGAGTCCCTTCTGTACGGTAGTACTATTGGTTATTCTGTGACAAAAGTAATGGATCTATTATATCGTAGTTTTGGAGTTAAGCCCTTTTAGAATAAGCACATCTTAATTTTTTTTTAATAAATTTATTAATAATCGTAGCGAAATTTTAAAAATACCAGCGTCTTTCTATTTCCAAGCAGAATACAGAGAACGATCAAATTATAGTCTTAGAAATATGAAATTTTGTCAATTCACCAAGCCCTGTGACATGTGCAAAGGCTGTCCATAGCTATCCGACGTGGTAATGCCGCGAGCGTTATGGGCACCTTTGCGCCGGGAATGGCAAGGGGCGAGTTATTTGACTAGTGTGTTTATTGTGTTAGGTTAGTGTTTATTATTGTATTTTGTGACGTTGGATTTAATCTTGAATAATAAATATTTTATTCTCAATAGCTCACACACACGCAAGTAGCTTTATACTTAGTGCATAAAGAAAGACAGTTTTTTTTAATATCACTAGTTATTATCAATTTTCAACCGATTTTTTCTTCTTCTCTAAACATGGCCGCATATCGTCACTATTTTAAAGAAAAAACTCTTACCTCAAAATAATGTTCATAAAGATCACTCAGAAAAATTATCTAAATTTTTCTGAGTAATCTATATGAACATTGTACGAAGGTTCAATTTCGTTGACAATGATTTTAGATAAGAGATTTTTTTAAAGTATTGACGATATCTATAATTTTATAATATATAATAAGATATGGAAAATTCAAGAGTTGTCAAATATCCCATTTTAAAAATATTATTCGTCATGGTCATGAGTTCCAGAATTTCATCCAACAGAATATTGACACAATTGCTTTTTAACGATTATTAGAGAAAGTAATTTCAAGATATCGAACCGTAAATTCAAAGTCTATAACTTGTGCTTTTGTAAATAAGCCATTACTTTATTGAATTGACGATAAAATTATATTATCATACCAACCTTATGAAAGATTTTAGTAAAGCGCAAGCCACCGGCACGTCCCAATGGTAGGGGAAAGTAACCTCGCGATCCATATACAGCTTACGGAGCTGCTGTAATTTGATCTTGTCAGCTTCGGTACGATATACATCTTTGGAGTATACGCTAAGCTGGGAGCAGTTAGCCTGTTGAAGAAAAAATATAATAAATAAATAAATAAATATCATGGGACACTTGACACCAATTGACCTAGTCCCAAACTAAGCAAAGCTTGTACTATGGATACTAGGCAACGGATAAACATGCTTATTTAGATAAATACATACTTAAATACATATTAAATATCCAAGACCCGAGAACAAACATTCGTATTATTCATACAAATATCTGCCCCGGCCGGGATTCGAACCCGGGACCTCAAGCTTCGTAGCCAGGTTCTCTACCCACTAGGCCATCCGGTGGTCGTCATTTCGTATATATGAAACATTTCTTTCTTTATAATTTAGTTCATCAGAGTCGCGATAATAGAAAAGATTGCATCAATTAATGCATCGATTAATCACATGACTCACTAATCAAGTTCGAACGCACTTACGTCAGTGTCTATCTTTGTCGCAGTGTGTTTCTAAATATTCTTATCTTTTAATCTGATTGAAAGTTAATTCCCAAAAACGATATCAAAAAGTCAAAGTCAACAAAATATCTTTATTCAATTTAGGCTATAACAAGCACTTATGAATGTTAAAAAAATTCTACCACTGGTTCGGAAAAACCTCTGTTGAGAAGAATCCGGCAAGAAACTCAACGAGGTAATAATACAAACTATCTTTATTTAACATAATCTATTTTGCCACTTTATTTTCATTATGGACTTTCAATTTTTGATTGTTAAAGTTGCGTTGCGTTGTAAGTATATTGCATTGTAGGTAGCCAAGTAGCTACACTGCACTGAAGGTAGCTTACACTGCAACGTAGGCGGCTACACTGCAATGTTGATAGCTACAGTGTACTGCAGGTAGATACACTACCTACACTGAGGAAAGCACCTATACTGCACCATAGCTACCTATAGGTAAAGTCATTTACGATGCCGCGTGCTGGGGTTCTTATTACAATGTCACTAATGTCTAATTTTGACAAAATCACGAGTCTTGGATGGCACTGGATGACACAGGATGGCATTAGGTATGTACTGTAAAGTAGACAGCTACACTGCACCGCGGCTAGCACACTGCATAGTGCAGCCCGCACTGACGGTAGCTATCTACATTTATATTTACAACATTGCAGCGTCGATACATAGCTACACTGCACCGCAGATAGCTGTACTGCGGTTTAGATAGTTATATTGCTATTTCACTGCAGGTAACCATACTGAATAAAAATATAAACTATATGGAACGAGGTTCATTACCTGCAGATAGTCAATAGCGTCCCTTACGAGCAGGGGCAAGCTGGTGTCGTCGTGACATCGCGACCGCTCCACCGACTGACTCAGCGGGACGCCGAATATCGGTAGAGCCACTGGAAAAAGTAAAAAAAAATGTCAGAAAACCGAATTGTAGAACCGATCTAAAATGTTCTAAAACGAAAAAGTTTCGAAAGTTAGTAACAGTAAACCGTAAAAATAAATACAAAAAGAGGAAAGTAAAAAATACCATAGTTTGCTAACGATTAAGGCTGCGTTTCCACTAGAGATGTGCGAGGAATGTGTTATTAATTAACGCAGTCATTAACCAATAGAAACGCTTAATTTACCCACCCTCGTACAGCACAGTTGTAGTGGAAATATCTGGGCGGAGCGAGAATAGGTATATGAAGCATTTCTATAGGTTTACGAAAAACATATTCCTCGCAACACATCCTCGCACATCTCAGGTGGAAACCGTAGAAACGTAGCTTTAAAGTCTATTACAAGAAGAATTACGTTGTAAGATATACAAAAGCTTGTAAAAAATAGGTGTGACAAATATTAATACGAGTACATTAGCTTGTTTAGATGCGTTATACCAAGGCGATATACAAACTATGTATCGATGATATATAAAATTTATGAATAAACGCGTCCGAAAATAGATCAAATTGACTTCAAAATAAAATCGATAAAAAATATTTTACTAAGTGTGGCGAGGTCAATGACTGATCTATGACATTAAATGTTAGTGCTCACGTTATCAATTCTTATTAAAAATAATCTTATTTTTTAAAGGTTTAATTAGAGCATAGATTACACAATGAACTAAGATATGTGGCGCGAGGCGAGTTTACATCAGTTTATTCGTTCGGCGGCCATACTTTTTTTAACTACCTACATGTCAATTTAATAAGCCATTGAGTATTGCAAGCAGTAGTTGATATATTACTTCCTACTTGTATGTTAGATAACTAACTTTAATTGAAATTCCGGGACTTGACGAAAAAATCCTGTTAGAATAGGGATGATGACATCACCAATCAACTGACGTACTTTTTATGAGCTGTCAAAACACCCCATAGAGTTTCAATGGTAAAAGCGAATTATGACGTCACTATCCGGCAACTCAATCAACTAACTATTTATTTGTTTTAAAGCAACAAAAAATCTAATTTTACAGTAAATCGAAAATTAATCTGGTTTTCAGGGCTAAAATAAAGCGTTCTTTACTGGAGTTGTGCCTTCGAATTATTTTTAATGGCGTCATCATCCCTATTCCCGAAAATTCCATGCCATCAAAAACATTACAAGTTCAAAAGCATTCAGGCAGTACTTGGGGGGTCTCTATAGAACTCATCATCATCATCATCATCATCATCATTAGTCCACTGCTGGACATAGGCCTCTTCCATGGCGCGCCACAACACTGTCTTCAACCCCTCGCATCAATGCGCTGCCAACGACTCTTATTAAGGTCGTCCGTCCACCGAACTATAGAACTCAATTTCCACCAAATTGCTTATTTTAAAACCGTAAAAAAAAGGGTTTTAACTAAAGAGTAAGCCAATTTTTTTTAATAGACGAATGACTTGGACATCTAACAAAGCTTCTTTATGCTATAATTTTACTAAAGTTCCCACATAGCATATGGCTGGTCTCACGGGTCTCACATAGTAGGAATTCATATTAATAATTTAGAAAGCATGCTGCATACAATTCAACTATTCTCCATATAACTATGTTAAAAATATACAATCATGTTTTTTTTTCAGATGCGAAAGTCAGAATGATACAGAAAAAAAAACTTTCTTCATACATAACTTATGAGCGATACACACACCGGAATTCAGATTACGAATTTAAAATTCATCTATTCAGATTAGAATTCAGCGTGACAGCCCAGTTTGAAATAAACAAGAATCAAAAATAAACATGAACTCTTACGATCAATGTGATAACCGTTGGTAAAAGGATTCATAATTTAATTAATCACTTAATAAGAAACATCACTGAGATTCAGACAAACAACATTTAGGTACTAATATGATTCTGTTATCTGCAGCCGTGACCAGATAGTAACTAATATACCTTATCGCTTATCAGAGAAAATAAAAACTGGCGAAGATATGACATAGGTATAAAAAGTGACACGAAACTCTTTAATGTGACATTTATGTACAGTCGAAATCCTATTTTACCAAAAACATGCAGCCACGGAAAAGAAGACTACATGTTTAACCTTTCTTTCTTTTTTTAACCGACTTCAAAAAAAGGAGGAGGTTCTATGTTCCAATGTTTGTATTTTTTTTTTTTATGTATGTTCACCGATTACTCCGTCAATTGTGGACCGATTTTCAAAATTCTTTTTTTATTCGATAGGGTATTCTTCTGAGGTGGTCCCGTTGTCACCAAGTCAAGATCTGATGATGGGATCCTAGGGAAATCGAGGGCAAACCACAAATTTTATAGGCACACCTATGGCGATTTTGGCATTTTTAGTGTTAAGATGAGCATTTACATTCAGAAAGTATCATTTGGTAACCTGGATCTGATGAAGAAGACCATAGGTGACCAATGGAACTCATCGAAGCTAAGTAATGCTCGCACGTCTATAAACGATCATGATTAACATACCTAGATAAGCGAGTAAGAAAAGGCTTTAAGTTAATGATTCTTTCGAACTGATCTGATGCTGAAGCCAGAAGGTAGGCAACGGAACTCAGTTATAAAATAACGTAACTTAGTCGTGTTTGGGCTTAATGGAATCGTTGTGTGATGCACTTTGGCAACGAATAACTAAAAAGTGAGAAATAAAATTTTTTTTAACAAAAAAGTAAAACCGACTCCAAAAACATAAAAAAAATAACGAAAAATGGAACCGACTACAAAACCCTTGAAAATATTTTTCTAGGTACCTACAAGCTCGAAGTCGGTGACTCAGCACGACCCAGCAGGAGTGATTGAAACCTATTGTATGTAGGTGAAATAGACGCCTATTGCTCCACTCCTGCTGGGTCGTGCTGAGTCACCGACTTCGAGCTTGTAGGTACCTAGAAAAATATTTTCAAGGGTTTTGTAGTCGGTTCCATTTTTCGTTATTTTTTTATGTTTTTAATGAATGAGATTTATATCAGTGTAAAATTTAAGTCAATATTTCTCCATCTTTATCATCCTTCATCAAATCGGTAGGACATCCACTGAACATAAGCCTCCCCCTTATACCTCCAGTTGCTTCGTTTGGAAACGGCCTGCATCCACCGAAAACCCGCGGCTAATCAGGTCATCCGTCCATCTTGTTGCTTATTTTTATCTTAATCCGGGTTATTAATATTATTTGAGACAAATGAGACTAGAATGCAGGTTTTTTTTACCTTCCGCATTCGAAAAGTTAAGATTAAGAGGCTGTTTCACCATCCATTGATTAGTGATAACTGATGGTTAAATGTGATGCCGTCTCTTATTTGTTTTGTTCGAATAGACGGAGACGGCATTACATTTAACCGTCAGTTAACACTAATGAATGGGTGGTGAAACGGCCCCTAAAGGTGGGTCCACACTTGTGACAATTTGCCGAACATTATCCCGTGACTGTATCAGAAACACGTGTCAGTACCGTTAATGTGGACGTATTTTGTTACGCGAACAATTTTAGTCATACTTGTTAGGACCATTTTTTGGCCGGATGCTGCACTTCATGATGAAAGCAAGCCGCTTTGCACAGTGATAGTACAGACTAAACTGAGTGATTTGACCCGCAGCAGCGGAAGTTTCACCCCTTAGGAACAGAGATGGCGCCACTTCTTTAAAAAATGTTTCAAAAAATTCTACAAGCTAAAGTAATGGACTGATTTCAATGTTTGATATCTCAAATGAAAGCTTATTATATACGTTACTTATAAAAAAAATACTGAAAAAATATATACTGTAAACTTCTGGCAAAACACGGCATTTCAAGTTTTTTTTTCTTACTTAATTTGTAGTTTTTACTTGATTTCTTAAAAAACTGTATGCAACATGAATGGTTTAATGCATATACATATTACAGAGTATAATAACAAGTATAATGAAAAAAATTCGACACCAATACCTTTCATATTCCACGAAATATGAAAGTTTAAATGTGAGCACAAATTTCTTTAAAAATATTTCAAAAAATTCTACAAGCTAAACTAACAAACCGATTTCAATGTTTAATATCCCAAATGAAAGCTCATAATATTCGTTATTTACAAAAAAATATTAAAAAAATCTTTACTGAAAACTTTTGCCAAAAAACGCCATCTCAATTTTTTTTTCTTATCAGATTGGTAGTTTTTACTTGATTGCTTAAAATATTGTACGTTTTATGCAACATGAATGGTTTAATACATACTTATATATATTTCTGAGTAAATAACAAGTATTGTAAAAAAAAACCCGACACCGATACCTTTCACACTTTACGAAATATCTAAGATTAATTGTGCACGCTTTTCTTACAAATAAATTTTAACGAAATCTTCAAGTGAAACGAGTGCTCTGATTTTAATGTAAGTATAATATTAAATGAAAAGAAGAAAGAAATTACCTATTTTATTAAAAAAAAAATGAATAAAATGTTTTTTCCTGGTGTTACGAAAAAATATAATTGCTTTAAAATGTGTTATTGTTTTTTATTCAAAAGTGACTATATTTGAAGACAAAAAATAAAAACTATATCGTTTTCGGCATAGTTCGTTCTGAAATATATTATATGCTGCTTAGTAGTTGGCGAATTTATTTAAAAATTAGCTTTTTATCTGACAGGACCTCAACTTATAGATATGTCACATACATCAATGTTTATCGAATATTTTAATTATAACTTATATGTCCTCTTCGGGTTCATCGGCACAAGTAGAACTGAAAAGGAAAAGTCCTTTTGAAGTACTTGGGCTATTCCAATACTACAAAATCACTGACCTTTTAGACATGTAAAATTTTGTGCCTACCTCTGGAAATCAGTGGTCAGCATACAAAATAAGCCTACAACGATTATTATATTACGGTCGATGTGGTCAAAAGGATCTCGAATGGAGTCCGCGGACCGGGAGACGAGCTGTCGGTAGGCCTCCAACAAGATGGAGCGACGACCGCTTAAG
Organism: Choristoneura rosaceana; assembly: GCA_037349165.1. Taxonomy (NCBI): domain Eukaryota; kingdom Metazoa; phylum Arthropoda; class Insecta; order Lepidoptera; family Tortricidae; genus Choristoneura; species Choristoneura rosaceana. The sequence continues at coordinate 9,092,030 of JAZBNJ010000012.1, read as the reverse complement.
ATCGCGGGATCGCGGTGGATGCGAAAAGCACAAGACCGGTCTAAGTGGAGACCCTTGGACGTCTTTCGGCTGACATGATGATGATGATGAATATTATAATTAACTTGCTTTTGATTTGTACAGCCTCCTTTGCAGGATTTACACTGGGCAGTGCATGGTAAGCTAACCCGACGACACCCACAACGCATGGTATCGCAGCCAGTCTTGCAGCCACAATGATTCAAGAGGCTTAATAGCGACCAAATCGCTGTAACTGCCGATCGTTCTGGAGTCCAACTCTCTTTTGCCTTAGTCCATCCCCAAGAAGATAGACATGGTAAGGAAACTTCTTATTTCAGAGCGTTTACCCAATTATGGCCTGCCTGATAAGCTGCACGCAGTGCATGTTATAGAGAGCAGCTGATGTAGGTGGCAGGCTTGTCACGAGCTTGTTTTTTGAAGATATGATGCTCAAACGGAACACATGTATTGAAATGAAGTTCGTAAATACTTGTTTGCTTCAAAAAATAAGCTACCTACCATAGCTGCTCTCCATAAACATGTACTGCGTGCAGCTTACCAAGCGGGCCACATATGGGGAAACGCTCTGAAACCAGAAGATTCCGTACCATGTCCATCTTGTTAGGGATGGACTAAGGCAAAAGAGAGTTGGACTCCAGAATGGTCGGCAGTTACAGCGATTTGGTCGCAATTATGCCTCTTGGACTATTGTGGCTGCAAATCTGGCTGCGATACCATGCGTTGTGGGTGTCGTCAGGTCAGTTTACCATGCACTGCCCAGTGTAAATCCTGTAAGATGGCTGTACAAATCAAAAGCAAGATATTATAATATTCGTTGCAGGGTTATTTTGTATGTACAAAATTTTACATGTATAAAAGATCTGTGATTTTGTAGTATTGGAATAGCACAAGTACTTCAAAACGGCTTTTCCTTTTCAGTTCTACTTGTGCCGATGAACCCGAAGAGGACTTATAAGTTATAATTAAAATATTTGATAAACATTGATGTACATCACGGAATAGAAAAAACTAGTGGAAATGCCAAAAGCTTCAACTTGTATCGAAACCCGTGTCGCCGGAAATGCGCACAAGCGCATTGGATACACACTTTGAAATCTTGGCGCTTATTGGTCATTAGCTTCTATTCGAAAAAAGGTAATAACTTCTGAGCCGGCAACATTAATTAGAACTTTAAATCGACGTTATACTTCTATATATCGCTGAGAGTCCATTGTGCAGCTACATAGCGCCACATCACCCTGAGTAGCGGAACTAATTTGACAAAATGACATGATTGTCAAGTTAGTTTCGCTATTTACCAATAGGTGGCAATTTTTTTAAACGCTGTTTTTGACATGTCTCTTCTTTAATTACTAAAGTGAGGGGCGTAGCACACCTACGGTGATATCGATATACCTACTTTATAGGTCAAAGATGAAAATAGGATTGACTATAAGTATTATGATTATAGGTACCTATTACATTCGCGTTATTCAAAGTTGACAACAATATTGACGAATCGGAAAACAGACAGTTATTGTGAGATATATAGACCTTATTTGTATGAGGCAAAGTTGTTTTTACACGACTGCGAAGAAGAAGGGTTATGTGTTTGACCCGTATGTATGTATGTGTGTATGTAAATATGTATGTATTTTATGTATGTATGTCTAATTCATATGTCCTCATGTAATTACTTAACGACTGAACCGATTTTGATAAATCGAGTGACACTGGGTACATGAACTTCTTAAAAAATCAAAATGGCGGATTTTTAGCGCCAAAAAGTGTCTTAATTTTTTTTTATTCAAAGAATTCAATTTGAGATTAAACCTTAAACCTTTTAAATATAAATAAAGCTCAGTTTTCTATTGTGACCCACACTTTTAGATATTTTGGCTGCTACGCTACCAGTGGTGATGTGCGTGCTCCGATCTATTTGCACACAGTGGATGTCCTGAGCACTTTGATCGCTTTGATTGGGTCAATGTTAATGACTATTTGGATGTTTCCAAGTATTTAGTTATCATGATTGCTGCGTACTATGTGACTCTGACTTTAATAAGAATTTTTGAGCTGGTCGCGATTCGAATGGATCCCTACTATTGCAGTTTAAGTTAGCTACTTAACAGAGTTCTAGATCACTACGTCCTCTTCTTGTTTTCTTCTTTTTAGTATTTTTAACGCAGTCGGATTTAGATTTTTTTAATTTATTGTTTTTTGATAGTTAACCTATTCACCGCTACAAAACTCAAAGTAATGTAAGGCACAGAAAAACCAGCGACAAATCAACTTGATTTTTAATTTAATTGCAGAAGTATTAATTTCGAGTTGAATGTTGGTCATGTATAGATTACCGTGGCGCGTGAGACATTCCGTTGACTACTAGATGACTGGGACGGTGAAGACGTTAAACTTCTGAGTAATCCTTTAATGATTTTTATCAGTTTCTTGGAAAAAAAAACAATTAAATATTTTTCTATCGACTGCGCTGTTATTGCAACGTTAAATAGCAAAACTGGGCGTGATTTATTATTAAATGTATTAGTAAAATGAATTTTACCCAACGCATGACACCACAGTGAGCGAGGTCGCAAAATATTTTTCATAGGTTTTTTTTTACTTTTCTATTTCGTGCAGGAAAGGGATAAAAATTCAACTCAACAGAACACTCAGTCAACAAACGAAAGAAACAAACATCGATAATTTTATCGACAACACCCAATCTCTACTTATGCGATGTCAATATTCCTATGCTGTCTAAATGGATAGGGAACATTCTCGAAATGCATCGTTTTAGGACAGAGACAAAAACCGACCTTATTGTATTCTGGTAAAGTTTATTTTTGTATGGTTCATTTTATGAAAGTGTCATACGGAATGGAAAAAAATATAAATTTATTAAATTAAAATGAAATACTCCTTGTCAATGATATGAAATGCCACCTTGGGTGATATTTTTCGTTCGGGCATCGTTTTTACATTCTAAAATGGCACAGTAAGGCATATTTCTCTTATTTTAAGTTTTTTTTCTTCTCAGCTCTCACAACCGTCACTCATAAGCATTTCCGGCGAACTGACCTATAGTTTGCGGAACTCCGCATACTAGTGGCACACGCGAAGCGGCTGCTTGACATTTCCACTAGTTTTTTCTATTCCGTGATGTACATAGTCTCTTATTTGAAATGTGACATATCTATAAGTTGAGGTCCTATCAGTAAAAAGCTAATTTTTAAATAAATTCGCCAACTACTAAGCAGCATATAATATATTTAAGAACCAACTATGCCGAAAACGATATAGTTTTTATTTTTCGTCTTCAAATATAGTCATTTTTGAATAAAAACAATTACACATTTTACAGCAATTATATTTTTTCGTAACACCAGGAAAAAACTTTTTATTCGTTTTTTTAATAAAATAGGTAATTTCTTTCTTCTTTTCATTTAATATTATACTTACATTAAAATCAGAGCACTCGTTTCACTTGAAGATTTCGTTGAAATTTATTTGTAAGAAAAGCGTGCACAATTAATCTTAGCTATTTCGTAAAGTATGAAAGGTATCGGTGTCGGTTTTTTTTATAATACTTGTTATTTACTCAAAAATATATATAGGTATGCATTTAACCATTTATGTTGCATAAAACGTACAATATTTTAAGCAATCCAGTAAAAACTACCAATCTGATAAGAAAAAAAAACTTAAGATGGAGTTTTCTGCCAAAAGTTTTCAGTAAAGATTTTTTTAATATTTTTTTGTAAATAACGAATGTTATGAGCTTTCATTTGGGATATTAAACATTGAAATCGGTTGGTTAGTTTAGCTTGTAGAATTTTTTGAAATATTTTTTAAAGAAATTTGTGCTCACATTTAAACTTTCATATTTCGTGGAATATGAAAGGTATTGGTGTCGGATTTTTTTCATTATACTTGTTATATACTCTGTAATATGTATATGCATTAAACCATTCATGTTGCATACAGTTTTTTTAAGAACTACAAATAAAGTAAGAAAAAAAAACTTGAGATGCCGTGTTTTGCCAGAATTTTACAGTATATATTTTTTCAATATTTTTTTATAAGTAACGTATATAATAAGCTTTCATTTGAGATATCAAACATTGAAATCGGTCTATTACTTTAGCTTGTAGAATTTTTTGAAACATTTTTTAAAGAAGTGGCGCCATCTCTGTTCCTAAGGGGTGAAACTTCCGCTGCTGCGGGTCAAATCACTCAGTTTAGTCTGTACTATCACTGTGCAAAGCGGCTTGCTTTCATCATGAAGTGCAGCATTTTGACTCTAACAAGTAGGACTATTTGTTACAAGCTGCAGTACGGCACAATCCATTCCGAACACTGATGGAACTGTCTGTGTACAGAACCAAACGGCAAGACATATGGCGTTACGATCTACTAACCGCGGGCCTAGTGTGGACGCTGGTCTGTGTACTGTCACGCATCAAAGTCACGTGTTACGAGCCGATCCGCCGAAAGTCGGTCTTTTTCAAAGCATGTTCGCTATTTTCCCCGACCTGTGACGTGACCACGACACGTCCACACTTGCATTTATGACACGCGTACAAGTACGCCAGATGACACAGACACAGGCACGAGGTAGGAATGGATCACGACGAGACCTGTCCGGCGGTACGTCCCCCGCCCGCTGAGCTGCTAGGTAGTCGGTAAATGACAACCACCGACCGACTCTTGTACCGATGTCATGCCACGCAGTCTGGTTCGACACCATGCGTCTACACTTGTGGACATTTCATCGTACACGGTTTGTAACCGTGTCAGCACAATATCGATCGTCAACATTTAGCGTAACATGTTCTGTTGCAATGCCACGTGGTCCGGTCCGTCGTCAAGTCACAAGTGTGGACCCACCTTAAGTCAGACCGATGTTATAATTCACATCTGTGACAATACCACCCGAAAATGTTTTTTTTTTTTGTATAATCCTTATTAATATTAAATTCGAACGCAACACTGTCTGTCTCTTTATCAAGCTAGGAGAATCAAGTCAAAATGTCAAAAGTAGGGTCACTATCATGGTAGGTCAAATGATTACACATTTTGATTGCTAATTTTATTTTGACGAATCGTAGTCCACCAGAGATGTGTGGAGGATGCGTGAGTAATGTATTTGTTAGAAACCTATCATACCCTAATTAATTAAGTATCCTCGCTCAGGTGGAAATGCAGTGGCGGATTAGGCATATAGCAAGAGTAGCAAATGCTACGGGTCCCGCTCCCGCGCATCTAGGGGCCCCGCTGACCAATGCTTTCTGATCGTAAAAAACGTCAATTAAGATAGAAGCATGTTTTTTTTTTCTAAATTAATGTAAATAGAACAAAACCAACACAAAACACCGCCAAAGAAAGAGATGGTATCAATATGATCGACTTAAATATAATATTTTACTTATACTATAAACTTGAAGCAAATCAAGGGCCCCATGATAAAATTTGCTACAGGCCCCGCGCTGACTTAATCCGGCTCTGTGGAAATGCAGTCTAAATCCGAGTTTAGACTTGCAAGAAAAATGCATTGCGAGGCCGTAAAGCCTAGTTTTTAGTGGTCAATCGAGCGCTGCAATGTAGGTAATGCAGGTTGCACGATTTTTCTTGCAACTCTAAACTCGGCTTAAGTACTTAGTACCGGTATCTTCTACGACTATTTTTAACAACATTGAATTGATATGCGATAAACAAGACCGACAACTATGCTAATCATATAAACGTTATAGCTACGTTTCACGCAGACTATATAAGTACCTATACAGTCAATCGTACGTTTTGTTTACCAAAGTCATTTCGCATATTTTAGTCACTAAAAACAAAACAAACACTCACCGCCTAAAGTGAATATTTCCTCGAATGGCACTCCCGCCGTCACAGTGGACGGCACTTTTGTCAATTTCTTGTCCTTTTTGTCCTTTTCCTTCTCTTTGCATTTTTCTTTGTCCTTCTCTTTCACTTTCTCCTTGTCCTTGTCTTTCACTTTATCTTTCTTTTCATCTTTAAGTTTCTCTTTCGATTCAAGTTTGAATTTCGCCTTTTCTTCTTTTTCCTAAAATTATATTAGAGAATAGTATTAGCAACATTACCATCACCATATCAGCTATAGGACATCCACTGTTGGACATATGCGTTCCCCGTAGACCTTTGGTTGCTTCGGTCCATCCACTTTGTACCCGCGGCTTTAATCAGGTCATCCGCACATCTCCGTAGTGGACGTCCTACGCAGCGCTTGCCGATCCGTGGTCTCTATTCAAGAACTTTTCGGCCCCAATGCAACGGCGGCTCTTCTCCGTGCTACGGCCTGCCTATTGCCACTTCAACGAGTAACATTACACATTGCATTACAATAATTATGGAACTGAACAGAGATAACGACCATAGGTACACACACAAACAGTACCGTCAGGTAGTGCACATTAGGTCTCTAAATATAAAACTTTATGATTGAGAAGGACGCGATTTTCGATAAATACTTTATCTTCCTTAATCCAGCTTAAAATATCAATTTAAATTAGGTTTTCCTCAAACCCTGAACTATAAAAGTATTGCCCTTCTTATGTAGCCAACACTCCTAATAAAATTTACGCTGGCATTTCACTTCGCCGTATTCTCGTAAACGAAAGAGACGCACAATTCATATAGCATATAAACAACCGAGACGCAATGATCGAAACGCGAATAAAAACACAAACAAAAACCCATTAGAAATAGTTAAAAAGAGCACAACTGTTTGTAAACAAAAATCACTCTACGGTTGAGATTAGGTATTAGAATGACCACAAAAAACAAATTAGAAACGAAATTAGAGCACCTTCGTAAACACACAGCGCAGGTGGTGCATGGTGGCAGTTTAAAACGCAACTGAATAAACCTAAGCCCGTATTGTTCACGCCAAGGTTATACTACCTACTAAATGAATTGTGAATAATGAAACGAACCTACGAACCGTAGAGAGATCTCAGCGAGACTTGAACTTAGTTTTAGTTGATTTACTAACAAATATTCAAAGTTTTGGACCCCATCCAATTAAGTACTAGCTCCTCCGTCCGTCTGTCCACAGGACTGTAGTGTATTTATTGAACCGAACAACAGTTACAGAAAAATTAAACGCAGGTGCTCATGCAAGACAGCTGTTTGTTTTGGACGTTTTTTGCTCGTTCTCATCTCGATCTCGACTCAAATTTGTCCGGTTTTTTAGGAAGAAAGAAAGTTTTAATCGTGAAGGGTATGAGGAATTACGGCAGCTTATGAAAGTTTGAAGACACCGCTGCAGCTCGGATAATTTTTACGGTTCCGTACATTTCGCAATAACAAAACCCTTATAGGATCACTTTACTGTTCGTCTATTTGACTGTCAGTCTATGTGTCCGTCCATCTGTAAAGACTTTTTTCTGAGGAACGAGGTATGAAGTTCAAATTAACACCAAATATAGTTAAACTGAGAAAAGTTTTTCCATGTCAAAGTCTTTATGACATTGCCATAAGATTGATTTTGACTTGGCCTGTGTAAAAACTTTTTCCACTACGTCTAAACTCAGGTTTGCTACCCTATGGAGCATTAAAAAATCAAACTTCTAAGTGTAAAAATTGCTGGGGAACCAAAACTTATAGTGTGGGTCGAGGAAACGAATCACGGTGGAACCTTTGTGCTACTAATCTCACGTTGACATCGCAAGCATTTGCCAAAGAAATCATAGCGAAATTGATTACGAAAAGGTTTCACCCTGGTACGTGATTTAGTTCCCTTGATTATACTTCCAGTTGTCTTAGAAACTTGAAGTTTGGCATGCACAGGGCCGGATTTAGGGGAGGGCAACCGGGGCGAAAGCCCCGGGGCCTCCACAAACGGGGGGCCCCCACAATAGAGACTTCGGCAAAAAAAATTCAAATTCCAACTAGTAAGCATCTTTTCCTTTGATTTTTTTTTTTTGCTCTTTCACCTTTACCTACAGCCTACAGTACTTTATACATACATGATTATTTGATTATATTAATCTTAAATATCAGAAATCATTGATCTATATTTGTTCACTCCAATCAGGCAATCAGTGAAATATCAATTTATATTTGGAAAATAATTTGGGGCGAGGGGGCCTCCGCTCCTTTGTTGCCCCGAGGCCTCTGGACCTCTAAATCCGGCCCTGGGCATGCAGATAGCTCTTATAGCACAACCAATAAAATAAGTCAGAAAATCTTAATCTTATGCCGTTACCATCTTGAATTACCACACACTACGTACATTTTGTTTGAGAGAGGAGCTCTGCTAACACTGGATTGGATATTCATAGACACTTACAAATTTGTACGGAATTTGTCATTCTCATGTTATCGCGTGACCAAAGGAACTAGGGATTCATTCTGAGTACAATAATAGATAGATTATCTTGTATTTTTGTCCTGCTCCTCTCTCTACCGAAGTACCTACTCGTATTTCAAAGTATACTACAGTTTTATCCGTTTTCGAGCAGCCAGCTCTAGGTCATTATTCGAGCATTTTCCGTAGGTATGATTTTCGTGAGCTCATTTTTATTGACGCGGCAGAAGATTCTTTTACAGTTTTCAATTTATCTACTAGAAGTACAGGATATCTAAAAAATAATCGAAAATGTCATCAATACAGCCCATTCATAGAAAAGTGTGACCACGAAAATGAGGCGGTTGAAACGCTCGAAATAACAGGCGTGATCCAAATACCTACCGGCGCCAAGGATGATCTTATGCTCAGACAATTAGAGATAATAGCCTGTGCTTTGGCTTTATTTGCTTCTATTACGTAAACTGCTGCATTGACCAAAATGGACTTTCAAATACTTGACCTAGTTTGTTTGGAGCGAAATTTTATCTTGTTACCGCGCGATGGTTAATGGATAATGTCGTGAAGGACACAGCGTAACCACAATACACAGTAACGTTGTGTAGGATAATTGATAAATTAACTGGATTTGTTTAATTAGCAATATTTTATGTATACTTCTTATGCAAATGTGTGAATTTTATACTGCATGACATGGCATTGTCAAAAAAAAGAAGTCATTTATGAGAAGGTTAATGGTTTTTGTGTACGTTAATTTTAACATGCTATAAAAAACTCAGAATAATCTAGTTACTTTGTTTCATTGACAAAAAAATCAGTGGCAACCATGTAAAGAGAGGCAAGGCGACGAAATAGTCCGAAACATGTCGAGCTACAATACAAACCAATACCAAACACAAACAATCTACCTCTGTATAATAATATAATTCATAACGAGTATATTTAATACTAGCTGTTACCCGCGACTCCGTAAATTTCGATTTTCACAATTTTCCTAAAACTATCCTATGCCTTCCTCGTGACTCAAACTATCTGTATACCGAATTTCATCTAAATCGGTTCAGCAGTTTAGACGTGATGAAGTAACAAACAAACAAACAGACTTGCAAACTTTCGCATTTATCGTATTATTAGTGGGATTACGAGTATATATTATACAAGCCACCTTGACATACGATCCACCCACACCACCCACTACAAATGCTACAATGAACAAGTATTGAGTATTGTGTTGTAACTTGTAAGGTACGAATAATTGACATTAACTTTGACACTAATCAACAGAGGCCCTAAATGTTTGAACGTGTGAGTGTTGACATTTGAGGTCCTTAAGTAGGTTTGTCACTTTTCACAGTAGTAAATAAGTGATTCAAGGTAGTGTTGTTCTTAAATGTTGTGGACATACAAAAATTAAGTAGTACAATTTGGTTAGACATTTATGATAGATGAAATAGTAGATATCAATGAAAGAATACTTAAAAAAAACTATGGGCAAAACAAAGATTCTTTGATTTCTAATCTGTCTATGTTTTTGTATTGGACAAGATTTAAGTGAAATGTCCTTTTTTTTCCGTGTCTTGTTAAAAGTGTCTTGATAAAGTAAATGTAACAATCATTCTATTGGCAACTATCTATGAGAGGAGAGTTATGAAAAGTAGTAAAATGTACCCCACGCTTTTTACTCTGAATTGAATTATTTTGTTAATAACTTAAACTTTATTATAATTTTATTTTGAGGTGATAAATTCTGATTGATTGTTCGATCTTTTACTACTGTAATATAAACTCTTTGAAATTAAAATTATTTTCTATTTTTTAGTTCGGTTAGCTATAAAAGCGTGTTTTTTTAGTTTTTTTAAACTATTATTTATTCAGTTTATATACAAGTAAGTAGTGCTTCTCCATTGATTCCATTGTTAAAGGTTGCCTGGAAGAGATCGCTCTGAAGCGATAAGGCCGCCTATTGCTTACCTCAGAAAGTCTCTGTGTATATACCTGTTTTCTGTTATTGTTTGCTATATGTTGGTGTGCAATAAAGAGTTATTGTATTGTATTATACACAATACACTCATGCAGCATTACAACGCTGCATGAGTGTATTGTGTTACACTAGACACTCATTAAAGTAGAAAAGTGCCCAGTTTTATTTGTGCTGATATACATGATTATTTTGGCCTCATCTAGAGAAAATTGCAGCAACGAGACGTGGAACTGCACTTGACAATGTGTGATCAAAGAATGAAGCGGAAACAAAAACGCCGAAAGAACTATCACAGAATTAAAATTTCAAATCAGAAACGAAATATGTAACATAAGAGAGGACAATGACTGAAAAGTGTTGTAATGCTGCAGTAGGTAATATGAAAACAATCAATAATTACCTTATCTTTCCCCTTTAGCTTTTCTCGTTTTTCTTTTTCTTTTTTCTCTCTCTCCCGCTCTTTTTCCCTTTCCTTTTCTTTTTTCTTCTCTTTTTCAGTCAATTCTCTCTGCTTAGTAGCTTCGTCCAGTACCTTTTCCTTATCGCGTGATTTTTCACGTTTCTCTTTGCTTTTTGTGGGGAATTTGAATGATTTTGTTTTCTTGTTCTTTGAAGGACTCCTGTTGAAATTTGTTTGAGATGAGTTCAGGGTTACCAAGAAAAAAAGTATAAATCAAGGTTTTTTGTTATGTTATTTTATATTTGTTATGAGAGGGAGGCAAACGAGCAAGCAGAGGCCATATTGTTTAACATTTCTGGCGCTCATCATAGCAAAAAAATGACAGATATCACAAAAAAACTGTCATTTGATTGCAATATAAAGGTAGGTGTGATTAAGATATGGGATTTCTTTTGAGCAAAATCTTTCATTATATATATAACTTTTTGTCAGAATAAATTAGATTTTTTTTTAAATATGGGCCTTTCGGGAGCCCCTGAGCTGGAGGGCCCTGGGACAGGCCCTGTGTGCCTTTATGGTAAAGACAGTAAGTATTACCTGCATAGGCCATACACAAAGGCTGAAGAAGAGATACAGAAGAAATAAAATTATTTTCATGTATTGGATTTGAACAGGATGAAAACTTCAATACATTTAATAAACAATATTTGAACAATGCATGTCTTTGAACTAGAATTCTATAATTTATTTATTCACATACTTACTGTGTTGTAAACAGGAAATGAAATAGTGGTACAAATCAAAGAATCAACAAAGGGAAAAAATGAATTTGAATCAGTGAGATAATGTTTTCTAAAACAGTTTCTTGAATTTAGTATAATGACTTAAAATATACATTTTTATCAATGTACTTAGATAGAGTTTCTTGTCAAGTTCTTCTCAACAAAGGTTTTCCCAAAACAGTAGTAGATTTTTTGATATTTACAGTCTTAAATTGAGTAATATTCTCAGATTCTGCGTCTAGGCAGATAAATCTGTTCTAAATTGCGTCTTAGCCAAACAAGTCGTAATCCTTACCAAATGTGCTTGAAAATATTTAAAAAGCTTCCTAAGGATAGTAAAGATCTTCCGCTATGACAATTCAAGAAATTATTTGCATGGCTGTGCGAGCTGTGTCTTTCTGGTAATGAATTTTTTAACATCTGAACTAAAAATAGGTAACTGATAAAAAAATATATAATATAATTTAGAATCAAATTGGTTGGTACTAGTAAACTTATCTAGACACTAAGGATTTTTTTTAGATAAAATAAGAATAATCCTGAATTTATCTGCTTTATGTTTTCAGCAAATTCAGGAATATTATATTTTGCATGCTCATTAGAGCAGACTATGGTAGAATGCAAACATGTCTATATACAATCTTATGTTTACCTATATTCTGCAAATATGTAAACCATTTCATTTTATTTCTGAATATTATTCAATTGAATATTCTGACTTTGACTTTATTGATTGACTTGACTATCGATTTGACTATAGTACCATAATAATTAAAGTAATACACACTTTGTGTCAGTGTCCTCTTCCGGAGAGCTGTCGCCTTCGAGAGCTGCATATCCTCTATCTTTCTTTTCTTTCTTGTCCTTCCGACGACCTAGAAGGTCCTTTTTGCTAGGTTTGTCATGATCATCACTGACTAAAAATAAAAATAGGCCGTATTAAGTGAGAGCTAAAACGAATTATTGAGTTAGACTGTGTTGAGCCAGAGTTAAGCCAGATGACTTCACATTTGTTAAATGATATAGGTTAACGTTGAGTTTTTTACGACTCTTATTTTTACTATTCGACCTGGCCGGCGTATACTTCTAAACAACAAGGGTGTGTAAGTAAAGACGTGTTTATGTGCGCAGTTTTAACCGCTTACTTACAATCACTTTCATTACTTTTACGCCCAGTTTCTGAGGCATAAAGCCCTGGAAAATCTTTTTCCACATCTGGACTTTCGAAATCCATTGTAAATGCACTAGAATACTGTTAACTCCTTATTTTATTCTTATCTTAAATAATTTACATTTTTGTGACCATTAACTAAACTAGGTTTAGTTAGTTTTTTGACAGCTCAGAGAAGTTTTTTAGAAGCAACAAAATGTTTCTCGATCTAATGTTGCCAGATTTTGAGAAAAGTCTTCTACTCGCCACTAGATGGCCTTAAAATCAATAATTTATGAATGAAAGAGTAAAGGAACATAAAATTATCTTGCATGTAGTATTCATATTGTTATCTATGGCATTGTTTACGTGTAAAATGTCAAAATCAGACGTCAGCGTCACGTCAAGTCAGTTTTATTTTGATTCGGGAATACTTTTAAAAAATTAATGAGTACATCTGATTTAATAATACAATATATAATTTATGAATTGTAAGCACTCCTGTCTGGATATAAAACTAGGACTAGTAATTTTTAGAAAATAGATTAGTCATTTTGTTCACATTAAACTTCGATCTCCGATTTTGATCGACTTTATGACAACTAAAAATTTTGTTTTTCAGAAACTTTTTCCAATGGCCTGGTTTGCGGACCTCGCCGGTAAGGCTGAAAGCCTGCTCAATAACTTGGATGAGCAAACTGGCGCAGCGCTGCGAAACCACAATGGGGCCAAAAAGAAAGAAACTGCATCAGATTTTCCTATTAGGCGATCACCGAGGACTACAAAAAAATTATCCGGTGTAACTGAAACTAAATCAAATAACAATCGTCCTACGCTAAGGTTATCGTCGAATTTTAGACAATCACGGTCACAAACCAAAGAAAGTACTCAGAATCCGAAAGAAACCAAGAAAACAAGTAGAACTCCCAGGAAACAGTTTTACGATATAGATCATTGTCCAGATACTTTGGTAGGCGATGTTAAGAATGTGGGTTATGATAAATTTGGACTCAAACACAGAAGTATGCTTGCTTTTATACTTTTATAATATATGTTGAGCTATCACACAGAAGAACTAGTTTAGGCTCCTTCATTGTAAACTCTGTAGACTCGCTTTCCCAATTGCAACATTCAAAACTGTTTATGATAACAACAATTATTAAGACATAACCTTGTGAGTCCTTGCATACTTTATAAAGAACAAATTAACACTAAGAATAAAGGCCAAATGTACTTTATAAAGCACAAATTGTTCATTGAATAAATAATTTTAAGAATTTTCAAATAATATCTAAAATAACAAAGTTGGTGACCCACATCTAGATCTTAAGTACTACATCTGTTAAAAAAAAGTAAAGATTCAGGAGAATGTACCACCTAAGAAAAAATTTGAATACTATCTGATATTTTTTATGACTAAATATATAGCTATCCTTTCAATGTGATCATTGTAAACAGTTTTGGCTGTAGATGAATATGACTTGAATCTTAGTATGAGCAGGCATTCCCTATCACAGTAAAAAAACCAGACATTTCCTATGGTTAATAGGTGGACTTCAAAAAGTTGGACGTCTTAGCACTGGTAGTTAATTCTGTACCGCCCAATGTCCTAAATTTAGGACATATATCAAAGTTAATGTCAACATCACTAATTGACATTAAGTTTCAAATTATATTGGTAGTCGAAATTTCACTTGGGACTTATAAGGCTTAAAATTAGTATGAATGTTTACTGCTTACATGTCTATGTGCATTTAATTATTCATGTAGGTATATGTAATTAATTTCAAGTATAAAAAATTTACTGTCTAATACTATACAAGCTTATCTTATTTATTTAGTTATTTATTTACTAGCTAAAATCCATTTTAAAATTTAAACTTAAATCTACTTAAGACTTAGTATTTTACTGTGGTATTTTAATTTACTTTACAGGGCTCAGTTTACCATGTGATTTAGAAGTAATCCGCCAAGACAGTTTTACATTCAGAATGCAAAATTTAGAAGTTGAAAATGCTATGTTGAAAAATGAACTCAATGTCATGAACAGAGAGGTCACAGATTTGCTCGACCGATTGCGGAGAACGGAGGATGGTAATGATGTAGTTAGTGATGAAGGTATAGTTTTTAGTTTGTAGTGTATATTGTATTACTGACATTTTGTAGAGTAAGTGGGAAAAAATATTACCTAAAAAACTTTAATAATTACCTAAAATACAATACATTCTTTATTAAGGACCACAAATCAGTACAATAACCACATTACATTGTATACATTACATGCATTGTATTTTATGATAATTGATAAAGATCTACTCTGCTGCCATTCATAATTAATAATTAGTTCATAATTAGTTTTTCCCACTTACTTTAAAAATAATTTTTCGTAACTGTTTAGTATTAAAATAATATATAGTATGTAGCAAATATTTTCTCAAATCTTATTTCTAGATATTGACTAACAAATAACTTGTTTATTTTTATATAATATAATTGTCCACATGCGCATAACTATTAGGTACTTATGAACAACCTGAAATTTCAGAATTCAAGAAAAAAACATTTAAGCTTGAAGATGCTGATGTACAGATCCGTAGATTGCAAATAGACAATGACACCTACACTGCTCAGTTTGAAATGTTGAAAAACAAGATAAATGACCTAACAACAGTGGAAATTGTGAAGGTTAGAGAGCTCAATAAAGGGCTGGAGCTTGAAGTGAATCTGTTGAGGGAGAGAAACAAGGAGCTGGAAGACCTGTAAGATTTAGATGTTCATTTATCTGTCAGAAAGGGAGCAGTTAATGCAGTATTGTTGAGCCACTTACCACTGTACGTAATTTGGCCGAGTAATACTATTCTGGATTATTTATCGCAATATTTACAAGGAAGTGCAAGGACGGTAGTCTCTGCCTACCCCGTTGGGAAAGGGGCATGATTTTATATATGTATAACTCAGCTAAATTAAGAACAGTGCCGAGTGGCTCAACAATCCCGGTTCGCGATGGTATGTCAGAGTAATTGTTTCTCTGGAATGTACTATGATGAAGAACGCACGCACGACCATAATAGCGTAGTTTGCTAAAAAAGTATAATATGTGCATCAATTAGATTAAAAAAGTATTTGTCAATTTTTTTTTAGGTAATTAATAAAATTAATGAGAAAATTGTGAAGACAACTTGCTGATATCTCGAGTGACGTAACGTCTTAGTACATTTTGTACTTCGATTAGATGGGAGATGTCACATGCCTGCGTTCACTCCCGAAGTTTGACGCGTTTGGCTTGTTCATATTTTGTTTGACTGACAAAAGAGAACATACCTGTCCAATATTTTTTGATACCTAATCTAATTGACAGACTTATTAATAATATTATTTTATCCAGCTCACTATCTAATTGATGCCCATATTATTGTTTTTGTACACAGTACATTTATTATCACGACGTGCGTGGTCGTACATACCGGGACGTGCATTCCGAGGCGTACCTGCATCAACCGGACCCCGACCAGAGTCCGTATTGCCTAATGTTTCTTACGCTCGCGATCGCAATCAAATGACTGATTCATACAAAAACAGTCATTTGATTGCGATTGCCAGCGTCAAAAACGTTAGTAACGTAACGGCCTCTGATTACTAAATCCCGGGTCGCGAATGCTAAAGCTTAAGTTGCTTAACAGAGTTTTAGCAGGGCCATCTTTCACCTATTAGAGGCCCCAAGAAAATGGGGCCCCTATGAACATAATAATAAAGCACTATTTAGCTATCGGTTATCGTTTGGTAATGGGAGTAGGGACTAGGAGGCCTCAATCCATCGCGGGGCTCTGGGCACGTGCCCGTGTGCCCAGTGGAGACAAGGGGCCTGAGTTTTAGGCTACTAGATTTGTTATTATCACTGGCTATATATGATCAACATCATACCGACGGCGGGTGCTGTGCGGTGCAGGTCGTGCGAAGGCGCCATGGTGTGATGTTGTTCATGTACAGCCACGTAATCAGGCCCGCTGCCGTCCTATGTGTGGATTGCGCTTTAATCTAAGCTTCTAAGGATCTCTCCACGTCTACCGACGCGGAATCGACTTAAGCCGACCAAAAAGCGCTTTATGTCCACGCAATAAGAGCGAAAAAGACGTCTTCCTACCGTAGGAAACTGTAAACGTCGTCTCACGTCGGCCAAGCAGATTGACATCTTTTTCACTCTTATTGCGTAGATTTTGATCGGCTAAAGCCGATTCCGCGTCGATAAGTTTGGGGAGACCCTTACACTTCAGCAATGGATTTACAAAAAGTTTGTTGTATCTTTTCTCAGTGTGCGTCAACTTAACGATAAAACAACGGAGCAAGAAGCAATCAAGACTAAATTAGAAAATGAGCTGCGGCACGCACAGACAACGATCAACGAACTGGAAGGCAATTTAGAGAAGGCGACGGCTGAATGTGGGAGGCTCGAGAAGGATTGGGACGCGTACAAACTGAGGGTGAAGAGTATGCTGTTTACTAAAGACAAGGAGATCAAGGCTCTCCAGGATGGAATGAATCTGACCGAGGATACTAAGTTGTTGATTGAGCAGATTGAAGCTTTGAAGTAAGTTTTCATTTGACACAAAAATACTGCTGGGTAGTAGAGTTCCGTCTCATTCTGTGACGCGTGCTAGCAAGGTGATGTTCTGAGAGATTTTTTCCACTGTCATCATCAAAATTCACCGTCAAAATTGTATACCTACCTTTCCTTGTAATTTTCTGTGTAATTACTATGACTGATAAACGAACATTTGATACACCTGATTGTAAGTGATCACCGCAGCACATGGGCACATAATAAGCACTATTGGTATTGAATCAGTATGATGCATTCCTGGCGTTACAAGACACTTCTTCACTTCGGCACTTAGTTAGCACTTAGTTATGTTTATGTTATAGTTATAGGTTTAATGTAGAAAATATCTTCCGTTTATTAATAACTAGCTTATGTCCGCGACTTCGTCTGCGCGGATCTAGATTATCGCATGGTGGCGCCCAATACCGAAATAAAAGGTATCCTATGTTGATCCTTGGGGTTCGAACTACCTATATACCAAATTTCATCAAAATCGGACCAGTGGTTTCGACGTGAAAGCGTAACAGACAGACAGACTGACAGGAAGACAGACAGACAGAGTTACTTTCGCATTTATAATATTAATAGGGATGCTTATGATGCTCTAAGTGTGTTAATAAAGGCTTATTCTATTCTATTCTAAATGGTGCGCTAGCCTTTTTTGCGCTTGAGTTGCCTTAAGAGCCAAAGACACTAAGGTCCTTGCTTTTGTCTGTTTTTAGTTTTTTAACTCGCCTTTTAAAGACACCCATGTCATATCACGCATTTTTTTTTATTTTACTTACTAATTAGAGAAACAATATACATTTTACAATAATGCAACGAGCAAAACCATACTAAGATTTAACTGCCGTTGAATTCACTCACATAACGATAAATAGGTAATTAATCATGATTTATCTTTACATGCATTAAATTATTTACATGTTATGTATTTTAGAGAAGAACGCGAAGAATTAACAGAGGCGGTTCAGCGTGCGCGCAGCGAGAATAGCGACACGAGACGCCACGTCGAACAACTAGAGGCGCGACATAGCGCCGCGGAGCGCGTAGTGACGGCGTTGAGAGACGCGTTGCGGGACGAGCGCAGTGCTAAAACGAAGGCCGAACAACAGAGCGTGGCGAGAGCCAAGGTACGCCACAGATAGCACAACAGTGAACAAATGTGACATTCGGCATCGAACAATAGTGATGATGACACCACCAATCAACTGACGTACTTTTTATGAGCTGTCAAAACAGAATTCTCCCATAGAGTTTCAATGGCAATGGTGAATTATGACGTCACTATCCGGCAAATTAATCAACTAACTATTTATTTGTTTTAAAGCAACAAAAAATCAAATTTTACAGTAAATCGAAAATTCATCTGGTTTTCGGGGCTAAAATAAAGCGTTTTTTTATTGGAGTTGTGCCTTCGAATTATTTTTTAATGGCGTCATTATCCCTATTAGAGGCGTAACTTTATATTTATTGGTATAATTTCAAAATTACAAAACTGAGAATTCTCCGCTCAGTCTGTACCTACGTCTATGTATGTTTAAAAAAGTCAGTACTTATGAGGGTAAGGTGTCAGCAGAAATTCTAACGACTCGACTTCTAGAAATTCGACGATGATTATCATCATCATGGTTAGATTCCTCGCAACTGTTTACCACCAGTCCACCAATCAATTGACCAACCAGTCAATCTATGATCATCTGTGCCTCAACGCCAAACTGATCCATTCTTCAGGTGGTAGGATCTCGTGAAAGATCCACCCGGATTGCTACCACCATCTTACTCGCTAATCCTACCGTGAAGCAGCAATGCTTGCACAACAGTTTGGCGTGGAGAGTAAGACAGCCGGTGAAATTACAGGCACTTGAGGTATCCCATCTTAGGCCTCTAGGTTGGCACCACTCCAATACCCCTGGTGTTGCAGATGTTTATGGGCGGTGGTGATCTGTTACCATCAGAAGACCCACTTGCTCGCTTGCCATCCAGTCGAATAAAAAAAAAATTCTTCCTTCAGGAACTAAAATCCCTTCAAATGGAAACCAACCACACCATCGCTTCCCTCCACACAGCTCTTCGGGACAAAGAGAATGAGATCGCCCGACTAAGAGAAACTTCAGTACGAAGTCCAGATTCAAGCGCTCTGAACGTAGCGGACTATGATGATATGCAGGAGGCTATAGACAATGAAAAGATACATTATTTGACACAGACTTTGGTACAGAAACAAGGGAAGATCGATACGTTGCTGGCCGATAATAATATGATGAAGATTCAGATGGAGAAGTTAGAGGTATGTATTAAATAAATAAAACGTAAAGTAACTTTTAGACTGGACACAAGAAAAAGGGATTTAAAAACACAAACACAACCTAATTTAAAACATAATATAATCGATTCTACTTTCGATTCTGAGCAAACTACTTTCTGGCAGGGTTGGAAAAAAATCATGATTTTTTTGAAAGAATCGTATAACTCGCGATTTATTGAAAAAATCTTAATGAAATCCGATTTTTTTGATTTTTGCAGTTGTCATAGTTTTAACAAAAGTTTTGCGTAAAACGGAACGCGCTCTGAGAAAAAGGGAATTCCCCGCGCGGTGTTTAGTAAACGGCGCGCGGGAAATTCCCCTAAAATATCTCATTCAAAATGATTTAATCACGCCAACCCTGCTTTCTAGTTTTCAGATATTTAATTGACACCTTGTGTACGAAAGAAGGTAAAGATGGGTGCGATGAATTCCCTAAGTCTGCAGTTGGGGGATAATTTTTTTTGTGTGCCGTTGAAAGAACAACTTACAAACTAACCGTGCCAGCTAATTAAAAGCTTGTAAAACATCGCCATTTTTTCTTATTCGTACATATGCCCTAAATTTAGAATGCTGGGCAGTATGGCCCAAACTTCAATGTGCTAAAAATAAAATAACAAATACAATTAGAAATTCGTAAAATGTTATATAAGACAAACGCGTAGGTAGTTAACTAATGTCTTCTATAATATTTTCCAATTGTATTTGTTCTTTTATTTTTGTACATTGAAAATACTTTGACTTGACATGAATTCATTACATTTGTCACAAAGAACATAGTTGACCGTAAAGTTCAACACACTTATTCGTAGGTAGGTAAACTTTAGTAAAGCTTATAAATAAGTATGCAGGAAAAATTTTTTTTCCTCTTTTTGTGCTAGTTGTACACCACAGATAAGTAAGTGGTGCTTATACTGATTACCTTTCTTGGAAACGAGATGTCGTGACCTTAGCTTTATATCAAATTAAACCAGTAAACGTTATAATAAATCTGAACAATAAGTTTGTTGGTTTGTTTCTGGTCACATTACGGGTGTAGCTACACGGGTTTCAATAAAATTACTTATTATTATAATCCAGAATCGAACTTGTCAAATATACGAAAAAAATCGTGGTATATTTTCTGATTAGGATCGAAAGGATGTTGATAATTATCATCTATCTCTAAGTAGTACAGGTTACCTGTAATAGGATCATTTTCTAGAGAAACTGTCAGGCATACCATCGTATCTATTCACTTCAGCTGCCTGATTTGGTACATTCAAGGGATTTTAAACATTTTACTTATCTATCATTGTAATACAAACTAGACTAGTGTATTTCAATACAGAAATGCAAATGTTTAGATAATTTAATGGGGGAATTTTAATATTTAAGACACCAATTGACGTTGTTTTATTTACAGTTAGTTAAATACCGATTCAAACCAAGTATAGTCGTCATAATTGATATCGATAATTTACGTTTGTTTTTAATAACAAACCTAATTAATACGCCAATATTGCAGTTAGTAATTAAATGGCCAGTTCCTTTAAAATTACATAACAGTTTCCTTATCAAATTAATAATTAAAGTGCTAAAATGAGTTTGTCCTGTTTATTTCACAGTTTGGACGAAAACAGTATATGAGTTCACTGATAGTGTTAATATATTCCATTGCCATAATTTAATAAAGCCAATATAATAATTGTTTATTTGGTTGATGACTTGTCCACTTATCTTCGTAACACACAAGGTTCAACAGGTTTAGGTACAGCCAGGGGCGGAGCGGGGTCACATGGTCAAATTCTAGCTAAATTTGCCCAAAAAAACATTAAAATTTGTTTATTGTAAAATAACATTAATCAAATAATCAATTCTCCTCTTTTCACACAGAAAAATATACATATGGGATCGTGTGAAGGAAAACCACAAACTTTTCAAAATAAATCTTTCTTACACTCAGTCGCTCGTCTCGTTCATTCCACAGAAGTCTTCGGTCATTCGGTCGCTCGTTTACATCAATCATTCGTCCTCAAATCCACCCTCATTCCCACATACATACTTACTTATATTTTTTATTTACTTTGCTTTGTGTCCCACTGCAGGGCAAAAGCCTGCCTCCCTCTCCTTGTTTCTTCCACTCTTCTCTTTTGGCCAAATCTTGCTAGTCTGACCAAAAACAGTCTAAATCATCCCGCCATCTCCTCTTAGGTCTAAGCAGAATGATATTAATTTTATTAAAATCACTGAGCTTAGAAAAATATCTACTGTTACAATAGGGCCCAGGGAAGGGTCAGAGTCATGACCCCCCCCCCCCCCTGGATCCGCCCTTCTCATATATTTTTTTATTAAAAATAATAAATAATTAATTCATTTATTTCGGGCAACTCAGGCCCATACAATAAATACCTTACAGACTAAAATACATATTTATAATCAATAGTATTTAAATCTAATTTAAATTTAATTTAATTAGTGCAGACTTAGAAGTGGGTAAAAACTAGTGATATAATTATAAATAATGAATTACGTCTGTGTAACAAAAACAGATGATTGGACGTATTTGTGGTCACGATATTGATAATGTATGTGATCTTTGCACTAGGGTTTTCCCAACCTTATTATGTCCTAGTTGTTGCTCGCGGCTTGGTATGCGAACAATTATTTTATCGCTATCCCGAGGGAGCTGTCATTTTCCGGGATACAAAGTGTCCTGTGTGTATGTTTTAAGTTCGGTTACAAATTAATTGAAAGAAATAAACAACTTGTTCAGTTTTTGCCCGATTCGTCTCAACAGAGGTTTTCTGAACCCGTGGCAGTTTTTTTGACATTCATAAGTGCATCTTGCATAACCTAAAATGACTAAAGATATAACGTTTTAAACTTTCGTGATTCTCACTCATAGTCAAAATACCACATACGGGACTTACTTGAAGATTGGGGATTACTTGTGTAAAAATAGCGTGATAATTCCCGTTTGTGGTATTTTGACTATGACTAAAGATATTTTTACTTTTACAATACATATTTTTGCCATCATCCAAAATGAATAATAAAAAAACTCGCTCATTTTCATTACACGTATTGCTAATAAGCGCAGCGTAAGACGTCCACCAAAGAGATGGACGGAACCTGGTTAAAGCCGCAGGCTCACTGTGGATGCAGGCCGCTTCTAACCGAAGCAACTGGAGGTATACAGGGTGGAAGGTTGAGATGGAGCAGCAAGGGCTACTTCATCCCTTGCTGCTACGCGAAAATGGTCTTAGGAGACCTTTACTAACTTTTTGAGTGATGACAATCGACATTCATAGATTTTTGATAAAATGTACAATCGGCGAGAAAATCGACAGATTTAACTTTTTTTTTAATGCCAATCGGTCCCAATTCTTTTAAGAATTAAAACACTCTTTGAGACCAACTAAGGTTAGAGTACTAGAACACCCACTTTTGTTTGTAGGGTACTAATTTGCAAAGTGAAACTTTCGCATGTTGTTTTTTTTACAAATATGAATCCTTTATGCTTAAAAAAAAAAATTAACAGTATGTAGCAACTAAAAACTGAATATTTTAACTAAAGTTTTTTTTTTTACTTTTTTTTATTTTCAGTCAAAATACAAGCAAGAACTGTCAGCTCTCCGCAACCAGAGCGCGCAGGGCCATAGCGTAGTCCAATTACAAGACGACGGGCGGTCGCGGCGCCCCAGGGTGCCCGGGTCCACACTAGCCGCAGTCTCGCGCCGGATCGGGGTCGTACTAACCAGATACCCCGTGTTTAGGATGTTCATGCTGTTTTATATGGTGAGATTTGTATTTGGATATATTTTTCACTTTCACTGGTAGATATTTAGTATATATATAGTTGTTCAATTAAACGGACGTTTTTAGAGTTCCGTAGCCAAAATGGCAAAAACGGAACCCTTATAGTTACGCTATGGCTGTCTGTCTGTCTGCCCGTCCGCGGCTTTGCTCAGGGACTATCAATGCTAGAAAGCTGTAATTTTGCAAGAATATAAAAACGGTAAACTATACCGACAAAATAGTACATTAAAACTAAAAAAAAAAACTTTTTAATGTACCTCCCATAGACGTAAAGTAGGGGTTATATTTTTTCTCTCATCTAACCTTGTAGTGTGGGGTATCGTTGGATAGGTCTTTTGAAATCATTGGGGTTGCTGAAATGATTTTTTGATTCAGTAATTTGTTTGCAAAATATTCAAATTTAAAGTGCAAATTTTCATTAAAATTGAGCGTCCAAGCTAAAATCTAAACCGGTGGGTGGAATAATTTGAAAACATTTAGGATGGTAGTAAGTATATCAAACTTACAAGGAAAATAATAACGGTTAAGTTTTCTTGAGAATTATTAGTAGTTTAGGAGTAAATAGCAGCATAAGGTATAAAATATACATAAACTTGGAATATTCCGTACAAAATACGGAATCCTTAATTTTTTCGTAACGGTTACGGAATCCTATTTCGGGCGTGTCCGACACGCTTTTGGTCGGTTTTATTTACAAGTTAAATAAAAAATTTGCAATGTATGTTCGTATGTTAGTTTGTTTGCAAAAGTCAAATCAATCGAATTTAACCCAGTTATGTATAGCTAAGCAAACGATACGATAGACAACCATTAATAGTAGATTGTACAACAAGAGCATAAAACGAGCCATTTTACCCGAGGCGTTCATATAGCCACCCGAGCCGATACGGCGATAGACACGTCGAGGGGAAAATGGGTTTAATGCTCGAGTTTTACACTGCTTTTCACTTCGATGGCGAGGAAATGAAATAGCAACAGTCGAAACAATAATTCACTTTCTATGTACTTTTTATTTTTATGCATTATTATAATAATTCCATTATTTTAATTTTACTGATTTATTATGATTGATTAGATTGATTTTTAATTTTATATAAATTAAAAATTATTTAAAAAATATATAGAAACTTTTTTGTTTGTGGCTGTTGACACCTGATTACCTTGGTCTTTAGTTGGTATTAGACGAAGATTTTATTTTATGCACTAGAGCATAAAAAGTCATTTTATGTCGCCTAGATACAGCATAAACACGAACTTTACGAGCATGAGAACTGAAAAAGCATTTTAGTGGTTTATGCTTATATTACGCTCCAACTAGATAATGAGTTGCAGAGTTCAATTAGGTATAAAAATATTTGCAGTGAGCAATAAAATAATAAAATTACCCAGCTATATTATTAGTAAGCTTGTGCTTGTTTACTGATAAATTACTGGTATCCGATGTATTCTTTTTTTATCTTGTTTCATGGGCCGTATTCTAATTTCCAATATTACTCATGTTCATGCTTGACCGGTTTTTATATGTATAATTTACTCGCTATAGTTTATGGTTTGAGATAAATTTTTTTCTCAAAAGATTCACAAAAATCATAGACGCAGCCTACATCCACCGTGAATGCGCGGTTTTAACTAGATCAATCTCGTTAGTGGACGTCCATTCGATAACTTTTCAGCCCCAACGACCATCTATACTCCGTGCTCTATGGCTTAACCATTGCCACTCCAACAAGCTATTTCGCTTGCCTATGTCAGTGACCCTTGTTTTTCTACGTATCTCCTCATTTCTGATTAGATCCTGTAGAGAAACCCCGAGTATAGCTCTATCCATATCTCGGTGAGCAACTGTGTTTTATGTACTTAATCGTCAATCTATTTTACGTTACCTGATAGGTTCCAATAGTAGTGCTAGTAACACAACGTTACAGTATATACATAGTGCCATCCACGAAGACGCATGATTTTGACAAAATTAGACATTAATGACATTGTAATAAGAATCACGGCACGCGTCATCGTGAATGATACATACATCCAGAAACTCAGTCGTGTTAGAACTCTGCCAATATTTATTAATTTAATTTGTTTCAGCTGGGTCTTCACTTTTGGGTGCTCACTGTACTCTTCACCAGCACTCCAGAAAACTACGTTACACGTCCAAAAACCATTCCAAGAGAAGCATGAAAGTATATAAACATAATTTTATTTGTCGCATATATTTATTTGGTGCTAATTATTATTAAATTTAAGAAGTGTATAAATTGTAAATAAAGTTAACGTTATATTTGGTATTTGTACACATTTTATTTCAGATGTTTAAAATACCCTCAATTCTGGATGCGATAAGTTTTTGATATCATCAAAACTGTTAGATAGTGACGAAAGAGAGTATGCTTAGTGTATTTTCCCGTTCACAAAATACGTCTCGATCGTGTTCGCGTTAAAATTTCAATTTGTATGGAAACATGGACAGTGCCTCTAGCGGAAAGTTTGCACAACAACCTTTGTGAGTGTAGGTTTGCTACGTAAACTATTTCTTCCACGTATCGTAACGAAAACGGGCACCGTGGACATGTGGCGGCTACGTATCGACGATCGAACGCCCGATTTACGTCTTCGAATAGTAAACGAAACCATGAAAATTAAAAAAGTCGCCACTTTCTTAATTTTCATGGTTCTATTATTATCATGGTTCTAAATCTATCCAATTGTTTCAGCGTGAAAGGCGTTTCAAATTACTAATATTAGTAGATTTAGTGGGAGTAGTGTATAGTACCAACACTACATAATAGAATAAACAAAGGATCATGTTTTTACTCGGTCGTTGCGCAAGTTGATCTGCCCCCTGTACTACAAAAATAACAAGAACTACAAATCAACATAATTGTAAACTTTCTTTTACAAAAAAGTGCCAAGGGGCCGGCTCGCTGCTTCTATCTAAACACCCCACTTCTTCTGTTTACCATAAACTAATATTAAAATGAACTGACACGAACTGAATTGTTAAATATTTTATATATATTATCCTTGTAACAAATTGTTTTTTCCTTGTGTAGGTACAGTCAAGGTCATAAATATATGTACGTTACCAAGATGTCAAAAATTATCTATACCCTCCTGAGTCATCGTGTACTTTATAAAGTAAAAATTGTTCATTCAATAAAGAATCCTATGAATTTTGAAATAATATCCAAAATAAAGCAGGTTAACCACGTCAAGGTCTTAAGCACTAAGTTCGTTAAAAAATGTCAGGACTCAGGAGGATACACCTGTATACCACTAATCATAAGCTATGGCTATTTAGACATTTATGTCCTCGAATGTACAGTAGGTAGAAGCTCGAAGTGTAATGCGTTCAATATAACTCTGGTAAGAAGGTAACCGCACAATGACGTGCGTGTGGTGGGAAGTTTGATTCGATAAAAGTTTGTCGTCAAGTGACAATTTTAAAACAGAAATCAGATGTTTAGGTATTCATTTTTGTTCTTCTTAAATTGATGCTTCTCGACCAATTTTATAATTAAAATATTACTTAAAATAAAAAAGTCTGAAACCTACCTTCTAGAAAATTCCCTAAAGTTGGGGAGCCGTTGAAATCTCGCCCAGGGAGATGGAAGTGCTGGAAGTGCTAAAACGGGCACTGGTGAAGGGATATGGAAGCGCGAAATATGTTTTGGCATTCCACATGACTTGTATGGCTGAAACCATTGTAGGAATGGCCACAGCAACAATGCGCAACGATCAAGTCATATTAAATCACAAAATCACACAACTTGCCAGATACCGTTTAGGGAGCGCCAAAGCATAGTAAAAGTGATCACTTTTACTATGGCCAAAGTTCGCATACTCTTCGTTTCGGTATGACTATACCGTAACCGAATCATGGTTCGTCATTTTTTTCCCCACTGAAACCTTAAATTTTCTATATATTTTAAATGGTCATCATATAGAAAACTATAGGTTAGGTTAGGTTTGTTTTATAACAATTCTGAACAATCATTAGATTCAGAGAAAAAAGGAGATATAAACGATCATTCTGACTAACATTACAATCTGACTTTTAATAAGTATACATATAGGTATGCGAGCCGATATGGACCCTTCCAGAAAAGGATGTAACGGTAGTTTGAGAAATAAATATCAACGAGGTAAATATTACTTGTGTAAAAATAGCGTGATAAGTCCCGTTATGGTATTTTGATTATAAATATCAACGAATTGACAGAGCGTATTCACCAGAACTATACTCGTATTAGGTTTTATGGATTTCCCTGAATACGCCGTATTCAATACGGAATTTTGCCAGACTTATGCTAAGAAGAGGTGTAATATTTATGTAGATGTAGTTGTTTACTCATACTATTTGGATTGGTATTTACTTAGATATATTTATATTTGCCTACAAAATATTTAATTAATATTGAAGTATGAATCGTACAATTTACTTGCAATATTATTTAGCAGGTACCTACTTATCCTAATATTCCTGCAATAACAAGTAACGTACCTAATTAATTTTACTCTTGATCCGTGGGCCCAGGAGCACTAAGCCTCCGCAAAGATATTTCGAAGTGGCTTATCGATGCCACCGCTGACCGAAGAGCTGGCAGCTACCTCGCTCAAAGAATTAGCCTTGCGATTCAACGAGTAAATGCTGCCAGCATCTTCGGCACAATGCCGCAGAGGCCTTTTTTTATTTAGATATGGCTTAGTTTTTAATATAGTTTTTAATTTAGTACAAACGTACAAAGTAGTGATATTTAGTATATTACTGTGCTTTGATTTATTTCTATCTTAATAAAATGATGTTTTATAATTTAAAAAAAAACCGGCCAAGAGCGTGTCGGACACGCCCAAAATAGTGTTCCGTAGCCATTACGAAAAAATTAAGTAATATTTTTCTAAGGATTTCGTATTTTATACGGAATCTTCCAAGTTTAGGTATATTTTATAACTTACGCTGCTAGAGTAAATCATAAAATACTAATAATTCTCAAGTAAACTTAGCCGTTATAGTTTTCCTTGGAAGTTTGATATACTGACTACCATCCTGAATTTTTTCAAATTTTTCCACCCACCGGTTTAGATTTTAGAGGGGACCGTCGATTTTAATGAAAATTTGCACTTTAAAGTTAAATATTTCGCAAACACATTACTGAATCGAAAAATCATTGTAGCAAACCCCTAATGGTTTTAAAATACCTATCCAACGATACCCCACACTATAGGAGGGTTGGATGCATGTTGGATGAGAAAAAAAAAATCACCGCCACTTTACGTCTATGGGAGGTAAAAAAAAATATTTTTGAATTTTTAATTGTACTATTTTGTCGGCATAGTTTACCTATACATCCGTGCAAAATTACAGCTTTCTAGCATTGATAGTCCCTGAGCAAAGCCGCGGACGGACAGACAGACAGACATGGCGAAACTATAGGTAAGGGTTCCGTTTTTGCCATTTTGGCACCGGAACCCTAAAAATGCAAAAGGAACATCAAATAATTTTATGTTTTTGTTCGGGTTCATTGGTAACTATACGTTGCAAACAGTTATAGCTGAGCGAGCATCATTTGGTCAAGTCAGTCGCGATTCACACTTCGACGTAACCACACGTTTTGTTAATAATGACAATTGTAAAAAAATGGTAGTTAATAATTAACAAACAACAAGTGTTAGTTCCAAGTTAGAAAACGGAGTTTTTATTTAAAAAAACGTAACTTGACAGACGCATAAGCCTTGAACTTAGGTTTTTATTAGTCTTGTTATTTTCCTTGTTTGACGAGATGACTTTACGGTTGTGTTTCGTGCTTTTTGTCGGTAAGTTTGCTCTTCTCCGTAGTTACATTTAAAATCCATGTATTTTCTATAGCTTTCTATGTAAATCCTGCATTTTGGTATGATCAAAGGCTATTTAACCTTGAATCAAGATTTAGGAAGTATTTTTATCTTCGTGGTAGGACAAATTGCTGTTATTATCGAATTTTAGTTGTTTCTTTCCTCCTAAATTCCATTGAGATTCAAACCGGTCCGTATTTTGAGTTTACAGAGATCTGCAAATACACTTATAAGTAGGTATTTAGATGGTTGCTTAGCAAAATAATACAAAATCATTGATTTTAAACTGAAGTTTTGTCTTAAAATATGTACCTATTTTATAATACATATATATACAAATAGGTAAAAATTCAACACAACTTATATTATCGTGAGGTCAATGAAAAGGTGACTGGTTCGAAACGACTAAGATATGAGATTAATAACTTACTAAATAGGTATTAATATTTTGTTATGACAACGCGGCAACGTTGATATGATGAGTTCAGTATACGTAATTAACGTATTCACTGCCACCGACGCACATATGCGTTTTCGGAACTTCGCGCCGCTGTCATAATTATTCATACATTTTGAACGCTCATGTGCGTCGGTGACACCTGTGGAAGTCAGGTGGCAATGAATGCGTTAACATTGAAACTGGTTTTGGCCAGCGTCCATCCGTTGCAAATATCCGTCCATCCGTCGAGTTCAAGGGATATTCAACTTGCTTAGAATATAGGTACTTAGTAATTATAAGTTCGCCTTTGCATACCTACATACACTTACATATACATATTCTCAATGTTTGTCAGTTGTGTTAGTTTAAGTATTTATTTTATACAATAAAGAGTTTACCTACATACATACTTTTTAGGGTTCTGTACACAAACGTAACCCTATATAGCTAACGACGCTGTCCGTCCGTCTGTCTCTTCATCACAGGATTGTATCTCAAGAACCGTAATACATACATAATAGGCAGTTGAAATTTACATATAACTTGAATTAATGACGTTACAACAAGATAGGTATAATAAAATCTCGGAACTTTATCATTTTTAGTTTAATTGACATAAGAAAAAAATACGTGTCCAATGTTTTCTGATACCTTATCTAATTGACGAACTAATTAGATTTTTGAGAAACTAGTCCATTACCTACCCCTTGATTTTAGTTTGACTTAAACAAACTACTCGCACTCACTCATGTGCAAATGCTTGAATGCACTTGGTCACTAGGTAGGGTCAAGTGTCTGAAACCTACGAATAATAATAGTTCAGTGTCAATTCATTTACACACCCATTTATTGAATAACTAATTCCATGATTCATGTTAGAAATCACACTTACGCTACCTATTTTTTTATCGGGCGCTGCACAAACGGAGCGTGTCACAACGATATTGTGGTTCGTTCACTACTATTGTATAGCTACAGTCAAAACTAAAAATTCAAACACTTGCTTTATCCACAACCAATTAACAGCACAGAATAGATTGGTTAAAGGCGGTTACAGCAGCCCCCGCAGACTTTTTATCGGCTGATAGTTTATCAGTATAAAGATGTATGTAAGTTAAGTGCGCTCACTACTTATAACGATTCGGTATCGGCCGTTATAATCGCGTCACATGTATACCTAGTTTGTAATTTTCCATCCTAAAGCCTGTAATGTGACATGCAATAAACAAATTTGAATTTTGAATTTTGGATAATGTGCGCACTTGGATACATCATACTAAACTAACGGCTGATAGAAAAGTCTGCGATCTGCGGGCGTTTTATGGCCGTGCTCAACTTGGTGGTTGCACCCTGCACTGCACGGCCTAGCCCCTGCGTATACTTCAGTGTTCAAAACATTTCCATTTACCCGGCTAAAATGTGACTTAACTCCAAAACTCGCTTACCTAATACTGAACGGTCAAGGATAGGAATATTTTCCTTTGCAAGTCATTTAATAACGTAAACATTGGTGTTTGTCAGGCGTGGATGTGTATTCTTCACTACAAAAAACTATCTGGGTTTTCCTTTCCTACCAAGGAAAATCCACGGGAACTATTCATTCATGAATAACCGTTCGGAGATTGTAAATACTTAGGTAAAAATAATAAAATGCTTATAGCCACGGCTACTAAAAAACCGGCCAAGAGCGTGTCGGACACGCCCAAAATAGGGTTCCGTAGCCATTACAAAAAAATTAAGTAATATTTTTGTAAGGATTCCGTATTATAAACGGAATCTTCCAAGTTTAGGTATATTTTATACCTTACGCTGCTATTTACTCATAAACTACTAATAATTCTCAAGCAAACTTAGCCGTTATAGTTTTCCTTGGAAGTTTGATATACTGACTACCATCCTGAATTTTTTCAAATTTTTCCACCCACCGGCTTAGATTTTAGAGGGGGGGGGACGCTCGATTTTAATGAAAATTTGCACTTTAAAGTTGAATATTTCGCAAACAAATGACTGAATCGAAAAATCGTTTTAGCAAACCCCTAATGGTTTTAAAATACCTATCCAACGATACCCCACACTATAGGGTTGGATGAGAAAAAAAAAATCACCGCCACTTTACGTCTATGGGAGGTACCCTAAAAAAAATTGTTTTTGAATTTTTAATTGTACTGTTTTGTCGGCATAGTTTACTTTTATATCCGTGCAAAATTACAGCTTTCTAGCATTGATAGTCCCTGAGCAAAGCCGCGGACGGACAGACAGACAGACAGACAGACAGACAGACGGACAGACAGACAGACAGACAGACAGACAGACAGACAGACAGACATGGCGAAACTATAAGGGTTCCGTTTTTGCCATTTTGGCTCCGGAACCCTAAAAATCACAAGCCGTAGGTTGAAGGAAACATACCTATAGGTACCAATAATGTACTGAGTAAGAGGCAGGTTAGGTACCTATTGATTCTCTTATACTAAGTAGTTTTGGATTAAATGTCGCACGGCCTAACTGGAATGAAAAAAAAAGAACATTAACCTGTGGCTTTCTTAAAATAGATCGTCGATTGAAGTTCACGTAGAGTCGGGAGTAAGTAAATGACGCCGAATGAAAATATTCAATGGTTGGATCGTTTCACTAATGATTTCATTCAACATTTTTGTATCATTTGGTATTCAGACGTGTTGGGTCCATTCCATATCGGCTCGCATAATTTATGAACGTCAAAATGTATTGTTTGTCATTACTCTTTTTTAGGGTTCCGGAGCCAAAATGGCAAAAACGGAACCCTTATAGTTTCGCCATGTCTGTCTGTCTGTCTGTCTGTCTGTCCGTCTGTCTGTCTGTCTGTCTGTCTGTCTGTCTGTCCGTCCGCGGCTTTGCTCAGAGACTATCAATGCTAGAAAGCTGTAATTTTGCACGGATATAAAGGTAAATTATGCCGACAAAATAGTACAATTAAAAATTCAAAAACAATTTTTTTTAGGGTACCTCCCATAGACATAAAATGGCGGTGATTTTTTTTTCTCATCCAACCCTATGGTGTGGGGTATCATTGGATAGGTATTTTAAAACCATTAGGGGTTTGCTAAAACGATTTTTCGATTCAGTCATTTGTTTGCGAAATATTCAACTTTAAAGTTCAAATTTTCATAAAAATCGAGCGTCCCCCCCCCTCTAAAATCTAAACCGGTGGGTCGAAAAATTTGAAAAAATTCAAAATGGTACTCAGTATATCATACTTCCAAGGAAAACTATAACGGCTAAGTTTGCTTGAGAACTATTAGTAGTTTACGAGTAAATAGCAGCGTAGGGTATAAAATATACCTAAACGTGGAAGATTCCGTATAAAATACGAAATGCTTAGAAAAATATTACTTAATTTTTTCGTAATGGCTACGGAACCCTATTTTGGGCGTGTCCGACATGCTCTTGGCCGGTTTTTTCTGAATCCATTAATTGTTGTTTTACAAAATTAACCTAACCTAACCTACAGTGTTACCTAGAATGACCATTTTAAAAGTTCAGAAAAAATACTATTTCGGTGGGAAAAAAATAATGACTAACAAAAATTCTGACAAAGATATGACTTGGGAAAATTATACGACCAGATAAGCACCGATACGTGTCACTTTGAGCGAGAGTTCACAGTACGGGCAGTATTGTGTATTCATAATCTAAATGGCGGTAGGTATCTCAATAAAAAACACAGTTGATGCAGAATGTCTTGAGCTACACAGTAGCACAATATATATAGCTAAAGCAGTGTTAATAACTCAAAAGTATTTTTGAGATACTTACGCGTCTTTTAGCTTATGAGGACAGAATATTGAACGAAAAATCAATTTTAATTTTCCAGTGTCAGCGACTTTAGCAGCAAAGATTCCAAATGACGCGGAAATACAAAACGTCTTCGGAGGCTTACAAGGCTACCAGGCTCCCCCTGGCTTGGCAACTACCAGGCCGATCGCTCTAGAGAAGAATGGAACTCTTGTCGATCCTGACTACTGGGATTCGTACGATGAATACCAGCCGTCAAATCTTAATTACGACGATTTCGACTGGACAGTCACTAAGGTGAGACGAAATCGGTATAATAGGTATGGACTATGAAAAAGTCCCGAGTCCGATCAAAATGAAAAAGATTTTAATAAAACAAAGAACAGCTTGGAGGTGGTAGGACCTCGTGCAAGGTCCGCCCGGATTGCTACCACCATCTTGCTCGCTAATCCTGCCGTAAAGCAGCAGTGCTTGCACTGTTGCGGTTCGGCATGGAGAGTAAGACAGCCGGTGAAATTACTGGAACTTGCGGTTTCCCATTTTAGGCCTCTAGGTTGGCAACGCCTAGGTTGGTGTTGCAGATGTGTATGGGCGGTGGTGATCTCAGTGGTTACCATCAGGCGACCCACATGCTCGTTTGACATCCAGTCGAAAAAAATGCTTAATAAAAATGAAACTGAACCAACGTGGCAATCATCCACCTCCACAATTCAATTGACTAAATCCAGTAGAAAAGAAAGAAGTACCTTCGTAGTATTAATCAATTGCCGTCTCCATCATGAAGGCAAGGCTATTAAGGCATGCTAGCCCATTGTCTACATTTTACGAGTCGCTCATTAGGCCACTGGTGACGTTGTGTCCGTCATAAGTTGCGGTCAAGATTGTTGCATTGAATTATGATCTCAACCTTAAATCTGTGTATCCATAATTATAAAATAAATGTGAAAGTGTGTGTGTGTTTATCCGTCTTTCACGTCGAAACGGAGCGACGAGGTTGATTTTTGGCATAAAGATAGTTTATGGGTCTGACAGTGGCGCAGGCTACTTTTTATCCCGGAAAAATGCACAGTTCCCGAGAGAACAGCGTGCGATAACCGAATTCCACGCGAGCAAAGCCGCGGGAAAAAGCTAGTAAAACATAAAATAATTGGCATGACATTATTAAGCATAACGTTATGTCCAACTTTAATGAAATTCAGGATATAATTTTTTGGAACTCCCTTGGGAATTTAATAATATCCCGTAATTTTAACTGCTTGATCTAATAATTAAATTAACTCGTGCGAAGAAGCGCGCGATATGTGTGCATTCAAAATGTATGAATAATTATGACATGTAGTAGCACTGGGCGAAGTTCCGGAAACGCACATATGCGTCGGTGGCAATGAATGCGTTAAAGTATTATTTAATGAAACAATCCAGATAACTCGCGTCTTAAATCGACTTTAGCTAATCGGCTTTAGCTGTTTCGGGCTAATTAGTAACGCTTTTTCACAGCGATTCGGCGGCTGTTGCAACACGCGCACTGCTGCAGCCGCCGAATCGCGCTGCTCGTAGACGAAGGACTACGAATTAGTCCGAAACATGTCGAGCTAAACTCGATTTAAAACGTGAGCTGTTCCGATTTGTTTCATGTTCAATTTTTTAAAGTGTTTTTTAATTTCAGCGGATTGCGGCCATGTCAGACGAGAACTTCCTTCTATCTCCCCTGGGGTTGAAATTGACAA
Organism: Choristoneura rosaceana; assembly: GCA_037349165.1. Classification (NCBI taxonomy): domain Eukaryota; kingdom Metazoa; phylum Arthropoda; class Insecta; order Lepidoptera; family Tortricidae; genus Choristoneura; species Choristoneura rosaceana. Next base: position 9,056,901 of record JAZBNJ010000012.1, on the reverse strand, counting down.
TGGCCATCTTGGCAGAAGCAGCCACAGGCTCAACAAAATCCGAGCTCTCCTCGGTACTAAATTTAGATAACAACAGGGTAAACGTCAGGCGCAAATTCTCTTCTATCATAGCGTCTATGCAGGTTTGTTGTTGCACATTATTTAACATATTACTTTTAAGTCCTATTATGGTAATCCGAAAATGTTTCTCATACCATTTTTCATCATAACGATCACTAATATTTGTCTTCATATATTTCGTAATCATACGTGAGGACTGGTAAGATGCTCTGGTTTAATTGGAAACTTGGCTGACAACCAAATCCATTCTCCAGAGGTTAATAGTCACTCAAAGGGCTATGGAGCGTAGGCTGATAGGAGTAACATTACGAGATCGGAAGACTAACAACTGGTTGAGGAAACAAAGCAAAGTTTCCGATATTATAAAGCGGATAGCCAAGCTGAAGTGGCAATAGGCTGGTCACGTTGCCCGAAAAACAGACTCGTGGTGCAAGGTTTTACCGGAATGGAGGCCGTGGGGTTGCAAGAGACCGGTTGGAAGACCTCAGATGCGTTGGAGGGATGACATCGAGAGAGTTGCGGGCAGTAACTGGATGCAGACGGCTCAGAATAGAACGACGTGGAGAAAGCTGAAGGAGGCCTACACCACAGTATATATATAAGCTAAAGCAGTATGGAAGCTACGAACAAATTGATCGAAACGAACACACTCACACATATCACAACGCAACGCGGCCACTACTCGTCTCGACGCGTCACGCGCGACTGCAGTACCGCGAGACCCCCTTCGGGGCCGTGTAGAGCGCGCATATGTATGAGTGTGTTCGTTTCGATCAATTTGTTCGTAGCTTCCTTACTGCTTTAGCTTATATATATACTGTGCCTACACCAAATTGCTTGAGAGAGGCTTGAGATGATGATGATGATTTCGTATTCATAAGTGTTATAAGTATGCCCGCATTATTGACGCGCAGGGACTTTGAAAATTTTCTATGGTGCGAAATGATGTATTTAAGGAAAGGCTCCGTTAGGTATGACGACGAGCGAAGCGAGTAGAAATTTGTTCGAGAAGTAAAAATAAAATCTTTTTATTCAGTGGTGAAATAAATCCTGATTATGTTTTTATACTTACACCATTTTATGTAGTCACTGTTTAATTAGGTAACTAAATAGCAATGTGAATTAGATGTCTATCTTTACGGGAATAGACGCAAGAACCTTCGTAATCTGGTTCACTGAGTTAACCTAACTAAGGAATCAGTTGACAAATAGTTTACTTAATAATGCTAATTTTTACATGCCTTTTCATTTTCACGACACTTTGCCTGTTCCTCCTACTGGTCCTGTGCCAGTTTCATCCACAGTTTACCAGCCGACTACGAAATTCGAAAATCCAAGTTCGTATCGTACCGTTCCTCTCACTCTCGTATTTGATAATATACCTGAGCATGAGCGTGATGGCAAGGAACGAGGTTAGAATTTTGAACTTCGTACCTAGTATAGGGCGGGGTCTAATGTGATTCAACCAACGGACCGGGGCCGGGGTCACAGTATATATATAAGCTAAAGCAGTACGGAAGCTACGAAGCTACGATCGAAACGAACTCACTCACACAGACGCGTGCTCTACACGGCCTCTAAGGGGGTATCGCGGTTCTGCAGAGGCCGTGTAGAGCGCGCGTCTGTGTGAGTGTGTTCGTTTCGACCGATTTGTTCGTAGCTTCCATACTGCTTTAGCATATTGTGCCGGGGTGGTCTGCCCACCGTTCTGCGACCCAACCTTAACCACCACCCCGTAACCTATTTTAACCGTAACCGTTTGTTTATATTTATAGGCCGCATCAACGAACTACGAATTGAATCTCGGCAGTAAAATCTACGTAGATTCAAGTGTCGTACCAAGACAGAGATTTTCAGCGATTTCTCACTCATTCTACAATACTGAACTGGAAAAGTTGGACTTTGGACATCCATTGGTAGCGGCCTCGCAAATTAACGCATGGGTTACTAATATAACCAGGGGAAAGATTCGTAATCTTATATCAGAAGGTAATTATGAGTATGTAGTCTTGTTGATCTTGTCAACCTCAGACTTTGCCTTGTTGTTGTTGTTACAGGATTAAATATAAGAGTACGTTAAAAATGTATGCGTTAATACATAAAATAGATATAAGAGTAATTTAATTGTTACCTATTTACTGTTTTCAATAAATAATAAGTGCAATATATTACATACTAGCTGATTACGTTACTTCGTCTCCGAAGAATTCCGTTACCACTGTCCCGCGGGAATTTTTAATAGGTATAATAATATAATAATAATAATAATAAAAAGAAATAAAGAGAATAATAATAATAGCATTTATTTACTACAAAGTTTTACATTATTATATTGTAGTTTGCCAATGACCACCACACTAGGCAGAGCCTGTCTCGTGAGGTCCTTTAATAGCGATACCTATCTATCATTATTTTCCGACATGAAATTGTTTATCCAGAGCCCGTTGCATAATGAAGTAAAATTAAATAGAATTAAGTAATTTTGTATGGATATTGGGCCCAGGTTATAATCTAATTTAAGTATCTGCATGCCAGATTTAGTTCAAATCCGTTGAGCCATATTTTCGTGATGGAGTAACACATCCAAACATCCAATCTTTCACGTTTTTAATATCATTAAATAGGATTTACTTAGAAATAAATATTTGCGGACACAAATAAAAGGTAGTACTTAACTCTACCTATCTCGAGATCACATTGAGAAAAAAACGAAGGCTGTAGAAGCTCTTGAGTGCAAGGTTCAAAGTCTCCAGCATTTTCTAGTTCTTTGCAGTATATTTAAATAAAATATTTTTTATTTCGCTTTATTTCTAGATGATGTCAAGGACAGCCTAGTCCTAGTGCTGACCACTTTGTTCTTCAAAGGCACTTGGCGTCACCAATTCAATCCGAACGAGACCAACGTGGCCAGATTCTACTTATCGCCTTCAGCTTACAAACAAGTGCCTTTTATGAACGTGAAAAACTCGTTCTTCTACGCGGAGTCGGCGAAGTATGATGCCAAAATTTTAAGGCTGCCGTATTTGGTAAGTCTTTTAGAAGCACGAGCACAAATTTGTTGTAAGTAAAACTCAACTAACTAATCAATAAAAACCGGCCAAGAGCGTGTCGGACACGCCCAAAATAGGGTTCCGGAGTCATTACGAAAAAATAAGTAATATTTTTCTAAGGATTTCGTACTTTATACGGAATCTTCGAAGTATAGGTATATTTTATACCTTACGCTGCTATTTACTCATAAACTACTAATAATTCTCAAGCAAACTTAGCCGCTATAGTTTTCCTTGGAAGTTTAATATACTGACTACCATCCTGAATTTTTTCAAATTTTTCCACCCACCGGTTTAGATTTTAGAGGGGGGGGGACGCCCGATTTTAATGAAAATTTGCACTTTAAAGTTGAATATTTCGCAAAAAAAATACTGAATCGAAAAATCGTGTTAGCAGACCCCTAATGGTTTTAAAATACCTATCCAACGATACCCCACACTATAGGGTTGGATGAGAAAACAAAAATCACCTCCACTTTATGTCTATGGGAGGTACCCTAAAAAAAATTGTTTTTGAATTTTTAATTGTACTATTTTGTCGGCATAGTTTACTTATATATCCGTGCTAAATTATAGCTTTCTAGCATTGATAGTCCCTGAGCAAAGCCGCGGACGGACAGACAGACAGACAGACAGACGGACAGACAGACAGACAGACAGACAGACAGACAGACAGACAGACATGGCGAAACTATAAGGGTTCCGTTTTTGCCATTTTGGCTCCGGAACCCTAAAAAAAATGTAAGGCAGCACTTCAGGCTAAACAAATGTAAACAGGGATCATTCGAGCTACCTATAGGTATTAGCGGAACTTAAACGCTTCCAAACAATATGAATGTTGTTTAGTATCAGGTATATTTTTACTGTTAGGCTTCCACCAGAGATGTGCAAGGATGTTTTGCGTGGAATGTGTTTTAGCAACGCCACAGTATAACAAATTTCCCTAAAACTCCTACGTCTGCCTCTGCTCCGGTGCCCGTCGCATTAAAAAAATATGAATAATTATGTCTGTTCCAGGGTAACAAGTTCTCCATGTTCATAGTAGTGCCAAACTCCTTGACGGGTCTCTCGCATGTCATGAACTCGCTTGCCGACCTCAAGACAGAGATGCTGTACCTCCAAGAGAGGACTGTTGTCGTCACAATACCTAAGTTCAACTTCGATTTTACGTCGATCTTAGACGGGGTTCTGAAAGAGGTAAGAATACATTATTTGTTATTTCTCTCTCTCTCTCTTTAAGTGTCTCTCCAACTAGTGAAGGTTGGAAGTCAGCTCCGCATATCTGATTCGGTCTTTTGCCAGTCTAAAAAGCTCCGCGGCGCTCTAACTCCCGTTCATTCTCGGATATTGCGTAGCCACGATTTTTTCCTACGACCCACTGTTCTTTTGCCTGCCACCTTGCCCATCATTATCAGTTGCAAGAGTTCGTATCTGTCATGTCTTAATACGTGACCCAGATAGGCAACTTTCCTTTTTTTGATGGTCTGCATTAATTGGCGTGACCACCCAGCACGGTGTAGCACTTCTACGCACGTAGATACATGGATGGCAACAAACTTGGGAATCTATAATTTTAATAGTTTGGGATAGTTTATTTGCTAGTTCTTTAGGATTATTCCAAAAGATAAATATAGTCTTGCAACTTGACTCTATTACTAACAGATAAATACATGTTAGTTTGCGGTGGCGGGCGAGAGACTACTGACGCTACAGACCATATTATAGCCATACCCTGTCATGTACCTGTACCGCATGTTAGCCATATCGCAAGCTAAACAACCTTGTGTCCCTATAGTAGAATATTTAGGTAGTGGGTTAAGTTTTTTGTCCGATTAAACTGACCTGAACATTTGATATCGCCTCTGCAGATGGGAATTCGTCAAGCATTTGAGGACACTGCGTCCTTCCCCGGATTAGCGCGAGGCCAGCGCCTTGATCAGCGGCTGAGGATCTCGAAGGTTCTCCAGAAGTCCGGAATAGAGATCAATGAACTGGGCAGTGTCGCTTATTCAGCTACAGGTAGCTATTGCTTTATTGAGAGTTTTCTTTTAGTTCTCTACAACCTGTAATGCTTTGATATATTAAACCCAACAAAACTATCGTGTGATAGGTAATTTCCGAGCTACCTAATTACTACGTTTAACTATTTAAATTAGGTATCTTTAAAATGGATAGCGGTAACTCCTTAAAGTTTTAAAATTAGTTGCTCTAGTCTAGATGCCATTGTCTACTCGTAGAAGAAGTAGTCTAGTGAATCAGGCGTTACATTGCGGAGGTTTTAGAAGAAGTGTTTTAATATTTCTGATACTTAGATATATTTTTTATTACGCTATTTTATAAGCTTTTAAGCAAGAGCTAAAATGGGTTTAAAAACAAATCAGTACATAGAAAACTGTTTTGGCTTTAAAGTCTTTAATGTTTTAGTTAGAAAATACTTCTTTGACCCGTTTCTGTTTTTGCCAAAATTTTCTATAGAACTTCCCATCCCACGCTTAGCCAGATGCACTTTAGGAGAGTTATCAAATTTGATAACTCTTTCTAAAGAAAAACTTATAAGTTTCTGTCCCGTGCAACTCTCTGTAGTCCAGGCGGTTGCCCCAATCAGCATTCCTTAGCGCTCGCTATTTCTCATCAAATCTCCCAATAAAACTCTCTGTTAATTAATAATTTCTTCCACAGAGGTGAGCTTGGTGAACAAATTCGGTGAAGACGATGAACCCCCCAAAGAGGTGATCGCCAACAAACCCTTCTTGTTCTTCATCGAAGACGAAGCAACACGACAGCTGCTGTTCACCGGACGGGTGTCGGACCCACTCTCCACCATCGCTGCCAAACCAATTTAAACCGTTTTATGTTCATAGAAAGCTTTCCAGCACCCATAGCGTTTATCGCTGACATATAGCATTTGTCCCTTAGGCCTTTTGTATATTATAAGAAAATCTCGTGTCATATGAGACCATACATTATATCGACGGTTTCCGGGCTATTTGTTTTAAGCGACATAGGAATACGTTGTCGCTTAAAACAAATAGCCCGGCAACCATCGATATGACAAAACAAAAATATATCAGGTATATATTAGATATCTTACAATGTGCAAAAAGCCGTAATCTCGCGCTTACTATCAAGAAAAGGATTTGTTTTATATATGGTACAAAACTTTCTTATTAAATACGCACACGCAACTGTGACAATAGAATTAACCACAATTAAATAGCACTTTATATCCAATTTTAATTATGTGTTTAATTAGTGGCAGTGGTTGGTTATTTTGTGATGAATGCGACTGTTACTAAATAGGATAAATTGATTTTAAATCAGTTGAAGTAAATCCTAATGATGCTAACATCTAGTTGGTTCTTGTTCATTGGATCATTTATCTTACTGTCAAGTCCTAATTAATAGTTATTCACCAGAAAGATTGCCCAAAATGACAACATTGCCAGTATTGCCTCCTGACAAGCTTAATAATCCCAGTGGCAGTAAAGGCAGAAACTAGAAAAGTAGGAACGGATGATTCAACTCTTACTAAGATGACATAAAGTAAATTACGAGTTATTGTCATCTTAACGCTTTTTAAATAGGTTAAGTTCAACAATAAACGGTCCAAGCAGAAAAGAATCGCGATCTTGTGCGGCGTTTGTATCTATCTACAGACCCAATGTCAACGACGCACCTCGAAAGCCTTTGCACATTCTAAAAAAAATTCTAAAATGTTCTATAAGAAATGGGTTATAAGAAATTCACTTTCAATGGCTCTGGTCTGAAGGTGTGAATCAATGTAATCGAATTGCTGTTAATTTTATATAAGTTTTCTTATAACGTGCAAAAGTTTTTACTCGATTTTCAGCTCTGAACAGACCGCTTGTATTTAGCAATTTAAATCACGACAATTATTTTTTATTGCACATAACATTATAATCAAAATAAAAAGAAATGACACATGAAATATGTAGTTATTTTCAGGTATTATTTATAGTGCCATTTTGTTATTTCTAGATTGTGCATTGAAAATAAGACTTTTCTACATTTGCGAAAAAATAAAAGATATTACTAGTACCTATGATATTTTATTTTGTACACTCTTTTAACTAAAACTCAACTCAACATTGGCGAGATAAAGGAAAGCGGAGGGGGTAGGTGCTAGCCCGTAGGGCTCTTTAGCTCTTTTTTTATCTCGACCAGACCAGATACTGTCTTTTGTCTAGATATTTACAAGTATTACATACATTTATCGGAAATACAAACAGAAATATATAGATGCACAGAAAAACCAGAAATATAAGACCAGCGCTAATTCGTGTCGTGATAATTCGTGTCTGTACCTACCGTTGTCCAGCGGTGGTGTAGCGGTATAGCACGCGGCACGGAATGCCGGGGACCTGGGTTCGATTCTCAGCGCAGGTCTTATTTTTCTGGTTTTTTGTGCATCTACATATATTTCAGTTTGTATTTTCGATATATACTTAGGTTTTACGGGATGGCCGTAAAAATAACAAAAATTTGGAATTGAAATAAAAAATACAAAAAGATTTCGAAAACCAATCTTACATACTTACATTTGTTAGTAGATGTTGCCATACACTTCGTCTACGAACAATTAGTCAATCGCTATCCCGTTGGGACAATTCAATTTCTCAGGATAAAAAGTAGCACGTAATATGTATAATCTAGGTTAGGTTATTTTAAATAAATAATAGCTAAATTGGTGTGTCAAATTTCATCCAAATCCGTTGAGCTGTTGTGTTTTTGTGTGATAGGGTAACAAACATCCAAACCCCTCGAAACGTTCACATCTATAATAATAGTAGGATATCTACACAAGAAATAAGGTCATACTTTTGAAACTTGTTTCAAACGAGAGCGCGCGGTTGTGTCAAACGTTAATTTCGTGGGTACGCCTAAATTAAATTCGATGCCGGTACTTGTTGGAAATTTAAAGTTAGTTGCAATCTTTGATAGTGGGGCGGAATGCTCAGTAATTCGAGAATCCTTGGCAGCAAAATTACCGGGTAAAAGAATTGATAGCAGATACCGTTTTTTCCATGTTTCCTAAAATGTCAATATTTTCTTTCCCTATCTTGTCAAGACAAAGCCCAACCAAATTATTTAGTGCATTTAATACGTTGGGGGTGCAATATTTTGTGCTTAGTAAAATATACAAATTTGTAATAAAAACATCAACAGTCCGTAAATCACTCATCAAAAGAACGCTAACTAAAAAGTCCTTTAAGATATTTTTTTCTATGCAATCACATTTATCAATGTCCTTACACAAGGATTTCACGAGATGAGCGCAGCATAAATAAATTGGAGTAAGATATTCGAAGTTCATCTGTTCTTCTAACATGGCATAGCATTTCTTTAAATAATCAGCGAGAGAACATTTATTGAATGCTAAGCAAGCTGCATTTATCATTGCGAAACTAAAATCAGTTACCACACCAGAAAATGCGGGCCAAACATTTTCATTCTCACAAAAACCTTTAAAATCATTAAGAAATTTAAATATCGTGTTAGTGTCATGTTTTGATGACAACATGGCTAATACTGGAAATATTCTGTCAGTAAAAGTTAGTTGAATGACACCAGAGTACAAATAAATTCGTTTAAAATGTTTTTCTTTATTGATTGGCCTGCAAACACTTCCGGTGGCGTCTAAATGTAACAAAGGTTTGTCGTTGCACTTTAGTACGTCTATTTGCTCGCTGCTGAATAGTTTGACACAAAACGGGAAGCATATTTCTTGTACATAATTTGGGTGAGCTCTTTGAAACAAATATAGGTCAAGTACGTCATTTTTCGATCTATCATTTGAAGCAAGTGCTTCGGACCGGATTTTTCTGATGGTGGTGTCTGATTTAATGGACCTAAGATTTTTTGTAATTTGGAGAGTACGATCGTTAATGTTAATGAGACTCCTTTTTTTTAAATCCAATGGCTTAGAAGTAAGAGATTTATTTTTTAATATAATCCTTTCAATGCCTCTTACTTGCTGTGTTAGATGGTATTTATGGCTAAAATTTATATTTGTGCTGTACACAGTAACGACACGTTTACTTAAATATATTCTAAATCTTTTACAGTTTTCATGCTTGCACTGAGCTGTAATTAAAACCTTATTGCCAGTTAAATACTTTTTATACTTAAAAACTAAAATACACGTGTTATTTACATATTTATCGATTGTCGTTCTGAGGACGTATGGGTAAGCACCCGTTATCAATTTATCACCACTGAACATTGATTGCCAAAGATGTTCATCTACCTCGTAAGAACCCTCTAGAACGGAACATTTCGCATTGCTCAAATTATCTACATTTTTGGTCCCGACAGGCAGTAAAGCTGCAGAAGTATTGGCACTCGATATATTAAGTACCACTTTTGGGACTCTTTGTGAGTCTGGTGACACTTTGATTTTATTTGAATCTGGCACGGGACTCCCATTATGATCTGAAAAAGAATCAGATTTATCGGAGGAAATCATTTTCGGATCATGGGAAAGACTATGCTGAGAAGGGCTATTTGTAGCAGAGACGGCTGAAAATTGACGAAAATGTATCCTGCTCTCAAGTTCGCTTTGTGCCCCATCTAACTCATCATCCCGATAACATTCGGTGCTAGTTGTTACGCCTATATCAACAATATTTTTTACAGAACAGGCTACTTGGCTATCATTTGGAAAACCGCGCAGAGATGGAGCATTCGCTTTGTTTTCATATGTAGGTAAAAGAGCAAGAGATGCAAACAGGTCTTGCTCACTACCACCATGTACACTATCGTCGTCTCGTTTCGTAACCAATTTGACAGTTTTAGTCGTGCTGACAACGGATTCATCAGAGGATTCAATTTGAAATGAGACACCAACCGTTGGCGAGTCTCCATTTATTGAATAAGTTGGTGAATATGTTCGTGACCATTTACCAACGTTTTCTCTCTGTGACCTATCTAACACCAACCATAACCTGTAAATCATCATTCTAGATTTATTATTGTTACGCAAATTGAATTGTTTTGTTAGCATTTCGTAACAAAATGATGTTTTTCTGGGGTTAATGGGTTTCTGTGGCAAATTGTGTATACACAACGCATGCTTAAGCTGTTCTGTTACCTTAATTTTGCCAAGAACATTCGGGTTTTTGGAGAAGTGAAAATTTCTGAATTTTTTGTTCCCATTTATGATCTCAACCAACTTACTAACATATTTGTATCTACAATTAGAGTTCCTTAGATTTTTAGCAATAATATTGCAAACACCTCTTGAAACTTTGTCATTTGTTTTAAACAATGGGTTGATTTTGAAAAGTTCTACCGAAATTTGTCTGTATGACTCTATTTTAGACACAGACATGATGAAAATACGCTTTCGAGTAAATACTTTAGAAAACAAAATATAAACAGCTACAACGCCGCATTATATACTATTGAATCAATTTTTTTAACATTATGTATGTACTTAGTGAAAAACTAGTCTATCAGTCATAAATCTAAATCTTAGATAAAACACTGAAATATATATATTGTGTACAGATAACACCTAACCAACCACGCAGTAAGTATATCAAAATATATTAGGATAACACTTTATATCTATAATATAATAGAATATATACAAATTATAAACAACCCACCTATTAGATATCAAGATTATAATTGTACTACCCTTTATAGCTATTACATTAAAATAAAATCAATGTTTCATTTACTTTACATGTCCTATGTAGCAAAAACTTAACTAAATCGACTATACCTAAATCTTAAATTAAACACAAATTGTTATTATACAACAAACACCTATTATAACAAATAACATCTATTTATCCTTACATATCCTTAGTGTATTCGGTGCCAGAACTCAATTGCACTCGTGGATTCAATCCAAACGTGATAGAATACGCGCGAAATTTTGGGATCATAATGGTTCACGAACTGAATTTCGACGGCGCTAAGGTAAACTTTTAGAAATTAACAGACTTTAGCGTGTCTTGCAAGTCGAATTTATCCTACTTCTAATTGTCGTATCGATTTGAAACTTGGCAGTTATGCGTAGTTCTGATAACAATACAATAATATGGTACCATCGAGCTGATCTGATGATGGAGCCAGGAGCTGGATAGTAAAACTCTTCAACGGATACTAGTAAAACCTTTGAGTTTGGGCTCATTTGGTTCGTTTTGATAAGGTCCATATGTTAAATTTAGTAACGAGGGTCTGACGATGGAGCCAGGAGCTGGACAACAGAACTCTTCAACGGCTACTAGTAAAACCTTCGAGTTTGGGCTCATGTGATTCGTTTTGACAAATTCCATACATAGCACTCGGTAACGAGGGACTCATGTTGGAGCCAGGAGCTTGATGATGAAACACTTTAATTTTTAAAATACCTATGTTAGTTAAAACAAAAACGAATAAACAGGCTTTCTTGACTGAAAAGTAACCAATAATGCTAAAAATGCTGTCCTCTGTTCAGTGTGAGTTAAAAAAGCGTTGGGCGCTTAAAGTGTAGGTGTACCTACTTCTACTTGCTCGTAATTTTTACAAAGCGCCCCGGGCTTTTAGGGTTCCATAGCTAAAATGGCAAACACGGAACCCATGTTTGTTTGTTTCGCCATGTCTGTCTGTCTGTCCGTCCGCGGCTTTGCTCAGAGACTATCAATGCTAGAAAGCTATAATTTTGCACGAATATACATATAAAGCGTGTTTTTTTTAACTATTATATATTTTTTTGAATTTTAAGGTTTAAGGCTTTCTGACCAAGAGCCACGCACCCAATTTGCCTCAATGATATTTTGGAATTTTCAATGTAAAAGTATTTATTTCACGTAAATTAATGGGTGTTATTTTCACGTACTTTGGATGCATAATGCTCTGACTTTACATTATTTTTAACCAATATCAAAAAAGGAAAAGGTTCTATGATTCACTATTTGCATGTTTTTTTAAATGTGTTTTGATCATTTTTATCTACTTAAACACTCCGCACGTCCAAATAACCCTCCCTGGTGTCCGTGCCGGCAGCCCGTTGTTTTCACGAACAAAATTTTCAAAAAACTGACAACTGCGAGTCCGACTCGCGCACGAAGGGTTCCGTTCTGTACCGTTATCTATACAACATTAGACAATAGCAAAAAAACGGCAAAAATCACGATTGTTGTATGGGAGGTTCCCTTAAATATTAATTTAATTTTAATTTAATTACTTACTTATTTCTTAGTTTTCTCTGAAGCGATAAGGCCGCCTATTGCTTACCTCAGAAAGTCTTTGTGTGTATACCTGTTTTCTGTAATTTTTTGCTATATTTTGGTGCGCAATAAAGAGTTATTGTATTGTATTGTATTTTTAAAGTGAATTTAGAACTAAACATTCTGTGGATATTTGGAGCGTCTACCTGTTGTGGTTATTAATAACACACAAACACGGTAAAATAATCATATTTGTTGTAGGGAGCTATAATTAAATATTTATATCCTGTTGTACATAAAATTTTCCACGGAAACCCATTAACCTCAGAAAAAACATAATTTTGTTATGAAATTATAACAAAATAAGTCGTTACGTAACAATACTAAATATAGAATGATAATTGACAGGTTATGGTTGGTGTTAGATAGTTAGGTCACACAGAGAAAACGTTGGTGAATGGTCAAGAACATCTTCCTTCACCAATTTATTCAGTAAATGGAGATTCCCCAACGGTTGGTGCCTCATTTAGAATTGCGTCCTCTGATGAACACATTGTCTGCACGGCTAAAACTGTCTAATTGGTTACAAAACGGGATGACGATAGTGTACATGGTGGTAGTGAGCAAGAACAGTTTGCATCTCTTGCTCTTTTACCTTCATTATTATGAAAACACCGCGAATGCTCCATCTCTGCGCAGTTTTTCAAATAATAGCCAAGCAGCCTGTTCTGTCAAAAATATTGTTGATAACAACTAGTACCGAATGTAACCGGGATGATGAGTTTGAATTTGATGGGAAACAAAGCGAACTTGAAAGCAGGGTACATTTTCGTCCATTTCCAGCCATCTCTGTTAAAAATAGCCCAATCATGACCCGAAAATGATTTTCTCCGCTGAATAATCAAGTATTTTAGATATCACATTGCTAAATCTGATTCTTTTTCAGACCATAATTGGAACCTCGTGCCACAGTCAAATAAAATCCAAGTATCACCAGACTTGCAAAGAGTCCCAAAAGTGGTACTTTATATAGGTATATGTTATGTGTATTTTAGTTTTTAAATGTAAAAAGGGACTGGTAATAAAATTTTAATCACAGGGCGGTGTAAGCATGACAACTGTAAAAGATGTAAATTGTATTTAAGTAAACGTGTCGTTACTGTGTACAGGACAAAAATATAAATTTTAGCCATAAATACCATCTAATACAGCAAGTAAGAGGCATTAAAAGGACTAAGTATATTGAAAAATAAATTTGTTAGTTCTAAGCCATTGGATAAAAAAAAAAATCCAAGGTCCATTAAATCTGACACCACCACCAGAAAGATCCAGTCCGAAGCACTTACTTTGAATAATAGATCGAACAATGACAACGTACTTGATCTATATCTGTTTTAAAGAGCTCACTCAAATTATGTTCAAGAAATATGCTTCCCATTTTGTGTCAAACTGTTCAGCAGCGAGCAAATAGACGTAGGTACCAAAGTGCAACGACAGACCTTTATTACATTTATATAGACGATAACGGAAGTGTTTGCAGGCCAATCAGTAGGTTAGGAATAGGTACATTGTGCATTAAGGGGCGTAAGAAGGGATTACTAACGAGGGTGTGTTAGAAGCCTGACGCCGGAAGCCTTACGGCCCGTGATACACACAATGATTTTTATCACATTGTGAGGGAAAAATACAAAAAATTGATTATTTTGTGTCTAGACACTTCACAGCTCGGCAAACGAATAGAAAGAAAGCAACTGAATAAAATAAAGGCTGCCCAGCAATACAGGGAGAATAAAACAAAATTTGAAAATCGAAGTTCGTATCGTACCGTCCCTCTCACTCTCATATTAAATAATATTTACGTCAACAAAACTATACGAACTTTTATTTTCGAATTGCGTAGTAGCCCCCCTGATTGTCACTTTTTCGAGTCGTCTACCAGAAATAATGCTAAGCTAAGCCACACTCCGCAGTTTAGTTAGGTACGTTCGGCCGGCGACCTAACCGTTGGGTTCGCGGCAAAGGGTTGCCGCTTATTGTATTTTTCACCTATGATGAGTTCTATGACATTTGAAAATTTTATTTAAAATTATATTAAAATTAAATTAAAATTTATATTCGATAACAATGAACCAAGATATTTTAAATTTTTAAACAAAACTTGCAAGATTTTGTAAATGCGGCTATTTGGGAAGCGGCCGCAACCATCTTGTGCCTCTTGTGGCCAGTACTTGTCAGTATCATTGTCAGTAGGTACGAGTGCGTCTGCCGTGTATACGAGTCGAGTTTCCGTTGCATTTTCTTTGCATTGTATTTGTCATTGTTCATTTCTATTATTATTGTTGTTGACTTTTGTTACTGTTTCTCGTTAAGTTTGTTGTTATTTTTGGCAAAATGCTGAAACGGTCCAAAAAGACTGTGTTGTAACAGTATGTTTGTGTATGGGGCATTTTGTAGAGTATCTGTGGAGACGGCAAGGATGTTTCGATAAATAAAAACATTGAAACATAGAAACTCCTCCTTTTTTGAAGTCTGTTAAAAATGGTTGCTGTTGCTGATAAAATATTGTTGTTTTGTAGCTTTAACTTTTAAAGTGTATTTACTTATTTATTAAAGATAGCTTATTTAATTCATATTAATACCCACTGTTATCTTTATTCATCGGAGAGTGGGAATCCTGCGCTGTTGGCGCCAAACCTGTTTCGTGTCAACGGTGCCCAACGGAATATGAACGCTCGTGTAACATTATAAGTTACAATTTCGCGTGCATGTCGTAAGAGTAGACAACGATTTATACTTAGATGAATGATTGGTCTCGCGCTCGCTCGACTAGATACCGCCGGCGTACTTGTCAAATGAAGCAACAAATAGTACGCCGGAATCGGCGTACCCGGCTCCAACCCGGCTCAGTCGCGTTGCAGACTGTGCGTAAGGTGCGTCTCCGAATGTTTTGCTAAATTTTGGTCATAAACCGAATTAAAATGCCAGTTTGCGCAGTGAAACTGTGTAAAAATAATACTTCCAAAAATAAGAAAGACGCTGGGATCACATACCATCAGTAAATATCGTATAATTTCGAAATTACAAAATAAAATAACATGAACCCGAAACGCCATCCAGTGTTGCCGCGTACACAAAAATAAAATCCCCGTGGTTGAGATTTTAATCAATTGAATTTTATTATTATCATCATTTAATAACTTATTTCATTTATCTAACGTAATTATTATATATACATAACCTAGTTCTATATTATTTAATGTTTATCTTTGTAATATATATGTCGGCGGCCGATCGTAAAATCCGCCAGATCACGAAATTCCTAGGCATATCGTGAAATGGCGCCATTTCATGATTTGTATAAGGGACATCCGCCATATCGTTCAAAACTCACCGTTTGACGATTTGCTTAGTGACGTTTAGGCAGATCATGAAATTCCTAGGCATATCATGAAACGCCGCCATTTCATGATTTGGCTAGTTTAGGCAGGTCATGAAATTCCTAGGCATATCATGAAACGCCGCCATTTCGTGATTTGACTAGTTTAGGCAGATCACGAAATTCCTAGGCATATCGTGAAATGGCGCCATTTCATGATTTGGTTAGTTTAGGCAGGTCATGAAATTCCTAGGCATATCATGAAACTTCGCCATTTCTTGATTTGGCTAGTTTAGGCAGATCACGAAATTCCTAGGCATATCGTGAAATGGTGCCATTTCATGAATTGGCTAAGGGACATCTGCCATATCGTTCAAAACTCACCGTTTGACGATTTGCCTAGTGACGTTTCGGCAGATCATGAAATTCCTAGGCATATCATGAAACGCCGCCATTTCATGATTTGGCTAGTTTAGGCAGGTCATGAAATTCCTAGGCATGTCATGAAACGCCGCCATTTCGTGATTTGGCTAGATTAGGCAGATCATGAAATTCCTAGGCATATCATGAAACGCCACCAAATCGTTTCTGGCACTTCGCCGGCCGTTGCCGCGGCGCGCTCGCTTCGCTCGCTCGGCTCGTGCGTAGTGGTCACAATTCATACTAACCACTCCTCGCTTCGCTCGTCGTACCTATTTTTTTCTTTTTTTCAGCATATCACGATATGCCCAGTATAAAGCTAGGAATATCGTCGAATGCGTTGGTCTAATCGATCTGCCGTATTGTTTCTCAGGCACATCGTGATATGCCTGGACAACTTTTAGGCATATCATTTAATGGCACCATTTCATGATGTGCCTAGGAATTTCGTGATCTGGCGGATTTTACGATCGGCCGCCGACATAATACATCCTTTGAAAGTGAATTATTCGACCAAAAATGTAGGTATTGAAAAATGTTTTTTTACCCATTTTCCTGAAATGTTAACTTTTTACCTGACTGCCCGAAGGAGGGTTATGTTTTTCGAGCGTATGTATGTATGTCATCATATCAATAACTCAATACCGACAACAAGGTACCTTTTTCCAGATAACACCACGTATTATTATTAAAAGTGAGGCCTGATCATTGATATACCTACATACCTACCATTTTTCTAAAGAAAAAACCTATGCCAAAACGAACAACATATTAAAACATTCACTTTTAATTACTTGTTAATTTCTAAGTATTTCCCAAGATACATTTTATAACCAGTAACTTAATAGACCACAGCATAATAATAATATATTTTCCCAATACTTCGGGTAACAGTGGAGCAGCTGGCAACACAATTCGTCACGCACACTAGCATCCTTGCAAATTGTCTTACACCGTTCTTACACACACTACAATATTGAGTTGCCTCATTCAGGGAACTTTAAATGTTAGGTAGGGGGGTATCTAGTCGAGCGAGCGCGCGAGACCAATCATTCATCTAAGGATTTATACCTAAACTTGACTTTTGTTCAAGAGAGTCCCTTCTGTACGGTAGTACTATTGGTTATTCTGTGGCTAAGCTAATGATTATAACATCCTAGAAAAAATTACTAAAATTATTGCAAAACTATTTGATATAAATTTAAAATATAAAAATAATGAAGTTTCGTCATGCGTGGAAAATTTTTTAGTGTGTAAAATTGGGTTATATTATAGCTAAGTTTTAAAGATGTAAATAAAACGTTAGCTGACTTGAAACCGCTTTATTTTGAAATGACAAACCTACTTACTTTTTAAAAATAAAGTCATAACTCCCTTGAGAAGAAAAACTAGACATACTTAAATCCATAACTCCCGCGGAAACAAATAAGGTCATTGTCCTTTAGTATACAGGCATGGAATAACATCATGGAAGTGTGAATAATAATAATAATAATAATATGGGACACTTGACACCAACTGACCTAGTCCCAAACTAAGCAAAGCTTGTACCTACTATGGGTACTAGGCAACGGATAAACATACTTATACACCGTGTTTGTGTTGATTTCCGTTAACTTTAAGGGAAGGTTATTCAGGTCAAATAGAGTTAATTTCTAGAAGAAACTAGTGTAACTTTCTATTTTTGAGATATTCAATAATTAAATTTAATGGCTGAACCAGTGTAAAAGGTCCTTTATTACGTCATATTATTATTTATCTTTTAAAATTCGTCAGTAAAGAGGTTTTCGTTCATAGCTATTCGCTACAAGGAGATTATTAGCTATGGGTTGAAATGTGCTGTCATGAATGAAATTTGAACTTTGTCATAACTGACACTAACTTTTGTGTAACTCTAAGGGACCTTTTACACTGTAATATTGATTTATTATGTATGAATAACAAAAAATTTTTTTTTTAGTTTTAAAAAAAAATCAATATTCATTCCTACCAGGTAGTTTCTGTTAATGTACCAACGTGTCGAATTTAACGGAAATTAACAAAAAGACGGTGTATAGATAAATACATACTTAAATACATATTAAACATCCAAGACCCGAGAACAAACATTCGTATTATTCATACAAATGTCTGCCCCGGCCGGGATTCGAACCCGGGACCTCAAGCTTCGTAGTCAGGTTCTCTAACCACTGGGCCATCCAGTCGTCAATGAATGAAATGAAAAGCATTTTTTAATGGATTTTTTTTTTGTACTCTGGTGGCATTGAAGTAATTTGTGACGGAATTAATTAATGGCAGAATATTTCCAGTTTTAGCCATGCGTCATTAAAGAATGATACTAACACGGATTTATCTAATTTAATGTTTCTCTATGACTTTATCTAGAGGTTTTTGTGAGAATAAAAATGTTTGGCCCGCACTTTCTGGTGAGGTATGATAAATGCAGCTTGCTTAGCATTCAATAAACATGCTCTCTCGCTCGCTAAAGAAATGCTAAGCCATGTTACAAGAACAGACTGATGAACTTCGAATATCTTACTCCAATTTAAACCCATCTTGTGAAATCCTTGTATAAGAATGCAGATAGATAAATATGATTACAACAAAAGTAAATCTCTTGAAGGACATTTTAGTAAGCTTTCTTTTGAAGACTGATTTGCGGACTGTTGATGTTTTATAACAAGCTTTTATTTAGGTATAAAGCTAGGAATATCGACGAATGCGTTGCTCTAATCGATTTGCCGTATTGTTTCTCAGGCATATCACGATATGCCTGGCCAACTTTTATGCATATGTGCCTAGGAATTTCGTGATCTGGCGGATTTTGCGATCGGCCGCCGACATATCGACCCTTCCAGTATGAAATGTCGTAAATTTTGTCGTGCAGTAATTGTATTATTTTTTACACTGAGCCAGTCACTTCTTCCTTGTCTATGGTTTTTAAAAAAATTAGTTTAATTTTTTAACTTTTTCTTGCTGCACATAATATGCGGCAACACATGCTGCGTGGAGACCCTTTTTGGTGTCCTGTCGTGTCACTATGTATTTAATATAGTTATAGTGCTAGTTTTAATCTTAGTCATAGGTGGTACTTATGGAGCCAAAATAAATTTTTCTTTCTTTCTTTAAAAGCCATTTTGGCCAAAATGAGTTTTTACCACCTCTGTAATCAGTTTCGCGAGCTCTATCGATCCGTATATTTAAAATGTTTAAATGCGCAAAAAATGTCTTTTACGACGTGCTCTGATTCACGTTCAAAACTAGGTTTTTTTTAGTTTTTATGTCGTAATGATTAATTGTCCAATTAGGTAAGTCCAACTTCGAGAAAGAGGTCAATCATCGAATCCAACTCGGATGGGCAGCGTTTGGGAAACTCCGCTATGTCTTTTCGTCCAAAATTCCTCAGTGCCTTAAGACGAAAGTCTTTAACCAATGTGTGTTGCCAGTGATGACATATGGATCCGAGACGTGGTGCTTTACTGTAGGCCTTATGAATAGGCTCAGAGTTGCTCAGCGAGCTATGGAGAGAGCTATGCTTGGGGTTTTCTCTACGGGATCGAATCAGAAATGAGGAGATACGTAGAAGAACAAGGGTCACCGACATAGCCAAGCGGATTAGCTCGTTGAAGTGGCAATGGGCGGGCGATATAGCACGGAAAGCAGATGGCCGTTGGGGCCGAAAAGTTCTCGAGTGGAGGCCACGAATTGGTAAGCGCAGCGTGGGACGTCCACCAACGAGATGGACGGATGACCTGGTTAAAGCCGCGGGTTCACGATGGATGCAGGCCGCTGCCAACCGAAGCAACTTGAGGTCTTGTTAATGCGCTTCTTTTGAGATACTCGCCAATGTGTTCGTCAGTCTATAACTGGAACTTTTTATTAAAAACTTGCAATTTTGTTGTTGTTTTGTTTTGTTGTGACTTGTGTTTTCGTGTGAAATTTATATAAACTTTCACGGGATGACCGTAAAAGAAACAAAAAATTTGGAGTTGAAATAAAAAATACAAAAAGACTCCAAATCGTAATCTTGATTTAAAAACTTGCAATTTTGTTTCGGCCGCTAACTTCAATGCTGCCAGTTAACCGTCTTAACACTTTCCGAAGTGAGTGGTTATGGCCTTAAAAGAAAGCTCTTGTTAATGCGCTTCGTTTGAGATACTCGCCAATGTGTTCGTCAGTCTATAACTGGAACTTTTTATTAAAAACTTGCAATTTTGTTTCGGCCGCTAACTTCAAGCTGCCAGTTAACCGTCTTAACACTTTCCGAAGTGAGTGGTTATGGCCTTAAAAGAAAGCTCTTGTTAATGCGCTTCGTTTGAGATACTTGCCAATGTGTTCGTCAGTCTATAACTGGAACTTTTTATTAAAAACTTGCAATTTTGTTTCGGCCGCTAACTTCAATGCTGCCAGTTAACCGTCTTAACACTTTCCGAAGTGAGTGGTTATGGCCTTAAAAGAAAGCTCTTGTTAATGCAATTGCTTTGAGATACATGCCAATGTGTTCGTCAGTCTATAACTGGAACTTTTTATTAAAAACTTGCAATTTTGTTTCGGCCGCTAACTTCAATGCTGCCAATTAACCGTCTTAACACTTTCCGAAGTGAGTGGTTATGGCCTTAAAAGAAAGCTCTTGTTAATGCGCTTCGTTTGAGATACTCGCCAATGTGTTCGCCAGTCTATAACTGGAACTTTTTATTAAAAACTTGCAATTTTATTTCGGCCGCTAACTTCAATGCTGCCAGTTAACCGTCTTAACACTTTCCGAAGTGAGTGGTTGTAGCCTTAAAAGAAAGCTTTTGTTAATGCGCTTCGTTTAAGATACTCGCCAATGTGTTCGTCAGTCTATAACTGGAACTTTTTATTAAAAAACTTGCAATTTTGTTTCGGCCGCTAACTTCAATGCTGCCAGGTAACCGTCTTAACACTTTCCGAAATGAGTGATTATGGCCTTGAAATGAAGCTCTTGTTCATGCGCTTCATTTGAGTGACTCGCCAATGTGTTCGTCAGTCTATAACTGGAACTTTTTATTAAAAACTTGCAATTTTGTTTCGGCCGCTAACTTCAATGCTGCCAGTTAACCGTCTTAACACTTTCCGAAGTGAGTGGTTATGGCCTTTAAAGAAAGCTATTGTTAATGCGCTTCGTTTGAAGTACTCGCCAATGTGTTCGTCAGTCTATAACTGGAACTTTTTATTAAAAACTTGCAATTTTGTTTCGGCCGCTAACTTCAATGCTGCCAGGTAACCGTCTTAACACTTTCCGAAATGAGTGATTATGGCCTTGAAATGAAGCTCTTGTTCATGCGCTTCATTTGAGTGACTCGCCAATGTGTTCGTCAGTCTATAACTGGAACTTTTTATTAAAAACTTGCAATTTTGTTTCGGCCGCTAACTTCAATGCTGCCAGTTAACCGTCTTAACACTTTCCGAAGTGAGTGGTTATGGCCTTTAAAGAAAGCTATTGTTAATGCGCTTCGTTTGAAGTACTCGCCAATGTGTTCGTCAGTCTATAACTGGAACTTTTTATTAAAAACTTGCAATTTTGTTTCGGCCGCTAACTTCAATGCTGCCAGGTAACCGTCTTAACACTTTCCGAAATGAGTGATTATGGCCTTGAAATGAAGCTCTTGTTCATGCGCTTCATTTGAGTGACTCGCCAATGTGTTCGTCAGTCTATAACTGGAACTTTTTATTAAAAACTTGGAATTTTGTTTCGGCCGCTAACTTCAATGCTGCCAGTTAACCGTCTTAACACTTTCCGAAGTGAGTGGTTATGGCCTTTAAAGAAAGCTATTGTTAATGCGCTTCGTTTGAAGTACTCGCCAATGTGTTCGTCAGTCTATAACTGGAACTTTTTATTAAAAACTTGCAATTTTGTTTCGGCCGCTAACTTCAATGCTGCCAGTTAACCGTCTTAACACTTTCCGAAGTGAGTGGTTATGGCCTTAAAAGAAAGCTCTTGTTAATGCAATTGCTTTGAGATACATGCCAATGTGTTCGTCAGTCTATAACTGGAACTTTTTATTAAAAACTTGAAATTTTGTTTCGGCCGCTAACTTCAATGCTGCCAGTTAACCGTCTTAACACTTTCCGAAGTGAGTGGTTGTGGCCTTTAAAGAAAGCTCTTGTTAATGCGCTTCGTTTGAGATACTCGCCAATGTGTTCGTCAGTCTATAACTGGAACTTTTTATTAAAAACTTGCAATTTTGTTTCGGCCGCTAACTTCAATGCTGCCAGTTAACCGTCTTAACACTTTCCGAAGTGAGTGGTTATGGCCTTAAAAGAAAGCTCTTGTTAATGCGCTTCGTTTGAGATACTCGCCAATGTGTTCGCCAGTCTATAACTGGAACTTTTTATTAAAAACTTGCAATTTTATTTCGGCCGCTAACTTCAAGCTGCCAGTTAACCGTCTTAACACTTTCCGAAGTGAGTGGTTATGGCCTTAAAAGAAAGCTCTTGTTAATGCAATTGCTTTGAGATACATGCCAATGTGTTCGTCAGTCTATAACAGGAACTTTTGACAAAAAAACTTACGTTATTGTTTCGGCCGCTAACTTAAATGCTGTTAGTTAACCGTCTTAACACTTTCCGAAGTGAGTGGTAATGGCCTTAAATGAAAGCTCTTGTTAATGCGCTTTGTTTGAGATACTTGTCAATGTGTTCGTCAGTCTATAACTGGAAGTTTTTTTATAAAAAACTTACTTTTTTTTCCGGCCGCTAACTTCAATGCTGCCAGTTTACCGTCTTAACACTTTCCGAAGTGAGTGGTTATAGCCTTAAAAGATAGCTCTTGTTAATGCGCTTTGTTTGAAATACTCGCCAATGTGTTCGTCAGTCTATAACTGGAACTTTTGACAATAAAACTTACGTTTTTGTTTCGGCCGCTAACTTAAATGCTGTTAGTTAACCGTCTTAACACTTTCCGAAGTGAGTAGTAATGGCCTTAAATGAAAGCTCTTGTTAATGCGCTTCGTTTGAGATACTCGCCAATGTGTTCGTCAGTCTATAACTGGAACTTTTTATTAAAAACTTGCAATTTTGTTTCGGCCGCTAACTTCAATGCTGCCAGTTAACCGTCTTAACACTTTCCGAAGTGAGTGATTATGGCCTTGAAATGAAGCTCTTGTTCATGCGCTTCATTTGAGTGACTCGCCAATGTGTTCGTCAGTCTATAACTGGAACTTTTTATTAAAAACTTGGAATTTTGTTTCGGCCGCTAACTTCAATGCTGCCAGTTAACCGTCTTAACACTTTCCGAAGTGAGTGGTTATGGCCTTTAAAGAAAGCTATTGTTAATGCGCTTCGTTTGAAGTACTCGCCAATGTGTTCGTCAGTCTATAACTGGAACTTTTTATTAAAAACTTGCAATTTTGTTTCGGCCGCTAACTTCAATGCTGCCAGTTAACCGTCTTAACACTTTCCGAAGTGAGTGGTTATGGCCTTAAAAGAAAGCTCTTGTTAATGCAATTGCTTTGAGATACATGCCAATGTGTTCGTCAGTCTATAACTGGAACTTTTTATTAAAAACTTGAAATTTTGTTTCGGCCGCTAACTTCAATGCTGCCAGTTAACCGTCTTAACACTTTCCGAAGTGAGTGGTTGTGGCCTTTAAAGAAAGCTCTTGTTAATGCGCTTCGTTTGAGATACTCGCCAATGTGTTCGTCAGTCTATAACTGGAACTTTTTATTAAAAACTTGCAATTTTGTTTCGGCCGCTAACTTCAATGCTGCCAGTTAACCGTCTTAACACTTTCCGAAGTGAGTGGTTATGGCCTTAAAAGAAAGCTCTTGTTAATGCGCTTCGTTTGAGATACTCGCCAATGTGTTCGCCAGTCTATAACTGGAACTTTTTATTAAAAACTTGCAATTTTATTTCGGCCGCTAACTTCAAGCTGCCAGTTAACCGTCTTAACACTTTCCGAAGTGAGTGGTTATGGCCTTAAAAGAAAGCTCTTGTTAATGCAATTGCTTTGAGATACATGCCAATGTGTTCGTCAGTCTATAACAGGAACTTTTGACAAAAAAACTTACGTTATTGTTTCGGCCGCTAACTTAAATGCTGTTAGTTAACCGTCTTAACACTTTCCGAAGTGAGTGGTAATGGCCTTAAATGAAAGCTCTTGTTAATGCGCTTTGTTTGAGATACTTGTCAATGTGTTCGTCAGTCTATAACTGGAAGTTTTTTTATAAAAAACTTACTTTTTTTTCCGGCCGCTAACTTCAATGCTGCCAGTTTACCGTCTTAACACTTTCCGAAGTGAGTGGTTATAGCCTTAAAAGATAGCTCTTGTTAATGCGCTTTGTTTGAAATACTCGCCAATGTGTTCGTCAGTCTATAACTGGAACTTTTGACAATAAAACTTACGTTTTTGTTTCGGCCGCTAACTTAAATGCTGTTAGTTAACCGTCTTAACACTTTCCGAAGTGAGTAGTAATGGCCTTAAATGAAAGCTCTTGTTAATGCGCTTCGTTTGAGATACTCGCCAATGTGTTCGTCAGTCTATAACTGGAACTTTTTATTAAAAACTTGCAATTTTGTTTCGGCCGCTAACTTCAATGCTGCCAGTTAACCGTCTTAACACTTTCCGAAGTGAGTGGTTATGGCCTTTAAAGAAAGCTATTGTTAATGCGCTTCGTTTGAAGTACTCGCCAATGTGTACGTCAGTCTATAACTGGAACTTTTTATTAAAAACTTGCAATTTTGTTTCGGCCGCTAACTTCAATGCTGCCAGTTTACCGTCTTAACACTTTCCGAAGTGAGTGGTTATAGCCTTAAAAGATAGCTCTTGTTAATGCGCTTCTTTTGAGATACTTGCCAATGTGTTCGTCAGTCTATAACTGGAACTTTTGACAAAAAAACTTACGTTTTTGTTTCGGCCGCTAACTTAAATGCTGTTAGTTAACCGTGTTAACACTTTCCGAAGTGAGTGGTAATGGCCTTAAATGAAAGCTCTTGTTAATGCGCTTCGTTTGAGATACTCGCCAATGTGTTCGCCAGTCTATAACTGGAACTTTTTATTAAAAACTTGCAATTTTATTTCGGCCGCTTACTTCAAGCTGCCAGTTAACCGTCTTAACACTTTCCGAAGTGAGTGGTTATGGCCTTAAAAGAAAGCTCTTGTTAATGCAATTGCTTTGAGATACATGCCAATGTGTTCGTCAGTCTATAACTGGAACTTTTGACAAAAAAACTTACGTTATTGTTTCGGCCGCTAACTTAAATGCTGTTAGTTAACCGTCTTAACACTTTCCGAAGTGAGTGGTAATGGCCTTAAATGAAAGCTCTTGTTAATGCGCTTTGTTTGAGATACTTGTCAATGTGTTCGTCAGTCTATAACTGGAAGTTTTTTTATAAAAAACTTACTTTTTTTTCCGGCCGCTAACTTCAATGCTGCCAGTTTACCGTCTTAACACTTTCCGAAGTGAGTGGTTATAGCCTTAAAAGATAGCTCTTGTTAATGCGCTTTGTTTGAAATACTCGCCAATGTGTTCGTCAGTCTATAACTGGAACTTTTGACAATGAAACTTACGTTATTGTTTCGGCCGCTAACTTAAATGCTGTTAGTTAACCGTCTTAACACTTTCCGAAGTGAGTAGTAATGGCCTTAAATGAAAGCTCTTGTTAATGCGCTTCGTTTGAGATACTCGCCAATGTGTTCGTCAGTCTATAACTGGAACTTTTTATTAAAAACTTGCAATTTTGTTTCGGCCGCTAACTTCAATGCTGCCAGTTAACCGTCTTAACACTTTCCGAAGTGAGTGGTTATGGCCTTTAAAGAAAGCTATTGTTAATGCGCTTCGTTTGAAGTACTCGCCAATGTGTACGTCAGTCTATAACTGGAACTTTTTATTAAAAACTTGCAATTTTGTTTCGGCCGCTAACTTCAATGCTGCCAGTTTACCGTCTTAACACTTTCCGAAGTGAGTGGTTATAGCCTTAAAAGATAGCTCTTGTTAATGCGCTTCTTTTAAGATACTTGCCAATGTGTTCGTCAGTCTATAACTGGAACTTTTGACAAAAAAACTTACGTTTTTGTTTCGGCCGCTAACTTAAATGCTGTTAGTTAACCGTGTTAACACTTTCCGAAGTGAGTGGTAATGGCCTTAAATGAATGCTCTTGTTAATGCGCTTCGTTTGAGATACTCGTCAATGTGTTCGTCAGTCTATAACTGGAAGTTTTTTATCAAAAACTTACTTTTTTTTCCGGCCGCTAACTTTAATGCTGTTAGTTAACCGTCTTATCACTTTCCGAAGTGAGTGGTTATCGCCTTAAATGAAAGCTCTTGTTAATACGCTTTGTTTGAAATACTCGCCAATGTGTTCGTCAGTCTATAACTGGAACTTTTGACAAAAAAACTTACGTTATTGTTTCGGCCGCTAACTTAAATGCTGTTAGTTAACCGTCTTAACACTTTCCGAAGTGAGTGGTAATGGCCTTAAATGAAAGCTCTTGTTAATGCGCTTTGTTTGAGATACTTGTCAATGTGTTCGTCAGTCTATAACTGGAAGTTTTTTATAAAAAACTTACTTTTTTTTCCGGCCGCTAACTTCAATGCTGCCAGTTTACCGTCTTAACACTTTCCGAAGTGAGTGGTTATAGCCTTAAAAGATAGCTCTTGTTAATGCGCTTTGTTTGAAATACTCGCCAATGTGTTCGTCAGTCTATAACTGGAACTTTTGACAATAAAACTTACGTTATTGTTTCGGCCGCTAACTTAAATGCTGTTACTTAACCGTCTTAACACTTTCCGAAGTGAGTAGTAATGGCCTTAAATGAAAGCTCTTGTTCATGCGCTTTGTTTAAGATACTCGCCAATGTGTTCGTCAGTCTATAAATTGCTCTTTTGAGTAAATCATTATTATTTCAGAGTCGGCCGCTAACTTCACACTTTTGTATTTGTCAAGTTACTTTGATTTTATCCCTTATACCTCCCGGCTTTTGGATTTATTTGAAGTGTTTTGTGAAAAACTTGTTATGCTTAAAGAAATAGCTACTGTATTTCCCGTATAAATCGAAAAAAATTCAATTTAATTTCTGCCTTTTTCATTTGGTCGGGTTATAGTCGGCCGCTAACTTTAGAGAGGCTTATCGATGCCACCGCTGACCGAAGAGCTGGCAGCTACCTCACTCAAAGAATTAGCCTTGCGATTCAACGAGAAATTCTGCCAGCATCTTCGGCACAATGCCGCAGGGGCCTTTTTAGATTATAGCTTAGTTTTTAATATAGTTTTTAATTTAGTACAAACGTACAAAGTTGTAATATTTGGTATTAATTTTGTGTTTTGATTTATTTATGTCGTAATAAAATGATATTTTATAATTAAATAAATTATGCAAAAGGCTTAAAATAGGTAGGCTTAAAATAATTTTATATTTTTGTTCGGGTTCATTGGTACCTATAGCGTTGCAGTTATAGCTGAGCGAGCATCATTTGGTTAAGTCAGTCGCGATTTACACTTCGACCTAACCACACGTTTTGTTAATAATGACAATTGTAAAAAAATGGTAGTTAATAATTAACAAATAACAAGTGTTAGTTCCAAGTTAGAAAACGGAGTTATTATTTAAAAAAACGTAACTTGACACACGCATAAGCCTTGAACTTAGGTTTTTATTAGTCTTGTTATTTTCCTTGTTTGACGAGATGACTTTACGGTTGTGTTTCATGCTTTTTGTCGGTAAGTTTGCTCTTCTCCGTAGTTACACTTAAAATCCATGAATTTTCTATAGCTTTCTATGTAAATCCTGCATTTTGGTATGATCAAAGGCTATTTAACCCTAAATCAAAATTGAGGAAGTATTTTTATCCATCGATATATATATGTACTTACTAGATATCGCGATCCGAACGCTCATTGTGTTCCACTGCTTTGCACCTTGCACTGTGCAAAGGACTTTAGTATGACTTTGACATTTATGAGCGGCGGACGAACTAGTTTTTACCCGACTACGGCAAAGCCAAGGAAGGGTAATGATTTTAGCAGTCTATGTATATATGTTTGTATTTACGTATGTTCCAGCGTAGCGTCTACACTACTCATCCGATTTGAATAAATAAGGTGTCAATCGATTCGTTATTATACTCCGGGTAACATAGGATACCTTTTAACATTAAAAAAAATATGAATCGGATTTTACATAACAAAAACTGGGCAACTAAAAAAAAAATTTTTGCGTAAGCTGGCGTGTGAGGCAGTTTTAGATAGGCCTTAAAAATTGATGTTGAGGTTCCTTAGTAGGTTTTAGGTTCAACGTAAGTTTTGAGGAGCTATTAGCTCTGAAAGTCGTCAAAATTGTATAAAGATAGAAATATAAAGTTATCTCGTATGAATTTCAATTGAGCGGCAACATTACATTAATTTTGTAGCAATATAGAGGTACAGTTTTAATAAACCGTTTCAATTCTAAACCAAATCCCAACAGAATTTACAATACAATAACTCTTTATTGCACACCAACACATAGTAAGCAGTACAGAAAACACAGGTATATATAGAGATTTTCTAAGGTAAGCAATAGGCGGACTTATCGCTTCAGAGCGATATCTTCCAGGTAACCTTTACAATGGACAGAAGTAAGGAATACATTTTAGCAGGTGGTGCAATACAGTAGATTAGAGCAATATAACACTAACTCATATAATACACATACACAACAAATCTAAATAGATAGATAGGTAGATATATACATAATTGATTGAGACTCCGAATGTAGGCGTGAACCTGCACGTAAGTAACAATTCACTACTCAAGTAAGTAAAATTACATCTCGTTCAAGTGATTACGCAACTATTAATATTGTAATACCACAATAAAATCATTTTTTTAAATAAGACTAAAAACGTGCAGACGTTCCGTTCCCATTCAGAATTGGTTGTAGGTAAAAAATTGTGACTGAACATGAATGACAATTCATTTAATTGCTTTATTTATACCCAGTTTGATATTTTGAATATTCATTTAATGTTCTTTCTTTTTGGTCTAAATAATATTATTTTTTTTTTTCGAAAATATGTATTTTGCATCTGAGCATTGTAATTACGTTTTGTAGGTAAAATAGCTGTGTCACGTCTGCGGTGTATAATCTATATAGCGATGACGTCTTGTGACAGTCAGGTATTTGAACATATTGTTGACATGAACGTGCGTATCCATAGTATAAATCAATGTTTTTATCTTGGTGGTAGGACAAATAGCTGTTATTATCGAGTTTTAATTGTTTCTTTCCTCCTAAATTCCATTGCGATTCAAACCGGTCCGTATTTTGAGTTTACAGAGATCTGCAAATACACTTATAAGTACGTATTTAGCTGGTTGCATAGCAAATTAATATCAGATCATTGATTTGAAACTGAAGTTTCGTTTTTAAAATATGTACCTATTTTATTATATATATACAAATAGGTAACAATTCAACACTACTTATATTATCGTGAGGTCAATGAAAAGGTGAATGGTTCGAAACGACTAAGATATGAGATTAATATACACTAAATAGGTATTAATATTTGGTTGTGACAACGCAGCAACGTTGATATGAGTTCAATATAGGTAATTAACGCATTCACTGCCATCGACGCACATACGCGTTTTCGGAACTTCGCGCTGCTGTCATAATTATTCATACATTTTGAACGCTCATGTGCGTCGGTGGCACCTGTGGAAGTTAGGTGGCAATGAATGCGTACGTTGAAACTGGTTTTGGTCAGCGTCCATCCGTTGCAAATATCCGTCCATCCGTCGAGTTCAGGGATATTCAACTTGCATAGAATATAGGTACTTACTTAGTAATTATAAGTTCGCCTTTGCTATTCTCAATGTCCGTCGGTTGTGTTAGTTTAGGTTTTTATTTTATACAATAAAGAGTTTACCTACATACATACTTTTTAGAGCTCTGTACATAAACGGAACCCTATCAATATAGCTGGCGACGCTGTCCATCCGTTTGTCTCTTCGTTACAGGATTGTATCTCAAGAACCGTAATACATACATAATAGCATGATAGGCAGTTGACATTTACAATATATGACTTGAATTTATGACGTTACAACAAGATAGGTAATAATAAAATCTCGGAACTTTAACTTTATCATTTTTTGTTTAATTGACATAAGAAAAAATACGTGTCCAACGTTTTCTGATACCTTATCTAATTGACGAACTAATTACCCGACTACGCCAAAGCCAAGGAAGGGTAATGATTTTAGCAGTCTATGTATATATGTTTGTATTTACGTATGTTCCAGCGTAGCGTCTACACTACTCATCCGATTTGAATAAATAAGGTGTCAATCGATTCGTTATTATACTCCGGGTAACATAGGATACCTTTTAACATTAAAAAAAATATGAGTCGGATTTTACACAACAAAAACTGGGCAACTAAAAAAAAAATTTTTGCGTAAGCTGGCGTGTGAGGCAGTTTTAGATAGGCCTTAAAAATTGATGTTGAGGTTCCTTAGTAGGTTTTAGGTTCAACGTAAGTTTTGAGGAGCTATTAGCTCTGAAAGTCGTCAAAATTGTATAAAGATAGAAATATAAAGTTATCTCGTATGAATTTCAATTGAGCGGCAACATTACATTAATTTTGTAGCAATATAAAGGTACAGTTTTAATAAACCGTTTCAATTCTAAACCAAATCCCAACAGAATTTACAATACAATAACTCTTTATTGCACACCAACACATAGTAAGCAGTACAGAAAACACAGGTATATATGGAGATTTTCTAAGGTAAGCAATAGGCGGACTTATCGCTTCAGAGCGATATCTTCCAGGTAACCTTTACAATGGACAGAAGTAAGGAATACATTTTAGCAGGTGGTGCAATACAGTAGATTAGAGCCATATAACACTAACTCATACAATACACATAGGTACACAACAAATCTAAATAGATAGATAGGTAGATATATACATAACAACATATAATTTATTTATAATAATATATGCATACAGCTTTTACTTCACTAGTTCGCCATTAGATATCGCTCTCAGGTACAATCCCCATCCTACATCGCGCTGTTAAGATTTTTCCTAACTTAATGGGGTAACCGAAGATACTCAATATTTTAACAACTCAACCTCTAATAATTGTGGAAAAGCGTCGAAATGAATCACCGGAAACGATAACCTCCTCCTTTTTTTGAAGTCGGTTAAAAAAACGAAGGATGGAAAGTAATAGAATCTAGATATCTAAACAACGAGCAAATGAATCTCAAACACATAGAGAAACTAGATTAAGTCAAATGAAAGAGAGAGTAAAGCCTTACATAGGTAGGCGTGAATCCTCTCAATCACAAGTGTCGAGACTATAACATAATATGAGAGCATATTCTGCTGACGCGCGTGCTCGCGAGGATTCTCAATCCACAGAAAAAAGACTTTGCACTCAGCGGAGGTACGCTTCAGAAGTTAGAGAAGCAAAGTCGTCGCAGTCACGGGAACTCAGACTCACCGCGATGAGAGACTATGCCTCAGAGATCAGACAGGCAGAGTCACCTCAATCACGGGAGCTCAGATTGACTAATATGAGACATGTTTGGTTTGAGAGGTAGTGGCAAAATTACTCTCCAAATGTTTCCACTTATTTGGTGTTGGGGTGTCACAGTGCAGAAAGGCTGTAGTTGACGTTGGTTAACGTACTTTTGCAAAAGGTGCAGGGGGTAAGATTATTGGAGGGTTTATATATCAATGATCTGAATCCGCGGAAACTTTTATGTAACCCTCATGATGCAGTGTCTTTGGAGCAGTCCTGGATTTATAAATAGGCCGTATAGGCCGCGGCCTAGGGGCGGCAGCGTCCTAGGGGCGGCAGATTTCAGAGGACAGTTAATGTAGGGGCGGCAAAAATTTAATAGCCTACTGGCGGACAATTTGTAAATCCGCCACTGCTTTGGAGGAGTTAGAGAGGCTAATGAACTAAAAGAATTTCTTTGCTCACCCGCGACCTTAAGATAGCTAAGTCTATGCAAATTATGCGTGTTCATGCAGTTCCTGCACCTCCACACTGTAAGAACACACACAAATTACACAAACCCATCTATCACCACCACCACAACACACTGACGCGTTTACGGCGCGGTTAGACTTAGCTATCTTAAGGTCGCGGGTGAGCAAAGAAATTCTTTTAGTTCATTGATATGGACCTCCGCAAAGTAACGTCTGATTCAATAAATTATTTAGAGAGGCTAATAAATCTTTAAAGTAAAAGCCAATATTACGCAAGTAAAACATCAAAATAATCAAATAAAAAAAAATAAGTTTAAAAAACTGAAACCCGACTACGGAAAAAGCACCCTAAAAATTATTAAACAAGAAAATGGTCAAGAATTAAACACAATTACGTAATTTTCTCCTCCGTGACCACTAATGTGAACCTTCCACAAAGTAACGCCTGATTAAATCAAGCAAGAAAATATTGTTCACATTAGTGGTCACGGAGGAGAAAATTACGTAATTGTGTTTAATTCTTGACCATTTTTCTTGTTTAATAATTTTTAGGGTGCTTTTTCCGTAGTCGGGTTTCAGTTTTTTAAACTTATTTTTTTATAGTTCTAACTCTGTACCAAATTTCAGCTCTTTGAGTTTATGGGAAGTACTAGTTCTATTTTGATGATCATGAGTATGAGTGAGTGAGTGTCATAAATGCGAAACTTTGCTTTCGCTTAACTTCGGAACTAAATCGATGGCCCAAACGAATAAACGTGTAATCGTAAAACAGCAATTTTACAGGAAAAATAAAACCAACTTTAACAAAGATATCTGACAATTGAAGCTGCCCATATATATGTATTATATATTGTAAGTAAGATATTTAAATTACCTACAAAACAGTGTAAATATTTTACCCATATTTTTCCCCCCTTTCCTGTAAATAACGAAAAACCTGCTTATTTTTATATTCGAATCATAAAATATCAAGACACTGTTTGTAATGACTCGTTGCAACGTTATTCGTCTTAAAAAGGGTAAATGTAAATGTAAATACTACAAAAAATGAATATAAAAATAACACGCAAGAGCGAATACGTAAACGAGTTCTCGTTAGTAAGTAAATGTGTTAGAGCTATTTACTAGAATTTGACTAAAAAGACTAAACGCGAATAAAAGTTTAATGTTGGCTTGCACGAACCGTACTTGCAAATTTTACCACGAATAAACGTGTAAAGTATTATCATCCATATTTAGTTGAACAAATTCATCATTAAAAACCGTAAGGCAGCTATTGCGCGTTTATTCGTTCGTGTATAGTAAATACAATTATTAAAACGGTAACACACTCTTGGAATTTTATTCGTGTAAATTTGTATGGAATAATTACCAACGAATAAACAATTAAAACATTTTATCTCAAAAACGGTTAATCGGATCGGTGTAAAAAAAATTGATGACATACTTTGGGCCATATTATGTAAGCTAAA
This sequence comes from Choristoneura rosaceana, assembly GCA_037349165.1. NCBI lineage: Eukaryota > Metazoa > Arthropoda > Insecta > Lepidoptera > Tortricidae > Choristoneura > Choristoneura rosaceana. Next base: position 9,023,388 of record JAZBNJ010000012.1, on the reverse strand, counting down.
AAGGCAAAAAAAAATTTTTCGTGTAAAGGCATTTGCACGTTTTTTCGATTGGGCCATCGAAATGACCTACAGACTTGAAATTTTGGATTTTAAGTATGTAATTATAGCTTACTGGATGACAAAAATTTCTGCGTTCTGGTCTTATCCAGAGATTCTCAAATAGGGGCCTGAAAATGCGGCGAAATGGTTCCAGTAAAGGATGGTACGACAGTGTTTTCTTCGCGCTCGACTTGGCGGGGGCACTGCCGTGCCCCCAGATTTGGAAATAATTCCGATCCACATAAGCGATCCCTTCAAATAGCGAACCTACTGTGTTTAAAATAAAGCTGTGTTCATCGATATAAACCCCCTTGCAAAAAAAAACGGGCACCTATGGTTTTTCAGATTTTTAGGCATTAAAGCTTAGAAAGTAAGCTTTCATGCACATAAAATACAAAAACCATGGCTGCCCGTTTTTTTTGCAAGGGGGTTTATATGTACTCGGTAGAATATAAGTCAATGGCTATGTTAAATACTTGTAATGTTTATAGATATCGTTTATAAATATTGTGAATCTGTTCTTAAAAAAAAAAAATACCTCGTTGAGTTTCTAGCCGGATTCTTCTCGACAGAGGTTTTTCCGAACCGGTGGTAGATTTTATTGACGTTCATAAGTGCTTGTTACAGCCTACGAGTAAATTGGATAAAGAGATTTTGACTTTGACTTTGAGATAATTTTAAAATAACTTTAATTTTGATGGGAATCTTTACTACTAAATATTAAAGGGATAAGTATATATTTAAATACAAGAATTGAAGAAAAAATAACCATTATAAAACTTAACTTTAGACTAAGTACTTAACTTAAAAATGACGTTATGTTATAAGATAAGGAATAAGAACAATCCAGGAAAGTCCAAAACAACTCACGCCATTTGTACCTACTTTATTTTACATCTCTGTTGTTCACTTAATGCTCTAACATTTGAACTTGTAAATGCTGCAACGATGCGCTAAATGATTAGCTTGCATTTGAATTTAAAGCACTTTTAATGCATCTCATGGTTTAAAAAATACCAGGGCGACATGATCGCAAAGCATTCACAAATTCTAGTAGAACGTAGCTGCTAAAAAATGGGAGTTGGTTAGGTCCTGTGATGAGCGCCGCGGGCATCGCGGGGGGCGGCGAGCTGGGACACCCGCTCAGCATCCGCTGCGTCGCCTACTGCTACCCGCAGCCGTCCATCGCGTGTTACCGCGGCCCGGAGTCCGACATCAAAGATTATGAAGCGAGAGCCAACGAGCTACCCATAAGATCTTTGGATACCGATTCGCTCGGAGAATACGTGTGCCAAGCGTACAACGGGGTGACGAAGCCGACGTCGTTGCCGGGGGAGGTGGTCACACCGCGCATGCCGCCGCCCGACCCCATCGTTCCCATCTCTACCGGTAAGACCATGACAGCTCCACTCGTAGCACGAATTCTGAAACTAATCCGGTCTTGAAACTAAGACATACGTAGGTGAAAGCACCGGCAGATAAGGATTCTATCTGTGCTGATTTACCAGTAAGTCATAAAAATAGAAACTTATATTTTACAAAATTATCAAATGTTTTAAGAATTTGTGCTGCGAGGAAACAAAGTTGATGCTTAGAGTTGTTAACTATGTTTAAAATAAGTGAGTACACTGACTTTGCTTGTGCATGGTTTGTGTTTTGCATGACTCTCCTTCCGAACTAAATAACAGACAAACTTACAGACACACATTGTATACACAACATTACATAATAACCTACTACATCGCTGAGAAAATCAAGTGATAAACGGGAATGATATGATATTACTATAGATATTATCTTGCAGAACGATTTCTAGTCGCATTGAGTTCTATTTCTATTTATAGCTGGAGAACGAAAGATAAAGGCCCCAAGATCAAAACAAAACGAAACTATAACTAGATACATTTTAAATTTTTAGTCAAATCCACGTAACCATCTGTTAAAATATTCCGAATGTTTTATAACGCTTTATAAAGGCCGGTCTGTTTGAGGGACCGGCACATCCTTACCTACCTAACTACATGGTTGCGCGTGTAGCCCCAGTCCGCACGGAGATCCGAGCGGAGCAGACGACGCTGTCGGCCGGAGCGGAGCTGAACCTGCCGTGCGAGGTGGACGGCCACCCGGAGCCCGACGTGTACTGGAGCAAGGACGGCGTGCCGCTGCAGTCAGGAGATAGGATCCAGGCCACAAGTATTTAAATGTAGTGCAGTAAATGGGCTAGATTCCTATCTTTGAGCATTAGGAAAACGGTTAACCATCTTGACGAGTATATTATTAAAAAAAATGTTCTTAAAAAATTCAGTAACCACTACTTTTGAGACCAAAAACATGTAAATGATCATATTATGTCCTTGCTAATTGTTACTATTTGCTGTGACTTATTTTTCAAGTGTTTTTCAATAAAAGCACACGTCAAGATTGCTTACCCTCTTTCTAATGCTAAAAAACGAAGTATAGATTTGAAAAAAATCGAACAATATTTTTTTCTGTCAACAAGTAAAATAAAAATTATAAACTTTTAACCTGTCAAAGTTCCGTGTGAAGTCACACCTACGTACACTTTTTACTAGGGTACCTCTGTCCCGAAATTCATCTTTGTAATTTTTTGTTTAGTTACTTGATAAATGAATGGTATTGCAGGCGCGCGGTTGACGGTGAGCAGCGTGACAGTAAACGACAGCGGCGTGTACTGCTGCAACGCCAGCAATGGGCACAGCCAGCACTCCTCCACCGTGCAGATCAACGTGCAAGGTACCCAGCCGCAATATACTCATTGCTCACGCGCCCAACCTCTGGCTCCATAGCCTCCGTTACAATGAGCTAGTTTCCCGAGAGACGCCATTCGAGAACCTTTTGACCCCATCGGCCATCAGTCCTGCGAGCAATGAGCCCTACCCACTGCCACTTCAGTTTCGCAATCGGGCTATATCAGTAACCTTAGGTCTACTGCGGATATCATCATTTCTGATTCTATCCCGCAGAGAGACCCCGACTCCGAGCATAGCCCTCTCCATAGCCTTATTTATTAGATTATTAGATAAAGAAAATTTTAAACAAAAAATAAACCCGTCTAATAAAAATTTTGATAGTAAATGAAACCGACTCAAATCCATAAAATATTTTTCTACTAGTTTGAAGTCGGTGCCTCAGCACGAGCCAGCAGGAGTGATAGAAGCCTAATATAGGTAGTTAGTAACTATGTATGGTCTGTCCCATAATTCGAGATACTAAAATGACGTTTCATGTGTTACCTGTTTTTTGCGTCTCATAAATAGTGATGTGCCGCAACCGGTAATCACCGAAAGATTTTGTAGGTAACTAGGTACCTGTGTACCAATATATGTATGTCGTAAAGTATTAAGATATGAACGGATCCGTGATGTACTAACATGTAGGACACTTGGGGCATTTTAGAAAAGGCAAAATAGGTCTAATAAAAACCGGCCAAGAGCGTGTCGGACACGCCCAAAATAGGGTTCCGTAGCCATTACGAAAAAATTAAGTAATATTTTTCTAAGGATTTCGTATTTTATACGGAATCTTCCAAGTTTAGGTATATTTTATACCCTACGCTGCTATTTACTCATAAACTACTAATAGTTCTCAAGAAAACTTAGCCGTTATAGTTTTCCTTGGAAGTTTGATATACTGACTACCATTCTGAATTTTTTCAAATTTTTCGACCCACCGATTTAGATTTTAGAGGGGGGGGGGACGCTCGATTTTAATGAAAATTTGAACTTTAAAGTTGAATATTTCGCAAACAAATGACTGAATCGAAAAATCGTTTTAGCAAACCCCTAATGGTTTTACAATACCTATCCAACGATACCCCACACCATAGGGTTGGACGAGAAAAAAAAATCACCGCCACTTTACGTCTATGGGAGGTACCCTAAAAAAAATTGTTTTTGAATTTTTAATTGTACTATTTTGTCGGCATAATTTACCTATATATCTGTGCAAAATAACAGCTTTCTAGCATTGATAGTCTCTGAGCAAAGCCGCGGACGGACAGACAGACAGACAGACAGACGGACAGACAGACAGACAGACATGGCGAAACTATAAGGGTTCCGTTTTTGCCATTTTGGCTCCGGAACCCTAAAAATGCGACAGTTTTGGAGATATTTCGACTTTTTATAGGTATTATATTTTTTTACGTTGGCACTAAGTGATGAACACTGTATTTTACATGTTTTGTACCTGTGCTTAGATTTTATCACTTTATCGTAAAAGTGTATTTATATTTTTAAAATGGGAAGTAGTATATTGAATACTTTAATGTTATTTTTGCTATCGTAAAATATACATTTTTATCGGTTATTTACAAAACCGGAATCATGGAGCCGCACTGTTCGTTTTATGCTGGCCACATTATTTTTACGTTTGACATTTCAGACTGTCATTTTAGTATCTCGATCTAAGAAATTAGGTATAGGTAAGGTAGACGACTATAGGTCTACTCCTGCCGGCTCGTGCTGACACACCGACTTCAAAATAGAAGAAAATTATTAGTTTAATTATTCGTTTCATTATTGGTTCCATGGTTTTTGCTATCGGTAAAAATTTTTGGGAAAAGATTTTTGGGATATCTTTTACTTGTTATTTTTCTTTAGGTGTTTCTTACGTTTTTGTGATTTGTAGCCCAAGTGTATCACAACGATTCCATTAAGTCCAATCACGGAATAGGTAGTTACATTGTTTTATAACAGAGTTTCGGTGCTTGTATCCCGGCTTTAGCATCAGATTAGTTAGAAAAAACATTAATGGGCGTTTCCAAAAAAAAGTGTACCATTTCCTTTGAAATTTTGAAAACAATATGGTTTTCCCTACTCAGAATCAAAAGCATAATCGATTCCGATCGTTTAAAAAAATGTCCCCCTTTTTTTCATACAAAATTTAATTTTTTATGAGTCAGTTTTGTCACGCCCCTAATAAGTGTATGAAAAAAACGTCGCGAAACTGAATTTTTTTCTTTGGGGACATTTTTTAAACTATCGGTATCGATTATACTCTTTCTGAGTAGGAAAAACTACATTTTTTTCCAAAATTTTAAAAATAATGAACAGGTACACTTTTTTACGCCCTAATTCAAAGCTCCTTCTTCGTCCTTTATCTATATTAATCGAGATCAAAAGTAACAAAATTTGGAGTTGAAATAAAAAATACAAAAGACTCCTTAAAACCAATCTTAATTGAGAGCAATTAAAGCCGCGCGAGCATTTGACTAAATGTTTAAAATTCCAAAACTGCTATGGCCGGCTTATAAAATTTGAGAGCTGCCTTCGCTTACTCTAAGATACCACCGATAAACTTTAAAGGGGTTTTAAGTCAAACTTATGCAACTGTCTGTTGAAATATTGTGAATTGATTTAAAACAATTTATAAAGACAGTATTCGGTGTGTCTACTGGACGGGAACAGCCTTCTGGTTAAAGACATTTATTTTTCTCAAAAGAACAAGCCTTACCTACCTAACTACATGGTTGCGCGTGTAGCCCCAGTCCGCACGGAGATCCGAGCGGAGCAGACGACGCTGTCGGCCGGAGCGGAGCTGAACCTGCCGTGCGAGGTGGACGGCCACCCGGAGCCCGACGTGTACTGGAGCAAGGACGGCGTGCCGCTGCAGTCAGGAGATAGGATCCAGACCACAAGTATGTAATTGTAGTTAGGGGTCACAAAACCGGTTTTTGATGTATAAAACTGGTTTTCTCCATACAATAAAAACCGGATTTGTGACCCCTAATTGTAGTGCTGTCAATGGGCTAGAATCATAAAAATATAGATAGTCCGTCAATGAAACTAAAAATTAAACTAAAAAATCTGAACATTTAACCGGTTAAAGTTCCGTGTGAAGTCACGCCTACGTACACTTTTTACTAAAGAGTTCCTCCCTCCCAAACATCATCTTTGAAATTTGTTTAATTGATATATAAATGGTAATGCAGGCGCGCGGTTGACGGTGAGCAGCGTGACAGTAAACGACAGCGGCGTGTACTGCTGCAACGCCAGCAATGGGCACAGCCAGCACTCCTCTACCGTGCAGATCAAAGTGCAAGGTACCCCACCGCAATATACTCATCGTTTACGCGCCCAACTCTCTGCTCCATAGCCTCCGTTAGTTACAATGAGCTAGTTTCCTAAGGGTCTACGCTAGCTGACGCGGTTTACACGGAGTGGGTGGATACCTATTAAAAATAGTATCAGCAGCGCTGCACGCGTTGTGTGCGACAGATTTTACCTACACCCGCGCCCGCAGGCGTGCGTCCGCGAATAGCACCCGCGCCTAAATAAAAATCTACTTATTCCGTCAGTTGGTTTTAACATAAAGAAAAATAAAAAAAAAGTAAAACTGACTCAAAATTTTTTTTTACAATTAATGGAACCGACTCAAAAACCAAAAAATATTTTTCTACTAGTTTGAAGTCGGTGCCTCAGCACGAGCCCGCAGGAGTGATAGTAGTTTAATATATAGGTAACTAGCTTATGCCCGCGACTTCGTCTGCGCGGATCTAGGTTATCGCGCGCGCCCTCTACCGGAATAAAAGGTATCCTATGTTCATCCTTGGGGTTGGGGTTATATACCAAATTTCATCAAAATCGGTTCAATGGTTTCGACGTGAAAGCGTAACAGACAGACAGTTTACTTTCGCATTTATAATATTATTAGTAAGGATAGTAGGGATTAGTAACTATGTAGGTAAGGGTAAACGACTATACGTCCACTCGTGCTGGCTCGTGCTGACACACCGACTTCAAATTAGGAGAAAATTATTTTCATGGTTTTTGTAATCGGTAAAATTTTTTGTTAAATTTTTTTTTTGGGATGTTTTGCTTACCTATTTGTTTTTTTTTTATTTCCCACGTTTTTGCGAAATAAAGCCAAAGTGCATCACAAAGATTCCATTAAGCCCATTCATGGCATAGTTACATTATTTATAACCGAATTCCAGTGCTTACATCCCGGTTTCAGCATCAGATCAGTTCGAAAAAACATTAACTCAAAGCTCCTTCTTCGTCCTTTATCTATATTATCGAGATCACTTAAAGCCGCGCGAGCGTTTCTTAACTTTGACGAAATCCCACGGCCATCTTCAGTTCTTCATCAGGTCTAGCTCACAAATGATACTTTCTAATTTAAAATGCTTGACTAGATGTTTAAAATGCCAAAATTACTATAGGGGTGCTTATAAAATTTGAGGGTTGCCTTCGATTACTCTAAGATCCCACCATCAGATCCTGACTTGATGCCAGTGGGATGACCTCGAAAGTATGTTCTTTGTAACAAAAAGAATTTTGAAAATCCACAGTTTTATTGATTGGCGGAGTTGAGAACTTCCTTTTTTGAAGTCGGTTGAAAATAAAGTGAGCAGACGGCTGGGTCTTTGAGACTCCTCACCCTCTACCAGTGGCATTTGTTTTGTTGTGTGTGGCCCGCGCCCGAATTAATGCTTAGAATTACTTGAAGAATAAATACAGCGAAACTTTTAACTCTATAAAAAAAATATAAAACCATGATAACAGACCCCTCACTATAACTAGATACATTTTGAATCGAAAAATCCGATAGACTTTAAAGGAGTTTTAAGTCAAACTCACGCAACCATGTATTGAAATATTCTGAATTGTTTTAAAAAGATTTATGAATGCGTTATTCGGTCTGTTTACCGGACCAGCATAGCCTTACCTACCTAACTACATGGTTGCGCGTGTAGCCCCAGTCCGCACGGAGATCCGAGCGGAGCAGACGACGCTGTTGGCCGTTTTCTACGACCAGTAAAACGAAGATTCCATCGCGTTGAACTAAATATAAATCCCGTTTTTTCCTTATCCCGTGGGAATTTCCAAAAATTCTTAAAATTATTTTTTACTATTATAATCACCTACTTCTATGCCAAATTTGAAGAGTCTAGTAATTATTGTTCATGGGATTCCGTTGAACTGAATATATAAATCCCGTTTCTTCCTTATCCCGTGGAAATTTCCAAAAATCCTGAAATTCGTATTTTAATTATTAATATACCTATCTTTGTATCAAATTTGAAGAGTCAAGTTATTATAGTTACTGAGATAGGGTCACTAAGAATCGAATAAATAAATCCTGATTTTTCCCGTTCCCGTGGGAATTTCCGAAAATCCTTCCTTAGTGGATGCCTACATTGTATAAGGTGTCTATGTGCAAAATTTCAAGTCTCTAGGTCCAGTGGTTTGGGCTGTGCGTTGATATCTCAGTCAGTCAGTGAGGACTGAATTTTATATATATAGATAAAGAAAAATATAAAACAAATAAAACCGACTCCAAAAAATTTTTGACAATAAATGGAACCAACTCAAAAACAAAAAAAAAAATTCTACTAGTTTGAAGTCGGTGCCTCAGCACGAGCCCGCAGGAGTGATAGTAGCTTAATATATTATAGGTAGTTAATAACTATGTAAGTAAGGTAAACGACTATAGGTTCACTCGTGCTGGCTCGTGCTGACACACCGACTTCAAACTAGAAGAAAATTATTTTCATGTTTTTTGTACCTAATCGGTTAATTTTTTTTATAATTTTTTTTTGAGACACTAGTCCTTACCCCTTGATTTTAGTTTGACTTACACAAACAAACTAACAGCAATCATAATGTAATACTCGCGCTCACTCATGTGCAAATGCTTGAATGCACTTGGTCACTAGGTAGGGTCAAGTGTCCAACAATGAAACACATAAAATTAAAAATCTCATATATCTTTTGTTTTGACTGATACATTTTTTGGGTTTCGGGTAACGTTCTATGTGTAGTAAATTATCAGAAAAATAAAAATTAAAAAATGGGAAATGTTTCACTGTGTCCACAGTGGTGTACATAATGGAACACTACATATACATTAACAGTGAAACATGAATATTAATATGATCTATTTTATAATTTTGGGACGCATTGTGTAATAGGTTAATAAAAAATATATATTCTTTGTATCAAAAAGTATCAGTCTATGCCCACTAATACGTTTTGTAACCAACTGTCTCCGTCGCGTGTCATGTATGCGCTTGACATTCCGTTCCTGAAGGGCTACCTACTCCGAAACACAAAATTCGAATTTCGTGTCGTGCCGTCCCTATGACACTTATACTATTTAATGAATTTTGTGTTTCGGAGTAGCCCTTCTGACACGTTCCTTAAAGACCTTAAAGTCTCCATTCATTGACAGGTATGATCGATAGGTACATACTTTAGGTAAAGCTATTCAGTGTCAATTCAATTAGGTACATACTTAATTGCATGATTCATGTTAGAAATCATACTTACGGTACCTACCTATTTTTTTATCGGGCGCTGCACAAACGGAGCGTGTCACAACGATATTCAGTATTTTATTGCAACACCTTTTACAGAAGATATAAAAAATGATGCCCTGTTGGGGCGTGGCAATTTTAAAATTAATTACATTAATTAACTTATAGATTTATAGCACATTATGCTATTTTACTTTATGTAAGGTATCTAAATAAACTATACATTTTTATCAAGTAATAACATAACTTAGAACTTATGTGGTATCACACAATGAATAGATATTAGGACAAGTAATACCTAGTACAATGAGATCATCTTTAATTACAATAATAATAATAACAGGTTAATTATTTTTCTTTATTCTTCCAAATATTCATTTATACTGTAGTAACAGTTCTGAGTTAAAAAATCTTTTAGTAGTTGTATAAATTTTTTATCTTTGGTTTCTGATTTTATTTGGGTAGGTAATTTGTTGTATACTTTTACAGACATGGCGTAAGTACCGTGTGAATGAATTTTGAGATAGGATGGAGGCAATTGTAATTTATTTCTGTGGCGTAGTGAGTAGGTGCTTTGTTGGTTATCTCTCTGTATGAAGTAATCAGGGTATTTGTGAACAAACTTGCATATTTCGAGTATGTAAATTGAAGGTACTGTCAGTATTTTATGTGCTTGGAAATGGGGCTTGCAGGTTTCAGTGTTGGAAATATTTACTAAGATCCGGATTAGTTTTTTCTGTGCAGTAAAAAGTGTCTGTGCGTCTGTACTATTACCCCACAAGATGATACCGTAGCTAAGCCACGCGTGGGCATAGGCATAATAGGTTACAAGAGCAGCGTGTAAGTTAGTGGATTTCTTAATCTCTCGTAGAGCGTACGCAAAGCTAGACATTTTACCTCTTATCTTTTTAATATGTGACTTCCAATTTAGATGGGTATCAATTACTAGTCCAAGCAGAGGAAACTCGTCAACTACCTCTAATTTAAAATGATTATAGGAATAATTTATGTCTAATGGGGGTTTTTGATGCGGGTAGTAAGTCATTATTTTAGTTTTTTCGTAATTAATTTGTAGGTTGTGGTCATTCATCCAGTTACTAGTTTTTTCGAAAATAGAGTTTAATGTGTTAGTTAAGTTAGAGTTGTTTTGGCATATTGTGAGAAGAGAGATATCGTCAGCAAATAAGATACATGGCTCGTTCATAACTTTTGGTAGGTCATTTATGTAAATTAAAAATAAAAGACATCCGATGACGCTACCTTGAGGGATTGAAGCGTTTAGCAGTTTACTTTCGGAACGGATATTTTCTATTACACCTGTTTCATAATCAAAATATTCTATTTCAGTAAACTGCTCTCGGTTTTTTAAATAGGAGGCGAACCATTTGTGAGCAATACCACGTATTCCTATGCCATGTAACTTATTTAACAGTATATTGAATTGAACTTTATCATAGGCTTTTGTCATGTCTAGTAGTATTCCGACAGCGTATTTTTTATCATTTATTGCATTTAAAATTTCGTTGATGTATTTATACACTGCTAGAGTAGTTGACCTATTTTTACGAAAACCATTTTGGTAATCGTCGAAAATCTTATATTTTTCGCAAAAAACAAGAATGCGATGGTACATTGCTTTCTCAAATATTTTAGAGGCTGTTGGTAAAAGAGCTATGGGACGATAATGATTTGGATCGGTTTTAGTGTTTTTTTTGTGAATAGGTTTAATTATGGCTTTTTTTAAATAATCTGGGAATGTACCTTCATTAAAGGATTGATTAATTAAAATGGTGAATGGTAGAGCCAGTTGATCTGCGCATTTTTTTATTAAAGAGGGTGGAAGTTCGTCGATACCGTGACTGTTTTTGTTTTTCAAAGTTTTAATGTAGTTATGTATTTCTTTATAAGTGGCAGGAGCTAGAAACATAGAGTTTTGCGAGGGGTGTACAACGGGTCGACCGCGAGGTGGCGCGCGCGCGTCGTCGCTTGCGCCAATTTGTGCGAAGAAATTATTAAAAGTGTTGGCTATTAGTTTTGGGTCTGATGACAAAGTGTCATTTATTTTCAACTTTATGTTACTTTTATCTTTTTTTTGTTTTTTATTTGTACGTTCTTTTATGATATCCCACATAGTTTTTATTTTATTAGATGATTTATTTAATTTATTAATGTATTGTAACTTTTTTGCTGTACTAATTGTGTTTTTCAGAATTTTTGCGTATTTTTTGTAGTGTTGTTTAAGAATATGATTTTTTGACTTGATTGTCAGTGTTTTTAATAGCCTTTTATTTTTACAAGATAGCTTTATACCCACCGTTAACCATTGTTTATTGTATTTGTGTCTTAGTTTTACTAGTTTTTTAGGTATGCATTGGTTTAAAGTATTTATCAATATTGTACTAAAAATCTCATAATTTGCATTTATATTTTGATTCTCAGTTAAAACATTATTCCAATCTATTGTATTTAATTTACTTTTAAATTTCTCAATATTAGTATAATTAAAAAGCCTTTTATTTGTTTTCCACTTCATCTGTTGTGGGGGCGTGTGCGGTAGTTTTAAATTAAGTATTGTTCCACTATGGTCTGAGAAGCCTAATTCTTCAACTTTAGCACTTAAGTTTTTGGTCAGGAAATTTGTAAATATGAGATCTAAGCAAGTAGATGTTGATTGTGTAATATGTGTGGGTTCTTTGATATGTTGTGTAAAGTTGTGTTCACTCATGAGGTCTAAGAATTGTCTTGTTTTTGAGTTATTTTTAATAACATCAATGTTAAAATCTCCTCCTAATACAATATTATATTTACAATATTTGTTATTTATATATTTTAAAATCTTATTCAACTGTTCATAAAACTTTTCTTCCTCTCCTATTCCAGTACATAACAATCAATATCATATTACTATGTGGTAGCTCAGTAGCACACACTTCTAAAATATATTCTAATGACATGTTGGTGATGTCTGTCCTCTCTATGGATTTCAAATTATCCTGAGTCAGGATAGCAACACCTCCTCCTGCTCGGTTTGTTCTACAGTAAGATGCTGAAACATTATATTTATTAAATTGAGTTAAAGCTAATTTGTCATTGGTTAACCATGTTTCTGAGATGCAGATTGCTTGATGTGTTTTATTTTGATCAAGATAAGCTTCTAATATACTCCGTTTATTGAATAAACTTTGAAAGTTTTGAAATAATATTTGAAAGTCTGTGTTTTTAGTTTCGAAATGAATTGTTTTTTTCGTTTTGTTTACTGTTCATTTCGCGCTGTTTTTTTTCACTAAGGTTGTTTTGTTTCGATTCGACTTGCACGTTATTGTCAGTAATGTTTTGGGTATTCACTTTCAGGTCTACAATTTTTCCCTCTATAACTAGTTTATTATTACGAATAACTGCATGCAGACCCTGTTTCCGCGCTGAAAACATTTCTTCTCGCATGTGAGCTCTCTCGTGCCGTTCTTTGGCATTCAAAAACTCAGAGATAGACAATCCGGTGCCTTGAAAATAGTGGCTGTTTTGTAAAATATATTTTACCATTCTCTTGCTTATCAGTTCCACTACTAGCGGGCGATTTTTATTATTTCGTCGGCCAACTCTGTGTATATCTTCTATGTATCCCATTGTATTTAATTGTAGTATATCATCAAACATTGCCATTACTCTGGAATGGAGCTCAGAATCAGCCTCTTTCAAATATTCTGCAAAACCGTAGATAACCAATTTTTTATTATTATTTTCGGTATTATTTTCAGGTATGTTTTGTGCGTGTAACAGCCCAGCTTCTTTTGTAAATTTAGTTTCTATTTCCTTAATATCATTCTGTAGTATTTTGTTTTGTTTTTCCAGGTCTTCCACTTTAGAATTTAGCAGTTGTATATCGGTTTTTCTCATTTCATTTTGCTTGAAAAGAGTGGAAGTATCTTGTTTTAATTCAAGTCGCAAGCTTGTAACTGCTTTTTGTATTTCCATTTGGATAACGTTTTGAAGTTCGGATATTATGAATTTATTGTTTTCTTCAAGTTTTGTGGCTATGACTTGGCTCAGTGTTTGTAAAGTTATTTCTGATGCTGTCTCATTTGAGGTTGTATCTTGCGTGTCGCCCAGGAAACTCAGGTCTTCAGAGGTTGATGAGATATTAATGACATTCATTTTTCGCCTCATTGTTATATTGCTTATTTCAGGCTGCGCATCTTGAATTTCTTGTTTTTTTTCAGGGTCGTGTGGGCGTATAGGGGTGTTGATATTTCCTGTTTTAGGCATTTTACTCCTACATGTTTGGCATTTCCATGTTTTTTTGCTCTCAACTGACATTATGTTATAGAATCGCTTGCTGGAGACATTTGCACATTCTAAATCATATTTCTCATAACATAGCGCGCAACATAGAAATTCTCTGTTCGGCAGTTTATGCGAACAACCTGCGCAAACGGAAGCCATAATGTTGTAGTGCCCTCTAATGGCCAGCGACAGTATTAATTAGACGTTACTGTTGCACCTCAGCGTAGCGGTAATCAGTGCAAGATCCTGAAGGATCTAGTTTTGGTTTATGGCAATAGATGGCGCTATTCTCTAGTATTTAAATGGTCTCCACCAGTATTTAATAATGTAGATTTAGGTTATAATATTAAATTTCTCTTCGCCTACCTTGCTGATGTATATCATTTTGTCTCGTGAATCAAGACCTCGTCACTGCACTGTAATGTTTTGTTATTTTTCTTATTTATTTGTCACTAGAACACACTTTAAGTTCAAACTCCAACCGTTTGCCGCCAGACTAAATTTTCACTATTCTTGCTGTTTCTTTCGTAAATTTTTGATAACTATACAATTTATCGTTGCAGATCTTCAAGTATTATGGCTTTCAGTTGTTTTTTTCCTTTAATATACATGAGAATTATTTTTAAACTTGAAATTTTACGGAGCTGTTGTTTACGCGCGCTCGGTAGCGCCCTCTTCTATATTAATATTGATATTGATATTGTGGTTCGTTCACTACATGTATTGTATAGCTACAGTTTAAACTAAAAATTCTAACACTTGCTTTAGGCACTGGTCCCACCGCGAGCTAGTAAGCTATGAGCTATCGGCTATTTTCTAGCCCAAGAAACGAACAAAAGATAATCGCTTCCGTGTACATAAAAGAGAGAGTTATATTTTTATAGTTCATAGCTGGCTGTTCACACTGCCGGCGAGGATACTCTCCCACCGCCCGGCGAGTAAGCGATAATTCCATACAATTGTTTACTAGCCGCCCGCCGATTGTCATCTGTTTCTAGTACAGAATTTTACTAGTTGACCGCCGAGCTCGCCGATAGCTGGCGGTGGGACCACTGTTTACTAGTTGACCGCAGCGATAAGCTATCGACTATAAAACTAGCTCAACGGTACTCGCCGAAGCCTGCTTGGCGATCAGAGCGATCATTCTACCTTTCAAAGTGGATGCGAGTGCACGTATATACAATGAATTTAAAACAATCATACGAACTATCTTTGTTGTCAAGTTCGGATGACGATGATGATGTATTTTATAAAAGCGTGTGTGTAGTGGCAGTGGCAATTTTAAAGAGACGGAAGAAAAAAAGGAATATTTTAAAAAGAATGACAAGAAAAATTTGGATGCAAAAAATTAATTATTTCAGAAAAGAATACAGTGTTTTCAAACTAGCTAGTGTGGTGAAAATGAATTTTCAAATTTAAATTCAAATCATTTATTCAGTAAATAGGCCGCAATGGGCACTTTTACACGTCATTTTTTTTAAACTACCAGCGCTTTCGGAAAGACCATCATTGCCAAGAAGAATGCGCCGCAAGAAACTTGGCAGAAAGTCATTTTTTTCAAAATAAAATAATCTATATATATAAAAGAAAGTCGTGTTAGTTACACCACTTATAACTCAAGAACGGCAGAACAGATTTGGCTGAAAATTGGTAGGGAGGTAGCTTAGAGCCAGGAGACGGTCATAGGATACTTTTTATCCCGATATTCCCACGGGATAGGGATAAAATCTCGAAATAGCAACCGCTGGGCTTGGAGTCATGAAATTTAGTATGTAGGTAGTTGGACGTTTGGAATTACTCATAGGTGACTTTTTGACCCGATATTCCCACGGGATACCTAGGGATGAAATCTCGAAATAACAACCACTGGGACTAGAGCCATGAAATTCGGTATATAGGTAGCTGGACGTCTGAAATACTACATATGCTATTTTTTAACCCGATATTCCCACGGGATAGGGATAAAATCATGAAATAATGACCGCTGGGCTTAGAGTCATGAAATTTGGTATGTAGGTAGTTAGCCGTCTGTAATAACACATAGGCCACTTTTCGACCCAATATTCCCACGGGATACCTAGGGATAAAATCTAGAAATAACAACCGCTGTGCTTAGAGCCATGAAATTTAGTATGTAGATAGTTGGACCTCTGGAATAATAGATAGGCTACTTTTTATCTCGATATTCCCACGGGATAGGGATAAAATCTTGGAATAATAACCGTTGGGCTTAGAGTCATAAAATTTGGAATGTAGGTAGCCGGAAGTCTGGAATAACACATAAGCGACTTTTTGATCCAATATTCCCACGGGATACCTGGGGATGAAATCTCGAAATAACAACCACTGTGCTTAGAGCCATGAAATTCGGTGTGTAGTTAGCTGGACCTTTGAAATAATACATAGGCTATTTTTTATCCCGATATTCCCACGGGATATGGATAAAATCTCGAAATAACAACTGCTGGGCTTAGAGTCATGAAATTTGGTATGTAGGTAGTTGAACGTCTGAAATAACACATAGGCTACTTTTTATCCGGATATTCCCACGGGATAGTTTTATAACTAAGGGACCGAATACATCCCCGTTTTATTAGTTTACGCGTGCGAAGCCGCGGGTAAAAGCTAGTTATAAATAAAATACTTAAAAACTACAGTAAACAATTTAACAAAAAATTACAACAAAAAAAATAATAATAATACAGGGATGTATGGGGTCCCTTAGTTATAAAATTAAACACTAACTATATTCGACCTCGACTGTACATCGTATAGGTCATTGGCGAATAGCCCCCCGGCTGAGGTAGTGCAGCGAGTAATCGCCCGTCGCACGCAAACACTCGCTTATAGCCGAGCGTCTAAACTAGCAAAACTATACTCGCTTCTCGCCTCTCGCCCACTCGTTTGTAGTTTATAGTATTACTCGCTAATAGTTTGTAGCCGCCGGTGGGACCAGTGCCTTATCCACAACGAAGTTACGGCACAGAATAGATTGGTTAAAGGCAGGTTACAGCCCCCGCAGACTTTTTATCGGCCGATAATTTATCAGTATAAAGATCACGCTCACTATTTGCGAGTATAACGATTCGGTATCGGCCGTTATAATATTAATGTGCGCACTTGGATACATCTTTATACTGATTAAGAGAAGTTTCTTCGTTCTATTCTCCATACAAACGTAGTCCCGGTTTCATTTGAAAGCTAGGCAACAGATGAAATTTTGTATCAGAATTACAGGAGCTCAAAAGTCGACAAAAAAAGATGTCAACTTTGCACGAGAATTACAGACTATTAAGGCATTTTTACAAAAATAGAAAAAACCACAGGCATAGAAAATGTAATGAAGGTTTTGATTGTAAAATATCATTGATTTCTGTGCTATACGTTTCGTATAATATGAGGACAACAAAACCCAAAATTCAACCGCCCAAATCTTGAAAAGCCTACAGCTATCTCGATATGCGTTAGCGGGAAGCGGAGAAGCGGGAGGGGATGTGCATGGGGAGGACGGCTGCGAGCGCTTATGTCACGAGCGATAAAGAAAACAATATCCCAAACGAATACCTAACGCGGCCGCGCGGCCGGCAGGGAAACTTCTCTTAAGAAGCCCATACTAAACTAATGGCTGATAGAAAAGTCTGCGGTCTGCGGGGGCTCTTATGGCCGTGCTCAACTTGGCGGTTGCACCGTGCACGGCCGTGCCCCTGATTTTACTGCGTAACTTTAGTGTTCAATACATTTTCCATTTACCCGGCTAAAATGTGATTAAACTCCAAAACTCGCTCAATACTGAACGGCCAAGGATAGGAACATTTTCCTTTACAAGTAATTTAATAACGTAAACGCAAACGTAAAATAGGTGTTTGTCAGGCGTGGATTGTATTCTTCACTACAAAAACCTATCTGGGTTTTCCTTTTCTACCAAGGAAAATCCACGGGAACTATTTAAGTAGTTCTGGAGTCGCACGGCTTAACTGGAATGAAAAAAAGAACATTAACCTGTTACTTTCTTAAAATAGATCGTCGATTGAAGTTCACGTAGAGTCGGGAGTAAATGACGCCGAATGAAAATATTCAATGGTTGGATCGTTTCACTAATGATTTCATGTCATGATGATTGTCATTACTCTTTTTTTCTGAATCCATTAATTGTTGTTTTACAAAATTAACCTAACCTACAGTATTACCTAGAATGACCATTTTAAAAGTTCAGAAAAAATACTATTTCGGCGGGAAAAAAAATAACAAAAATTCTGACAAAGATATGACTTGGGAAAATTGTACGACCAGATAAGCACCGATACGTGTCACTTTGAATGAGAGTTCACAGTACGGGCAGTATTGTGAATTCATAATCTAAAAGGCGGTATCTCAATAAAAATAACTTTTTAGTTGATGCAAAATGTCTTGAGCTACACAATATATATGTCGGCGGCCGATCGTAAAATCCGCCAGATCACGAAATTCCTAGGCATATCGTGAAATGGCGCCATTTCATGAATTGGCTAAGGGACATCCGCCGTATCGTTAAAAACTCACCGTTTGATGATTTGCCTAATGACGTTTAGGCAGGTCATGAAATTCCTAGGC
Source organism: Choristoneura rosaceana (assembly GCA_037349165.1). Lineage (NCBI taxonomy): Eukaryota > Metazoa > Arthropoda > Insecta > Lepidoptera > Tortricidae > Choristoneura > Choristoneura rosaceana. The sequence continues at coordinate 9,005,195 of JAZBNJ010000012.1, read as the reverse complement.
ATATCATGAAACGCCGCCATTTCATGATTTGGCTAGTTTAGGCAGATCATGAAATTCCTAGGCATATCATGAAACGCCGCCATATCGTATCTGGCACTTCGCCGGCCGCTGCCGCGGCACGCTTCGCTCGCTCGGCTCGTGCGTAGGGGTCACAATTCATACTAACCACTCCTCGCTTCGCTCGTCGTACCTATTGTTTCCTTTTTTTCATCACATCACGATTTATGCCCGGTATAAAGCTAGGAATATCGACGAATGCGTTGCTCTAATCGATCTGCCGTATTGTTTCTCAGGCACATCGTGATATGCCTGGCCAACTTTTAGGCATATCATGAAATGGCGCCATTTCATGATCATCATCATCATCTCAGCCTATATACGTCCCCGCTGCTGGGCACAGGCCTCCTCTCGGAATGAGAGGGCTTGGGCTATAGTTCCCACGCGGGCCCAGTGCGGATTGGGAACTTCACACGCACCATTGAATTGCTTCGCAGGTTTGTGCAGGTTTCCTCACGATGTTTTCCTTCACCGCAAAGCTCGTGGTAAATTGCGCATATGAATTTCGAAAAACTCAGAGGTGCGAGCCGGGATTTGAACCCACGACCCTCTGCTTAAGAGGCGATAGGTCAAACCACTAGGCCACCACGGCTTATTTCACGGCCATTTCATGATGTGCCTAGGAATTTCGTGATCTGGCGGATTTTACGATCGGCCGCCGACATATATACTGTGACAATAGTGTTTATAACTCAAAAGTATTTTTTGAGATACGCGTCTTTTTAACCGACTTCAAAAAAAGGAGGTTATCAATTCGGTTGTTTTTTTTTTTTATGTTTGTTACCTCAGAACTCCGTCATTTATGAACCGATTAGAATTTTTTTTTGCGTTCCTCTAGGAATGCTTTCAATTAGGTCCCATAAGCACCAAATCAGGATCTGATGATTGGATCCTAAGGAAATCGAGGGAACTCTTCAAATGTTGTAGGGACACCTATGGTAATTTTGATATATTTAGTACAGATCGCGTCAGAGAAAAGGAACCCCTCTGTGTGACACGTGACAGATCAGTCTGGCCCTGCGGTTAACTATCGCGAGCTCTGAGACAATGAAGTGCATCAAATGGAGGGCTCGGGTTCAAATCCACTTTTTGTTTTATTTATGTTTTTGGTTTATTTATTTTTTTGTAGTATTTTTCTGATAATTTAAATAAGTTGAAAAAAAAAGATATTAATCATTTATATTTTTTAACCACATTTGAATTGATACGATCTTCGGTGGTGTGAGTGAGACAAGAGAACCTTAGTAATAGTAGGTAACAATTGTTTTATTGTTATTCCACGAGCGGACATCAACTCATAATTCTTATAACATTCAATACTCGCATTGCAAGTTACATTCACAGTCCATTTTCACCAAGCGGTGAATGACAACTATCAAAAATATCTCTTTTAAATGTAACAAATTTCCCCCATTGAAATCCTCGGAATCGAACTCGGTTCACTGCGAGCAGCGCAGAGGTCGAACACTTCAATTTGCCGCTAGGCCATTTCAATACCTGACGATGGTTGCAAAATTAATAGTTGCTAGTTGCGTGCCATTGTCATTAGTATTCAGTAGATATGCACCAAGCGCCAAAGCAAAGAAAACCTTATCGCACAGTAAATAGCGACTTTCAAAGAAGCAGCGACTGTAGATATACTGAGTTCTAACTTTGTTTTTCGTATTGAGACTTTGAGGGTGGCAGATATTTACTTAATCTTTGCATCCTGTTCTAGCTAATGTGTATAGATATGAACAGATAGATTACGTTTATTGCCGATTGTTGCACTACCTTATTGTAACTTCAGAGAATTATCGAAGACTGCTGTATTAAACTGCTACTTAAGGTTGAATGTAGGATAATACACTTTATGAGTCCCATTTACTAACCTGAGGGTATATTTTTAACGAAATTTACAAATCGTTACGTTTCGTGTCGATCTCCTTGTGTGAATATCTCCACGTTGTAATATTGTCCGATTTATTCAGATCACGAAAAGCTTTTATTATTTCGATTAACAACTTTTTTGAAGGCTATAATTGTTGTTCTCTGGGAACAAAAATAACACATTATAAAGAAAATAGCACGGGATATTAACGTAACGGTAAGTTTGAAATAATAATATTTATTGTTGAAATATTTCTGACCAGTTGCACTTTTCATGTATATATTTCTAATATTATTGTTTTCTTTTATACAGAGAAAAACAGATCGATACAAAGCAAAGGTATCAAGCGACGGGTTATGTGAAATGTGATCTGAAAATTTTGGGTGTCTCTCAGAACAGTTAGACGATATCTACACGCGGCGATTATCCATAATTATAATCCGGCCAGAAAAATTAAGCTTTACTGACGATCACCGCACCAACAGAGTAAACTTTGCCACTCGTTACTTAAATTTCGACTGGGAAAACGAAATAGTTATATTTACGGACGAAAAGTGCTTTAAGTCAGACATGGATGGCGGAAAAATTTTGTGGAGATGAAGTGGGGAGCGGGGAGAGGTATACCCCCAACAACGTGTTAGATCTCAGAACAAGCAGGCGTTTAACACTAGGTAAATAATAATAAAATCTTTTTACAATTTTTGTGTAATTAACACATTTATTTAAAACTAGCTTATGCCCGCGACGTCGGCAGCGTGGACCTAGGTTATTGCGCGGTGGCGTCCTCTACCTGAATAAAAAGTATTCTATGTTGATCCTTAGGGCTTAAACTATCTCTATACCAAATTTCATCAAATTCAGTTCAGCGGTTTCGACGTGAAAGCGTAACAGACAGGCCGACAGACCGACAGACAGAGTTATTTTCGCATTTATAATATTACTATCATATGCCCGCGACTTCGCCTGCGCGGACCTAGGTTATCGCGCGGTGGCGCCCTCTACTGGAACAAAAAGTATCCTATGTTGATCCTTGGGGCTTAACTATCTCTATACCAAATTTCATCAAAATTGGTTCAGCGGTTTTAACGTGAAAGCGTAACAGACAGACAGACAGACAGACAGAGTTACTTTCGCATTTATAATATTAAGTAGGGATACGTTCAAGGCGTGTATTTAATATTATTTTGAAGTTTTCTTAGATCACCATGTTGCAACATATTTTAAAAGGTTTGAATGTTTTAGGTTACCTACTGGGGATGGATGTCTTCAATGGGACCAGGCGAGCTAGTGGAAATAGGCGGCCGCGCGGCCGCATGAACAGTGAGCGATATCTTGAAGTGTTAAAGGACGTAATGCTGCCGTCAGTGCGTGTGGCTTATCCTGAAGGACAAATTTACCTGGTTCACGATAATTCTTCAGTGCATGAGTCCAAAATCGTCAGAGACTGGCTAAATTACCAAAAAAACATAACGGTGTTTGAATGGCTCACTAAAAGTCCGGACCTAAATCCAATAGAAAACTTGTGGGGTCAGATGGTATTGAATTGGGACTCCAGTGAGACATCTAATAAGAATTTGGATAATGAGGTAAATAAAACATGGGAACTGTTGTGTAATAGTGATACATGTTTCAAAGTGGTTTCGAGCATGAAAACACGGCTTCAAGAAGTAAAAGACAGTGAGAGCTATCCTCTCCGTTACTAAAAGGAACATTAATTACTAACCAATAAAACAGCATTAGAACGAAAGAGCAAGTGTTAAAATTCCTATTAAGTGTTATAAATCCTATTATTGTTATTTCGTAGTTGATCAATAATAAACAGACCTTTTATTATGATCAGTCAAATTACCCTTGTTGACGAGTCATTTGTTAATGATGCAACATCTGACCTCACATAGGTATTGTTTTTAATGTGTTGTGTCAAAAAGGTTATCAGAAACTGTGATAAAAGAGAAAGATGTAAATTGCTATACTATAATAGTTTAGCATGTTGGTTCTTTCTCAGTAATCACAGCGACAATTAATGTTAACAGTCTAAAATAAGTTTTGTTTTTATAAATTAATATGATGTATGCGAAAGCAAGTGTTCTATTAGTAAATTTAGTTGAATTCAAAACCTAAGTAAATAATCATATTTTAACACAGATTGAAAACTGTATAGGTACCTATAGGTACCTACTGATCCAGAAATCTAAGGATAAATAAACAAATATTGCGTTTGCAACATGCCTATTTTTTTTATACCTCATGCCTACATTAACAAAGATCTCTAATATAAATCAACGGCAGGTGATTAATAAAAACAAAAAAGAAAAACAAAAAGATCTCAAGCCGCAGGGGCTTCAACTGAGAACCTTAGTATGACGAGGCAGGTCGAAGCCAAACTATCTATCCACTAGACCAACTGGCTTCCTACGTAACGTGACAAAAATATTGAACGCTTTGATGTCGTTACTAAAGGGGGGTTCCTTTTCTCTGACGCAATCTGTACTAAATCGTGCATTTGCTCTTGAAAATCATCATTTGGTAAAGTGGAACTGATGATGAAGACCACAGTTGACCATCGGAGTTACTACTCAATAACAAGTATTTCATGGGTTGAATTTCAATTCCTTTAACACAGTTGCTAAGCAATTTATGCTCCTCGGAACGCATATGGTGAAATGGAATGGGTGGTGAAGCACCAGGACTCCTCAATAATGAACATCTCTGCATCGGAAAAAGCAATTTTTCGTAAAAGGTGACGAGCAATTTACATTAAACTATTGTATATCTTAGATGTTTTACACTAAAAAGCGTGAAAAAATAATTTTATAACAAAAAATAGAACCGACTACAAAAAAACCATGAAAATAATTTTCTACCAGTCTGAAGTCGGTGCCTCAGCACGAGCCAGCAGGAGTGATTGAAGCCATTTACTCGTATACTTGTAGATGATGTAGGTCCACTCCTGCTGGCTCGTGCTGAGGCACCGACTTCAGACTGGTAGAAAGTTATTTTCATGGTTTTTTGTAGTCGGTTCTATTTTTTGTTATAAAATTATTTTAGCTTATGAGGACAGAATATTGAACGAAAAATCAATTTTAATTTTCCAGTGTCAGCGACTTTAGCAGCAAAGATTCCAAATGACGCGGAAATACACAACGTCTTCGGAGTCTTACAAGGCTACCAGGCTCCCCCTGGCTTGGCAACTACCAGGCCGGTCGCTCAAGCGAAGAATGGAACTCTTGTCGATTGTGACTACTGGGATTCGTGCGATGAATACCAACCGTCATCTCTTAATTACGACGATTTCGACTGGACAGTCTCTAAGGTGAGACGAAATCGGTATAATAGGTATGGCCTATGAAAAGTCCCGAGTCCGATCAAAATGAAAAAGATTTTGATAAAATAAAGAACAGCTTGGAGGTGTTAGGAACTCGTGCAAGGTCCGCCCGGATTGCTACCACCATCTTGCTCGTTAATCCTGTCGTGAAGTAGCAGTACTTGCACTGACAGTCAGACTTGTAAGACAGCCGGTGAAATTACTGGTACTTGAGGTATCCCATTTTAGGCCCCTAGGTTAGCAACGCATCTGCAATCAGGGGTATTGCAGATGTTTATGGGCGGTGGTGATCTCTTACCATCAGGCGACCCACATGCTCGTTTGCCATCCAGTCGAAAAAAATGCTCAATAAAAATGAAACTGAATCAACGTGGCAATCATCCACCTCCACAATTCAATTGACTCGATCCAGTAGAAAAGAAAGAAGTAACTTCGTAGTATTAATCGATTGCCGTTTCCATCATGAAGGCAAGGCTAGCCTATTGTTTACATTTTACGAGTCGCTCATTAGGGCACTGGTGACGTGTCCGTCATAAGTTGCGGTCAAGATTATTGCATTTAATTAGATGTCTACCTTAAATCTGTGTATCCATACTAATATTATAAAATAAATGTGAAAGTGTGTGTGTGTGTGTTTATCTGTCTTTCACGTCGAAAACGGATTGACGTGATTTTTGGCATAAAGATAGTTTATGGGTCTGAGAGTGGCGTAGGCTACTTTTTATCCCGGAATAATGCACAGTTCCCGAGAGAACAGCGCGCGATAACCGAATTCCACGCGAGCAAAGCCGCAGGCAAAAGCTAGTAAAACATAAAAGACTTGGCATTACATTATTACGCATAAAGTTATGTGCAACTTTAATGAAATTCAGGATATAATTTTTTGGAACTCCCGTCGGAATTTAATAATATCCCGTAATTTTAACTGCTTGATCTAATGATTAAATTTACTCGTGCGAAGAAGCGCGCGATATATATTATGTGCATTCAAAATGTATGAATAATTACGACATGCAGCGGCACTGGGCGAAGTTCCGGAAACGCACATATGCGTCGGTGGCAATGAATGCGTTAAAGTATTATTTAATGAAACAATCCAGATAACTCGCGTCTTAAATCGACTTTAGCTAATCGGCTTTAGCTGTTTCGGACTAATTAGTAACCCTTTTTTACAGCGATTCGGCGGCTGCTGCAACACGCGCACTGCTGCAGCCGCCGAATCGCGCTGCTCCTAGACGAAGGACTACGAATTAGTCCGAAACATGTCGAGCTAAACTCGATAAAACTTGAGCTGCTCGGATTTTTTTCATGTTCAATGTTTTAAAGTGTTTTTTTAATTTCAGCGGATTGAGGCCATGTCAGACGAGAACTTCCTTCTATCTCCCCTGGGGTTGAAATTGACAATGGCCACCTTGGCAGAAGCAGCCACAGGCTCAACAAAATCCGAGCTCTCCTCGGTACTAAGTTTAGATAACAACAGGGTAAACGTCAGGCGCAAATTCTCTTCTATCATAGCGTCTATGAAGGTTTGTTGTGTGCACATTATTTAACATATTACTTTTAAGTCCTATTATGGAAATCCGAAAATGTTTCTCATACCATTTTTCATCATAACGATCACTAATATTTGTCTTCATATATTTCGTAATCATACGTGAGGACTGTTAAGATGCACTGGTTAAATTGGAAACTTGGCTGACAACCAAATCCATTCTCCAGAGGTCACTCAAAGTCACTCACTGGGCTATGGAGCGTAGGTTGGTGGGAGTAACATTACGAGATCGGAAGACTAACAGCTGGTTGAGGAAACAAAGCAAAGTTTCCGATATTATAAAGCGGATAGCCAAGCTGAAGTGGCAATAGGCTGGTCACGTTGCCCGAAAAAGACGTGGTGCAAGGTTTTACCGGAATGGAGGCCGTGGGGGTGCAAGAGACCAGTTGGAAGACTCCAGATGCGTTGGAGAGATGACATCGAGAGAGTTGCGGGCAGTAACTGGATGCAGACGGCTCAGAATAGAACGACGTGGAGAAAGCTGAAGGAGGCCTACACCACAGTATATATTTATACACCACAGTATATGCTAAAGCAGTATGGAAGCTACGAAGCTACGATCGAAACGAACTCACTCACACAGACGTGTGCTCTACACGGCCTCTAAGGGGGTATCGCGGTACTGCAGAGACCGTGCAGAGCGCGCGTCTGTGTCAGTGTGTTCGTTTCGACCGATTTGTTCGTAGCTTCCATACTGCTTTAGCATATTGTGCCGGGGTGGTCTGCCCACCGTTCTGCGACCCAACCTTAACCACCACCCCGTAACCTATTTTAACCGTAACCGTTTGTTTATATTTATAGGCCGCATCAACGAACTACGAATTGAATCTCGGCAGTAAAATCTACGTAGATTCAAGTGTCGTACCAAGACAGAGATTTTCAGCGATTTCTCACTCATTCTACAATACTGAACTGGAAAAGTTGGACTTTGGACATCCATTGGTAGCGGCCTCGCAAATTAACGCCTGGGTTACTAATATAACCAGGGGAAAGATTCATAATTTTATATCAGAAGGTAATTATAAGTAGGTAGTCTTGTTGATCTTGTCAACCTCAGACTTTGCATTGTTGTTGTTGTTACGGGATTAAATATAAGAGTACGTTGAGAATTTATGCGTTAATACATAAAATAGATATAAGAGTAATTTAATTGTTACCTATTTACTGTTTTCAATAAATAATAAGAACAATATAATTACATAGGTACTATAGCTGATTACGTGACTTCGTCTCCGAAGAATTCCATTACCGCTGTCCCGCGGGAATTTTTAATAGGTACCTATCATTATTTTCCGACATGAAATTGTTTATCCAGGGCCCGTTGCATAATGAAGTAAAAATAAATAGAATATTTAAAGAAGAAGAAGAAAGACATTTATTCACATTCACAAAGACACACAAATACAACAAAAAAAAAACAATAGACAACAAACACAAACTTAACAAAAAGGAAATATCAAAATAAAAATACACGATTTTGTGTGTCCCCGCAAAAGTGAAACGGCCGCTGACTCAGCATAATGCTGAGGCGTTAGACGCCTGGAGCGCTGATATTCTGTCAGAACCGTCTGTGACTCACGGAATGATACATAATTATACTAAACTAATGTGTAAATAAAATTCAGAAATACAATAGATTAAATTTTAAGGAAACAAGATATAAATACATTAATTATAATAAACATAAGTAATAAAAAACAAGGGACAAATAAGTAATAATACGTAATAACAGTAAGTAAGTTTAAGTAGTTTTGTATGGAAATTGGGCCCAGGTTATAAACTAATTTAGGTATCTACATGCCAGATTTAATTCAAATCTGTTAAGCCATATTTTTGTGATGGAGTAACACATCCAAACATCTAATCTTTCACGTTTTTAATATCATTAAGTAGGATTTACTAGGGCCTTAGTAACAAATATTTGCGGATACAAATAAAAGTACTTAACTCTACCTATCTCGAGATCATATTGAGAAAAAAATGAAGGCTGTAGAAGCTCTTAAATGCAAGGTTCGATTCTTGACTTCCAGCATTTTCTAGTTCTTTGCAGTATATTTAAATAAAATATTTTTTATTTTCGCTTTATTTCTAGTCGATGTCGAGGACAGCCTAGTCCTGGTACTGACCACTTTGTTCTTCAAAGGCACTTGGCGCCACCAATTCAATCCGAACGCGACCAACGTGGCCAGATTCTACTTATCGCCTTCAGATTACAAACAAGTGCCTTTCATGAACGTGAAAAACTCGTTCTTCTACGCGGAGTCGGCGAAGTATGATGCCAAAATTTTAAGGTTGCCGTATTTGGTAAGTTTTTTTTGAAGCACAAGTACAAATTTGTTGTAAGTAAAACTCAACTAACTAATTAACAAAAAATAAAAAAATTTAAGGCAGCACTTCAGGCTAAACAAATGTAAACAGGGATCATTCGAGCTACCTATAGGTATTAGCGGAACTTAAACACTTCCAAACAATATGAATGTTGTTTAGTATCAGGTATATTTTTACCCACGACGGAACGGAGAAGGTATATGCGTTTAGGGTGAGAGGTTGTTTGTTTGTTTGTGCGCAAACGAATGTTCACGTTTATCTCCAGAACGGTTTGACTAATTTAGATGCGGTTTTCTGTAATGGCTTTGTAATTTATCGACGGTGGTTCTTAGATAGGTTTTATAGCGTTTATCCGCTAGGGGGCGCTACAGTAATCATTTTTCACTCGAAAAATGACCACCGAATGTTCCCAATTATTACTGTTAGGTTTCCACCAGAGATGTGCAAGGAATTGTTGCGAGGAATGTGTTTTTCATGAACCAATAGAAATCCTCGCACATCGCGCACATCTCTGGGTGAAACGCAGCTTTAGGCCATAGCCTACCCTTTTTTAGGGTTCCGGAGCCAAAATGGCAAAAACGGAACCCTTATAGTTTCGCCATGTCTGTCTGTCTGTCCGTCCGCGGCTTTGCTCAGGGACTATTAATGCTAGAAAGCTGTAATTTTGCACGGATATATAGGTAAACTATGCCGACAAAATAGTACAATTAAAAATTCAAAATCAATTTAGACGTAAAGTGGCGGTGATTTTTTTTTTCTCATCCAACCCTTGGTATAGTGTGGGGTATCGTTGGATAGGTATTTTAAAACCATTAGGGGTTTACTAAAACGATTTTTCGATTCAGTAATTTGTTTGCGAAATATTCAACTTTAAAGTGCAAATTTTCATTAAAATCGAGCGTCCCCCCCCTCTAAAATCTAAACCGGTGGGTGGAAAAATTTGAAAAAATTCAGAATGGTAGTCAGTATATCAAACTTCCAAGGAAAACTATAACGGCTAAGTTTGCTTGAGAATTATTAGTAGTTTATGAGTAAATAGCAGCGTAAGGTATAAAATATACCTAAACTTAGAAGATTCCGTATAAAATACGAAATCCTTAGAAAAATATTACTTAATTTTTTCGTAATGGCTACGGAACCCTATTTTGGGCGTATCCGACACGCTCTTGGCCGGTTTTCTTCCTCATTTGGCTAAATCTCGTGCAGGTGGTAGGATCTTGTGCAAGGTCCGCCCGGATTGCTACCACTATCTTGCTCGCTAATCCTGCCGTGAAGCAGCAGTGCTTGCACTGTTGTGTTTCGGCGTGGAGAGTAAGACAACCGGTGAAATTAATGGCAATTGAGGTATTCCATCTGAGGCCTCTAGATTGGCAACGCATCTGCAATACCCCTGGTGTTGCAGATGTTTATGGGCGGTGGTGATCTCTCACCATCAGGAGACCCACCTGCTCGTTTGCCATTTAGTCGAATAAAAAAACCAAAAATAAGTCTAACTGAAAACGATCCCAATCATCCCGCCACCACCTCCTTCCTACGTCGGCCACTGCTCCGGTGCCCGTCGCATTAAAAAAATATAAATAATTATTTCTGTTCCAGGGTAACAAGTTCTCCATGTTCATAGTAGTGCCAAACTCCTTGACGGGTCTCTCGCATGTCATGAACTCGCTTGCCGACCTCAGGACAGAGATGCTGTACCTCCAAGAGAGGACTGTTGACGTCACAATACCTAAATTCAACTTCGATTTTACGTCGATTTTAGACGGGGTTCTGAAAGAGGTAACAATACATTTGTTATTTAGTATTTGTCAAATCGAACAAAAAAGACAGAGTTGGCGTTACTGATGTCTATCTCATAAAACATCAGCAAGTGGTGCATCGAGTGGTGTGGTGGTGGTGACGATGAGCTCTGGTTGAGTTCGAAACGCGTCAGTGTGATGTGGTGGTGGTGATAGATGGGTTTGTGTAATTTGTGTGCGTTCTTACAGTGTGGAGGTGGAGGAACTGCATGAACACGCATATTTCGCATAAGCTTGATTATCGTAAGGTCGCGGGTGAGCAAGGATATTCTTTTAGTTCAGTGGTGCATCGTGCAAGTTGCATTACATTACGGCGCTTGATTGATCACTACAAACTCGTTGGCTTTATGGCCTCGCAATATAATGCAACTTGCACGATTTTTCTTTCAAGTCTAAACTCGGCTGAAAGTTAGAACTAAAGGGCGTTCTAGACGCATCTACATGGATGGCAACAAACTAGGTCACCCCTGTTGGAACGCTGGATTTAGGGGCTTACATCCATCTGGAACGCGAGTAGGTAATCTATAATTTTAAAAGTTTGGGTTAGTTGATTTGCTAGTTCTTTAGGATTATTCCAAAAGATAAATATAGTCTTGCAACTTGACTCTGTTACTAACAGATAAATACATGTTAGTTTTCGGTGGCGGGCGAGAGACTACTGAGGCTACAGACCATATTATAGCCATACCCTGTCATGTACCTGTACCGCATGTTAGCCATATCGCAAGCTAAACAACCCTGTGTCACTATAATAGAATATTTAGGTAGTGAATTAAGTTTTTAGTCCGATTAAACTGACCTGAACACTTGATATCGCCTATGCAGATGGGAATTCGTCAAGCATTCGAGGACACTGCGTCCTTCCCCGGATTAGCGAGCACCAAGCGCCTTGATCAGCAGCTGAGTATCTCGAAGGTTCTCCAGAAGTCCGGAATAGAGATCAATGAACTGGGCAGTGTCGCTTATTCAGCTACAGGTAGCTATTGCTTTATTGAGAGTTTTCTTTTAGTTCTCTACAACCTGTAATGCTTTGATATATTAAACCCAACAAAACTATCGTGTGATAGGTAATTTCCGAGCTACCTATTTACTACGTTTAACTATTTAAATTAGGTATCTTTAAAATGGATAGCGGTAACTCCTTAAAGTTTTAAAATTAGTTGCTCTAGTCTAGATGTCTACTCGTAGAAGAAGTAGTCTAGTGAATCAGGCGTTACATTGCGGAGGTTTTAGAAGAAGTGTTTTAATATTTCTGATACTTAGATATATTTTTTATTACGCTATTTTATAAGCTTTTAAGCAAGAGCTAAAATGGGTTTAAAAACAAATCAGTACATAGAAAACTGTTTTGGCTTTTAAGTCTTTAATGTTTTTAGTTAGAAAATACTTCTTTGACCCGTTTCTGTTTTTGCCAAAATTTTCTATAGAACTTCCCATCCCACGCTTAGCCAGATGCACTTTAGGAGAGTTATCAAATTTGATAACTCTTCCTAAAGAAAAACTTATAAGTTTCTGTCCCGTGCAACTCTCTGTAGTCCAGGCGGTTGCCCCAATCAGCATTCCTTAGCGCTCGCTATTTCTCATCAAATCTCCCAATAAAACTCTCTGTTAATTAATAATTTCTTCCACAGAGGTGAGCTTGGTGAACAAATTCGGTGAAGACGATGAACCCCCCAAAGAGGTGATCGCCAACAAACCGTTCTTGTTCTTCATCGAAGACGAAGCAACACGACAGCTGTTATTAATCGGACGGGTGTCGAACCCACTCTCCACCATCGCTGCCAAACGCTACGACTAACGCTAACATCTAGTTGGTTCTTGTTCATTGGATCATTTATCCTACTGTCAAGTCCTTATTAATAGTTATTCACCAGAAAGATTGCCCAAAATGACCAAATTGCCGGTTGCCTCCTGACAAGCTTAATAATCCCAGTGGCAGTAAAGGCAGAAACTAGAAAAGTAGGAACGGATGATTCAACTCTTACTAAGATGACATAAAGTAAATTATAAGTTATAGTCATCTTAACGCTTTTTAAATAGGTTAAGTTCAACAATAAACGGTCCGAGCAGAAAAGAATCAACATCTTGCTGCGGCTTTTGGATCTATCTACAGATCCGATGTTAAGGGCGCACCTCAAAAGCCTTTTGCACATTCTAAAAAAAATCTAAAATGTTCCATAAGAAATGGGTTATAAGAAATTCACTTTCAATGGCTCTGGTCTGAAGGTGTGAATCAATGCAAGTTTGAATTGCTGTTAATTTTATATAAGTTTTCTTATAATGTGCAGAAGGCTTAACTCCATTTTCAGCTCTGAAGAGACCGCCCATATTTTGCAATTTAAATCACGACAATTATTTTCCTTGCATTATAATCAAAATAAAAAGAAATGACACATGAAATATTATGTAGTTATTTTCAGGTATTATTTATAGTGCCATTTTTTTATTGCATTGAAAATAAGAGTTTTCTACATTTGCGAAAAAATAAAAGATATTACTAGTACCTATGATATTTTATTTTGTACACCCTTTTAACTAAAACTCAACTCAACATTGGCGAGATAAAGGAAAGCGGAAGGGGTAGGTGCTAGCCCGTAGGGCTCTTTAGCTCTTTTTTTATCTCGACCAGACCAGATACTGTCGTTTGTCTAGATATTTACAAGTATTACATACATTTATCGAAAATACAAACAGAAATATAGATGCACAAAAACCAGAAAAATAAGACCAGCGCTAATTCGTGTCGTGGTATTTCTTGTCTGTACCGTTGTCCAGCGGTGGTGTAGCGGTATAGCACGCGGCACGTAATGCCCGGGACCTGGGTTCGATTCTCAGCGCAGGTCTTATTTTTCTGGTTTTTCTGTGCATCTATATATTTCACTTTATATTTTCGATATACTTAGCTTTTACGGGATGACCGTAAAAGTAACAAAAATTTGGAATTGAAATAAAAAATATAAAAAGATTCCGAAAACCAATCTCACATACATTTGTACAGTTGTTGCTAGCCACTTCGTCTGCGAAGAATTAGTCAATCGCTATCCCGCTTGGACAATTCAATGTTTTCAGGATAAAAAGTAGCACGTAATATGTATAATCTAGGTTAGGTTATAAATTTAAATAAATAATAGCCAATTGGTGTGCCAAATTTCATCCAAATCCGTTGAGCTGTTGTGTTTTTGTGTGATAGGGTAACAAAAATCCAAACCCCTCGAAACATTCACATCTATAATAATTGTAGGATATCTAGACAAGAAATAAGTTTGCCGAGTGTACTGATTATCATCCAACCTACATAATAATATGTACTTATACCAAATTAAAAGGCAATCAGACATCTGGAAGTTGGTCAAAATGAACTAGCATTATTTGACCCAAACAAAAACAACAACATTATTAAGTCTACTTGCCAGTGTTCAATAAATTTAATAATAAAGCAAGCAGAACTGACTATAATTAAGAAATAAACAAATTAAACACAGTTGTCGCCAATTAAGCTAAAGACACATTATTTAATACGAAACAATTGCTAACGAGCCTTCGATAGCCGTAAAAACCCTTAATTTTTTCCGTCTGTCCCACTCTTAGTCGATTAACTTCGCATTCGTCACTTTATAGGCTTAATTCTGTTGTTAACGTCAGTATAAAAATGGTTATGCGACTGGGTGAGCGTACCATGAAGCTTAATTTTATTCTTTGACATTACTTAGATAAAGAAAAAAACAACAAAGCAACAGCGAGTGTTGCTTCTCAGTTTTGCATTTATTATTTTAAGATTTGAAGTATTAGTTTTAGTTTGTAATTATAATTAAACTGTGCAATCGCTAATCATGCAGAAAATTTTGTTGTGCGGTAAGTTTTTGTTTATACTTTATTAATCTTTTCATGCAAAGTGAAAACTTATTTCTCGTATTACTCTTTAAATTGTCGACGTACCGAAATCAATTTTCTCGGTCTTGTTAAATCATTCATCATTCGAAGAATACAACCTAGACAGAAATTCCCTTCCCTTTTTTGTTGCCTACCTCTTTTAAACTATTGTTATTAAATACTGCTCTGAATAATACAAGCTACTTTTTCACGTTACTTGGCTTCAACAGTTAATCTGACAGCCTGATCAACAAAGCATGCGATAGAATAAACGTAGTTATTATAATTTGTATTTAAGTATTGCTGGGCCGTAACAGGGTAAATTTAGAAACTTACACACTTTTTTAAGATATAATAGTAGCAATAAATAGTTTGAGTTAGGGTCTGTAAAGTCTACATTCCTTTTTCGTTATCTTAGGACTATTTTTCCCAGTTCCTGCCAACAGACATAATGATCGTAATGATATGAATGACCTTCCTCATTTGCGAACTTGTTTGCTTGAGTCGTTACGCTCATGTTGGTCACTAAATATAAATATATTTTATAAGGTTCATGTCTGACTTGATATCGTAGAAATGTTAAAGATTGAGCATAAGATTCTGAAGAAATTATGTAGCCTTATAGATGTTGTTATGCGGTGACAAAAGATCGTTGATAATAAGAAGTTATCAGCAAAGTGTTCTTTTTAACCCCCGACGCAAAAAGAGGGGTGTTATAAGTTTGATAGCTATGTATGTGTGTGTGTATGTGACTATGTCTGTCTGTGGCACCGTAACTCTTAAACAGGTGGACCGATTTGAATGCGGTTTTTTATTTTAAATCAGGTTTTCTAGAGATGGTTTAATCGTTTTTGAGGTATTGATCTTTGAAGTGACAAAGTCGGGGTTTTCCAACTTTTTGTTGGTTAGGTTAATTAACTGAACTAAAAATAGTTAGGTAAGTCGCAAAAGGAAACTTTTTTTTAGCGAATTTCCTCTGTTTTTCGGCTACGAGTAGGTAACTAATAGTTTCAATTTTAAGTTCGTTTGTGTGGAAAACAGTAAGATCATTACTTTTTCCAGAGATAAGTAGAATCTTTAACACTATAAGTTCCGAACTTAGAAAAGTAAGCTGGGCGTATTCATTATATAGTCCACATATAAGAAAAAAACAAAATGTTTATTCTGCAAATAGGTCGCAAAGACCTAATTACATTATGTCACTTTTTTAAACTACGAGGGCTTTCGAAAGACCATTGGAAACAATACCTCTCCTTGCAGTCGGGTAAAAAAAATGCGACGCAAGAAACTTGGCAGGAATTAATTTTTTTCAAAATAAAATAAAATATGTAATTATAAATAAAATACATATATTACAAATAAATTACAATTCAAAAGAAAGAAAGAAAAAATTACCTAAAAACGTAAAAATAAGTTACAAGGATTTAGGGGTCCCTTAGTTAAGAAAGGACGGAAGTATAAAATAAAAGCTTAGAATTATGATAAACTCAAAGAAATATGCTAATTAATATCTACATATTAACATATGGTTAAAGGCCATCTCTATTTCGTCATTTTTTTTAATTACAGTGTTTATCCTGGCTGGCTTACGGACCTTGGACTGCCAGACAAATAAAAAGCAGGAGAATTCTCGTCTAAACTATTTCGACACAGATCTCTTAAAATACTCGGCTGAAGACCGTACTGGCAATGTGGTAGTATCACCTGCGAGTATTAAGTCAACCTTGGCTATGCTGCTGGAAGGGGCTAGCGGAAAGACCGAAGCTGAAATACGAAATTCCTTACGACTGTCACCCAATAAGCAAGAGTTTAGAGAACAGTTGAATACGTATTTATCAGCTTTACAGGTGAACACCATGAACTTTTTCTTTGCATGATGCTGATGTGATGAATTTAAATTAACATGCCTAATTCTAACCCCCTTATTCATAAACGACAATCAAACCTATTTTAGTTAAAATGCCGCTAAAATTCGTTTGTCCTTAACTGTCACTTCGACATTTGTATTTGTTAGAAAGGGACAAAGCATTTGTCAGTTAACATAGGCTTGTTAAGTTTTATGAATAAGGGGGTAAGTCTTTATGAAAATAACTGTAACAATAATGTTGCAGACATAGTTACTGTAAAATAATACTTACACTAACAGGCTTTTTTAACACTGAATGATACATTTTAAGTGACAGCAGGTATTAGCAGGACCATTAGTAGGACCATTAAAAAAACACAGTTAAAGAAAGCGAAATCGACACAATTTTGGCTAGCAACCTTGCGAATGGTTCCTTTATCAGCTCACTCTCAATAAAACGGTATTTGGATTAAAAACCAGTCTAATATTTAACCGCCTTTACCTTTGAATTCCAGTTCAATACAACAGGAGGCAAACTTCAAAACGCCAACGCTGTGATTGTGTCCAAGAAGTTGAAACTGAAGAAAGAGTATGAGATGATGCTCCAGAAAGTGTATCTGACTGAAATCGCTAAGTTGAACTTTGCAGATCCAATTGTTGCCAGTACAATAATCAATAATTGGGTCAGCAACAAAACTATGGGGCTGATACCAACTTTAGTTGAACCTGGTACGTATTACCGCTGGATGTACTTAAATTAACGCTCACCTACGCTACCTCATCTCAGAACGCTACGCTACGCTTACCTCAGAAAATCTCTATGCATACCTGTGTTTTCTGTACTGCTTACTATGTGTTGGTGTGCAATGTAGAGAAATTAACGCTGTAACTTATATATGTTTCATAATGCCCGGGGAATATGAGATAGCATATGATAATAAGTAATCAATTAATTAAACAGCCCTGACAATATACATAATCTCTATCCCATATTGGGCAGAGTAATAAAAAAAAAACATTTTTCATTCTATTTTTACGTTAAATTTATTTAAATACGAAACTAAATATCTATCAAAAGCTGTAAAGTAAGTTAGTTAAATTATTCTACAATGTTAGAATTCAATTCTTCTTTTGGTCACAGTTGAACCTAACACGCTCCTCCTCGCTACGCTCGTCGTCGCACGTAAACTTTCCTATTCAACTTCGGTTGGCTAGATTTTTTTTGCAATCTAATTGCCCAGCGCTCGCGTAGAATAGCAATGTATTTATCTATATAAGTATGTTTATCCGTTTCCTAGTATCCACAGTACAAGCTTTGCTTAGTTTGGAACTAGGTAAATTGGTGTCAATTGTCCCATGATACTTATTTATTTATTATTTAATATTCGTAATGGCCAGACAATTCGATAAATAATGAAGTTTAGGAATAGCTTGTCATTTGCCAAGCATTATGGATAATGCCCCCTATGCCCACCCTCCTATGCCTATGCCCTATGCCTATGCACTTGGCCCATAAAAATAGAATTTTAAAAACTGACCAAAAAAATACGAATACTTCTGTTGTCAGCTAGGGCCAAAAACCTAGATTTATTCAGTAAGGTTTCACGCGTTTCATTAGTCGATGTAACGTTTTTGGTTGAATGTGCTTCTAGTTGATCTCTTTCCAATGTGATTTTTTTTAATAGCATTTGTATTTACTACTTATTTTTTCAGTACACATTCCACCCACATCAGACATACTCCTAATCAACGCGCTGTATTTCAAAAACACTTGGCTTCACTCTTTTGACCGCCGTCTCTCACATCCCGCCTGCTTCAGGCTCCGAGGGATTTGCCGAAACGTGGCCATGATGGAAACTCAGCACGAGCTGAACTATGCGTTCATTGATAACTTGAGAGCTCATGCTGTGGAGTTACCTTATGCGGTAAGTTTAGTTAGCATTACGTTTTACGTACATCTTATCCATTTTACCATCATCGTTGTACCACAAAAAATTAAGTGATACCTTGAGTGAAAAATCTTAGCCGTATCAATTATAATTTTAATAAGTACAATAATACTTTCAATCTTAAATACAGCTTTATAAAAAAAAATGAAAAGCGAAAGCTACGCTTGCCTTTCTTAACTTATGTGTTAAGTTATGAAAGGCAAGCGTAGCTTTCGATTTTTTTAGTATATTATGTCTAACTAAGAAAACCACACTGTAATATTATTTTCCAAGAATTACGTTACGATTCTATCCAACCTTAATGACGGAATCAATGACGCACTGGTAAAATCCTGAGGTTAGTGTCTTGTAATGTAGTAATGACAGGAAAGCCGTCACTGAATAAATGACCAGTTTTCCTTATCTTAGTTTCCTTGTCTTATCTTAGTTTTGTATATGAATGACAAGGAAACAAGAAAATAATGTAGGTGGCTAAGAAAGTGCACGTGCTAAACGAACATTTTACTGATTCATGGGAATCCATACTTAATATTATAAATGCGAAAGTGTGTTTGTGTGTTTGTGTGTTTGTATGTTTGTATGTTTGTCCCTCTTTCACGCCGTAACGGAGCGATGGATCGACATGATTTTTGGCATAGGGATAGTTTATGAGCCCAAGAGTGATATAGGCTACTTTTTATCCCGGAATTAATGCACAGTTCCCGAGGGAACAGCGCGCGATAACCGAATACCACGCGGGCGGAGCCGCGGGCAAAAGCTAGTTTTAATATATAAAGGGGAAGTACCACATCTGAGTCCAAAATGTATTGGAATTTGTTTTGAATAAGTCATAATAAGTTAACTTGAAAAAAGTTAATAACAATATAAAATTTTATTGTACAGTATATTTATTTATCACGAATATTATAAAATACAATTAGAAAACTAAAACAGAATATACTTAAACTATATTTTAATTAAATTTTATGGTACTAAATTCTGCAACATACATTACACATACACTCAATTACATTACACACACACATACATTACATACATTAGTACATTGAGTGAAAGTGTTAAGGAGAAGATTTGAGGTTCCCTTAGATGAATAAGTTTTATTTAAATAATTTTTTTGAGCACACGCTTTTATTACTGAACGTACCTAATTTTTGTTGACTTGCATTGTTATTAAAATTACATACGAGTATAAGTACTAAATTTCAACGAGTCGATGCCATTATTATTTAATGGCATCGATCTATTTAATCTGGTATTATTATTTAATCTGGTAGGTAGTGAAATAGCTGAACGGCGAACTAAATATTCAGTGGTTATTCCACTGAATATTTAGTTCGCCGTTCAGCTATTTCACTACCTACCAGATTATTGTATTTTAATCGGATTGACATAAATATGTCTTTTAGCTCAATCGGATACCAGGAATGGTCGAAAATGGTTTGCAAATTGTTATACTACAATTTATGCCTATATGAACATGTTAGGTTAATAAATAAAATAAAAGCATGTAAATAAAAGGCATTGTCACTTTTTTACAGGATGGCCGATACTCAATGGTCCTCCTAGTGCCTCAAGACCACGAAGGCTTGGCAGGGCTGATCCGCGACCTTCCCTACATGAGCCTGCCGCAGATATCATTGCTGATGGAACCCACTGACGTCCAACTGGCAATGCCGAGGTTCACAGTCGATTATAGTGAGGATATGGTTGGACCTTTAAGAAATGTAAGTAGAGATATTTATAAACATTACACGATCGAAACGGGGAAATCTTGCACAAAAATATACTGCCTTAGTAACACTTGCACGTTCATGAGCGAAGCGCAATAAAAGGGCGTTGTACGAAATTTGGCCTATACTCGTACATTTAGGGGCTGTTTCACCGTGTCTATTTATTTTATTCGAATTGACGGAGACGGCATCACATTTAACCGTCAGTTAACTAACACTAATCAATGGGACAGCCCTTTAGACTTTTATACCTGTCGGTGGTTGATCGTAAAATTCGCCGGATCACGAAATTCCTAATAGGCATAGTGAAATGGCGCCATTTCATGAATTGGCTAAAAGACGTCCGCCATATCGTCCAAAATTCGCCGTTTAACGATTTGGCTTGTTTAAGCAGATCATGAAATTCCTGGGCATATTATGAAACGCCGTCATATCGGTTCTGGCACTTCGCTGACCGCTGCTGCGGCGGCACGCTCGCTTTGCTCGCTCGGCTTGTGCGTAGTGGTCACAATTCATACTAATCACTCCTCGCTTCGCTCGTCGTACCTTAATTTTTCTTTTTTCAGCATATCACGATCTGCGGTTAAAGCTACGAATATTGACGAATGCGTTGCTCTAATCGATCTACCGCATTGTTTCTCATGCACATCGTGACATGCCTGGCCAACTTTTAGGCATACCTATCATGGAATGGCGCTATTTCATGATATGCCTAGGTATTTCGTAATATCGACGCATAATAATATGCTTTCACGCATTATTCCTTGCAGATGCGAATCACAACACTTTTCTCCTCTCAATCTAATCTGTCTGGAATCTTTGAAGGCGGCACCACGCAGATTAACCATTTATTCCACAAGGTTCACATATCTGTGGACGAGGATGGTACAGTCGCTGCCGCAGCTACCGCTGCCATGGTCGTACCTTTAATACAAGGGAGCGTGCAACTTGTGGTTGACAGACCTTTCGTGTTCTTCATCCGAGACAATAACTTGGGCTTGGTCCTGTTTGAAGGGAAGATTGAGGAGCCGAATGAGTTCGTGCAGCAGAATGCAGTTGTTGGTGAGATATTTTTTAACTTTTTTTTAAGTCCAAATAACATAACATGAAGCTCATCATATTTCAAGAGATATATATATATATTGTAAAGCTTTGTACATGGGTCGAGCATTAATGGTACATAACTAATAATTACACTAGTTTTTCTTAGTATACTTTATTTTATTACCTTTTGTGTGTATATAGGTACCTATTTCATTGGAATACCTAAACTTGGATTATAAGGAATGTACCTACTTAATTATTTACATTACCTATTTTGTTGCAGGTCTAGCGAGGAAAAGCGTTATGACAAATGTTCCCATCAAGAGATCCAATGGTTTAAATTTTAATCGTATGCCACATTAAGTTGTGAATGTACGCTTGTGTGGTATTCCATGCGACCTAATTGACATGGATGCGGCATCAATCCAGAGGGAACTCGAAACTCGAAAATCATAGTGTAATCAGTTCGTATCATACCGTCCCGCTGATGCTATATTATTTAATACGAGAGTGAGAGGGATAGTACATTACGAACTTCAATTTTAGAATTTCGCTTAGCCCTTCAGATTTGTATCGCGTATCTATGGTGCGTTAATGTGACAATAATCAAATCTAGCTTCCAAGCCACATTATATCACTTGATGGTCTCGAACAGAGAGTAATAGTTTCTTGTAATAGGCTTGCAGGCTTTCTTGTAGATTCTCATATTTGTGATACAAGCGTGGCACCTAAAAACCTAGCATAATAGGCCCACTGGTAGCTTATATAGTCCGCGCGACGGTTAAAGACGGCTCGGGAAAAGTGGAAGGGGCATGCGCAGAAGTCATTTCTTCGGTCTGCTTTGCGGGGTACAGGGGTGAAGGGCAGGTGGGCGTCGACGCCGTCACGTTATTGGTTAGTCGTCGCTCTCCGCCGCGCTTATTGGTGCATGCGTTTCGTGTTCCATTACGTACTGTCGCGCACAAATTGTTTAACTTTATTTTCATTTCGTCGTAGTGAAAAAAATGCCGAAAAATAAAGTTTTAACTAGGCTGGCCAGAAAATTGGTTTACGACGCGAACTGTTCTTCTTCAATCTTTTATCTCCATTTTTGTGTAACGGATTTTGAAAAAAAATGAATACTTAATTTTGTATTTTTTTTTAAACATCCATACTAATATTATAAATGCAGTAACTCTCTGTCTGTCTGTCTGTCTGTTACGCTTTCACGCCAAAACCGCTGAACCGATTTGGATGAAATTTGGTACAGAGATAGAATAGACCTTGGGAAAGGACATAGGCTATCTTTTATCGCGAAAAAGAGGCTTTAAGGGGTTAAAATAGGGGGTGAAAGTTTATATGGTGGAAGTTCGTCGCTGTCGAAGATAAAACTATGAAACTTGGCATTTAGGCATTTAATATACTATCCATGTCCATACTAATATTATAAATGTCAAAGTGTGTTTGTATGTCTGTATGTTTGTCCGTCTTTCACGCCGTAACGGAGCGACAGATCGACGTGATTTTTGGCATGGA
Source organism: Choristoneura rosaceana (assembly GCA_037349165.1). Taxonomy (NCBI): domain Eukaryota; kingdom Metazoa; phylum Arthropoda; class Insecta; order Lepidoptera; family Tortricidae; genus Choristoneura; species Choristoneura rosaceana. The sequence goes on along the minus strand of JAZBNJ010000012.1, from coordinate 8,982,313 downwards.
GATAGATAGTTTATGGGCCCGAGAGTGATATAGGCTACTTTTTATCCCGGAAAAATGCACAGATCCCGAGGGAACAGCGCGCGATAACCGAGTACCACGCGGGCGGAGCCGCGGGCAAAAGCTAGTTGTCTATAAAACACTTGTTTCGTAGTCAAAATACCTTAACGGGACTTATCACGCTATTTGACCCAATTATTATTTACCTCGACGTTTCGGCAACATTTCACTTATTTCGTATCTCTATTGACGTGAAAGATCTAATATACACGAAATCTACATAATTTTAATTTATTCGATGTAAAAAGTTCAATTAATAATATTCCGTTATTACCTACTAGCTTTTGCCCGTGGCTCCGCCCGCGCGGTATTCGGTTATCGTGCGCTGTTCCCTCGGGAACTAACTGTGTATTTTTCCGGGATAAAAAGTAGCCTATGTCACTCTCGGACCCATAAACTATCTCTATGCCAAAAATCACGTTGATCCGTCGCTCCGTTACGGCGTGAAAGAGGGACAAACATACAAATATACAAACACACAAACAGACTTTCGCATTTATAATATTAGTATGGATTACATTATCTTATTAAAATTACACTTACCTAAAATTTACTTGTGTTCTTTTTTCTGATATATGTATTATTTTGTTAAAAGATTTTGTGCGCGATTGTACCCATGCGCCATTTACCCCCACCAGATTCCCTGAGCCGTCTTCAACCGTCGCGCGGACTATAGTTATACAGAATTGAGAGCCGGGGTTATTATGACGCGAGGGTTGTTGCCCTCCATGTCGTGTCTGACAAAGGCGAATCTTTAGACTTATTTATTATGTCGCACCTCTATTGCAACAACGACGTAAATGCAACGCTGCGATATTAATATTGCAACGTTTCGCATTATTAGGTAATTTTTTTGAATAAATTTCATTTACGTCTTTGTTGCAACAGAGGTGCGATATGCCCGAATATGTCCGGCAAAGCTAAACTTTGTTTTAAATGTCCTATTGTTTATCAGGCGCGCAATATACCTAATTGATTACTATCATTATTGTATGTAAGTGTAGGAAGGTCTCAGACGGGTCTTTATAATAAGGCGTTTGGCATCTAGGTGTTCTTCGCACGTTACCTAGGCTTTAGACTCCGCTGGAGGCTGCTACGGCTACAGTGTTACGTCATGCCTACGTGGTATCAGATTGTAATTATGTGATGAACGGTTAATATGGACACAAAATAAACAAAATTAATTGATTGAACACTTCTCTAAACATTTTTATGATTTTTTTTATTGTAGTTGACAAATGTTCCATACCGACGGTTAAGAACCAATACCTTTTCTTCTTAATCTTTTAGCATGATAGTTAGGTGTTATTGATTCTTAACCGTCGATCAGTATCGATTTGACTGTCGCGTCAAAGGCGTGACTAAATCTTGAATAAAAAATGTTGATGGAAGACACAATGAATGCTTTTAAGTACTGCAATGGGGTGTTCAGTCAAAATAACTCAACCGCCTGGCTCAGTATTTCATCAACGTGACTATTGTCAGTAACATGTTGAGTGACAATCTATTATTTGCATCTAAATTTAATGATAGTATAGCTATGTTGTGAAACAAGAAGTATTTTCTTAATCAACATTTATTTCTAGACTAGCTTTTGCCCGCGGCTCCGCCCGCGTGGTATTCGGTTATCGTGCGCTGTTCCCTCAGGAACTGTGCATTTTTCCGGGATAAAAAGTAGCCTGTGTCACTCTCGGGCCCATAAACTATCTCTACGCCAAAAATCACGTCGATCCGTCTCTCCGTTACGGCGTGAAAGACAGACAAACACACAAACATACCAACACACTTTAGAATTTATAATATTAGTATGAATAGTATGAATGGAGTATGGATGTCGGCGGCCGATCGTAAAATCCGCCAGATCACGAAATTCCTAGGCATATCGTGAAATGGCGCCATTTCATGAATTGGCTAAGGGACATCCGCCATATCGTTCAAAACTCACCGTTTGACGATTTGCCTGGTGACGTTTAGGCAGATCATGAAATTCCTAGGCATATCATGAAACGCCGCCATTTCATGATTTGGCTAGTTTAGGCAGATCATGAAATTCCTAGGCATATCATGAAATGCCGGCAAATCGTTTCTGGCACTTCGCCGGCCGCTGCCGCGGCACGCTCGCTTCGCTCGCTCGGCTCGTGCGTAGTGGTCACAATTCATACTAACCACTCCTCGCTTCGCTCGTCGTACCTATTTTTTTCTTTTTTTCAGAATATCACGATATGCCCGGTATAAAGCTAGGAATATCGTCGAATGCGTTGCTCTAATCGATCTGCCGTATTGTTTCTCAGGCATATCACGATATGCCTGGACAACTTTTAGGCATATCACGATATGCCTGGACAACTTTTAGGCATATTATGAAATGGCGCCATTTTATGATGTGCCTAGGAATTTCGTGATTTGGCTGATTTTACGATCGGCCGCCGACATGGATATGGATTAGTTTGTAAATCTTGACATGAGATTAAAGCTGTGCGTGTGGTTTGCGTTACTATTATAGTCAAAGCGTTAATGTTGTAAATAGAATTGTAAACTAGACGCTGCTTACAGCGTTGGATCGGAAAATAAAGCTCATTTAAGGATTTTCTCTGACTCTAACTAAACTATGTTCTACGTGTATAGTTTGAAAGTTCATAAAATTGAAATAAAATAATAAAACAGGAGGACGTATTTTTATTTTATTTGCCTTTGCTACAAATGAGGTGAACTATTATAAGTTTAATATACTTAAATATAGATAAATACATACTTAAATACATACTTAAATACGCATTAAACATTTTACTAAAGTTATTGATAATGATTATAAGTAATGATGAATATAACTTACAAGTTAATCACCGATATCATCATCTTATCAGCCCTTAATGTAATTTTAATTTAGTAGAAGTGGAATTTACCTACACACAGCTTTATTACCGAAGTACTTTCTCTATGTTGTTTCCTTACAACTATGTAGGTCCACTGTGAAATGTTTGCACGCTATGTAGGTCATTATTGTAACAGATGGGCCATATTTCTTCAGTTCTGATTACGTGTGTTTGTGTCCAACTTACACGAGGTATAATGTCCCTAGACGAAATGAATGATTGTGATATACCCTTGAAGATACGGAATAATCATCATCGGTGGAACCAACCAATCCGCTGCCAAGCCAAGATATGTTGACATTCCATGATTGACAGATGCAAAGAAATCTCTGTCAATTTAATTGTATACTCAAACCAACTGAATCGTGATCCACTGTGGAACTGTTTTGTAGAAAAAGTCGTAGTCTATTATGTACCTAGTACTTACATGTATCATCATCATCATCATCAACCGGAAGACGTCCACTGCTGAACAAAGGCCTCCCCCTTAGAATGCCCCAGTGAATGACAACTCCCCACCTGCATCCACCGGTTTGCCATAACTCTCACGATAGCGGTCCACTTGGTGAGGGCCTACCAACCAACGCTTCGTCTTCCCGTTCGTGGCAGTACATGTATGTCTTTGTTCATATTTAAAGGTTAAATAAAAGGTAAGGAATTCTAAAAACATAAACCAGCACTGTAGTTGTAAAAGAATTAAATAAAGCAATTCAAAAACGCAGGTGTGGTAACTCAAGAGGTTTTCATTTTCGCCTAATTCTTTTGGATTTTTAACTATATTTAATTTAAGTATTTTGCTTTCGAAAGTGTTTTTTTCTTCAATCTACGATCCCACATGTCGTCGTTACTTCATTAAGTATTGTTAAATATTCCAAGCTTTACTTAGAAGACTAGGTAATGTTGATTGAAATGTACTAGTTAGGTACATACATAGTTATTTTAATAGCTGTCTTATTAATATTATTCATAAAGCATTCATGAAAATTTTCCACAGGAAACTTACTTAATAGAGACAAGCTTCATATTCTCGTGAAAGTTTCCGACAACTTGCTTAAATTTTTCTGTGTATTTGAGAATGTTCTTCAACTTGTACATTGCCAGGTAAGACTGTATGAGGATGTTGATATCATTAACAAAGATTTATTAATAGCAGAATAGAGAAAACAGGAAACGTGTAATTTATAGGAGCAGTGAAAACTAGTAGTCCAACTGGTTACGCCGTTGCGTCTGATATCCTATCATGTTCTTAGAGCTTTGCAGCTTTGGAGTCTCGTAATGAGGAATTTCACTTTTAATACAGCTTTGAGATAGTTTGCCCGGAGGTAGTAGAAGGGTCGGAAAAGTACTTTTTTTACGTGACTTCCGCGACAATAAAGACTTTCGAACGTAGGTATACGGAAAAAGAATAAAGACATGCTTGATATATGCCATGAAACGATGGTATGGCTAAGAAACGTTTAAGCGTAGAGAAATGTTAGTCTGGGGAAAATTATCTTTTAGCTGTTTTATATGGATATAAAATCTATACTTAGATTTTTGTTTATTTTGGAAAAATCAGTCAGGGGCATAATCCGACTCGTGCACAGTTATTAAAAAAGTACTTCTATTTAAATTGCCGGGGAATTAAAACCTTAAGGATAAGTACTTTTAGTCTTTTAGTTATCATAGAAACCTGAAATTTGGTAGGTAGGATGATATTTACGTAGTGTGAGTTCATTTTAAATTGATTAGGTATTAACATAGACAAACAGAATTAAAAAACTAAGAGCTTCCAATAAGAAATGTGTTAGTTTTTTTACGTCTATCTGTCTATGTCAGTACTTAACCAATTTAAAATTACCCCACACTGTGTAAATTTTCCTTAAGAGTAGGGTTATGCTTACACTAAATATTAATTAGAGACCAACAAATTTGTAGGGAACCATGGAACCCTCGGTGCATGAGTTTGACTCTCACACTTGACTGTTTCTTCTTTTAACCCCCGACGCAAAAAGGGGGATGTTATAATTTTGACGCGAATGTCCAGCTGTGACATTGTAGCTCTCAAACGGCTCCGAAACGGAAACAGAAACCGAAAAAGAGTTTAATTGCGATGGTTCTTAGCTGTTTGATAAAAATCAGCTCAGCCTTTTCCTAGATATTGAACTTTGAAATTATAGTCTCGGAGGATTACCAACATTTCTAAGGTAGGTAGTTAAGTTATTATATCGTCACTACTTTGAAAAAAGCCCGTACTTATCTTGAAATCGATAATTTTACTAAGTGAACTTTATGAACATTATTTTAATTTGAGATATGAGATTTTTTCAAAGTAGTGACGATATATATTGTGTATATATGTATATAGTTATATTTGAAACACATTCTACTGAGTTTGAAGCAAGAAAACAAATAAAGACCGGAATTATATATTTATTTGGCTTTAACGACGATGGACTCAGATAGCCGTATATTTATTAGCTAAAATGTTCTAAAATAAAATTTAATGGTTATAATTTATGACTGGCGCCTCAAACTGGCCTCTCATTGGGAATAAACAAGGTACTAGATAGAGGTTAGGATTTGAATTCATCTTATCATAGGATTGTTGCCGGCGACTTCGTCTGCGAAGATATCTACCTTTTATCACGCCTCCCGCCCGGGAACTAAAGGTACAATATTCCGGGATAAAAACTATCTAAGTGCCTTCTCAGGTTCTTAAATTATCTCCATAATCATCCATCCATATCCATACGAGTACTTCACAGGTAAATGCTATCAAAATCTATTAGTGTAATGTAGGGATTAGGCTGTATACCGCTGGCAGGTGGTAAAAATGACCGCCTGGCAGGCTAGACTGAATGTGTTTTGTATAATTATAGTATTTTTGTATTTTATAATTCTGGAATTCGATTTAAACAGATTGACAGCGGTATACATGCCGGAGCACAGATTGCTCCCGACAGCCTGAGAGGCTTGACCTAATGTCTGTAAATGTATATCTTTAAGTTACCTATGAATACAAGAAGCGAGTACTGAAGAAGCATCGTTTTATTTGAACTGAGTTTAGAATCACGCGCGTTAGATCCCCTATACCTAAGCTCTACCAGCTACACAGTCCCCACAGTAAATAAAGACAGGTGGTGGGGCAGTTGGTACCACAGACAGAATGGTCAAGTAGCAGCACCTTGCAAGGACCTTGTGCAAGGTCCGCCCGGGTTGCTACCACCATCTTGCTCGCTAATCCTGCCGTGAAGCAGCAGCACTTGCACTGTTGTGTTTCGGCGTGGAGAGTAAGACAGCCGGTGAAATTACAGGCACTTGAAGTATACCTACCATCTTGGGCCTCTAGGTTGGCAACGCATCTGCAATCCCTCTAGTGTTGCAGGTGTCTATGGGCGGTGGTGATCTCTTACCATCAGGAGACCCACTTGCTCGTTTGCCATCCAGTCGAATATAAAAAAAGTACCTACTGATCTAGGTAGAATTTGGGTGTCGACTTTTCTTAGTTGTATTTGCCATTCGCGTCTCGAGCAAAATAACCCTAGATACAGTATATCAAAACCGGGTTAGCTATTAAATTTTATTAATAATGTAAATCACTTTGTGTTTCCGTTAGGAAATAAAAGTTAATTGAACTATTAGAATAGGACGATTGCGAAAAAAATGCGCACGGAATAGTGCGACGGAGAGAGAAATGGAAGAGAAAAGTCTTAGAGTATATATAAGTAAGCAAGCTATATGTATACTCTAAGAGAAAAGCACTATTTCGACATCCTTTGGAGCTCATAAGGTTTCGTAAGGCCTTTAAACCTCAAATTAAAATATTTAGGTACAAACAGTTGTAAGAATATAGTAAAATGATCTTAAAATAAGTTTAGCACATGTGTATCAGCATGCAAGCAAGCGTATTTACCTACAGATAGGTATGTACCTACGTATTTAGTTCTAGGTCACTAAAATTCACTACTTATTATTTTGATAAGTGAGTAGAGAGATTTGTGGTACTTAGACATTTGTTCGAGTACTGTGTAAGAGAGTCCGTGCGCAGGTTTGCCACTCTGTGGCAGGGTGTCCGGTGGTATGGTTTGGAGGACATGTTATGTCCCTCTTGGCACGAGTTGTTACTCATTTAAATCATATGGCTGTTGAGGTGTTTTTATAGTTAAGGCCTTTTGGAACTGACATGTTCATTATATTTTGATCAAAGTTCCATAATAAATAAAGATTAAAAAAAAAACGAGAAACTACCGCGAGACTCACTCATTTTAAATGATAACATACGAATGTTTGAGTTACGTCTGAAATCGAGTTTAGCTCGACATGTTTCGGGCTAATCCGTAACCCTTCTTCTGGGAGCAACGCAACTCCGCGGTTGCTGCAACACGCGCAACACCATGTCGAGCTAAACTCGATTTCAGACGTGAGTTATCCGTGTTGTTATCATTAAAACACTTATTATTTATTTAATCATAAGGAAAACGAACCCCTTAATGTTAGTCACGTAGTCTGTTGTGTTTTGGAAGCAAATGAAAATATGTTTTTATCAATTTTAAAGTAGGTAAGCTTTTTTATTGACTTAACTTTTTGTTGACAATTACATGCATCTACTTATATGTAGAAGATTTCGAGTCAATTCAAGCACTAAAAGAGGGTCAAATTTGACTTGCAGATTTCATTTTATCAAGTATACAAACAAACGTTGCAGTTAGATTAATAAGCTGTGTGAAAACTGTGCCGTGTGACATCCTACTTAATATTATAAATGCGAACAATTCTACGCCAGTTCTCCCTGGCTGTCGCTTCTCTGGCGCAAGTGTTGAGAGGAGTATTTGTTAGGGTTTTTATCTGGTCAGTCACGCGCAAGGGAGAATGTCCTCTTGATCTCAAATTCAAATTCAAATTCAAATCATTTATTCAGCAAATAGGCCGCAATGGGCACTTTTACACGTCATTTTTAGGGTTCCGGAGCCAAAATGGCGAAAACGGAACCCTTATAGTTTCGCCATGTCTGTCTGTCTGTCCGTCTGTCTGTCTGTCTGTCTGTCTGTCTGTCTGTCTGTCTGTCCGTCCGCGGCTTTGCTCAGAGACTATCAATGCTAGAAAGCTGTAATTTTGCACGGATATATAAGTAAACTATGCCGACAAAATAGTACAATTAAAAATTCAAAAAAATTTTTTTTTAGGGTACCTCCCATAGACGTAAAGTGGCGGTGATTTTTTTTTTCTCATCCAATCCTATAGTGTGGGGTATCGTTGGATAGGTATTTGAAAACCATTGGGGGTTTGCTAAAACGATTTTTCGATTTAGTAATTGGTTTGCGAAATATTCAACTTTAAAGTGCAAATTTTCATTAAAATCGAGCGTCCCCCCCCCTCTAAAATCTAAACTGGTGGGTGGAAAAATTTGGAAAAATTCAGGATGGTAGTCAATATATCAAACTTCCAAGGAAAACTATAACGGCTAAGTTTACTTGAGAATTATTAGTAGTTTATGAGTAAATAGCAGCGTAAGGTATAAAATATACCTAAACTTGGAAAATTCCGTATAAAATACGAAATCCTTAGAAAAATATTACTTATTTTTTTCGTAATGGCTTCGGAACCCTATTTTGGGCGTGTCCGACACGCTCTTGGCCGGTTTTTTAATCTACCACCGGTTCGGAAAAAAACCTCTGTTGAGAAGAATGATAGCCTCTCCTTCACCTGTAGTTCTTCCAGTAGTAGTATTTGGACGACCGGATGGCTAAGTGGTTAGAGACCCTGACTACGAAGCTTGCGGTCCCGGGTTCGAATCCTGGCCGGGGCAGATATTTGTATGAATATTACGAATGTTTGTTCTCGGGTCTTGGATGTTTAATATGTATTTAAGTATTTATTTATCTATATTTAAGTATGTTTATCCGTTGCCTAGTGTCCATAGTACAAGCTTTGCTTAGTTTGGGACTAGGTCAATTGGTGTCAAGAGTCCCATGATATTTATTATTATTAAGTATGGACAGGTTGGTGCGGTGCTGGGTCCATGACACTCGAAGCATACGTCTCCAACACCACATCCCATCCGAGAGCGTCGATTCTTTACCTCTCGCGTTCCCTAATTACCTATTAACTATGCCTTTTTGTATTTTTTAAGTAGGTAAGTATATAATTTTTCCATTATCTTCGCATCTTATTTCCGATACTACTGAGCGTAACATTTTGAGAACCCATTACACCGTATCATATCATGACCGTAACAGTAACGTGTCAGGAAAATAAATATTCTTTGTATTGAAAAGTATGAGACTATATTCACTAACACGTTTCCTAACCAACAGTCGTTGTCGTGTGTCATGTTGTGCGCTTGACATTCCGTTCTTGACACGTTCCTAATACGTTCATGGCATGATGCGATATAGTGGTAGATACCTTTAATGTTAATTTCTGTGGTATTAGTAACATTATATCTCCCAGTATTGTATTGTTCAATATTGTTCATACGCCAGAGCGCGGGTCCGTCCGTACCTATGTTGTGCGCTTGACATTCCGTTCTTGACACGTTCCTAATACGTTCATGGCATGATGCGATATAGTGGTAGATACCTTTAATGTTAATATCTGTGGTATTAGTAACATTATATCTCCCAGTATTGTATTGTTCAATATTATTCATACGTCAGAGCGCGGGTCCGCTCGCACCTGACCGATTCTTTTAAGTCTTATATATAAGAACCACATAATAACTTTACCGCTATAAATTAACTTTGCGCTGCGTTCGATATTATATTAGGATGCAATCGTGCCAATTAAAACATCGCGAATTTTGTGTCAATGAAAGGAGGGCGGCATGTTAACTTTTATTTTATATTGTTAATGGTTTCCTTTGGAATGGCTACGGTGAAATGCGGGCAACATTAAGACAATTAATTAAAAAGAAGAGGTGATTTGTTTATTCAAAGAAAGTATCTAAATTAAAGAGCAGACAGCCGTCAAATTTCTTAAAAGTACTAATTGGAATGACAACGTTCTACTTTTTTATAGGTAGGTTAGGTTCCCTAAAATACGTAAAAAGTATTTAAGTTAATCTTCAAGTTTTTATTAAGTAATATTTGGGGCATGTTAGAAAAAATAATAGTTACCTAGGTACCTATCTTTATTAGAAATGTACGTTTAATGTAATGCTGTCGTTTTTTTCTCTTTTTTCCTTACTAGTGAATGGTTAAGTAAATTCTAGTTTAATTTTAATTTTTTAGTGTAATATACTTTAAAATGTTCAAAATAGATATTCAAATTTTAAATCTACAATAACAAAGTGTGAATGAAAGGGACGAGAATGGTTTGCGCTGGGAGCTGAGACCATGTCCGATTGTATGCAGAAGACCACTGGAACCTGCTTATTCCACCTCAAATATATTATCATTTCAGGATTTATTCGTCCACGATTTCAGCGTTGCGCCCAAATATCTACCTAATGGTTGCCATGTGTATGCATGTGGGGTAGTCATGTGCGGTAAACGTAGGTACGCAGTGAGTACTCGCAAGTGTATGCAATCACAATAGTACATTTCTATTCGGACTGAAATGTATGGCATTACGTACACTTACCTACTGCGTTCGTTTACCCCACATGACTCTATAAGCATTATGTACCACAGATTAAAAAAAATACAGGCTGTGATTATACGGAGTTTCGAGGTTGGTCAATGTCAACGTCAATGCACGGATAGTGTTGAGACATTTGACTTCATCACACCAAAACTAGTTGCAACCGAAACCGAAAAGTAAGCCGAATTTCAGAATTTCGGCCGATTTTGGACTGAAATAATTCAAGTGTGGTTCTAGTGTAACTTGCATTAATTTTATACTTTTATAAAAAGTAAGTATTTAAAAGCTGTAGTGGGTTAGCTAGTACCAATTTTTGGGTAGGTATTTAAGGAAAGCTGAAAACTTGTCCCATACCTCTCCTATTATACCCCAAAACGGAACTGCAGACCTGGCTAGTGAGTGCGGGGCTAAATCAATCCTTAAATTTAAAAAAAAATCTGAAAATATGTTTAAGGGAATATGTAACTTTTATTTGTTGTAGTTGAATGTTTAAAGACAAGATTTTAAAAAAGACAGATCATTTTGGTGGGACTGTCTATTTGCCAGGTAATCGAACAAAATATTTTGTTGTAAATAAACCTGCACAATCTCCAAAGCGATTCTATGGCATGTGTGAAGTTCCTAATCCGCATTGGGCCCGCGTCGGAACTATGGCCCAAGCCCTCTTATTCGGAGAATAGGCTTGTGTCCAGCAGAGGGACGAGTATGGGCTGGGATAGACTATTACCTTGTATTTTATTATGCAATTGGGACCAAATTAAACAGATAATAATGCTATCGTGATAATTATAATCTAATGCTGAATAGATAGATATCAGCTAGTTTTTTTAAGCCCCAAAATATCAACAAAAGTCAAATGACATTTCCGTCACCCGATTCCCAATAACATGGTTTACAAGAATATATATTTACAAAACAATTGCTAACGGCTCATTGTATTTGTAATTTCTAGGCTGTTGTGCGCAAACTATTTTTTTTTAGTCAACTTCATTCCATTTCTCGGCAAATAGGAACAGACCTTTCTACGTCATTACTTCGTTTTCTTTTGCATTTTTTTATCAGATTTTATATTCTCCATTGTAGAGTTAGAAAGTTTTAGAAATGAATGCTGCCAATAGGTATGCATAAGTGCACATATTTTTAGTTATTTATTTGCTTTCCCGTTTTAAAACTTCCTGTTACCTAATTTTATTACATAGTTAATATTTACGAACATTTTCCTGATATGTAAATCATTATATCTTTTTCTATGAATCATCTGAAAATTATTATTTAAGATATTTTTGTTGTATAATAATATGACATCACTCATGTGATCTGATAGATATCATTGTGCCAGGTGGGCTCTTGAAATCCAATACAAGGCGGGTAATTCAATAGCTACAGATTTAAAGTATAAATACGTAATTAATATTTAAATTCCAACGTAGATACTTTGATGAGTCATTTTTTTTCATAATTTTAACACCTGACGACGGTAATGACTCGATAATAAGACGAGTTTGACATCTGTTCGTTCAAACCTACGGTGTCAAATTTTATCATCGTGTTTAGAACTTTTCACTATCGCACTTGTTGCTGTGCCGGCTCTAAAGGCTCCATAGCGTATACAAACATAACTGTTTAATGTCTATATATATAAAACTGTGTATACCGGCTTCCGCGCACGTCATTCTCGATCGAACACGCTGCAGTCGCGGACATACGATTCCCGCGCTTTTTGACGTTGACAGAAATAAAATTAAAAAGTTGTTTACGGTGTTTTTTATACTGGCAATTAGTGAGTTTGTTTTACAAGTGGCCAGGACGTGTAAGTATTTTAATGCTGGTCATTCACTTTAGGAGATGTAGGTCAGGTTTGTACGATTTAACGGGTTGGGTTAGAAATGAAATGAATGGTTAAACTTGTGAGATCTAGCAAACTTTCGAACAAACGGGACCACACAAAACAATGGTGCAGTTAATTCCCTTCACTTTATTAAATTTAGACTATACCATGCAGTCGTAGAATGTTAATTGCAGATGCATTCTTGCAAACTTGTATTTCGAACGTAAGTTTTAAAAAGGGAAAAATATGTTGCGAACATGTTTTCAAATATTTGTCCTTCTTGAACCGGTTTGTGGTCAGGATCTAAATCGTCGCTTCTTTATCGATTTTTAAATTAAGTCCAAATCTTAGTCCTGAACTCCACTTTTCTAAAGCCACAAAGATCTTGTCAAATTTCAGATACGAAACAAAATAATTTTGCTCTCTTTTAGCTAAGTACGTCAATGTTAAAATTATTTATAGTAGATAGTAAATGTGATGTTTTTTTTTCAGAATAAAAAAGTAATCGATGTCAGTTACAATGCGACTGCTACTGGGTAAGTAGCACGATACCAATTTTTTTTTAAATAACAAATAAATGACGACTATGACCTTTGCAGTTAAATCAATTATGAAATTATGTCATCATGAAAAGAATCTGTCAACTAAATGAATTACAAAATTTATGAAATTGATTTAAATATGATAAAAACGAGCCCTCTCGGAGGCACAGGCTTATTGTCACCATAATGACGATGGATGTGACGGTAATGATGCTTTCATCGGATACGTATATCTTTTTCTATTTCAAATTGACATTAATTCCATGCTCTAATTCCAAAACTAATAGGATTTCCGAATTATTATAGTAACTCATACATAATATAATAACTACATAATACATTGACTGATATTTTTATAATCATACTTACACCAATAAACGTTCTTTATTATTTACAAATTTTAAATTTTAAATTATGATGATTATGATAGGTAAAATAATTTTGAAATCGCAATTACATGCACTGACATTGTATGAATATAATAGAATAGTTATGTAGCATACGCAATACAACATGTATTATGGGTATGTCTAGTATGGAAATGTGATTTATAATGATGATTGGAGTAGTTATGTCAGACTAGGTAATTTTATGTGAGACGTAGTATCATCAAGATGGTTAATCGTCATTGTACGACTTCATCTACGATGTTAGAAAAATTAAAAATAAATTAAAAGTAAGGATTAGTAAATATAAATATATAAATTATTATTTTTAATTAAAGCAGCAACTCCTAAGCGCACAACATAAAAAACATACCGTTGTTACAAAATATTTATCAGTCCGAGAAGATTTTAGTAGTGTAAATCTAAATACATCTTATTATTTATGAACTGCATTAACTTAACGCAGAAAACATTTTTTAATGTACGTGATATGAAAAAAAACTGTTCACGGATATTAAACGTCTAATTTGCTTGCTTCGGTACCTAAACTACACTAATGATTTACAAATACGCACAGTCAAGTTCTTCAACATGTCATAGATACCACAATGCAAAAATGTCATCATATAATACTAATTCGCGGAACTCCCTAATTTTCAGTCGGTTATATATATTTTTACTTATAATTTTTGGGTCAAAATTGATTGTGAGCTGACATAGGACCGGACATACCTACATATATAGGTCAAAGGTTTAACCCACTTTTTGGGCATCGCCATACCGGGTAAAAATTGGCTTATATTAATCTTAATCTATAATAGTGAGGCTTCTACTGACGAAGGAGTTTTTAAATTGCTATAATACTGAATCTTTATTAATCTAAATATATATAATAAGTAGGTATAGTAAGGTTTCACATGGGCACACTTCTACCATAATGTCGTTAGACGCCGATGAGATGAGAAGTGATTGAGGAGGCGAAATGTACCCAAGTTTATTCTTGTTACGCTTTCCATTATACAGTAGGTAGGTACGCTAAGCTTAGTCTACTCTGTAATAACTTTGTTTTATTAATGGCAAGGTGTTATCAAACTTCGTAAACAGTTCAGAAGGGCAGGCGAAACCGCTGTGATTATTTCGGAATGTATTGCTTCTTAGACATTTAGGTACTTCATGGTGGGATCCACTTTGTTATTTCGTATTACTTAAAAGTTTACTATTATCAGGTATACTAGATTTTTAAAATAAGATTACGATATCGTAATTTTTGGGAATTTTCATGGAATTTGAGCTAAAAACTGGAATTACTTAACTTTAACTGCCACTTCAATGTCTTAAATGAGCGATCTAGTATAATACCCAAAATGAAATATACAATATACTCAGCGGTACAAAATTTGGCCCAAATACATGTAAAATTACCTATTACTGCATACATTTGAGGGCCACATTTTTTGCCACTCAGTGTGTGTGCGTGGGGCCCAATTTATACTATTCGATGGGCATATTTATTTACTTTTCCTGTCTAACGTATAGTTCTCTATATCAAATATGTGTAAACAAATGTTTCTGTCTCTCTTTCTCAATCTATTAAAGCATTGTAAAGGAATGTCCTTCCTCGTATATGGGGCAGTGACAGTTTGGAGACAATGCATATTAATGAAAGTAGGCTTGACCAAAACAAAAAATTCAACGGTCGCTCCCTCAAATATTTGCCGACACTAAGCACTACCTTGTTCTGAACTATTTGACATATCAACACGAATAACCTTATTTATATTATCAGCGTCTGTCAAATTGATTCGTGGTCGCAGCACTTAATATGAGTCTATTTATGGCAGTTACCTAAGCTAAGGCCGCGTGAGCTCATCTCAATCCTTCAAGGATTGGTTTGTAGTTGATTTTTATCAAATTACAAGTTATCTATTAGTATTTATGTTGTCATTTCACGTATGTTATCCCACGTGGTGGCTCACTGTCGTTCCGCCAGCAATCATTTCATCAAATAGGTACATTTACATTTCATACATTTAACTTAACCAACTTAACAAAGTGGAAAATCCCCCGACATTGTCATTTCAAAGTTCATTATCTCAAAAATTCCTGAACCGAACGTTTGGCAATCTGTTTCATTTCGCAACTTCATTTCCCAACTGTTTATTATTTCCGAAACTGTAATTATACCAGGATTTTTAACCTAACCTAACCTAAAGGGTTCTTAGCGATGGCCCTGAAATAAATCCTGATATATTTACAGTTTTAGAGTTTGAAATGAAAAGTTGCGAAATGAAACAGGTTGTCAAGCGTTACGTTGCGAAAAGGCAGTACCCGATGTTTTTCATTAACCAATAGAAACGCTTCATTTATACATCCTCGCACAACACATCTCTGGTGGAAACAGCTGAGCGGAGCTAGGCATATACGAGTATATTCCTCGCAACACATCCTCCCACATATCTGGTGGAAATACCACTATAACACCCGTCTTTTTGCATTAGGGGTTATTTCTTCTTTAAATTATTTTAATTGGTAAAAATTCATACCTCCATAAATTTAGGTATGACATAAACGAAAACTGGTAATTTAACAGGAATGTTGTTTTATATGAGCTGTGACGGCTACCATATTCATATGAGAACGACTGGTTGCACTTAATTTGTATTTGAAAGCAGTATCTTACATCCTTTATTCTGACTTCGCAGAGGATATCGTTACAGTAGGTTACGTGATTTTATTATAAAACGGTTTTGAAATTCCGAGAAAGAATTGTGTGATCAAAGATTAAAATAATACTAACAAAATTTGTGTACGTGTAGTCTACCAATTCCTATGTTAAAAACAAAACAACAATCAAGTAATAAGTCTATGCCCAAGAGCGGACGTCCTACGGCTGTTTTGATGATCTTATATATATCTTATATTTAGGGGTCCTTGCGGATACACTTCGACCCGTAGGGATATTTTGTGTAATAAATGTGTTTTGATAATGATGACTCAAGCAATATACATGGAATAACAGCCGCCCGTATCACAACCGTGGATTATTGTGCCAAAAAAGTAATTTAAAAAAAAATAACTCTACCCATATTTATACAAAAATTAAATAACACACACACGCTCACATACACATACAAACATCACGGTATTCCCAAATGAGGTAGGCAGAGCACACCAAACGTTACGGCTTCAGAGCAACTTTTAAGCAACAATTAAATAAATGCTTATAAAGACCATTACTTTAAAAAATTAGGCCAGGTTGTATCTAGTGGATATAAATAAATTAGAGATTATAAATATTCTGCTACACTACTCGCATTTCTAATTGCTTTTAGTTTGGAGCATATGCAATATGCGTCGAAGTAAACGCGCGGAAAAAAAACACTGGGTCTAAAGGTATGGACGTATGAAGTGATAATCTTCTCGTATGGCTCTCACGCGGGATTGCTTTCCCAGACGGTATGCGCTCTATTATTTAGTAGAGTCAGCAAATATGTTTTTTTACTGTAACTATCAGGAATATTAAAACAAAGGAACATCATCGATCTCATTGTTTCATGCGTATTTTATGAACCAAGTGTAATATTAATATGACGTTATTTGATTATTTTTTATATTTACAATGCATGTTACCGAACAGAAAAACAATTTTTAAGCTGCCTTTACATATAAAAGAGTTATAAATTCAATATTAGAAAGAGAAAGATATACCTGCATGTGACATTAGATGCAAGTAGCAACATACCTGCTGCGAAAAGCGTTTTGAAAAGAGACAGATATGTATATAGGTACATTTAAAAAAAAAACAATATAAATCCCATTTTCAATATAATAAATTTTTTACTTCGCTGTACTGTACACTTTATTAAAAACTACATTAAATACCGCATTGTCAAATGTAACCAGTACTCCTTTAGTGTAAAAAAAAAAAACTTACTGGTCTTGTTTAAATCCTGATTATTTGAGAGGCCATAGGTTTACTGGGCTACCACGGGTTTTTGGATAAAAAAATCAGTCTTATAATTAGCAGATTTATTTTTAGGGTTCCGTACCCAAAGGGTGTCAACGGAACCCTATTACTAAGACTCCGCTGTCTGTCTGACTCTATCTCTTGAGCCGTAATAGTTAGACACTTAAAATTTTCAAAAACTATGTATAACTATGGCCGCTATAACAACAAGTACTAAAAATAGGATAAAATGTATATTTAAGGGCGGCTCCCATACAACAAATGTCGAAATGCCGTTTTTTGCTTCATATTAAAAGCGGCAACAGGTGGACGCTTAAAATATTCCCAGAATATTTAGTTGGATAATCATTTAAAAAATAAGTAGTTAAATTAAAATAAAATAAATATTTAAGGCGCGAAAAGCACCAAGACCGGTCTGAGTGGAGAGCCTTGGGGGAGGCCTATGTCCAGCAGTGGACGTCTTTCGGCTGACATGATGATGATTAAATATTTAAGGGGGGCTCCCATTCAAAATTTTGATTTTTTTGCTAATGTCTAATTTTGTATAGATAATGGTACGGAACCCTTCGTGCGCGAGTCCGACTCGCACTTGGCCGGTTTTTGTTATATTGCTCTAGTAATCAGGGTATTTTTTTTGCCGTCTGTACCCGGTGCATCGAGAGAGCACAATAGCGCAGGGTCACCGCAGTGCATTCACCGCGCCGCGTGCTTTACTCTAAAAGGCGGTTCCGATGCAGGCTACTGTATGTTACGCTAGACCACCAAATCGTGAAAAAGTCGCAGGAAATATAACGATTAAAAAGTGTATTAAAAAAATACATAATGGTCATTTGACGTAAAGTATAATTCAATAGAATCTGACAATTTTCTACACATTTAACACTTCCTATATAACGTGGGCACGCTTGATTATATATGTCCCTGTTGTTGCAATTATCATCTAAAAGGAATCAAAAAAGAATAATAGTCACATCACAAAGCCTTAGGCAGCCCGGTGTTCATATTAGTAGGCTGGAAGTGTCTACAGGATTGTCAGATTCTATTGAATTGGAGTATAAGATACGTCTAGAGGTCTGTATTAGGACTCACGCTTGAAAAAATTAAGTTTTTTTAGCGTAGTTGCGTTAATTTTATAAAATAAATAGTTAAATCTTTTTATGAAAGAGTCAGGGTCATGAAAAGCTTATATACAAGGTGCTTTTATTTTTTTCCGAAATATTACAGTAAGTTATTGGATTAATGTGATGGAATGCCCCCCCCCTGTAAAGTTTTGTCATCAAAATTTGGATTCAAAGACTGATCACGATCACGTTATATTATAATAATTTAATAGATCTCGATCAATGTATGGCAATTGGTCACCGCAATTAAGAATAAGCAAAAAACATTTCAGTGTTCAGGTAAACACCTGCAAAATATTCTGGAAAACTTTTAAGACACCTTGTAGGTAAGTATATTAATACTTGGATAAGTAGGTACTAGAAATGTTTAATAGCATCAACAACCGTTGCATGGAGAGGCACACAGCGTAACGTGCGCGTGCGCGGTGAGATACCATCTCATCTGCCATTACTAAGGGCCAGTATCTACTGAAGCAGCCATATTTAACCTTTTTTAACCGACTTCAAAAAAAGGAGGAGTTTTTTTGAGTCAAGTGTAAAAATATGAACTCATTCAAAGTTTCAAAATAAGAGAGAGAGAGAAAGTGAGAGGCATTTATTTACACATTCGGTATATAGAAAAGCAATGTACTAGGCGGGCGTTGAAATTGACTGTAAACAGCATTAATTGACTGTAATAACCTAACCTAACCAACAAAAAGTTGGAAAACCCCCGACTTTGTCACTTTAAAGTACAATATCTCAAAAACGGCTGAACCGATTTTGATGAAACATGTCTAAGAACCATCGCTAGAAAACCTGCTATCAAATAAAAAACTGCATTCAAATCGGTCCACCTGTTTAAGAGCTACGGTGCCACAGACAGACACACAGACACACATAGCGGTCAAACTTATAACACCCCTCTTTTTGCGTCGGGGGTTAAAAAGAAATGGTTGAAAAGTTAATATTATTTTTATGCCAGGGTACCACTTATAGAAACTTGGCGGGCCGCAGGTGGAGTACATCTGCATTAAAGTAACGGAACCTTTTATTTTAACTAGCTTTTGCCCGCGGTTTCGCCCACGTGGAATTCTGCATTTTTCCGGGACGAAAAGTAGCCTATGTCACTCTCTCGACCATAAAATATCTCTATGCCAAAAAGACGCATAAACATACAAAAACACAAACATACAAACACACACACACACTTTCGCATTTTCAATATTAGTATAGAATACCGGACTATGTGGAAACTTTACACGTTCCCAAATTAAAATATAGCTTATATTAATATATTGTAATATGGAATTTTACTACTAAAATAGATTTAGTCATTTCTGAGTTTATTCATTGCAATTAAACACAAAATCGAACCTTTTCTCTTCATGAAATAAGTTTATAAGAAAACTGGATTCTTCCTCCACTTTTTAAGCTCCCGTGATATAAAGAACCCTTTAGTTTCGCCACGTCCGTCCGTCCATTGCTTATAGAACTTTCAATATTAGAAAGCTGTCATTTTGCATGAATTTACATGTTAAACACGCCGATAAAGTGGTTCAATAAAATATTGTAAATACACAAAGAGTTTACTCTTTGTTTATAGAAAAAAATATGCCGTAACCTATTCAAAAAGATACCGTAGTATTGGACTAAGCCCTTACCCTACAACTTTACGCTTAATCATTGCTTTCTAATGTTAATGCCCTATTCTATTGTTTTGTCTAAACGCATCTCTGTTGACTAAGGTCAGGAGTTAGAGAGATTCAGTTACAATTTTACGCACGAACTCGTAACGGTTAAACTAAAACGATGTTAAAATAACTGTTTTATTTTCAATAACTTGCTTCATTTAATACGCGGATAATCGGATGTTCTCAACTATTGATTAGACCAGACACGATTTTTTCGCGGATAAGCATTCGTCTCTTTCGCACCCGCTTACTAGAGAAAAGAGATGTTAGGATAATATTGAGGAATCAACTAATCAATTAACTAAGAACTGGTCAAATTTATCCATTAGGCAGCATAACCTGAAGCTATGTTTGCACGCAATCGCATTTAGGTACCTACCTACAATGTCTTTCACTCAAAGGAAACGAATAAGGGGAGAAAGAGATAGTAGATACTATACAAATCCTCTAGAAGGCCTAGCCAGGCCTATAGATAGAAAACTATTAGCCAAACGATGCCAAACTGTTTAAGTGATTCCTGTAGTCTAAGTTTGATACGTTTTTGATGGTTGATTTAACAAACCTATGTATTTCTGTAAGCGCGTGTGTACCTATGTGCTATATGCACAGGCTTTCTCTCAGAATGAGAGGATTAAGGCCGTAGTTCCGGCGTAGGCGAGTACGGATTAGTAACTACACACACCCATTGAATTGCTTCGCTTTTGTGGAGGTTTTCTCACGATGTTCTCTTTCACCGTAAAGCTCGTAGTAAATTTCAAATGAATTTTCGCACAAGAATTTCTAAAAACACAGAAGTGCGAGCCCGAGGTTAAACCGCTATGCTTTTACGGCTGTTTTTAGCCGATAAATTTTAAGCTATAATGTGATGTTTATACTTTTAGCTAAACAACAATCCGAAAAAATACGTATCTGCAACAGACCTGTTTTCGTAGGTAGGTAAATATGTTTACAAAATGCTCACTTTACCGTGTGAACAAAAATATTTATTATCACTCTTTATCCTCAATTTTCGTACCTAACTAGTAGCGAAGCTTATTACAAAAAAAAAAAAAACTGTACGATTGTGCTGATTCTATATATAGTTTTTCACAGACCAGGATACGAGAAATCTTTTAATGAACCTTCGAGAAAAACATCGAAAACTATTTTCGTACTTGTCTCATCTTTAACATTCAACCTTCAAAACGAGGTAAAAGCTTATTTAAAAACAAGTTGCAAGATGCAGTACTGACCCTGACAGTGCAGCGTTGTTGCATTCGCGCTGAGTCGATACCGCTAACTCGACCTACTTCTCGATATTCCGATCCACAACAGTTATATCGAGAGTATCGAAATGTCCTTAATACTTTAGTAGCCGTGTCGTGCTCTCAGGTTAACAGTAAATTGTGTATAATCTGCAGTTTAACGGACGAGTTGCTAATTGGTGACCAACATAAAAGTATGCGTATGGTGATGATAACACGGATAATAATTGATGTAGGCCGTATGCCAAAACATGACTTTAAATATTAAACAAGTTTCTGTTAGAAATTGATAGTTGACTATAAAGTAAAGTATAAACAGGGCCGACAGCCCCATTATAGCTCATTGGATGTCTTTGCATGTGAAATCCAATGAGCATTTTGGTTTTTCACTAACGTAATTTTAAGTCTCATTGTTACTAATATATGGATATTTAATTGTTGAAATTGGTATCTGAAGTAAATAATTTCATTTTCATTTTTCATTTTCATAAAGATTGTTTGAGACTGTGTGAAGTACAAAAGATATTATTAATCTTAAAAATTGCGAAGTTCAGGGACAGCGACATACAAATTCTTCGCAGATGGACTCGCGGACAAAAGCTAGTGTAAAATAAATTGAACCTTGAAGGCCATAACGTTAGTTCAGTCAATAACAATCGATATTAAGAACGAACTTTAAAAAAATACCTTTATGACGTTGTGTCATTTTCAGCTCAATTACGAGTATTAGCGACATTCATACTTATATTATAAATGTGAAAGTTTGTGTGTATGTTTGTCCGTCTTTCACATTGAAACGGACGACGGACCGACATGATTTTTGGCATAGAGATAGTTTATGGGCCAGAGAGTGACATAGACTACTTTTTTAAGAACAGCGCGCGATATTCGGATTCCACGCGGGCGAAGCTGCGAGCAACATCTGGGACATTATGTATGTACCTACTTGTTGGAAAAAAAAATTGTTTGTTAAACTTTATACTTTGGTGTATTTTTCAACTAATAAAATGGGCATAATATATCAAATACTACATCGCCGTTTAATTTTTTGATAGGCAGATTAGGCAGAGACCATGTATACATACTTTAAAATACCGGATGATCATTTATAGGAATAGGTACTTATACACATTTTTCTCTGGAATCACTTGCTTAAACATAATAAGTAAAAGATTGAACAATATGGAGATTAAATGCCAACGATTAATCTAAAATTCCGTGTCCACTAGATCCGTGTTTTTAGGAACTTGGCATTCAAACTGGTTTCAGTCAGACTTGAACATAAATAAATAAATAATTTTATACTAACTTGATTAAATTCTTGCAAATTAAATATTGCACTATACCTACCTAGACTTGCGGTGTTGTATGGCTTATAATGAATATGTGTACATGCACCGAACACTTGTCCGGCGATTTAGCTATACAACACCACAAGTAACGCTCGCGAACACCATTAACTTTTAAAAGAACGTTGTGTCATGGATACTCTGGTTAGCCGTGCTCGGAAGTTATCTAAACAAATCTCACGACGTTCGTTGTGAAATCTTTGAAGTATCCAGAAAAGTTATATCATTAAAGGTTAAATGAATAAAACATTTGAACATCTAGAACGCGTAAACAGATTTTTCATATTTTATTCTAGCCTCATTCAGGGGTACCTATTGTAATCGTTTGTAACAAATAAATTAGGCAACGGTGCTTTTAAAATGAATATAAAAATAACGAACCTCAATTTTCGGAAGCTGCTTCGCCTCTCATTATATTATCCCCATTAAACGAGTACGTA
Source organism: Choristoneura rosaceana (assembly GCA_037349165.1). NCBI lineage: Eukaryota > Metazoa > Arthropoda > Insecta > Lepidoptera > Tortricidae > Choristoneura > Choristoneura rosaceana. The sequence goes on along the minus strand of JAZBNJ010000012.1, from coordinate 8,959,270 downwards.
AATGTATTTGACATACTGTGTATTTGACATAATTAATTATTATATTTTCATAAATGTCGATAAGTAACTGGGTAGTTCTCACGAAATCCCGAAATTCTTGTCCTACAAGCTTTCACAAAAATGTAGTAAATTTATAGGGGCAAGTATTGTTTTCCTGCAATAAACATCACCGTCGCTAAGCGTATCAGTTATAATTTCTAAGTCATAAGTGTAAATAAAAAAATGGAGTATATAATAATGCCGTTAAAATCATTCCCTCACTGTGTCCCAACTTCCACTTTCAAATACTTTTAAATTTGCAAATAAGAAGATAATAAAGTAAAAGCGATGAAAGTTTAATTATCCTTTTCTAAGAACAATGGATTTATGAATGGCTTCTTTATTAGGATAACAAAACTAAAAGAAAATAAAAAATATGTATAAAACCATGTGTCCAAAAAAATTAAATCATTCCCTCACAACTTTACTAACAGTTAATTTATGAACACAGTTTGATTCAAACGTAAATGCTACCGTTTGTTTTTGATAGCTGGCAACACTGTAATTTTACCAATATGGCAAATTGTTTGTTTACGCGTTTGAGGTTTTGTTAAAAAAAGGTAGAATACATAATTTTTTAAAATTACATTTGTGTTCGTCATTACCTCACGTCCTAAAAAAAGAAAGGGTGAGTACTTTCCCAATCATTAATTGCATGATGAAGTAGGATTTAGGGAGTTGTTTACTTCCACAAATAACCTTGTTTAAAGCATGTCCGTGTCACTTGATTTTTTTAATTTATGCTTCGTTTCGTCATTCCCTCATCGTCATTCCCTCATATATATTTACAGTGAGGGAATGATGACATAAGGAGTTAATGATTTTGACTGGGTTGCGATTCTTTTTTACTGTCGTTTGTTGTAGCAAACCCTTGAATTTAACTCTATCTTCTTGTTTCAGAGCAAATAATGGCAATAAAAAGAAAATCAGTGAAGAGGAAGCTAAATTAAAAAAAAAGGGAAATGATAGGAAGAGAAGAGAAAAAAATTAAACCAGACCCTACATATATATACCTGAAAAAGAAAGAGAAAGGCCAAGTAAAACCGATTTCAAACATGAGTTCCAGAGCGAGAAGGGTTAAAAGGAAAACCTGGAAAACCTGGAAATATTATTTTGTCAAGTTTTTGCTTATTTTTTTTAGGAAAGACTGTTATTAACTTTGAGACCGATTAAGTTAAAAGGAAGGTTTATTTCTGAGTTATTTTTTAAGAAAGTAAAGATTTTTTGTTGATTTTTCATAGGTACTGCCATTATGATTAAGTGTCATAGCAATTTAACTTAGTTGTTATTTATTTGTGGCATCTGCGGACTGCAATAAATTTGTGATTTTCTGGACAATAGTTCCTGATAATGTTAAGTGATATATTTTATTATTCAATACAAAATATATAACGAAATACTTATGAATTTTTATTTTGAAAACTTTATAATTGCTTACAAAAATCATTCCCTCACTTTATTTTTTTTCAACAGCCGTATAACTCTTAAAAAAAACGCTTATTTTGGGGACCACTATTTTTCTGAAATCGAGTGTTATGACTACTACAAAGTCCATATGAAAAACAACATAAATAACTAGAATATTTTTAATTTTGTTGTCTTAACCGAATTTCGGGATTTCGTGAGAACTACCCAACTTCTGAATCTTTAGTTATTCGTTGCTTATCTTTGTTGCAGTACTATGCCTCGTGGGTCTATGCAGTGCGCGATGGGTGCGTCGCGGGCGCACGCAGCCGAAGACAACTAGCTTCATCGGCGAGGCCACCAATGAGCTCTCCACGGCCATCTTCCAGGTAAAATTTCCGAGGTCACTCATTGGTTCTCGATCTAGAGAGAGAGAGAGAGAGAGAAAGATAGGACTCTTGACTCTTTAATAAACGACTTGAAGTGATAAAAGACAAAATGACAGGAATTTGCTAATATTTTTACAATGCATAGGTTCCTTACACAGTATAGTACCTACTTACTTTACTGGTAACTTGTTCCAAATCTCTTTCTAAATGCCAAATTTTGTATACTTTCAGGGTTACATTGATGATAACAAGAACATCGCATTCTCACCACTGGGCTATTCCGCCATTCTTGCCATACTGGCTGAAGGTGCAACCGGCCAAACGAGAGAACAACTCGTCTCAGCCTTACACCTGCCTGATGATCCAGCTCTTACCAGAAAAACATTCCGGTACATCATGGAAAGACTGAAAAACACACACGAGTACAAATACAACCAACCAGAACTGAAAAACTACTTTTACATTTACAAAAACTACACAATCAATGATGATTATAAGAAAATTCTAGAAGATTACTATCTAACTGAAGTTAGGTCTGTGGAACGGTACAATGACGCAGATCATTTCAAACCCGAAGATACCGATGATAAGAGTGAATTCACAATTGAAATAAACGACAAAAATGCTGAAGAAAGTAAGAAGAACGAGGAAATCGTTGATTTGGTTCCACCAAAACAATCTGATGAGAAATTAATTTCCTTTGCTGTTGAAGATAAACCTGAGAAAGTTGACATTTCTCAAATTGAATATAAGCCAGCTAAAAATATTAAAGAAAAGATAAAACTGGTAAAAACTTATCCTAAGAAGGAAGAGTCGGGAGAAGAAGAAGAGACAATGGTAGCTGTTGAGGCTAGAAATCATGCAAGGAGCCTCAGAGTTCTGATGGACAAAAATGACATTGCTTCCAGTATTTCTGTAAATAGCGTTGGCAAAAAGTCAAGCACAAGTAAGTACCTATCATGCATTCCAGATTACGAGATAGTTAAAATAGTTAATAATAAGTGTGATAGAAATGTTTAGAAGTCTCTACGACAATTTAAAATAATTTAAGCTACTTTTACATTAGTCGAATTGAAGTTACTATCCATTTTAAAAATTAAGTATTGCGACTTGGGTCCACTATTAAACCATAATTGACTACATTACTGTACGAAAGCATAATGTTTCAAATCTTTGATCATCAGTAATAATAATCTAGTTTATATTTTAATTTACGTATATACACGGTTAATAAACGTGTTTTAAACCATTCTAGCTTCACCATCAAACTCTTTGATGATCATTTTCAATGGAATGTACTTCCGTGGAGCCTGGAAGCAGCCCTTCGAGAAAGTTGAATCTGCCATGTTCTATACATCCAATACTGAGAAGAAACAAGTACAGATGATGTCCACCAAGGGTATCTTCAGAACTGGGTCCCTACCTGGACTCGACAGCTCGGCTATTGAGTTACCGTACGATGTAAGTAGATTTAATAGCATTAAGTATGAAAGAAGGTTCAGAAGGTTCTCGAATGGCGTCCGCGGACCGGGAGACGAGCTGTCGGTAGGCCTCCAACAAGATGGAGCGACGACCTGGCTAAGATCGCGGGATCGCGGTGGATGCGAAAAGCACAAGACCGGTCTGAGTGGAGAGCCTTGGGGGAGGCCTATGTCCAGCAGTGGACGTCTTTCGGCTGACATGATGAAGTATGAAAGTGCCAGATTGTACGTATATTTAGATGTAATTTTAAAAAAGATTCATAAACAAACATTTTTAAAACCATTCTTTGGTACTGAATTAGCCGCAACGATTGTCATATTATGATAAAATTGTTTGTCGCTCAAAGCATCTGTATCTTTTGAGACCATTTAGAAAAATACACAGCAGCATCTAATAGACATGCATGTTTTAGTAACTGTTGTATCTGGCTGTATCGGTACTAATCAGTTAGTTACACTGCATTTTACATATCTATGAACTAAAAACTAAAAACAATTACTTACCTTTCTACTATACATGGTGATATTTACAAGACAGCTACACCTGAATATCTTTTTGCAAATATACCTGAAACTACCACGAAGCTATCCTACATGAGCTTATTACAATTTTCTTCCCAGGGCGGTCGTTACTCTCTGCTCGTGGTGGTGCCTCGTACTCGAGACGGTCTCATCCGTCTGACAGCGGATCTGCCAGCATCGCCTTTGGAGGATATTCAGGATAGCTTGCATGAAGAGGAATTGCAAGTTTGTCTACCCACGTTCAATGTCGAGACCACTACCAAGCCTGTTGCAGCGCTAGCTAAGGTAAGCATACGATAATCTTGTAAAGATAGAAGATAAGATTTCCCTATGCTCATGGGGTATAGGCGCGAAGGAACTTGTAAAAGGGATTTCTTCGCGCCTCGTAAAATAAGTAGGTACAAGTGTACTAATAACATCTCTTTCCTAAACAATTGAACGTGAAAGAAACGAGTACCAATACGACTATCAATGAAATGGTGTATGCCTATGAGCAATCTATTTGGAAAGGTTGGCCGACCGCTCCTTTGTGTACCTACTTGGCAAAACATGCTCGGTACAGTGAGTTTAGAAATGCAGGTTCAAAACATAGACCCGTTAAGCAAACCTTTTGATGGTAAAAATTTATAATAATGCAAAGTGACATGTGCTAACACAATTCTTGAACGTTTCAGTTCGGAGTCAGCAGTATCTTCAGCCGGGAAGCGGAGCTGTCAGGAGTGTCCTCGGCGGAAGGACTCTTCGTGCAAGAGTTGGTGCAGCACGTCGCTGTCCGGGTCGACAACGCCGATTCCTCCGCGTCACAACTTTCTGGTAAATATAAGTCAAAGACCACGCAAGACAAAAGCGGTCGCCAACGAACCATAATGGGCCAGTTTCATAAAAAAAATACGTATTTTTTAACCGACTTCAACCCCACTATCGGAATTTTACATGCTTCATCTTTGTATTTTTTTAAAATTGTTAAATGAAAAAATAGGAGTCCGATACTTCATAACAATCTAACAGACAGTCTAAACAGAATATAATTTTTTTACCAATTAATCTACCCAATTGTGATTAGTTGTTCACCTGGCGTCATGGATAGGTACCTATAAAAAAAGGCCATGTTCCCTACCAATGGACAAGTATATCAATGAAGAGTCAGTGGACAACTTTACACTTCCATTAAAAATAAGATCTCTTTGTTTCGTATTTTCGAGTGGTGCAACTTCTGTTCTTTTTTAGCCTACATAATGTCCCACAGATGGGCATAGACCTCCTCTCAGAATGCGAGTTAGGCTGTAATTCTCTTTCTTTGTGCACATTGGAAACTTCGCGTACAAAACAATCAAAACTCAATTTTGTAATGATACCATTTTTCTTTTGCAGCAAGCAATGCAGTACAAGAGTCCCTCAAGAATCTCCCACTGTCCAGTATAAAGCCAGCGCGTCGCTTCAACGTGGACCGGCCATTTATCTTCTTTATAATCGACCGTTTGGATAAGCTAGTGGTCATTGCGGGGAAGGTCACTGACCCCCAGTTACCAATGCCGTTCGAAATTTAAAACAGTCAAATAGACAAAAGAGGTCATAATCGGGAAAACACTTTTCTTTTCGAATCATTAACTTTATGAACGAGTTGAATTTAAAACTGATTCAGCCAGTATTCTCAGTGCGCTTTATTTGTTTCTCCTGGAAAGAGACGCTGTATTTTTGATGTTTTTTTTTTATACCGATTCTTGCTGTGAAAATTACTCATTTCCAAGACTTCAGTTTAAGTTGAAAATGAACCAGTAGCATTTGATAATTGACAAGTACACAGCTTAGTTTTAAGGTCCTTAGGTTAAGTTATAATTTATTTCAGTGGTAGTCGTGATAATGTTTTTTAAGATAAAATTATTTATTTTTACAAACTGAAGTTTCGATTTTCTTAATTACCTCTACCTGCATATTCCAATATCATATCAGCTTTACTACGCTACTTAAATATGCGTTATTTTAGCTATATTCCACTGCAGGGCATAGACCTTTTATCAGAATCAGAATAAAAGGGGTTGGGCCGCAGTTACTACGCGGGCTCAGTGCGGACTGGGAACTTCACGTACACTATTGAGTTTCTACGCATTTATGTGTGCAGGTTTCCTCACGTTGGTTGCCTTCACCGTAAAATATATCGCCAATTTCAGTATTTTCACACATAAATTCCGAGAAAACTCAAGAGGTGCGTGCCCTACGATAGCTAGATCAATTGGTCGCCCCTAAAAATCGCCAGATAGTAAATTTAATCAAAACCGTTACATCCGTTTCCGAGATCCCCGTAATGTCATAATGCTTAATTGCCTAGATATTATTAGATAGTAAATAGATGGGATGTTGTATGGACGAGTCTATATTGGAATCTCTAATGTCTTTTGTCCTAATTGTATTTTTCCTAATAACTTTGGTCATAATGATCTCTTGCCACAACGACGTTTGCCCTAATGTAAGTGCCATAACTTTTTTTGCCCTAGTATTGTATGTCCTAATACTTATGTGCACTATCGTCTTAAGTACTAATGTTCATATCTCCTAATAGTTATATATCCTAATAGTGAATGCCATAATCATGGGTCTATATTGGAATCCCTAATGTCTTTTGTCCTAATTGTATTTTTCCTAATAACTTTGGTCATAATGATTTCTTGCCATAACCTAACATATTTTTCTGGTAGCAATTCGTTTCTGTTGGGGACGCAGTTCTAACCTAACCTAACCTACTTTTTTAGTAGCAGGCTTCCGTTGGGGACGCAGTTCTAACCTAACCTAACCTACTTTTCTGGTAGCAGTTCGCTTCCGTTGGGGACGCAATTCGGGTGCCATTCGCGATCCATAACATCGTATGTCCTAATGTAATGTTTGTCCTAATCATTATTTGCTATAACGGTTTTTTTTCTGAAACCGTAAATATTTCAGAATTTTTAAGTGGCCATTCTGTAGAACTGTATAGATTAGAATAGGTTTATTTTATAACAACCCTGAAAAAAACCGGCCAAGAGCGTGTCGGACACGCCCAAAATAGGGTTCCGTAGCCATTACGAAAAAATTAAGTAATATTTTTCTAAGGATTTCGTATTTTATACGGAATCTTCCAAGTTTAGGTATATTTTATACCCTACGCTGCTATTTACTCATAAACTACTAATAGTTCTCAAGCAAACTTAGCCGTTATAGTTTTCCTTGGAAGTTTGATATACTGACTACCATTCTGAATTTTTTAAAATTTTTTGACCCACCGGTTTAGATTTTAGAGGGGGGGGGGATGCTCGATTTTTATGAAAATTTGAACTTTAAAGTTGAATATTTCGCAAACAAATGACTGAATCGAAAAATCGTTTTAGCAAACCCCTAATGGTTTTACAATACCTATCCAACGATATCCCACACCATAGGGTTGGATGAGAAAAAAAAAAATCACCGCCACTTTACGTCTATGGGAAGCACCCTAAAAAAAATTGTTTTTGAATTTTTAATTGTACCATTTTGTCGGCATAATTTACCTATATATCCGTGCAAAATTACAGCTTTCTAGCATTGATAGTCTCTGAGCAAAGCCGCGGACGGACAGACAGACAGACGGACAGACAGACAGACAGACATGGCGAAACTATAAGGGTTCCGTTTTTGCCATTTTGGCTGCGGAACCCTAAAAATTACGGTTTCAGAGAAAAAGCGTTATGGCAAATGATGATTAGGACGAACATTACATTAGGACATAAGATGTTATGTGTTTATAATATTAGTACAGAACAAATTAGGTATTTTGGCATTAGGTCATGTTATATTATGGCTAAAGTAATTAGATATTTTGAGCATTAGGTAATGTAATATTATGGCTTATGACTCCTAGGATATAAGAAACATTATGGCTTATAATCTTTATGACTAATGAACGATATGTCAAGAGCGTTTAGGACAAAATTGGTATGGCACTTGACTTTAGGACATACGACGGTATGGATCGGGACCGAGACCCTGTATGGACCGAGTCTACCTTCCAATTTTGTTGAAATCGGAGAGATAAACTCAGGGTACAACAAGACGTCAATAGATATAAAAATCTAACAAAAAGGGTAGTTTTGCTATCAAGTAAAACTTTTTACCGTTGTGAAACTCAATATCTTATTTATTTAATTTACACAATCACATTAACTGTCACGCTGGTCGTGTTTGTAAGTGATGTATCAAATAAAACAAAAGTGAACACGAAACTAAACGGAAAAAGTAAGGCAAGATTTAATTATAATGGACCCGAATATGGACAAAGAAAATTTAAAAGCGAAAACAAAAATACCATTACCTGTAGCTCCCTTACCTGCGCTGCCAAATCACTTGTTAAAGAAGGTCAACGAAAGACAGCCGTTGAACACTTTGGCAGGCCCCAACACTCGAAATGTTGCAAACAGTGTTGACCAATACCCGCAAAGCTCGGCTGGCCCAAGCAATGCGAAGAGCAAACTCATAAACAACAGACCTAAAAGCCCATTTATTAAAATTGATACAAAATTTGTTACCATGCGGCGAGGCTGCGATTTTTCAGAATTTAATGTTGCAGCTTACAAAGAAGATACAAGAAGAAAATCTGTACCAAGCGTCATATGTATTAGTGATGATGAAGAACATGATAATAATACGAAGGAAAATTACTTCTCTGATAAAGATGGATATGTTTATCGGAAGGCGTCTACAAGTACGCCAGCTTACTATAACCTCCATACATTGCAGCCAGCTAGAGTAAAGAATATAAAGCGTAGCTTAAAGAGGCCTCACAGCAGGGAGCTACAGGGTGTATCACCGCTACCTAACCGAAAAAAGGTTGATGATGGTAGGGTCAAACGTAGGCTAAATTTCAGTCAATCTGTACAAGACAGACTGCAGTCTCCTGATTCATGTAAGTACAAATATGTAAAGTCAATTTTATTGTTATGTCGTGATCAGCTGCAAATCTGAATACTATTTTCACGGTAGCCAAGCAGCTGTTTTCTTGGTTCACAAGCACGCTGAAGTGCCTCTAATCGAAATTCTTCTCCAAACCGAGGCCGCACTTATCATGTCTCTTTACTCCATTAAAGTTTTTGCTGGTGCGCTACACACAATTAAGCAGCGAATTTATATTTACATACTTATTGTTATTTACTGTTGCAAGTGGTATGAGATTATTCGACGTTTATGCCATTATTGTTTCTTCCTAGTCGCGATTCTGCACTTCATTTGATCACATTGAAAACAATAATCGGAAGAAACAGTAATGGCATAAACGTCGAATAATCATGCAATTGTTATGACACGAACATTAATAAAAACATAATCAAAGAAATGAGATGTTCGTACGAAAATAAGTTACTTAATCACCTTGTAAATTGACGTGGGTACTAATTACTATTCTCTATTTAAGAAGTTAATTACGTCTTTAGCTAATGCATCATGTTCTTGTTCTTATATTATTTAATGACCATTTTATTCACTGTCACTTCAGTGAGGACGAGCATTGGCTCTGTATTTCTATTGTACTAGTGTTGTCTCGGCCCAAGAAACTATTCTCTACCAGCCTGGAAAGTTTAGGCTTTAATTTTAAACTGTGATTCTGTGCCTAAACTAAGTTTACGGCATTTGTAAGTAGCGTTAATGATTATTTGATTCAGTTCACTTACAACATTTTGTAAATGACATGAGACATTTGTTCTATGATCATCGCTAGTTTTAAGTATTCAATTTTTGGGATTGAGTCGCCCTAAGGGCTAAAGACTAAGTTCTAGCTTTTGTTTACTTGTTTTTAGTCTTAAATTTAAAATTTACACAAAATGTGATAAGTAATTTAGTTCAAAAAAGTTCATTTTATTTTTTCAGTACAAAAAGCATACATGGACAATTTGGATCGGGAATACCTATCAGATATCCTGACCTATCTCCTTCAAACAGAAGAGAGGGGTCCAGTTGTTACGGGGATAAAAAATGAGACCCGAGCCTGCGTTATCAACTGGCTTATGAAAATCAATGTGAGTCTTGTAAGTATTCTTAGTACGAGTAGCACGATGGATGTCTCACGCTCACGCTGTTGAGCAAATGACTGTTCTAATGGCTAGCCCAGCAGTGAATCGGATGTATTCAGTAGACATGTATTACCTAATGCTATTTAATGCTAGCGTATAAAAAATATTGCCTGTTGTTCTAAAGATTGTAGTTACTAAATTCTCATGGGACCTTCATTTACATTGTATGAAGAATATTTTTTTCACGCTAGGATACATGCGCATACTTTTTGATAATTTTGATATTATTTTTAAACATTGATGTTCATTAAAATCAATTTTTGAATTGTTTTTTAAATTTCTTTTTGCACTAAAAAAACTGAAAAGAATGTTTAAATTATCTAACGCACCAATTACATGAGATAAACTTAACATCGTTGGAGAATTCTTTGATTTTAACCAAGCTGATTCCGTCCAACAGCATACAGACGGCAACCCAGCGGTGCTCCAGACAGCGCTTCGGTACTTAGACTCAGTGCTGGCTTCCAGTCGTGTAACTGTTGACAACATGCAGTTAATCGGTGCAACTTCTTTTTGGATAGCAGCCAAGATGCACGGGCCCGTCATCTCGGCAGCGAAACTTGTGATGTATTCCGATTACGCGTTCGAGGTGAAAAAGCTGTTAGAGGCGGAGAAGATTATACTGAGCAAATTGGTGAGAAAACTGAACTGAGTGAAATTTTTGTAATAAACTAGCTTAACTTATTGAACAACTTTTTATTATTGCAAGCATTTTAATATTATTTTAATTGCAAGTTTTCCATATATACTCGTATTTAACGACACTGTAAATGTAGAATTTATTTAATTATAGACATGACTCAAGAAATAATTTTCTTATTTCACTAAAAAAATCTTTGGTAGTATGAATGCGCATTATATGTATAAGTGTTACTTAATTACATCTTTTTTTTTAGAAATATCCACGCAGTACGGTAGTGGCCCATGATTTTATATATTACTTTGCTTGGTGGTGCAACAACGAAAGTCCAGGAGAGATCGAAGTAGCTGCCACGTTCCTGTGTTTGTGTGGAATGATGGCAAACAAGACCTTGTGCCAAGAGTATCCATCGGTGATAGCAGCTGCGTCCGTAAAGAATGCCTTGCTGTTATTGAGGAAGAAGGAGTTGATGCCGCGGTTGCAGAAATGTTCCATGTAAGTTTTATGTTACCACTAGACTTGATCTGTGGTTTCACAACCGTAAAGCATTAGGAGTCCCCAGTACGCTCGCCACACAAACCATACAAACGTAGGTAGTTGCGCCAGTCAACTTTTTTACCGAGACTAAGGGAACGTACCCATACTACGTGGCCAGTTTAAGGGGGGGAGGGAGGTCTTTCAAATACTACGCTAAGTCACAGAAGGGGGGGGGAGGTGGCTTAGACTTTTGTCACGTAGTCGATTTCGCCGAGAAAAATCTCGCACTTTTTCGAATTATATTTGAATATGGCGCGGAGTGTTTCGTACTTTTTAAACTCACAGTTGGTGGCGCTGACGCACAGTTTTGTGCAACAAACGCCGTATGAATAAAGATAAATAAGAGCCAATTTTTTTTTTTTTTTTCACTTTCTGCGTCCAAAATAATGAAAAATCACATTTTCTAATACTACGTAACAACCTGAGTGGGAGTGGGGGGGGGTTTTTAGTATATACTACGAGCGGTCACCAAGGTGAGGGAGGGGTCAAAAAATATTAATAAATAGGTCACGTAGTATGGGTACGTTCCCTAATCTGTCCGCGAAAATTTTCAAACAATTGCAAATTTTTGTGAGTTAACTTGTTTTTTCTGTAATTTAATAGACAGTGTACGTGAATACATACGTACTATTAAACCTTGAAATATCTTGTTGGAAGTACGATTTTTTGGTAACGCCAGAGACAATTTTCGTAACGCAGGAGACGCCCAAAGTGTCGGTAAAAAAGTCGATTGGCCCAGTTTCGTTCTAATTTACAAGCAGCACTACAGATCAAAACGCAATTTTGCAACTATAATAGGAGCATAATATAAAATGTAACAAAAAAAAAACAATAACGAATTTCCATTTCTCACACTAAACTTAAAATTAATGTGATTTTATTTTGTTACGTTGAATATGAACGAAAATGAATTATAGGTAAGCATCAAAATAACTGCTCCTGTTACAGTCGCAAAGTTTTATTTTGTTTCAGCGTGTTATTTTTAAATTAGAACGAACCTATAACTACGAACTTTTCTATGAAAATGCGATCAACGGCGAGTGTAGGTACTTGCGACTCTTAAGGTCTATATGGTACCTAGTTATAGCAGTTAAATTGAAGTTCGTGGATTTCACTAATATTCACATCTACGAGTAACTTTTCATTCTTCCCGATCCTATGGGAATATCAGAAAAAAAAGTAATAATATAATATTTATCTAATAATTATAAATGCTTATAATAATACATGATATGCTTATTTTCTGTTTATAAATAATTTTATTCTATTTTCAGTTTCGTAGCAGCAGAAAATAAAGCCACAAACATGTCTCACATGTGTGCCCTCCTTCGCCATGCAGTTCGTACTATAGCCTCGCCGAACTATTCGTATAATTTCATTATAAATCAGTACGGAATGCCCCCGAAATACGTATCTTACACTATCGTGACGGCAGCCAATGAAATAGCAGTTATGGATACTAGAAATACAGCAGGCTGTTCGAAAACATACCCAAGAGAATGAAAAAGTAGGTCGGATGCAGAACAAAACTCGTGTATATAATTATAATAGGGTTGGTCACTGTCTGAATAGTAAAGATAAACAAGTGGTCAAAATGTTGTTAGAATGACGGTAATTTAATTTTTAACTGGTACTTTAATTATAACATTTTACAGGACTGCATTTTTTTATATGAGATCACTAGTGAAACGATATGTAAATAGTTGAATTTGCTTAGAAGACAGAGCGTGGAGTGCAATGAATTGAGTTGAAATAAAAAATACAAAACATAATTTATTGATTGCTTAGTAGCGACATCTCTTGTCTGGATGAGCGGTTACTTCTGAAAAAATGTGACATCTCTCGATGAGAGCGAAACATAGATGTCGCTAGCGGTGCTGCTTAAATAGCGTAGTAGAAAAAAGCAACCTGAGATATGTGTGCATAGGAGAAATTTGTGTTTAGACTCCTGTCCAGGGGTGGTGTAGGGGTTATAGCACGCAGCACGGATTGCTGAGGACATGGGTTCGATTCCCAGCGCTGGTCTCTTTTTCTGGTTTTTCTGTGCATCCATGTCTCAGTTTGTATTTTCGATATGGTTTTCACGGGATACCCGCAAAAGTAACAAATTTGGAGTTGAAATATAAAAAATACAAAAAGACTCCAAAAAGCAATCATAGTGTAGTGAATGGCTCAAAGATAGTTCGTTCTACTCGTTAATATACCTTCTAGTTGAAGTTATGTCAAACTTTAGATAAGAGAATTTCACAACTTTAAAAGAAAAAGACTGATTAAAACATTTAAAATAGTTTCGAATGGAAACTTCAATAGCTTTGAATTCAGATTCGCTTTCACTTAAATATAAATAAAATTAAAAAAGTTTTTATTTTATTTTAGTTACTGTATAATTTGTTGTTCTACACATAATGTTTTAAATAAATGAATTCTTTATATAGGTATGTCCATCAGGATTATTTAATGTATTATGTGTACCTAGAACAATAAATTAAAAAAAGTAAGACTTGAGGAAACTTGTTGTAAACCTAACTGTCTGTAAATATTTTATTAATTATTATTTATTAATTCACATCAGGTTAAGCTGATTATTTGACTGAATTTAACTGAAAAATAACTAATAATAATTTTAATTTAAGGGATTAAATTCAGATTGACTAATGAATTATTATTATAATTAATAATTGACTCAAAGAAGGTTTGTGTATTTTTTATAAGTTAATTGTGTCGTCTTGAAAATAATGAATAATTAATTTAATGGATGATATTGAAATGACCTATTTTTACATATTTATAACCGTATATCAGTCAGTATGTCATGATTGTGAACACGTAAGACAAGAATTTGCATAAAAATTATAATGATGGAATATTTAATGATCTCTTTTTAGAAGGCGATTATTTAGCCACCTTACAAATTTTGATGTCGTTCAGCATCTGGAAGGAACATCCTAAAAAAATATTTTTCAACATTTTGAAAATTATGCTGATAACAGAATGGAATTTATCAAAATAATTTAACGAATTACTTGGAGCAACCAAAAATTTTAAACGTCAAAAAATAAATTAAAAATATTTAAATTTGTTCTATCGCTACAGAATTAAATGTCAAAATTTGACAGGTGACCAAAAATCACTATGTATATTTTAGCAAAAAAAAGGTTTTTGTAATGCTTAACAAACTAAAACGGAATAAAGATTTTGGACCATATCATGTTTATCATTTTAACCCGTAATCATTAAAAAAAATAGAGATATGATTACATGACGCGTAGGTACATTTACTTATAAGGAAACATTAAAAGAGGAAAAACCGTAGAGCAAACCTGATAAACGGGGCAGAGAAACCTAACTTGATAGCGACATATTCATTCACCAATGCCGATGCAATATGCACCTTGCTACTTGTAGTAAAGGTCCAGTTTGATACGCCTCGCTCAATGACGCACTTTGTCAGAATTAATTGCCTTGTTTATAGTTCGCATCAAGACCTCAGAGAGGTTGCACCTGTTTGTAGAAGCTTGATTTTCGAGTTAAAAATACTTTACTTTTGAGCTTGAAGCAATGTCAGTTGTGATTATAAAATTGAATTATCAAGAATAGTGTGCGAGTGAAGTTTACCAGGGTATCGTCAAGATGAAGCTGCAGAGTAAGTTAGGTTATCTGTAAGTTCAGGTCATTGTTTGAAGTAAGCTATGAGTGGCTATGACAATTTAGTCGGTTGATAAACCGGTTTTAATGAACATAGTATAAGTTACCCTCATTGTTTGTGTAGTTATTTACATGTGATAGAGTTAGTTTAAAAATATCAAAAAAAAGATGAAATATAGAGTCGGGTTTGCGTGCTGAGGGTTCCGTAAAAATTTTTTTATATGTAAAAATAAGTAAGCTTGTAAATAGCTTTGTGGAAGGTATTTGTACAGTAAAAAACAAAGAATCAGAGCACAAGTAAAAAAGTCCAAAAATTGCTAATCCTCAAAACTTTGTTTTTAATAATCAAAGAGTTTTTCATTGAAATATTACAAAACAAAAAAAAGTTTTTTTTGTAAGTGTGTTCAGAGTCCTTGTTTTTTATTATACATCTATTCCATAATTCTATGTCAACGGAAAGTACCCTATTGTTTGATAACTACGATGTTTGTACAGTCGAGTTCTTAAACCTGTAAGCAAAAATTTTATCAAAATTAATCGTGTTCAGAAATTTTTGATCAAATTTAGAAACTTTTTTGTTGCTTGCAAGATACCTTAGTGTTTCATTTGGGTATATTTTAACTTGACACATCCTATCCTTTTCTGAGAAAATAGTCCTACACACTGACATACAACGAAGCTATCCTTTAAGTTACTCCTTTAAAGATAAGGATTTTTTTCTTTTGAGATTTTTGTTTCATTGACCGCCGCGCCACTTATACGATTCTCATTATTGTATACTATATCCTATTGTTTCAGTATTTTTAATATGCAGCTTGTCACTAAGAATTCAGTCACAACGTATAAAGCCTACTGAAAGAAATAATGGCTACCAACAATATTCAGACGTGTTATTCTTTACCGATAATTTACCGTCAAACTCTGACGTTAAAAATGAAAACGTACAGAGACGTGATGAATCACAAGGAAATACACAATTACATGCTGCTAATGATAGCTACCTTCGGGCTCAACAAGCCCAACAGAACCTGTTCAATCAAAACTTGAACCAAAAGAAAATTCTCAACTATCCAAGCAATCAGAATTACAACCAAAACCAGAACGAATATAATAACAATCAATTTTCACATCAAAGTCCGAATATCAATTATCTATCTCAACCGAGTCCGAATGTTTTGCCACCGTTGTATAACAGTCAAGACTGGTATAACTATAATACAAGGCAGAATGTTCTGAAACAACAACAGCAAGATGATATTGATGGCACCAACAGATCCTCAGAGATCAACGTAATACCTCTAACTCAGAGGAATGCGACGCAGGACGATTTAAAGAAAGCGTCAATGGCTACTTCTTTGATTGGAATTAATATGATACAGGTAAATTTATCTTTTAGATTTTAAAGTTTAGAATGATTTCTTGATTGTTTTCGTATATTATCATTCTGGCTATTGATCTTTTTTAATTTAATGAAATATGCCTAGTTTATGTGATCAAATAAAATAAGCAATAAAAAACATTTCTACCGAAGTTTCTACCGAATTGAAACAGCTTCTGTTTCAATTCGGTAGAAACTTCAGGTGACTACAAGTAACGTACTTTGTAAATGAATAATGAACATACGTAATATTAATTAATGCCCTTCATACTCGTATTGTGTTGTGTAGTCTTTTATACGACAAATTACTTTCAATCACACGTCCAATGACTTTCACTATTATCATTCCAGAGATCTGCTCAGACCCGGTCTAACGTAGTGGTGTCCCCATTTTCCATAGTCAGCATGTTGGCACTTCTTCAAGCTGGTGCAACTGGAGAGACCCAGCGGCAGGTCACTGATGTACTAAGGATGACCCCCGAGATGTCTGCCGCGGCTTTCCATCTGATGAATGACGATTTACGGGTGAGATGTTATTTAGGTTCTCGCTTGTGGGGATCCCAGGGTTGGCGCTTACCTCTTTGGGATCGATGTCTGTCTCAGAAAGCTTTGATGACGCTTTTGATTTGTAGTTTTAGTTTAGTTCAGTTTTTTTTTTCTTTTACTTGCATACATTTTGTCTTTTCGCTTGCCATTAAAGTATTTAAATACTCAATTGATAATAATAATAATAACAAATATAAGGGGACATTTCACACCAGTCCCAAAGTAAGCTTAGCAAAGCTTGTGTTACTGGTACCAAGCAACGGATAAATATAATTATATAGATATATACTTAAATACATATTAAACACCCAAGACCCGAGAACGAACATTCGTATTTTCATACAAATACATATCTGCTCCGACACGGGAATCGAATCCGAGACCTCAAGCTTCGTAGTCAGGTTCTCTAACCCCTTCCTTGCGAAGAAAATTAAGTGTATATTTTCTAAATACTTTAGCTAATGCATATAATCATTATAAAGTTGTTACAAGATGCCCAAGTTATTATTGGCAATCATTGTAGGAAAAATCAGTAAAGTGTCTCAATTATCCTTGACAGATGTTGCATCCTCAATAGTCTATCTTCCGGGTTTCTTTTCACAAGTGTCATCAGATTTTAAGATGTTTTGATCTAATGCTGGCATTTTACTTGGGAGTTGCGTATTCACATCGCGCTACGTCTTCATCGCTCACGCTATATGGTAGAAATCTTAGGTACACACAAATGTTTTTATTAATATGCCAAATGATGTGCCAGCATTAGGTATGGGACCCTGATTAATAAATTGAAGATAGTGAGAGCAGATGAAACACTGTTTTCACTACATTCATATTTACTTCACTCACAAATTCTTCAGTTTTCCTGTGTTCATGTCATGATGCATGCAACTGCGTCGAAATATCGGGAACTCTTTGATGGTAAGGTAACTTTAAGGCACTTCAAATCACCGTCTACATCCCTAACAAATTTATTTTTGATCCAGTAATCAATCTCAACTTGACAATGATTATCATGTGAATATTTGAACGTGCTGCTTTTTAAATTATAGCTGTCTCCAAAAATTACAGAAACGGGGTGCGGATCGGAATGTACTCAACATAGCTAGCAGTATCTTTGCTGCAGATGCGTTTGAACTCGGACGCGAATTCAAGAACAGTGCAATTCAAAACTTCGGTAGCGAGGTGTCAAAAATAAGTTTTGCAGACTCGAACGTAGCTGCTCAAAAGATCAACGGATGGATCGCTCGTAAAACCAATGATCAAATTAACAATGTGGTGTCACCAGGTAAGGAAATAAATTTAACGAAATAATAATAAATACGCTGTCATTGAGACACGGACATCAGATATATATCTAGATTCTATTAGGTATATTTAAGTTTTGAGGTTCCCAATGATGAAGATTTTACCCATCTGTTGTGTTAACAAGTTCCAACTATTTCTAGTGACATTTCAAGATAAATGATTACGCATAAATAACATGGGAAACACAAATAGGTAAATTGCTTTTTTCTCACGATAAAGGCGTAAATAATTATAACATCCACTGCTTTAAACTTTATTCCAAACTATAATTGTTATTATGGAAGAATGTACTTGGTTTAGTGTAAAATTTTTGGCAATATTGCTCGAAGAACTGACTATTGGGCCAAGTGTTGAGTGGCGGCGACATGCCGGAAGACGCTGCGTGGTTAGATCCTGGTAAAAGTGTCGGACTCCATTTCATACAGGCAGCGCTGGACTTGATTGTGCCGTTTTTGGAGAAACCTTCTGTCGTGGACGCTTTTGAGCTAACGTTGAGATAAAATAAATTCTTACTTCTTATTCTTATTAATTTCAGATTCTGTTGATATCAACACCCAACTAGTGCTAGCAAACGCAATTTACTTTAAGGGCTTATGGAAGACTATGTTCAAGCCTGAATTGACGACGAATAAAGAGTTCAGCTTAAGTAATGGCCAAAAGAAGTCCTTGCCATTTATGTCATTGCGAAGTAGTTTCAAGTGTGGATGGGACACATCCATCAAATCATTAGTAGCTGTTTTACCATTTCAGGTAAGGACTTGTTTAATACTAACACAGAAAAAAGTCCAGCCGTAGCAGTAAATACAATTATGTTGGACCAAAGATAAAGTGCTCCAAGAGGTCGAGCTGGATCACTCATTGGCCTTTGACATCGATCTGATAAGAATATCATTTCATTGGAATTTATATGTAAACACGTTCGCGTTTCACTCAATACTTAGATACCTATTTTAAGAATTTCTGTAGAACGTGAAATGTAAGATAAATAACATTTATAATTTGATTTTTTTATATATGCTGATCAACCACGTCTACTATCGTAATATCTCACTAGTATTATAAATGCGACAGTTTGTAAGTCTGTTCGTTTGTTTGTTATCTCATTATCATCACGCCTAAACCGCTGAATCGATTTAGATTAATTTCGGAATACAGATAGCTGGAGTCCCGGGAAGAATATGGGATTTTTTTTATTCCCGGAAAATTGCATAGCTCCCGCGGGATAGCGATTTTTTATTCCGTTTTAAGAATAAAGGTTTATTTTGCTTACTATTTTTTTATTTACAGGGTGAACAATACTCTCTAGTTCTACTCCTACCTCAGCCCAACTCCAGTATCTCAACGATGTTAGAATCGCTTAATGGTGAAAAACTTGCTGACTATCAGAAAATTCGTCCAAGAGATACTCTTATCGAAATTCCGAAGTTCACCGCTCGCGGCAACATTGACTTGTACCCCATTTTTAATATGGTAAGTGTAATTTTGAAGATGGCTAAACTTACATATTTACTGCAGAAAAAGCAATACATAGATGTTTATGATATTCGTTACCATTATTAGTCAATAAAGTGAGGCGTGACAATTACTTTACAGTTAAAATATTATAAGTAAGTCAAATCCCATTAAATTAGAACGCGATTTTTAAGTTAGGTACTTATAAGAAATTAAAGTATATTAAAGTATTCAGAATGAAGTAATTTTGCACTTGTCTTTACATTTAAATCATCCGTATTGATTCTGGTACCTAATAAAATTCACACAAAAGTGACCAAAATACATACCTAGGCACTTTTTTAATGGAACAATGAATAGGTGTAGATAGTAATCGTCATTCAGTCTTTATATTATTCATTTTGAAAAAAAAAATGTTAATTGTTAATTTTTACATTTAAATAATATGAAAATGGTAAAGTTTACTGGTATTAGGTACTCGTCAGTATTCAGTATACATACAGCATGACCAAGATATGTTTATGCAAAATGGTAAAAACATCGACTTATATTAGACTGTTTCATTTATAAAACAAATATCATTTTCACTTCTCATGCTCGTAAAGTTCGTGTTTATGCTGTATCTAGGCGACATAAAATTACTTTTTATGCACTAGCATAAAATAAAATCTTCGTCTAATACCAACTCAAGACCAAGGTAATCAGGTGTCAACAGCCGAAAACAAAAAAGTTTCTATACATTTTTTAAAATCAGTAAAATTATAAAATGGAATTATTATAATAATGTATAAAAAATAAAAGGTACATAGAAAGTGAATCGTTGTTTCCACTGTTGCTATTTCATTTCCTCGCCATCGAAGTGAAAAGCAGAGTGTAAAACTCGAGCATTAAACCCATTTTCCCCTCGACGTGCCTATCCACCCTCGCCGTACCGGCTCGGGTGGCTATTTGAACGTCTCGGGTAAAATGGCTCGTTTTATGCTCTTGTTGTACAATTTACTATAATTGATTGATATTGATTTTTTGTTTGTTTTTATTTTCTGTTTCTGTTTCCGCCACCTATTTTTGTTACACATAATTTCTGGTAGGTACCCAAATGGCTGTCTGGAAGAAATCGCTTTTAAGCGATAAGACCGTCTATTAGACAATACCCTGAATCTAAGTGTTTGTTTTATCAAGTTTTTTGTACTGCTTTATGGTGTGCAATAAAGAACATTTGTATTGTATTGTATTGTAATTCCAGATGGGCATAACAAAAATATTCTCTGCGGCATCAGAGCTCACCAACATTGGTATATATCGTTCCGCTTCTCCGCAAGTGTCGTCAGCTGTCCACTCCGCCATGATGTCCGTAGACGAGCGAGGTGCCACAGCGGCTGCGTCAACAGTAGTTGCAGCCGTAGCTTTGTCGTACGACCTTCCGTCACTCATATTCAGGGCAAACCGACCATTCCTAGCTGTGCTGTGGGACGACCACCTTCATGTGCCTTTATTCATGACTAGGATCGAGGATCCATCTATGTAAAGTCGTTTCTTGCCTTTATTTTATACTCATTATATTCCATAAGTACTTTTAAATGTTGAAGAAGCTGTAATCTCAGTTGTAATCTCAAAATAAAAACAAACATTTTTAATTTTCTTTTTGTTTAATTATAATTAAATATTACAACGGACGTCAGACTATGAAGCGGTTAAAATAACTAGATAACGTCACAATAAAACCCTGTGTTTCAACAATCATTTCATAAGTACTTTTGAATGTTGAGGAAGCTGTAATCTCAGTTGTTGTAATCTCAAAATAAAAACAAACATTTGTAATTTTCTTTTTGTTTAATTATAACTAAATATTACAACGGACGTCAGACTATGAAGCGGTTAAAATAACTAGATAACGTCACAATAAAACCCTGTGTTTCAATAATTCGGAAACATAGTTGTTTCTAAGACCATCACTTGCTTCGGAATCATACAAGTTACGGTTAAGTCATTACTAAGTCTTGATCTCTTCATATGGAATAAATAATTGGTGTTAAATAAGGACTACCTTTTGAATCTTTTAAATAAGTTAATTAGAGGATCATTAGCGAATGTTTTAAGTTTTCCATTGTAATATGATTCTATTTGTTGTAGACTTTTTCCTTCTGTTTCTGGAAGGAAGAAGTACAAGTATATGGTGCCAATGAAGCTTAAAGCAGCGTACACGGCGTACGTTCCCCACAGATGCAAACTGATCTCCATGTTTATAAAAGTCTTCGATGCTATGAAAGTTACCACGTAATTGATAGCTGCTGCGATTCCTTGGGCGGATGCACGACTCCTGGTTACAAAGAAAATAATGATTAAGTAGAAGCTACACTCGCGGTCAAAGAAAACGGGTCGGTACGAAAAACTAGAATATCTCCTAAAATAATAGAGCTAGGAGCATGAATTAAACTGTATATTGTAGATAATTCTATAATTAATTAAACGACATGATAGGTATGAAAGTTATTCATTTGTTTATTCTAATTACGTACAAAACAAAATATTTACAAATTTTACGTAGAAAAATTAACACTTGGTACCTCACATTACAACAGAAAAAACTAACTTTAAACCAAATTAATTCTTCGTATTGCCTTCACGGGCTCTTTTTAAAGCTTCCAGATGATTGGGCATGCTCTTCATTAGGTTTCTTATGCGATTTTGCGGGATATTGATTCATCCTTCCACTAACGCATGTTTCAGGTCTCTAAGTGTAACTAGAGCAGAGTTTCGATTTCTTACATGCCTTCCAAGCTCGTCCCATACATGCTCGATCGGATTTAAGTCCGGAATTCTCGAGGGTCAGTTCATAAAAATTATACCAACGTCGTCAAAGTAATCATTTACAATCTGAGCTGTGTATGGCCTGGCGTTTTCATGCATGAACATGGGATTTTCACCCATATTAATTAAGTATGGACCGTCATGCTCATTAAGAGTCTCTTCTACATATCTTGCACTAGTTAGCGTACCATTTTTTATGAAGACTTACTCCATGTGAGTCTCTGAAGAGATTACAGCTCAGGCCACAATACACCCACCGTCAAACGACACTTCTTCCTCAAAATAAGCTCGAGTAAAACGTTCACCTGGCCGTTTATAAGCTCTTCGCCGCCCATCATGTGCATAGAGCATAAATCTGGATTCATCAGAAAACATATTTCTTGCCAATTCTTCGTCTGCCCACCATCTGTGTTCGCGGGCGTAAATCAATTTTGCTGTTCGCTGCCCCTTTTCAAGTTTTGGGCCATTTGCCGGTCTACGTGGGGTCAAATTAGCTTCTTGTAGCCGCCGCCTTACAGTCCACTCGCTTATGTCATCTTTTCGAGTCTCTCAAAGTTGATTTTGGACTTCAACAGCCGTGAGGTGCCGATTTCGGAGCATAGTTGTAACAATAAATTGATCTTCTTGAGCTGCAGTACATCTCGGTCTGCTGGTTCCTGGTCTTCTAATGTTCTGCCCAGTTTCTCGGAAACGTTGGACGACTCTCTGCACGGTAGAAAGTGACATGCCAACAGTTCTCGCTGTTCTTCTCTGAATTCCGCCTTCTTCTAACATAGTGACGATACGTGTACATTCTTCTGGTGTCAGCCACATGATAGTAAATCAAGAATGATCCAGAAAGGCAACAATGAATGCCTTTTATCATTATGCTTTGACAGATTGAAAATAAAGTGAGAAAACAGGCAAAAGTAAAACAAGTGCAATTTTAATTTAGACACTAATTAGAGTTTTTTTTCATTTTAACTTTTTCCAGCAGCCATGTAAAATATTTGAAGGTTGTATTTAATACGATATTAAATTCTCTTTAATATAGAGTCAGTTTCGTATAAGCAAACCTTTTCATTTTCAAAATTTTAAGGTTTTCGTCACTGACCCGTATTATTTGACCGCGAGTGTATAAGGGAATACTTCTAAAATGTTGATATTTCATCTTATAAATATATTGTCGTTATAAAACGTTTTGTTAATTTTGGTCCATCAAAACGAAAATTTAGGCTTAAGGATGCCTAGCTGACGCAGTTTACACGGAGCGGGCGGATGCCTATTGCCTATTGAAAAATAGTATGAACCGCCTTTCATACTATTTTTCAATAGGACACCCACAGACGTTCACCCGCTCGATGCACATGCGCCAGTTAGCATAGGCCTCTAGTATTTGCATAGAAGGATATAATCAATGCAGTTTTCTAATGAATATAATTATTACCTGAAGGAAAACACTTCGCCCAAAAGAACCCAGGGCACTGCGAATCCGTTGAAGATGACGAGCAAGTAGAACAGCACCAGCGGCACATAGCTCTTGGTTTCAGGAAAGGTGGTTGGATCATACGAGAACACTGAGTCCTCCAAATAAGTTTTAGCGTAGACACTAAGGCCAACACAGGACACGGCAGCGCCCAACATGGAGAACAGAGCCAGTTTTCTCTTTCCGAAGACTTTGATGAAGCCAACCAGGACTAACGTCGTGATGAGCGTGAGGACACCCACCATGAGCTGAGGAATGATTTGACGATTAATGAAGATACAGATCTGATAACTTTTTAGTCGGTGAAATCATGTGTGTAAATAAAATACATTGGCCATCACTGTTTAACACGACCAAAAATCACAATGCTCATTTTAGTTTATGATAGTTGTAATTAATTGTCACATCCTGTTTTCTGTATCGCTTTCGAATTCCTTGCCGTTGGTCCCTCACTAGGCAAAACCTTTCACGTGGCAGCCGGAATTCGGATACAAAACACTTTAGGTACTTAATCGTCATATCGTTAAAAATTTAAGTGCACAGAACATGTTAAATCATGCAATGTAATGAGTTAATACTTTGATATAATACGCACCACAATATTTTTCCCGTCATCGGCCATACCAAAAGCGCCACATACGTTCACCATATTAGGTCTCATGGGCACGAATCCACTCATTATTAGGAATGAAAAATATAGCAAGATCAGTGACAACGGCCTCAGAGTTTCCTTGCAAAGCATCACGTATTTGATCTTGAGTAAAAACCTGAAAACAAAACACGGATATTTTGTCGCATGTTTTTTAAATACGAAATATTTTATTGAGTCATTTTCCAGATAAAAGTCTCGTCCTACTCTAGCTTGCCAGTATGTCCAGAAGGGTTGTCTTAAAGCATTGGCATCGCAAGCATATAGCAATTCAAGTAAAAACAAATCAGATTAGCTGGGTTCCGAATTATTAGCTGATTAAATTTATTATTCATATCATAACTCACCTCTTAACAAAGTTCATTTTATAATGCTCACAATCACTCGGCTTGTCGCCAGTCTTGTGGCATATGACGCACTGTTGCAGCATTTCTGAGTATACAACCAGGTCATCATATTCTTCACGAACGTTTTCAGGAGTGGTCCAACCCCGCAAGTAACAAAGTGACTTGAGGGCTTCCTTCTCGCGCCGATTCACTAGGAGCCAGATGGGAGTCTCAGGGACCTGAAAATTATTAACGTGAAGGCTATCAAAGGTTCGTAGCCGGCATTGCACTAAGGCCATTAAGTACTTGTTAGATTCAGAGAATCATGTTAAGATATAATTCAATTACTTAAGTACTAATAAATGTACGAAGATAAGCACTTTTTTACCCGGTCCTATAAATATTCATGATATGACAAGATGATGAGATGAAGATGTCTATGAAATTATTTAAAATTCAAAGCAAAATCTAAAGCCCGGTTTAGACTTGCATGAAAAGGCGTGCAAGTTGCATTACATTGTGAGGTCGTAAAGCCAACGAGTTTGTGGTGGTCAATCAAGCGCTACAATGTATGTAATGCAACTTGCACAATTTTTCTTGCACGTCTATACTTGGCTTAAGTAATAGTTTAAGAAACACTGCCATAATGAAAGATTAAATTATCCATTAACCAGGAAACGCATCTCTACTCGTAGAAACCATCTGTTGCGGAATGTCTTAAACTACACGATAGTAACAATAACTCGAAAGTGTTATTTTTTAGATATACCACTTATTGCTTTAGGATTTTAAGAAAATGTTTGATATCAGCAGTTCAGCACCACTTACCAAAAGCACCAGCAGCATAGACAAGACCGGAGCAATGAGGCAAATTAGCGCCGCTCGTCGCCAGTCCACCAGGGTAGGTAGAAAGTACATCACGAACACTCCAATCGACAGGAAGGACTGGGTGAATGTGCACAGCGCACCGCGCATTGTGGGCTCGCTGCAGGATGAAAAATGAAAATGAAAAATGAAAAATATTTATTTTCATAAATTGTTATGCGCATACAATATCAAGGTTGGGACAAGTAAGTATATTAATACCTGTATCAGGCAGGGGGGATAAACATGGTATTATTACTACTCCATGACCAGAATATGGAAGACCTTTGGTCAAAATACACCCTAAAAACATTCTAATGAGCCCAAAGACGGCTTAGTTATGTTGTTGTGCCTTGGAGTTTCAGTGTCTTGCTCCCGACTCCATCGTCAGATCAGCTCAGTCAATAAAAACTACGCATAATTGCCAAGTTTCGTATCAATCAACAATAAGAAGAAGGTGAAAATTAAGTTAAGAAGTATTTTAGCCATAAAAAGCTTTGCTGACGGTATCTGTTATATATCGACTGTAACCTGTACATTCAAAAGATGTAGGTATGTATATGTTATACACGTTCTTACAACAGCGCTATCCGAGTATTGAATTTTAATGGAACTCGTCTTGCCATTTCCACTTTGCTATTTTCTATACAAAATTATTTTTCTGTCTGTACACAAATATTAATTATTTACTTAAGTACTTTCCCATCGCTAGGTATAGCACCAGCATTAATATCTGCCACAGCGGAGCGTGCAAAAATATCTGACACGTCCTGATGGCCCTAGAAATAGAGTCGTAACAGATATTTATGCATGCTTGTTGTGTAAGATATTGGTACTGGTGACGGTACCATCCAATTATGTATTACGAAATTCTGTAGATTATTGATTCGGGATAAGATTATTGATATTTTATTGTGTAACTAGAAGAAACACTAATGATCGTATAACAAGACATTGACCTAAATAGTTTTATCGAAGATAAAATTTTTATGTAATTGTATGTTGATACATAACTATTTAGTTACTGACTCTGTTAACTCAAATTAACTAAGTTTAGCTACTTTTTGTGAAACTATTATATTATCATCATAATCATCATCATTAATCACTTAATGAGCACATATTTACAGTAAAAAGCTTTGGCTTGCACTATAACGCGAGCCAAATTTCACCTCATAAGCTAATAAACATTAAAATTCTTAAAATTATTAATTCCCGAAAAATTCTCATTCCTTACTTACGAATTATCGTGTGACACCTCTTTGCATACAAACATATTGAAACTACAGTCATAGATATTGTGTTGATGATTACACTTGGCACATAGGTATGAAAATCATCATTCGAATGGGTTTTTCAATTTATAGTAGGCAGGTACACAATGTTTAGTTTGGTTGAATCATCGGAATAAAAATCCGCTTTTGGTATTTTTAAGCTAAAAGTGCTAATCCTCAGATTTTGACGTCTACATCAAGGATAAGTTAGGCTACTACTATACTTTTATTCAGTTCCATGACTAGACTAGGAACCCTGTCTGTCTGTCTGTCTGCGGCTAAGTTCAGAGACCGTTAGTACTAGAAAGCTGTAATTGTGCATGAATACGAGTATGTATACTGATATTATCAGTCACACCAAAAAAGAGGTAAAATAAAAAAAAAGTTTTTTTTATGGCACCTACCTCCCATAGACGTGAAGTGGAGGTGTTTTTTTCTCGACTTTTCCTATAGTGTGGTGTGTTGTTTTGTTGGATATTTTTTTTAAAACCAACACTTATTTTGGGTTGCCAGAACTATTTTTCGATTCAGTGATTTGTTTGCGAAATATTCAACTTTAAAGTGCAAATTTTCATAAAAATCGAGCGCGGCGTGCCCCACACGCTCTTTGCCGGTTTTTTATAAGTGTTGTAATTGGTTTTTTGGAGTCTTTTTGTATTTCTTATTTTAACTCGATAAGTGTTGTAGTTATGTTGTGGTAGTATGTAAATACTACACGATTTCGACCATCCAAATCTCATTAGTCTATCTATTATACAATGATTTTTTTTTTACACTAACCGTCCCCAGTCAGTACTTAATAATTGAAATGTGTCAAAGTAGTAAAGTTTCTATAAAATAGGCATTGTGAAGAAAAAGAGCATGCAGGTCACCTTTTGCCTAGAGTTTTTTGCATTTAATGTTGTTAGAAAATAAAATTTATTTAGGGCACTTGGACACGTTTACTAATAACGTAATTTTTTAATTAATTGCTCCTATTACAGAGAACCGCTATGTGAAAATCATAGCCAAGTCAGCTACACCAAATGGCCATGATATCAGTGGTGACATTTCTCCTCCAATTTTTTTCCTATTTATGAGCTATACTCTCGTCGGTGGAGTAACCACCACTTAGAATCATTACACTGTCCTCACCTTACTTCACCCACGTAAGAATTGATAGGTGCCTCCATGACACCAGTTCCTAGACCCAGAAGAGCATTGGCTACGAACAGTGAGGGCAGGTTCCAGGCGAAGTACATGAGGATCCAAGCAAACAAATGAGGGAGGTTAGCGAGGAAATTGGCTTTCTTCCTTCCGCAGTAGTCCACCATAGGCCCAGACACCAGCGCACCAATAGGCTGCACTATGAACGCGATGCTACCTGAAACCGTTTTAAAGATTCTATGAGGGGTCTATTCTATATATCTATAGTCTATATATGCACATCCCATTAATGTTCGTCGTAATATTTCTAATTGAAATTGACATTATTTCACATAATTTTTAATTCATATAGCATTAATTCTCATAACTGGATAGACAAAATGCTAATGCGCAAATGTAAACTGGGATAACGATGAGTTGGCATAATTTATAAGCATAACGTTACTTTGCATGAGTTTCTTACAGTGCAACCTCATGTTTTTGTCCCAGCCTGATGATATATATATCAATTTTCATATAGTATTGTGAGATGTAATTTAGTAAACAAAACAAGGAATAAATAAAATGAATAGTGATTGTATTGTACTGGGGATTGCTCTACTTTTTGTAAGACAATGTTTTCCTCTATTGAGAAATGACCTTGGGTGACGGTCACTTTAAAGGACACTTCCGATGCGGCAAGATTAAGGTCATGTGATACCACAACCATTATTTGTATTTCCCCATCGCGCTTAATAAGGAAGTTAACAGGTGATGTTCCAAATCTTTCCATTTCATTGCAAAGTGACTAAATATTAAAGATATCAGCGAAAAATTGTATAGCAAAAGATTAAGTGAACTGCTTGTAGTTTGCCATCTCTTTGTGAACTAATACCAGACGCGTGTAAGCCAAGGTAGTAAACAAAACGTTCAGCACCGTAGTCAGACAGTGTTCAAAAGTGCGTACTGTCTAGGCTCTTGAGATTACAAACAGGAAATTTGACATGCATGTTCCTTGGATTTTTTAGGTACTTAATTACTTATCATGATCGTTTAAATACACGGAAGGAATTTTATGGAAAATTTTCTATTCTGTTTAGGTTTGTGCTGAGTTTCGACAAAATTTGTTCTTTAGATTTTCCGTGAAAGAGTAACTTGTATAGTGAGAGTACCGAGTATTCATTAGTTATTTTCTCACAAACTTGGGCAGTTATAGGTAATATCAGTTAGATTTAGGTAAGTTAAGATTTCTCCAGATTTGTCCTAGCTATCAGGGCAACTGGGGACGTTAAGAAGGAGTTTAATAGCAAGCTGATAAATTAAAAAAAAAATCATAAGATAAGAGACCGTGAAACAAAATTAACGAACCGACCAACAGAAGAGTAAAAAAGTTTCGCATATGTGAAGATAGCTAAGTCAATTCACTATGTTTAACCAAGCGCGTGGCCTAAACGGTGTTATTTAGTTTAGCAGATAGAGACAATCAATTTGGAATGCATGTCATCGACGTTGTTTTGACGACCGAATGGGAACTGTACATCGTTGCTCTTTATACATCAACCGCGTACTATAAGCTGTAGTACGTGGTTGATGTATAAAGAACAATACCTAGCTATACCCTCCTGAGTCCTCGCGTACTTTATAAAGGACCAATTAACGATGTGTTCCCACTAGTTCTATAGACAGTACTGAAATAGAGTTATAAAATAGTACTGTCAATAGAACTAGTGGGAACACACCCAATTAACACTAAGAATAACGGCCGAATGTACTTTATAAAGTACAAATTGTTAATTGAATAAAGTTTTCCAAGAATTTTGAAATAATATCTAAAATAACAAAGCAGGTCAACCACGTCTAGGTCTTAAGCACTAAATTTGTCTAAAAATTTCAGGACTCAGGAGGAAGTAGCTTATATTCACGGAATTACTCAATACTAAGAGATCTAGAAATGTCATCATGTGTACTCAGTAAAAAACAGAGTAAGACGGAGCATCTCATATCAGCATCAAATTAAATATTACTTAGATTAATACTTTGAACAAATCCCCTCAGTCTAGACGAGCTTAAGATAATTTTCATTTATCATTGACATGTGAATGATAAAGAAAGGTTCAAGTCCAGGGCCACTTTTTTCTCTAATTTATCACTGGTAGACAGTTTTCAATGTTTACTTAATCCGGTTTAAACCAGTTAAAAGTGTGTCTTTCTCTCAGAGATAAGATTAGTTTAGTTTTAATTCGTCGTGGAAGCAATAAATCTTTTTATTTACATAAACTCCGGATTATATTTTGCTGTGTAATTTAGATGTTATCAACTTATATAAAGAAAGAAAGAAGACATTTGCTCACTAATACGGAAGACACACAAATACAATAAAATTTACACAATTACACACAAATAAACCAAAAGAAATATCTATATGAAAACGCACATGAAAAAAGCAACACAATACACAATTTTGTGTGTCTCTCCCTACGGGTCCCCGCATAAGCGAAACGGTCGCTGACTCAGCATTATGCTGAGGCGTTAAACGCTAGCGGCGCTGATTTTCCGCCAGAACCGTCTATATGCTATGTTCATGAGTGGTCTATAAAACAACCAGAGTAGATAAAGTACACTGTTCAATGCACGTCCAGGACATGTAAAGTGCATTACGTATATAGCACGAGAAGGACAGGACTGACGTACCACAGAACAGATTAAGACCGAGCAGATTTCTTTCAAAAACATTTGTAATAATAATTTATTAGGTAGGTATTAATTTTTTTTGATTTAAAATTCATCCAGCTGTTCGAGTAGATGCCATAAAACACTAATTCAATAGAGTGTTGTGGTTACACCCTACGTAACCGAACACCACTGAACTAGTTATATCTGTATTGATTGAAGTCCCTAAATAGTTGGTCAGCCAACCATGCTTTCTTTTTTTTAATTTTCCATTTTATTGTATACTTATCTATGAATGATAGAGTCCCTAAAGGGATCGAAATATGACTAGACTTTAGTACCTACTTAAACTGACATGGGATCAAATGTGAATAAACTCTTGCTGCAAATAACTATAAAGTAACAGATAAAAACAAAGAAATGTTAAATTAAACATACCTTTAACAAACGTTCATGAATAAGCAGATAAGATTTTACACGGTAAGGTAAATCTAAAGAACCGGGTTCTAACCATAGCAATAGCTAATCTGAGAAACATTCTTTTGAAATATTACTTATCGTTAAGTTAATAACCTGCCAGTTTTTTCATAGAAAATTATGTTGTGGTCATTACATCATTGTTTTTCTTTAAGATCATTATAATGACGAACGAAAACAATGCACTAAAGTCACAACGTTACTAGAGTTGTATTTACTCGTCTTGCCTTGCGGTGCCTTTTGTTCTTCTTGAACAGGCATGACGGATGTTCATACCTGACAACTTTATGTCTGCCTTTAGTCAAATCGCGAACCTTACATCGAAATGTTGACCCATCAATCATTTCAGTGATCGTGGTTGCCCGGCAGTATATTGCTACTAGATAGCCTATAACTTCCTTATTTTTTTTTGAGTCTAACAACTGGTAGAATGGTGTACGGTTGTGTTACTCTGAAGATGAGCTCTGGTTGAGTTCGAAACGCGTCAGTGTGTAGTGGTGGTG
Organism: Choristoneura rosaceana; assembly: GCA_037349165.1. Lineage (NCBI taxonomy): Eukaryota > Metazoa > Arthropoda > Insecta > Lepidoptera > Tortricidae > Choristoneura > Choristoneura rosaceana. Next base: position 8,927,703 of record JAZBNJ010000012.1, on the reverse strand, counting down.
GTGATAGATGAGTTTGTGTAATTTGTGTGTGTTCTTATAGTGTGGAGGTGGAGGAACTGCATGAACACGCATATTTTGCATAAGCTTAGCTATAGTAGGATCGCGGGAGAGCAAAGAAATTCTTTTAGTTCTTTTAGTTCCTATAACTTCCGTGTAAACCATAATGCTTACCGAACCATGAAGCCTGGTTTTCATCCAGTGACAGGCCCTCGGTAGCATGGAGTAGGTCTGGTAACGCTATGGTGGAAAAGCTGATCGCCATGCCCAGGTCCAACAGGAGTATGTTTGGAGACATGCATGCTACGATCTGAAAATATTTTAAGATATTAGCTGGAGTTCGTGCCTTCGTCTGCAAACAATTCTTTTATCGGTACCCCGCGGGAAATGTTAATTTTTCAGGATTAAAATAAAAGTAGTACTCGTATCTATGTGCTAATTAACAGAGGTTATATATAAACTATCTGAGTGCCAAATTACATCCAAATCTGTTAAGCCATTTTTGAGTTTGTGAGAGGGGAAGGACTACTTGACACTAACAAAAAGCCCTTTATATCACCCGCCGTAAAAGACGGACAAAAATACATACAAACACACAAACATACACACTTTCGCATTTATAATAAGAGTATGGATGGGGATTTCGCAAATTAATCCAAAAACATCTTCACCATGGTTTTGGCACAAAAAAAAACATCCCCACTTTAAGTGGGTTAGTGCTAAGAGTCCCACTCCGCTGTGGACAGACAGTCAACCAAGCAAAGATAATAAATCTACCTAAATTAGAAAAAATAGGTAAACACGACTTAACATAAGTCAATAAAGTCGTCTACATAATTTTTGTAACTTTGGCTATGGAACCCTAAAAAAAGACCAATTATACCTTAAATGAGACTGATAACGAAATCAGTTTTATTCATGCAAAATTACGATTTCCATGAAAGACTTGAGTGTTCGAATACTAATTGCTAGGCAACATTATGGTGCTATTAACATGTACACGCCATTTCAACAGAACAATGTTAGCACTATTTCAACTTCCTTAGTGACTAAATTAATCCTTTCTTTCCATTTTCTTTATTATACAACTGACCCGTGATCTAACCTGATGAAAAGTGCAGAAGACGCCAAAGGTGAATCTCACTGGTTCAGTAACTGCCTATTCACTCTAGCCTTGAAGAGCCCTAGGTTGTATTTATAAATGTACGTAAATACAAAAAAAAATTATTATAACAGCAAGTGGTATATATCACATATTTTGTCGTTATTGCGGCTTGTAAATATTTAGATTCTTAAATATTTATATTTACATATTTGTTTATTTCATTTATAAATGCGGAAATAACCCTGTCAGTCTACGTGTATCTGTGCCTGAGTATCTTGGACTCTGGTAAAAAGGCTAACAAGCCAAAGGATATTTAAATTGAAAGTAATCATAATAATGTTTTAATGTTTACCAACGACAATATTTTCGAATTTGATAAAATATTTATCTTTTTAAGCCTAGAAATTTGGTAGACACTATAAATTTAATTCTAGTAATATAATAATAATTAAATAAATATATGTATAATAATAATAAATTTACATACTAATAATAATAATTTAATTCTAGTAAGTAATATAATTTTTAATGCCCGCAAGCACAAAAGTACAATTAAATAGGTATAATATTATTATTTAGTATTGATAAAGTACCTTTTATTAATTAATTAGGTAAATTATAGTATTGATTAAAAGTTGAAAAAATTACCGTCACTCCAAAATGTAACCCTAATTCATATAGCAGATACTTCCTTTATAATGTAACGATATTATTATGACCCAACGACATCCGGTTGTACGTGAACATATTTTTTTGGGTCAGAAATGGGTCCCAAATTGGCGCATTGCACCCATCTGGGAAAAGAACGACGTCCGACGGCATTTTTCCAATCCTCGGTAACGATAATGAAATTGTTCTTTATCCAGGCAATCAATAATGACAAAAATACCTGAGAAGTCACCGATCTTAATCGGCTGATAGCCGGGGCATCTGCGGCTTCAATATTAAATTTATGCACCATTTTGTCCAGATATAATAATCAAACACTTAATAAAAAACACGCCAAAAACTTGTATTCAACGGACACTAATAAAATCCACGTTTCAAAATACAAAAAAAAAACTTTTAGGGTGATTAGTCTCAAACTCAGCCCATTATTACAAATTGAAGGTAGAAAAGTAATCGTAACTTTTTAATTTGAGCGCAGGCAAGACATGCGTTCTCTGCAGCCTAGCTCTGTTGAAATGAAGGTTTACATTCAACCGTAACATTAAATACGGCAATGTCGTTGTTTGTCTGTACATCATGTGTCAGTAAGTGTTAAATGAAACAACAGAACGATTGTTGATATTGTGACGGTTGTTAAAAGGTATATTCCCTCCCAACATATTTATAAGCTTAACTAGCTTTTGCCCGCGACTTCGTCCGCGTTACTTTAGTTATCAGGGCATATAACTTTACTTCCCCCCCCCCCCATTTTACCCCTTTAGGGGGGAATTTTATTAATTTCACCTATACAAATAATTTTTCATTGTAATCGAGAACTTATACAGCAATTTTCATACATCTAAGTCCAGAAATGAGGAAATTCCATATAAGCTTCACCCCCCATTTCACCCCCTTAGGGGATCAATTTCTGAAAATCCTTTCTTAGTGCTCACTTAGGTACATCATAAAAATAACCTCTGTACCAAATTTAAAGTTTCTAGGCCCAGCGGTTTGGGCTGTGCGTTGATATATAACCCAGTGAGTCAGGTTTGCCTTTTATATATATAGATGAAAACATCGGTACAGTAATTTTGATATAGGTATATAGTTAAGATCAAGTATGTACAGGACGTTTACCTACTTATTCTGTTTATTTTATCTTTTAACCATAGGATGTCTAGTTTATTTCTGTTTACTAACTGGATTAGCCCATAAAATTATCACCATTTTAGTATGTGTTATTATATTACTCACGTCGTTGTCTCATCCAGTAGAAATGAACTTATCATTGTATAAATTTAAAGGTATACTTACTATGGCTTTTTTTTTGTAAAAAATTATACATAGATAGGTCTACTAAGACTAAGAGATGGTGAAGATTTATAGCTTGAGCCCGTGACATATGTCCTTCCCTTTGTGACTACCTATATGGTAAAAATTATAGAGGATGATAAAAATTCCTATACCACACCTGATTTACTCCACATTAAACCTATTGGTTTCTAATACGATACAATTGAAAAAAAAAGAGATTCGAAAAAAAAAAGTTTTGTATGGAAGTTGACTTGAAGAAGAACTTTGAGTTGAAGGGAAGAACGCCTAATCAATAGTTGACCCCATACTGCGTGGATACAGTCAAGTGCAAAAATAAGTATCTATTCGAATCACGCAAAAATATGTTACTACGGCCTTATTGCGTCGGAATTAGAGTTTGTGGTACTTATTTTTGAAACTTTGAATAAGTTCATATTTTTACACTTGACGTAGGCGCATGAAAATTTTTATAATACAGCATTTTCAAAGATTTTTATTTAAGTAGGTATCTTATTTTATTACGAAAACCAAGTCCGACTTGTTTTTGGCCGGTTTCTATTTCATTTTGACTAAGCAATATGGGTACAGCCAGGAAAATCAACTATAGTAACTTAACGTAAATCGATCGGATAAAAAGCGGTTACAAAACATCGATAAGAATGTTAATATTTCTACTATTGGTCGATTGTAAGGAGCATGGCTTTCAAAACTGTGACGTTCCACTAAACTAACATCGTAAATAATGCCATGGACAATAGGAATGTTACGTAAGTAATGACATTCGGTACACAATAACATAGGACACCATAACACGTGTGGGTTAACTATTGTTTAAATCCGTAGCAGATCATTTTTAAACGGGCGGGGTTCGTTGCATTCTACTCATACAAAGAGTAGATAATAATAATGATAATAATAATACAATTTTATTTATTCAGATAACTAGGATCCATCATATAATGGACGAAAGAGGAACTTAATGTTTTTGTACAAAATTGCTGCAATATTATAAGCATTTTACTTGAAGAATGTGTTTGTTACATAGAAAATGACACCTGGCTTCGTTCATTTTAAGTTGTACTTTTTATGCGGGAGTCTTAGTTTGTTGTTTATAACATCGTTTAGTTGTACGCCAACTAAGTACAATTCGTAAGCTCTTAGCAAAACCTTCGGGTTTCGGGGGAAATCGAAAGGATTCGTGTAGTAGACAGTGACAATTGTCTTTTTGATTGACTTAGTAGCAATTCATCACGCGAAGAGTGCATTCGTTGTGTTTTCATTGATTTATATGAAGCAGTTAAAACCACCACTTACTTATTTATTTAGTTTGTTATTTTTCGGAAATTGATTTCCATGGGGTGTCAACTAAACAGGGTATTTCTGTAAATAACCAATCACGGGAAATTGTTTATAATGTATATAAACATTTTGTAAAGAAGCTGAAAGTTTTAAGAAAAGTGTTGATCGTAAATATTTTAAGGTTCAAGGTCGAGTTATAGAGGTAACGGGGATTTCGGAAAGTACATTAAAAAAATATTAAACGAAAGCAGACAAAAAAATAATTTGACTTGCCCAAGAGAAGTAGATACAATATAACAACAGCTCTATATACTTCTAAATAAAATAGCGTAGTAGTAGTTAACGCAGGGTGTGATATATTTAACGCAGTCAAAGAAAGCATGTCATTTCATCTCAATGTTTCATCTCCCATCATTTCATCAAATTTCGGATTTCGAAAAACTCAGAGATATTAATCCAATCCACGAATAAATAATTTAGTTTGAAAGTCCATAGGTTAAATTACTCAGCTAACGGGGATTTTTGGGATGATGTTTTTTTTTACATTTTTGTTTATTTTATTTGGCATTCCTTTTTCAGTGTTGGCTTTTTGTCGCTTAGCGTTGCCTCATTTAATAAAAGTAAGTATTCCTATTAATTTAGGCTTTCGCACCCAAAATAACAAAGACGAGCTGAAAATATTAGATTTCAGTTAAACAGGGTTTTACACAAGATATGTTTGTACCATATAAGCTATACGTCCGAGTGCTCGACCCGCTAATGCCCAATAGATGATACCCTTATGTCACCTCTACTGCTAATGACATAAATTAAAAAATGTCAACTATTGAGACAGTGACGAGCACTCGTACGTTCACCTTAGTCTTTTTAACCCCCGACTGCCCGCGACGCAAAAAGAGGGGTGTTATAAGTTTGACCGCTGTGTCTGTGTCTGTCTGTGGCACCGTAGCTCTTTAACGAGTGGACCGATTCGAAAGCAGGTTTTCTAGCAATGGTTTTTAGACATGTTTTATCAAAATTGGTTCAGCCGTTTTTGAGATATTGAACTTTGAAGTGACAAATTCGGGGGTTTTCAATCTTTTTGCTGTTAGGTTAGTTTCACTTTTATCTCTTAAACTAAGCATATTTTATGTACAGTCAAATGAAAAAATAAGTATCTATTCGTACCACTCAAAAATATCATAACTACGGCCTTATAAGGCCGATTAAGAGTCTGTGGTAGGCGTAGCTACATTTTTTTGAAACTTTGAATGACTACATATTTTTACACTTGATTGTACCACATTGTATGTTTGTGTCTTCGTTAATATTCGGACTGTTTTGGTTTTACTTCTAGTTACTTGAAGAATATTTAATGCTCTGTCGCATAAAGCGAAACAATTTTACTCGCGATACCAATTCCTATGCCTGCCTAAGCCTTAAGGTCTTAAATAGTTGTAGTTATACTCTCCCGAATACTCCAGTTTGTTGGACATGTGACGCGACGTGGGGGGGACTCGGTGGAGCGACTGGTGGTGCAGGGCCGGGTGAATGGCAGCAGATCACGTGGACGTTCACCATAACTGTTCGATGTTATTTTTTTTTTAATTTCCTTCAATGTAATGTATTTTTATGTGTATCGAATATGTATAAATAAATGTTTCTCTCTCTCTCTCTCTCTCTCTCTCTCTCATTGCGATAGACGGACCAAATCAAGTCGTTGATAAACAAATCTTGAACAAATCCCTCAACGAATGTGCAAGACAGGCCTCAGCCAGGGATAAATGGCGCACGGTAGTGAAGCGCTACCGAGTGTCTCGCGTGACCACGACTGCTCTGCCAAGAGCAAGCGACTGAGAAGAAGTTGTAGTTAGTTGTTTCTTCTTTCTGCCACATAGCCGGTGTACTATTGCCACTTGGCGGCGACGTGTGAGCACGACAACTTGCCGGTCTGCGGCTCCGACAGCTGCGACACGCGCTCCTTCCTCGACGTCTGCGACATGTATGAATACAACTGCGATTATCAAAAGCGTAAGTATCTAACCTTGAACTTGGCTAAAACGGAACCCTTATAGTCTCGCCATATCTGTCTGTCTGTCCGTTCGCGGCTTTGCTCAGGATTTATCAATGCTAGAAAGCTGTAATTTTAATAATTATATCTACCAATTATGTTTTCGGGAGGGCTATATAAGTATATTATAATGACAGCGCAAATGACAATTTAAGTATGCGACACAAATGTCGTACTTTGTCAAAAAAATATTATATTGCTTAAGTTCCCTTCATATACCTAGTACGCATGTCTACCTACATACCTAAACAATACGAATAACATACAGCACAATACGAAAAAAACTATCACACATTTTTATGTATATTTGTATTGACAATGTGTTGAAAAAATAGTTTCGTGGTTTACTAAGAATGTATTAGGGCGATGGCACCAATCATGGACAAGAACCATGATAATGGATTTTATTTTCCACTTACCTAAATTATGTTCTCTGTGCCTAAAGTTTTAAGAAATGGACCCTAACTTTAATAACACTAAATATATATTTTTTTTTTTTTTTTAAATAGGCTTACGTTTGGCCTCAATCTCGCTTGATGGAAGGCGAAGATGAAGCCTAAGATGGTACACGTTTGCCTAGAAGGTGTTTGTTCACTTTGACCTTAAAGATGATCATACAATTAGTAAAGATCATGAATGAGCTATAAAGCATTGAATTCTTGTTGTCCATTTCTGGGTACTGCTGTGCTTAACATGTCCATGATTGGGGCCGTCGCCAAAGTAGTACTAAACTTATAGTTTTAGTAGTAGTACTTATAGTTTTAGTAGTATTACCAGTAGGTATTTGATACGCAACATTGTAGGTACCTAACCAAAAGACATCGGTACACAGATTTTTATAAGCCGCGTCTATTAAATATGGACGTTGCTAGACAAACAAATCTTGTAAGTCTTTCAAGACAAAAGATTACCCAGATTCAGGCAATGAAGACAGTGACGAATATTATGTAAATTTGCAATGTGAGTGGAGTAAAACTATACGATTAAAATAAGGATTTAGATAACGGCTGAACAATGTTAAATACGTTCCATCCTGAAATAGCATTAGATGAGTTTGTCATGACATGAGCATGCTAGTACTTAGTGTTATTAAAGGCTTCAAAAATTTTCTATCTAGAATGCAAGTTTATTAAAATTTTGAACATAAAACTACCGTGTGACTCACTCATGTTAAATATATTGATCCGAATAACTCACGTCTTAAGTCGAGTTAAGCTCAACATGTTTCGGGCTAATCTTTCCTTCGTCTTCGGAGTACGCGTATTGCAGCAGCCGACGAGTGGCGTTGCACGCGTTGCTCCGAAGAGGAAGGGCTACGGATTAGCCCGAAACATGTCGACCTAAACTCGATTAAAGACGTGAGTTATCCGAGTCAATATATTTATTAAGATAATCATCTTTAAATAGGTAGTCTTCGTAAGACGCCATTTTTTTGGGTTCTGATTTTCTTGAGTCAGATTGACTAAGGGTTAAAATCATTCTGATTGAATGAGAATCTATGTCATTAAGAATAAATCCATGCTCCTTTTTTATTTCATTTCATTTTGTACGGTTTACGAATGTTTACGTTCTTGTGTGCCCCCTGTTACGTATTTGTGACTGATATTTTTTTATCTGTGAAGTGCGTTGGAAATCTTTTTTTTTTGCTGCTATTTTACGCTGCACCTACTGGTCCAACTTTAGCTAATATTACAAATCCTTGGACTTAGAAACCAGATTTTTACATACAGGTTCTGATTTTTTACGGGATAGGGAATCATATTGTAACGTTGCCAAAGCCGTGGGCAACTTACCTATTAGAGCTAAAACCTGTGCCAGCATGCTTTTAAATCTGTCTAATGCTATAAGGTATGAAATGTAGTAATTTTTTTTACGTACTTTCAGAGTTTTCGATAAACCAGTGCCCCGGCGCAGGTCAGCCAGGGATTTGTTGAAGACAAATGAATCTAATAAAGTTAACTTTATTTTGACTGTAGTTTTACTCCAAAACCTGTTTGACTTAGAATGTAGGTTCTAATTAAGGAACATGCAAAGTTTGACAGGTAGGTAACCAGTTCGCGGTTTAATTACTCCTGTTATGAATTCACAAAATACTTAGTCTTAAAATACGAACCTAATCGTTTATGTATGTAGGTGTATTAGGTATACTTATAGGTAGGTATTCCTACAATTTTCTTAGAATCTCATTTGCATTTGGCCATATTTGGCTATTTTTAAACTCTGAAATCTCGGAATAACAAGGCGTTGATTGTAATGTAAGAATTATTTAAATAACACATATTTAGGTAAAAAAAATACTTAAATAATTCAAAATGTAATATATTCCCTGGTGTTTTCCACGTGACTAGTTTAGTATCTAATCTAGTCTAGATATAGTACACGGTATACGGAGTAATAGTAGAAAGTGAGTAATTTTTGCTATTTTCCATATTCCAAGCTCTTTTTACTGTGTTCGTTTTGATCTTAGCCGCTATACGTAAGAATAAAATAACCTATCAAAATGTGATTGGGTAACATACCTAATAAGTAAAAAAATCATAGAAATATGAACCACTAATCAGAACTTTTGATTAGGTAATTACGTAAATAGCTATCTTAATGTACGTTGAACGCCCTTTATTAAAAAAAACAATAATTAGGTCAATGTCAGATTAAACATCATTTATAGTACCAAAAGTGTAATAATTCCAAAAAAGACACATCCTTGATCATTGAGATTTCGTAATTCACAGTGACATCTATTGACATTTTCTTGAACCATTTGATGCTTTACTTTACGTAGTTCAATGCGCTTGTTTATGTTTGCATCATGATTGGGCAGATGTCGTTACGAGGAAGAAATATGTATAGGTTTTCATTATAGCTATTTCACTGAGCAAGTCAAACAAACAAACGTAGGTTAGTTTAGATACTTACATATAATAAGGTGCATAAATCACTTTTTCGTTGACGTTCATTTTCTTCTTCTAATTTAGTAGTACTATAATTTAGTAGGTATCTATGCAATCTACTAAAGACATAATATACCCACCCACATGAGCCAAAAGGTGAGTTTATTTCTAATGCAGTAGCAATTTCATTTTGATTATAAGTATATCAAATAAGTAAACAACTTACATAAATTTCCATCTAGGTTTCCAAGAGACGGGAGACGATTGTAACGATAACCCTACTACTCCTGAGACTACAACAACAATAACTACTACTGGTACTGGTGGTGGTGGAACATCTACATACAGTCCACAAACCACTACTACTAGTGCAACTACTACAAAAACTCCACAAAAAGAAGAGGATACTGATGAAGAACATCTTGGATGGATCGTGACAAACAAAAGAGAATTTTTAACAAGTCTTAACACTCGAGCCATTTGCGGGCCACATTGTGGTCCAAAAAAATGGTCGACTACCGCGAAGGGCGAAACACGGGACTTTTTTAGAATATTAAAGAGCCTCTAATAAATAAATGTACCAATATTTTGTTTTTTATTCCCATAATTCAGAGTAGAAACGAATAACCGTATAATAGCAGGTACATATTTTATATTCAGAACAAGATCTTGTAGTATACTACTTCTAAATATGAATATTAATTGAAGTTTTAAGCAACTGCTTAAATATTACCATTACTTACTATTAGTTCATCACTTCACGTGGAAAATGGAGGTGTTATACCTCAAGTACTAATTATGTCTCACGCTGTAGTAGGGTGTCCTACAAAAAGTGCAATCCTAGAACTTGGGAGTAACTTAGGATTTTTTTGAAAATTGGAGTGTCAAAAACGAATTGTGAAATTTTTGCGTGTACCTTACCTACCGGTCTTGGCCTTTGACGATTCCTATTGTTTCATAAGATTTTAATTTCTCGTGCATATACGTAACTACAAGTATTGCCATATCTGTCTTCATTTACAAAATATTTTAAGGTACCTACTAAAGAATAATTGGAACAAAAACTATTTTTTTTTATAAATAGGTACTCAATCGAGCAGGTTACTTGCGTTTGCGCATAGTGTAATTAGGAAGATTTATATAAATAATCAGAATTGCTTAAAACTTGCGTGTGTCCACTTAGGTTTCCAGAAGACAGTTGATGGCTGTACAACGACTGCTGGGACTACAGAAATAGCTACTACTAAAACTACCGAAACTACAACTACGTCTGGATCCATTGAAGATGTAATCTCTAAATACGATCCACATCCAAATGACGAGGAAAAACTGATTGAAAAAAAAGTATCAATGATCACCAGATACAAATATAGTATTTCCTCCGGTTGTTGTGGCCCAAAAAAACAATGGCTGACGACAGCTAAGGGTGAAACCCGTGACTTTTATAGAATATTAAAAGGCAATTAATAAATTTGAAACACATACACTATCTCGTTTTGTTTTTTTATATATACAACCAGTTTTTTGGTTCAAATTATCAAAAGTCAAATAAATATGACTGCTTGATTGAACCATTTACTTTAATAAATTATTTCGATATACCAGAACACTGTATGTTGTTATCCCATTTATATTATTGATAAATACGAAAGTATATTTGTTTGAAACCTCATCACGCTTAAACCGCTGAACCGATTTAGATGAAATTCGGTATACAGATAGATTATTAGTTCCGGGTAAGGATATAGAATAGTTTTTCCGGAAAATTGTATAGTTTCTGCGACAAACCGATAAACGAATTCTACGCAGACGCAGTCGCGGGAAACAGGCTAGTTTTTAAATATTATATTGGGCAGCAGTGGATCCAAGCAGTTGTAGAATCTAAAATAATTGATCCTTAACAGCATTGCTCTATACTTTATTAGAAGGAAATATTCAGAAATTCTTGCTCTCAAATGTCTTAGGCGCCCAATCATACCAAAATGTTAAATCGCTAACTTTTCTCATGCATCTGTATTACCAGAGACTTAAATCAAGACTTAACCTAAAGGTAACCTAATAGTGACACAATTAGCTTTTCAGACAAGAAGACTTTTTCTTTGCTTTAAAAGCTAGCCCAAAATATTATTCAATTTCTATTACAGTAAGTCTTATTGTAATATGCTGTAAGTACAAATCAAACAAGTAAGTTATTTATTACTTTTAAAGTAACTATAATTTGTCCATAATATTATTTAACGCTATTTACAATTTAAGCCTCCGCCTCTTATTATTTATTTATACACATAATTCGGAATTTCTATTAATATTTTTGTACTTTTCAGTTGACTAGCATAGGAGTACCGGCGTCGTTACTTGATTTCTTTCTAAACGCGTTAATGAAGAAGTCATCCGCGAAAATTTTCTGATTCCCCTTGTAAAAATCTTCGATCTCTACTAATGTCTTGCTCTCAGTTTCTGGCAGGAAGAAATATAAATACGCAGAGCCAACGAAGCCACATATGGCGTACAGAGCAAAAGCCCCGCTAAGGTGGAACGCTGCTTCGATGTTATAGTTCGTTTTGGTAGCAATAAACAACATGACGTAACTGAACGCTGCTGCAAGACCCGTTGCCATTCCTCGACTCCTGAAAAGATAAAACAATCTAAATTGTAGAGTTTGATAAAAATTATAGAGTTAAGTAAGGACCGTACGATCTCAAAAAACCGGCCAAAAGCGTGTCGGCACACCCAGGATTTATCTCTAATTCTCTATATAAGTATCCATGCAAATGCAAAACTAGAGCTTCCTTGCACCATTAGCCTCTAAGCTAAGCCGCAGACGGACGGACGGTCAGAAGACATGGCGTAACTATAAAGGTTCTGTGTTTGTCAGTTTGGCTACAGAACCGTAAAAAGGCTTTGCCGTTAAACTTTTTTAAATAGCTGAGTGGTGGGTGACAAATACATAACTAAAAATAAATAAGCTTTCGTTTTTTGATCTTGAATATGCAACATGTCTTTCTCTTTGGTTATTTCCGGTTCCATACGAGTACTTTAGTTTCAAAGCGCTGATTTAGCTGAAAACTAGACCAAATTAGTTACAGTTTAATATTTACCTGAATGGGAACACCTCTGACAATACCACCCACGGTATACCCAAGCTTGTGAAGCAGACTAGCATCATGAATAAAACTATTGGCAGCGTGTCTGTTCCCTCAGGGAATGTATGTTTCTCGTACGAGAACACGCTTTGTGGTAGGCTGGTACCGGCGTATATGCTGATGAAGAGACTGCAGAACGCTGTGGCGGCGAGGGAGCCTATGACTAGCTTGCGTTTGCCTATTAATTTAACTATAACGGCTGAGAGCAGGTTCATCACGATGAATACTGCACCGACTAGCACCTGGAAGCAAGAAAAGAGGATACAAAGTTAATAACTACGGCCGGGAATACACAAGTATATGTACTCGTATACCTACATTTTCATGCAAGTACCTAGCTTGCATACTTGTGTCATATCTGTGTAAAAATTGACGTACTTATATGAAAATGTGCAAGCTGCAGGTACGTGTATTTCTAGCCTAATTAGCTAAAATTACAGCGCGCCAAAATAGATGGCTCTAGAATGTTGTACCAAAGAAATTTGATGTAACTCGTGGAAGTTTCGTTACCTCACTTTACATTTGACATTAATTAGACCAGTACCTAATTAATGAAATCTATTTAGCCGTGTAAAATCTAATCTCCTTTATGAAACCATCTTCCCCTTCCCCTTATAAAAAGTTACAAATCTGTTAAGTATAGTGAACATTTTGTATTTATGTTTATAGACTCGCAAGACGGAATGAGAAAGGCAGGTAATGGTATTGAAAATGGCAGATAAAGACAAACAAATGAAGCGTTTTTGAAGGAGTGAAAACATCACATCGTCTACAAATTTGGTAGATGCTTGAAATTGAAATTTTTGCCTTTGGAATTTGTTGGTTTGGTAGATTGAAATATTTCTAATTTACTTTGCACTTACCACTATCGTTTTAGTCTCATATTTCATTCCTAAGGCTTTGCAGAAGTTCACCATATTTGGCCTAATTGGCATAAGTCCACTGAACAGATAGAACAAGAAATACGCCATCACAAGTGTGAATGGTCTCATGGTTTCCTTAACGAGGAATACATGCTTGTACTTCAGGATAATTCTTCTTATCGTGTTAGTCTTCATATGTTCGCATGGAAGACCAGATAATCGGTCTTCTTTGAGACAGATGACGCACTGATGGATAGCTTCGTTGTATTTGAGCAGTTGATCGAATTCTTCTTTAACGTCTTCAGGGTTGCACCACCCTCGGAGGCGGCAAAGGGAAAGAAGCGCATCTTTTTGTCGTCCCTTGGATAGAAGCCATATTGGAGTCTCGGGAACCTGGAATTTGTATTGATAATTTTAATATTTTCACTGCTAAATGCGCAACTTGTATAGATAATTAGACGTTTTCAGATGGGACGTAGGTACTTAAGTGTCCGGTCAACTTGAACATGGTCAGGTCTGGGTCAGGTAGTCTTTTCACGGACAGTGAGTCGAGATTTGCTAGTAGTAGAAGCTAATTTGTTCTAATTTCTTAACTAATATCTGAAGCATGTCGACTGGATTATTTATCTATAACAGCACCATTATTTTGTAAGGCGGTAATACTGTTTTTTTTTCTCGTCAGTAATCTAAGCAGAGGCACGCTGACAAGTAGCTGACAAGTGACAAGGCTAAGGGATTTGTTACGTAGTAATCATAATCTCTTGTAAAAAAGTAATGACTGGACTGCAAACAGTCACGCACAAGCGCACCATCGTTACATATTGTTCTTACAGAAGATCATCTGGAGCCATCATCGTTGATTCTTAAGGTCGCCGCTGACATGAGATCCCAACCATCCGGAGTAGGTCATTTGAAATATTATTTTGAGCAGACTACGGAGACTTAGAAGTAAGTGTGTCACTTGGTGGCTAGTGATCACTATTGCATTGCCTATATCAGGTACCCAGGACACCAGAGGGACCTACCCAAAGGAAGGGACCAACTTAGAGGACTAAGATTAATTGCTTTTAATTCTAAATTCAATTCCAAAATTGTAGAATTATACTGACACATTTGGAATATAGATTTCAGAGAGCAATCACTCTAATTAGCCAAATAAGAAAGTTTACAGTCAGGTCTTGAAGGCGCCGTCTGATTTGGTAGATTACGGTCGGAATGATGCGTGGATTCGGTAAAACTAATACTACTAAATATCATTTTAAAGTCTTAATTGACCGCTGTGCGATTATGCGATGCCATGCAACTAGGACTAGTTTCATTGCACGATGAAATCACATTGCAGCATCGCGCGGGCGATGGCCAGTTAGAACACTATCTTACAGTTTCATTAAAAATATCGGTGGTATACTCACAAATAACACCACAAGCATGGTAGCCAGAGGCACTGAAAGCGACACCAAAGCTGCTTGCCGCCACGGCAGCACCGTTCCCAAGAGATAGGCAAGGAACATCCCAGCAGACGTGAAGCTGTTAGTAAGGGTTGTGAGTACCCCGCGCACTGATGAGTCACTGAAACCAGATGTTATTTCATGAGATTTCCTAATAGATCGATTTAATTGTTATTTTGCGCAGGTTTAAATCAATTAATTGGATTATACTATATCATTGTATATACAAACACGGCGTAAAAAGACGTAGTTCATATAGTTCTTTGTTAAGTTAATCGTTAGGTGATATCTAGGAATCATAGGTGAAATTTTACTAAAATATTTAAAATAATGTAATGAACATAATATTGTACTCCCTATCATTCGAAATTCACAAAATAGTATAAAATATAACAAATATGAGCTACGCTAATGAAAAAAAATATATTTTTACTTTCTACTTATAGTAGAATAACAGCCTAAATATCTTTATTTCCTCACCTTATTTCTCCGACGTATGTAATCGACGGGGCTTCCATTATTCCAGTTCCGATGCCAAGCAGAGCATTAGCAACGAACAGGGACGGCACGTCCCACGCGTAGTACATCAGCAGCCACGCGATTAGGTGCGGTATATTCACTAGAAACAAGGCCTTCTTTCGCCCGAAGTAGTCCAGGAGCGGGCCTGAGAATATACTCCCGAGTGGCTGACAGAGAAAGGCCATGCCACCTGAAAATACATAAATTAAATTTACTTGGAGTATATTGGGTACACGCTTATCAGAAGGCACACTTGGATTAGCTGAATTGTGGTATACTTAATGCAGCGAATTGGCCTTAGCTGTCGCTAGGTTCGAGATCTAGGACCTAGACAAAGAGCCTTGTTCCGACCTAGAGTCTAGGTGGTAGATCGAGACCAGGCTCTACCGATGTTATCTAAATCTAGGCATTTTTGATTTCTAGACACAAACAGCAGTTTGCACATTGCAAGTGATTCATAACCTTTCATGGCCTCACTGTGCTCAAGATATGTATAATATAACAGGTATTACATTTATACTTATGAAACCACAAATATATAGCCTGATAGTTTGATAACAATAACTTGTAAATTGTTATTGACTATTGTCAATTAACACATCGCCAATACCTAACTTGTAAATTGACTTAATCCAGAAAATATGTTTCATTTACATGGAATCAGCCATATAAATGTATGTCAACATTTCAAACCTTTATATGCTCGTTCCACTTCGGGTATAATTATTTCATAAAGACTTTTTTATTACATTCCGTTATGCTTGCCTTGGCTAGCATTTCGTAACACATCATTATAATTTAACAACAAAGGTGGACAGCTAGTAAGCCATAGGTTACCTTATTCGTGTTTCGTCCAGTGCGTCCATATCTATCACATTATGATAGAGCGGGATGTACGCATGTTATTGTTTAATTTTTAAATTCAACCTAAGTTCTTAATTTCACCACGTGCTTTTCGCGAAAGATAAAATTTTGCTACTTGTACATGCATATATTATAACAGGCTGGCCTCAGTCCTTATTTCCTCGTTTATTTTACAGCGGTTATCGAACCACTGACCTGTCCAGGTCACGGACAGTTAAGACAAAGACACTTATCTTCTTATTTACAAGTCCAACTCTTGAAGAGTTGTAGATTTTTTACGGTGGTAGATTTTTTTTGACGTTTATAAGTAGTTGTTATAGCCTAAATTGAATAAAGATACTTTGACTTTTGAGTTCGCAAAACGTTAAAGGGACACCAAGCATCTTGCGCTAATCATTGTGCATATTGGGAAAGGGGGATAAGGGAAGCGTGGCGGCTTAAGATGGGTCAAATCGCGCTCTTTTTAGATATTTTCTTCGTAGTAAAACAAATACATTTATGAAAATGCAACAAAATCAAAGTATTTTTCTTATTATTCAAAAACTCATGATCTGCTGCGCAATATTTACGCCGTACTAAGAGCATATTTTGTTTTTAGAGACGACTTAGGGAAGTTTAGTAATCGTGTTTCTATACAGTGTATGATTTATAGAGTAAATCCTCAAATATCGCACATTACAAAACGAAATTTACTAGTTATTATACAAGGAATGCAATAAATGCGCTAGAAGCTCGCAGCTACCTTAAACCATTGTGATATAAGATTGAACCTGATTTTTTAAAGTAAGTTCTAACCAGAACTATAGGTATAAATGATCCAATAATTTTGCAACGCATTGTATTTGTAACATACCATGCAGAGCCTAGCGGGAGAATGCATTCTCCTCTCCCGAACTATCCAGCAAATAGCTGAAGCAAGACTCAGTAGGTAGATAAGAAACTCCTCCAGCCCTTTGCTTCCAATAAGCTCCAGGGTGTTGGGGGCATGCAGCCGGGTTTTTTTAGCTGGAAAGAGTCCGGCACTGTCTGGGACGTCCTTTGCCAGTTGTCCATAATTAATTTTTCCCGAGTGTACGCCGCACGCCCTTATCTCCTATAAAGCACCTCATATAAAATTCAAAAGTAAAAATAAGTGAATATGTAAAAGCAAGGCCCTAGTGTCCACGGCCCTTAAGGCGACTCAATCCCCAAAAAAATGTAGAGCAAAAAAATGTCGCCTTTATTGGTTTATTGCCATCTACGCTACTATTGCTCTCTGAGATATGGCGTTTATTTGAGAGACATCCTGTATACACGAAGGCATCTAAAACGCATCAGAAAGTAGTGATTTTGTGAAATACTTTGGAAAATATCAGCATACATTATCAGCATAAATATCTACCCATATCAGAGATTCAAGAGATTCCCAATGTGGTCGATATCCAAATCCAATTCACATCGAAAATCGATCAAAATCGAGATCCCTCGCATCGACAGTTATAAACGTAATTTAGGGATCGATGAGGTCTAAAAATCGAATACAAGTTCTTATTTGTCATATTTTAAAGAATAAGTTACCTACTTATGAATTTTTAAATTGGTGATTTTGTATCAATATGAAAAAACTAGATGAGTACCTATAGGATTTTTGAAGCGGGTCTGAGGTGTTCATATTGGAAAAGTGGTCTCTTGTAAAATAGTTTCGGAATCCCTGTTCAAAGTATATATCCTAGCCATATACAAGGTGTTAAATAACTGAAAACCTCAGAAATATTTTTTTATTTTTAGTCAGTTGATTGCATTTATATTTGAATACCTTCATTATTTTAAGAGATATTCATATGTTTTGCTAGGTCAGTAATTCTACTTCATTTTTAACTCTACACTCGTAATTTGTATTTGTCAGTTGCACTTTGACGTTTTCAGAAGAAAATCATACATTGACAGCAAAACGGTCAATATTAAACCATCGAAATAGTATGCGACCTCGCTAAAATATTTAATAGGCGCCTGTTGCAGTCCTTACTTTTAGACTGGGCACAGTAAAAAGGATTTAAAAACACAGACACGACCTAATTTAAAACATAGTGTAATTGATTGTACTCTCGATTCTGAGCAAACTACTTTCTGGCTCTCGGTTATTTAATAAACACCTTGTATACACAATTTTCGTAGTCTTAGGTTTCATATCTATTTGATTGACCCGAATACCGTTGAAGCATGAAAGGCACTGTCAGGGCTTCGTTACCGGAAGTAAACTGACACCGATGCAGAAGCGCTACTCCGAAACACGAAATTCTAAGTTCGTATCGTGCCGTCTCTCTCACTCTCGTATTAAATAACATAAGCGTAGGTGGGACGGCACGATACGAACTTCGATTTTCGAATTTCGTGGTAGCCTTGCTGGCACTATACGCGTACAAGTGTAACTTGTACTAGTGTAACTTAATCAATGGATTAACTTGTGGTCTGTCTAGTCGATTTATAATCGATTTTAGAGCAAGCATTTCTTAATACATAGTCTTAAGGAAGATACTAACAAAATTTTGGATCAAGTTGTCTGAATAAATAAATTATTATTATTATTATAATTTTTGTTATTTCTTTACGAACGCATTTTTGAAGGAAGGAAGCATGAGATCCCGGGTTCGATCCAAGATCGGAACAGATGCCTATTTTAATATGATTAATGAATAATGCGGGTGTTTGCTCTCGAGTCTTGGGTGTTAAATGTGTATTTAGGGCTAGGGTTAAGGCTAGTTTATCTCAGAATGAGAGACCTTGGGCCGGAGTTCCCACGTGGGCTCAGTGCGGCCTATGATATTTATTTATTTTACAACAAAGGAATAAGGGTGTCGGGAGAGGCTACAATGGAGATAGCTCTCTCCAGACCAGTGTTGTCTGGGGACCAAAGTCCGAAGAATAAAGTCACAAGTTGGATTTAATTATGTGTCCGAGTTGGAAACTTCGATGGCTCGTTGCAGGATGTTGGAGCAATATATTTCCTCACTAGATGGCGCTAGGAGTCGCTCTATGAGGGGGGAACCATAAATCACGTGACCATTTATTACTTTCTCTGCTTTCATCCTATCATCCCACTAATATTACAAATGCCAAAGTTTGCAAGTCTGTTTGTTTGTCACCTTATCACGTCAAAGAGCTGAACCGATTGAAATTAAATTCGGTAGGTATATAGATAGGTAGTTTGAGTCCCGGGGAGGACATAGGATAGTTTTTAACGAATATTACTCGGACGGTGTTGTTGGCAACAGCTAGTGTATAAATATATTATAGGATAGCGATGAATGAATTCCACGCGGACGGTGTTGTTGGCAACAGCTAGTGTATAAATATATTATAGGATAGCGATAAATGAATTCTACGCGGATAGTGTTGTTGGCAACAGCTAGTCTATAAATAAATTATAGGATAGCCGATAAATTAATACCACGCGGACGGTGTTGCTAGCAACAGCTAGGTAGTGCTAGTGTATAAATAAATTATACCGTTACTGGTTCTTACAAAAAGTCAAAAACAGTCTAGGCAATAAAATCGAGCCTCCTATCTCAATCACACACCTATTTTAATAAAATTTAGTTAAGATACCACGCCTACTTTAAATCTCTGAGAAAAAATCAACGGCTAACTGGTTTTTTAGTTTCAAGTCTAAAACCGGACGTTAGAATTTCAAGGAGAAACAAAAAGTTACACAAATATTAGGATCTAAATTGAGGGTTCTGTCTTTTGAATATTTTATTTCCACAACCTAATTTACCTATCTATTACCTTAACTACATTTAAGTTCTTGTTTGATCACCACTCAAAGGGTCAAAGCCCTAGCATGTTTATGTAGATGATTTCTTTGTTTTATATTAAAACAAGATGATGAGGAGATGGCGGGACGACCTGAGCGCTTTTCAGCTCGATTGGCAGGTGCATGCCCAGGACAGGGGAGAGTGGCAGAGGAAAGGGGAGGCCTTTGCCCAGCAGTGGGACATAATATAGGCTGCATAAAAAAAAAATATTAAAAAAAACAACTGCCCAACTTTTACGCAACCATAGAAACTACCTTTAATCAATATACCTATACCCCGAGACTCCATCCATCCATCCATCCACAACACACTGCCACAGGCCTCCTCTCAGAACAAGAGGGCTTGGGCCATAGTTCCCACGCGGGCCCAGTGCGGATTAGGAACTTCACACGCACCATTGAATTGCTTGGCAGGTTTTTGCAGGTTTCCTCACGATGTTTTCCTTCACCGCAAAGCTCGTGGTAAATTTCAAATGTAACTCCGCACATGAATTTCGAAAAACTCAGACGTGCGAGCCGGGGTTTGAAGCCACGACCCTCTGCTTGAGAGGCGATAGGTCAAACCACTAGGCCACCACGGCTTCTCCCCCCGCCCCCCCGACTATTATAACAAAACCAATCATGGCTAGGTTACATTGTCATGTCTTGGAGTTCTTTTGCCTATTTGACTGCTTCATCATCTGACCCCAGGGTCTTATATCCAGATACAATACAATCTTTGGTCAAAAAAAACCATAACATTGTTCTGACAAATTTAAACATATATCTAGGTTACATTGTTCTGTGCTAGAGTTACAGAATTCAGCTTCCGACTCCATCATCAGATCAGATAAACTCCATTTCGATAGGATCTGAAAATCCTGTAAACACTTCCAGCCGACTAATATGAACACAGGGTTGGCTAGGTCTTGGTGATGTGACTATTATTCTGTTTTGATTCCTTCTATATTACAATCATCTCAACGAGGACATACATATAATTAAAGTGTGCCCACGTAAGTGTGTCTTAAATGTCTAGAACAGTGTTTTTTAACCTTTTTCATGACACGACCCCTTTAGTATGAAGAAATATTTCGCAACTCCTCTACTTGTTTTGTTTTTCATGTATTTTATTTTGTAACACTTAGTTAACATTTTTTTAATAAATATTTTTAAACTTATTGTTTTTTTATTGAAGTGGTTTTCCAAGCAAGTAATAGGGGCTTCGGGACCCCTCTAAAGAGGCTTCGTGACCCCCCAGGGTGTCGCGACCCACAGGTAGGTCTAGAAAATTGTCAGATTCTATTGTAATGTAGGTAGTTTTGATGAGATGGTACTTACTATATTCATTATTGTAAATATCATCAGAACTACCTATACATGAATTTCAAGTTTTGTATTATCTAATACATAACGTGGGGGGAGGCTCCAATAGAGAAAGATCTCTCTCCAGGTATAAGTCAAAAAATACATGTATAATATTTTCTGATGATGTAAGTGACGCTTTCATATTTAAGTTTATTATGTTTAGTATTTAGTGTAGTGTAGTATTATTATATTTATTTTAAGTTTTGTCAATTATATTTTAGTTTCTGTTTTTTTACAATAAAGAGTATACATGCATACTTACATATTTCGTTTACTAGATTTTTATCGTACATACAAAACCCACTAGACACTGACAATATTGTCCTCCGATAAACACAGCTAACCGACTTCAAAAAAGGAGGGGGTTCAATGTTTTTTAAATTAAGTAATTAAATAAGGACGAACTGACACGCCTATGCGCTGAAAAGATTTGTTTTCATTGTTTTATCAAAGAAACATAACGGTATTTCGGTTAACAATTGAACTCCAAATCGGCTTATAATACCAAGGGCCTTGAGATCGATGAAATGCGCGTGTATCACTAAAGATAGTTTTTATGCGGACATCTCATTTGCAATGCTAAGTAAGTATGCGAGTAAATCAACATTTTTTTTCGA
Source organism: Choristoneura rosaceana (assembly GCA_037349165.1). NCBI lineage: Eukaryota > Metazoa > Arthropoda > Insecta > Lepidoptera > Tortricidae > Choristoneura > Choristoneura rosaceana. The sequence continues at coordinate 8,905,805 of JAZBNJ010000012.1, read as the reverse complement.
GTTAGGTTTTCTTCCTTAGAAATTACCGGTGCAGTACAATGAAATACAATAAATCACGGAACAACATAATGTGATTATAAAAGATCTCTATCGAAAGTTGCATATAAAACCTTAATTTTGTTGAAATCAAACGTCATTCGTTCAATGTATTTTTTTCTAATTAATACACTCAATGACTATAATAAAGATAACATTTGCAAAAGTTTATAATACCTACTGAAGATAAATAACTAATAATACAAATACTCGGATAAAAACAGGTTAAGCTGTTTTAGTGCTATCTCTAAACGATACCTAAGTTGGTATGTTTCCTGTCTTGCAGTATCGCAAAACTGTTAATGTTTATTTTTAAAGTGATTATACAACTAAATATACTGTGAATATTTCAAGCGTCTACCTGTCGCAGCTATTAATATCAAGCACAAAACGGCAAAACAGTCACGTTTGTTGTATGGGAGCCTCCCTTAAATATTTATTTTATTCTGTTTTTAGTATTTTTGTTTTTAGTGTTTATAGTGGCCACAGTAATACATGATCTGTAAAAATTTCAAGTGTCTAACTATCAAGACTCAAGAGGTAGAGCTCTGTGGCAGACGGAAGAACAGACAGATAGACAGACAGCAGAGTCTCAGTACTAGGGTTCTATTGGGACTTGGGAGTCTTGGGGTACGGAACCCTAAAAAGTATTTTTAAATTATGATGTTTTTTTTTCAATACTTATTGGTATAGGTACCTAACATCGAACGTCGTTGTGACAGTCGATAGAGCTACTGGGTACAGTCACCAGCACTAATATCTGACACAACAAGCGTGCATAAATATCTGATACGACTCTATTTCTAGGGCCGGAATAGAAGGACGTGACAGATATTTTTGCACGCTCCGCTGTGGCAGATATTAATGCTGGTGACTGTACGGTACACCGGTTTACGGATGCAAACAATAATGCTTTGCCATCGTATCTTGTTGCAAAGCTCGTATTTATCTTGTTTTCTCAATTAGCTTACTGAAGTTTACTGAAGCCAATTGAGAAAGCAAGATAAATAAGGTAAAAGTACGAGTGCTCGTCACCGACCCAATAGTTGGCATCTTTAATCTTATGTCGTCAGCAATAAAGGTGACAGAAGGGTGTCGTTTATTGGGCATTAGCGTGTCGAGCACTCGGGCCTTTACCTCACTAACTTATCCGACAAAATACAATAGAAAAAAACATTTGACACTAGACATGTAATTGTTACTTGTTGACAACTTAAAGTCATACACGATTTTACCAAAAAAAGAAGCAAGAACCGCTTACTTCATTGTGCATTAAGTTCATGGCTTAGACCACTGGATTTTCTTCATACAAAGTTAGATATTTATGGCTGTATTTTTTAGAGATCGTCCTGACGCGATAAAGTCATCTAATGCTTAACTTGGACTTTTTTTCTCTTTGTGCCTAATTTTAGGGTGACCGCACAAATAATAAAAACAGAATAAATGTCCCGAACGCGAAGAATTGCGAAACTGAAGTGGCAGTGGGCGGGGAACATTGCACGCAGGACTGATGTCCGATTGGGTCAGAAGGTTCTCTAATGGCGTCCGCGGACCGGGAGACGAGCTGTCGGTAGGCCTCCAACAAGATGGAGCGACGACTTGGCTAAGATCGCGGGATCGCGGTGGATGCGAAAAGCACAAGACCGGTCTGAGTGGAGAGCCTTGGGGGAGGCTTATGTCCAGCAGTGGACGTCTTTTGGCTGACATGATGATGATGATGATGAAAATAAATGTCTAATGAATGTTGTATAGATGGTACGGAACCCTTCGTACGCGAGTCCGACTCGTACTTAGCACTTAGGTATTTATTGTATGGGCCTAAGTTGCCCGAAATAAATGAATTTATTATTATTGTTATTAGCCGGTTTTTTGTACTGCTTACTAAGTGGTGTTCAATAAAGAGTCATTGTTTTTATTAGCAGTTCCTTCAGTTCGGTATGACGTAGTCTAGTAGGTTCATTCAGGCCTAGGTTTACGTGAAATTCAACACCGAAAAAATCTACGCATATAATTATGCATAAGCAAATTCTATTCCGTTTCGGATTGCCATGTCAAGTCAGTTGGTTTTGTTGATTTTAGTTTAAATATGGCAAAAAATAAATACAATACTCGGATATTGACGATAACACGTGTTTGTGTTCTGTTATCAATTTGCAAAACTTTTCGAAGTTACCGTAAAAAGTTATGTAAAGAATAACCATCAGTACAATATAAACCTTGTCGCAATAATATTACGCTTATTTATCATTTTCTTATTTTAATACAATATGACTTCTTGTCATGATAAAAATAAAACAAAATCAGCATTTTCCAATTCTTCCATCGTTCATTTGAATAGAGAACACCCCGCCCCGCACTACTTTTGTTTGGAAGTATATACAGCTGTTATACTATGTCTACTTCTCTTGGGTATGTCAAATTAATTTTTTTGGTCTGCTTCGTTTAATATCGAAATCCTCATTGCTTCTATAACTCGGTCTTGAAACTCATTAAAATATTCACAATCAATACATTTCTTGAAACTTTGATCTTTTTTAAAAAAATATACCTTATGAATAATTTCCCGTTATTGGCTATTTAGAGAAATACCCTGTTTAAGTTGACTCCCATGGAAATCAATTTTCGAAAAATAAACTAAATAAATACCTAAGTATGTGGTGGTTTTAACCACTCTTTATAAATTAATGAAAACACAACGAGTGCACTCTTCGCGCGATGGATTGCTACTAAGTCAAAAAGACAATTGTCATTTTCTACTAACGAATGTTTCCGATTTCCCCCGAAACCCGAAGGGTTTTCTAAAAGCTCACGAATTTGTACTAGAACACTTATTATAAGAATGAGCAACTAGGATTAATTTGATACTAGAAGTTACAGCTTCGTTTTAGGGTTCCGTACCTCACTTCACTTTTTGTCCGTCTGTTTGTCTATCTGTCAAGACCCTTTTTCTCGAGAACGCGTGGAGGTATCAAGCTGAAATTTTATCAAATACTCTACATCTGTGAAAAAATCAAACTTCTGAGCAAACGCAATCAAAAGATGCAGCCGTTTATGCTTCACATTTCCGCAAATTTTTGAAACTCGCAAGGGAATCAAAACCTACAGGGTACTTCCCGTGAACGCAGAATCTTGAAATTTGGTATGAAGATAGCTATTATAACAAAACCAACTAGAAAAGTCTGAAAAATCTTGATTTTTTATGTCTGTCTGTAAATATCATTGATGGATTTGCTTAAGAGTAGGGCTCTGCATACACTGGATGTATTAAATCACTCGGAAAAAGCGAGAAATATCTACAAGACACGATTCCCGTTTACTTACATACCTATAGACGGAACCCACGGTGCGCGAGTCAGACAGGCACTTGCCCGGTTTTATTTTTATTTTTTATGTGTATTGTGTGATTTTCAACTGGACAAACGCAATTGACAAGATTTCATTTTACAACACCTGTAAATTACTATAGGAATCGAAAGAGTTTTGCCTCCTGAACATGGCAAAATATTTATTATAATTTATTTATCCATATTTAAAAAAATAAAAATAAAATGTATCTGAATTTGCCAATACTACGACAGAATAGATATGTTTCCTTTGCCTTATGCACCAGAAAAAGGAGCAGTCATAATTTTGACAACGTCTACTTCAGATTTACGCATGATTTACGTGATCTTTTTTTTAATAGAGACTAGACAAAAGTAATGGATCTATTATATCGTAGTTTTGGAGTTAAGCCCTTTTCGAATAAGCACATCTTAAAAAAATTGTAATAATTTAAATAATAATCGTAGCGAAATTTTAAAAATATCAGCGTGTTCCTGTTTCCAAGCAGAATACAGAGAACGAATCAAATTATAGTCTTAGAAATATGAAATGTTGTCAATTCATGCAATCACGCGTTAACCAAACATAAATTTTAATATTACTACACTCCGTGAGATCTTAAAAAAACCTTCGTATTTTAGAAGCATACTTCGGATATTGACGATGACACGCGATCGTGATACGCGGTTCTGTTCTGTTATCAACTTGCAAAACTTTTTGAAGTTACCGTAAAAAGTTATGTAAAGAATAACCACCAGTACAAAATAAACCTTATTTTGATTACATTAAGCTTGTTTATGTTTTTCTAACATTAATACAATATGACTTTTTGTCATGATACAAAGAAAACAAAATCAGCATTTTCGAATTCTTCCATCGTTAATTTAAATAGAGAACACCCCGACTTAACACAGTGATTTTGTTTGGAAGTATATAGAGTTGTTATACCGTGTTTACTTCTCTTGGGTATGTCAAATGAATTTTTTTGAAGTGAACCGATTCACTTCACTCATTCTCATGCTCGTAAAGTTCGTGTTTATGCTGTATCTAGGCGACATAAAATGACTTTATGTGCTCTAGTTGGGTATGTCAAATGAATTTTTTTGGTCTGCTTCGTTTAATATTTATTAATGTACTTTTCAAAATCCCCGTTGCTTGTGTGACTCGGTCTCGAACTTTATTAAAATATTTACAATCAACTCTTTTCTTGAATCATTCAGCTTCTTTAAATAGTAGATTGTACAACAAGAGCATAAAACGAGCCATTTTACCCGAGGCGTTCATGCCACCCGAGCCGGCACGGCGAGGTTTTACACTCTGCTTTTCACTTCGATGGCGAGGAAATGAAATAGCATCAGTGGAAACAATGATTCACTTTCTATGTAACTTTTATTTTTATGCATTATTATAATAATTCAATTATTTTAATTTTACTGATTTATTATGATTGATTAGACTGATTTTCAGTTTTATATAAATTAAAAATTATTTAAAAAATATATGGAATTTTTTTTGTTTGTGGCTGTTGACACCTGATTACCTTGGTCTTTAGTTGGTATTAGACGAAGATTTTATTTTATGCACTAGAGCATAAAAAGTCATTTTATGTCGCCTAGATACAGCATAAACACGAACTTTAGGAGCATGAGAAGTGAAAAAAATATTTATATTACATTACTAGCTTTTGCCCGCGACTTCGTCGGCGTAGATTTCGATGTTTAGAAAGTACTCCATAGTACAGTGGAACCTTTAGTCGAACCATTTGAGTTCCGGGTACTGCCTTTTCGCAACTTTTCATTTCGCAACTCTAAAACTGTAAATATTTCAGGACTTATTTCAGGGCCATCGTGTAGATTAGTTTTATAAAACCGGCCAAGAGCGTGTCGGACACGCCCAAAATAGAGTTCCGTAGCCATTACGAAAAAATTAAGTAATATTTTTCTAAGGATTTCGTATTTTGTAGGGAATCTTCCAAGTTTAGGTATATTTTTTACCTTACGCTGCTATTTACTCATAAAATACTAATAATTCTCAAGCAAACTTAGCCGTTATAGTTTTCCTTGAAAGTTTGATATACTGAATACCATACTGATTTTTTTCAAATTTTTCCACCCACCGGTTTAGATTTTAGAGGGGGGGACGCTCGATTTTAATGAAAATTTGCATCGAAAAATCGTTTTAGCATACACCTAATGGTTTTAAAATACCTATCCAACGATAGCCCACACTATAGGGTTGGATGAGAAAAAAAAAATCACCACCACTTTACGTCTATGGGAGGTACCCTAAAAAAATTGATTTTAGGGTTCCGGAGCCAAAATGGCAAAAACGGAACCCTTATAGTTTCGCCATGTCTGTCTGTCTGTCTGTCTGTCCGTCCGCGGCTTTGCTCAGGGACTATCAATGCTAGAAAGCTGTAATTTTGCAAGGATATATAGGTAAACTATGCCGACAAAACAATATAATAAAAAATTCAAAAACAATTTTTTTTAGGGTACCTCCCATAGACGTAAAGTGGTGGTGATTTTTTTTTTCTCATCCAACCCTATAGTGTGGGGTATCGTTGGATAGGTATTTTAAAACCATTAGGGGTTTGCTAAAACGATTTTTCGATTCAGTAAAGCGTTTGCGAAATATTCACATTTAAAGTGCAAATTTTCATTAAAATCAAGCGTCCCCCCCTCTAAAATCTAAACCGGTGGGTGGAAAAATTTGAAAAAATTCAGGATGGTAGTCAGTCTATCAAACTTTCAAGGAAAACTATAACGGCTATGTTTGCTCATGAGAATTATTAGTAGTTTATGAGTTAATAGCAGCGTAAGGTATAAAATATACCTAAACTTGGTAGATTCCGTATAAAATACGAAATCCTTAGAAAAATATTACTTAATTTTTTCGTAATGGCTACGGAACCCTATTTTGGGCGTGTCCGACACGCTCTTGGCCGGTTTTTTCTTTCTTTCATGCACACATGCAATCACGCACGCACACACAGTCACAAACTTTCCTATTTATAATATTAGTAGGTAGACGTAATAACATTGCTTCTCTCTTCTTCCACTTCCACTAAACGGCTCGCATCGGATCGGATCGGAACGAATTTTACAAACACAAAACAAAAATATAAGTAAACATATACCTATACGTCATATTAACAAATAACTGATTTAGATAAAAGCCGTCCATAGAAAATCAATTTTAAAAATGTATTGACACCAATTAAAAATACATTATATTATTTAAAACTAGCTTTTACCCGCGGCTTCGCACGCGTTAGCTATTTCCGTCTGGTAGTTTCAATTGAGATTTTCAGGATTTTTCCAAATTCCCCTGGAAATTTTCAAAATTTATATCGTGGTCTTCATAGAGGTTGTGTTCTGAATAACTGCACAAAATTCAAGACTCTAAATCCAGTGCTGAAATTTAAAGAAAATCTCTATCCGAATTCAAATTCAAATCATTTATTCAGTAAATAGGCCGTAATGCGCACTTTTACACGTCATTTTTAAAACTGCCGGCGCTTTCGGAAAGACCATCATTGCCAAGAAGAATGCGCCGCAAGAAACTTGGCAGGAAGTCATTTTATCAAAATAAAATAAAACAACAACAAATAAAATACTTAAAAACTATAGTATACAATTAATGAAAATAATAATAATACAGGCATGTATGGGGTCCCTTAGTTACAAAACTATCCCGTTGGAGTATCGGGATAAAAAGTAGCGTATGTGTTATAACAGAGGTCCAGCTACCTACACACCAGATTTCGTGGCTATAAGCCCAGCGGTTATTGTTTCGAGATTTTATCCCTAGATATCCCGTGGGAATATCGGGTCAAAAAGTAGCGTTTGTCTTATTCCAGACGTCCAGCTACCTACATACCAAATTTCATGACTCTAAGCCCAGCGGTTATTATTTCAAGATTTTATCCCTATCCCGTGGGAATATCGCTGTAAAAAATAGCCTATGTGTTTTTCTACAGGTTCAGCTACCTACACACTAAATTTCATAGCTCTAAGCCCAGTGGTTGTTATTTCAAGATTTTATCCCTAGGTATCCCGTGGGAATATCGGGTCAAAAAGTAGCGTTTGTCTTATTCCAGATGTTCAGCTATCTACATACCAAATTTCATGACTCTAAGCCTAGCGGTTATTATTTCAAGATTTTATCTCTATCCCGTGGGAATATCGGTGTAAAAAATAGCGTATGTGTTTTTCCACAGATTCAGCTACCTACACACCAAATTTCATGGCTCTAAGCCTAGTGGTTGTTATTTCGAGATTTTATCCCTAGGTATCCCGTGGGAATATCGGGTCAAAAAGTCACTTATGTATGATTCCAGACGTGCAGCTACCTAAATACCAAATTACATGATTCTAAGCCCAGCCGTTATTATTACGAAACTTTATCCCTATCCCGTGGGAATATCAGGATAAAAAGTAGCCTTCGTGTTATTCCAGAGGTCCAGCTACCTATATATTAAATTTTATGGCTCTAAGCCCCGCGGTTGTTATTTTGAGATTTTGTCCCTAGCTATCCCGTGGGAATATCGGGTCAAAAAGTCACCTATGTGTTATTCCAGACGTCCAACTACCTACATACCGAATTTCATGACTCTAAGGCCAGAGGTTCTTATTTCGAGATTTTATCCCTATCCCGTGGGAATATCGGGATGAAAAGTAGCCTATGTTTTATTCCAGATATCCAACTATCTACATAGCAATTTTCATCCAAATCCGTCAAGCCGTTTTAGCGTGAAGGAGTAACAAACATACTTACTCACTCACAAATTTTCACATTAATAATATTAGTAGGACTACTTTGTCGGGAATCAGCGATCTAACCAGCCAGTGGTAAATTCAGACCACGTAAGTACCAGCATTTGAGGCTATAATCTACGTGGTTCAATGATACTGGCCACTAGTGTTCATAAAAAATTGTGTTCCGATATTTTGAATTTCGAAGTTCTGCATCGCGCCAACGAAATTTTTAACCGAGGCTATATATACCCCGAGTATTTTGCAGGGAGGTTGGTCGGGGAGGTGGGGGAACGGCAACAGTGCAGCTTTAGCTAGATCTAGGAGCAGAGATAGGGCGGCGCAGCCGCCTTTACTTACCTAATGGCCCCTAGTAATTTAAAATATTATGGCAGCTGTGACGAGATACTAATTCAAAGCGGCGTAGCCGCTTTGAACAATGGGCACCTGATGTGCCCTCGAAATAGCACGGGACTGTCATAGTAATATAAAGCGGCACAGCCGCTTTCAAATATTGGGCGCCTGCGGCGCCCATGTGTAAAGCCTAACTATCAAAGTAATATAAAGCGGCGCAGCCGCTTTCAATATTGGACGCCTGCGGCGCCCATGTGTAAAGCCTAACTATCAAAGTAATATAAAGCGGCGCAGCCGCTTTCAATATTGGGCGCCTGCGGCGCCCATGTGTAAAGCCTAACTATCAAAGTATAATATAAAGCGGCCCAGCCGCTTTCAATATTGGGCGCCTGCGGCGCCCATGTGTAAAGCCTAACTATCAAAGTAATATAAAGCGGCGCCACCGCTTTCAATATTGGGCGCCTGCGGCGCCCATGTGTAAAGCCTAACTATCAAAGTAATATAAAGCGGCACAGCCGCTTTCAATATTGGGCGCCTGCGGCGCCCATGTGTAAAGTCTAACTACCAAAGTAATATAAAGCGGCGCAGCCGCTTTCATTATTGGGCGCCTGCGGCGCCCATATTAGAGTCTTTAGGAGGATATAATTCACAGCAGCGTACCCGCTTTGACTATTGGGCGCCTGCGGCGCCCATTTGTAAAGCCTAACTATCAAAGTAATATAAAGCGGCGCCACCGCTTTCAATATTGGGCGCCTGCGGCGCCCATATTAGAGTCTTTAGGAGGATATAATTCACAGCAGCGTACCCGCTTTGACTATTGGGCGCCTGCGGCGCCCATGTGTAAAGCCTAACTATCAAAGTAATATAAAGCGGCGCAGCCGCTTTCATTATTGGGCGCCTGCGGCGCCCATATTAGAGTCTTTAGGAGGATATAATTCACAGCAGCGTACCCGCTTTGACTATTGGGTATTGAAATGTATTTATACTATTGACTAGCGGAAGTTTCCATATTCCTAAATATTAATATTATTATTAAAACAATATTTCTTGTCCAAACACCACATATATTATTTTAAACCAAAACCAATCTGACAACCTAAGACAATCAACAAAAAACGTAACTAAGGTTACAAACCATAGACAACAACTTAAAAGCACAAACCTCATCATCCCCCCTCAATTCTAATTCATCACAGAATAAGAATTGTTCTAAAATATGAAACAATAAAAGGTATATTGATGCCTATACTAAAGCAAAGGTTAAACATTGAAAGAAAAAAAAAGGTAAATAAAGAAGTTATAGGTAATTCCATTTAACAAATCCTATCCACCCTCAAGTTCAAGTACTGTACTCACTCATTTAAGTAAGTTTAAATAATAAGAATTACAAGTCATTATCGCAGCCTGATCTATACATACATAGTGAAGAAGTCAGTCAATTAAAGCCTAGTTTTTGTACAAAATAGTTGTGCTTCAGTTTTCCTAAAGCCTTTGTCAAAATATCTGCTGTATTTTCATTCGTGCTTACATATTTTACAATTATATCACGTTTATTAATTAAATCCTTGATGAAGTGATATTTTATATCAATATGCTTTGACCTCTTACTATTTTCATTTGACTCCATTAACTTAATCGCACTTTGATTATCTACAAGTAACATTGAACTTGAAGGACTGTTAAAATCTTGTAACAAACCCTTTAAAGAAATTAATTCTGTACATGCTAGAGCCGCAGCTACGTATTCAGCTTCGGCTGTTGATAAGGCAACTACGTTTTGTTTCTTACAAAACCAGGCCAACAAGTTATTTCCAAAGAAAACAGCAGAACCACTCACGCTTTTCCTGTCTTTTTTGTCGCCTGCCCAATCAGCATCGGTATACGCAACTAAGTTACACCTGCTATCCCGTTTATATACGAGAGATTTAGACTTTGTTTCTTTTAGATACCGCAAAATACGCTTAGCTGCTTTCCACAGTGATAGAGTGGGTTCATCCAAAGATCTACTTAAGAAAGATACTGCGAAGCAAATATCAGGTCTACTGGAAGTAGCTAAGTATAGAAGACTACCTATAAGCTCACGATATGGTACATCAAAGGTAATGGGTTCATTGTCATCTGTTGTGAAATTTACTTCCATTGGCGTCTCCGCTCCTTTGCAATCTGTCATATTGAATTTATCAAGCAATCTATTTATTGCTGATTCTTGAGAAATTGAAATTGATTCTGGCGTTCTCGCAATATCCAGACCCAAGTAAGTACTCACCTCTCCAAGGTCCTTAACATTGAATTCAGCTTTTAGAAAATCGTGTGACTTATTTAAGTTTATTGTACTTTTTGACATTAGAATAATGTCATCAACATAAACTAACAAAAATACATCTTCCAAAACGTATAAACAGAAATCATGTTTCGACTGTACAAAACCTTTCTGGATTAAAAAGGAATGAAGTCTTTCGTTCCAGCATTTAGGTGCTTGTTTTAACCCATAAAGCGATCTTTTTAGTTTCAAAACAACACCTTTCTCCACTTTTACTCCTAAAGGCGGTTTTATATATACATCTTCCTTTAAAAAACCGTTTAAAAAGGCCGTTGGAACATCTAATTGTTTCATATACATATCATTTTGTAATGCTTGGCTCAGCATCATACGAATTGTAGGCATACGAGCTACTGGTGAGTATACATTAAATAATGTTTCTTCTTGAAAACCTTTCGCAACTAATCTTGCCTTTTTTGTACCATCCTTTTTAGTAGTGAATACCCATTTGGTATCTATAGCCTTTTTATCTTTAGGCAATTTTGATTCTTCCCAGGTTCCCAAACATTTAAGTGAGTTTAATTCTTTTTCTATGGCATTTTGCCAATCTTGACCTCTTTCAACAGCTTCTTTGTAAGAACTTGGATCACCCGTACACAAACAGTAGGCCACATGTGTTTCAAAATCGTCTAATCGTTTCGGAGGCTTGACAATTCTGCCACTTCTTGTTTTTATCTCATGTTCATTTGTAACTTCGTTTCTCTCGTTTAAAGTCTCTCCAGTACAATCTTCAAATATTTCTTCTGATTCCGTATTTCCTTCATCAACATTTGTACTATCATTGATAACCTCTTCTCCATCTTCATTGTCTTGTTCAGTTTCAGTAACCCGTTCATTATCTTGTCCAGATTCAATAACCCGACTATTATTTTCTAAATTAATTTCTGACATAGTTATTCTTTGCCACTCTTGTTCGTTATCACTTTGCTTAGTTTCTTTGTATATAATGTTGTCTTCATCAAATCTCACATCTCGTGATACAATTATTTTGTTGTTTTTAGGATCCCATAAATTATACCCCGTCCTATTATATCCAACCATTCTACATTCAAGTGATCTTTCAGAAAGTTTGTCAGGTTTAGGTAAAATGTAAGCCCACGCTTTAGCACCAAATGCACGTAGTTTATTTAAATCTCTAGTCCCATATAATACTTCACAAGGAGTTTTGTAGTCTATAGCCATAGAGGTGCAACGGTTTAACTGATAAGCTGCACATTTTATAGCCTCACCCCACAAATTTTTCGGTAGCTTAGTTTCAACAAGCATAGTCCTTGCTTTGTTATATAAACTTCTATTCATTCGTTCGGCCACTCCATTGCTAGCTGGTGAATATGGTAGACTATATTCTAAAGCTATACCTTTCAGGTTACAAAATTGACGTAGATTATTGCAGGTGTATTCACCTCCATTATCACATCTGATCCTTTTAACCGTTTTCTCAAATTCGTTTTCGTAACGACGGATATAGTTAATAATGTTATCAACGGCTTCAGATTTTCTTTTCAACAAAAAGACTACACAAAAATGGGAAAAATCATCTATAATTGTTTGAAAATAGAGTTCACCCTGTATAGTCGGAATGCTGGATGGACCCGCTATATCACTATGTAACAGTTCCAAGACCTGACGTGACCTAGGTCTCTCTAGTGGTTTGAACGGTAACCGTGTTGCCTTACCTTTCATGCAGGCATTACATACATTGTCGTTAAGAGGTAGCTGTAGCCTTTGTAAAGTTTTAGAGCTGGTATGTCCTAAACGTCTATGCCATAACATGCCATCCGCCGAATACATAGCCGCGACTCCATCCTCCGTTACAATTTCACCCTGTAAAACATAAAGTTTGCCATTATTGTATGCCCATATATTGGATCCATTGTAAAAGGTAATTTTTGCATATTCATTGACAAATACGATTTCGTTTGGTTTTTCCAGTAATTTTCGTACAGATAGAAGATTGTAGGCTAAATTTGCCACTATAAGTCCCTCGACTGTAAACTTAACGTTACCACATTTTATTTGTAAACTGCCGCTTTGATATGCAAATAATTTTTCACCATTAGCCGTGTTAATTTTTATGGGATGATCTAAGTTTTTAATATTGATCATATGTTGTATATAAATATCAGATATAAAATTTTGTGAGGCACCTGAATCTACTACAAAAGAAATGGATTGATCAAAAGATGCCTTACAAGTTAAATTAAACTCTCCATCAGTCATACAGCCCACTTCCTCTGTGGTTTCTTCATGGACTATTATTGCATCATCCCTCGAAGTACATGCTCTATTTGCACCTCGAATGCGTCCCTGCACTCTGCCACGACCCCGTCTATATAGTTCACCACCTCGGGCAGAGGCTCCCCGATGCGAAGTATAATATTGTCTATTTAGTACATTTTTGTGACAATATCTTGCAGTGTGTCCTTTTTCATTGCAGTTCCAGCACTCTATATTAAATGCACTATCCTGGCTTGGTGCAATCATGTCATCCAGTCTAATCTCTGCATCAAGTAGTGTCCTTTTTGTTTTTTCTAATGTCAGTACTTCATTCATTGCTTCTAAGGCTGTCGTAACATTATTATATTTACCTGGTAAGGCGAGTAGCAAATGTATCACTTTATCAGATTCATCCATTTTTGACATCACTTCAATGTCACTTACCAGCTTGTCAAATTTCAAAAAAAAATCTTGTAATTTTTCATTGTTTTCACACTTCAACTCGATTAATCTCTTTTTCAAATTATATTTATTCATAATACTTCTTCGTGTAAAAATATTTTCTAAAGAATTCATCATATCTTTTGCACTTTTGCATCCTTTCACAATTTCCAAAAAATTATCTCCAATGCATTGTACTATTAGCGATCTCGCTTCTGCATCCTTAATTTTATCTTCCTTCTTTACATCAGCACAGGCCACTATATCACCAAGACCTTTCTCTTCCATTAATAACTCCACTCTAAACTTCCAATTGTGAAAATTGTTTCCATCTTCTAATCGACAAACCACAGTTTGTATTTTCGATTGAGCCATATCGTGTGTATGCCTTTTTCTCCAGTAGCAAACTTTATTTACAGTGCTTCAATAAAATTTTACATGATTTAAATTTTCAATAAAAAATAAAGATCGTAAATTTGGAATTTTTTTTTTATCCGAATCACTGAAAAATTAGGAATATGGGGCGGCCCATAACCTATTGAAATGTATTTATACTATTGACTAGCGGAAGTTTCCATATTCCTAAATATTAATATTATTATTAAAACAATATTTCTTGTCCAAACACCACATATATTATTTTAAACCAAAACCAATCTGACAACCTAAGACAATCAACAAAAAACGTAACTAAGGTTACAAACCATAGACAACAACTTAAAAGCACAAACCTCATCATTGGGCGCCTGCGGCGCCCATGTGTAAAGCCTAACTATCAAAGTAGGTAATATAAAGCGGCGCAGCCGCTTTCAATATTGGGCGCCTGCGGCGCCCATATTAGAGTCTTTAGGAGGATATAATTCACAGCAGCGTAGCCGCTTTGACTATTGGGCGCCTGCGGCGCCCATGTGTAAAGCCTAACCATCGAAATAACATAAAGCAGCGCAGCCGCTTTCATTTTTTCAGGATTTAAAACTATTAAGGGTTTGCTAAAATGATTTTCCGATTCAGTAATGTGTTTGCGAAATATTCAACTTTAAAGTGCAAATTTTCATTAAAATCGAGCGTCCCCCCCTCTAAAATCTAAACCGGTGGGTGGAAAAATTTGAAAAAATTCAGGATACGTAGGTAGGATACGTATCCTACCTACCTATCCTGACTACCTAGTCAGTATATCAAACTTCCATTAAAAACTATAACAGCTAAGTTTACTTGAGAATTATTGTTATTATACTGGCTGCTATAAAAAAAAAAACTAACATCGAAGGCTAAGGCGGGAGCGAAGCGGAGCGTAGCTGAACCTAAACTATCCAAGTCGCTTCTGCTCCGAACCGTCTTGCTCGCACGCTTCGCTCGCTCGCACAAATTTTGAAGTAAATCTTTGTAACATATAAATTGGTCAAATGTTATTTGACAATTTGTTATTTGTCTAAGCCAATCATTTGCTACATAATTATTTGCCACGTAGGTAAAAGTGTGACGAAGTAAAATTTTGCAATATTAAAATGTTGCGAAATAAGAAAAATGCGAAGTAAAGTTATGCCAACGATTGGTTTGCCAAATGAAACTTCGGCGAAAGATTGGTTGCTTAGTGAAATTTGAAGAAACATATTTCGCCGAAAAGGCAGTACATCGTGAATTCATAATTTTGTATTATATCGTAATAAAATGATATCAAATAATTATGCAATTATATGTGAGTCGATATTACATTATGTAACTATGTAAACCCGTTTATTCTTCATTACTTAATGTTTACTCAGTTCTCCAAAGAATGGCACTGCAATGTGTTGCAATTAATTTACTATCGTTTAATTTTGTTCATTATCATTTAAAATATTCAATTAAATTTGTTGATATCCGTACCCCCTCTTCTAAATTTCTTAATTTGGCAAAATCCTTACTCAGCGACTTAATCATGTCAGAAAGTTATTAATTTCAGCGCCATCTGTTAGTATAGCGGGGTACTCGATAGTCATAGCACTTATTTGAAAACTTGAAGGTGCAAACTCAATCGAGTGTAGTGGCTACCTCCTCTTTTAAGGGTTGAATTTTTATAGTCTAAGGGTTGAATTTTGATAGCCTATAATTTGGCCGGGGATTTTCTCGACAGATCAGTAAAGTTTGCACCAAAATCCGTTCAGCCGTTCTCACGTGATGCGCGTACAAAAAAACGACAAACAAATAAACAGACAAACAGACAAAAATTCTAAAAACTATTGGAACGTGTTCTGTTATCGATTCTAAGTATTCCCAGCTAACTTTTCTTCAAATATCTTCCATGTAGGTACAGACTTTCGACCCTCTTCAGCTGTATTATATGTATATGTCGGCGGCCGATCGTAAAATCAGCCAGATCACGAAATTCCTAGGCACATCATGAAATGGCGCCATTTCATGATATGCCTAAAAGTTGTCCAGGCATATCGTGATATGCCTGAGAAACAATACGGCAGATCGATTAGAGCAACGCATTCGACGATATTCCTAGCTTTATACCGGGCATATCGTGATAGTCCGTGAGCCCAGCCCCTAGGTACCTACGTAACATGACATCACCATAAGATGCCTGGCAACAGGTGGGGAAAGTTGTGCTGAGCTAGAATCAAAAAACTAACGCACTTAAAATTAGCCGGAAGTTTGAGAAAATCCTTCACTTCCGGTCAAAATTTTAAGGTCAATTTACGTCACGTGACATCATTACGAAACACGTGGCATCATGAAGCCCTTTATCCGTAGAGAGGGGCAACATAAGTCTGTCAGTTCTGAAATAGCCGGAAGTGCCTGACAGACTGCGACAAAGGTGACCCCCAAAAACGATTTCCTACGTCATATGACATCGTGACCAAAATTATTACAAAAGTTTCGTAATATTAGTGTCTTTAATAATATATAAGTCTGCCAAGCGTTTTTTAGCCGGAAGTCCTTTAAAAGTGTAATTTTAACTACAAGGAAAATGTAACCGTATCATGTTAAATGAGAATAATTTAACGAATTATGATCGATTAACAAGGATTATCGACTAATTCGTCGTGGTCGGTATATTTAGTGTGTAAGAAAATAAAAAAAATACAATCTTTTATGTTATTTCACCTGTCCCGTTGTCTGTAATCAAATGTCGCAAGTATAGTTATTTGGATCTAAGTACTGTCAGTGGTTGGATTGAGTTGAAATTTGGCATTGTAATATAAAATTGGTGGCAAAGAATCTGGTCGTGAAATTCCGGTGATCATCACCAGGTCAGAATTGTCTCCACAGGAGAGAACTGTTTAACGGTGAATGGTATAGACTTAAAATTACACGAATGGATTTCCGATAGCAATACAAGTAGGTACAGTCAGCAAAAAACTTCTACTAAATATTTTAAGGTCAATTTACGTCATGTGACAACATTACGAAACACGTGGCATCATGAAGCCCTTTATCCGTAGAGAGGGGCAACATAAGTCTATCAGTTCTGAAATAGCCGGAAGTGCCTGACAGACTGCGACAAAGGTGACCCCCAAAAACGATTTCCTACGTCATATGACATCGTGACCAAAATTATTACAAAAGTTTCGTAATATTAGTGTCTTTAATAATATATAAGTCTGCCAAGCGTTTTTTAGCCGGAAGTCCTTTAAAAGTGTAATTTTAACTACAAGGAAAATGTAACCGTATCATGTTAAATGAGAATAATTTAACGAATTATGATCGATTAACAAGGATTATTGACTAATTCGTCGTGGTCGGTATATTTAGTATGTAAGAAAATAAAAAAAATACAATCTTTTATGTTATTTCACCTGTCCCGTTGTCTTTAATCAAATCTCGCAAGTATAGTTATTTGGATCTAAGTACTGTCAGTGGTTGGATTGAGTTGAAATTTGGCATTGTAATATAAAATTGGTGGCAAAGAATCTGGTCGTGAAATTCCGGTGATCATCACCAGGTCAGAATTGTCTCTACAGGAGAGAACTGTTTAACGGTGAATGGTATAGACTTAAAATTTACACGAATGGATTTCCGATAGCAATACAAGTAGGTACAGTCAGCAAAAAAACTTCTACTAAATTATTTTTTTACGGGAACTAATACTTTCAGTGAGTTTCAGTAGTGTCAGTTCCGAAATTGCTGGAAGTGCCTGATAGACGGTGGCAAAATAATAAATATAAATAATTTAGTCTGCAATAAAACTTCTACTAAATATTTTAAGGTTTTACGTCACGTGACAACATTACGAAACACGTGGCATCATGAAGCCCTTTATCCATAGAGAGGGGCAACATAAGTCTGTCAGCTCTGAAATAGCTGGAAGTGCCTGACAGACTGAGGCAAAGATGACACCCAAAAACGATTTCTTACGTCATATGACATTGCGACCAAAATTAATACAAAAGTTTCGTAATATAAGTGTCTTTAATATTAAATAAGACTGCCGAGCGTTTTTTAGCCGGAAGTCCTTTAAAAGTATCTATCTGTCTGTCTGTCCGTCTTTTCGCGGCTTTGCTCAGACACTATCAATGCTAGAAAGCTGTAAATTTGCATGAATATACACTAAACTATGCCAACAAAACAGTACAATAAAAATTAAACAAAAAAATTTTTAGACTACCTACCAAAAAAACTTTTTTTTTAATTTTTATTCTACTGTTTTGGTGGCATAGTTTATTATGAAATTATACCAAAAGTAGAGCTTTCTAGCATTGATAGTCTCTGACCAAAGGCGCGGACGGACAGACAGACAGACAGACATGGCGAAATGAGTCGATAATCCTTGTTAATCGATCATAATTTGTTAAATTATTCACATTTAACATGATACGATTACGTTTTCCTTGCAGTTAAAATAACACTTTTAAAGGACTTCCGGCAAAATAACGCTTGGCAGACTTATTTATTGTCAAAGACACTAATATTATGAAACTTTTGTAATAATTTTGGTTGCGTGGTCATATGACGTAAAAAATCGTTTTTGGGGGTCATCTTTGCCAGTCTGTCAGGCACTTCCGGCTATTTCAGAGCTGACAGACTTATGTTGCCCCTCTCTACGGATAAAGGGCTTCATGATGCCACGTGTTTCGTAATGTTGTCACGTGACGTAAATTGACCTTAAAATATTTAGTAGAAGTTTTATTGCAGACTAAATTATTTATATTTATTATTTTGCCATCGTCTATCAGGCACTTCCAGCAGTTTCGGAACTGACACTACTGAAACTCACTGAAACTATTAGTTCCCGTAAAAAAATAATTTAGTAGAAGTTTTTTTGCTGACTGTACCTACTTGTATTGCTATCGGAAATCCATTCGTGTAATTTTAAGTCTATACCATTCACCGTTAAACAGTTCTCTCCTGTGGAGACAATTCTGACCTGGTGATGATCACCGGAATTTCACGACCAGATTCTTTGCCACCAATTTTATATTACAATGCCAAATTTCAACTCAATCCAACCACTGACAGTACTTAGATCCAAATAACTATACTTGCGAGATTTGATTACAGACAACGGGACAGGTGAAATAACATAAAAGATTGTATTTTTTTTATTTTCTTACATACTAAATATTTAGTATGTATATACCGACCACGACGAATTAGTCGATAATCCTTGTTAATCGATCATAATTCGTTAAATTATTCTCATTTAACATGATACGGTTACATTTTCCTTGTAGTTAAAATTACACTTTTAAAGGACTTCCGGCTAAAAAACGCTTGGCAGACTTATATGTTATTAAAGACACTAATATTACGAAACTTTTGTAATAATTTTGGTCACGATGTCATATGACGTAGGAAATCGTTTTTGGGGGTCACCTTTGTCGCAGTCTGTCAGGCACTTACGGCTATTTCAGAGCTGACAGACTTATGTTGCCCCTCTCTACGGATAAAGGGCTTCATGATGCCACGTGTTTCGTAATGATGTCACGTGACGTAAATTGACCTTAAAATTTTGACCGGAAGTGAAGGATTTTCTCAAACTTCCGGCTAATTTTAAGTGCGTTAGTTTTTTGATTCTAGCTCAGCACAACTTTCCCCACCTGTTGCCAGGCATCTTATGGTGATGTCATGTTACGTAGGTACCTAGGGGCTGGGCTCACGGACTATGATATTCTGAAAAAAAGAAAAAAATAGGTACGACGAGCGAAGCGAGGAGTGGTTAGTATGAATTGTGACCACTACGCACGAGCCGAGCGAGCGAAGCGAGCGTGCCGCGGCAGCGGCCGGCGAAGTGCCAGAAACGATTTGCCGGCATTTCATGATATGCCTAGGAATTTCATGATCTGCCTAAACTAGCCAAATCATGAAATGGCGGCGTTTCATGATATGCCTAGGAATTTCATGATCTGCCTAAACGTCACCAGGCAAATCGTCAAACGGTGAGTTTTGAACGATATGGCGGATGTCCCTTAGCCAATTCATGAAATGGCGCCATTTCACGATATGCCTAGGAATTTCGTGATCTGGCGGATTTTACGATCGGCCGCCGACATATAGATAAACAATTTCCGTGATTGGCTACTTACAGAAATACCCTGTTTAAGTTGACTCCCCATGGAAATCAATTTTCGAAAAATAACTAACTGATTAAATGAGTTAGTGGTGGTTTTAACTGCTCTATATAAATCAATGAAAAAACAACGAGTGCACTCTCCGCGTGCTGGATTGCTACTAAGTCAAAAAGACAATTGTCATTTTCTATTAACGAATCCTCCCGATTTCTCCCGAAACCCGAAGGTTTTTCTAAAAGCTCACGGATTGTAAGTCCACCTACCTAATCTACTTCATTTATAATGTATGTATGTAAACTCTTTATTGCACATAAAAATAAAAATACAAAAACACAGAGAGGAGAAAAAAGGCGAGCTTATCCCTAAAGATAAGAAAAAATAAAAACAGAAATACTCAAAATAGTTGTGTGTGTATTAATAGCAGTTGACTTCAATATCTTACCAAACCACGACGCCTGTTTCTCGTTGATGGAGAGCCCTTCTTTGGCGTCCAGGACCTCGGGCAGGACCATCGTCACGAAGCTGATGGACATGCCCAGGCCGACCAGAAGCAGGTCTAGCGCCAAGCATGCTAGCACCTGAAAAGTATAAATTGTTCATAATTATTCATATAAAAATCGGCTGAGTGTGAGTCGGACTCGCGCACGAAAGGTTCTGTATTATTATCTAACAAAAGAAAAATTCCCAATCCGCACTGGGCCCGCGTGGGAACTATGGCCCAAGCCCTCTCATTCCGAGAGGAGGCCTGTGCCCAGCAGTGGGACGTATATAGGCTGAGATGATGAAAAGAAAAGGCAAAAAATCAAGTTCGATTTATGGGAGCCCCATAAAATATATTTTTTAAATTATATTTAATTATTACGATCAATTAGGAGTACTCTAAACCGAAGTGCATGCATGAAAAGATTGATGAATGTAGAGGGAGCGAGAGTTGTAAAGCGAGTGTAGAATCGTAGCAAGCAGAAGGATGTAGTCTCTGCCTATCCTGTTGGGAAAGAGGCGTGATTTTACGTATGTATTTAAGTATTCTAAAGATTCTGTGAACATTTCAAGCGTCTACCTGTTGCCGCTATTAATACCAAGCACAAAACGGCAAAACAATCACGTTTGTTGTATGGGACCCCCCTTAAATATTTATTTTATTCTGTTTTTAGTGTTTATTGTTATGGCGGCCACAGGTAATACGTAATCTGTGAATATTTAAAGAGTAACTATTACGACTTGTCAAGAGATGGAGCTCTGTGACGGACGGACGGACGGACGGGCAGACCGATATACAGATAGACAGCGGGGACTCAGTAATAGGGTTCTGTTGGCACCCTTCGGGTACGGAATCCTAAAAAGTATTTTTAAATAATTTCAATACTTTATTCAGACTGGCGTTACTTATGCATAGGTACGAGTATCAATGAACACCTACTTTGCTCACCCCTGTCGTAGTCCTGGGTGAGCAAAGTACTTAATTGTTTATAGAACGATCTATACTTTTATACTACAGTTACTACTTGTACTTGGGTTACTATTAAATAGGTACTAAATATTCCTGTAAAGGTTTACTTATCATTCCTTTTGATTCTTATGGCTACTTGCTGGAAACACATAAATCTCGAGTTAGCGTTAAGCTCAGTTTAGTAGTGTCAAAATGTATGGTACTGACAATCTTAAGCCAGGTTTTTAACTGCTAAATCTAGATTTATTTTTTCCTGCAAGACGGCCTTAATGACTGTAGTCACGCTTCCAAATGTAATATTGATCATAGTCAACTACAGTAAAATAACCTATAGGTATTATTAATTCAGTCTGTGGTGGTTCCGTTCATAATGTGCGATATTTTGATGTGGATTTTGCTTTACATTATCATAAGCTTTGGAGCATACAATTTATAAAACTTAATGTGTAGAATTACGTTATTTATAATAATGGGACGAGTTCGTAGAAAAATGTCTACATATTTTAAAGTAAATATTATGTCAAACTAGTTTTGGTTGAAATATTTACTGACAAACAATATTACAATTCTGATAAGTCGTCAATTACCTAAATAAAAAATAATTCAAAATATCTACGTCAGACTAATCGCGATGACACAAAACCGGTTACGTAATTTTATAACATGCAAAGTCATTGTATTATAAAATATATTAGGCCTATTTAAATAGTAACACTTTTGTAACTTAACTTTATTCTTAGATTTTAAAGACAATTCATCATTTACTCAAAGTTATGTAATCTCAAAATAAATACTTAATCTCGATACCCCGCATGAATCGATTTATAAAAGCAGTCATTTGTATATCTCACGTTCTAACCGTCCGTGGTGTTATATTACGCTTAAACTTTTTATGTAGTTTTAGTCAAGGCTGTAGGTTACAAAACACGGAAACCGTGCATCGCAATGCTACCTTTTTAACCCAAGAGCTCTGATAAAACTAAACTTTCTATTCATCAAAGACACGGCACGTCAACAGTAAAATGGTTTTTTTATTACACACATCAATCACACAATTTGTATGCTTCAAACAAAAGAACGTCATGGCATTAGAGGTCGTTTTCATAGAACCAAGGCGATGAGTATACTTGGGACCGGTTCGTCTAAAAATTTTAAGATCAAGGACTTCTCAACCCAATTAGGGGCATTAATTTCAAGTTACAAATACATAAACTAATGATTTAATAAAGGTAACAACAAACAAGCCTTCGCCGTGACATGTTTGTAAATAATTGTGATTAAGTTATTAAATTGTCATCTGATTTTAAGGTTCATGGTCAGCAGTCGAAACGAAAACTAATCATCCTCACAACAAAATATATTTAAAGGATCTCATTTTAGACGGAAATTTAATTAAAAAAAAAAAAAACTACCTGAGTTTTACATTAATGAAATATCAGCTAGGTCGGAGCCAATTGAATATCGCTTGTAAAACACGTTCAACGCCGCAATTACTTTAGTAGCTACAGCATTGGTATGTTATAACACTTAGAAGAAACTTTTCACCTTTTTCTATCATAAAACGAAGTGCCTACGTGACTTAACTTGTGTGACAACAACGTAGCAGGTCATTAAAACTTTAAACCAATGTTTGATGCATATCAATTAATGAAAATAACGTCTCCATAATAATTTTACAACCAACAATAATGATGCCACCCGATCCGTTTATTGCGTGTACGCATAATTTAAAAGAATTGCTGCAGTACAAGTTATAACAAGTTGCTGAGCGGACATAAATGCGGAAGAAAAGAATTTGCTTTACCTGTCAAGAAATCACACATATAAACCCCCTTGCAAAAAAAAACGGGCACCTATGGTTTTTGTATTTTATGTGCATGAAAGCTTACTTTCTGAGCTTCAATGCCTAAAAATCTGAAAAACCATAGGGGCCCGTTTTTTGCAAGGGGGTTTATATGTATAATGTTTGACTTGACACCTCAATCTCCTCAGAGATGTATGAGTGAACAATCGAAAAACAAAACAGACGGAAATTGCTTAGGCGGCCCCTAGACCTACAATAACATTGTACAATACTTTTTATTGCACAATAAGATTGAAAGGCGCTCTGAATCCAAACGAGCAATTGTATTGCACAATAATACGAACTGCACAATGTTTTCGTGTTCAGTATAGTATTGAATATTGTGCAATACTGACCCTACACGATGCAATATAAAAATATGGTGCAATAAAAATTAAACTCGCTCAAACTTTTGGTCAACCATTGTGCAATCTTCAATATTAACCCTAAACGGTCAATAATATTGCACAATTCGCGATATTGCACAATACAATTGACCGTTTAGGGGCCGCCTAAGGTTGACTAGCTTTTTAGGTTGAGAGCTCTAGATTGGCAGAACATTTCATTATCTCTGATACCTCGTAGTATGCATTGGGATCTGATTTCGACTAAGAGTCTTCTACGTTTATCTTCTATCTATCGCCTTAATAGTGCTTGTTACCAGATACTTTTCTTATGAAAGCTATTACTTTCTCAGTCCTGGTAATGTCCTGGCCACTTGTGTATTTTTAACTGTGTGTACGCTTTGAATCTACCTATTAATTTTTCTATTAGGCAAGACTGCTAGAGCGATCTGTCAATACAGTGCTAAATTGAACGGAATTGATGGAGCATTGACCCCTGGACCTTACATTTCACATTAGGGACGCTTGCTCTGCGTTTAGATAACGAAGGCCAAGTTCCTATAATTAAGTTTTGAAGATTATGAGTCTTATCGATGGGAAATGATGACTTGCATGTTGTAACCGATTGAGACATCGGATAAGTATTAAATTACATGCAGTTCGAAAACAATAATGGACAATAGTTTGTTAAAAATGTCATATTTAATACAACCATTTTTTGCTGACTGTTGTCTTTGTTGAATGTACTTTACATTGTCGTTCAAATTATACACTCGTAACCAAGTTTCAAGTCGATGCCGAATTTCGCTATAAGATTTATTTAATTTATTTTAAGAACACAAACAGTCATACGTTAATGAGTATGCAGGTAAACCAAAAACAATATAAAGACCTCGAGGTTCATAAATATACATAGGTACTAAAAGTACTATTCAAATAATATTATTGTATTTAAACCGAAATTACATAAGTAGATGTATACCAGCGACACGTCAACCTACTAAACTGTTTTTCTAACGGGTTCATTCATCAATTTTACAAGAAATTGTGAATTTTACGGGATTAAGCAGGTGGTCGGACCTTGTACAAGGTTTGCCCGGATTGCTACCACCATCTTGCTCGCTAATCCTGCCGTGAAGCAGCAGTGCTTGCACTGTTGTGTTTCGGCGCGGAGAGTAAGACAGCCGGTGAAATTACTGGCACTTGAGGTATTCCAACTTAGGCCTCTAGGTTGGCAACGCATCTGCAATACCCCTGGTATATGGGCGGGTTATGGGCGGTGGTGATCTCTTACCACCAGGAGACCCACTTGCTCGTTTGCTTTCCAGTCGTATAAAAAAGTAAAAAACAAAAAAAGATTATATAAAATAAAACAGTAAGCAGATTACACGTTCAAAACTTTGTCTTATATTATATGTATATTCCGACCATTATTTCATATTTATTTTGATTACCATGTATTTTGACACATTCCTATTAAAATGGACGTATAAATTACTTAAATAAATAAAGAATTATAAAAAAAAATCATACAATTTTTTTTATTTTATTGTATGATTTATTCCTTTTTTATTTTTTAGTTTGTTTGATATTTTGTATTTTTTTTCTTTATTATTTATTCATTTAAGTTTTAATTTCTTTAATTAACTTACTAAAAAAAAAAATTATACCCTATACAAAATTCGAACTTCAAATCTTGCCGTCCTACTGACGTGTTAAGTACATGATTTAAAACGAGAGTACGATACGAACTTCAATTTCGTAGTAGTTTACAGAGGCAGATCTCAACGTGTGTATCCAACAGTGTTGTTGCTCTCTTAACGCGGAACAAAACTAGTTTCGCCAAAGTACCTTCATTTGGTTATCATTTCCTAAGGAAACTTTTGACGGCCGACGTATGGACTTGAATATAGTGTCGAATAAATTAACCGTGTAGCATTTATACAATAAATCAATTGCAGGCCATAAAAAGAGGAATCTTGTTTGGGAATAATTACCCCGAAAATAGGATATTATCTACAACTTGTTTCGTAATATTAATGATCTCACGATACGCATATAATTATAAACTAAACAACTTAAAAAAGTTGCAATATCCTAACTACACTAAAAACCGAACCGATTTTAATGAAGCTTAGCTAAGAACCATCTCGATAAAACTGGCTTTCAATCTGTTCATTTTCGATTGCATATCATCCATTTGCATTAGCTATGAGATCACAATCGGATACGCAGATATAGGTAGTCAAGTGGTTCTTATTACAATGCATTTTTGACAAAATCACGCATCTTCGTAGAGGGCACTAGGTATAGAGACACACACATAGCTGTCAAACTTATAACACCCCTTCTATGCATCTATGGCAAAACCATAGCAAAACGGGTGATTAAAAAGTTTTGAAACTAACTGTTAAATTTTAACGCAAATTCTCTGAAGTTGCGGGCGTCCACGGATGTTGGTGCATACTTAGATAATAAAATTAGCTTAACCTACCCATTTTATCTGTGACGCCATCCGTGTGTATTCAAAGAACATAAATAGAGATGGCATTATAATTTATCATTCCCGTAAGATTAGTCGAACTACACAGAATAGTGAAACAGGTTTTTGTAAATCTTATTCTTAGTAGGTAACTCTACACTAGACCCCCTTTGCTAGATGTTTTACAATATAGTTATAGGCAAAGCTCTGCGTAGGGGGCGACACTAGCGCAAATCTCCATAGCAACGTTAGTTCTCTTTATATTTGGTCGCCATGACAGATCTCGACCAAAGAGTATGTATATACGTTACCGAGACGTCAAAAATATCTATACACCTTTATGTCACTAAAGATAAGGTCGATGTATACATATTTTGACGCTGTGGCTGTATATACTTTTTTGAATTTGACTGTACCTATAGAAAACATGATATATTTATTAGTAACAAAATAACATGAATATTTACATCGACAATAACGATAGAGATATATTTCCAAAAATTTAATGCTATTATGGCATTTAAGATACCAACTCAAAAACGGTTTTGTGCTATAAGTTATAGTGCTGCACTCTGATAGCAGAAAATTGTAGTATTATTCCCTATTGTCCAATAACTTAAAAAGTGTGCAGAGTAGAGTTACTTTATTAAACTAAGTTCTAAGTTTAAGCGGCACATAAGTAATAAAACATATAGTTATAGAAGGTGCAGGTAACTTATCTAAAATGTAAAAGCAATTGGACGTAGCTAATTTGTCTCTCACTTTATAGTTGATTGGTCAAACTATTAAGAATTATCAGGAGTAGACACGACAATTTTTAGTCGTTAATTTTGTGGTTTTCTGATTTTGTAATAATGATAACTCACTATTAGCTTAGCGCCCATAAACTAATTTAATGAGAACAATCATAACAATAATAAAATTGAGGTAGGTAAAGATATAACCTATTTTTAATTAATTAAGAATTAAGACCTCTTTTTTATCTCAGGGACGCGTGACAAATGAATTAAAACATACACGTATATTTAGCATTAGATGTGAAATTTTACCACGAGCTTTTCGGTTAAGGAAAATATCGTTAGGTTACCTACATTACATCATCATCCCAGCCTATATATGTCCCACTGCTGGGCACAGGCCTCCTCTCAGAACAAGACCCCTCTCAAGACCTCTCAGAGGGCTTAGTCCTTAGTTCCCACGCGAGCCCAGTGGGGATTGGGAACTTCACACGTACCATTGAATTGCTTCGTAGGTTTGTGCAGTCCTCACGATGTTTTCCTTCCACAAAGCTCGTGGTAAACTTCAAATGTAATTACATTCAAAGCAAATGTTCTATAGAGTTATGTTACAATCCGCCCTAAGCCCGAGAAAAAACTATCCCACCAAAAACATTACATGTAAAAAGCTGCAAGTCTCGCAACGCAATGCAGTTCTTGTAATGCTAAAAAGGTTTGAGATGCAATGTTATACCAAGTCGGTTATTTTTGTCAGTACCGGGGGGTTTCCATAGAACTCGATTTTCACCAACTTGCTTATTTTAAAACCATAGAAAAATACAGTTTATAGTTCTCAAATAAAGAGTAAACCAAATTATTTTTAAACACATAAATGACTTGGCCATCGCAAGGCTACATAATGACATAAGAATTATAATCATCAACGTCAGCTATTTCAAGTAATTATAATTAAAGATAGCGCTAGCCCCAGCCTTGCAGTTTGAGTGATACACATAATACGAGAATGACTAAAGGTTGAGTGCGATGGCCAAGTCATTATGTGTTTAAAAAATAATTTGGTTTACTCTTTATTTGAGAACTATAAACTGTATTTTTCTATGGTTTTAAAATAAGCAAGTTGGTGAAAATCGAGTTCTATGGAAACCCCCCGGTACTGACAAAAATAACCGACTTGGTATAACATTGCATCTCAAACCTTTTTAGCATTACAAGAACTGCATTGCGTTGCGAGACTTGCAGCTTTTTACATGTAATGTTTTTGGTGGGATCTCATCACTTTTTGTAGGCAGTTCTTTTTTTTTCGGGTACTACTTCTTGTAATAACGCACTACTATCTTCATTTGTTTATCCTTCCTTGTCCATCGTCCATCCTCGTCTATCGTCTATCGTCCATTCTCGTCCATCGTCCATTCTCGTTCATCGTTCATCGTCCATCGTCCACTATCATCCATCGTTCATCCCTGTCCATCGTGTGCCATCCATCTTCTATCCTCGTCCACTATCCATCATCCATTCTCGTCTATCGTCCACCGTCCATCGTCTATCCTCGGTTATCGTCCATCGTCCATCCTCGTTCATCGTCTACAGTCCATCGTCCGTACCGACTGTCGTCGTCGTCGTCGTCGTCGATCGTCGGTCGTCATCCGTCGTCCATCGTCGCCCATCGTTGAACTTCCGTCGTCCGTCTACCGTCTGTCGTCCATCGTACATCGTCCATCGTCCACCCTCCATCATCCGTCGTCGATCGTCGGTCATCGTCCGTCATCCGTCGTCCGTTGTCTTGTCCGTCGTCGGTCGTTGTCTTTTGTCCGTCGTCGCCATCGTCTATCGTTCGTTGTCCGTCGTCTGTCGGCGTTCGTCTTCTGTCGTCGTTCGTTCGTCTGTCATCGTCCGTTGTCCGTCATCGTCCGTCGTCGAACTTCCCTCGTCAGTCATCGTCTGTCGTCCGTCGTCGAACTTCCGTCGTCATCCATCGTCTTTCGT
This sequence comes from Choristoneura rosaceana, assembly GCA_037349165.1. Classification (NCBI taxonomy): domain Eukaryota; kingdom Metazoa; phylum Arthropoda; class Insecta; order Lepidoptera; family Tortricidae; genus Choristoneura; species Choristoneura rosaceana. Next base: position 8,877,020 of record JAZBNJ010000012.1, on the reverse strand, counting down.
CGGTCGTTCGTCTTTCGCCCGTCTAACTTCCGTCATCCGTCGTCGTCCGTCGTTTTCTGTCGTCCGTCGTCGTCCGTCGTTCATCCTCCACCATCCATCGTCCGCACTGGGCTCGCGTGGGAACTAAGGCCCAAGCCCTCTTATTCTGAGAGGAGGCTTGTGCCCAGCAGTGGGACGCATATAGGCTGGGATGATGATGATGATGATGATGATCCATCGTCCGTCGCCCATCGTCCATCGTCCACACTCCATCGTCCAACGTCCATTTTCTACCCATCGTCCATCGACCATTATCCATTGTCCATCATCCATATTCCAATTTCCATCGTCCATCCTCGCGTCCACTCGCATCGCACACACATTCACAAACAAACGAACTTTGGTACTTATTACATTAGTAAGATAAAAAATTTCATTTTAACCCTTAATACTCAGGTATTAAGACTCAACATTAATACGTATACAATACGACTACGTTCAATAAAGTCATTGCTGTGTAACTTTGTAATCGCTAGTATTTATAAGGGATTACAAACTTACTTGTGCAGTTTATATAACCTTGAAACGTGACTGAAATTGCAACATTTTGGATTTTTCTGTGACCATGTTGGCTAAAAACTAATTATGTTTAAAATTTGGAGCTTGTGGGTCTGCTAGAAGTACCTTAGAATTATGATGATCAAAAGTCAGTGTATAGGTATGTCAGTGACAAAACTGAGGAACTTTAACATGTGATAGTTCTTAATCTACGTGTTCGAACTGAATGTTATTGATAATATATCTAAGTCCCATTAGGCCCTATAGGTAACTGAAAATTCAGGGTTCTAGCTTTAGCCATAACAAAAATACAGGGTGTTGAAAATAGCCTGAATGGCTTCGAGAAAAGTATGGTACGGCCGTGCCTTTGTTTTTTTTTTGCTCGACTTGGCGGGGGCACTGCCGTGCCCCCAGATAGCTGGTTCTGGGAGGAGGTCTGTAGGTACTCGTAAGTGGGAAGTATGCAGACCAGAACGATGAAATGTGCTTTTAGCATAGTTCAACGGCCTGCTTACTTCGATTGTCATCCAGTGGCGTAGCTAGGTGAACAAGGGCCCCGGTGCATAGAGAAAGAATCAGGCCATCACCCTTCTTTCCACGTAACTTGAACTTTTATTGACCTTCAAAATCATTTAAGTAGGTACCTAAAAAAAAGATAGAGCCTGCTCACATTTTTTCTCTTTTCCTTTATGCTTCTCTCTTTTCAAAGCTTAGGTTAGGGGGCCCCCTGAGGTCCGGGGCCCTAGCGCACTGTACCATATGACCATAGGATAGCTACGCCACTGTTGTCATCAGGTATGATTGAAAATGAAATTATTCAATTCTAGATCTTTAAAATCGTGATACTATGAAGCTACTACGTGTATAATCCTTTAACGTATTAATAACGTAAATGTATCCTTAAGCTGCGACATAGGTTTAGTACAAATGAGGTATGAATACTACAGTCACCAGCACCAATATCTGACACAACAAAGCGTGCATAAATATCTGATACGACTCTATTTCTAGAGCCGGGAGGACGTGTCAGATATTTTTGCACGCTCCGCTGACACGTCCTGTGTCAGATATTTTTGCAAATGTAGGTGACTGTACAGTACAACGTCTTTCTGCCATAAATTAAAACTACTACACACACACAATTATTCAAGTCAGGGATACGTATTAATAGTAGAAATGTACCCGACATGTTTTCAACCAATCCGTTGTTCTTTGTTTGGAGTTTACGGTTGGCTTTCCGTTCTAACTCTCATTGATATAACCGCGGATTTGTTCGAAACATATCGGGCTTACCTCGATACATGGTTGACCCATGTATCTTATTAAAATAATTATATTTTTGTTCTTATTTGTTACAAGTTCTGTGAATGATTGACTTACCTGCGAAAACACGACCTGAGCTCGGCTCACCGGCTTTTTATCTTCGCGTAGCTGCGTCTGTGTCATCTTGCCTATCCAATGTCCACGAGACTAGACACGTCGCGCAAATCAGTCTTAAGCACTTAGCCGCACTGTTCTAACAAATTTTATTTCAGTCTTTAGCAATTTAAACAATGGCTTTTTATTGCACACTCAGTGAGTTTATAGAAGAATTATGCCAAAGTAGGCTATAATTATTGTTGTAATAACAATGTTAAGGCGACTGTGTCCACTAAACTTTAAAATAAAATATTTCAATTTTACCATTTATTATACTTACGAGTTTATAGAAGTCATGTAAAAAAAATGGCTAGAAGCATAACACATGAATTTTCAATGGTAATGGTAAAATAGAAATATATACGTTTGATTCAAACTGTCCCAGTGTCGGTTGTTCTTGGTAAACCAGTTGATATAGTTTTAAAGCTCTTAAAGATAATAAATAACATGTCAGCTGTTGTGTCGTGTTTGGTAGGTATGTTGAAATAGAAACGAATTAAAGTATTCGAGGTGGAACCGGTCATAACGCCCTCAGTTTACTTAGCATTATTCCAGTTCCGTTCGAAGGGCTACATTGAATTGACGAGGTATTTTTACCAAGATATTATTTTAAAGATTCTGTTAGAAGTCTACTGACCAAAGGACGAGGCGCAGACAAAATCACTAGAGCTAGCCGGAAGGTGTTTTCTGAAATTATCGGAGGATAGAGACCTGACTAATTTTCATTCTTCCACGGGAGCGTGGCCACCAGATAAAGCTATACTATACTGAGCCGAAAAAAATCTGGCCCTCAAAATAAGTACCCTCGGGCACAATTCCGAAATGCTATTTAGCTATGCTTTTTTTTTTGAGAAAACTGTCAACTTGTGGCTTCCTTGCGAACTCGACTATTTATCTTAAATCTCTTTAAATAGATACAAAGCACTTGGACCCCATTGACTTAAGACACTTAACACCAAATGTAGCAATTTTTATGTAACCTTAAAATAATTAAATTATCACTAATGAGATAAGTAAATAATAAAATTTGACCTGATCCTATTTTGTATGCGTAAATTATTCCAAAACAACATTTAGACGACCGATGTCTCGTCTGATAAAATTGGTACATTGTAACCAATATCAGAAAGATACGACGAAATAAAGGAGAATAGAATATATTACATTATATTTTTTTAAATATACATCTAGAAATGAATTATATATATATTTATAAATATCTCATCATCATCTAGATATATATATATATATATATATATATATATACACCTATGTATTTATGTATACCTATGTGATTTATGGTATATCTCTGTGATTTTAAATATAGGTACGTCTAGAAATGAATTATATTAATTATCGAGACTCTAGGTCCTTGGGTAAGGGTGCGCTCGAGCTACACAGGGAGCTCAGCAATAGGTTAAGGGAGGCAAAAGGCAACCCTCGCGCTGGCAGCTTACACACGCAAAGAATCGCAATCGCAGTTCAACGTGGGAATGCTGCCTGCATGATGGGCATCATGCCAAGAGGCCCGCCTCTCTTTTTTAATTAAAGTTTTAATTATTTTAATTTAATAGTAGTTTTAATAAGCCGTGGTGGCCTAGTGGTTTGACCTATCGCCTCTCAAGCAGAGGGTCGTGGGTTGAAACTCCGACTCGCACCTCTGAATTCATCGAAATTCATCTGCGGAACTACATTAAAATTTACCACGAGCTTTGCGGTGAAGGAAAACACCGTAAGGAAACCTGCCCAAACCTGCGAAGCAATTCAATGGTGCGTGTGAAGTTCCCAATCCGCACTGGGCCCGCGTGGGAACTATGGCCCAAGACCTCTGAGAGGAAACCTTTGCTAAGCAGTGGGACGTATATAGGCTGGGATGATGATGATGAATATATATATTTAAATATATTTATAAATATTCGTATACTTATGCAACAGAGGCCACCTTAACTACAGGTTATTCAGTAGGGGATTAGACAATCTAAATGCAATGTAAACATTATTGTAGCTCTTGTTTTTGTACACGTCATTAAAGGTATTAAATAATCTAGGCAATGCAAATTGTTAGCTGTTTTTCAGCCCATTGTTTGTTATTAGTAAGAAATGTGTCTCCATGTGGAGTCACTGGCATATGAGGGGGAATTTACGAAGATTACAATGAGTTCAACGAACTGTAGCCACTTTGACAGTGACTTTTACAGTTTCGTTCTCGTATTATAAACGTTACACTTTGAAAACGAGAAATTAGGCGTTATATATTTACTTTACCTTGCTTGCTTGCTGTATATATATATATATATATATATATATATATATCTCATCTACTGTGTGTATATATATATATATATATATATATATATGTATATATATATACACACAGTAGATGTTTAAGAATTATTCTGAAATATCTCAGCAGATAGTTCGATTAGTTAGATTAAATTGAATACCCCTGTCTATACACTTTAAGGTTTTTTTAGCCAACTTCAGAAAAGGAGGAGGTTATCAATTCGGTTGTTTTTTATGTTTGTTACCTCAGAACTCAGTCATTTATGAACCAATTTGTTTTTTTTTGTATTCGTGTAAGAATACCTTCAATTAAGTCCTATAAACACCAAATCAGGCGTGATTGTAACAAATATACGAGCAGATAGCGAGCCTATTATGTTTGTATAAAACAAATAAGATTTTGTAACGTCCAAAAAAGTCAATTTTATTTTAGAGGCGCGCTAATTTATTGCTATTATAAACTGTCCCATTAGCGAAATATAATTTATTTACGATCATATCAATTAATTATTAAATGAGATTTGGTCAAAGTGTCATACTGATGAATGAATTGATTTATATCGTTATCAAACGCTACAGTCTAAATGATTTTTAATTAAATCTTGTTAAAATCTTTTTTTAATTGATTAGTTAACCGCAGTCACTCAATTTAATTTGTAAAAAAATATTACACCACAGTAAAACTTTTTGTGTTCTGATGATACCTAGAACCATGCTTATAATTGTTTTATTAATTACAATCACAGATCAATTCATAAAATTACCCGGAAAAGTTTTTCCGAACATAAGTCTTGTCTTGTCTCTTTGGTTTTACTTTACCAATAGCTTCTGGAAATTGTGTGTTTCCATCCATACTTGTGTGTTTGTATGTACCTATGTTTGTTCGTCTTTCACTAAAGGGAACAGCGCGCGATAACCGGATTCTTCGCGGGCGAAGCCGCAGGCAAAAGCTAGTAAAGTAAATAAATTAAATAATGATAAATTTCCGTATATCACACAAACTAGATACATACAAAAATACCAACTCACATTTTAAAACATGTCGGAACGGGGAACATCGAATGAAAGTTTTTATCGGCTTACGTAAAAAATGCAGATTAATGTTTGGTGTTAACTGTACCAATGATTAACGTATTCAGAAAAGGTAAGTAAGATAAGATAAGTGAGTATAAACAAGGCACAGTTTCTGTTCATTCACGTTGTTTCCTACTTTTGAGAGCGTTATCCAGTCAGCTGTGTTTGTGTCAGCTACAAACAGACACTACATTTACCCTCTGTTTCACCATCCATTGATTAAATTTATTTGACGAATAAACGTGATGCCGTCTCTGTTTGTTTTGTTCGAATAGACGGAGATGACATCACATTTATCCATCAAATAAACGGTGGATAGTGAAACAGCCCCTTAGCTTAGTTCTCTTCTTTGTGAAAACGCGTATCTCCGACTTTGTAAGCACCGTGCCAAATCTGGTCACCAAGGGACTGCTATTCCATAAAGATAACAAATTACACGTACTTGTATCTAATGCAACCAGGAAGTCAATTTACCCTCCAAAATTAATAACTGCGTGATCATTATCCCAGTAAAAACAATCTGTAAAAAACTTGCCAAGTCTCGATTAAGATAATTGCTTGTAAAAAAGTAATGAAATGAAAAAGAGAGAAAATAAGAAAAGATGATGAAAGTTGTTGCAAGTAATGAAATCTTACAAACAGTCGATCCTATGATATGGAAGTATCTAACAAATAACCCTCCTTCGTTCAGTCTGATAAAAAGAGTAAGTACCTAAATTAGTGTAAAATCAATAAAAATCTTAAAACAAAAAAAAATTAAATAACTAAAGCGGCCTTTTGTGGAAAACCACATTATTTGGTCGTTGTTGGTATAAACAAAAAGTAAAAATAAGATTCTGTTAAAAATTACTTTTTTAATACAATTTTTGCTGAATGTTGGTACTTTTTGCTAACTCTACAAACTTGAATTGTCACTCAACTACATTTCCGTACCAAATTTTAAGTCGATGCCATTAATCGTTGAGGAGTTCCGTTCCGCGGAGACGATTCGGGCCAGACTACTGATGTTATTACACCAATTGACAAGATTTCATTTTTTCAACACCTGTAAATTACTACAGGAATCGAAAGAGTTTTGCCTCCTGAACATGGCAAAATATTTATTATAATTTATTTCTCCATATTTACAAAAATACAAAATATTTAAAAAATGTATCTGAATTTGCCAATACTACGACAGAATAGTTATGTTCCCTTTGCCTTTTGCACCAGAAAAAGGAGCTGTCATAATTTTGACAACGTCTACTTCAGATTTACGCATGATTTACGTGATCTTTTTTTTTAATAGAGACTAGACAAAAGTAATGGATCTATTATATCGTAGTTTTGGAGTTAAGCCCTTTTAGAATAAGCACATCTTAATTTTTTTCTAATAAATTAATTAATAATCGTAGCGAAATTTAAAAAATACCAGCGTCTTTCTATTTCCAAGCAGAATACAGAGAACGAATCAAATTATAGTCTTAGAAATATGAAATCTTGTCAATTATTGTATTGTCACTTAATTTACATAAGTATGCCGAATTCCAGCGCTGTAAGATAGAGACGTGTAAATACGTCGAAATAGTTAGAGAAAAGATTGGTACGGGAATTTAATCTTACTCTCGACTTGGCGAAAGCACTGCCGTGCCTCCAGATAAGTAATGAGTCTTGACGATGGATGGCCTCTAGCTTAGGTCAACTTTTTGTTAGCTCTAAGAATTTTTGACGTACTTTTTTAAAAATAATTCAACGGATCTTCAAGGTTAGAGTGAACGGATAATGCACCAGTATCGTAAGTCTTTTGCCTCATCTGTATCAACCAACCAGGTGAGATACTGATATAATCGCTCATTGTTTATAAGTAGAGATCAATAAATGTTTTACATAAGTATCGTTGTATATTATTTATTACCTTTTCGAGTACCAAGTGAAAATAATCAATAAGTTAATTTACATTAACAAGAAGCCAGTGAACATTATGTAGTATAAGTTAACGGCCAAAATCGTAGTTAGCGAACGAACTGAATGGTGACCCATAGCGGAAACTTTTCCCAGAAAATGTCATAGTAAAATCGCTCTAAGAAAAATCATTAAGCCACTTATTGTAACAATGTTCTACGAAGAATTAGGAATCAAATACCAAGAACTTTGATTTGGACTTTGATTGAAGAACTTTATCCTTTTAAATGTACTTGTGTATGTAACTTTATCGTAATTTTCCGCATAATTACGTAAAACTGAATTAAGAGTAGAATCTAGCGGTTTCTGTAAATGTAGTTTTTTTTAAATGAAAGTACTAACTAAATATAAACAATTAACAGTAAATATACTAACTAATTAACAGTAAAGAAAAAATTATAACAAAACATTAAGCTTTTTTTAAAATTTTGTTGTATATATGTGTTTTTGTGAATGTGAATAAATGTGTGTGAATGAATTCTTTCTTTCTTTTTTTATCAGTTTAAAATCGGTGCTTCAGCACGAGCCAGACAGTTGGGCTAGTACAAACGTCTACTCTACTCACATTAAGTATCTATTGGACTTCTATCACTTCTTTTGGTTCATGCTGAGATACCGATAAACTGTAGAAAATTAATGTAATTTTTTTGAATCCGGTAAATTTTTACCGCTTTTCAGTCTACTTACGTCTGTTTAGTTAGGTACAATAGCTTAATTTTATTAAGGATATTTAAGAAACTAGTGGTCAAATCTTGATCAAATATAAATGGAACCACGGAACCACACGAGAAGCATCAACTTTCAAATAAAAAAATAAACAAAATCCTTCAAAAAGTCCTGAAGTAGGTACAAAACAATGCAGTCGAATTGAGAACCTCCTCCTTTTTAAGCAGCCAGTTAAAAAGCGGCTACAACTTTTTTTCACAATAATAAACACAACAGCTGACAATAACCAACGGACACTGTAACTTTTTAAAACAATTGAACTAGCTTCGAGGCGCAACGTATTTTTCACCTTTTTTGTTAGCGATGTTTCCGAGCCTGCTTGTAGCGGCAGTTGCGCGAGGACTGCGCTGACCATCGAAGCTCCGACCTAATTACCTACCATCCGAACAAGATGAAAAGATTTTAATCAAAAAACAATCATAATATTTTAATATCTTCCGCGAATTTCGTGCTAAGTATTTTGTAAGTTGTATTTGATATGTTTTTTTGAAAAAAAAACGAGTTTAAATGAGTTTTTTGTTAATGTGACTTGATTCGTTTTTAATTTTTATTAACTACTTGTTTTTTAATCGAGAATATGTAATTTACTTATACAAAAAGATTGGAATGTGTGAAAAATGTATAAATAAGTACTGAAACCGTAGTGATTTAACTGTAAGGACCCAATAAGACCATTTAACAAGTGGTACCTAAGCTTATTTGTATGCATAATATTATTTATTATACACAATAAAAAAGCGATTGTTTAACTGTTTCTTCACCTTGACGGGGGTTATCATTCCATTGAAATTAGGTAACTAAGTTATCAAATAAATTAATTCCATATCTATCTCTAATTATTTTCTTGCAAAAACTAAATAACAAAGTTAACATGCTTAAATCACACATTTACTTACTTAAAATATTAAAGCTAATTCGTAAAACATTATAACTTAAACATACAATATTGCATATAAGACGACTCTAGACTCTAGGTACCTTTACTTATTAAGAAAAGTTTTATCATTTTATTATTTTTCGATAAATTTGATTTAACTTTCCTAAAATAATAAAATTATTTAAACTATGAAAAAATATAAACAGCGAAGATTTAAAAAAAGTTTCTTTTAAGTTTTTATATCGCCATCTAGCGTTGTTACTGCATACTACGTATGAAACATTGAAACCTGCGATAGTGGAAACTAGTTACGCTATTCCATAACAGATGGCACAAACTACGCAACAGAATTATTTCTATTCAACGACAGATGTCTCTTAGTGCCTTTAAGTTTATACTGTTTTTCCAAAGATATTTTGTTTTTTGCGCGATGTACCTATATTTTTCGTGTAAAACTCAGTTCGTTTAATTTTCGTTCGTTTAATTAGTCGCATAATTTTCGCAATTCATAATATAAGTAATGTTAATGTTAGCAAGAACCATAATATGTTTGTCATAATTTTAGCAAGTCATAATTTTTTCACGACGTTCATTTTTCTGAAACTTTTAAATGACCATCCTGTCTAAAACTGTGGGTTAGGTTAGGTTTGTTTTATAATTACTCTGAACAACTAAATAGATGGATTCAGAGAAAAAAAGACTTATGACAAACATTACATTCAACAAGACTTTCAACAATTTATGCAAGCCGATATGGACCCTGTACAACTAGCACCCATCGTTTATCGTTGTCCCGTGGGAGTTATACATTTTTTTGGAATAAAACTATGCTATTTACGCAATAAAAAAAACGAATTAAGAATTATGCCCTTCCCTGGGACCTAAAACTGTCTCCATTCCATACCAAACTTTAACTATATCAGTTCATTATTATTTTTCTTAAACAAATCAAATTACAAACGTTGTATAATATGCAAAACTGCAAAATGTTTGCTAGCATATAATATATATTGATAACCGTGTGGAGTCGTTTAGGTAAAGGGGGACTAAAAAAAAATTGACATACCTATTACGTACGTACATAAATAAATACAACGCTCAAAAAAAAACTCGCCATCGGGAAGCCATATCAAAACCTTCCTTATGCCCGTCCGTACCTTTCCGAGCTATGGCCGTTGTCTAAAGCCCGGTTTAGACTTGCAAGAAAAATCGTGCAAGTTGCATTACATTACGAGGCGGTAAAGCCAACGAGTTTGTAGTGGTCAATCGAGCGCCGCAATGTAATGCAACTTGTACATTTTTTCTTGCAAGTCTACACTCGACTTAACACTGACGTTCCCATCCCATTCACCATCTCTTTCTACCCTCATCTTACACCGTGTGGTAGAAAGAGTTGGTGAAAACTATTGTGATTTTATAGACAATAAAGCCTCTGGGCAATGCGAACAAACGACGATCTACCCGCACAGCAAGGTCGTTACCCGTGCGCCGGCGCATCACGTGCCGCGCTCACGTGCTCCCGAATCAGAGGTCCCGCCCACTCGCGCTCACATTTAAAGTACAGTCAAGTACCTACAAAGATATCGATACGGGCATAGTTACAAAACCTGTATACACGACCTTATAGTTAAGCGCATAAAGTCGTGTATACATATTTTTGTAACTTTAGCCGTGTCGATATCTTTGCAGTTGACTGTACCTACGAGAATAGAACGTATTAAGAAGTTTGACACAACAATTTAACGATAAACGGCCTCGGAATAATATTTGAGTTAGTCACTATCTATAGGTTACATACAAATCCACTATGATGTACTTATCTAATTTAAGAGACGTAATATTTTTTTGTTTCTTAAAGTAGGAAGGTAAATATTTACAACTTGAAAATAACTAGTCAAAGAGGTTTTCTGCCTTTTCCCAGCTTACGTTTCCCAGATGTTTCATTTGCCAGCTCGAGATTTTCTCTGAAACTATCTTTTTTCGAAACTTTCATAAAACAAACCTAACCTTACCTACTATGGTCTATAAAAGCATATAATAAGAAATACACCGAGTTTTTTTTTTAGTTTCGGAGAAAATCGAAAGTTGGGAAATGAAACAGTTGGCATAATGAAACATTTGGTAAACAATAATGCGAAAAGGCAGAACCCAGTGTCCTATCGTGCTAAACTTTCGCAAATAAATTTATTCATTCTTTTCTTTCTTTGTTTTCTTTAAAAATTTGAAGTTCTTTTAGGGACTTATGCATGTATGACAGTGAATGACGGATGGTCTCTTTGTCTTGCAGTGCGTTCCGGTCTATCCATCATCAGCATCACACACTTGTATCGCCAAAACTGTTCTGCAATGGCAATATGAATAAGGTGGCTAAGGACAGCTAAATTGTCCAGGAGTAAATTGAGATTTAAATTATTTAAGCAACTTAAAGATAAAGCGTTTTTTTTTCAAATTAATAATATTTAAAATAATAATTGTCATTATCATAGGGTTAGGGTCAATCATTCGAGTCATTATGGTTTTGATAAAAAAATAATATTAGTCATTTATTTCATAAAATTTGGTGTCTTTATTAAATTTATTTAATAAAATAATATTCGCATGCCATTGTGTTTGGTCAGACGTGTCACAACACATTAGCGCATTTATAAATATATATAAATACTTGTTCTTCTTCTCTTCTTCTTGCGGTGCCTCTCCACTACTGGAGACCTGGAAATACTTGTTACCGTGCCGTGAATAGAGCGGTGCGACCGGTGCCCGGCACAGGGCCTAGACTCTTGGGGGCACAAGAATGGGCAGACCAGGCAGGTGCTTTATTTTATCAGAAAAGGCTATTTACGGCAATGCTTGTTACCACGTCTCATCATCATCATCATCATGTCAGCCGAAAGACGTCCACTGCTAGACATAGGCCTCCCCCAAGGCTCTTCACTCAGACCGGTCTTGTGCTTTTCGCATCCACCGTGATCCCGCGATCTTAACCAGGTCGTCGATACATCTTGTTGGAGACCTACCGACAGGCTGACAGCTCGTCTCCCGGTACGTGGACCAAGACCAAAGCGGTGGCGGATGAAGTAATTTATTTTGCTTCATTTCATTTCATCAGCCAGAAGACGTTCCCTAGTGTTGAACAAGGGCCTCCCCCATAAAACGCCACAATGAACGACAACTCTCCACTCAGATCAATCCAGCGAACCGTTTACTCGTTTTTCTGCTAATATATTAAAAAAAAACTTGCGACTAGCCCACCAATCACCCAGTGGACTGGACAGCCAGCCAACGCTTCGTCTTCCGGTTCGTGGTCGCCAGTCGAGAACCTATTTCTTTCAAGTTCTCTATTTGAGTGGACAGGACTGCACGACGCAGGACGCATCTGGTATCACAAGTATCTTATAACTTTTTTTTTTATTCGACTGGATGGCAAACGAGTATATGGGTCTCCTGATGGTAAGAGATCACCACCTAGAGGCCTAAGATGAGATACCTCAAGTGCCGGTAATTTCACTGGCTGTCTTACTCTCCACGCCGAAACACAACAGTGCAAGCACTACTGCTTCACGGCAGGATTGGCGAGCAAGATAGTGGTAGCAATCCAGGCGGACCTTGCACAAGGTCCTACCACCTGCAAAACTGGTTAAGACCTGAGAAAAAAATTGTGTAACTTGCATTACTTATACACGCCCGGCAGCCAACGAATTTGTAGTATTAAGGGCCCGTTGTTTGATCAGTAGTTAAAGTTACTATAGTTAAATTTCCATTGAAATGTGTTAACTATTGTTATTTTTGCCATACATTTTAACTATTAGTTAGTTTAACTAATGATCAAACAACAGGCCCTTAGTCAAACAAGCGCTGCAATGTAATGCAACAGAGGTTAAATAATAATATCCTTAATCACATTGTTCAACATACCACTGCACTCAAAGTGAAATAATTAAACTAATATGTACATTTTTGTTTTCTTTTTATCGGCGAAGTACCTATCTTGATTTAGGATTTAACACCGTCTGTAATAATAAATGTGACTACAGTATGTTTATTGATAAGAAACCAGTTTGTTCGTAAAAACCTTGATCGATATGAAAAATAAGTTCAACAACAATCAATATTCACGCTCATAATATTATCGACGGGTCAATAGCATTGTACTTACGTATCGCAACGCGAAATATATGATGCTAGTAATGTGCTGCGTTGCATTATCAGTATCAATTTATCATAAATAAATCATAAATATATAATTAGTCACAAACACTAATGAATTGCTACGACTGCCTACGACCACGACAAAATAAATAGACTTAAGTAGTCGTAGTAGTAGGTAATCATCATGTCAGACGAAAGACGTCCACTGCTGGACATAGGCCTCCCCCAAGGCTCTCCACTCAGACCGGTCTTGTGCTCCGGTCCGGTCTGGTTGTGGTCCGGTCTTGTGGTCTTGTGCTTGTGTGTTGTAGTAGGTAATACTACGACTATATATTTACTTAATCAGAAGTAGTCATTCTTAGTAGTAGTACTGCGACTACCTACGACTATTTTTTAGTCATAAGTAGTCGTAGTGGTACTACTACGACTACCTACGACTATTTAGGGCCAAGAATAACATCGTGAGGGAACATTAGCTAAGAGTTGAAAGGTGTGTGTGAAGTTTCCGATCCGCATTGGGTCCGCGTGGGAACTGCAGCTCAAGTCCTCTCATTTCTGAGAGGAGCCCTATACCCAGCTGTGGGACGGACCTACCTATATAGGCCGAGATAATAATAAGTAGTGGCTGAAGCGCAGTCTTTAAGGACTTTCTATATACGGCAAAACTATACGGTACGGGTTCTTTGTTGGACTAGGAACCTTTATATTGCTGCTGTGTTGAATAAAATGTTTATATGAATTTCAGTTGGGTATAAAACTATGTTAATTCTTATTTATAGCCTTGAATAAGTCAAGGTCGAATTTGGTAAACACAGGATAAACTCGCTGTAAATATTACTTTAGGCAGAGAACATCATAGCTGGTTTAAAGGAAAATAAAAATATTTATTTTATTATTATTTTATATAATTTTGGAATTGGTTTTTGGTGACCATTAGGTACTTTTCTTAAGAATAAAGCATTGCCATACAGCGTGGTAATGCTGCCAGCCTTCTGGGCACCTTACCATCTGGCACCGATTTTGGCCAAATTTTTTATTTAAGTATAAGTTTAGTTTGTATGTACTTTTAGTTACGTTTTTTTTTATTTGTACCGTATTACGTTGTTTTTGTATTTTATTAATAAATATTTCGTACATACTAATACATAAATATAATTATTTGTAATATTCCTTGATCAAAATTGATTTTATCATTTACTTGCCGTTACCGTTACCCACGACTCCATATCCCCGTAGAATTCCTTTCTATTCCGCGGGAACTATGCAAGTTTCCAGGATAAAAACTATCCTATGTCCTTTTCCGGGGGTCAAACTATGTGTATATCAAATCAAATCTAAATTGGTTCAATGGTTTAGACGTGATGAAGTTACAAGCAAACAGACTTACAGACTTTTGCATTTATGATATTAGTGGGATAACATAACACATTCATTACAAATACTTTTTGTTCAATGAAATGTATTCACATAAAAACACTAACGCATTTTTTTCCGTTTCATTTTACTAATGAAACTCAAGTGGTCCTTATTTTCTTTTGACTAAAGAAAAGAAAAGCCAGCTGCCAGCATCAGCATGTGACTTTATTTATTTAACACCGTTGGAATGTTCTCGGGTTTACTTTACAACGTGCAGTTTGCAATTCAGTACCATTGAGATATGACAATATTTTGGGGAGCGATTTGCAAGCGCGTGTGCGAGCGAGCGTGGCATGCAACGTGATCGACCAAAATCGTATCTGTATCTGTTGTATATACATTACGAATAAATCTATTCATAAACACAAAATCTACTTCAAGCCTAGTGCGTATCGAAAGAGTTTGAATCAAATGTTTCGTTGTCTATTGTTGTTTGGAAAGTTATTTTTAACTTTGCTAGAAATACTAGCCGTGTGAATGAACGAGTACCTACCTATACCTAATAGTGTCCATATTAAAATCGGGGCATGCGTGATCTGGTGTATATTTGTAATGAATGCAAATTTTTAAGAAGCACTTTTTTTAAGTAATTAGTGGTTTTGAAACGGTAGTTTCTAGAGATGTGCCGACTAGTCGGTAAAGCCGACTATCCGGCCACTATCGTAGTCGGCGACTAGTCGGCTAATTGTACGTATATTTCAAATACAAATACAAAAACACCGCTTTGATAGGTACAAAAGCAAAAAAAACTAGAAATAAAATAATACGAATTAAATAAAACAAACAGCTTCCGACACGCTTACAGGCGTAGGTTGCGACTTGCGCCCAAATCAGCTGGTTAACAAAACGTCACGGAAATCCCCGAAGCTACAGAGCTACTACGAAACTCGAAGTTTGTATCGTACCGTCCCTCTCGCTCTCGTATTACATAGTATAAAGTGTCAGAAGGACCACACGACATGAACTTCGAGTTTCGAGTTTCATAGTAGCCCTATTGTGATCGGCTTGGCCGACTAGTCGGCCGATTAGTCGGTTGTAAAGAAGCCGACTAATCGGCCGACTAGACTACTACTAGGCCGACTAGTCGGCTAAAGTCATGATCGGCACATCTCTAGTAGTTTCTTTTCAATGTATACCTACTGTTAAACATAGACTACCGCTTGTAATTGTAAATTGTAGCTTCTCTTGGGCACAGGTCATGTAGCCCCGGTTTTATCGTGGACAGTCTTTACCTGTATTGTTTTTGCTAGCTGACAATCCGAAATGATGTACCGCGTGTTATTTTTGGTGATTGCACATTCCTGAGAATAACAACAACCTAGTTTGATAACACTATCAGCTGGAAAACAATAACATTGTTCGACAAATTTATAACGAAAAATATATTGCTAAATTTGAATTGCAATAACATTCTTTGTTTTTAAGTTTCGCTGTTTGTTCTTCAAGAATTACTAACTTACGGGCAGAATACGCACAGCTTAAATTCCAGGTAGGTACCCCATACCTTGAAGACTTAAAACTTTTTTCGGGTTTTTCAAAATTGCCATGGGAAAGGCAGTACCTAGTCTATTTTTACCTCCCAGGGGCGGAGCTGCGGGATAACCTAACCAACAAAAAGTTGGAAAACCCCCGACTTTGTCACTTTAAAGCTCAATATCTCAAAAACGGCTGAACCGATTTTGATGAAATCAAATAAAAAAAACCGCATTCAAATCGGTCCACCCGTTTAAGAGCTACGGTGCCACAGACAGACACACAGACACACATAGCGGTCAAACTTATAACACCCCTCTTTTTGCGTCGGGGGTTAATAAAAACAAACGGCCGTCTGATTCTACGAGGCAGAGGAAGAGGGAGGTATATCGTATTGTAACTCTTTATTGTACATAAAACATATGAAAATTACAAAAGAGACAGAGGTGTACAAAGGCGATATCTTTCAGTTAACCTTTTGAACGATTGAAATGACAACAGAGTAGACATTACAATGGACAAACACGTCAAAAATAAATAAATACCTACACATACATTATATGGGTAGACACTAATACAAAACAATAAATAAACAATAAACTAATACAAATCAATATCATTAGACTACGTATAAACTACCTGTAGATATACAAACATACCTACGCATACACAAAAAACCATTTGAACAATTAGAAACATTTGGAGGTTTTTGTGTAAAGAGAAAACGTGTACATGACAGACGAGTGTACCTGTCTTACACGTGTTAGTTAGTAACAACGCCACTTGTTTTAGTTCATGGATATGGGCACCCACAATCCACAGAGTTAAATAATCAGGCTCAATCTATGTATACTGATATTATAATGCGAAAGTGAGTGTGTTTGTATGTTTGTCCGCCTTTTACGTCGAAACTTTTTACCCCGGAAAAGTGCACAGTTCTCGAGGGAACAGCGCGCGATAATCCAATTCTATGCGGGCGAAGCCGCGGGCAAAAGCTAATAATATTATACTTAGGTACTAAGTTTTTGTGTCTGACTATACCTATCGTATCATATCTATATTTAGTTACAATCTGGGTCAGCTGCTGAATGACCCCCATTGACCTCTCAAGTACTCTCAACATGAAGAACGATGCAAGCGGCGCGCTGTTATATCACGGGCACCGTCTGGAAAGGTAGACGGAATCGTAAAAATTTTATAACAAAAAATAGAACCGACTACAAAAAAACCATGAAAATAATTTACTACCAGCCTGAAGTCGGTGCCTCAGCACGAGCCAGCAGGAGTGGACCTATAATCGTTTACCTCACCTACAACTAGACGAGTAAATGGTTTCAATCACTCCTGCTGGCTCGTGCTGACGCACCGACTTCAGGCTGGTAGTAAATTATTTTCATGGTTTTTTTGTAGTCGGTTCTATTTTTTGTTATAAAAATTTTTTTTCACGCTTTTTAGTGTAAAACATCTAAGATACAATAGTTTAATGTCAACTGCTCGTCACCTTTTACGAAAAATTTGCTTTTTCCGACGCAGAGACGTTCATTATTGAGGAGTCCTGGTGCTTCACCACCCATTCCATTTCACCATATCCGTTCCGAGGAGCATAAATTGCTTAGCCACTGTGTTAAAGCAATTGAAATTCAACCCATGAAATACTTGTTATTGAGTAGTAACTCCGATGGTCAACTGTCGTCTTCATCATCAGTTCCACTTCACCAAATGATGATTTTCAAGAGCAAATGCTCGAGTTACTACTAAATATATCAAAATTACCATAAGTGTCCCTACAACATTTGAAGAGTTCCCTCGATTTCCGTAATATCCAATCATTAGATCCTGATTTGGTGCTTATGGGACCTAATTGAAAGCATTCCTAGACGAACGCAAAAAAAAATTTCCAAATCGGTTCATAAATGACGGAGTTCTGAGGTAACAAACATAAAAAAAAAAAAAAATACAACCGAATTGATAACCTCCTCCTTTTTTTGAAGTCGGTTAAAAAGGTCGATAGGTATATAAAGGTATACAACATATCCTATCCTACTAATATATAAATGGGAAAGTTTATGTGGACATGTATTGTGTAATAATGCACCGAATCGAATTTGTTTGTGTCTACAAGGTGATTCGGGAGACGTGAGCATGATCAACCCTACACCATCAGTAATTTAACGGATCGTTAACAATCATATTTTTGTAAAATACCACACTTTTAATTGCCGTAACTGGTCGACCGAGCTTTGCTCGGGCTAAAACTCGATAATAAGCGTTATCCCAGAGATAAGACGAAGCAAGCAAGATCGATTTGTCATCCCCGAACACCCCCACGTACTAAATTTCATCGAAATCGTCGGAGTCGTTTCCAACTTATATTATAAAATGTTAGTTTTTAAGTCTGTTTGTTTGTTTGTAGGTACGTCCAAAACTACTGAGCCGATTCAGATGAAATTCAGTAGACCGATAGTTTAGGTCCCGGAGAAGGAAATAGCATAGTTTTTATCCCGGAAAATTGCATACCTAGTTCCCGCGGGATAGCGATAAAATAATTCTGCGCGGACGCAGTCGCAGGTAACGGCTAGTTATTATTATATGCACATGAATTGCTAGTTTAAGGGGCTGTTGCACCATCCATTGTTTACATTGTATTGGATAGACACGTTGAGGAGAAAATGGGTTTAATGCTCGAGTTTTACACTCTGCTTTTCACTTCGATTGCCAGGAGATGAAATAACAACAGGGGAAACATTGTTCACTTACTAGGTACCTCTTATTTTTCATGTATTGCTAATATAATAACAAATATTTAGTTTTATTCATTTATTTTGATTTATTTGACTGATATTTAGTTTAAAAAAAAAATCATTAACAAAATACATTGAAACTTTTTTGTTTGTGGCTGTTTAGGCTTGATTGCCTTCGTCTTAGACGAACATTTTACTTTATGCACTAGAGCATAAAAAGTCGTTTTATGTCGCCTAGATCCAGCATAAACACGAACTTTACGAGCATGAGACGTGAAAAGTTTATTTCATATCATTGCTTCACGTTTTCCAAACAAACATAGTACGCTCACGTTATCGCTTAGGTAAACTACCGATAACTGGCTTACTGACACGCCAGACGTCAGCTCGGTAACTTTATCAGCAAATACAACAGTCCCATTTCGTAGTCACGTGGTAATTCGTATAGAGAACCGTTCCGGATGCGGCCACGTGAAAACTGATTCAGTAGGTGATAATTTGAATTTAACGTGACGATGGAAACACGTTTTGTAATTGTTTAAATTTTGTATGCGGTCGCATTTTCCTAAGATAAAAAGTGAAATACGATGCGAAACAAAGGAAATTGGAGAAAGAATAAATGAAAAAGAATTCGCATACGAAATTGCTACGAGTATCATGTTCAAACCATTTGACTTCAAAAATGTGGTAGGTTTTCGGCGAAATCGCCCTCCGTTACTTAATTTCTTCTCTTTCACTTTTACTCACTCTCGTAATATTTAAGAAAGAAGTACATGTATATGAACAACAATGGGTAACATGGACTGGCCGTAGGGTAACGTGTAGCCATTTATTTTGCCGCTAAACCATATGTACAATTAAGAATAAGAAAAAGAATAATTTATTTCCCAAATTCGACTCGGCAAGGAAAATACATTAAAACGAAAACAACAAAATAACCTTACATAATCTTGCACATCAAGTTATGAGTAAAAAGAAACAAAGAAGAGGAACAATGTAGTGCCGAAAGAAGCAAGAAGGGCCATATTCAGTGTGTTGCCACCCAAGTGACGGAAGCCCCTGCTCTGGTTTTCAGTAAATTTAATCATTACTCTTCCTTTGGCTTTGCCGTAGTCGAGTAAAAATAAGACCTTTTAACTTATAACTAAACCTAAACGTGCCGTGATGGCAGAACATCAACTGTCCTTTGTCGTCCTTTGTCTTCGTAATTTACTTGCAAAAGGGGATAAAAAATAATACTTTATGTCAGCAATTAGTGCATCAATGTAAGCCTCACGCGTGCTAACGTGTGATCAAGCACCGTGAAACAAAACACGCTGCATTGTGAGTTATGTTATGACGCGCTCGCGTTACGAGTTGTCATCACACGTATAAAGCTGCGTTTCCACCAGAAATGTGCGAGGATGCGTTGCGAGGAATGAGTTTTTCATGAACCATGAAACATCTGAGTGGAACGAGACCAGGTAATTGAAGCGTTCCTATTGGTTCATGAAAAACACAACAGCAACACATCCTCGGACATCTCTGTTTGAAACACAATAGAGCCACCGATGACATTTCAGACTTCAGTGTGTCTGGATGGTCTTGAGACTTTGTTTATGGAAAAACATATTGTAGTATGTATTCTTTTCTCATAGCTTAAGTTTATTCGTAGAAGAAGAGAGTGCTAAACTTTACAACCCTTTGACAACCTATTCCAATGATTTTAAATTTTAAATTTCAACCAGAATTAGGGTCTTGTTTTTTTCTCTGCAACTTTTGGCACCGATTTTACTGAGCAAACTGGCATCTCTTGGCTCCAAGAGTTTACAGATGACAAAATTAAGTTTAGTTTTTCTTAAGATCTATATTCACAGTAAGTGGTTAAGTTGAGCTGTAGTAGGCACCTATAAGAGAATTTGTCTTTTGTTTGTTTGTCCAGTGCGACTGCCCGGGCAAAACATTAAAACACCTAGATGTAAATGTTTTTTTTTTCTTGGTGCCTAATATATAAGATTGCATAAACATTGTCTGTTTTTTAGCTGTAATTTAATTTATTTTTGCTGTGCCGAATTTAGGCAAATAAATTTGTTCTTTCTTTTTCTTTTTAAATATTCCCATAATATTTGTGCCGAGAAATTACAAACAGCAAAAGTATGCGTTATGTCAACGCCAGCAGGCGCGGAGAACGCATCGCGCCCGGCGCCGCCACGTGCGTTGCGTTTCAGGGCGCTTATCACGTGACGCAAACTCGTGACGAAAATACTACTTTTTATGCGAACGGAAGAACGTCTTGACTGGTCTATTTATAGTGGGATGATGTCCTAAAAATTGTAATTAATCTGCCAGTAAAATTATTATTATTTAACCTCCTAGCGACCAAGTCAAATTTTTGATTTATGAATATCAAACTTTGCTTATGTCATTTATAATAGGGTTTGATGTTAAAATTACAATAAATCCTTATAAAGGACTTTGGGTGTTAGGAAGAAGAATTATTTATACTTATTAGAAAATATTGGACACGATTTTTTTTTTCAATTAAACAAAAAATTATGACGAATAGCGAGCAAAATTCTGCGTGACGTTCATACCACAAGTACGTAAGTAAGTAGTGCGTGTTGCAGCAGCCGCCGAGTCGCGTTGCTCCGAGGAGAAAGGGCTACGGATTAGCCCGAAACATGTCGAGCTAAACTCAATTTAAGACGTATGTTATCCGGGTCAATATATATATAAAAAACTATAAAGGTACAAATCCAATAATTGAATAGGCACTATATCGTTAAGCGATTCAAACACAATCCTATAGTAATGTAAAGACGTCGCATAAAAAATGTATCTCAAAAATGTGTCAAAACTGAGTAGTAAGTAATGAACTTTTAGGCAGATTTATATGGCGCGTAGTCCTTGGGACACGGACTGGACGCCAGCGAGCAGCGGGGCGGGTCGCACCGCTGTGAGCGTTTTCTTGCTATTGCATGCACTGCCAAGTAAACTCCGTTGGCGTTTGTTAAAAAAAAATAGTTTTAACTGTTTATTATTCAAAACTAAAAAAAAAAAATGTATTAAGGTTGCTAAAAGTACAATGTTTTACAATGGTTGGTACCTCTTTTTAAGTATAAAATACCTGTGCTAAAAGGCAACTTCTGTATTAAAAGTTAAATTACAATTTGTACCAATTAATATTATTTTCTGTTATTAGTTTTTTAAGAACCAAATCAATGACATGCATAGCTTATATACTACGTGTGTGTGTGTGTGTGTGTGTGTGTGTGTGTGTGTGTGTGTGTGTGTGTGTGTGTGTGTGTGTGTGTGTGTGTGTGTGTGTGTGTGTGTGTGTGTGTGTGCGTGTGTGCATGTGTGCGTGTGTGTATTTTATAACAAAGAAAATAGCATTAAGTACAGTATTTAAATCATTGAGTTAATTTAGATGAAAGCCAATATACTACCTAAAATTCGTTTATTACTATCTCACCTGAACGATGCAATTTTACGGTATACGGAAACTATTCTATGTCCTTTCTATTTTTATTTCTATAACAAAATTCAGTTATTATTATTTATTTCACAGTGTGCCACCAAGTCACTTACATATTACGAGTAGATAGTCAGATTCTTTGCAAAAAACAATGTCAAAATAAATAAAAAATACAAAATTGAATATCAAGAATGTTCAGTGGTTTAGGTGTGAAGTGGTAACAAACTGACAGGCCGACAGATAGATGAACAGACAGAAAAACAGTTACTTTCCCATTTGTAATATTAGTAAGGATTATTTAGTCGTAATGAAGTGTTGAGTGCAACATGCATTATGCAAGCAAATGACACGTCAAAGGAATTGCTTAATTTACATTTTTCCGGTTGATTGTCGTTGTCACGTGTTTAAAGGACATTTAACCCACTTGAGACGCAAACAGCTAATAACAGGGGATATTTATGACAAAAGAGGATGGTAATTATACCTACATAGGTGGTTATTAGGGTTTCTTTACTCAAAAGCGTTTGAAATTGTGCTTATTTTGTATCGTAATTGTATTTTGAAATTACTGTAATTTCAAATTTCAATTTGTATTAATTATTTTTTATTATTATTCCAATTTCCATGGAAATCCAATTTTATACATATGTAGTTAAAACTTTATTTGAGGACATATCTTGATTTTAATATTATTATTTTTCCTAACAATGACTTTCAATTCGACTTCAGGGCCTGCAGGACTACTACGATACTTGAAACTTGAAGTTTGTATCGTACTTTCCCTCTCGCTCTCCTATTAAATAGTATAAGTGCAAGAGGGACCGCAAGACACAAACTCCAAGTTTCGAGTTTCGTAGTAGCCCGGCTGATGTGTCGACTAAAAGCTAAATTACAAGGAGAGTAACACAACCATTTATCCGTGTTTCGGCTGGACTTGTCCAAAGCTTTTGACCTAGTTGTGTACTACATGCTTTGGGATAAGGTACAAAAACCAATTAGCCTAGGAAGAAACAAATAAATTAATAAATATGTAAACAGGTTAAAGAAAAGCTTTTAAAAAATGAGATATGCGCAATTATGAAGGTCTTTCCCCTAATTCACCAACAGTATATGGAAGCGGACGATCCTCTAAAAAAATGACAAGAAAGTCAGAAGTCAAAATATTAAGATTAAAGGCAATGAACAAGTAGTTACCTAAGGACGGTGAGAAATCTAACATTGGTTGACATTCAACATAAGATTCCACGTGTGTTGAGAATAATCCAGCAAGATTATCATTCAGATTAATTTAGTGTAGTGGATTACAATGATCCATAGTTCTAGCATGCAAAAATTATTAAGTAGGTATTTAATTCTAAACATACGTTAGGTATTAAGTTTTTTTTTTCAACAGACTGACAATGTTATTATTTTAATCACAAGTATGTACGATTTTCAGGTAGGAAGCGATACTGGGATTGGTGTTGTAATCAAAATATCCCAACTCCCACAAATCCCGGGCACAGTATATAAATATATATATAAATATATACTGTGTCCGGGAAACCAAAACTTCACAACCGGAACGAAAAAAAGTCGGGAAAAATCCTTGTGGCGTCTTATCATAGCATCATATGCATTCACCGTATATTCGTGTCAGGGCCCGACGTCACGTGGCGGCGCGCACGTGCGACACAGTTCGCGGGGGCCGAGCCGCCAATGAGCATGGAAATTTAATTCATTAATGCGGCGGTAAATTCGATTTGAGTTTTTAAATCGATTTTGTATTTTGGTGCCGGCGTTGGGGGTGTTAATTGAAGACGCGGAGCGATAGTATTTTATACAACTGCTGCCGTGTCATATTTGTTCACTGTTGCACGTTCGTCACCCCCATATTACTGTTTTAACTTCTTCTTCTTCTTTCTCTTTTAAAATATGGCTTCTGTCCTAATTAATAAGACAATTTCGCCAATGTCAAAGTATTCTCTTTCGAGAGGCAACGTTGTACGGTGATTGTAGTTTTTGTAACTTGATAGTAAAATTCCAAAAACCACGTGGAAACAACTTACGCATTAAAAAATGTCAGACACGAGAGCAATATTGAATATTGTGATCACTGTTCACTGTTAAGGTTAATCGCCGCATAAAACACTACCAACTAAGAAACAGAAATAGCAAAATTAAACATTGTCCACATCCGCCATGTTCGAATGCCACAAATCGAATCCTGTTTTAACTTAAAGAGAAACTTAAAGTTGAGTTGGCGTAATTAAGGTGCGAGATTTTTAAGACATGGTTTTGTAATTAATGTATTCAATATTTTTTTTTATAAATACCTACTGAAATCAATTAAATATATCAAAATAATTAAATTGACACACTAGAAAATTCTCATTCCTCTGGTTTGTGTTTATGGTACTCGGGTCAATGAGACACTAAGCTGTGCCTATCGATTTACTTACGTTCTAATGAAGGAAAGTGGGTTCTGCATGATAACGTATACATATGTGTCGCACAGACCCAGTTGTGTGTGTGTGTGTGTGTGTGTGTGTGTGTGTGTTGTGTACGAAGAAGCAAGGCATAAAGATAATTAACAATAGTAGCCATTTTATGCCAAAAATTTGCGAGATAGATAAAAAATCTACTTAGTATGTCAGTTGGATTATCACAGGATATTGGACACTTTTTTTTTCTTTTGTGAATCAAACAAAACATTACAAAGACGGAGCACGCCAAAGTTTGGGGGTCAGAAGCACGTCAGAAGAAAGCGACTCTAGATATTTATTTATTGCGTTGCCATGGTTACAAGAATCCTGTAAGTAAACGGTTGCCGTTGTATATTTCTAAAAATAACACCGACATAATGAGTTCTAAAAGGGTAACACTCTTTCCTGGCCGGATAATACCGACATGGAAATACCGGCCCTGTTTTTTGTGTACACGCCCATAGAAACTGACAGGAGCTTC
This sequence comes from Choristoneura rosaceana, assembly GCA_037349165.1. Taxonomy (NCBI): domain Eukaryota; kingdom Metazoa; phylum Arthropoda; class Insecta; order Lepidoptera; family Tortricidae; genus Choristoneura; species Choristoneura rosaceana. The sequence continues at coordinate 8,851,984 of JAZBNJ010000012.1, read as the reverse complement.
TATGGGCGTGTACACGTAAAACAGGGTCGGTATTTCCACGTCGGTATTATCCGGGCCGGGAAAGAGTGTCACCCTTCTAAAAGACATGCGAAAATATCGGTAGATGACGTTAGTATCGTGACGTTTTTTGACGTTACGGTCTTTTTTGCTGAGCTAATAACTAAATGAGCTAATGCGGGCAAAGCCGCGGGTTAAGATTAGTATTTTAATAATTTAAAAGTGTCCAAATTTTCTGATTAATCTAACTGACAGAGTATAATTTTATTTTTTTAGAACACCTATTGATTTCTACTCTGGGAGCCTTAAGTGAAAAACACACACAGAAATGGCGCGGGTCGGAATCGGGTCGAGTCTGGAGTGCGAAAAGAGTTATTAGTACCTATTGCAGCAAAACTAGTAGCCCAAGAGCACTTAAGGTGCCCGTAGACCCTAGATAAGCCATAAATTTAACAATATTTTTTACGGTAAATACTATTTATTCATTTTTTTAAGTCGCAAACAAAAGAAAAAAAATCACAATCACACAATATGATTAAAAAAAATACATTAACTGAAAGATATACAAAAAAAATCATAACGTAGTTTCACATGTTGCGAGACAGTACAGAAAAGTTTTTAAACATTTAATTCAAGCCGAATACGAACCAATACGTACATACGTAGTAGCGCTCGTGGAAAGCCTCGTTTGGAATTTTGGGTTTGAAAACTCAAAATTGTAGAGCAAAAATAATCCTAACAAGTAATTCCTAGCTGCACGGAACTAGTACCTATGCCTAACCTACATGCATGTATACATTTAGTAGCTAGCTTACAACTTGGGGGTAGGGCATTCAAAACCGGTTTTTATTGTATGGTAAAAACCGAAAACTGGGTTTACTCCGTAGGTTCTTAAAATTACACGTAAAAGAAAATAATTAGCCTTGGGCATATCGAATTATTTCCAAAATAACTGTAGAATGACCAGCCTACTCCCAACCCGCACTCATCCTGTCTGTGTTTTGTATATAAGCTAACTAAGTCTAACTGTTAGAGAAGCCATTTATTTAAAAACGATACCTCTCCTTGCAGTCGGGTAATAAAGTCTAACTGTCACTCCACGTGGCAATGGCAATAACATTCACAAGGCCTCTTTGGAGCCGTGTGTAAATAAACAGCGAATACTTCCTACACCGCCAATGCATTATTGAAAAGGCATTTTATAATATTCAAATGAACAATTGATACGACAGTTACCATACTTAAATAAAAGTAGATCAACCGGGATAGCCGCTGGAATAATCAATAAATTTGTCTCTCTTTTTTCTTTACTACTCCGCTACCTACTACATGTGTTTGATAACTACTTCATGCGACATATTTATGTTATTATTATAACCCATTGTCCTCCACTTCTACATAAATCGATACACGTCAGACCCAACTATCATAAACACCACACAAAATGCTAACGCGTTTCGAACTTATAACAATATCGTCAAAGCGAAACTTTCTAGGATGCTTGTTACTTTTTACTTCCACATAAACAATAATTAGAATATTCTTTATCCAAGAAAATTTACATATTCTTTGTGGTATGCCTATAAACGATTTTTAACGGACAATGTCACTAGCCACAGCTAGTCCATTAGGCATGCATATCGCTTGTCTAAGTAAAATAAAATCGCCATTCTTTCCTAACAATGAATTTGTAAAAATAGATATAGTATAACATGATTTACGCATACCAAACAAAGTCTATTAATAGATAGCTTGTCACGTTATTATCTTTGTTAGCAAATTACTTATGGCTCTATTTGGTTTGGTTGATTACATAAGTATGAACAGAAAAAACGCCCGCTGCCTGCTCGCATACTGGCTTGTTTGTGATCCTATTAAAAAAAAACAGATCCCTACCCCACTCAGCCTATCCTAGACACCCTACACAGCTCATTGCAAATACGTTATTTTACGTCTGCATTCTTTTATAATCCCTACTAGATTTTGCCCGCGGCTTCGCCCGCGTGGAATTCGGTTATCGCGCGCTGTTCCCTCGGGAACTGTGCATTTTTTCGGGATAAAAAGTAGCCTATGTCACTCTCGGGTTCATAAACTATCTCTATGCCAAAAATCACGTCGATCCGTGGCTCCGTTACGGCGTGAAAGACGGACAAACATACAAACACACTTTCGCATTTGTAATATCAGTATGGATAAAATAAAATATAAAATATTAGTATGGATTTCCACTGCTAAGCTTAGATAATTATTTTTAATTTTAATTTATGCTAGCTTCTTTAGCCTGTGCTGTGAAATAGCATTGTGTAGAAACCCTGGTCCAGACACACGTGTTATTACATAGACTTTTTGTAAAACATTCTACCTATCTCTTGTTATCTTTTACTGCAAATTATTGAATAACTTATATTATGTCAATAGAGCAATAAAAAGAACTGTTCTAAATGATTAGTACGATTTCAGTATTCGCTAAAGTTAACTCACGGCTCAGTACTTAAAAGTATTGTTTTGAAAGAAAGAAAGAAAGAAAGAAAATACATTTATTTAACGCCATAAAACAAACATAGAAACAAATAAAGAACAAATAAAGACATACATAACGCATGAAACACCGTACTATGTTAATTTGTTTTGAAATTGTAGAGCAAATAAGATCTCTATTTAAGCGAAATACATAAAATATATCTGTCGAAACAATAGAAAATACAAGAAATATCTATGTACCAAATACCAATATAAAAATACCTACCTAATAGTACCTACGTACTTCAAAACAAAATCTAAATTAGGTACATATACATGGAACTTTACTGTCATGTGCGACGCCACGTGGAATAATACATAAATTGTTTATATATATGTTATATACATGTACATGTGGTATACATGGTGTTTCGTTAGCAACTAGTTCCTAATAAACAGCAGACAGGGAAAACTTTAGCTGTTCAGAATCATAGTGGTTCCTTTTAAAACTGTTTGATAACTACTAAGCTTTGTTTCAAAATGGCTAAGCGCACTTTACTTACTTAAATTCAGCATTTTATTTTTTCAATTTACTTTTACCATTGTCCATTCATTCATTCATTCTTTTATGTTTCATCCATTTTAACTTAACTGATACTCCCTGTATAGCTTCGTACCTACTGTAACCATCGTGGTTGAACATGTGCAGTGCCAAAATCCACAACGTGATTGTTAGGGCTGTCAAACCGAATAAAGTAAATATACAATACTAGCTTATGCCCGCGACTTCGTCTGCGCGGACCGAGGTTATCGCGCGGTGGCGCCCTCTACCGGAATAAAAAAGTATCCTATGTTGATCCTTGGGGTTCAAACTACCTACATATCAAATTTCATCAAAATCGGCTCAGTGGTTTCGACGTGAAAGCGTAACAGACAGACAGACAGACAGACAGAGTTACTTTCGCATTTATAATATTAGTAGGGATTCCAATTTAGTATAAATACAAATATAGGTAGTGCCACGAGCGTTGAAGTGAATGATTACACACACAGCTACATGAAGCACGAATTGCATAAAAGGAGAATGAATGAAAATGAATTTGTGAATGTCAAAATCCCGATGTCGTTACATGACATGTTTTGTACTTATGTACGCGACCTCAATGCTGGTTTCGCTACCTATATTATTTATTAGATTTCATTTTGGTCCCACCCAGGAACAAGGCTTACTTAGCCCTATCCTGTTTCACCGTCTTGCAGATAAACTGCCTGTTATGTATCTTAATTAACTTAATAACCATTATATTAAATTACAATAACAAAATGTACGAAAAATAATTACATAATAATATATTTACTATAAAAATGTGGCAAACAAGTTTTGATTAGACTAATCCGTACTTCAAAAGTAAACATGTTATTCAATAACCGTCCAATTTTAAAAGTTGTAGATCTAATTATAGTTAGCTAATTAAATTACATAGTATCATAATTATGTTTTGTTAGCAGACGCTTGACAATAAGAGTTAATAAATGTAACATAAGCTCGTCTTTGTCTAAGTACATAGTAATTATTTAGGTTACCTATCGTAATATTAAAAAGCATATACGGATCGGCTTTATTATTGGAACAATAATAGTTCAAAAACTGAAGAGTAATATGCTTAGGTAATTTAAATTAAAAAATTCACGCCAATTATTCCGAAATAAGTTTTTCTTGACTCTATTTAAATGTCATCCAACCAAGTCAACCTTAGTACTAGGAATTAGATGAATTTCGATTGGCAAGATTTGATCCAAACAAACAAATATTGCAAGTAAAAACACTAGTAAAAAAGATAAACAGTGGCCGGGACGCGTCGGGTCGCATCGCAGCGGATATTTCGGTGCGCTACAACAAATTAAAAAGATTGCAGCAATTCAATAGTGCTTGCACGAAATCCACACTTAGGTTATGCTTTCTAAATGTTTTGGTCACTTGATGGGTGATATTAAATTTCAGTACTTTGATGAAATGTATTAACGCTGCTATTACCTTTGCAAATAGGTAAGTTTCTCGTCAATTTATTTAATTAAATTTCATGCTCACATAATTTACAAATATCGGCGGTTAGGAGAACGGGCTTAATTTTCTCAACCCATCCTGTCTTCGATCAATAATTACATACATCCTGTTGAGAAAATTAAGCCTTCCCCACGAAATCATCTTCATACTTGAGTTTTTCCGCGACAAGTCATGAAGTGATCTTGATTTGGACCCATTTGCGGTGTCAAGGCCCTCTCAAATGACTACAAACACCAAAGTTTACAGTTAAATGCAGGTCTCATCAGGGCCGTTTAAAGTCATGTGGTGGCCCTAGGGCACACAAGAACATAGGACCCTTTTGGAAAGGATAATAAAAAACTCTACTAAAATAGCAAATTCATAATTAGGTATGTCGTACAAGTTTTGTGCAGAACAATTTTTTTTTGGCTTTCAGTGGCTGATTGGCGCGAGGCCTTTGCCGCGCGCCTTAGCTCGTAAAAAAAGGCGGCAGTCATTTAAAAAAACTTCTCGGCGGACATAATAAATTGGTGCGGTTGTGATCGGTTTTTTAAAATATAAAAATCAATTGTGATTATAGTCATTGTAAATAATTTTCTGTCTAAATAATAACAAACTTTGTACGCCTTAAAACTAGCTATTGATGTGATGGTGCCGATTATTGCAGCTTTTCAGACATTTAGCGAGTAAATAGATAGAGAGTAAAAAAATAAATGTCATTAATATCTCATTTTGACAAAATCACGCGTAATTTAACATATGTGCTATTTTGTTTATACTCAGCTTTAACAAACTATCATGAGTTTGCGGCGCTTGCTTTCGAGACAATGGGACCGTGGTCAGAAGACACCAAACTTTTTATAAAAGATTTATCTGCTCGTCTGGTTTTGGCCTCAGGCGACCCCAGGGCTGGCACTTACCTCTCACAAAGATTAGCTATAACAGTTCAGAGAGGTAATGCTGCCAGCGTCTTGGGGTCAATGCCTGAGGCGGAAAATTTGGATGATATTTTTATTTTGTAATATTAGTTTAGTTTATATATAGTTTTAGTTAGTTGATAAGATGTTATTTTTTCCATTTAATGTATTTTTTTGTGTATCGAATATGTGTAAATAAATGTCCATATTTAAAATGAAAATTTTGTTTATTACGCACACATCAGATATACATTACACATATTATTATATCGGTAAGTATGAATAAGATACGGGATTTCTTTTAAAACAAAATCTTCCGTTATAACTTTTTGACACATTAAAATAGAAAAAAGTGAGTAGGTATACGGCATTTTCAGGGGCTCCTGAGCTGGGAACCTGTGCACGAGCCCGTAATGTCCTTATCGTAAAGACGGCATTGGTCTCGTAACTCGCCACTTGTCTTCAGCTAGTCTTAACGCAGAATAAATAATAGCACAAGTGTGCTAGCATGACCTCTGCTGGTGAATATTTTTCTTCGCGCATTCTTACAACCTTTTATAAAACTTAACCACCAATATTTTTTTCTTTGTTAGGTACTAAACTAAAGGCAATTGTATCTTCTTACATTCTTCCGTATCATTTCTCATCATACAAGAATTAATAAGCATCTCTATGTTCAACATCTAAGTTCTAAATCGATTTAGTTGATGTAACTTCAACTTCATTTATATCTTCATTCTTAATTCAATGGCGAGTTTTAACCCGTTGTTCTGTGGTATTATTCCAGCACCTAGCCTCACTTTTCTCCAGTTCTATTTGAAAGAAAACTTCTTTTAAAAGTAACTTTAATCAATGCAATACCACAATAAAAGTAAAAGTAATCTAAAGTTCTGTGTATTATGACAATACAATTAAAGCGCTATAGGATAATTAAGAAAGATGATTTAACTAATACTAAATCTTCAAGCCACCGCTTTTTTCTTTCATGAAAAAGTCATAAATCTCGTTTAGCTAAAATTATACATAGATTTTGTCCTTAAAATAGGTACAAACAGATACTACGGGACTTTTTCAACTTTAACACTAAGGGGCTGTTTCACCATCCACTGATTAGTGTTTTCTGGCGGTTAAATGTAATGTTGTCTCATTTGTTTTGTTCGAATACGGAGACGGCATCACATTTAACCGTCAGCTAACACTAATCAATGGATAGTGAAACAGCCCCAAGGATATTTTTGTCTGTACGTCGAACCATCTGATTCCTGTCCTGACCCACTGTAGAACGTTCTCATAGTAAGACAACATAGTGAATCGTCAAGCATTGCGATCTCACTACTTATTTTTCTATGAAAAGGTTCCACAGTGGGTTACGATTCAATTGGTTCGATAGTACACTAGGCATTTATGAATACGAAGGATTTAATTACTGTCATTTAGTGCAAATGGAAAATGGACGACTCGAAATTATGCTTACCACAGAATAAGTAACTAATAGTACAATTACAGAAGCTTCACTGCCGTACAAAAGTGACGTTTAGGCATAAGAATCGTGCCTTTTATATTTGTAATATTACTTATTCTGTGGTACGAGTATAATTTCAAGTTTTCTATTTTCCATTTGTACCAAATGACAGTAAATCATACGAAGCCATACATTATACACCCGCCACGTGATACTTGTATAATGCAGGTACTCGTAGCATGGCTTTCGAAAAGCATTTGCTTTTTCTTCTTAATAGGTAGGTACTTAAGTACTTACTCGCTACTCTTATATGTCAAAGGTAAGCATGTTAATGTCAGAACTGCGTAGTATTTAAAGCTTCAAAAATTGGCCAATAGGTCGGCATCTGCGTAACACTTTGAACTACCTTTTTTGAACTTAATTTGCATTTTTTCACTGTTTATTTCTGGAGCTTATATTTCCAAACGTTTATTAAGTATATAAATGGAAATGATAAATATTAACACTAAAAAGTAGCCGAGTGTGTCGATTTTCTGCGCTGCTTCGAATAAAAATAGGCAATTGTTAGGAACTTGGGGTAATGTAGCAATATCCTCCCTTGAAACCCTAAGAGCCCTTGGATACAAAACAGCACAATGTACATACACAGTTATTTGTATTTGTGATTAAATTTTCATAACACTTCTAAGTGAAACATACGGTAGCAGAATAGAAAAAATATATAATAAAGCCTTTTGTTTTACTATTTGCGGTAAAGAGTCATTGTACTGTATGGTATTTTAGAGATATTTCACTGCAATAACTTTTTACACAAATGTATTTAAAATACATTTATTTTGCTTCAATATTGAATAAATATTTTTATGTGGGTACACTTACTTTTTTTTTATTTAATTTAAAATCCGTCATGGCTGATTGCAACTCTACGCTATTTTGAAATCGCTTTGATTAAGGCAACAGAACTTTTATTTTGGAACAATTTAAACAACCGAATATCTTATTTTTTTATGACAACTAGGTGTTGTTTACGGCTCCGTCTGCGAAGAATTCATTTACCTATCACTATCCTGCGAGTACTAGTATAAAATTTTTCGAGATAAAAACTACCTATTGTATGTTCTGAGCCATTCGAGAGGTTGTCCAAATACATTAGACTATACTCGACGGAGCTAAAAGTCTTAGTAGCTGGTCTAGGTCGTACTGGAGCGATCTAGATGAGATCGTTGCTGAGGGATTGTTGTTCTTTGAAAGTTATTTATAGGGCAACGTATTATGAAAATTTCATGGAAGTAAGGCCTCACAACAACAAGAACCAATATATATGCAAACAACGTCCGGAATGTCTTTAGTATAGTTTCGGGTTAATCGACTCTGGTCTTTTACTAGATTTTCGTTGGGTGTTCGGGTTGTCGTGTATAGCTGTCCATATAAAACCTCTCAACTTCCGCCAACCGCTCAGGCTTGGATGAAATGATTCTGCCGTCGACGGTCTTCAGCTTCATCATTCGGGTTTGACCAACAGACAGATCCTTGTTGAACACCTCAAAGCTCCAGGTTACGCTCAATAGCCTCTTCAATACTTTAAATTATTAGGTACGAAAGTTATTTTCTTTGCATGAAACGGACCCGTGATTGACTTCTTTCTAATCCAAAATGCCAAAATTATCCTTTTTCTACCCTTAAGATACTATTTGGGTAAGGCCGCGAATTTTGACCAATGTGACATAGAAATAACATAAAAAAAATAGGTAACGTTATCATAAAACGTAACGTAAATTTTGATAAAGCCTGGATCATACTGGCATATATTCTCATAAGATAATGTGTCTATAAAAAAAAATACATGTCATATAATAAAGTGACGTTTTTATTTTTACTAGAACTTTATTTTTGTTTTTTTTTTTCGACAAAAGTTGTAGTTGATAGACATAACTTATTAAAAACACATTATACATTTCACTATCCTAAAATTGACGCCATTGTTCCACACAGAAACATATACAAATTATCTATATAATATAGTTTCTGACCAGAGGCCGTATTGCCTAATATTTTTGACACTCGTGATCGCAATCAAATGACATATTTCGCATACAAAAGCTGTCATTTTATTGCGATCGCGAGTTCCAGAAACGTTAGGCAATAAGGCCTCTGATTCTAAACCTGTCCTATATGGGATCTATAGAGTTAAAACTGAATGTGGAAGTACCCTCTAGTTGACAAAATATCTTTCCAAAAGTGTCTCTTTACATGCCTCTATAACACTGACCATAAGGTGCACATTTATAAGCATAATGAATTTGGATAAGTGGTTGTGAGCATGCTTGTGACTTCGACTGTACAAGCTTAAATTTATTTAACTTCAAAATATCAATTTAACTAACTTACTGTGTAGTCATTGGAAACCTAATAATAAACTGGTGTAAGTTAGAATTTTTCTGTGTGCACTTCCCTTTACCACATTTTTTCGTTACGTTATGTTATGTTTGTAAAAATGTAACGTAATTGTAACGAAAGTGTAACGTATTTTAAACAAAAACACGTTTATCATGGTGAAATAACAACATTTTGAACATAATAATACATGCTATTTACATGGAAAAGATTACCCTATCTTAGGAAAAAACACCAGTTAAAAATAATCACTACTTACCCTTAAAATCGGACAAGCACTTTTGACGTTATTTCGAAAAACTTTCTCCGCGTCACGTTTGATGGCTGTTTGTAAACAAACTGATGACATTTATTTATCTCTTATGTGTTGCCCTATTAGAGTATTAGTTTCTAGTGCTCAAAAACATATTTCTATAAAAATTGGCGTTAAAAATAGCTTTATAAAGCGTCACCAAAGTATTCGTAACGAAAACGTGGTTTTTTGGCACGTGAAAAGAAATAAATATAAAAAAAGAAAATTATTTGATTATCATGATTCCGAAATCGGTATAGCTATCGCTATATCATTAAATTTCGTTTAAACAAAATCATGATCATGAGAAGTTAAAAACCATGAAAATAATAAGGTATTAAGTACTCGCGGCCGAAAAAAATAGTCAATTTTCGTTACGTTTTGGACGGAAATATATTTTTATTATTTTTTTGAAAGGGTTTAAATGAATTATCCCATTTGCGACCTTTAGAATTCATATCGCGTAATATAATAAAAAAAAAATGAAACCTCTAGGGGTTACCAGTTTTTTTTTATCAGGTTTCCAAATTTGAAACGTCCAAATTGGTCAAAATTCGCGGCCTTACCCATTTAATATAGTAAGATCCCATCAGGCATCCCTAGCACAGCGTTGCAAGTCAAGCACAACGTGATATTGTTATTGAATAAAACATACAGGCGACGGGCAACGAGGTCAAATAAAATCATGCTTAGTTATGGAATAGACAATTCAGAATACACTTCATGTCCTAAATCCTTCAAAGTTTCGACAATTTTATATGATAACCAGCGTTTTTATCTATATCAGTAAAATAGAATAACAAAATATATCGAACTATTTTACATTACTTACCAAATTACTACTGTTGTAGCATAAAATTTACTACATTTTATTTTTAGGTGAGAAATTTATCGTTCAATCTGCGCTCGTTATTTCAATCTAACAAAAAAGTGAAAAGTGCTAATAATACTTATTACTGTTATATTATCACATCGTCATATTCATATCACAGCCTATGTAAGTATGTCTCCCTACCCAGGCACAAACCTCAATACAGAATGGAAGGCTTGGGCTGTACCTACGTAGTTCCCACGAGGGCCCAGTGCCGTTTGGGAACTTCACACACAACAATGATTTGCTTCCTACGCTTTGTAAATTTGTGATAAAACCTGGGAAGTAATTCAATGATGCCCGCAGTTAAACTAAGGTTTACGACATAGGTAGCTCGAAGAATTGCAAAATTGAAGTGGCAATGGGCGAGGCACATTGATCGCAGGACTGATGGCGCGATGGGGTCAGAAGGTTCTCGAACGGCGGCCACGGACCGGGAGACGAGCTGTCGGTAGTCCTCCAACAAGATGAAGCGACGACACCTGGTTAAGATCGCGGGATCGCGTTTAATACAGAAAGCACAAGACCGGTCTGAGTGGAGAGCCTTGAGGGAGACCTATGTCCTATGTATGTATGGACGTCTTTCGGCTGACATGATGATGGTGATGATGAATTCAATGATGTGTATTAAGTTCTTCTTGCTTCACCCTAAAGAATTTCAGATTGTCAATACAATACAATACAATGACTCTTTATTGTACACCAGAAATAATAAGCGGTACAAAAAATAGATACACAGAGGGAAAACTACAAGGTAAGGTAGATTTACTGTTGCATAATATGGAACATCTGTGTTGAGTCCGAAAACTTGAACCCGTAGCTTAAACCATACAAATTGACTGACTGGAAGTATTTAAAGTAACCTATTCTAATTTTGCTACAATTAAGATATAATACTGACTACAACGTTATTATGATTACATAATGACGATGTATCTACGTGAAGCTAGAGCTAGTATTATGAATCATTCTAATCAGTTCTTATCAGCTCAGCGGCTGCTAGCAAGGCTAGACAGAGTTGGTACCTATCTAATGTCTGTCGCAGCATAAACATGTAATGTTAGAGATGTCACTATGCAAATAATACCTACAGAGTAATTATTTATTTATTTATTGTCAAGTCATGTTCATTACAATAAGATGTCACATTAGTAATTTGTATAAGTCGGTCCATGATGCCCTGTAAGGGCACACAACAGCGATTATAAGTAAGTAGGTACTTATTTAAATCTAAGATTACATAATTTCAGATACTATATTATATTAATTACTTACACGAAATGATATATTACACTCATACATTAATACATCATAAAAATTATTGATTGATTGATATTATTCTATGTACACATGTGTGTGTATGTGTGTTTAGAACACAGATTACGCACTACGCAGGGTAAACGATCGATTATGAACAATCAGAAAAGTGCAACACATAAAAATACGCCCTCTGAAATATCAGAGCAGTCTAGTTAGGTGGTAAGTTTGAATACGCACTTACGCCTTTAATAGTACACATGGTTCTGATACGACAAAAGGGCTGCATTCAGATTACTTTAACAGTATACAGTAACAGCTCCAGTGCTTATGATGGCGACTATACCAGTACTGTTACTATTACGAAGTAAAATGTGTTTTTACTCGACTGCCACCAAGAAAGGAAGAGTAAGACCTATGTATTTTAGTACTGTAGAGGTATTCATTAATCGACGCTTTACATGGCATTATATACAGAAAAAATGTGTTACATTTAGCTAGACTAGACGCCTAAGTACTTGATCTGTTCGTAGATTAAATCACTTTATGTACTGATTTCAACAATTTCTATGAACCTACACAAATGTCGACGTAAAGGTTGACTGGAAGAGATTCCTTCATGGATAAGTCCTTTGCATATATATTTGTAATTTTCTGTTTGGAATTTATCTGTATTTCCTCTTCGAACAATAAAGCGCTTTAACTACGCAAATGTGTTTCGGTAAAGCCAGTTTACGTTGTCACTTAATTGAGCGTTAATTTTGGCAAGCGTGTTAGCTGTATCAGTGCGGTGTGGTCGCAGACGTGTCGTGACCAGAAGGGCTACTCCGAAACACCAAATCCGAAGTTCGTATCGTACCGTCCCTCTCACTCTCGTATTAAATAACATAAGCGTAAGCGAGACGGTACGATATGAACTTCGATTTTCGAATTTCGTGGTAGCCTTGCAGGGAGTGTCATCACGCGTGGTTGACAACGTGACAGCCGGCGACGCGTCGCCGACGCTGCCGGTGCATGGCTGGGGGCCAAAAATGCAACGTGACCGTCACAGACTAGGTACCAAATAGTTGTCGACTTTATCTGTATAGATGAAAGTAGTCAAATCCCGAGGCCGTATTGCCTAACGTTTCTGACGCTCGCGATCACAATCAAATGACAGTTTTTGTATGCGAAATCTGTCATTTGATTGCGCTCGCGAGCGTCAGAAACTTAGGCAATACGGCCTCTGGTTCTAATTTATCTCCGATATATTCGGGTTGATATCGACTATTTCGTATACTTATACTTATAGGTGCATTGTTTCTGTCCGGGGTATGTAGGTAACTGACCTAAATGACAAATATCATCCCATCCCACTCAATAATATAAATGCGAAAGTCTGTTTGTTTGTTTTTTAACTCATCAACTCTAAACCGCTGAACTTATACAAAAATGAAATTCGGTATGTACCTGTACAGATAGTTTGAGTCCCGGGAAGAATGTAGGATAGTTTTTATCTCAGAAAATTTCATAGTTCCCGCGGGATAGCGATAAACGAATTCCACGTAGACGGGGTCGCGGGCAACAGCTAGTGAGCCATATTAAATGACTTAATTTTGAAAAAGGAAGAAACAAAGAAGATTGATTTATTGCCAACATGAACAATACAGGCTAGGCACACAGAATACAAAAAAAGAAAAATTACGAATCTCAGCACAATGGGGGTATTTGGCCTATTTGGGGTTAATGGTTACAGTACCTGAGCGCCTAAGCTCCGCTCGGTCTAATCTCGAAGACCAGCGTTTTCCCAAGGATAAGACTGCTAGATCGATTTTTCATCCCCTTTCCACCCTTTCACACCAAATTTCCGAGATCCCCGAAATACCTACAAGATTTGCTCGCTTAAATTAGGTATTAGATTAGATAGTAATTACTATTTAGTATGTTGATTGAGCATATATATGTTTTTGATTTCCTCACCACTTACGTAATGTGTTGCGTGGCCACGCAACTAGATCACCGGCGAAATTTTGTAAGTCCAACTTCCTTTCATCTCGGCTCGGCACGGGCAGGATCACGCTTCTGCCTTCCACCTTCCATCCGCCTACACCACATTATAAAGTAGAGTCATCTATTAAAACACAAAATAAGGTATAGAATTCATACATACTTATCTCGTAACATTGCAGCAGTATCCTTTTTATATGCGACAGATTACAGCTGATACTTAATACATGTAACGTCCGTGCTAGGGGTTAGTCTAAACGTCTGTTTACTATTCGATAACGATCCACGCCCTCGCATAGTTGGAAGCCGGTGACTATTTATAGAGATGGTAAAATCCATAACCCATATCCATACTAATATTATACTCATACTCATACTCATACTATTATAAATACATATTATAAATGCGAAAGTGTGTTGGTATGTTTGTATGTTTGTGTGTTTGTCCGTGTTTCAGGTCGAATTGGAGCGACGGATCGACGTGATTTTTGGCATAAGGATAGTTTATGAGCCCGAGAGTGACATAGGCTACTTTTATCCCAGAAAAATGCAGTTCCCGAGGGAACAGCGCGCGATAACCGAATACCACGCGGGCGGAGCCGCGGGCAAAAGCTAGTAGTTTTATAAGGGAAATTGTACTTTTTGTTAAATGCGGCACATCAATAGGGAACATTGGGCAAAATTCTGCGCAGGGGTAGCACAAATTGTAAACAAACCGCCATGACAACGTCAACTCTCTTTATAGTTTGCCGCCATGATGGATCATGTCACGACATATATTTATTATTAACAAAATAACATGATATTTATATCGATAGTAATGATAGAACTAAATTTCCGAAAAAAAAAATTGAAAAATTGAAATAATAATAATAAATCTTTACTGTTCAAAACACAATGTATAATTACAATATGAACCCTGGAGACTGTGTTAGTTTTCACTGTGTTACAGTCTCCAGTGGATACCCTTTATTATCAACACTAGCTTTTGTCCGTGGCTTCGCCCGCGTGGAATTCGGTTGTTGCGCGCTGTCCTCTTCGGGAACTGTGCACTTTCCCCGGGATAAAAAGTAGCCTATATCACTCTTTGGCCCATATCTTTATGCTAAAAATCACGTCGATCCGTCGCTTCGTTTCGATGTGAAAGACGGACAAACATACCAGACAAATTTCGCATTTACAATATTAGTATGGGTCGATTCGTTGTTAAGAACAATCATCATCATCAAATCAGCCCTCATCCACCCACTGCTGGGTAAAGGCCTCTTCATTTTACGCCACTTTGCCCGGTCTTGTGCTAGTCTCATCCACAGAACAACAAACAGACTATGAATTAAGAAAAAAGAAAAAGTGACATTAAAATAACCATATACCCATAACCATAACAACCATATAGATGGCGCTAGGTAACTGCTTAAGTTGCAAAGTAAAGTAAAAACAAGCTGAGGTATGTGATGCATAGGGAAAATTCGTGTCTGTGCCGTTGACCAACAGTGGTGTAGCGGTATAGCACGCGGCACGGAATGCCGACGACCTGGGTTCGATTCCCAGTGTTGGTCTTATTTTTCTGGTTTTTCTGTGCATCTATGTTTCGGTTTGTATTTTCAAATTAAAATAACCATTTGGATTCCACTCGTACATCATATTGAGAGTGTGTGTGTGTGTGTGTGTGCGATAATATAATATTAGGTATGGCATCTTACGGAAATTTTAAAGGACATTTATTTTAAGACATTCATAAAACTGTTTTAACGGTTTGTTCTAGTGCTGCGTTCTGACGGCAAAACATGTCAGTAATATAATATTCCCTATTCAAATCGCATTCCAATTCTGATATAGGAATCTGACTATCTAATCCATGGTGAGTTGGCTGTATTTCCAAGCCAGATTTCCACACACGGCGGCGGCAGCGTGCTGAACAACGTGACACCTGGCTAACACGTTCAAATGTCGGCTAGCACGAATTACGACGGCATGTGTTAAGTGTGTGTACTCGTATGTGTGTGATGTATGAAAATTAATCCCACACAGGTAAACAATTTGGTGGAAACATAGGGAATTAGCATGGCCTGGAAAAGGGTTACAAAATACACTTGACTTCCAAATACCCGAGCAAGAAAAATATTTTTAGTTGATATTGGTGTGTTATCATTAGATAGGTCTTTCAAAATTAGTTTACGAGTGACCCACTATATTAAGTTACACTCGAGTTCATAAGCTTGTGAGCCAAAATTTGATCAAAAATATCTGAACACTCTTCTTTTCTACGTACGCCGTTAAAAATGAAGTCGTGTTCAGATATTTTTGATCAAATTTTTGCTCACAAGTTTATGAATTCGACTGTACCAAAAAAGCCGTAGGTCTAATCTATGGGCTTGTACCTCAGATAATATGTACATATCTACACTTTCCAACTTCTTCCTTTCTTTCTTTCGTCATCCCTTAAACTTCATCTTCCTGGCATAAAATTGGCTGTAGCGTCTCTCTATTGCAACTTGCAACTATGGTGAGCTGAAGTTGTATGCGAATTTAAATTTAAAACTTTCAGTGCCCTTCTCGGTGCAGAAACACATGAACCAGATAAATGAATCTTGTGTGTAAAATTTTCAATTGACAATGGGCTTGTTCTCTCATACACTGTGGGCACAGTTATAAGCTAAAGCAGTATGGAAGCTACGAACAAATCGGTCGGAAAGAACGCACTCACACAGACGCGCGCTCTACACGGATTCTGAGGGGACTCGCGGTACTGCAGTACATATACATAGGCTAAAGATGTTGATGATGATTTAAAGGCAAAAGGGCTACTCCGAAACACGAAATTCGAAGTTCGTATCGTACCGTCCCTCTCACTCGCGTATTAAATAACATAAGCGAAGGCGGGACGGTACGATACGAACTTCGATTTTCGTGGTAGCCTTGCAGGTTGATTGTAACGATGTGATTAAGAATTCGTCAGCGCGACGCGAAGCGTGCTACGCAACGTGACGCCACACGTTTGTCAGAATTCCGAAGATAGCGTAATTAGTAGCTACGCATGTGCTGCACGATAGGGATAATAGGAATGATCGATGACGAATTCATTTATCGATTAGTTCTACATACCTATACATTCGATAGGTAATAAAACGGAAGTGACAAATCAAAAACATTTTATTTACTGCAACTTACCAAGAACGTGCGATTCCTACAGTTCCTCAGTCAGAATAAACATCATATTGGAAGACATCGATAAGATACATTAGAAATTAGAATATAATTATTATTATTATTATTTTTTATTATAATAATTATTATTAATTATTATTATTAATTTATTCCTCACTTCTCCATTCCAATGTAAAGGTTGCCTGGAAGAGATCGCTCTGAAGCGATAAGGCCGCCTATTGCTTACCTCAGAAAGTCTTTGTGTGTATACCTGTTTTCTGTAATTTTGTGCTATATTTTGGTGCGCAATAAAGAGTTATTGTATTGTATTGTATTGTATTGTATATTAATTAGTAGATTAGAAGCCATTTTTTGTCCATGAAAAGAGTAGGTACATGTCAATATGATGTCAATCAACCTTTTGGAGTTAGACATAGTCAACAAAACAACTTATTAGATGAATAAAATAGGATGAGGGACAGAGGAGGTGACCTCCGTTCCGGATCGTACTTGGTCCAACGGGTCTTGTGGCCATACAACGGGGCAATGCCGCTGGGGTAATGGGTACGTTTGGGCCAAGTACGATGCGGACAGATATATTCACGCGTGGTATTCGGTTATCGCGCTGTTCCCTCGGGAACTGTGCATTTTTCCGGGATAAAAAGTAGCCTATGTCACTCTCGGGCCCATAAACTAACTCTATGCCAAAAATCACGTCGCTCCGTTATGGCGTCAAAGACAGAAAAACATACAAATACACAAACACACTTTCGCATTTATAATATTAGTAAGTATGGATTATTTTATTAATTTTGATTTTTGACATTTCTTGATTAGAAAAGAAATCTTTTCATTATTATAAATAAATGTCTTTATATTTAAATACTTTTGTGTATTATAATTGAAGGCAAATCCTCTCATTGTAGACCCAAAGGCCAAACATGTGCCTGCCACCACGTGAGTCAAATGCGTGTTGTAATTAAGGAAAATTAAACAAATTAGTAGGTACTTATAAAACAGTAACGTGACTAACTGACTGACAGACAATGCCCGGCCCAAACCATTGGAGCTAGAGACTTGAAATTTAGCAGACATATTTTTTAAATAAATAAATAAATATCATAGGACACTTGACACCAATTGACCTAGTCAAAACCAAGCAATGGTTGTACTATGGATACCTACTAGGCAACGGATAAACATACTTATAATACTTATAAACACATATTAAACATCCAAGACACCAAGAACAAACATTCGTATTATTCATACAAATATCTGCCCCGGCCGGGAATCGAGGCCGGTACCTCAAGGTTCGTAGGTCAGGTTCTCTAACCACTTGGCCACACGATCGTCACATTCCATGAAGATTAATTTTTCCATCATATTCCTTGAAGATAGAGTTGCACCGAGGGATTTTTGCAATTCTTACGGCATAGAAAGCTAATATTTTTTATTCTTTCACGGAAACAGCAGGTGAAGAAATAACATAATAACTTACTTATTATGACCCTGATCTGGGCCTGGGTCAGTTCTTTCCACTCCACACCCCATCTCAAACCATCTCTTGCTATAAAGACCTCTAGTTAGATTCAGGTGATCCTTGATTATTAGTATTGCTACTATACATACTATATTAAAAAAATAGCGGCACGTATGTGTAGTAATAGTAATTATTATTATTTATTTATTTGCATTGCATTTATTTATATGAATACAATCAGCGATTGTCTTGTACAGTCGCGTTCATATCATAGTTAGCTTTTCACAAAAAATTCAGTGAAATTGTAAAAAGCTCGCAATAAAACTAATGGTTTTACTGTCCAACAACAAAATATAAGAAGTTTTTTTTTTATTCGACTGGAAGGCAAACGAGCAAGTGGGTCTCCTGGTGGTAAGAGATCACCACCGCCCATAAACATCTGCAACACCAGGGGTATTGCAGATGCGTTGCCAACCTAGAGGCCAAAGATGGAATACCTCAAGTGCCAGTAATTTCACCGGCTGTCTTACTCTCCACGCCGAAACACAACAGTGCAAGCACTGCTGGTTCACGGCAGGATTAGCGAGCAAGATGGTGGTAGCAATCCGGGCGGACCTAAACCCTTAAAGTGTTCTTAAGTCCTTTAATTTGAATTACGGTAATTAGCAGTTAAACTTTAGCATTACCCTCAATGTTAAAAAGGTTAAAGAATGTCACTCGTGTCTTATACCTAAATGCCTCGGTCAGTGCACGTTTTGTGCCATGGCACCTTTCAACGTGACACACCACGTGTTATCGCTATCTCCCTCTGCATCAGACGTGCGTACTAGACAGCACTATGTTTACTAACTAACGTTAGGATTAGGAACTATGAACTTGTGACCGGAACTGCCTTTAGCATACTTTTATAAGCTATTTTTGACTTGCAATGCTCATACATATAAGTACGTATTCTGCCCTCTTAAGCCAAAAGGCAGTAGGTACATATTTCAAAAAACAATTTTGAGTTATTAGTACTATTGTGTAGCTTAAGGCACTGGTCCCACCGCGAGCTAGTAAGCTATGAGCTATCGGCTATTTTCTAGCCCAAGAAACGAACAAAAGATAATCGCTTCCGTGTACATAAAAGAGAGAGTTATATTTTTATAGTTCATAGCTGGCTGTTCACACTGCCGGCGAGAATACTCTCCCACCGCCCGGCGAGTAAGCGATAATTCCATAGAATTGTTTACTAGCCGCCCGCCGATTGTCAACTGTTTCTAGTACGGAATTTTACTAGTTGACCGCCGAGCTCGCTGATAGCTGGCGGTGGGACCACTGTCTACTAGTTGACCGAAGCGATAAGCTATCGACTATAAAACTAGCTCAATTGTACTCGAGCTGAGCTAGTGCAGCGAGTAATCGCCTGTCGCACGCAAACACTCGCTTATAGCCGAGCGTCTAAACTAGCAAAACTATACTCGCTTCTCGCCTCTCGCCCACTCGTTTGTAGTTTATAGTTTTACTCGCTAATAGTTTGTAGCCGCCGGTGGGACCAGTGCCTAAGCTTAGCTTTAGAGCGTTTAATATTATACCTGCTGAGCATTTTTGTTACTTTTTCTCGATTATTCCATAAAAATTGAATGAAAATTAAAAAATTTGTAATATAAGTAACTAAACGTGTCTACTTAGATTATATACAACACTAGATGGACCGTAGGCGGCATGAAAACGTCCCCAAAAAATATAAGCCAACTGTTGGCTTATAAGTCATTTTCCCCCCCTCAGTCTGCATTGTGACACCGTAGGTGACGTATGCGGAGCGCGCAATACAAAAGTGCCGAAATATGACCAAATGTGCTATAAAAGTGTGCCGCAATTATAAAGGCAGGATTAAAAATCCTAATAACGTGACTTTCCATCGGTAAGTACTCCAGAATCCATAAAATTTCGTAAGAAAAGATTAAATTATTTAGGTTAGAATTGTGTGACATTTTTTATAGGTGATACCAGTTTCCAGTGCAAAATTCCCCACAATTCAGTCAAAATCGTACTGAAAAGTTTGTATTGGGCACAAAGTCGAAATATATCGATTTCACGCATCAACCTGAACAGGTTTTATTTTTAATCTATTTGAGAAAATGACGAATCTAATTAATGTTACAGCAATTCAATGGTGCGTGTGTAGTTCCCAATCCGCAATGGGCCCGCGTGGGAACTATGGCCCAAGTCCTCTAATTCTGAGAGGAGGCCTGTGCCCAGCATTGGGACGTATATAGGCTGGGATGATGATGATGACGATTGAATTAATAATTTATAGAAAGTCGATAACTTATTTACTATGTTAAATTAAAGATTAACATTTATCTGTCGTGGCGTTAGGTGCTACTTATTCAAATCGATTGTTTGGAAAATAATCTTTAGTACTAAGAATTCATGTAATATTATTGAGTTTAATATTCACGAATAAAGCATAATACTGTCTGAGCGGTAAAAAATTCGGCTCTCAAATGTATGCCTAAATAGATAATTTTGTACACAGAGGGATAAACAGTTTATACTTTCGCCATGTCTGACTGTTTTAGTTTTATTAATTCATTTTTTGTTTGATTACATTCGCCGTTACTTTTACTAGCGTCCATCGTACTGTAATAATTTTCCCCCAAATTTTGGGGGATTTGACATTACGTGGTATCATTTAGCACGCACACAGTGACAACCGGATTGACGTAACTCGAGTGTAAAGATGAAGCTGTCACGTGGTCGCCACGCACACAAACAAGAAAAAGTTGGGACGTTTTCAATCGCGTTGTTTCTTACTGAGGCTCGGTCTAGTGTTGTATATAGTCTAAGCGTGTCTACTCCAATAATTATTCGTTCGTTCGTTGTAGAGATGTTCTTTAAAAACGAATTAATGAGTAATTTTTTTTTAAAGAAAATCAAAGTCTACATCGAATAATTATTGAAGTAGACACATTAACTTATATATTAAAAAGTGTTCTATCAGACAACATTTTTAAATTTCATTCAATATTTATGGAATAATCGAGAAAAACTAACAAAAATGCGACGTTGCCAGCTCAGTAGGTATAAAACCTCTATAATAACTCAAGTGTTTTTTTTTTGCCATACCGCCTTTTGGCTTAGGGGAGGAATATTAGTAGGTACTTTATTTATATAAGTTGTTTTCGATCATAATCGGCCGGAAGACGTCCACTGCTGAACAAAGGGGGAGGCCCCTTAGAAGGCCACAATGAACGACAACTCGCCACTTGCATCCACGTCCGTACATGTCATCAGTCCTCCTAGGTAGGGTCGATAACCACGGTTAAAAAAAACTGGGATTCGAAGTTCGCAGGAGACCCACTTGCTCGTTTGCCTTCCAGTCGAATAAAAAAAAAAAGTTGATAAACCAGGAAAATTCATTAAAAAAAACCGGACGCAATAATAATGGATAAATAATAAACATATATAACGCGATAATAATGGACAAATAATAAACATATATAACGCGATAATAATGGACAAATAATAAACATATTTTTAATAAAATAATATGAACAAATTTAGATACATGAGTTGAAATCTGAAAAATAAGCCTTTTAAGTTTGTAACAATTTTTTAACCTGGAATTACCAGAGCCCATACATTGGCAGCGTGCCACTCGAGACCTATCATCTAAGACTATCTTTTTGTATTTTTTTTAATGTAGAATTTTTTTGAACTATAAGTTACCGACGAGGCATGAATCATTAACTTTTTTAAATTTTAACAATTTAAGGGTTAACTCAGGACTTTTCCTAAAACTATCCAGGACAATGAACTAAAATAATTTCTTTGCTCACCCGCGACCTTAAGATAGCGGATCGCGGGTGAGCAAAGAAATTATTTTAGTTCATTGATATGGACCTCCGCAAAGTAACGCCTGATTCAATAAATTACTATCCAGGACCTTCCAGGACACCCGAAAAAGCAGAACATGTCGTGGGAAAATAAGACGGTTGGCAACTCTAAGTACTCTTCGTGGTCACCACTCGAGGACTTTTCTCCCCTAATGGTTATTATCTGTTCTTCTAGCGATGTTATAGAAAAGTAAATAATGTTATTTAATGTTAATTTTATTAAAATTCAAACAAGTTTCGATGTTACTGCATGTTACATAGCGGCCTCGTGTATAATGTAGTAGCCACGTGTCTGACAATCGCATGAGCGATACAAAACACAGCGACGGTAGTTATCATAAACTGTGGTGAATAAATGGAACAGCGAATTGTTATGTCTGGCTGCTCTGGTTAAACCAAATCAAAAACAAAACGTTTATTTTGTACTAGCGACCCGCCCCGGCTTCGCATGGGTTTGAAACAACATGGGTTTAATTCATGTATCATACTATATTCCATAAAATTATGTAACTGATAGTGAACATCGCATGTAAATCGGTTAGTTTAAAAGATCTAAGCGTACAGAAGGCGGGTAGTGACTTTGTTTTATACTAGGTAGTAGTAGATAAATAAATAAATTTATTGTTATTATTATAAATAACAAAGATTGTACGTGAAAAAATTAAGAAAGTAAAGTTTATTCTGAATAGAAGAAGTAGATTAATTCCTTGTTATTTAGGTACTACTGTTTCTGAGATTCCCGTAATGAATAAACAAATATATAGGCACATATATAACAATACAAACAAGATATCAGCCCTAGCCCTCTCAATCTGAGAAGATGCTCTACAGCGAAATTTATATAGTTAGGCCGGAGAAGACTGAGAAGAGAATCCTAAAGCCGCAGTCACGAAGTCAGCGGACAGCGGCGCGGGGAACGTTCATTGCGGGTGCTGCCTGGCCCTTAAGCGCTCGGTCGTTTTATGCGATAAACGCTGCGTCAAACACAATGCATTTGATGCACATCAATTTGATACAGATAATTTAATTACCAAACATTTGTCTTACGCGGTGAGCGCAGCTGCGCAGCGACAAACTCATGTTTGGTAATAAGATTGCGTGGATTGTGATTGGTTAGATTGAATCTGCGTCAAACGCATTTTGTTTATCGCATGCAACAACCAAGCGCTTTATTTAATATTACTTACAAGTGGTAAAATTGTACAAAAAATATTAAGTTTCTCATACAAAAAAGTGACAATTATGCAGAATTTTGTTATTTACACACAAACATCATGCCTGTATTATTCCCAAATGGGGTAGGCAGAGCACACGAAACGTTACCGCTTCGGAGCCACTTTTAGCAATTTTAGGTTTTAACTTGCTAGTTAGTTATAGTTATTTTGTTATTTACTCTATTAAATAAGGAACTCAAAGTCACTCAAAGGGCTATGGAGAGGGCTATGCTCGGGGTTTATCTAAGGGATAGGATCAGAAATGATGATTTCCGCAGTAGAACTAAGGTACTGACATAGCCCTAAAAATTGCGAAACTGAAGTAGCAGTGGGCAAGGCACATTGCTCGCAGGACTGATAGCCGATGGGGTCAAAAGGTTCTCTAATGGAGTCCGCGGACCGGGAGACGAGCTGTCGGTAGGCCTCCAACAAGATGGAGCGACGACCTGGCTAAGATTGCGGGGTTGCGGTGGATGCAAAAAGCACAAGACCGGTCTGAGTGTAGAGCTTTGGGGGAGGCCTATGTCCAGTAGTGGACGTCTTTCGGCTGACATGATGATGATGATGAAATAAGGAGTAACCACTGTGTAGCGAGCGTTCCAACCGCGCAATGTACAAAGAACACACTCGCCGCGCGTAACCCGCTGACTTCGTGATCGCGGCCTAACAGTAAACATCAAAACAAAATACACGAGTTAGAAAGAATAAAACTACACCTACAGTAAACTCGTACCTAGGTGATCCAGTGCGCATGCTTCGTTCAACGTGACGCCATGACCTACCCCAACCTCGTGTCATCAACGTGCACCAAGCATACAGTAGTACGAAGTACATTAAACAGTAAGTATTTATAGTATTTTATGCAACTGTTGTATAAGTGAGGTCTTAAAACGCGAGTTTGGCGTGGGTAGCGTATATAAGCTGCAGGCGAATATCACAATGAAAGTCGCTACGAGCGTTTCAAGACCAAGTTATGCAACGTTGTATACAATACTTTTTCTACGACTACTTTAAAATCATCATCATCGGGCTAAAGACTTTATATTTATTTCGTTTATGGTTAGGTTTTGTTATTCATACTGACTTGCCAGTGGTGCGATCGCTTTTAATACTTTTATGATAAACAACACTTGAAATTAATGGAAAATTTTCAATTTATGACTAAACACTTGCTCGTTTGCCATCCAGTCGAAGAAAAATAACATAGGTACCTAGTAAAATATAATATTATTTCTTTATAAAATATGGATACCTACTAAATGGTGTGAAATAATTTAACTGTAATGTTGGTAACTCTGTATTTATTCAAAATAGAGGTTAGGAGTCTTAAATTTAAAAAGTTAACTGTCAAAGGAGGGTCATTGAACTGTATTATTAAATGTATACTAATGAAACTACGTGCGCTAAATAAACATAAAAGGTGTGAACATGACAAGATATCTCGGGAATGTCCAATTTTATGATCATAATGAAAAATAAAGCCAAAATCGGTGCCAGGAAGTTAGGGACCTCAATCGTAGAAAACTTTACTTCGAACCAAGCCATCGCCTACAGCAGGGCTACTCCGAAACTCTCGCTTTCGTTTTAAATAGTATAAGTGTCAGAGGGACCGCACGACACGAACTTCGGGTTTCGACTTTCGGAGTAGGGCTACTGTTCTACAAGGCTCAGGTTTATCTTCACTTCGAGTATTGCTCTCACCTTTGGGCAGGAGCCCCTCAGTATCATCTGCTTCAATTCAATTGCTAGCTGCGCGCAAAGCTGAGGATAAAGACTAGTAAATAATAAATGTTATGGATCGACGTAAAGTAAGTGTGAAAGATGGCGTGGGAGAAGTTGATTTAGGACCATGCCTAGAAGAAAATTACGCGAAACCCGCCGAAAATGTATTTTCAATGTTATATCTCAAAAATGAGAGAGCTAATTTTAATAAAACATAAACAAACATAACATATAAACAACTAAGAACCACCGCAAAGGAACTCTCTTTCACCTAAAAACCACCACGTTTGTACCACGTGTAACACGTGCATAACCATTGCGAGTGCCATAAACCAAATTCCACGTGGACGGGCACGACTGTGCGGCTTCCAGACACTTCCGTGATCGCCTTATCCTTAGAGATAATCCACGATACAAAACTTTTCAAACTTCGGTCTCTATTGCGTAATAAAAGAAAGAAAGGTTTTTTCAGCCTTTTTAACCTCCGGCTCAACAAGAGAGGTGTTTGTTTGACACCAATGTCTGCATGAGGTATCATAGCTCTCAAACGGATAGACTGGTCATGATGCGTTATTTACGTGGAAGCGGGTTTCTTTGCGGTGGTTCTTATTTATATGTCATGTTTAATTTAAATTGGTTCAGTCGTTGAACTTTGAAATGACAATTTCGACGAGTTTTCAACTATTCAAAGTTGGATAGGTTATTAGTTTTCTTATCTTCCTTCTTATTAGTTCTATTCTATCTTCTATAGACACGGTCCTTGATAGTTTGGACCAAATTTTCTCACTCCATCCTTAACACAATTATCTCTTACTTTACATCGATCCATAACATTAAATTTATTATTTTACTAGTCTTTATTTGCAGCTTTGCGCGCATTTAGCGATTGAATTGATATTTCGGGATTATTTAAAAAATCCGTGGGAATTTATAAGAATTATACCGTGAATTTTTTTAATGTTGGTTAAAAAAACTTACTAATCCTTTTTTTTATTCGACTGGAAGGCAAACGAGCAAGTGGGTCTCCTGGTGGTAAGAGGTATCGTAAGGTCACGGGTAATGAAAGTAATTGTTTATAGCTCATTTAATATGAACTTCTGCAAATTAATGCCTGATTTAATAAGTTAAAGTATTTTACATAGCCACACACGCGTACCATGGGGTACCAGACGCGGACTATCCGGCAGGCGGGCGAATATTCTTTTGCAGCGTTTTTTTTGTCATTAGTGCCTTTGCAGGTGTCATATACAAGAGGTAGGTAATGCCCAGGGTTGTTTTTGTATGAAAATTTAAGACAGTACCGATGCTGAATTTAGCGTGATTAAAATTCTTGTGACTTGTCTTCCAGTTGTGCTATATAAACGTGAGACGTTAATGACGTTTGACCACGCGGTCAAAACGCTCGAATACTCGCCCAGGCACGTTTATATCCGGGGCTAAGCCACTGCCATACTTATTTCGCAATGGAGCATCCAGCGCCGTCTACTTGGAGCCGGCACGCGTGAGAATTACCGTAACAAGAGAACGCGTCAGGTACATAAACGTGAGTCCAACAAACGTTCCGTCACACGAATCGTACGGAAACTTTTCGGACGGCGGACGGCTAGCACGTTTTTAGTCCCTTTTGCTCCTTATGGCTTTTTAAAAATACATTCTGACAGCTACCGAATTTAAAAAAAACCGGCCAAGAGCGTGTCGGACGGCAATCGAGCAATAAGTGGGTCTCCTGATGGTAAGAGATCACCACCGCCCATAAACATCTGCAACACCAGGGGTATACATTGCAAATGCGGAACCTAGAGACCTAAGATGGAATACCGCTAGTGCCAGTAATTTCACGGGCTGTCTTACTCTCCACGCCGAAACACAACAGTGCAAGCAATGTTTCTTCACAGCAGGATTAGCGAGCAAGATGTAACATTAGGCAAATTTACCTCCCAAACATTTGTTAGCGTTGGGATTGCATGGCATGACTCAATACATACGTATCTCATTATTTATATCACGTTTTGATCAAATAACAGTAAGAAACAGAACAGAACAGAAGGTCCGCCCGGATTGCTACCACCATCTTGCTCACTAATCCTGCCGTGAAGCAGCAGTGCTTGCACTGTTGTGTTTCGGCGTGGAGAGTAAGACAGCCGGTGAAATTACTGGCACTTGAGGCATTCCATATTAGGCTTCTAGGTTGGCAACGCATCTGCAATAGCCCTGGTGTTGCAGATGTTTATGGGCGGTGGTGATCTCTTACCACCAGGAGACACACTTGCTCGTTTGCCTTCCAGTAGAATAAAAAAAAAAAACAGAATTTTAAGATCTAACATATACCTACTGTTACAAACGTTGGCATAAATTGTACGCAGCAGTGTCTGCAACGTGCTGTTGATGAGTCAGAAGCAGAAGTCATCTGTTTGGGAGCTACGTCACCTGTAGGGCTAACACGAAACTCGAAACTCGAAGTTCGTGTCGTGCGGTCCCTCTGATACTTATACTATTTAATACGAGAGCGAGAGGGACCGCACGACACGAAATTTGAGTTTCGAGTTTCGTAGTAGCCCAGCTATGAGCAGCGTAGATTCCATAAGCCAACGCGTGCAACGAACGTGATTGAGATGACCATGAGAATGGCCGTCTAAAAGAGAGAAAGAAAATAGTTACATTTAATCACAATCACACAAGATAACAATATTGTTACAAATAAATAACATGAAAGATAAAATGAGAATGTGTCTGCTCAAACTGTTCCAATTAACAAGGCTGTCGTACTGCACTCTGTTTTGATGATAGAGCTGGAAGCTAGGTACTAATATTCCGATGCAGAACAATGTAATGTAGCCGTTTTTATAAGTTTGTTTCAATTGTCTTAAGGTGTTAGGTGTACCACTTACTATTGTGGTGTACAATAAAGGGTCATTGTATTGTATTTATTGTACTTATACTTTCATGAAGAAGTACGAGTATATCAGCGCTTCGTCTTCCTGTTCATGGTCGGCGACATTGCTCGAAGAATATGCAAGTTGAAGCGGCAATCGGCAGGTCACATGAAGAACAGATAACCGTTGGAAAAGAAAAGTCCTCGAGTAGCAACCAGATAATGATCATCATGATTATCATCCAAGCCTATATGGATATACGTCCCACTGCTGGGAACAGGCCTCCTCTCAGGATGAGAGGGCTTGGGCCATACTTAGTTCCCACGCGGGCCCAGTGCGGATTGGGAACTTCACAAGCACCATTTAATTGGATTCCGAAAAACTCAGAGGTGCGAGCCGGGATTTGAACCGACGACCCTCTACTTGAGGCGATAGGTCAAACCACTACACCACCACGGCTTGATAAATAATGTTATTCATCGCCTAATGTGCCTAACATTCTGTTTGAAAATGTTGCGTCACTCGCCCCCTCGTTACGATTAAATTGATAACAAGATTACTGGCAACACCAACAATCGCACCTTTATATTGTAAACGGAGCGGAATGAAAACGTGATCGTTACGAGTTCAGACAGGGTTTTGCAAAAAAACACAAACAAAACTTTTTTTAAATATGATATAAGCTGATTGGCGCAAAAATTTGTCAGTAAACGTTTACTGAATACTTATTGAGTTAAAAGGTACCTACATTGCTACGCCGGGTAAGAAAAAACCCTTTTTCACTTCTCATGCTCTAAAAGTAGGTCAATATAGCCTTACAAGGCGGGAGTAAAGTGAGTACTTTAGTCCCTAGGGAGTAAAAGTAATTATTTTTTTAATTTACTTCGAGAGACTTAGATAAAATCAAACAGCCAGTTACTTGCAAAAAATAAGATTGCATGTGAACCATTTTCATGACGCAAATGTTACGTTCGTAGTCTACGCGGTCTTAGTTCTATGCTTTTTCCGCATAGAAGGTGGCGCCATTCTATTTTTTCGTTTGTGTATGGACCATTTCGCCGATGCTATTTTGTTATATCTGTGTCCGGTTGGAAAAAAATACTTTTCACTTCTCATGCTCTAAAAGTAGGTCAATATAGCCTTACAAGGCGGGAGTAAAGTGAGTACTTTAGTCCCTAGGGAGTAAAAGTAATTATTTTTTTAATTTACTTCGAGAGACTTAGATAAAATCAAACAGCCAGTTACTTGCAAAAAATAAGATTGTGTGTGAACCATTTTCATGACGCAAATGTTACGTTCGTAGTCTACGCGGTCTTAGTTCTATGCTTTTTCCGCATAGAAGGTCGCCACCTTCTATTTTTTCGTTTGTGTATGGACCATTTCGCCGATGCTATTTTGTTATATCTGTGTCTGGTTGGAAAAAAATACTTACCGTGAAAACTTTGAAATTGTTGTAGAGCGTAAATCGTAAACGATTAAAATAAATTCATTATTCTCAAAATGTCATCAAGTGATAGTGAAAATTATGATGTCGAGCAAAGAGCAAAAGACATAATACAATTGATAATC
This sequence comes from Choristoneura rosaceana, assembly GCA_037349165.1. NCBI lineage: Eukaryota > Metazoa > Arthropoda > Insecta > Lepidoptera > Tortricidae > Choristoneura > Choristoneura rosaceana. The sequence continues at coordinate 8,822,415 of JAZBNJ010000012.1, read as the reverse complement.
TTTTGCCGCCGAAATCTAGAAAGTTTTTTTTTTACTAAGTCTTTTTGTACTAAACTGACTATTTTTTCTCGCAATCGAAGTGAAAAATAGAGTTTTCACCGCGAGACTAAAAGTCAATATAAACCCTCGGATAAATAGACACCCTCGCTAAAGCTCGGGTGTCTAACCACCTCGGGTATATATTGGCTTATTTTAGTCTCTCGATAAAAAATATACTATACCGTGAAAACTCATTGTCAGTCATTGGGGTTAGGCAAATCCAAGGAAAAGGCTCTGTTACGGGGTGGATCAGGATTGACTTTTTAAAAAAGACAGTTTTAAACCCAAAACCCTTTAATTCGAAAAAACACACAAAAATACAATAATAAATTAGTGTCGACCCGACGGAAGTCCAAACCAATCTGTTTTTGAAAATGAATGCATGGCGCAAATCGCTTCGCTGTCTCCTATTGCATTGACGTCAATGCAATAACTGACATGGCAAATGTTACTCGTATGCTAAACCCTGTAATTACGATTATAACAACCCCCCCGTTAAGATCGATCATCAAGTTTTGATTGATGAGAGATAAAATGATTTTATTTGGACTGGCGTTTGGCAGGACACTGAAACGAGAAGAAAAATATTATTACTAACTTAAATTCTTAAAATGTTACTTAACAAACAAAGTTTTGTTTATAACTATAAACTATGAGTTTTTGTCTTAGTTACAAGGATGTTTCTCTTGACCGGAGATGGAGTGGCTCTCAGGTCCATACCTTCGTCTGAAGAAGATTCAGACGCGTCTTTATTTGGCTCTTGCACAACTACCATTTGCATGGAGGGTCTATCGTTGGACCTTTTGTTATTACATTGATTAAATATTTGCACACAGCATCCAGAAGGGATTTCGTTATTATTACAGAAGAACTTTTTACTTTTGTATAATATGTATAAGAAGAATAAAACTGTAAGTATATAACTTAAAGACATATAATGTATGCCGTACTTTTGGAGATGAGAAGGGTTTTCCAAAGTGTTCAGTTCTTGTTCAAAGGAATCCAGGTGAATGCTGGCATGCATCAGGGAATCTAAGTTATGAACGTTTTCTAATTTATTAAAAGGTAATTTACGTAATGTGTTATTTAATTTAGACCTCTCACAACAATCATCCATTACAATATTAAAATCAGAAACAACATTTGTTATGTTGACCGTGGGTGTCTCACTAACTGGAGTGAATTGTAATGTTTTATAAAAAGCTTTGCAATTTTTAGGTAATTTTAAAATGCCAGTTCCAAATAAGATAACCTCGGTGTCATCTGGTTGATTGCTGCAAGTGATATGACATTTACCTGGTTCCGATTGCACAAAAATCCAACGATTACCACTTATTCTATGGAAGACATCAATTAGTCCGTGTATTAACTTTACAGAACAACTAGGTGGTAGTTTGTTTACAGCTTCAGTTAGAAGCACGGTTTCACAGATTGGATTTGCTATAGTGGAGTAAACACTAGCGAGCACGCACACATAACACTTTTCACTTATCACCTTGCACTTGTCAATGTCTGGGACGAGTGAGTAAAACATATGATCAGCTGTTATTGCTACGTATGACGCGGTCGGTGCGATAAGAGCAAATGTATCGGGTTTCGATACATCGTACGGTGCAGGTAAGGGAATTATATTATAAAGGTTATAGACCTGTGGTAAAACTAATGGAATCTTTACAATGACAATAATTTTATTGTAATGGTAATAACATATTAGATTCGATATATCTATCAATTCATGGATATTCTGTAAGGTAAGGGAGATTGGAAGTTCGTAATGCGCTGGAAGTCTATTTCTGTGTTTATCTAGTTCGCTATATAGTTGATGAGGGCTGAGTACAGTCGGATGCAGAACATTTAATTTGGCAAATAGTATAGCGTTATTGATATCATCAATGTCGAGCGAGAGTGTCATAATGACAGATTCTAATGAGTTTAAAGCGGAGTTAAGTTGTGTTTTGCTATCTAATTTGTTACTCATATTGGAAATATTTTCCATTATACTGTGTATAATTTTCATATTTTCCATTAGGTGTTTTTCGTTCTCGTTAACTTTAGCCATTGAATTATTAAATGAGGAGACGGTGGATTTTATTACATGTATATTTTCTTTCATTAGATGAGCTAGCTGTTTTTCATCTGACTGTACATCATTAATTGCTTGGGAGAATTTAACTGCATCTTCTGAATCTAAAGTGCCAAAAATGGTTTTTAATAGAGAACCTCCAAAATCCATAAGCCCTCTTTTTGAGCGCCTATTAGATTTTTCGTCAGTTAACAAGTACGAAACGGATGAGAATTTGTTTACGTTTTTGACATGTTGATGTTTTAAAGCGGAGAGAGAATTACTACAATAAGTTTGCATGCTAGATGAAACGAGAGAGTCACACAATAGGCCAAGCTTGTCGAACATAAACTCTACATTTCCTAAATTAGGTTGTATATGACTAATATCTACATACGTAATAACGTTCCAATAATTATTAGTAAATTTAACTTCTAAAAGCTTATCAAAATATAGACCTGTGCTTCCATGTACAGGTGAGACGTAGTCGCACGCGGCGGGCGACTGTACGGATCTGAAATTGACACCAAACAGAGTTGTCAGCATTTTATTACGTGGACGGTGACGTGTGGTCAGCGGCAAGTTTAATCTCGTCATAGTGATGACGTACATGCTTACGGCCTACTTGTAATGTGACCGAGTGGTTGCCGTTTATCTTTATTATTTTAAATGGACCTTTCCACACAGGCAATAAGGCCTTATTTTGCTTATGATGACAACGGGTATATACCATATCGCCTATTTTATATGTAACTAGTTTTGAGTGTTTATCATAATAGTTTTTTGATTTTTCTTTAGATGATTGGATATTTTGAAGTGCTTTTTGACGACTATAGTAAAGGCGGTGATTCAAGGCTCTTACATAATCCGTATATGAGTTGTTATCAAGGGTGTCGATTGAGTTTGGGATATAAGGTTTGTAACCGAATAAAAGTTCCCAAGGAGAGAAGCCAGTAGTGCTGTGAACATTTGAGTTATACGCAATCATTGCACTTGGGATGTAAAGGTCCCAAGTGTGTTGGTTTTCTCCAACGTAGGATCTTAAATACTCTTTTAGAGTAGAGTGGCTTCTTTCTAGGGCCCCACAAGTTTGGGGATGATACGGAGATGCGAAAATGTGTTTAATACCAAACAATTTTTCTAATTGTTTAAAAATCTCGGAACAGAAGTTTGTGCCTTGATCAGAGATAACTGTTCTCGGGATGCCTATATGTGAGATATAAGTGACTAATAGTTTTGCGGTTTCTTCCGCTGAACAGGATTGCATAGGATAGGCTTGTGAAAACTTAGTTAGATCATCTTGTAGAGTCAGTATGAATTTATATTTGTTTTCATGAGTTTCAGGGAGAGGACCAACTAAATCTAAGAAAAGTTTTTCATTTGGTCGTGTGGCGGTCGAGGTTATTATTAGAGGAGCGCGATTAGTCTGGCGTAAAGGTTTGTTTATTTGACAGGATCGACAGTTCTTTACGTATTCTTCGATGTCCTGTCGCATGGATTTCCACCAGTATTGTGATTTTAATCTATCTATCATACGAGAGATGCCAGGGTGACCAGCCAGAGGAGCGTCATGATTGTCCTTTAGTATTTGTTTTATTTCGTCAGGAGTTGGATACTTAATTGAATTATGATAAATGTTAACTTTAATGGATGAGTTATGAAAAAGAAAAGCGATTATATTGTAGATTTTAGTAAAAGATAATTTACAGAATGGATCTTGAAAATCCGGTAGAGCGATTTCTTTTTCTTCGAGATACCAATATTTTACCATATCGCGATAATCTCTTAGAATGTTAAAGATGTCCTTGTACGTCATTTCGTCAAAATGATTTATTCTTAGGAATAGGTGCGTAAAAACATGTTTTTCATTAGACGTAGAATAGTAAGTGTATAATTCACGCTCGATTTCTCTTATGTCAGGTAGGCTTGTCGAGGAATTTATTATTTCGGAGCAGTAAGGGACAGATTCATCTAAGTCAATGGATGTAGGATAAGCAATGAGTCTGCATTTTGCTTTTAACAAGGATTCATTATGTTCTTCAATCAAGGTGTCATATGACGTTTCTGATCGTCTGTTGATTTCTAGGAATTGCTCGTAGGTTTCGGATAAGGAAGGAAGATTATGAGAGTCATCGTCATTTTGTGTGGTCTGTGTCGGATTACCTAGTAGTGAGTCAGACGGCCCCGGTTCTATTGGGTCGGTTAAAGCGTTAACGGGCATTCGTGATAAGGCGTCGGCATTTGCATTAAGTTTGCCTTGTTTGTATACTATCTCGTATTCGAACTCTTCTAATTTCAGACGCCATCTGATGAGTCTAGAGCCCGGGTCTTTGACGTTCATTAACCATACGAGTGGCCTATGGTCGGTGACTATTTGGAATTTTCGACCATATAAATAAGGACGGAAGGTTTTGACGCCAAATAAGATGGCAAGAAGCTCTTTCTCTGTAGTCGAGTAATTACCTTCGGCTTTGTTTAAAGTGCGAGATGCATAGGCTATTGGTTTGTCCTTCCCAATTTCGCCTTGCGATAAAATGGCAGCTATAGCATAATTTGAAGCATCTGTGGTTAGTACGAATGGTCTCTGGAAATCAGGGTATTGGAGAAGAGGAGCAGTAGTGAGTTTTTCTTTAAGAATATTAAAAGATGAATCTTGTTCATTGGTCCATAGGAATTTGACATCCTTTTTCAGGAGTGAAGTTAGTGGTTTAGTAATTTTAGAGAAATTATCTATGAATCGACGATAGTAACCAACTAGACCTAAAAATGATTTAATTTCTTTTGGATTTTTAGGGGTTGGAAATTCAGTGACTGCTTTTATTTTTTCAGGATTAGGTGCCACGCCTTTATCAGTAATGACGTGACCTAGATACGCAGCTTCGCGCCTCAAGAACTCACATTTGTCAGGTTGTAATTTTAAATTGAATTGACGCAGTCGTTCGAAAACTAATTTAAGTTTTTCCATATGAGATTGGAGATCGTGGGAATAGATGATGCAATCGTCTAGATAGACATAACAATGAAGCCCTTGTAATCCGGACAGAGCCGTGTTCATTAATCTTTGGAAGGTTGCTGGGGCATTTTTAAGTCCGAATGGCATCCTGGTGAATTCGAAATGCCCAGATGTGCCATTCGTTACGACCGTGAAACCGGTTTTAGGAGCATCTTCAGCTTTGAGTTTTAACTGATGAAATCCACTAGCAAGATCTAGTGTTGTGAAATATTTTGAGTGACCCAGTTGGTCAAGGATATCTGTGATTAAAGGAAGAGGATAGATTTCAGTGACCGTGACGTCATTTAATTTGCGATAGTCGATTACGATTCGCCATTTTCGTTTCCCAGAGGCATCTTGTTTCTTGGGCACTACCCATACTGGAGCGCTCCAAGGTGACATGGACGGACGAATAATATTTTGTTCTAGCATCTTTTTTATTTGATTTTCTACTTCAGTTTTATGACATTCTGGGAAACGATAAGATTTTACGTGAATAGGTGCAGCATCTTTAGTATCTATTGAATGTTCTATTGCATTAGTGCAAGTTAGAGCTTCTCCTTCGAGATGAAAGATGTCTGTGAATTCTGAGCAACATTCTAATAATAATTTAATTTCTTCGTTGTTGAGATGAGAGGTTCGGATAAGATCTAAAACCTTTTGGGATCTATCGCATTGTGAAAAAGATTGAACGTTATGAATGTTTGCTTGATTTTCAACAATTTGTGTTGAAGAATGAATATCGAAAGGTTGTAAGAAGATTTGATGATTTTTTATACAGATTTCGGAGTCAGTAGTGTTAAGGACTGAGACGTTAACGCGTTTGTTAGGTTTGACCTTCACTATGCAGTTAGCCAGATATACTCCGTCGAATATATGGTGATCGAGAATTAAACCTTCATTAAGCTGGTTGAAACTAGATTCGTTTTTTATTAAGCATTCAATTACTGCCTCAGATCGTGGAGGGATAACGTAGGTCGGTTGGTAAAAATGAATGGGGAGCGAATGTCCTTGAATACTTAGGGATTTTTTCGAATACTGGATATCGGCATTGAAATTTTTTAGAAAATCACTTCCTAAGATACCATCGTAATCTAAGTTTACGTCATCTCCAATGATGTGGAATGAAAATGAAATAGGAGGCATGTCCTCTGTATATTCTGTGCATTTTAAATCCATTTGAAAAGATCCCTGAGTTTCACAGGAAGAACCATTGTTGCTAAGACCCTTGAGTAATATTTTCCTGTTCACGATCGGAGGTTTGATATTGAAGTTTTTGAGTTTTGCAATGCACACGCTAGATCCTGTGTCAATTAGAAAACGTAAGGGTTTATCGGTATATTCGCATTTTATGTTAATGTAAGGAAGGGATATTTTATTAAAGGACGAACTTAGTTCATACACAGGAATTGATGTTTGAATATCTTCATTTAATAAGGTTGAATTTTCGACGGAATATTGGGGCTTATTTGATTTAGAACTCAACGAAACAGAGGCTCTCGTATGAGAGGGTTGAGGATAATTGGATTTAGGACTCAACGATTTAGAAGCTCTCCTTAGAGAGGGTTGAGGATTATTATTAGATTTAGGACTCAACGAAACAGAGGCTCTCCTTAGAGAGGGTTGAGGGTTATTATTAGATTTAGGACTCAACGAAACAGAGGCTCTCCTTAGAGAGGGTTGAGGATTATTATTAGATTTAGGACTCAACGAAACAGAGGCTCTCCTTAGAGAGGGTTGAGGATTATTATTAGATTTAGGAGTAGTGCCTTTAGATTTCGGGTTACGACGGCACACTTTCGTAAACCGATCATTTAGTTTAAATCACAATCGGATTCATCGGCGTTGTAAGAAATATGATCAGGCGGCGGCGAGGACGGCGCCGATAAAGTCGCATCGTTTGTTATATGATGCGCGGCGGCAGGTTGATTGTAATTGTTACCTTGTTTATTCCTGTCATTATTATATTGCCGTTTGCGGCACTGTGTGATATCGTGACCTGAACGTTTGCAATACCTGCAGAAAATTTGAGCCTTATTATTTTGCTGCGAATTTGAGGATTGCGGGTCTGAAAATGCGCGCGGTTGGAACATGCGCTTTGGTTTGCTCGAACATTCTGTGTCTAAATGTCCGGGTTTTCCGCAGGTTTTGCATTTAGGTTTAAATGTAGATTTATAGATAAGATTCTGAATTTTCTCTTCTTCTAATGCAATATTTATAGCGTCATTTAAGGATTTAGGATTTCTACAACGGACGTTATTGCTCAATCGAGGATGTAACCCAAGGGAAAATGTATGAAGTGCTAGATCTTCCGTCATAGCGATTCGACCGGAAAGATCTTTCTTTAGGGAGTTAGAATTATATATTTCAGATTGTAAATCTGTTAGACAAGTTTCGACTCTGAGGGCAAATTGTGCGACTGACTCGTTATTCTCTTGTTTGCATGCTTGGAGATCAATTAAGATGTGATTGTAATGCTTTCTCTGGCCAAAATTTTGTTTTAGAAAATCTTTTAGGCTATCAAAATTGTCAAAAACTTTATTAGAACAGGCTATTTGTGCCTTTCCTTCCAGACGGGCGTAAATATATTTAAAAAGTAGAATTTTCTGATTTGGTGACGCTAGGTCTATAGCATTTTGGCAATTGGTGAGGAAAGCCGTGAGGGTTTCACGATCCCCTGCGTATGAATTTATGAATTTACAGAGCACAGAGATCGGGAAAGATTCTTTTTCTGATCCCGATCCAGCGGCGGCTATGTCATCGACTGAGGATGCGGGTTTTTTGTCAGTCATTTCGATTTAGGAAAAAGATTTGGATATTCGATTCGGAATGGATAGGAATAGGTATGTACGATTTATCGAAATTAGCACCTGTTTACGGTAGCAACAGCGATAATGAAAATAAAATGTTTTACTCACAGGATTAAGATGAGAATGATCTTCATAATTTCACTATTGATGAAGTTTCACGAATTTTCCGGCAGGATACTTAGCGGCGGCGATGATGCGGGATAACAGCGATGATGATGTAGGACGGCGGCGGTGATGATGATAGCTCTCAGCAGCGGCAGGATAGGCGCAACGTAAATTTAGTTGCAATTAGCGACTCGTCCGCAGGCTTATGAGATAAGTCTTACTGTCGGGACAGAGTACAGATGAGTTTAACGGAGTTTGACGGAATCTGACAGGATTTTGACGAGGCGACTACGATGCTCAGCAATCGTGAATCGTGATGATGCCCCGGAGATTGGCGGCGGTGATGCAGAGTTTCACTCGGAGTTTCACTCGAAAGTTCGGGCACTAAGAGTCACTAGTTCGGGTTTGGGTTTTTTCGTCACTTTTATTTTACGCGACGCGTTATGGAATCCAGCAGAACAGGTACGATTTCGATGCTGGATCCCACTTCTGACACCACTGTTACGGGGTGGATCAGGATTGACTTTTTAAAAAAGACAGTTTTAAACCCAAAACCCTTTAATTCGAAAAAACACACAAAAATACAATAATAAATTAGTGTCGACCCGACGGAAGTCCAAACCAATCTGTTTTTGAAAATGAATGCATGGCGCAAATCGCTTCGCTGTCTCCTATTGCATTGACGTCAATGCAATAACTGACATGGCAAATGTTACTCGTATGCTAAACCCTGTAATTACGATTATAACAGCTCCCACTTCTTTCGACCTTAATGCCCTCAACTTACATTTCAGTACTTCGCCAGTCACTTTGGACCCTTCCATCAAGCAGCGTACTTTAAACAAGCTTGCCAATGCCCCTCAACAGGACTTCGCTTACTTTGATCTCGACACTATTTCTCCTAAAGAAACGTTGGAGCTACTGCGGTCTATTGGGACGAGAGCCATAGGTGAGGATGGCTTGAGCAGGGATATGCTTCTGCATGTGGCGGAGTATATTGCTCCTATTGTCTCCCACATTATTAATTATTCCTTTTCCTCTGGTAATTTCCCCACGTTATGGAAATTAGCAAATGTTATTCCTCTCCCTAAATCCTCAAATCCTTCAAGTTATTCCGAACTTCGTCCTATTTCAATTCTGCCGATACTCTCCAAAGTTCCTGAGCATTTCGTTTGTCGACGTCTGTCTCGGCATCTTAATGCTCACAATCTCCTTAATCCTTTCCAATCCGGCTTCCGCCCCGGGCATAGCACTGTCACTGCTCTTGTCAAGGTCACCGATGACATTCGTCTCAATATTGAAAACAGGAAACTTACAGTTCTTGTGCTTCTCGATTTCAGTAGCGCCTTTAACACTGTTGACTTTGATATTTTATTAGGTATTCTCAAAACTTTAAACATCTCCAACCCGGCTTTGTCCTGGTTTCAGTCTTATCTCACGGGGAGGCGCCAGAGAGTGAGGCTGGATGATGTCTGTTCTGAGTGGAGCAGTCTTACGTCTGGTGTCCCCCAGGGGGCAGTGCTTTCTCCTCTCCTCTTCTCCATTTTCATAAATGGTATAACAGCATCACTATTTTCCTCCTACCATCTTTATGCTGATGATCTACAGATATATGCAGCGGCGGATATTGATGATTTCCCTGACTTGATTAACCGCGTCAACATTGACCTCGAGGCTATACGGGGTTGGGCGGCTGATTTTGGCCTGAAGGTGAATGCTAAGAAGTCGCAAGCGATGGTTGTCGGTAGCCCACACTTCATTTCGAGGCTGTCTGACATGGTGTTGCCCGAATTAATTTTTGATGGAACGTTAATTCCTTTCTCACCCACGGTAAAAAATTTGGGCATCATCATGGATCAGACGCTTTCCTGGTCGGCTCATGTCTCTGAGGTCAGCCGCAAGCTTTTTGCCTCAGTCCATTCACTTAGACGCCTGCAAAATTTCCTTCCTCTGCACACTAAGATTACACTGGCACAATCTCTCCTTCTCCCTCTCCTCGACTACGGCGACATAGCCTACCTAGATCTCTCTGAGCAGCTGCTCGACAAGCTTGAGCGACTTCAGAATGTGTGCATACGCTTCATTTTCGGTCTCCGAAAATACGATCACGTATCTAGTTTTCGTGCTCAGCTGAAGTGGCTACCAATTCGTCATCGCCGTAATATTCACGTCCTGTCGTTGCTCTTTAATGTCCTTTTTAATCCTCAGTCCCCTTCCTATCTTTCAGAAAGGTTCAGTTACTTGGCTGCTGGGTCTGGAAATCGGCTGCGGTCGAGTAATAACCTTTCTCTCGCTTTTCCAGTTTCCAAATCCAAATCCTACTCTAAATCCTTCTCCGTGCACGCTGTGAGTTTGTGGTATCGGTTGCCGGGTGATATCAGGCAGGCACAGTCGGTTGCCAGTTTGCGGAATCGCTTAGGGGCGCACTGGCTTGACAGTTCATCGTAAAATCTTAAGGAGGCAGTGTTGTATGCTCTTTTTTGTGTATATGTGGTGTATATGTATATTATGAACTTTGCATGTAGTTCATTTGTGTTGATATGTATTAGTTTATTGACTTTATTATTATGTATTAGTGTGTACCTATATATTTATGTGTATTTATAATGAATTTTTGAGTTAATTTAAATTTGTGTTCTTTGACCTTTTCATTGTACTGGTAGTGTCTACTCTTATGTCTGATATCCTGTCAAACGTTCAAAGGTTAACTGGAAGAGATCCCTTTAAGGGATAAGTTCGCCTTTGTACATCTTATTATCCTGTGTTCTGTTATTATCATGTGTTTTATGTACAATAAAGAGTTTTACAATACAATACAATACAAAACTTTGAAATTGTTGTAGAGCGTAAATCGTAAACGATTAAAATAAATTTATTATTCTCAAAATGTCATCAAGTGATAGTGAAAATTATGATGTCGAGCAAAGAGCAAAAGACATAATACAATTGATAATCTTTTGCCGCCGAAATCTAGAAAGTTTTTTTTTTACTAAGTCTTTTTGTACTAAACTGACTATTTTTTCTCGCAATCGAAGTGAAAAATAGAGTTTTCACCGCGAGACTAAAAGTCAATATAAACCCTCGGATAAATAGACACCCTCGCTAAAGCTCGGGTGTCTAACCACCTCGGGTATATATTGGCTTATTTTAGTCTCTCGATAAAAAATATACTATAACACACCTTATACAGGGACCAACACCTTATTCCAGGTACATAACTTCCACCTTCCATCTTCTTACATAACCAACACTGGAAAAATCATTTCCTATATAAAACAGATTTTAATAATATAATTGGCCACTATTACCGTCAATTTAGGTAGGTATCGGAAAATTAGGTACGATGACGAGGGAAGCGAGGAGTGTTAGGTACGAAAAACGCACGAAGAAACGCGCGGCAGCGGCCGACGAAGCGCCAAGCCAAGACCTAATTTATTTAGGAAATAATATGGTCCTTACCAGTGCTGGTTATGTAAGGTTGTTATGTACGGGCAACAAGGGAAAAAACAGATATTCTAATTGAAAAACAAAAGATAATCAAATATGAACAGAAACAAACGGTGGTATTTATCATGATGAAATCCGCTCACGTAACAGTAACTTCGGGCAAAAAACGTGAGTATGATTAGGTGCATGTGCGAGTTAAGATTATGTATGACGCTGATACTAACAAGTAGAATAATTTGTATTAAAAAAAATTGAAGTATTCACTTGGTACCTTGGGTACAATGCCCCGCGCTGCGCTGCCTTTGGAAGAGGAAGCCCGTTTTAGTTAATTTATATTAGGTATGTGTTTTTATTTTTATTTTTAAATATACCCTTGGTACCTACTTCACTTAAAACTGTTTTCCAAACAGGCGACTAATCGAATTATATACATCTTCTTCTTCCGGTGCCCTCTCCTATCGAGACTGCCGCTCGAAAGAGGGATCTGGTACTCATCCCGAACCAGTCTTTAAGGTTTCTTAACAGAGCCGGATTAAGCCATCGCGGGGCCTGTAGCAAATTTTATCATGGGGCCTTTGATTTGTTTCAAGGTCATTGTATAAGTAAAATGTTATAGTCGATCATTTTGATACCATCTCTTTCTTTGGCGGCGGTTTGTTTTGGTTTTGTGGTGGCAGTATTGTACTTTACTTACATTGATTTAGAAAAGAAATACATCTAAATTTACTTTTTACGATCCGAAGGCATTGGTCCGCGGGCCCCTAGACGCGCGGTGCCCGTAGCATTTGCTACTCTTGCTACGTGGCTAATCCGCCACTTTTTCTTAACCAGGAGGTACGTCTACGGCCAGGTGGTCTGCGTCCTTGTATCTTCCCCTGGATTATAAACTGAAGCAGACCATACTTGTTGTTACGCATTATATGCCCCAAATACAACAGCTTCCTCAGTTTTATAGTACGTATCACTGCCAAGCTTTTATTCATTCTCTGCAATACCGTTTCGTTCCTTACTCTATCCGTCCATGATATCTTTAACTTTCTTCTGTATATTATAAACATAAATGTTGTCAATTAGAGATGGGCTGAATGTCGTTTGAACTGAATACGAATTTCGACCGAACTTCGGTTCAATAATCTGTCTCTAGTTAATTTTAAATACGTGTATCTAATACTTTTAAACGAGCAATTCTTGTATATATGTATGTATATATATTTTGAGGTTTTCAAGAATGGCAAATCGATCTAGCTTGGTCTTATCTCTGGGAAAACGCTTCTTATCGAGTTTTAGCTCGAGCAAAGCTCGGACGACCAGGTACTTAGATATAAGAAGAGATTGTTAAACTTGATTGTTGAAATCAAACACCCTTTAATCCATATACCTACTATTATTATAGGTAAATGCGATATTGTTTACACAAGTTAGTTATTTTTTTCTAGTGCCGAATTTTCGGCATTTATACCGATTTTCGGCTAAATGCCGAAGTTCGGCTCAAGCTGCCGAAATTCGGTTAAACCGAATGTAAAACGAGTTTCGGCCCATTCTCTATTGTCAATTGTCTTAATTTGGCAAATGCTAAAATTACGGGGAGCCGATAAAGAGATGTTCCGAGTGAGTGCATACACGAACACGTGCGCGCGCACATGCGGCGCCACCCGCCGGCTTGTAACGTGACGCGGTGTTGCCAGCCGCAGCCCACCGACGAATTACCTATATAGTAGGGTGATTTATATATTGCAATGTTTTTCAATTTATCGATCATCAAAATTCTTTCGGGACCCCCATAACCCGTTTGTAACATTTACCTTCGTAATTTATAGGTGTCCATTGGCATCGGTGATTGATTTCCATCAGGTGACCCGCTTGCTCGTTTTGCTTGCTCTATAATATGAAAAACATTGACAACACAACGTGACAACTTTACTTTCACAGAAATAAGTGTGTTGGTGATTCTTTGTGATCTGAATTAAACGGTTTTTTTTTTATTAAATTAATTAATTATCCTCATTTTGAGGAGTGCACTTAAGGCCGTTCCCTGAGCCAAATACGCAAAACTAGCCCAAGAATAATGCTACTTTTCTACGAAACGTTGATATTTGTAGACTTGGGAAAAATATATATCATTCTTGATTATATTATCTTGTCAAAGACAGCTTTCGATACACGATTCATCACACTTCGCTCGATACAATTAATTCCCAAAGTAACCTCCAACGCGAATTTTTAAAAGAACTTTACTTGTTTTTTTACTACGTGACACTATGAAACAAAAAATAGAGAAAAATCTATCATAACTTAAATAGTCCTTTGACAGCTTCCGAATTTCAATAATTTGAGGCAATATTTTTAAATTAAATAAAAATCGACAAATTCTATCGTAAAAAGAAATTGACTTACGGCCTGCAGTGTCTATCTCCGTCATTCTTTCGAAATGTGACAGTGACCGCTGAGCGCTCGTGCTAGACGGACATGTACTAAGTTTCCCCAAAAAAATACAAGATTTTATTTCATTTGCCTTGCAAATATATTATTGTAGTGTTACTAGTAAAAACTGTGTTGAGTGTCCTACTGATATACCACCGTGTGCGTGTGTATTATGGGTAACAAACAATTGAATAAGAAGGAAAAATCTCGAAAGACAACTCATAAGATTCTAAAAAACGATGGAACTAACGTAAGTAAAAAATATATTTATTAAACAGTGACAATAGTATTTATTTCGTTATTTATAATAAAACTATTAATTTGCAAATTTAATTTTCTGTGAACAAACCAGAACAAACATTACAATCATGAATATGCATATAGTTCAGAATTTCACGCACCACAGTAAAGCCTCGGTGGCGTAGTGGTTTCACCGATAGGATATATAAGTAGTAGGCGACCTTGATCAGTCAAATGTGGCGAGAGTTCGAATCACAACTGATAACTAAGCTTTTTGCTTTTTTATTTTTAGGTAAAAGAGAAAATTTGATATTTTTGAAGCCGAACAAAATACAAAATCTTCGGACTACATCGAGTGAGTATAATTAAATTACTTGATTTATGCTGTTTTATCCCTAGCTACGTAAAACAATACAAAACAATTTAGGTATCTTTATTTACAGACTGCAAACGGTGCAAATTTTTGCAGGTGGTAGGACCTTGTGCAAGGTACGCCCGGATTGCTACCACCATCTTGATCGCTAATCCTGCCGTGAAGCAGCAGTGCTTGCACACTGTTGTGTTTCGGCGCGGAGAGTAAGACAGCCGGTGAAATTACTGGCACTTGAGGTATTCCAACTTAGGCCTCTAGCACAGAATATATAATAGTACTAACGTACCTCTAGGTTGGCAACGCATCTGCAATACCCCTGATGTTGCAGATGTTTATGGGCGGTGGTGATCTCTTACCACCAGGAGACCCACTTCCTCGTTTGCCTTCCAGTCGAATAAAAAAAAAATGGTAACTTAATCTCCGATTTTATAAACCGCTGGCACCTGTAGCGAGTAAGTTCTAATCTCCAATAGACTTTATTTATCCTTATAAATATAAAAATACCAACCTACCTACGTCGCATGTAAATTCGTGCGTTGCGATAAATACCTTACTACCCACAGCGGCGCGTACCTATGAAAAGAATGGTCGCGTGACCTTAGTTTTTTTTTATTCGACTAGAAGGCAAACGAGCAAGTGGGTCTCCCGGTGGTAAGAGATCACCACCGCCCATAAACATCTGCAACATCAGGGGTATTGCAGATGCGTTGCCAACCTGGAGGCCTAAGTTGGAATACCTCAAGTGCCAGTAATTTCACCGGCTGTCTTACTCTCCGCGCTGAAACACAACAGTGCAAGCACTGCTGCTTTACGGCAGGAGTAGCGATCAAGATGGTGGTAGCAATCCGGGTGGCCCTTGCACAAGGTCCTACTACCTGCAAGTTAGATATAGGGAATTAAAAAACCGGTGAGAACTAAAAACTGGTTAATAACTACATCGACGGATACAAAACCGGTTAACCGGTTTTTTGCAAACTGTTTAAAATTGAAGTATTAGATGATAATTTTACTATTATTGGTTGTTATTGATGTTAACGGCGTATTTTGTGAGATTTAAATATACTCTCTACTAATAAGGGAAGGTGGGTTACAGTGGATCATGGGTAACAGTGGTCCAGTTGAATGAAGTTTTAACTCATTTATTTATTAAATTGTTTAATAGTCTTTTATCACAAGTAAAAAACAAAGCTAGCCCACTAATATAAAATCACGATGTAAAACAAAAATCGGTTAAAATTCAGTGTAATCAAGTGTAATCAGTTAAAATCAGTGAAATCGTAAAATTATATGATAGAGTTTCATATCCATTATGCCATTGACTCTCACGAGATCACCAACTTTATCACCCGAAAAACATCCCCAGACCATAACTGATCAGTGACCCAGTCCGCCACTGTTGGCACACGCGTAGCTTTGCCTTTCGTTCGCCTTCTTGTTGTCGAATATATTTGACGATGTCTCCCCCCAAAAATGCAATTTCGATTCGTCGTAAAATAAAACTTTTGACCACTGCTCAGGCGTCCAATCTTTGTATTTTTGTATCTTTGTCCTATTATTCAGAGAATAATATTATCCTTTATATTAAATACATAGCTAGAATAACATTGTTTTAACTTCGCGTACCAGATTTGTGTCTAGGGAATGCAAACCGGGTAACGAACCGGTCAAAACCGGTTTTTTATAATTTTCGGCAGTTATTAACCAAATTAGAAATAGTCCTTAAGTATGTGTAAATTGCCTAAAATAGATACCCCAGAATAATCTTCAGACTAGAAAACGACGAATATAGCGTGGAAACGTTTTTTTTTTTAAACAAGAATACACACTCGTATTTCTTCGTGTAGTGGACAACAAGAAGTTGGTTCATCTTTTTAATTAAATTTCGTCATCAATATGCTGATAAAACATACGAGCCAAAAGGAAAAATTACATTGCTGAAGCTACAATACCGGTCAAAAGTTTAAGTTCATTCTGTGAAATAAGGTTTTCATATTAAATTATACTGATATTAAAATATAGCATATACTTTGAATTTATACGTTTCATTAGGCCCATGACTACCTAGTAAGAAAATAAATACTTATTCGAGGAATTGTTCTATTGTAAATATAATATTTTCTCTTTTTCCTATGAAATTTTATAAATTCCGCAATTATTAAAAATAGGTCCTCAAAGTTGATCTGAGTGTCGAAACTCGTGCTCTTAATGTAGGTCTGTCCAATGAAGGCTTCACGAGTTCACGACACGAAAAATTGTTGAAAAATGAAGGTTTCCCAAACTGCTGTCATAAGTGCTTTGAAACGAAAACGTGATTTTAATTCCAGTCGATTTCGTTTAGGTACGCCAAGTCACGTCAAAAAGCGAAAACAATTTTATTTAAGCCCAGAGCAAACGCCAACAAACTCGAACTGCTAAAGAAATTCGCGAAGAACTCAACGCCATAATCAGTCAGTATCCGTTTCGATGGTGGTGGAAGTATGTTACGTAAACAGAATATGGGTAAAAGATTGTAATGGGCTCAAAAATACAGAGATTGAACGCCTGAGCAGTGGTCTAAAGTTTTATTTTACGACGAATCGAAATTGCAATTTTTCGGGGGAGACATCGTCAAATATATTCGACGACAAGAAGGCGAACCAAAGGCAAAACTATGCGTGATGCCAACAGTGGAGGACTGGATCACTGATCAATTATAGTCTGGAGATGTTTTGCGGGTGATAAGGTTGGTGATTTCGTGAGAGTCAATGGCATAATGGATATGAAACTCTATCATAACATTTTGCAACTTCACGCTTTTCCATCCGAAAAACGAATTTTAACTGATATTTTTTTTACATTGTGATTCCGTTATTATGTGATTTGTGCGGTTTCCATACAGGTTAGGTTTGTTTTTACTTACTTGTAATAAGAGGCTATTAAATAATTTTGTAAATAAATGAGTTAAAACTTCATTCAACCGGAATCACAAAAATTTCATTTATTTAGAACTTAAATATGTACTTTTTTACTTACTAGGTGCCCGATGGGAACACACAAATACTCCCAAAATATTAAATTCCGAATTCGCTAATTCCGATTTTCACAATTCCTAAGACATATAATTCCGATTACTTAAAAACATGTATATCATTTTTCCGAATTTCAAAATATCGATTTTTTATATCCAATTTTTAAAACTCCGAAGAATTAAAAACACGAAATGTTATTGGCCTGAAGAACAGTATTCCGATTACCAAATTTCCGAAATGACATCGCCAATTCGGAAATATGACATTCGGCAAAATAAACTGCGTGGTTTTAATAAGCGGAAACTTGAATTTCGAATCTTGAATAAATATCAATTAATTTAGGTAACTTGAACTGCATAGGATAGGTTAGGTTAGAATTGCGTCAAAGCGCGAAGCGCCTTAACTGCGCGGAATAGGAGCTCCGTGATGCAGAAATCCATCGAACTTGTAACGCATTGCTGAAAATGAATAACAGTTATTACTTTTTTAGACCAATCTAACCTACCTAACCTATTCATAGCTTACGTTTAGAAGTCGGGATTTATTATTGATCGGTGTAATGTTACTCGGAATTTTTAAAATCGGTATTTTAGTAATTGGAATTCGTATTTTTGACATTTCGGATTATTATTGAGTCGAACTTCTTATTGTTCGATGTATTAAAATTCGGAAATTTGAAAACCGTAATTTAAAAAATGACGATATGTTTAAGTTTCGGATTTATAAAAAATCGGAATAGTCATAGTAGGACTTTAAAAACATTCGGAATTATAAAAATCGGTATTTTGAAGTTCGTGATTCCGACTTTCGGAATTTCTTAATTCTTCTTTTTCTGAATTTCTTTCGGTATTTATGTAGTGTACCCGTGCCCTATACACCGCAACATTACCTCTCGTTTCGATGCTGAGACGATGACTAGAGTTTGGCAAGCGGGGGCGTAAGAGCAACAACTTCGAATCCACTCACGGGCATGCTTGTAATACACATAAAATTATACCAAAAGATCCACTGTTACCCATGATCCACTGTAACCCACCTTCCTCTATTAATACAGAGTATATTTAAATAATTATTTAAATCTCACAAAATACGCCGTTAACACCAATAGCAACCAAGAATAGTAAAATTATCGTTTTCAAATAGTTTGCAAAAAAACTGCTAAAAACCGGTTAACCAGTTTCGAATCCCTCAATACGGTTATTAACCGATTTTTGGTTTTTACTGGTTTTTTCATTCTCTATTTGCGTCGTAAATTGATTAATCACAAAGTTCTTATAATCTATCGTGCAGGGCTTACTTCTGTTTCTCTCGTTAGTTCTTTGCCACCGGTGCTTTATACGTATGTCCATAACAAATTGTAAATGCTAACACATTTAATATATTTTCAGTTACAAATATCGTTCGATGTGGAAGAAGAGGTTCCAGACAAAACAGTTGATCGAAGAATTGTCGCAGTTATTAGTATTTTTTTTTTACAAAATTACAATTTATTTGCAATCATGGACCCTTAGAATGCGGTATTCAAAAGAATGCAGTTCGTTGGAGAAGTACCTAAAAACATGGGCTAACATCAAAATTTATGTTTCGGTGTATAAACAATATTGTTTTTGAAATAAGAGTTGACTTCATTAAAATGAATATTTAATTTACACTGTGCTCTATTTTATTACTTCAATTTAACTTTAACGCCATCTATGCGATCCAGCATGCTTTTTTCGGTCTAGTAATACGTTTTACAAATCAGTGTCCTGTTAGTTCAGTTGAGTCGCCACTTCTTACGTGGCGCTGTTGTATCGGCAATAATCGGCAATGTATCGAGGGGCGGGACGGCTGGCGCGGGGGAGGGGCTCGATTTTAGAATTCGTTTGGGTACGGGAACGGCCTTAAAAGGGGCGTATAATATAAGTGTAACACGTGAATGACCGAAGTGAAATACAATCAAATAGTGTATTATCACCTGCTATAAGATTAAAGATCCTTCACTTCTTTGAAAAATAAATTGGGGAAAAGGATGGTAAATGTATACAACACCGGTATGTTGTGTCTCGCTCAAACCCGCACGATGCTACGAGCTGCTACGAACCGCTACGGCGCTGTAGACTCCGTCTGGCTAGCATTCGATTTTCAAACACTCGACGTCTGGCATTCAAACAAAGTACACGCGTTCAATTGTTTGTTGCGAGGACATTCGATTTCCAAATCTTTAGTTTACAAACTGCCAGTGTTTGTTTAGTGTTGACAGTGAACATTAATTAGACAAGATGTGTGAAAAGAGAACGAGAAAAATCAAAAAAGGTTTGTTGTTTTTGTTTAACTGTGTCAAGTTTCTTTAGTGGACCGGTATCGTATTTAACATAGCATCGACTTTAACCTGAATTACCCGACTCATGGTACTGACCTACCGCAATAAAAATAAAACTACAATCCGCGCATAATTTGCATGTAATTTATGAAAAATATGCTGGCAAAAAATACAATAAACGATCCGATTCAATTGACATACTTACCATCAGACACGCGGTGAATGAACCTTTATTTTTAGTGCAGTGGGTTGGGTATACGTTTATCTATTTCGTCATTTATTTGCCATTTTACTATTAATTTGGACCATAAGGGCAAAGACAGGTCATGTGGTATCAATGTTTACATTTATTAATTTACTACAGTGAGTCATCCAGCACGGGCTTTATTTAGTATTTTGTACAGACATTATAAATTAAGAAGATTAAGTAGATAAATAGTAATGTGGAAAGCTTGAGGAAAGTATGACACTGACAACATAAAACAAAAAGTTAGCTGTGTGAGATTTGTATAAATTCTAAGTCATCATCATCATCCCAGCCTATATACGTCCCACTGCTGGGCACAGGCCTCCTCTCAGGATGAGAGGGCTAAGTCTAAGTAGCCATATAAAATTTTTAGCAGGTAGTATTTTTAAGGACTTTGTGGCGGTGTTTTAAGAAACATCATCCAAGTATCAATACATTGCGGGGCTTGAATAATACATCATATCGAAACTAGTTTTGTAGTCTGGCAATCTATAGCTACATAATAATAATAATAATATAGCTTTATTTATTCCATATTTTAAATCATCTTATCACATTTAATTGTTTTAGTTCAATATATTTAATTAAGTATATTACATTACAATTCAAAATAATTATTAAAAACATGTCATGCAGATACAAATATATATATAATTAATTTATTACTGTAGTAATAAATTAATTATATATATATATTTTTTTTGTAAATTTTATAAATTAATATCATGCTATAGCTACATACTGAGTCATATTGTTAATGCCCGAACTTTTGGCTGTTTAC
Organism: Choristoneura rosaceana; assembly: GCA_037349165.1. Lineage (NCBI taxonomy): Eukaryota > Metazoa > Arthropoda > Insecta > Lepidoptera > Tortricidae > Choristoneura > Choristoneura rosaceana. Next base: position 8,801,588 of record JAZBNJ010000012.1, on the reverse strand, counting down.
TTCTCTGTATGAGTAACCTGACCAAACTAAACTGTACCTACAAGTTTTCCTCAATGTATTGTCGGATCAGTTACCATAACTAAGTAGCACTATAAAAGGGGGTCAGGTAACCACAGACGTAGCCATAACACCGGTATTGTTATGCACCTATCTCTTTCAAATGTTCGACTCGCTCTCTCTCGCTTCCTTCTTCTTGTATCAGAAATCATTCATTCATATGGCCGTAATAGTGTTGAAATCCGTTGTCACATTTACCTAATACAAGACACAAAATCATATCTTTATCCTTCGACTTCGCTACCGGGATTCAATAAAAAAAAAAAAATATAAGAACCTTTTTGATTGTCAAGAAATACCTATGCACCGTGCCGAATATCAAATCTCTAGCTCTATTAGTTTAGCTACTCGTATTCTGTCAACCAATCGTTCACATTGCTCTTTTATATTTATATAAATAGGTACTTAGATATAAATTATCAACAGGTAGGTATCTACTGCTCTTTTTTATCATTCTAGTTTACTTGTTACTACGATGTTGCTATGAATTATCTTGCTGATTTTATACCCGTGCAGTACCTACCTAAACCAATTACCTAGAAAAATAATAAAATGACTAGCACCTTAGTCTTTTAAAACTTAAAACAACAAATAAATATCGCAGCTCAGATCAAATAATTAACGAAACAGTTGTAAATGTATTGTGAAACCTACCTACCAAATAAATAAACCTCAATATTTTGCAGTCTTGATTTAACTTTAATTCAACGACTTCAAAGCATTGTTTCGGTTGTTTATGAAATGTACGAACTGAAACAATGGCGTGACCCCTTGAACCAAGTCGCTCATACTTCTTAAGAAATTGTGTCAAAGTCAATCAAAGGAAAAAAAGTTTAACAAAGAGTTATTTAAAGACCATACACACTCCTTTGAAATTAAAATCTACTCATCTGGCGCATGCAGCCAGTATTCACGAGATTTTTTCGAATTTGGAACACCAACTTAGCTACATGGCCACTAACAATCAAAACATATCCGGTTCTCAAAATCAGATTTGCTTATGTTTTTAAACCGTCATGTAGCTACTTCGCCTAGACTAGATTTCTTGACTTAGCGCGATAGGATATCTAGATTATTTGCCTCGAATTCAAGTAACTGTACTTCATAGGATTGTAGCCTTGTAGATAGTAGGTAAAATAGCCGCGACAATTGCCTTGATTCCAGAAACATAACTTTGCGAAAGATTATTTTAAAAATACATAAATAATTATTCGTTTCAGAACTAAGTAAACTTTTAACTTAAACCTTATTGATCCGTTAGCTATTCATATTAATTTACAGTTTGTATTACTTACTAGTGTTGATAACATAGCTCAAGTTTATAGTTTATGGGCGGTGGTGATCTTTTACCATCAGGAGCCACTTGCTCGTTTGCCTTCCAGTCGAATAAAAAAAAATCTAACACGTGACTGACATTACAAAGTTCAGTGAACGGAGCCAAAACCCCCTTACTTGTTAATACCGCCAAAAGCCGAACCGTACTTATAGTGAAGTGCGGTTCAGAATGAAAAATCTAAAATTCAAACGCGCTTAAACACGTCAAATAGTCACGTGCTTATTAAAAGGTATGCGGATAGGTGTATAAAACACAATATATTTACATTATTTGAAGTCATTGGTAATTCAAATACATAGTTGAGTTTTACGTACCTAATCAATCACGTGTTAACGAAGAGTTAGGATAAAACTACACCAAAATCTACCTTTTGACGAATGTTTTGATACTTATCTCTAGTTTAAACATGAAGAAGTAACAGACAGATAGAGTTAGTTTCGCATTTATAATATTAGTAAAGACAAAGACAATTTAGACAATAAGGCAAATAAATCTATACATGGCAATAATAAACACTATAACTCCACAAGCGTAAATACCATGTAAATACTTACGCTAACATTACTTCATTATCATTGATCAGCAAAAGAACCGGAAATTTTCATTTAGAAACACCATCGCAGCGGTGTGATCCTAGCTTTAGCCTCGGTACTAGTACAGACTGAGCGCGGTGAAAGTTCGTTCACCCCGCGACGTCATCCTTGACTCACATTGTTCACTTTACCAGCGCCTGCGCAGCCGCACTCGCAGCTAGATAATTTAACGATGTAGTACCATTATGACGTTTGTAGCTGACGTTCTATTGATTAGAACTTGATGCATTCATCTATCAGTTAGGTACTTAGGTACGTAATGCACTCGATGTAAGATTAGATGACTTGAGAAACCAGTCAATGGATAAATGAACTCCTAATTATTGGTAGAATTACTTATTTATTTATGTAATTAATTTGGTATGCAAATTTCTATGGAAAATGTGAAGCGTCATAAACGAGTGAAAGTTTAAAAATGCTCTAAAGGTTACCTATTATTGCAATTAAACCACAGCCCGTAGTGTTCTTTTGCTGTATTGGGATATGAATCTATATAAACTTAACACAATGGATTTTTATCACAAGAATGATTGGGAAAACCATTTGATCAATACTGTACAAGCTTTGGAGTAAGATGAGAAAACACTAGATCCCCCCTCCCCTAAAAGTAATTTATGCATGGTCCCGTATTTATTGTGGTCCCGTACACACTTGTTATGTAGCAGTCGCGTAAATGTAACACACGTACGTATTCCGAGAAAGCAATGTTTCGACCACCTACCTAACCCACCCAGAGACTTATACTACCTATTACTTATTCTGTGCCCAGCAGGGCTATTACGAAATTCGAAATAGGCCCTCTGAGGCCGTATTGTCTAATGCGTCGACGTTCGCGATCGCATTCCCCATCTCTTTCTACCCTCGTCTTGTACCGTGTGACAGAGAGAAGTGGTGAAAACGATTGTGATTCCAAACGTGTTAGACAAGAAAGCTTCTGGTCTCTTTTTCCATGCCTCTCTGTCTCACACACAGTAACAAAACAGCGACAAAATGAGTCACTGTACCTTGCGCTTACGCATGCAGCTGTTAACTAAAATTCCCGCGACTCCGTCACGTGGCAGGAGCAATCGCCACTATTGGTTTTTGTTGGTCGCTTTTTGAACGCCCGCTTAGACGTAACGTGACTAAAATAACTATACTATAGGTATGATCGTACCTACGCATTGTACAAGTACAGTATCGTTCATGCTACCAGCGTAATGTACCAAGGTAGGGTTTGCATTGTTGATGCTGTTTTCTTTGGTTGTGTGGTTGTACGTGCGCTACATGGTAAAGTAATGTGGAACAAAGAGGCTTTACAATGTAATGTTGGTGACATTAGTATCAGTACATGGATTGTAACGGAAACTCTCCTCTGAATCTGTAAATGCATACTTCCGCAAAATAATCAAAGCACCGCCTACGTAGGTATATTTTTAACAAAGTTGTAAAGATTTAATTAAAATAACCTATATCCTAAGTAGGGTGACGAGAGCTATAAAAAGGCCCGGGCCTCCTATCGGATTCCCACGCGGGCCGTGTCGATTAGCAAACGTTTATAAAATTATTGATTACACCATGTAATTTAACTCGAATTAATTTCGAATTACGATTACAATTACCTACAACTATGCAATCATTATTCGATTTGATATTTAATTATAATTAATGTTTTAGGTACTATTTTTAATCCACCTCCACTTCTCTTAACATTTGTTTTCCCAAAAACCAAGACTGCTCTTCGCCTTTTACTGTATCTACTGTTTCTCACCAAATAAACATTTAAACAAAATTATTAGATACATTTGTCGTATTTAAATCTCTAGGCTATACGTTGAAAACGTTTGCCCGAATTCGAACAATGAGTCAACTTGCTTAGCAAATTCATTCGTCCATGACCTTAGTCTATTCAGTCCAATTCTTGTCATGACCCGCTGTGCCACGATATCCGTTTTCAAACTCTTCAACAACCATTGAACTAGCGAACAACCTAACGTACACCTATTTTTTATCTTTATTCATATTTCCTGCAAAAATAACGACGCAGTTAAAAAAAGAAAACTGACTAGATACTTTAAAAAATCCAATTATGGGTCTCGACTGTTGAAGTTTAAGTTACCTACTGAACAGAGCTCTAGACTATTTACTACGTGGACTTGTTTTTCCTTTGTAGAATTTTCAAAACACATTCAAGATTTTCCACCAAGACCGGTCTTGTGCTTTCCGAATCCACCGCGATCCCGCGATCTTAACGGTTGCTCCATCTTGTCGGTTTGTCGGTCTTGTTGTCGTACAGTCTGAGTGGAGAGCCTTGGGGGAGGCCTATGTCCACCAGTGGACGTCTTTCGGCTGACATGATGATTCAAGATTTTATTTCTCACTTCTTTGATATTCCTGTGAAAATGGTACCTAGCTTAAAATAATAAGATTCCATTTGATTGAAAAATCCCTTTTCCATTTTTATATACCCTATGTCACTCCTACAGTTTTGACGAATCTAATGATAGGGTAGGCACTTTGATGTTTAAAACAAAGAGAGGACCAAAGAGCATTTTTTTTTTTTTTTTTTTTTCACGGGACATTTCACACCAATGAGGGCTATCGTTTTTTCTCTCACTAGATGGCGCCACTGTTGCGTGAGGTTTTTAAAAGTCTGTTATAACGGCCGTGAAAAAAATTTTAGATTAAAATCATATTTAATACATCGTAAAACAGTACCATAAACATATCGAGCAACCACAGTATTGCATAATCCCGTTTTGTTCGGAAAAAAGGGAGGATAAAAGTTTTCGAAAGACAAAACTGTTTCAAATTACAGACGTTCATTGCCCCTTATCGCATAATTGCCATAATTAATTTCAGATAATGCAAAATACTCACAAAATTATTGTAATTGTAAATAAATCCGCGTAGCTCGCCCAAAAACTATGAGATTTGACATTTCGTTGACCTCACGCTACACTAGCGCCTCTAGCGGAAAATTCATTCGCGATAGCCCCCATTGACCTAGTCCCAAAGTAAGCTTAGCAAAGCTTGTGTTATGGGTACTAAGCAACGGATAAACATAATTATATAGATAGATACATACGTAAATACATATTAAACACCCAAGACCCGAGAACAAACATTCGTATTTTTCATACAAATCTCTGCCCCGACACGGGAATCGAACCCGGGACCTCAAGGCTTCGTAGTCAGGTTCTCTAACCACTAGGCCATCTGGTCGTCTGAATAAAGAATATGTACATAATATGCTCGAAAAACATCCTGTATTAACACTCCAACACTCCTTCGGGCATTCAGATAAAAAAAACAGACTAAAAAATCTACCTTGCCATAGTTTAGTACGCTGGCAAATCCGTGTCAACGATTCGTCTAGTCGACGCATACGTATAAACACAATACATAATATTTACGTCTGTGCATGTTTACCTTTAACAAATGCCTAACATTTAAAAATAAATGATAACAGATAGATTGAATTGTTTGTGGAATCATTTAACACTGTATGTGGTTGATTGTAATTATGTTTTTAATGTGAGTAGTTTTTACGACTGGCTCTATACCAAAAACCTTAAGTCTATATAATGTAAGCATTTTCAAACACCACAGCCTCAGAGATTCTCTTTTGAAGATGTGTTATGCTATGATATCAATGAATTCATGGGTAATTTTAATTACTGATAAATTAAGTAAACATGTCATGTGTATAGATATTGTTGGACACAATGTAAATTGTTAAGGAAATTAATACGAACACTGGATACCACGAAGTGCAAAATTTGAACTTCGTATCTTTCTGTCCTGCTGACGCTTATACTAATTAATATGAAAGTGATAAGGACGGCAGGTACGATACGATACGAACTTCGATTTTCGAATTTTGTAGTAGAGCCCTCCTATATCTATTTCGTGTGCCGGGCACGTTGTACGGCATGTTTATGTACACGTTATGGCAACGTGACTCTTTAGCTCACTCGCGCGCAGTTCACACCCACAGACTATTTGAGTGCTCTAGCTCCAGATAAACAAACATGGTATAAATGCCAAACCTACTCTATCTTTCTAACTGTTCTCTCTTCACACTTAGACCGATGAAACATTTATATTAAAAATTGGTATAGAGTTGTTTTAGTTAGAGCCGTGAACCGTGAAGAGCACAAAATAGTTTTTATCCCGGAAAATTACACAGGTAAAGGTTCATCGCAGAGAGTACCGCAGGATAATTGATTAATAAATTAGTGATACGTTTTTTAGATCCAAGCTCTACATGCTTAAAATTGAATAGAAAATCTGAATAAAAATCATTCCATTGAAACGGTTATTATTTGACAGTGAATTTTCTGGAACCATAAATATTATTTAAGTACCTATTACGTAAGCTTAGCCGTCTCAATATTTTTTTCTAACACTACACAATTTTCGCTATTGATTATTATTTAATACATTAACAATACGTTTATCCCGAGCGATTAAAAATTGGGGCTTCATATAATATACTTTACACATACAGAAAATTAATCTATCTAAGTTTATAGACATCCCAATCCGCATTGAACTTGCGTCGGCATTACCGTCCAAGCATTAGCGTCAGTCATTCTAATCCACGAGGAAGCCAGTGCTCAGGAGCGCGACGTTTATAGGCCCAGATGATGAGATGAAGTTAACATTTATGTTGCAACTTTATGTTTCGTCTCTTCTATTCCAGGATCAAACCTTACCCGCCTGAGGGAAGCGAGGCGTGTCCAGAGACTTCAACGGCTGTCCCCACCACCAGTAGTAGAGGCGCCCCGTCCTTGCCACCCCGTGGTCGACAAAGCCGCCCAAAGCAGAGTACTGCTCCAACTAGCCTGGAAAACCGTCGCCCTCATGCACAAAAACAAAATTATTCAACAAAAAATAGTCGCCCTACAAAAAGAAACATCGGAGTTCGTCGCTTCGGTTATGAACAACCCTGAAAATAGACAGCGCTACATGGACCACTTGAAAATGTGTGCACAAAAGCAAGCCGCCCCAACTATTGACAACAACAATCTACCACTAAAAGTGGAACCAAAAGCGTAAAAGGCAAGCTTCTCTTTGTATGATTTGGTATATGAATGGGGTTTGATATGAATTGTCTACTTTTCTATATAGATAGATATAAGGTTACGTTACATTGGTTTTGTATCCACACATTTTGAAATGTGCACTTGTTATGCTTGATTACGATAACAGTTCACCAGAACTTGTCCAGTTTTAAATTCTTTTTGATGAGCGTAGGTAAGTCTCATTCGTTAGAAATGCATAGATCACTTTTCTAAGTCGATTTATCCAGCAATAATATTCAAATGCAGTGTCTTAACAAAAATGTTGTGGCTAATGTAGGATACGAACTTCTTGTATGTTTTAGAGTTAAGTTTATTTGAGGTTGTATCTTTCGGGAGTATAAGAGGCTGTTTTAGTTTAGGAAATGTCATCGTGCCTCTTGGAACGTCTTGTAGATGTCACTGCAGATAATGAAGAAGTTGTTACACCGATATTCGAAAGAGAACCTAACCGAACGGGCAAACAAGTCTGCCACTTTGTCGCTCAGTGTGTTTCATTTGATGGCAACATTAGCAGTAGATACAGACGCTAGCCGTTTATAAAATAAATATATTGTAGGTACCTATTACGAGTAGCCTATGAAAGTTATCACGGAGTCAAACATTCATTAATAGATATTTACCTACCTATGTCCTATGTTCTTCGGAGTAAAAAAATCGACTTTATGGTCAGTTTTCTTGCTTAATTTACTACATACTTAAATAAAAGTAATAGATAATTATTGGGGTTTAGATAAAAGGACACTTTACAGAAATATAAACATCTATAAATTTGTTTGTAAAACTGGTAGAGTTCAAAATATTAATGTTACTTAATGTTTTACGGTACGAAGATGTTACAGGTATTGCTAATTAATACTCCTAAGTATATATTAACTGTGGTCCTGCCAAGTATTACGAAGCTATTACAAACATTACGAAGTAGTTTGATATGTTTCCAGTAAGTATTCTGACTTGGACCGACTTCGGCTCTAGAGTGCACAACGAGCGTTCAGACGTGTTTGTTTACATCTTATTATTACCCTAAGCGTGCGCTCCAAATGTAACTGTCAAACTACAGGAAATACATAAAACTTTACAAATAAAATTACTTAGTAACTCCTTCGGTGGGTACGGTACGGAAAAAATAGATTTCTAAGTCGCGTTTACGATCATTGCCAATGTGAATATTTATTGTTGTTAAGTTTAATTAATTAAGGATTTTTTAGTTAACAATCTTGACTGCTTTATATCATGTCTATTTGCAAATTGAAAAAAAATTAAAACTGCTAAAATTTGGAGAGGACTCCTATATGCAAAGTCTACCGATTTGAACGAATTTTTTTGAACTTAAAATTGGTACAGTCGATTTCATAAACTTGTGAGCAAAGATTTGATCAAAAACGTCTTAACGACGTAGAAGCGTGTTCAGATATTTTTGCTATTTTTGCTATATTTTTGCTCCTCATTTTTTTAATATTAATTCCGAATATTATCTTAATAAATCAACGCCTACTCACGCCATACGTTCGGATCGGTAAACTAAGCGGTATTTAATTTTGGATTTACTTTTAGGATAAGAGTATTTGCCCACACTTGCACAGATGTAGGTATGCAGTAACAGAACTGTGTTCATTTTATTTTATACATTTAGTAGCTATACTTGTCAGTTCGTAATATTCACAAGAATATAGTTAGTAAGGTATTGAATTCACTGATGCTTTTGTAATCTGTTGTTATTGTGTACTAAATTCGTCAGAAGTTCTGAAAACACGCTAAACTAATTAAAGTCCTGTATAGTACTTAACTTAAAAAGTATTCGCTACTTTATTCTTAGTGATTTGGTCGACATCGATCTAATTTTCATCCAAAAAGAGTATAGAAAGAGAATAAAAAAGGATGGTTAAAGCAGTCAAAGTAACATTAGTTTGATCTGCTCTAACTTGGTAAAAATCAGTTTGAAGATGTAAGGTATATTTCGCCATCTTCCTTGTAGTTAATAGTAAATTGTAGTATCACTGGCTCCGAATCTTTCTAAACTTTTTGTACGAATGTCAAACCATAATACTAATGATATTTCAGGATTTTTATTTATTTAGGAGAATATCCAAACTTGTTTTGTTTAATATCATGTGAAAATAGAAAAAAATATAGTATTTGTTACAAAAGTAAAATACCTACTTATTTTTTTTCTAGTTAGTCAAGAACGGGCTCGAAATACCTCGTGAACACATTCTTGACTTATACCTTGATGTTATTATGGTTAAAATAACAATGAAAAATAAACTAGTCTTTTTAAATTTATATTGTCGTATGAATTTTATTGAACCCTATTCCTATAATGACCAGCCAAATTCCGTTAAAAGGAGATTAACCCCGAGTATAGAAGTCCACGAGCTTTGTGGTGAAGGCAAACATCGTGAGGAAACCTCCACAAACTTGTGAAGCAATTCAATGGTGCGTGTGAAGTTCCCAATCCGCACTGGACCTGCGTGGGAACTATGGCCCAAGCCCTCTCATTCTGAGGGGAGGCCTGTGCCCAGCAGTGAAACGTATATAGGCTGGGATGATGATGATGATGATGATAGGAGTTGGACCAATCCCAGACTTAGGGCCTGTTTCATCACTTGTCGACTATCGACCAACTTTAAGTGTCAGATAAAAGTAATGCTATCTTTGTTTATTCAGAGAAAACAAGTAGAGACGGCATCACTGATATCCGTCACTTAAAGTTAGTTGACAAGTGGTGAAACAGGCCCTTAACCATACTTAACACAGCCTGTATTATAATATCGACGGTCCCGCAAATAAACGTGTAATCAAAACATCAACTTTACAGGATAAATTAAAAACGAAAACACTGTAATAGCTCTTTATCTGATGGATTAAGTTTGAAACATAGTATGAAGAAAATAAAGAACGTAAATACTCCACCAATTATATGCCTCGAATGAAATTTTAACTTTGTGAATTAACCAGTAAATGTAAAAAATGCGAATTATTGTTTTTTCTCGTGAAAAAGTATGTCAACTTTTATTTAAAAGATATTTTCATTCATGTCAAAGCGGGAAAATGTCGAAAACGTATTACCTGTTAGCACTGTTAAGTACCTACCTACACTAATATCCAAATAGGAAATTTGTTTTCATATTGTTTTTAATAATCGCTTGCACGAGAATGTTCTTGTGAATTTTTGATATCACCTACTTTACTATCAAACTGTTACAGTTGTAAAAATAAATACACACTAACACATGGAAACTGTGAAGAACATAGACTTACACAAGCTAACTGATTCGCGTTCATATTTCATGAGACAATACAAAAACGTGCAATAAGTTAAATTATTTACCTATTTTCATCATGTGCCAAGTTTCAAAGACGGGAGAATTTTTCGGGTCGCAAAAGCCTCGTGTGTCGGAGTATAAAATAAATGGTATGAATAAACTTGTAAAGTATAACATAAGTAGATGTATTATTTTATTCATGCGAATTTTATATTTTCCCTAGAAAAAACATTTGTATTGCCTTAAAATATAAAGAAAATTGAAGAGCTAGAAAACACGCGCGCTCTTCCCGATCTTTTTCCAAACACCAACCATTTAGAGCCATCTATTGTTGAGTAGTAGTACTATTACTTGAACAATATTGTTGCTAGTAAATAAAAACAATGTAAAACAGCAGAACACATATCCACCAATTGTTAGATCGAATAATTTGTTCTTGATTCTTAATATTATTATTATCATAACAGATAAATTAAAATCATTTTCTATACTCACATCAACGTTTCTAATCTATAAGCATTCTAAATTATAAGGATGTTTGAATTTAAACATGAAATACTCCTGAATGCGAAAAAACATTTGACATCTGAGCATTTGACAGATATTGCCTGCCTACATTGACACTGACATACTGCTGTCAGCCTGTCGTGCTGTCTGTAGTGGTAAGATCGACCGAACAGCTGAGGGTGAGATATTATTTTTAAGACCGAATTCATAAAAGAATGCCACATGTATTTAATTTTTAATGGTATATATATAACGTACCTTTTAGCCTAAATACTTGGTCTCGGGAAGAAGTAACAATGAAGGCATTAATTCAACGAGTTATGAACGCGAAAGTTACCGGTAAGAGTTACTTTATCTTCTTTAGCATCGTTTTGGTGCTGAGCGAGCCACTTTTAAACCGCTTACTACTCTAAGCTAATTAATAAAAACTTTATAAGTTTATTTACTAACACAAGTAACGAAAGCGACAAATGGAACTAAAACGTAGTGGTTATATTCTCTTTGAATGGAACGCTTTTTATATACTGAGCTACAAAAAAATCTGGCCCTCAAATGTATGCAGTAGCCAGTAATAGGTAATTTTGTATGTAAAGAGGGCCAAAGTTTTTGCCGCCGAGTATATGTTGGTTAAAGGTTTGTTTATTTATTTATGAGCGCATGAGTTGGCGACAAGAATCGCCCAATTAGATTATTACATTACATATTATAGGAACTGGTAAGTACAAGATTAGGATGTGATTGGGTGACTTTACTGGTCTACATTCTGCACCATCTCAAAAAAACGCACTTTAGTTACTACAACACATTCAAACTATTTATTATAAACAAAAAATAGCATTACAGTACCTATTTCTTAAGTCCTAAAGTATTTGTGATCTCCTAATCTGTCTTATAAAATACTTAACTTTGCTTCAGTGAATGGCGAGGTTGTCAGTGGCATTGAGCAAGGGCTATGCGTCCTAGTTGGCATATCTAAGAATGACAACCACAGCGATATGGAATATATGTAAGTAAACTTTTATATTGACTGTACATTACAGTATCGAAACTACAAAATACGTTATTTACACTTAATCGCTTATTAATGGCACAATAAAAAAAAATTGTTGCTGTTGAAATTTAGAAACACAAGGATATTACTTAATCAAAACTCAGTGACATATAATATGTATTCATCTTAAAAAAAAAGTACTTTATGCTAAGATAGAACAAACATGGAATAGGATAGAATAGAAATGTTTATTCGCACTTTGCAAATTACACCAAACATTTATATTCATTAAGATTGGAATCACTGTAGTTTAATATTTTACATATTTCAGAGTCCGCAAGATCCTTAGTATACGGTTGTTTAATGATGACAATGACAAAAGATGGAGCAAGAGCATAGTGGACAAAGAGTTTGAAGTGCTGTGTGTTAGCCAGTTCACCCTGTATAACACCTGGAAGGTAAATCTCGTGAATTTTTCTTCATTCCGTTAATGCTGTGTTATTTTTGATTTTCGTTAACGTTAAGCCAACTTTTATTTAATTTTAGGGTAACAAGCCTGATTTCCACAATGCAATGGCTGGTGATGAATCGAAAAAGTTTTATGAACAGTTTCTTGAATTGCTAAAAAGCAGCTACAAGCCAGAAAAAATCAAAGGTATGGATAAAAACAAGGTTACTCCAAACTCGAAATATGTTTGTCAAATATTTCACCAAAGTAGAATTGTATGTATTGGTACTCACAGACAGTCATGCAAATACTGTTCAAAAAGAGTCTTTTAAAAATACTTGTTTGTCATTAGTGCTTCTTGATCTTCTTTGATCTTTCTCTTTCAATATTAGTTTGGTCATGCGGTGGTAATCTGTGGGTCATGCTGATCCACCAAGAAGTAGGAGGGCTCTCTCTACTTTTTTTTATTAGTCCATAAAGATAAAGCATAAGGGGAGGCCTTTGTTCAGTATAGTGGACGTCTTTTGGCTGATGTTGATGATGATGATAAAGATAAAACAAAACACTAAGCTAGCAGATCTACGAAAGAATTGCCTTAAAACTGACGATTATTTAGTAAACGATTCATTCGCTAGTGGTTTGACCTATCGCCTCTGAAAGCAGAGGGTCGTGGGTTCAAACCCCGGCTAAAACCTCTTAAGTTTGTCGAAATTCATGTGCAAAACTACATTTGAAATTTACCACGAGCTTTATGGTGAAGGAAAACATTGTGAGGAAACCTTCACAACCTGTGAATCCGCACTGGGCCCGCGTGGGAACTACAGGCCAAGCCCTCATTCTGAGAGGAGGCCAGTACCCAGCAGTGGGACGTACAATAGACTGGGATGATCAACGATTCAATCAATAACTGAGTGTGTAGGGTTGATCCGGCTCATGTCTCCTGAGTCACCCAGTCGATTGATCTTGTAGATACTGACTACTTATATCTTGTTGTAGATGGCGTGTTTGGAGCGTACATGCAAGTGTCAATACAGAATGATGGACCGGTTACAGTGGAAATAGAATCCCCAGCCAGAGATGACAAAACGCTAGCTAAAGAAAATTCTAGAAACCCTCAGAGATTAAAAGGAAAGAAAGATATTGAAGGGGATGTGCAGAGTTAGTGGTACCCTAAGAGAATATTTCATAGACTTTATATTAGATAGCTAAACTTGGTACTATTTAAATACATAACAGGATTGAATTCAACACTGGCGTGTGCTGTGCTAAATAAGCTTATCTACTGGCTCGAAAATCGAAAATATCTACAAGTGGTAGGTATTATAAATGAAAATCAAATTTTCAATAAAAAACTTTATTTTGAAATAATGGTTATTATCTATTAACAGTTTTGTTACAGTTAGGCCTGAGATTATCTGTCCATATTAGAATATTAAAATGTTTTTACAAAGTTGATATGCCTATGCTAACGTTACGGCTAAGAAAACACCACAACAATTTATTAACCTACAAAACTATGGTCCTTAAAATCACCAATTTGTTAACAGATAATCTACCAAAATTCAAACACATTTTTTTACATTTTATTTCTAAACGAGTAGAAAACAAACTAAAAAAAATAAACTCATGTAAAAGACAAAATAAATGCATTCTATAAACCCTCTATTTAAATTAGGTAATGATAATAAAATTTAACAAACGAGATTAAGGACTCTTAATTAGTGTCAAGTATTAAAGTTTAAAGTTAAGATATAATTTAATTGTATCATTTAGCCTGAGTGCTGCATGATTACTATTTCTATACCGTGAAATATAGATAATATAATCACTGTTTTACGTTAATGCCTACTCAATCGCACACTGATTCTTATAGAATTTCAATCTCCACCAATCAAGGCACTATTCGTTTTGGTATATTGCTGATACGTATCCTCACTCCTAATTCACAATATCAATGCATTAACATAATCATTTAATGTGTCGAGAGTATAATTTTCAAGTTCTTACAATAAAATGTCTGCGATGACCTTTGAAATTATAATAAGTGCTAATTTAATAACTCGTCACGAACGCCAAATAAGAGAATCAAGCGCTTGCTAGTAGATATTCTATTATTATCAATTCAAAGGTCCCACACTACGAATCTATAGCCTTTATATCTATCGAAATAATGTTACTATTACAAAAATATCTATAATCATCTATGCTTAATTATTCAAAAAAAAAGTTACTGGGCTAGGCTAAGGATTTATATAACAACATATACCCTTTCAGTTTAATGGACGTGGCGATTCGACCTGTGCTAGTTGAGTTATGTACTAATAATTTTCCGATGCGATGCTACATGAATTTAGTCGATTAAATTAATACAATTTAAATAAATGCACCAAAGGTAGACTGCGGATGACACAGGAATAATTTATATATTTTTTATTTTTTTATAGTCTGACGAGGTGGGTGTAAAAACTGGCCAGCATGCCGCAAATGATGATTTTGTTTACAATCCTTTTTTGCTTTATTTGTTATCATTATCATCACTTGCATAATGTTGGCTTTGAGATATTGTTGTGGTTAACAGTCTACCATAGGCCGGAGGAGTAGCCGCCAGGCGGTACGCGGCTATGAGCGATCATGTTGCTGTTGCCGTTTACAGATGTCACGGTGTTGATCTGCCCGTTCAACGACTTGTAGCCTACACCGGTGATCGGGTTGCCTTCTGAAAAAGCCAAACACAAAACTTTAAAAATAACCGTAATTTTTGTTTTTCAATGACAAATTCTAATAGGGCAGGTACCATCGCGAACCGGAGGTTGTATTGTCTAACGCGTCAAATCGTCATCATGCACCATCTTTTTCTATCTTCACCCTAAACCATGTTACAGAAACAAGTGTTAAAAAACAATTTCAATTGAGGTAGACTGTTCATAATTTAGCCGGGTTATGGGTACAGTCGAGTTCATAAACTTGTGAGCAAACATTTGATCAAAAATATCTGAACACGACTCTATTGTTAATAGCGTAGAAGCGAACGGCAAATTACGAACAGTAATAAATGGCTTAACAATCCCTGTTCGCGACTGTACATATATCAACGCGAAATTTAGAGGTAGACAACATACAATTAAAATATACTGTGATTTATAACATGCAATAGTGCCGAATCGGGTCTATAAGATTTTGTACTTTATGTTTACGAATAAATGCAGAGAGACTACTAATTAAGATTAATTGAAACTCAATATTCAAGTATGAAAGTTTGTAAACTACCTAAATTTAAATACTTAGTGTGTAACTATCTAAAACGATAGACTACCTATCTAATAGTCAGTGGCGTAGCGTGCCTTGGAGGGGCCCCGTATAAAATTTTGTTTGGGGACCCTTATTAAGGGTAAAAATTTAACACAAATAGAAAAAAAAAGGTTCGCATAAAATTAAAAGAAATATTTATTCATCATAATGGTCCCTCTGTTACTTTTTCCACAATTTTTACGCACGTCGGGGGCCCCCGTCACCCGGGGGCCCCGTATAATTGATACGGCAGATACGGCGGTAGCTACGCCCCTGCTAATAGTAGAAAAGACAGTAAATAGGTACCTACTCTAGAAGGTAAGAGAAAAATAGATAGTTACTGAGTGAAACTATAGGTTAAGTACTTTTTATGGTAACTAGTTGAACAGTAAAAGAGATACCTAATAGTAATGTTTCTAACAGTGAATCTTTTCTATCTAATTATAACTACATCGATTAGTGGAATTGTACGGAAATCCTAGTGAGGTCCATTTTATACTTAAATCATACAATCGAAAACATTTGTGTAACAAAGCAAAAAGCAATTTGTAGTCGTTTGCATTGATTTAAATATATAACAATTAACAACCATCAAACAGTAACTACTATAAAGTAGGTAGGTATATTTATTATATATCAACCAGAAAGAAGATGCGTGCTAAATATAGAGACGAAGATATACGCAATTACAAAAACCTATTACAACAGCGTAACACTATTTACATAAAATTGCAAAATAACTATCTATAGATACACAATTAGATACGTTGCAGACACAGCGAAGCATTTATTTCTTTATTTAACGCCATTTAAGATAATAAATCCATTACATAACGAGTAAACATCAACACTACACTATGAAGGTAGGTATGTAACACAATATAAATGGCATGACCAAATGCAAACTAGTTCTTACAGAAGATTTATGAAGAAGCAAAGAATAAAATGGCTTGAGTGTTTAATAAGAGACTTGAAGGAATCCTGCTTGTTTATTAATTTGGTAAAACAAATGCTGTTTGATGACAGTGTCAATTAAATACTTACACATTATCGAGTCTAAAGATACAAACAAGCTGAACCGATTCACAAAAAAAAAGGAAACAAGTAGGTATCAAACACATCATATTTGCAATTAACAAAAGCTTTGTCTGACAAACAACCCTGATCGAGTGTATTTTCATCAGGTGAATGGTGCAAAATTATGGCATTCCTTCAGTCTAAGGTGAATTAAACACCCACCCATCTCTCTGCGGCGAACATAGTCTACATAGTACGTCTTAGGTCTGAAGTCCTCAGCATGCCGATTCAGATCGAACAGGTATCCGGGGACATGTTTGTGGAAAATGGGAGGGAAACCTGTCAGGGTGTAAGGGCCAGGAGGAGTGGGGGTCTCTAGGGGAGTAAAGTCTGGAATGGGACCATCGCGTTCATATTTAAACAGAGTCGGTGGCGGATCCGCCTGCGCGTGTATGTAAGGATCTATAAGCCCACCTAAAGTTGGTATGGGATTATATTTGTAATCGGGCTGCGGTCTTTCACCGAGAGCGGATGTCATACCGACGAATGCGTAAGGCGGTAAAGGATGATACGGAGTCTTTTTTTCGGATGGCTCCAAATAATGCTGAGCCGGAAACGGCGGCCAATGCCTGTCAAGCACGAGCTGAGGTGATAATGAATCCGGATTAATAATCGGATGCTCTATTTCGGGATCGTCGGATTCCAATCCGAGTAAAGTATAGGGTGTCTGTCGGTAGTTTAGGCTAGGTCTGGTGGCGGAGTTGACGTAGTAATCGGCTGGTTTGGGTGGCCATTCGGAGGTGTAGTAGCGATGTGTGGGTTGTGGTTCTAGGAGGTAGGGGTCGTGGGGGTCGGCACCTCGCAGGCCGGCGGCCGGATGGCGGCGTCGCGGCGGCTGCAAGGTGACTCCGTCGCCGGTCACAGGATTCCTCTTCGGCGGCGAGAACGTCGCTGACCATTCACAGAATAAACGGTTTTCATTCGAACTACCAACTATGCTATTTTTAAGACAGTGTGCCTACCTTTGTCTGTTAGGGATGTCTTTAAGTAGCTAACCAAATAGAGTTTACCTACCTATTTTAAATTGCTAGCTACCCTGTTCGCACTTTAAATAAGATTTAGGTATCTATGCGTTACCTTTTAATTCATACCAAAGTATCCAAGTGCGTAATATTGTGTTGTTTGTTAGAGTGAAATGTTACGTTCAAGTGCACTCCCGTTATTGTGTAAGCGTTAAGTGTTATTCTTTCAAATGAGTATACTATATTATTGATTACATAATGCACACTGTGCAATCATGCTCTCATTCAAAGCCAAGCATAGTCATTGTCCGAGGCTTGCTCTCAAATCTTTATGTGTATGTCAAAAGAGATTCTCTTGTATCTCAAACGACTGGCAATTATTTATTTTAGTATATTAGTAGTATACTTATAATAATTATATAATCAAGTGAAAGGGCATATATGAAGCGTGGTGAATTCTGGTCGTGCTCTGCCAAAAGATGTGATAGCTCGAGTTTGGAATCTCCAGCAACCATACAAAGAACTAAGGTAAGGACCTACTACTGTAGATTATTGAACCTTGTTCTATGCTATGGAAGCAGATGGGATTAATGTGGAATGGATATCGTCGGTGCCGACAAACGGTTTCTTAAAAACGAACTGTGCAGATTTATTACAAGATCCAATCTTGCTTTTACCTACTCGTACTGGCAATTTGAAATTGATTCATATAAACTTGCTATCATATCAAAATGATCTTAGTATTTTAAACTAGAACATGAACTGCGATACTTAGACATTATGTAATTTGATAGTGAGTAAGATCGTTTTTTTTTTCCAGATGAAGTTAAACTTTTTACTCTTATTGTAAGTACATAATTTTACTTAACAAAAAAGCTCTAACCAAGTTGCCATTTACAGATGCACAAATTTCCATGCGATTTTTTTGTACAATCGATAACTCATTCCACATTATCATCCAAGCTCGCCAACCCTAGCGCAGCGGTGCCAGCATGCTAACATCTGATTGGACTTACAGTGTTCTCCGGCGTCCGTCTCACCTCGGCTGGGCGTCGAGGAGGCGCTCCCATTGGCCAGTGGCTTGGGTGAGTGGGCAGGGCTGCCACCGTTCATCATTGCTTCGCCGAACTTGATGTTGCTGCGGATGGTGTCAGTAACCATGGGCGTCACGTGGGCTGATGAGGTCTGGAAACAGCATTAAAAGTTTACTTTTCATGGGTCCCTGAGACTTGGCTAACAGAGAAAGAAAATATGAGTAAGACCAAATTTCATCACTCCAATCACAATGTCCAACTCTTTTCACTACAGTCGAAAAAACTGACTAGCTTACCAGGGTGGAATATTTTCACGATTTATTTCACGATGATTTCTTTGACAGTTGTATGAAATGTCAAAACGACATTTGCAGCTAAAAGTTTCCACCCCGAGGCCGCATTACCTACCTAACGTTTCTGGCGCTCGCGATCGCAATCAAGTGACAGATTTCGCATACAAAAACTCATTTTATTGCGATCGCGATCGCCAGAAACGTTAGGTAATAGGGCCTCTACTATAGGATTCGTTTCTTATTTCGAGGCAGGCAGCTTGGGTATCGCAGTGTTATACTGATGATGTACGTAGCAGACGCTGCTGCCCGTCTTCTGTATTGTTCCCTTAGTCGCATTCTACGACACCCAACGGGATGAGATGGGGGGAGCTATTCTTGTAAGTATTCCCCAGGGATACAGTTTTAGGTACTTGATAATAATAGTGACCTGTCCAAAGAGCCTGGAGTGTGTGTCGCGGGGGCGGGTGGGCGTGTCGCGGACGGTGCGCGGGCGCAGGTTGCCGTTCTTCACGGGGCTGCCGGTGCTCGCGTCCGCACTGAAGATCTCTGCGATGCAGCTCTTGGGCGCATTTGGCACTCTGGAAACAAAGAGATGCGTGTCATCAGGGAGACTTATGAAAGTGGTCGACTGAGCTTCGGCTCGGAAAAACACGCGTTTTCCCATAAATAAGACAAAGATATATCAATTGTTCGCCGACAAGAACGACATCTTTGAAATTGTTATGAGCTGTTTCCGAAAGCTAGTATTATTAATGAAATGAGAATCAGTATACGTACAGTTATTCTCAAAAGCAGCTCTACAACTGTCAAGTTTGCTAAATTAACCTAATAAAATCTGTCAGAATATAATTAGTCACTTCGCTTAAAGTGTCCAGCTACTTTTGAAGTCGCCTGCCCTGCAGGTTTTTTTTATTCGACTGGACAGCAAATGAGAGGGTCTCCTGATGGTAAGAGATCACCTCTAATACCTAGAATGTAGTTTTGTTACAGCTGTTTAAGTTGTTAAAAAATCTATACGTATTTGTATGACCTGTACCTAATATATTTATGTTTAAGTAGATATTATTAGCTCCTAATTCGCTCTTAAGTGGCTTGACTGTTAAACGGTACAGTCGGCATCAGGTTTTTTTATGTTCCAGGATAAGTTGTTCTGATAATTAATGCAGTTTGGTCGATAAATGCATACCCGGCGTCCATTACTATTTAATACTGCAACCACGTTTCCGCCTGACGCTAGGTACTTAATTATTAGTTAGGTAGTAGGTTATACCTAGTGCCATCCACGAAGATGCGTGATTTTGTCAAAATTAGACATTAATAACATTGTAATAAGAACCACGGCACGCTGTGAATGACTCTACCTATAACCAGCCTCACATTAGGCCGTATATACAGTGTCCGCGTTTCCGTAATTTATCAAAGTAACTTATTTCTTATGTACTTACAAGAATTCTGTAATGTAACTTGCAGATAGGTACATATTATATTTATAAACTATATAAACAATTATTTTGCTCACCCGCGACCTTACGACAGCTACGTCTATGCTACAAATATGTATTCATGCAGCTTCTCCAGCTCCACAGTGTAAGAACACTAACCTAACCTAACTACCATCACCTCCACACTACGCCGACGGGTTTCGAACTCAATCAGAGTGCATCCTCAGAGCAACACAACCGCTTACCATTCTACCAGCTGCTAAACGAAGGGTACGGCGTGGGTGAGCAAAGTAATCGTTTATAGTTCATTGATATGGATCTCCGCAAATTAACGCTTGTCACTTCGAGATTGTTCCGCGTAGCAACCCCTATTTTCAGCCCTACATCCTCCAAATATCTGAGGCTAGGTATATATTGTGGATGATACTCTATCCCGGCCCGGACAGTACCGACATGGAAATACCGACCCTGTTTTTTGTGTACACGCCTAAAGAAACTGACGTAAGCTTCTAGGGGCGTGTATATACACGAAAAACAGGGTTGGTATTTCCATGTCGGTATTATCCGGGCAGGTAAAGAGCGTCACCCTAACACAATCACAATAGCATCCTTCATGTTTGTTAATGTCACAAAAGTATCCGAGGACCATAGTAATATGGTAACTGCGATGGCGATCACTGGCGCGTTCACAAAAGGATTCAAACCCTCATTATTCCAAATATTAACGCGTCCCCGTTTGTGTAAAAACACTCAGTTTTCCAAGCGTGTTAAAAATGATCACATCAAAGTTGACTGACCAGTGTAGTACTATTATTTACTCTGTGGTCCAGTGTTGAAATCAAATCGGGCTAATATTTATTAGGGGGTTATTGTCCTCCCCCTCGTCTGGTGTGCATTAGGCCCCTGCAACTGGACACGCGTGTCCATCATTTAGTAATGACGGTATGCAGATACATAGGAGGGGCACTTCCGTTGGTTCCCCTCACGCACGGAATGCCACAAATCAATAGACATAGTTAAAGCCATAAAAAGCTACCTACTATGAAATACATGTTTAACGCAACCCCGTGGAAATAATAAGCGTTCTACGAAGATACAAACGTCATCTTTCTTCCTGGTATACCTTCATAAACCTTCTTTACTAATAAGTATTATAAATGCGAAAGTCTGTTTGTCTTATCTCTTCAAGTTAAAAATACCGCTAAACTAAATTTTAGATGGAATGGTATGTAGATAGTTTGAGGTCCTGGGAAGAACATAGGATAATTTTTATTTCGGAAAACTCCACAGTACACGCGGGATAGGATGAAAAATTCTGAATAGAGGAAATCGCGGGCAAGAGCTAGTTTGTTATCAAGCCAATCAATTCAAGTTGTGGTAGAGTTCAAAACTTTACTTCAAAACCTCAAACAACACGGGTATATCTAGTTAAAACATATGAAAATTCTTCGTTGTGCTACAGACAATCTGCCCCTACACAATTGTATTTGTACAACTACCTACTATAATTTTTGTATGACAATGGAACTTTTTGCATTCACCCCAATATTCTGTCGATTCAACCGTCGAACGAAAAGGCTTATTAAATTGTAGGCATCAATGTAATGAATTTAATTGCAGCTATGTAACTGACAACTTCTTAATAATAATAAGTGGGTAATTCCACTCATTCGTGCTTTATTCGTTGAAAACTCTTTAGCGGAAAGCATAAGGAACCGCCTTAGTCAGTGGAATTCTGAGTGGGACCGTTAATAAATTACCCTGCAAATTGTGTTGGCAATGCAACGCGCTGCAAGATCTTTAGATAGCGTTTCCAAAGCGCGAATGTGCGGTTTTATAAGTGGAAGCACTTGGGCCTCCACAAGTACTGGCGGTCGTTAAACTTGCTAACTTGATCACTTTTACAAGTCAAAAGTACCAATCTAACATTTTAAAATCTAAAGAGATGCTTTTGTCTTATGTGTTCTTTTTCTCTCGCGCTATTGTTTTTTTAATGTCGTTTTCTTGTCAAAATTTATAATGGCTATAGAACCATGGATAGCCAATAGCCATATACCGCTCTGACCTGTAGATCTTAAGGATACTTGTCTTAAACAAATATTTTATCCCATTTATTTTTGCCCGCGGCTTCGCCCGCGTGGAATTCGGCTGTCGCGCTGTTCCCTCAAGACATTTCAGTTTGTTTTTCAATGTAATGCTGTAAATTTTAATTGGTTTACAAATAAATAAATAATGTTAATTCAAATAGCTGACAAAGTTTCAGATGTCAGTTTCACATGTTTAGCCACGTTAGCAAACTATCTAGCTCAGATTCAGATGCACTAAACATACATAAATTTACATGCCATATACTCTTGTGTATCCAATGCTACACATAATACACTATGTGCTACATCGGCAGACTTGAACAAATGGGCATTGTTCTCGAGACCGTCACATCTCAGCCTCCGCAGCGCGAAGGCGGAATCAATATTGCCTCAATGCGGTAGCGACCCACATCAACTCGGTGTAAAGCGTAATTCGGAAGCCAGGCCCGAAGGCTACGAAGTTCAAAATTCGAACTTCTTATCTTACTGTCCCGCTTATATTAATTAATACGAGAGTGAGAAGAACGGTACGAGACGAACTTCGATTTTCGAATTTCGTAGTAGCCCCCCCAGTTCGCGAACAGAATGAACGGGAATCAACGTCTCTGTTTGCTGTCTCTAATTTGAACCTAGTGTATAGGTATTTGTATTTCATCATGTAGGCGGGTTAAAATCTTCTTTAGCAGTCATGATGCTCTCGTGGCTAAGCCGTAAATCTGGATGGGGCTCTGAAGCGTTTGAACCGCCGTCTCCCTTGCTTTAATCTACTAACAATAGGTACCTACCATTCGACAGCTAATAACCTAACCAATTTAGAAAAGTTGAAAAACTCTCGACATTTTTGACATTACGAAGTAAAATATCTCAAAAATGACTGAAGCGCTTTTATGAAACATAGCTAAAAACCACCGTAAGAAGCAAGAAGCTTCCAAGCAAAAAAAAAAATCGCATCGAAATCAATCTATGCATTTGAGAGCTGCGATAGCACAGACAGAAATTGGCGTCCAACTTATAACAGCCCTATTTTTGCGTTGGATTAAGATCCAACCCGAAAAGCCGCTGTTCAAACCTTTCAGAACACCTAACTAAATACCTACTATGTTTTTCATTTCAACCAAAACAATAAACACGGAAGAGCATTCAACATCGCTATAAGAATAACATGTAGCAAAATGTAGGCAAGAACGCCCACATTCTGAGCTTCACTCCAGCTATCAATTCTGTGATTACACCTAAACATCGCGTAAGAGCACACCTCGACATGAGAATTATTTTACTGATTGAAGCCGTAAATAATGGGGACAGCAAATAGGGTTCTCATTTTAACTTTAAAGCTTATATTTACCTACGTTGTCTCAGTTGCCAGCAAAACCGTTACATTTTAAAATTTAGTAAAAGATTTATGAAAACTCTTGTTGTATACCTGGGTCCATCAAGAAATAATAAAGGGGAGTGATGAATAAATTTAGTAAAATGGTTGTTTTGTAATTTTTCATATTCTCTAAACACACATTGCTGTAGCTGTAAGTTTCTCGAAAATACTCTTTATAAATAAAATAAAAAAGTCAAATCTCCGGCAACCCTGTGCGAACCCGCGGGCGCGCGCGTGCGACGCCGACAACCCACGGGAATTATCCGGCAATTCCCGCGCCCCGCCAATCTCCACCCGACAACCACGGAAATGATAACAGGATTCAATTGAAAACACTGTTTGTTTACACGCCCGACATGCAACAAAGTGCAGCTATCTTTTGACTATGATTACAAACCACGTCTCACACGAACCGCTAATTATAAATCTTGTAAACAAATCGTACCGTCTCCGCTCCTATAATTAGTTACGGGAAGAAAGCGTGTGAGAGCAAATTGCTTAATAGTAATATACATACGAGACGCATGCGCCACACGCAACTACAAGAAACAACGCAGACGGGGTTCCACTACGAAAATAAACAGCTGTCAAAAGACAGGGCAAGGAAAAGGCCGGCCGGAAGATAATAATAAATCCAAAGTTTTAAAAGGGAACGCTGTGATTATGAAGGTTTGTTTTCCCATAAAGCGTCTGGCATTCTCATCCCTTTGAACGGACTGGACCATATGCATAGTGCACTTGATGGCTTGAACAAACAATGGCTGAGAAAGGTTTAGAGCTTATTAGTTAAATTACCATGCTTAGTTGAGTCAACATGCACTTTTATGTAGAGGAAAATATAAATAACGAACTATTTTTAGTGTAGAATGAAATTGACATGGATGGTAGTCGCGCGGCAAGATCGTAGCAGCGATTATGTCGCTAGTTAGCCGCGCGTGCGTCGTTCTGCGGTGTTCGATAGCACAGGCGGTCGCTCGGTTAATGGCTTTACGCCTCTACGGCATGCGGTTTTGCTCTAAAAATGTTGCAGCAATGAGACCGCGGTAATGATATCCACGATAATGAGAGCCCGCGTAACTCTATCATACGCGCGGACGACAGGAGAAAACGCTTCGTTTGCAAATGAAAGGCAATACATTACGGTCTTGCTGAACGGACGATTGTGCACTTTCCCGGTAATTCAGATTTAATGACGTCATTGGTATACCGTTATTTACGACTTTATCTTTTATTGCAATAAGATTTGATCGACTTTCTAAGCGCTTAGCCATCAATTAATTTTACAATCCGTATCGCTAATTAATTGGGATGATGGTATCTATGTGGGTGTCTAGCACATCCGACCTTCGAATATTCTCAACGAAAAAAGAGCTTTCTACGAAAGTCATTAATAAGAAATAGCTCGATTAGCATAGTTTATTTCTGAAGCCCATGGTTGAACAACGCTTTGGTTAAGTCAGTTGAAGGCACCCAATGCGATGTTGGTATTGATTCACTCAGGGAAATATACCTTATCTAGAGGGTTGAGAATTGTCGTTGTGATAAGATCTTGAACAAACACGCAAACGTAAGATTTACGCCAACATCGTTATCAGTGGCGGCTTGTTGCTCGGATGTTGCACGACATCTCCTACGCAATGCAATGCCAATTCCTATTTAAATCATGGGGCGCCTACCGTTTTAGTTTCTTCAATTGCTAAACTAAGAGCAAACGGATAGAATCCCGAAGAGCCAAATGAAGCTTATGAATATTGAATTCTCAAGTGACGACTAGTGAGTGCTAGTAGATAGGTCTGATGAGCTGTATTAATTTAATCTGAGTAAAAAAAAGTTATATTCTTCGATGGTAATAAAATATTAATGATTTTATTTGTTCAAAGCGAAGCGTAACAATGAAATTCTATCGTGAGACAATTTTGAGTGCGATACGGCCCTTTACGGCCTTTTATTTAATAATTACACTAAGACAATCGGAAAATATATGCGTTCCGTTTGATAGCGCGCAGCGGTCGTCTCTCGCACGGTCCGTTGCGCCCGCGCATCCAGCGCCGCAACTCAACGTTTCATTATCAACTTATGCAAAAACCAGTCAGGTGTGAATCCAAAGTTGGTTCGATTAGCACTTTATTACCCCGTAATATGCAGGTAGATGACACAGGCACGTAGGTATTTAATTTAATGATACCGCTGAAGAAGTTGTGCTGATCAGTTGGAGAAACTGATCATAAATTCTACGATGACAGGTTTACGCTGGAGATTCATGACAGGTTATTAATTGTAATTGTCTTTGTTAGGTTATTAAGTTTCAGAACGTTTTGTAACATTCGGAAAAAATATCGATATCTAGAAAGTGAAACCACTTAGGTAAGTAGACCATAGAGATAATCACAGGTAGGTGATGAGCGAATTTATTTGTTAGAGAACCAGGAGAGTGAAAGAAGCGTGAATTAGGTAAGTCTTCAAATCGTATTAAATCTTGCAGTTAATGTAGGTACACAAACTTTGTTATACTCGTCATCACTGATTTTTGGTTCGTTCGGTAAAAATTAGGACAATCCCATAGTGTACAGGACGATTCAAAAGAGTTGCCACGAATAGATCGTACGAAAGTAATGTCATTTAGACATTTTTGTACCAAACTGACGGATGCATGTCATTTTCATATTTATGTGAAGTGTATTCAAACAACCCACGGTTATTTTTATTTACTCATTCAAGCCATCCGTGCCAGCTCTTGTGAATCGACCCATAGCTTATTATTGAGTGCATTCGTTTCCAAATATAGTTGTCGCAGTTATTATATTATTATTATTATAAAGCCTCCCCTCATGACTTCCACATGTCCCTAACCAGAGCTATCGCTCAGTTCCGCGTCTAGGTCATCCCTGTTGTCTCAGTTATTTACAAAATTAATTGCTACTACAAACATAACACCTAGCTAAACATTATCTAAATACTTAGCTGTAGGTAAGCGATTAATAAATAACCTTTGTTGTACTTTAGTTACCATCCTGAGCTAACAATTCGCATGATATTATCAGAAACCATCACAGAAAGCGAGCCCTATAAAATTATCTTACTTTTATAACTAAATTTGTCCGTGAAAGTTGTCTTGTTTCACGTCAGTCGGCAACCCGTCACGTACGTGAAACTTCAACGTCAACACCTCCGCGGAAACGTAGAAATAGAAACCCGGGTCGTGAACAAGAGTAACATAGTAATTTCATAATTGACCAATCTCTTCACAGTCTCACCTTTCGATTGTGAACGCAATCCGAATAGCTGCACGCTTCGTCTAAGAGCGAATAAAAAAACGAATTGGATAAAATTACACATTCTCTGTCCAGCCCAGATCAAATTACGCGGCTTCCTATGTTCTTTCACCGGCATTACCATCTACTAATCATACAATAAAGACAAAGTAACCCCGTTGTACGAGACTAGGTATAACAGTGACCTGGTTGGCTCGAAATATAATTAGACGCAGAACACCCTCGTTTTGTAACAAACTGACGAGTCATTATTATGCTTTGCGCTCTTGTTTCGTGACAATAATAAATCATTAAATTATCGTCAGCTGATGTTGCAATTTGTTGCTCTTTTTACGCATTCTGTCGTTGATGGAAATTTTCACTTCTCGTCAAGTATATATGCGAGATAATTTGAAAGATACGTGGTTATACGGTACCTAACAAGAAATTGATAGGTCAATTTTGAGTGTTCTGTACTGTAATATTATACTGAATATTTTAAACTTGTTGCTTTACCTAAATAGTTCATTGATATGGATTTCCGCAAAGTAACCCCTGAATCAATTTTTTAAAAGGTACCTACTTTTGAAAGCTTTTCTGTGCTTATAAAAAAGTAACGTGAGTGACACTAGCAGACAACGAACAGCCTAAGCTACTGAAACTGACTAAAAATTTCGTGAGGTTCTACATATTTCGTGAAGATTAAAGATATAATGTAAGACGGTGTCATTCTAAATTTCCACGGGACAGAAAGCAAAAAAAAAAACTTTTTATTCTTCCAATAAAGCAAGTCTTATATAACAAAAACCATTTTACATAATGTATTATTGACAATAATTATGTACCTATTTAATTAGCGGGTATCCGGGAAGATCGAGCTATAAAATGGAAAACCTAATGCAGCACTCGTTTAGCAACCGCTTTTACACGTTAGCAAGTGAAGTTGAAAAAGAGCTTTCCTTGTGTAATTTAACTACAAAGGACAAAGCTAGTCTTTGCCCCCTGTAGGTAAGTCAGGTGCTAACTGAAACTACACATGCTCGTTGTTTCCACGCGGCACCTAAGTAGTTATATATTCTTAGTCACGTTTCCCGGCAAAAAAACACAGACACATCCAATGTTTTAAATTAAATATTTCTGCTGTATTTAATTGGTATGAAACCAAAAAGCGTAACAAACAATAAACTTACAGTGTAATAAAAAGTATGAAGTAAAATTTTTAACTGATTTTATAACGCTTGTTCCGTAGAAAAACTTGCCTTTTCAAAGCATTCCTTTGACGTCTCAACGTAAAGTGCGACACTCGTGACGTGAGGTAAAATTCTTGAAAAGAAACTAGAAGAAAATGTGGAATCATTTTTAATAGCCAAGAGAGTATAAGGTAAACATGGTTTTCTCTTACTTTAATGCTTTGAGAAAATGAGAAGAAAATTTAAAATATTGTGATACTTTTCGTGACATACTTTTTTTGCTTATCATTTCATATAGGTATATAATTTATGTTATCGCACGCAGGGATTTTCAGTTCGAATTCTACTTGCCACATTTTAGAATTATTAGTGCGAGCTAGAAGGGTATACAATACTCTTCTTTAACCGATAGGTCTACTAAATGAATGAAGACGAGGTTGTCTTTAAATGAGATACCTAATGTAGTTACTTACGTCCCTGTCCCTACTACCTTAATGTGGGTAAATTTTGCATTCAACTGTAAATACACAGTCAACGTTTCACATAGATCAACATAGTATTTTATTTTCATTTATTCATATTCATATTCATTTATAAGTCATGTTCATTATTTTAATCAAATCCAGACAGTCATTCGTTTTGTATACGTTAAAGTGGCGTGTTAGGGATAACTTTCGACAATAGTTAGCTCCTGTAGGCACGAAACGAGTTCATTCACCCCACGACGAAACGTCTGGCAAGAGTCTAGCGAACCACCTTTATCAGTATGCAATGAGGGAAAAAATACTATCGGTATATATCTGATTCATCGATGGTTTCCAATGATCAGTAAACTAAAACCTTATGATAGAAGCGCAATGGATTAGGTGAGTCAGTGAACGTATCGCTTTATTTCGAACAGCTATTGAGATTGTCTATAGCCGTAGGTTATGGGTTACAATCGATATGTTTGTTTACTTTGTTTGCGGTGGCACTACTTTGTTTTTTTTATACTCAAATTACTCACTAAATAAGTCCTATTTGCTAAGAATCATAGTGTGGTATTGTGTTTCATATCTCTTTTGTAATCCATGCAGTCAAAGTCAAAGTCAAATCATTTATTCAGCAAATAGGCCGCAATGGGCACTTTTACACGTCATTTTTTTAATCTACCACCGGTTCGGCAGTAAGTATATTCGGTAGGTAGAATTTTAAATCAGTAAAAAATTAGTTCTAGAGGTTAATCGGACTAAAGCGCTAAGCGCTCAATAGTTTTAAGCGATAAACGCAATGCATTTGATGCACATCAATTTGCATCAGATAATTTAATTACCAAACATTTTCCTACGCGGTGAGCGCAGCGACAAACGCATTTTTGGATTAATATGATAACGAGGTAAACTTTGTTTACTTCTGTGTGTGTTTGTATGTACTTAGGGTTTAATCTCTGATCACCAAATCGATTATAAATTGTTTCCACTGATAAAAATCGATCCTTTATCGATATAGGCTATTTTGTATCCCTAGTATAAAGTGCTGATAAGACGAAGGCGAAAATGAAGGCAATTTCTAGTTACATGTACAAAAAAATCTATTTTCAATAATAAAACACTTAAAACGTCAAATGTGTTAAATCCAATTACATTCTACCCATTTACTTATTAAATGTCAATAAAAGCCCCCTTCTATTGTTTACCAATCACCATTAGTTTTATTGTTGGAAGAGGTTGTATCAGAGCACGCAGATAAACTATGTTTATCGCCCCCGCGTAATAAATGATAATCAAAGAGTTATTTTTTGGCGGTCATGCCAAAATATAACTCAGAAAATGCTCTTCATTTGTCAATGTTCATAATGCATCAGAAAACATGAAGTCTAACGCTACGCAGCAAACGTAATCGCAGGATTAGTGTTAAGTATGTTTGGCTTAGGCCCTCATTCGCGAATAAAATCTGACTGGACAAGCAAATCAATCAACGTCCATCTAATATGTGGAGCATGGAACATTGTTATAATAATAAGATACCTAATCAATAATCCTCACATTGAAATAGAAACTACATGAGTAATGATACATAAGTAAGTTTAATTAACAGACTTCTGATAGATAATGTAGGTATAATGCTTTTGAATTTGGCTTCAAACTCCTAACGCACATATAAACCTTGTAATTTTCTCTCTGTTTACCTGTTTTCTGTATCGCATACTATTGTGTATAAACGAATTAAATTAGAATTTCATAAGGCTTAAATTAGTTTAGTAATGGACGCTGTTATGCAATCGTGTGTTAACCCTCATTAACTCTGTAATAAAATGACAACTATAAAAAATATTTTCTAAGGGTTGACATTGTATTGCAGAATTACTGAGGGTTAACACACTATTGCATAACAGCGTCCAGTTAATCATGAGAGGTTAAGTGTATTTATTACTATGTATACCTACCTATATTTTTGAAATCAAAAGAATATAAGACAAAAAATAATCTTTATTAACACAAAGATGACTTGGTACATGAATCAGATTGAACAAAGCTCAGTATTCAAGGGCAGAGCTTTTGGCGATCTTAATTATTATTGTTGCTTGCATTTGCTTTACTAATCAAACTGTTCTTCAGCATCTCATATTTGGAGTATCCCCAAGGTCCTTTAATCACATCTTTCACCAAAGCAGCTTGTTCACAATCTAAACAATGTTTACGCTAAATGATACCGCGATACATTCACTAACTAAATTGATGCTACATTGATATGAATGTAATCGGGCACAAGTGTAGATAATGAGTCAATACTCGGAATTTTGATAAATAGGCACACATTTCTTTGAAACTGCTTATCTACTGTTGTCCCTTCTTTTGATGCCAAGTCAAAGCTTTCGTACAAAGCGATGGTGGTATTAAACTTTAATGTAATAAGGAGTTTATTTCCCGTGGTTTCTATCTATCTCTGTATATAATCAAATCAATCAATATTCCACGGTACTGAACTGTTGGCTGACAGCCAGTTACAAGCCTGATGTATGCGCTTTGCGTGGGTACCTACTAGGTATATACTCACTAAATTGTGCATTAGATTGAAGTACCAGTAAATGTGTGATACATTAATTGACAATTATTTTTGGTAATCATTTTCGGAGATATATCCAAATTTATCCGGGCATGTGAAAACATTGATAAGGTGGTACAGTCAGCAACAAGAATATACATATCTTTGAAGTGGCAAAAATATGTATACATACAGTTTGGTGATTTGCGTTATGACTTGAACATTAAGGTCGTGTAGGTAGGTATACATATTTTTTGCGATTTGGCTGTATTCATATCTTTGTAGTAAACATCCAAAATTTTTGTCATAAACTGATAATTGTATTGGATTCTCTAGTGTGTTATCCGGGAAGAAGCTATAAAGATTTGAAAATTAGACGAAACGATTCTAGAAAATATAGATAAATGCCCCGCCTTAATTTTTGTCCGTCCGTGCCCCTAGATTAACATTTTACCGTCGTACGTATTTTGTTTAGTACCTAAATATATTGAGTCCCAGCAATTTAAGTCAAATTATTTAGTTATCACCAGTACGTTTGTGTTTAATGATATATTTAACCCTTTTAAGCATTTAAATGTGATTTAAGTGTGGGTAAGTCCAGGATGCGCGATAAATTAACGCAAAGAATGTAACCAGATTCCGGTTCGTAAGATGATATAGCAATGATTTTATTCGATCGAGCCTCGATTGTGACTTTAATTGATAAGGTTGTTTATTTAAACGGTCTTAATTAATTTTAATGCTTGTTCGGACGTCCGTGGGCCATAAAAAGTGACAGGCTCATGTCGAGTGTCAAAACTAATAATTTAATAGAAAGGCAGCGCTCGCTCGCGTCTGGTTTAATTAGGTGATATTTTATCAATGGCTTCCGCTGACAATCTGCGAGTTGCTCCTTGGTGTCAGGGAAATATTTTGATCGTGATAACAACGGTACTAGATTTATGATTAACACTGAGCTTCGAGCTCGTGTTGGAAAGTAACGAGGATGATAAACCAAACCAGTACATCTTTGTATTTGCTCGCAACCCAGTCAATATTCATGTTAATTTATTTACTGTTTCCTGGCACATAAATC
The DNA here is from genome assembly GCA_037349165.1 of Choristoneura rosaceana. Taxonomy (NCBI): domain Eukaryota; kingdom Metazoa; phylum Arthropoda; class Insecta; order Lepidoptera; family Tortricidae; genus Choristoneura; species Choristoneura rosaceana. Next base: position 8,769,229 of record JAZBNJ010000012.1, on the reverse strand, counting down.
CTATTTTAATGATATTAATGTAGGTACTTAACGTCAGTTACAGTAGAAAAATTGGTGAGAATTTACTATTTTTATGAGTACAAAATGAGAACAAATAAATTATATTATTAATTAAATTATTGTTAGAATAAAAAATACTTCCATTGCTGTTTAGACGCCTTTATCGAACACCATAAAAGTATTTTATCATCTTTATAAATTACATAAAATTGGAAAGTATTTTAGAGAAATGAAACTTCGACTTCCTGTTTATATTTATCTGCAAAACAAAACTCATGAAGCGGTATAAATTGACTAAGAAAGGAGTGTAGATAAGCTCAACTCTATGGGCCCAACTCGTTGTACTTGTTTGGAGTTGCACCGAAGTAAGAAAGATGAAACGCTTGCCCGATGTGTGGAGCTGGGGTCATGTGGCCCTCCGTGATTAACACGTTGCGAAGTTACCTCGACGTGGGAATTATCTTACACCCGTTGAATTACTAACAAATTGCACTTTAACTACCTCACGAGTAATGACTGGTGGACGTGAGAGGCGTGTGCAACGTCCGTCATTTTAGATCTGAAGTGCAAACATTTTGACGCGATTGCGCTGTAATCGAAAGTTCTAGTCAACGTCTAGACAGGTGTGAAGTGAAGTCACTTTTATGAATAAATAATCAGCTTAATTCATCACGTTAGGCAAAAGTGCAGAAATTTAATTGCACCAGAGCTGGTATGACGCGCTGTGAAATTTCACTTCGTTTGAGCAAAATTTGAAATTATTTCTTAAACTTTTATAGGCACCTACTCCAAATACGACCTTAGCTTCAGATTATAATTGGTAAATGTTAATGGCTGCCCACGCGTTATATTTTTAGCTACACTTGAAATTCTAATATTACTTACCTATATACCTAGTGACATTTGGCTGAATTTTTCTAAGGGCGTGTCATATTAGTACTTACCTATGTAGTTACTCAGACCCTGACCTTCGCATTAATTACTTTACATATAAAGCCCGTCGTCATTTATTATTTCGCCATTTTTGAGACACGCAGCTTGATACGAGTACTTCAGGAATTTTAGCAAGTACCGACGTAGGTAGGTATTCTACCTATTCAGCAACAACATGTAGGTATTTTTTCGTTTGGCTAGTTTTTATTAGTCTGTGGTTATGTAAAATGTATATCCTTTTTCTAGAACCAATGAACTTTTTCACTTATGTAAAGCTAAATACTATCCCCGATTAAATTATAAATTGAATATCTGGACGGTTTCTTTTCAATAGAAATTTATTCCGAACCGTTGGCGGAATTTTTTGACGTTCATTGAACGTCAAAAGATATCCAAGATATCTTGGTTAGGTATATATAGTCTAAATAAAAAAAATGTCTTTGATTTTGAATGCTTGTTTTTATTCCGGAAAAATACTTATTCTCGCGGGGTTTTGTCTGCACAAAGTTGTGGACAACACAAAGCATTATTATCTTGGTGATATTATGATGACATACTTGACAAATCGTATGTGTATTTAGCCTGTTTAAGTGTTTGCCTTACTAAAAGGGTAGGGCTTTTTGCACTTATAATGTTTGCTTAACCACCAATTAATCTAGATTATCAAGTTGCTATCTATTGCCATGTAACCTATTTATTTTTGGAAATACAAGTAGGTTTCTGCCTGAAAAACTATGTCGGTATATAGGTATGTTTAGGTATATGGTATCCGTGAAAATGTTTTCATCTAGAGATCGAGAGTAGGTATTTTATGAGCTTAAAAAAAGCAATCAAATCTTTCTCTTTATATTTAATTTTTAAAAAGTACAATTTTTGTGTGATATTAGCTACCTATTACTGTTACTTAGTCGTGCTTTGTTAATTGCCTGAACAGGTTCAACGAACAGATATGATCAGTTTCCATGAAAACAACCACCATCAGTTTTTACGTCATGCGATCACCTGCATGCGAATTTTGATGGCAAAAGTTGCGTGCCGTTATTCATATATCAGAAGCCGTATCGTGCCTGCTTTGATATATTACGAATAAAACAGCACCCTTGATGCTATGTGTTATGCGATCATAATATTCCGATCCGATCATTCTTAAGTAAGTAAATAATAATAAATAAATATCATAAGACACTTGACACCAATTGACCTAGTAACAAACTAAGCAAAGCTAAGTTCTTAGCGACATTTTGTATTTCAAGATGTCATTAGTAATTTACGGATCGGAGCGCCGAGTGGCATGACAGTTTTTTAACTGAAGGTATTTTACCTTCTAAGGTCATTAAATTACCGTTAATCTTTAAGTGAGACTGCACTGTAACTTTAACGGCTTCGTCAAAACAATGTATTTTACAAGCTGGCAATCTGTAACTATGCAAAGTCCATATTTCTTGTAACTAATAAGTATAATGTGAAAGCAAAACACCGCCTCATCGGCTATAAATTTGTTATCACCGGTTATAAGCCACTAAAGTCACACCATTCCACTTTTAATTATCCATTTGATTAGAGAAAATAACTAAATCACTTTTCATTAGGTAGGTACTTTATTTATAACGCTTAGATAGAAAGCTATCTAAACTTATTTGTGGCGGGGACAACTATATAATAATTTAAACCTTAACTGTCTCGTTCTTACTTTTTTAACACGTAAGGAAGATCAAGACAGCTAGTTTGTTCGTGGCGTGTTACGATAGGAAGTCGAAATAAATGCATCGACATATAGGCGTTGTTTTATGACCCTGAGTGAGCACCTACTGCTGTGAAATAGCAAATTAAACGCCAAACGTTTATTTATTACAGGGTAATTGCTGCAGGCTATACGAGAGAAGCGTTCATTTGGATCATTATGGTGATGGCTCTGGATACAAACTGGTCTATAGACACCCACACGCCAGTGTAAAACGGTAGACTTATTGGACCATATTCTCTAATAGAGCAGTAACGCCATTACCGGTTGCAATAAAACGGTGAATCGATGATGTTCATTGTTTTTTGTTATTTTATTACGTTCTGGGTATTTTTTATTGCAAAACACTAGAATTCATTACTTGTTTTTCACTAAAATATAGAAAAATAAATATTCTTAGCAGCACAAAATTTGGCCCACTCCACATACAAAATTACCTATTTCTGCATACATTTGAGGTCCAGATTTTTTGCCGCTCAGTAGGTATATTATATGCCACATTAACCGAACCAGGGACCTCAAGCTTCATAGTCAGGTTCTGAGAATCACTCGGCTACCCGATGGTCCATAAATCGAAGGTTCTTCATTTACCTACATATAATTGGTACCTATACTAACGTAGTGATTACTTCATCTACGTAAACTGCTTCGCAGTTTTGTTTAAATAGTGTTTTTTCTCTATTTTTTGTCCAAAACACTGAAAATCCTTGTAAATTAGGAGTTCGGTAATTAGATGTTCGGAATATAAATACTAGCTACATTAATTAGTTATTAGGTTATAAAAAGCAATATTTAGATTTCGTGCACCCTCCTATCTCAAGGAATTGGCATCTGAGTGCATCTATTAAAGCGACTATTTCAGAGCTGTGTCACATTGAAATTGCGCAGATTTTCCCACGTTTCGTTCCCATCGTTAGTTATTACGGCATCATCGATCTGGTCAATGTAATCGATAAATATAAATACGCACCAATCAAAGCTACGAAAAGTACCGTTGCAGTTTCATGTTGCTTACCTGGAAATAAAAAATCAAAATATTAATAACAAATTCAACGTAAATTTACTGGTACTTAATAAAAAAATAATAATAAATTTATACCTACGCAAAGCAACCAGCCTTCTATCAAACCAATCATATACTAGCTTTACCCGGGGACTGCTTTAATTAAATAGTTCTTTTAAAAATTTAACACCAAGACATAGCAAGCTGTACAGAATACCCAGGTACAGTCACCAGCATTAATATATAAATATATATATTAATTATTAGAGTAAAATAGTTTAAGGATTATCATTTTTATACCCTAACAGGGTGTCGTGTACCTACTATTTAATAATATGTCACCTAATGTAATGAACATGACTTATAAATGAATAAATGAATATGAATATGAATATCTGCGACAGCGGAGCGTGCCAAAATATCTGACACTTCCGGCCCTAGAAATAAAGTCGTATCAGATATTTATGCACGCTTGTTGTGTCAGATATTGGTGCTAGTGACTATATATAGACTAAGGATAGGTGTTAATCGTCCCGTGATATTTATTTCTTCATTGAAGATCGTATGATGTTTTAGAATAAGGAAAGATCGTGTAATCAACACAGAGTAGGTGGCGCTAGGTAGGTGACTGCTGCCTCGCTGTCTAAGGGTAGCGCCTCGAAAATTTGTCGAAAGATTCGCCCTCTAATACAGCGTGTGGTGTGCCATCATTGGGCCTCACAAATTTCGTCTTGCCCACACCAGACTTAGGCCGTGCACCGCAGTTGAATCAACGCTAGTCCTCAACCCAGAATCAAAAACTGAGCAGATACAAACAAATAAAGAAAGCCATCAAACTCGCTCACTTGCGATAATCGCATTGTAAACTCTAATAGAAAACCTGCATATAATAAACTCATTAGACTGTTCCGGTCACCAGGCATCAGCTAATCAGCAGGCGAACATGACTGAGCACCGAGCGGCGCCGGCGCAAGAAACGGTACCGTACCGGTCGCGCTCTGAATCTCGTCGGACAAAGAACCGTGCAAAAAAACGGTAAAGCACGAACTGTATTAGAAAAACGGAGGGTTCTTATGACTAACATAAGTTAAGGCCGAGAATCTTCTTTTTTTAACTCAATAGAAGGTTTAAAATAAACCTGGAAGAGGGTGAAAATCAATTTTGTAAGATTTCACTTACTAACTAACGCATGCACACACATAATAATGGAACTAAATACATACAGATTCTTATTCTTTTTTAAAATATGGCTTCTGTCCTAATTAATAAGACAATTTCGCCAATGTCAAAGCATTCTCTTTCGAGAGGCAACGTTGTACGGTGATTGTAGTTTTTGCAACTTGATAGCAAAATTCCAGAAACCACGTGGAGACGACTTGCGCATTAAAAAATGTCAGACACGGGAGCAATATTGAATATTGCGATCACTGTTCACTGTTAAGGTTAATCGCCGCATAAAACACTATCAAAATTATACTTCAACTAGCCAAAGAAACAGAAATAGCAAAATTAAACATTGTTCACATCCTCCATGTTCGAATGCCACAAATCGAATACAGACACATACAGATTTGTGTTTATTGTATTCGTTATTGCAATTCATGCATGTATCATCTTCCTGAAAGCCAAGTCTTATTCTCTTCTTATTCTTCTTTAAAATATGGCTTCTGTCCTAATTAATAAGGAAAGCCAAGTCACTTTCATTTATTTCAAGAAAAGCAAGTCATGATTGAAAAGCATACGGAACTCTGAGAATTCTAGCCTAAATAGACTAAAGCAGTGAAGAGCACTTGTCTCTGAATAAAAATTGAAAGTCCCCGTCAACAACCGTTCGCCGTGATGATTCATGGAAACAGACCGACAGACTGTCAAGAGTATGCTAATCCTTTCAAATTGATGAATAGATTAAGTTTTGACAGCGACTTATGTGTGAATGTGTTGACATTCAAATTAGTCTATTCCAACATGGTTACGTATGAAATTAATCAATCGGCAGAGCAAAACGTTTTATAGCATCAAAAGTGAAAAAATATGCTGTAAGTGCTGGGAAATAATAGAGTATACAATTCATCATCATCATCATGTCAGCCGAAAGACGTCCACTGCTGGATATAGGCCTCCCCCAAAGTATACAATAGAGTATACAATTCCTATTTGAATATTGAGAGCAAAAGCAAATTTATTACCCATTACCGCTAAGAAACCTCAAAGCAAGAACGATATAGCAGAGCTATCAGTAAAATTACAGAAAGCCAGCTGACATGACAAACCAAAATCAAATGCATTTCAAATCTGCAACACGCTATCACGATGTAGGATGCAAATGTAATCGTCGATTGTATGATACACTTCCCATTGTTTGGTAACGAGGCGGCGTATTCAATTGCACAACTTTTAACTTATAAGTCAACTTTGCAAAAACCAAGACTGCGAGTCCACTGGAACGGATCGCCACGAACAAAACGATCGAACGGAAGCGAACAAGACAATCATCGATTGCAACGGTCCTATTTTAATGGGAAAGTGTGAAATTAAATGTTGAACAACAACGTGAGCGCTGTTTTTTTTTTGCTCTCGTAATAATAAAGCGCACGATATTGACGAAACTAAACGAGGGATAATGTTTCCTGCGTATTAGATAATTAGCAGAACAGGCGTCGATTTCAACGTAGGGAGAGAAAATTTCGAAAAAATTTAGCGTAAGAAGACTGGATCCCGATAACCAAGAATAAGAAGACAACATAATCAAGCGCAGTCCAGTTCCTGTAAAACTAGAGCTCAAATGTACTTGGCACTAGTCGGTGTCAATAGATTGTTAGGTTGGAAAAAAACGGGGCAACTTACAAGCGAGCACATCAAAGGATGCCGAGATTCCGTGTCGCGTATGTGTGCCGGGCCGCGCGTGCTGGGAAATATCCAATTACGTGTATAATTACTACAGGAAGATGTTCTCCGAGACGTTGGCTAGGCATTCGTCGTTCCAGTTTACGACTGGGCTGAACTTCTAGACGTAGTGACCTATTATAATAATTTACGATGGCTTTGACAAGTTGGCTTTCCGAGTTTTCATTTTGAAGTAAAAGGTAGAGGGACAGCGTTGATATTAACTACTATTTGCTGTTTTATAATAGCTCCAACCTATTAAAAATACTAAACTTACAACGTGTGACGACGTAACGATTTGTTTCTCTATGGGTTGCTTTTTTTTTACGTGATACCCGTGATGAGCAATTTGAGTCTTCGAGGTGCTTAACAAAAATGTTCACAGCACGCCACCGGAACACAGATAATGCCAACTAAGTTCATATTATTTTAATAATTCATCGATTTATTTTTTAGCAATGTTCATAAGTATTGCTTTTAAGTATGTCATCATCTTCATAACTGACTTTAAGCGTGTCACATTGTTAATTTTATCAAAATTAATTCGCTGGCATATATTTAGCACCACAGGTAGTACATTTGATGGATGCGTTAGCCGTGAGACATGTCCTACCAACTTACAGCCACAGAGTGTTTTCTAGGTCACCCTGACGGATCACTTGGAACGTCTAAAACTTTACCTACATCTGATTTAACATCGTTTCGCTAACCATGACGGATTAAGCACTTGAGAGTTTGCTATTAGTTTTTAATTACTTCTGAATTGTGTTAAACACTTATGGTGGAGTGAAGAAGTATGCTGGTTATTAATGATGATAGAAAGACTGGTAATAGCTAAAAGTTTAAATTGATAACAGTGCGGTAAGTAGAAAGATCTTAAGTAATAGACATGACACGTGTTTATGAAATTTTTATTTGTAAAAGCTGTTCGAAATGAAGATAAGTAAATTTCGTCATGCTGTAGTGAAGTTATAGCAAATGTGCTCATAACAGATGTACGACTAAATAAGAGACAAAGGACGATGTTGAAAGCAATAATGAGGCCATGCGGTCTGGTATTACCAGAATTAATTATAAAGCAATGGCTCTTAAAGGGCCACTTAATATCGAGCCAATTGTAGGTTACTGCCGTGGACTGAAATAGTCGCACAATCGTGCGTAACATGTAATCCGGTAGCCCCAACACAATCACACAAAACTTTCTTTGTGCCTCTCGACAAACAATATTATGCTATTTTAGTAACAGTTACCTTTAGCTAATAGCAATGTTAAATGCAAAAATTTAAGCAAAAACTACGTTGAAGGCAAAGACAACATAACAATTACGTATCAGTTTCACATAAATGTAAAAACAACAAGAATACAATTCGCAACGCCTAGCAGACTAAACGTAATGGAAAAATTATTTTAAGGTATTATTGTCCTCTTAATTACAAACATTTAAAACAATGTACCAATACCGTGTAAAACATCTGTCTACACAAAACGGCCGTGTCTAAAACTCTACTTACTAATTATGTCAATCAAAATATGACGAAAACGGAAATCTGACTTGCGTCGGAAATTATTTTGCGTACTATTTGCACTATATTAAAGCACAAAAATAACATTCTTAACCCTGATAAAGGATATAACGTACGTAACTATGTTATTACTTATTAGCATTATTTATCATGATAGGTTGACAGGGTTCGTGATTTTTACAGAATTTTTCAGTTGGCGCTTGTGGAGGCAGGCACGGCGCAGTTGGCGACAAACGTTTTGTCGATACTCGGGCCTATCAAATTTTATGGTTTGCTTATTTGAGTATCACTTACTGTAGCCTGTAGCCAACCGTATCACAATGTGGGTTATAAATTTCGCAACTGCAGTCGAACGGAAAGGACCGATACAATGCGTTTTTAAAATATGGTTGCATTTTACATTATAAACTACCAAATAAGTTTTTGGTAAAAATTGTATTTTTAATACAAGCTTTTTTGCTGACTGTACTTTTTGTTGACTGTACTTGCATTGTCACCCAAACTACATTTGCATACCAAATTTCAAGTCGATACCATTAACCGTTGAAGAGTTCCGTCCTGCGGTGATAATCTTGGCCGGACTACCAGGATGTCATTACCAGATTATTTTACTGTCACGCAATTTATTATGTCATGTGTATGCCAAATTTCAAGACAATCCGGCTACTAGACTGACTATTTAACTTTGAAGATTTGACCCGCACATATGGATACATACAAGATACATTGAAAGTTAAAGAAAAACTACTAAAAACTAATAGGTTCTGTAGTACAGAATTGCCTGTTGCCCAGCGATTCTATGCTATTCTATAATCCATCCAGCGAAAATAGCTATTACATAAATGCAATCATTGTATCATCATCACAAAATGACGAACTACTTCAGACTCGACAAAAGAAATGAAAACACGTCCGAATTGTAACAATAATTTCCCGGGCGACTCTTGCTTTCGTTCCAAACGACGCTGTAACACTTTTTACCATTCCTTACATAACGTATTATGTTTATTATAGAAAGTTCCCCGAATAGAAATAAAAAAAAAACGAATTCACTTTTTAGGCGGTGAGTGATTGCAAAAAATGGACACGAATCATTTTATTGGTTTTGAATAAAGAAAAAGAATGCTCACGATCGTGCGTTTTTTCTCCGATGAATCATAGACGTAAATAATTTGTACAAAAATGAACAGGTAGACTACTATTTCTATACCTACTAAGACAATTTCAAATAGGTCTAAGTTTATGTCGTTAAATTACGGTTTATTTTTATATTTGCAAGCATTTAACTAATTTATCATAAGGTACTACTTAACGTAACCTAATACTTTGAGGAGCGATTGATTTAGCCTGGTTACTCGTATCGCCAGGAAAACGTGTGCTATCTAGCTTTAGCCCGAATGAAAATCGGTCGCCCACGTGCTTAAGGTACAGAATGATTTTAATTACTAAGTTCAATACAGAAAGCATTTTAATAAAACAGTTCGTGAGTTGATTATTACTTTGGGAAATTATCCGCATTATTTTTGAAACAGCTGACATGCTCATCTTTACTAAAAACAGAAACGAACGCTGAAAAAGTAGCAATTTCTTTCCACACGTATCTTTTCATGTCAGGAAATGACGTAAGCTTAGTCACGATATGTTTTTCTCACCCGAAAAGGTTGAGTCACGAAGGTTTTGCTCTATTCGTCCAAAATAAAACAATAAAGAAACTTTATTTGGCGGTCTGCGGATAAACATGCATAATAGGTACCTACTGTTTGTCATTATGGCTAAAACTTTGTTTTATCGCGATTAAATTATAGTCTCCTTAATTTGTATCACAAAAGGTCCGTTCCACAAACTTATGTTTTACAGACTTCGCCAAATCAAATTCAAACCTTTTATTCTGTAAGCAAGCCACAAAGAGCTCTAAAACAAGTACCAGAGATTTCGGAACGACAGTCAGTCAGTCCAAGAAAAATGTACCGCCATAGACTTGGCAGAAAATCATTTTTGAAATCAAAATTTATCTTACAGTTCACTTCATTATCGATAGGTGCAAGCATGCATGACCAATTAGATTAACATATAAAAAATAAAGATCAGATGGGTATGGAACGTTTGTTTATAATTGACTATGTACTTAAATCAGTCTCTATACGTAAGTACAAAAGAGTAACTGATAAACTAACCGACAGATAATAAGTACGTTGTCTGCGCAGACTAAAGGCTGAAGCTAGAGACCAAATTCGTAAGACATTTTCCAAGAAACATAGATATCCACTATGAAGGGATTTTCCGAAACCCTCGCAAAAAAAACTATCCAATTTTTATGCTTACATGGAAAGCCACGAGATATACTTGTTTCATTTAGTAATACGTATAATAAATGCATGCAAAAACCGAAAGTTGGAAGAGTCGAGTCACAACTCGAAATGTGCAACTCGTTGTTATCTAATTTTACCTAAATATACGTAACTGTGCCTATGTACTTCAAGTTTCCAAAGAATAAATGTAAATAAACCAACCTATCTCCAATAGTTGCCAACGTCGATATTACAGAGCTTGTAACCATTAAATACGTTAAGCAGAAGCTGGAATCGTATGTGTCGTCACTATAAAATTAGAAGCTTATAGCATCGCGTCTACTTCTATTTCTGAACGTGTTGACGACCCCTGCGCTGGCGCATATGTGGCCAGCAGGCCTTCCGCCAACCCTATAGACACAAATACCATTTATAGACAAGCAGTATTCAAGATTCAAGCAATGAAAGACTGTATATAAAAAAAAAACCTCTATATTCATCACTATTTACTTTAAATACATACAGCAATTTATATTAGCTATATTATCGCTGAAAAATAATAATTTGATACCATAGTTTTATTAAAGTAAACAGTGAAATATCGTTCCGAATGGTCTCATTTTTTTGAGCTGCACTCAACAACAAAAAAGATAGCAATCTTCGACAGCTATTTAAAACATTACTAAGCTTTAAAATACCTCCTTAAAACTTTCTACAACACCGCTAATCCGAACAAAACGTCGATTCATCAACTGCCACAAAAACAGAAGACGGCGGTAAACCGCAAAGAAAAAAAAAACAAATGTTTCTGACAGGTAACCCGCAGACCTCAAGATTACTTTCACATCATTTGACGGACTTACAATAGTAAACCGAATTAGGCTTTTCACTCGAACGAAATAACACTAACTCGTGAGTGGATGCCGAGTGGTCTTATGAATATTCTGGTTAAGGCGTGCTCACAATATTGCATGCGCAATTGCGCACGTCGCCGCTGCCATGCGAACAGCGGACGTGTGAAGGGTTCCTAAGGCTGTAACTATGCAGCGTTGCCGTATGAGATATTCAATCATAACATAAGCACTGACTGGAACTAATGTATTGGCCTGAATTTTCGGATTATTTGATAGCCAATATTACTCTCCAAAGCAAAGCCAGCCATAGAGACACATTAATAACTTTGAAACGACGCAGGCACCTACTTTACTCGTGCACATAAACCGTACAGAATTTCACTCGTGATCGATTCATCGTGTTTTGCACTCTTGAATACGGCTTTAACTGTAAAAGCAAAATTACGTCCCAATCATTTGATTCCATAATGCAATTCATCCATTAAGATCTTTCGTCCGTCACATCGAATCGTGGACAGCACAGATGAGCCACTTCGACCGATTAAGGCTTAATTCGAGAGGAATAATCACGGAATTGACTTTTGACCGGCCGTCACGATGGCGGTAGCGGGCCGTGAAAGAACTTTAACTGCATTTTTCTATATAAGATTTCCATAAGGTTAAGTCAAAATGTCAAATAGCGTTGAAAACTGTCAAAACTAAAATCTACTTTCTTTTATTTTAATAAGCGGTTTCACTTTTTGTGACTTTTCTAAGGGTGAACCCAGAAGAGCGCAATTTTTTGAGTTGTGAGTCGCCTATTTTCTTTTCAGTCGCGGAATTTGGTTTCATACAATGTGTACAACTCATTTTTAGTCGCCGTGTGGCACAAATTGGACTTTTGTATAAAACAGAATGCAACAGAAATTTTGCGACCGAATATACGCTACTCACAAATCAAAAAATTACGCTCGTCTGGCTTCACCCTAAGTGGAAAACTACTATCAGATAATCGCTGTTTTTGCTATGGTTTGAAGATTCAGAGTGTAAACGCGAAAGTCGATTTGAATAAAATTCGCGTAAATGTGACTGTGCTTTTTATCTATATTAACACAACACTTATTTATTACTTACTTCCTATTTAGAGGCTATTATTTCCTAGTCAAAACTTTAAATTTGTAAATGAAGAAAGAGTAAGATTTTGAAAAGGTACCTAAGTTTTTTACTGACGGTAATTAAACCGGACTTGCTATAGGTATTTTCACAAAACTCACAATATACCTAAACAATGTTTTTGTAAAAACAGCGATCAAAAAAGTGGCCTAAAATTTTTAGCTAAAGAAATAAAATAACACGATCAAGATTCACATTCAGTATATACTTATATCTTCACCAAAGTCAAATCGGAGCACGCCTGTGAAAAAGCAATTAATTATAGTATTGCTTTGATTGAAGATAATAAATGGTTCTGCTGCATTTAATCGTAGTTGTTGGAGGCTGCGGAAGCTTCACACTCTATTGCATTACTATTTTCTATTTCTATAAGTACGGGAAGTATGTTCGGAATTTGGGTAACGTGTTGATACTATAAAACTAGATACTCTACATTTCTCGCAATCAATCGATACACATGACTAACTCGGAATTCAGAAGCTTGTATTTTACCTCGTATCGCTCGTATATAAATTATAATAATATACATAACAGAACCAGGAAAAAGTAAGATTTTAGTACAAATCAAACGCATACCATGACATTGAAATACTCAATATTGTATTCTAATGTTTTCGCAAGATACATTTTGAACATTGATTGTAATTACTGTTATTCAATGTTAACTCATAATGCTGCTTGCAACTTTGTTTGCCTTTTCATACTCGTATTCATTTGTACTTTCCCAAAATGTGTCTTACATATCTAAGTAGTATACTCGTAGCTAAGTTAATTCATTCCAAATAGAATAGAAGAGAAAACGAAGATATTGTCAATCACTGGAACAGTAACAAAATTATCTAAAAGTGAAATCCCAATAAAAACGTACTGTTAAAATAGAATAGACAAACCAACTCGTCCACTCGGCTTGCGTTGATAGCTGCTCAACTTTAGATCATAAATCTGATGGTCCCTTCACACTAATGACCGATGTCGGCACTCTGCCCCATCACTCATACACTGTCGGGAACATTTTATCAGAACTCGGATCTCGCTCTCAACGCTCTGTTTCTATATAGAAATTGAAAATTTACTATTGGATCTTAAGCAAACAGTGCTGCTCCGTTAACACAAAATGGTTTGATAAGTTAGTTTTTAATTAAAAATACTATAAAGATTGGTACAGTACACGTATCAGTTGTAAATATTATAAAGACAGCTTTACAGCAAATAAACACTAATCGCAATTAATATAGATATTGTAATTATTAATGGCCAGGCAGTAAAATCACTATGAATAAATATTTCCAATTGGACCTAGGGTTGCTTGCTATTTTATCCCTTAGTATAACATGTCATCTAAGTCATCTCATCTCGTAACAGTTAAAGGATTTCGTTGTGTCATCATAAATCAATGATTGTTACCGTGGCTAAGAGCCTTATTTTCTTTGACCTAGTATAGGAAAGAGATGCACTCTCACATAGGAGGATAAAATGTGCACATATTTCTAACATGATTTAGTTGTACAACTAAATCATCAACAAACAAATACACTTCCAAAAAATATAATGAAACACGTAATAATGATCATTTTCCGGCAGTCTGTTTTTGTACACAAACCAGAAGGTTTTCTATCCTCTAATCGTATAGCTTTCATCAATGCTAAACCCAAATCCGACGTGCAGTCACGAGCCACTTTAGAGCCACTTGTAGAGAACTATTCTAACAATATCTTGCCTAATCCTGAAAAGCTGCGCGTCTTGTGAGACACGGAAAGAGCTAACGATGCAGCAGTTGCACATCGAACTCACGCTCTCACAACTGCATTAATCAGTGTTACGATTGTGCAAACCCCTTGCCCCTTTCACCTCTGCCTCGTTGTGATGTAAATAATTCTTTCATGCAATGCTTATTAAAGGGAAAGTGTATTGATACTTCCCTGCCTGTACATTGATATCGTCATTTTGAAACTATTGTAGCTATAAATTTATGTTATATTGTGATGAAAGGAAAAATTGTTTATTACAGACTACCTACTCTAAAACGGTTCTACGTCTAATAGAATTGACCCACCAAATTGAAAATCGACTTCGGTGCAAAAATAATTCAATTCGAACATTGTATTACCTAATCACGTGATGCTCTTTACTGTTTGATTCGTGTAGGTTGTAAATACTTCTGGAACGAAAATTAGTTATCAAATTCATCCATCCAAAATTTTTAAATTTTTATCGTCAACTGAATTTTTGTCACACTTGTCATAATAATTGCACCACACACACTGGCCCCGTGAGAATGGCGACCGTTGGCGGGGCAGGCGCATCGAGCGACCGTATCCACATCACTAGTATAACGGATGAGCATGACAGTTACAACGCTAATGCATTTCCGCATCTATGTAATCTACGGGATAATAGGGATGAAAGTGTTGAATAAAAAAACACACATGAACTGTGAAATTGGTACACGATTTTAAAACGTGACTCTTTTCATGTTAGAGAGTGTTAAAAAAAATACACACTCATGTTCAGATGAGTTCGCTAAACAAGCAACACTTAGCGTTAACGTCATGTTTTTAATAACGAATCGATAGTCACCGTCACGGCATCCATCAACGTCATAACAGTGAGGTCTTAGTTAGCGGATTCCTTGCCTTTCCCCAATAAATCATTCAATTTATTAAATAAGCAGGCGAGCGGCCCAGATCACGGGCGTGTCGCGAGAGATAAGCGCTTTAATTAACTTTTCGTAATTTATATCTTTATTAGATGCCGCACTAATAGTAAACGTGATTGCCAATAAACGGAGCGGTCCACCGACCGATCACGATAGCAGTGCAGAGTCGGAGACATCGCAACGGCTTACAGCAACATAGGGGACTATTGTCCAGACTGGCGCACCGCGATCAGTTACATTCAAGGTGCTACAACAGTAGATCTTTCCAAAAATAGCGAAAGAAAGTCACTCTCTTTTGTAAACGCTCAGCAAGCGTAGCAGAAAAGAAAATGTTATAATTAAACTTGGTCAGTTATTATTTTATGCCTCAATTCTATGTACCGGCAATGGTCAACACTAAATTGTAGAGGATTTCAAAAGCAATGGGAATACGTTGTTCGCTTGAATTCCCATGATTATGTCCCCTCAACGCTGCTAAATATAAATGAATATGATACATGTTCTGTTTTTTAATGCATAAAGAACCGTGCGTTTCCTAACTCGATAGCTGTATCTAGCTTCGAACGTCACGTTTGCTGTCAATGGATTGCATAGACAGTTATGTACCAGTCCTTTCATGATACCGAGTTTATTATCTTCGTTGGAGAGCGTGCAATCGGAACGAGTCGAGTAATAGGACGTGAGACGGCAGATGAGCTAGATTGCGTAGCTGCGTTCGAAGGTGCCTCTAATTGGGCTCTGAGTGAAATTTCTATGTGACATTTTAGATAATCACTATCCAATAAGCTGCGCGGAGTTACAGAAATAATATGTCTTCGATGTTTTGTAAAAGGATCAGAATCCTACGTATTCTTCATGGGCTTTCTTGCCTTATAAGCAACACTGCCTATGTCACATACTGGATAGTAAATAATTCAGGCTTCAGGATACGAGCTTCTTTCTTGGATTTTTAGTTTTTAATCGGACAGAAACTTAACCTAAAATACCCATACCAATTAATTTATCAATTGTTTGATTTGAAACAAGAAACGGTAAATACATACGTTTAAATCTGCAATTTAATTGTACATATATGTCTCCCTTTTCACTGAAACCATCACCCCAACTGTGATACGGAAGCGTCCAAAATAGAAGCGTTTACTATTCCGGGAGCATCTTCAGCACCACGTGTGCCGAAGCGTTTAATTATACAATGTGATATCTCACAACCATACTAATTACCTCTGACAGCCAAAATGGCTGTGGCTATAGTCTTGATCTTTACAATCAGAGATCAAAGATGACTTGCTCATCTCGCTATGTTGCATTGCAGATTAATGTTACAATGATTTGATACAAATCAGATCTAAGCGCCAGAAACTGACACAATAGGCGAAGGTACAAGAAAAGTCTAATCAGGGTTTTGTTAAAAGCAAAAAGATTATTAATTTTGTTTAAGATTTGGTTTTGTTATTGTCAGTCAATGTGACGCGATTCCTTGTTCATCTGTAATTATGATCTGATTTATTGACTTTCTACTCATTTAATAATGTTATCTTTATTTTCAATTGGCTGTGTTTGCACTTCTCTCGAATCTTTAGGGATACAATTAAGATTCAACATTCCATCAATTTTATTTTAAAGTCATAGAGATATTAAATAAATGTTCCGGATCACTCACGTCTTAAATCGAGTTTAGCTCGACATGTTTCGGGCTAATCCGTAGCCCTTCTTCTTCGGAGCAACGCGACTCGGCGGCTGCTACAACACGCGCACTGCGCGCCGCCACTCTGCTCGCGCGACTCCCCGACGAAACTGACACCGGCATACAACTACCCGCGTTTCCGTCATCATTTTCATTATAACTGTCAAATGTAGGGTAGCACACAACACTAACCACATCGCTCTGTAAAGGTACGTTCACACACACCGATGACGCAGCCCGAGTATTTAACACAGTTTTCCAACTCGGAGGTACCGCCCAACCACTATCCCGGTTAAAATTCGGATGACGACTAATCTCGATGGCTTCACGCACTTTCCGCGGAATGAAAAATTTTTCTCTCGCAAGTACCTACAGATACCCTATCAAATCTAATATAGTGCGTCGAATCCGAGTCCATCGAGTGCTCGGCCACAGCAGGCCCCTTGTCGTCCTGTTTCCTCATATTGCGTATGTGCTCCGATACCCTTGTGGAAACGTTTCGTCCAGTCTCTCCGATATAGCTCTTGCCACAGGAACAAGGAATCATATACACCCCGGGACCACTAAGGGGCTCCTTATCCTTCGGCGAACTCGATTTAAGACGTGAGTGATCCGGAACAATTATTTAATATGAGTGAGTCTCACGGTAGTTTTATGTCCAAAAAAGTCATAGAGATTTTAAAGTGTCGGTATCCGAAGGGTTTCAGACTGTTACAATTATAACCTTTACTTAAGTAATACGCCCCTTCTTGGACTTCAGAGAGAACGAAAGAGAAATACCTAGCAATAGGTGCAACGAGCAAAGCGCAATCACCTACAAAATTGCTACAGATAAACATTTCTCAATAAAATCAATTCCCATAATAACGAGTGGGGCCGTATGGATAATCGTCGGAAGTCGCCGCATTAAGTACACGATGTTGCCAGTAATTACAGCGATCGAATCGAATCGTGAGATCGAATTTATGTATCGATGTCGGGAGGCGCCTGCGTACGCGCGTGTTCACTTTATATGAAATACTTATAGGCCTTAACGTTGTAATTGAAGATAATTTTACAGTCGTGAAAACCGATTAAAGGCAAGCATTTTATGCTCCTGCTGGGAAAATTGCATTAGGGAATGGGCAGTAGATAATTAAAATAAAATATTGCAATTGATTTAATGAAAATAATAGACACGTACTTCAAACAAACCCTGTGATATAGAAGATTAAAAATTACCAAACTTTGACGTAGGTCTGTATTCGATTTGCTAACTCGTAATTGTAGCGTGATCAATTTAACAATGTTATCTAATTGATGACGTAAATATTGCAGCAATTATTATTTTTGAGAAGAAAATATGCACCATTAAATAAAAAAAGAAGAACACTAAGAGAGAGGAAGATCAAAGATTTAGAACGACGTCTCGGAAGGTACCGACATAGAAAAAGGTAAAATCGTTGGCTGACACTGAAATGGATGGAATAGAAACATTGAACAAAATAACACAGCTAGATTTCGTTACAGCTATGAATGTTTTGCACAAAATGTGCAACAATTTTAATAAAATAGATAAAACCCTATCACTAAGCCCCGGCAGGCGAGCGATAAGACCATAATCACACGACAGGAAGGGTTAGGTACCACAAACGAGTCATCTATAAACATAGATACCTACGTAGTTCCAACAGGAAATTAACTGCCGCAGACTTTCAGGAGCACAACATACGGTTAGCATGAACAAGTATAAACAGATATAAATGGTGCGCGTACGACAGGAAAGCGTCTGGCAGATGGCCGCGGTTTATTTAAACCACTCCTGTCAGTAAACTTCATAAACGCGAATGGAACTCGCACCGAAATATGAAATGACATTCGCGGGTCAATGACATCTTGCGCTTGTAGTTTAAAATATACTGGAATAGACGCTAATTAGGAAGCGATCTGGGGAGCTCTAAAATCTTTGATGAACTTAATATACGAGTACGTACATCTACGTTAAGCAGCTTTCATAAGCGAAGTATTTCGTTTGAGAATTTCTATTTGCGAAAGATTTACGTACCCACCTATTTACATACATATATTTTCAGGAATCACGAAATACCCATCAAAAGAAGATTTTATTACTTTTATTTATAGCTGCTCGCTCAAACCACTGTATTGCAAATCTTGGTTATGTACCTACCTACTGTTACATTGATGTGTTATCTGTGACCGACAATACACTTTGTTGGTTTCACCATGAAACAACAGCGTGTTTACGTTGACGTTTCTAATTGCATACTTGTGCAACACAAAGCGTAAAAAAGGCAGTAAAGCTAGCTAGACGAATAGTTTAACCTCAAATGTGTTATTCGAAAATTTCAATGGTAAACCATTAGGCGCGCAATGCACTTAAAAGCCATCTCTTTTTGTCCCCACATTCCACAGCTAAACAAAAAATAAAGCTGTCAACACACGGTTACGAAACAGGGAATAGCCGATAAAAGGGACAAGGGTGCCAACAATAGCCGGCGATCAATGATGGCCA